>OZ057412.1:142382641-143753712 GCA_964056705.1 Troilus luridus
GTAGGTAGTTGTTTATCAGCCGTTACAGTCCCCGGCCATGTTAGTTTTGCACCATTAATTTTGAACGGTCTCATGATCCAATGCAAATGGGCTTCGCTCATCCACATCCAGGTCACCTGCCAAATAGGACTGATTCATGCTCCCTCCGACTTATCGCTTTTTAATGAAACTTGGCCAACTTGCTCAGACAAGGGGCCAATTACCCAGCAGGAGTTTGTCCTCCAAAATACGTGTCACCGCGATATATCAATAAGTGTCCTTACGTTAGAGAAAAACTGGACTAGTTTACTGCCCAGTGAGCATGTAACCTGACTCGAGTTATCAACATATTTTCAGCTGTCGAGATTATTAGATAGTAATGGCTCCGGTCGCAGGTTGTATAAGCTCTTATTTATGAAGGCTGCATGAATAAAACCTTATGAAATGGATCGCTGAGATTGAAATTGGGCCTACCGGGATTTATCGATCGTTGTTTGGCAACAAATAATGTACAACAGCAGCAGCAGCAATGGCGGATTATCAATTATGGCTCGCCGTTTATTATGTACAACGGATTATTTTAATATACTTGAGTAATAGTTATGTCAGGGTGGAATGGGGTGAGGCGTCTATATTTTATTTCGCCATCTTTATAGTTTTTACTTATTGATGTTTCATTTACTGCTAACATGTAAATGTGGTTATACAGCCTAAATCATCTAGCGGCCCGAGCAATATTTCTTCGTTGGAAGAAATAAGTGCGATTTTTCGATTATATCTCAAACAAAACGAAAATCTGGAAAATTTTTATGTGAAAGAATGTCATCAAAAGTAAGTCGAGCAGTCGGCCGTAAGGGAGCAGTTATCCCAGTGTCGAATCACCGAAACCTTCTCAAGGATTCGAGGCAAAAGGCACATTATCTGCTAACTTGTAGTTTTGAGTTGAATTGGTTTTCTTCCAAAGCAGCGATATGTAATGTTAAATAATAGACTATCAAAACAATTTTAAAACAATATTATTCCGATGGAGTACAAAATGGTTCAGGAAGAAGTAAAAACTTAAACCTTAAATAGTAAGAAAATATTTATTTAGAAACCAAACGTTTCTACCAAAGAAACCAACGTCTTCATCAAGGCTTAATAATCACAAGTATGGACCACAGTATATGGTAATGTTAGTCAAATACTTTTACTATCAAACAGTGATGAAGACTGATGGGAAACGAAACGTTGGCTCCTAATACATTGTTGCTTACTATTTAAGATTTCATTTTTTACCTCCAGCATTATTGTCTTTTGTCTAAATATCTTTCCTAGGTTTATACTTATTTCTAATAATGGCCAACAAAAGTTTTAACCTTTTTTTTTTAGGAACTTGTTTACTTCGCTTAATTTTAAGCTTCATAAGTGAAAGCTTGCCTTCCGGCAAAAAATGTTGTAACCTTTCTTGATATTGTTTTCTTGACGTATTAACCTTCCGGCAGTTACCTTGTGCTGCCAATCAATCAATCGATTTGTCAATATGCCAACCTTCAGGATAATGTTTTCTTTAAATGTTCATGTATTTGTTTAAACATATATAAAATTCATTCTAACGGTTCTTAAATTTGCAACATAAGAAGTTGGCGAATATCCCATTATCATAATGAATGTAGCAAAGAGTAGTACGAAAGAAATAGAAAAACAATATTTCTTTTTTTCCCCATAATAAACATGATCCCGGGCTCTGGTTTATTTAATTAGCATTATATATATACATATATATTTATTTTTTTTGTATTTCTTTAATTTATGTTTATACTGTTGTTTACTCAGCTTTCGTTCCTCCTTCTTCCTACAGAACACTTTCATCTTCTTCACCTCATTTCCCCATTTTGAGTATTTTTTATTTTTATTTCTGCCTGGAATCCTTTCATTTCCAACCCTTTCCCCCTAAAAACATTTCTTTCTCTTGCATCTTCTTCTCTATTGTTTCTCTCCATATATGTCTTAACGTCTTGGTTTCAAGTTGTGTGATTTCTTGTTTCAAAGATGTTTGAAAGTCTATTTGGTAAAATTTTTGTCATTCACTCTGTATAAATTTAAAAAAAATTAATTGCCTGTTTTCATTGATTCATTATTCTTTTTACAAATTAATTTTAAAATAACTGTAGGAATGTTTTATTAATAACATTGTTTGTGATAAAAATACTATTTATTAAAGTTTACTATGTGGCTACGTATAATCACACTTTATACGAACAACTGAAAACTTCTCTAACTTTTTTATCAATCGTTTTATGATAATCGATACACTGAATCAAAGAAAGAACATTCTCCAACATCTACGTTATTTAATGTATGATTTAACTGTAATGTTAATAACTGTAAAAAAATGTTATTCACTAAATCTTAAACTTGATTTAATGTATTCACTATTAAGAAAAAAATCTAAATTAGCAGATTTTCCACGGTGAGGACAAAATAAATAAAGGTGGCTACTGAAAAAAAAATTAGAACTCCTAGAAAGGAGGATTTAATATTCCGATATTTTAATAACTTTATCATACTCAAATTCAATTAGGGGTATATACATTTACAATATCAAAGACAAAATCAACCTAATAGATATGTTATAGTTTAATACACTGATGCAGTACAAATACACGGTATCGTTAAACAGACTCCAAGAAAACGACTAGAAACTGTTCAATAAAAAATACTTAGATTTATCACAAAAGCATCTTGGTGTTTTAACTCTATACATTGCATACTGACTTAAAATACCAACGGTCGAAGAACACATACTACAAACGTTCTCTCGAAAAAATTACACGCACATCCAAACCCACTGATAGAACAAATGGCCACGACTCTCAAGCCTGAGGAAACAAGTAGGAGACTAAAAAGAACGTGGTTGAGGGATCTGTTATCATAACAATATTAAATCACTCCGCCTGAGAGGTACCGCAGGGTACTGCTCTTCTTTATACCTCATGCCATTTTATTGTAATTTAACTGACAGAAAAATCGCTGATTGTCAAATTTCTGTACTTGACAGGCTTGGATAAATATATAAAGAAAAAAAAACTGCTAATATACCCTTCAGATATCATTCAAATAATTTCCAAAAATTAAGGAGGGTCCTTGGATCGGAAGGATATTGGTTTGGTCCTTTTCTTTTATCCTCTGATATCTTTAGCGAGGGCTGTAGGAAGAGAAATATTAATCAGGAGTTTGATGTATTAATCCCAGTGGGTGTACGGCACAGCTGTTGGAACGTGTAGGCACACAAGGGCTTAGCAGCTAGCGGCCTTGTAACCGTGGGTACATCGCTCTAAACCGTTACGACGAAAATAGTTACGATGGAATCTTTAATTAATGCAAAACGTGCATTAACGCTATTATTCATTGAGTTCTCTTGTAGAACTGGAACCAACAGTAATTTCCTGGACAATGCCATGCTGGACTTCGATCTAATATACTAAATATATTAATTCTTTTCCATTCGTGTGTCAATATCGGCATAGGATACTTCTCCACAGAAGACTGTACACATATACTTCTACCTCATTCATTCCGTTTTCAGCTGCCTTTTATACCTATAGCGGTATGCATCTTTCATGGTCTCAAACGTCCTCTGATTAAATCAAAGTCACCTGCAAAACCTTGGATTATTGCAGTCCTATTGGAAAAAGAACCTACGATTTCCTTACTGCCAAGTAAAAAGAGGAACGGAGTGGCTCAGTGGTAGAGCCCTGAGTCACCATGCCGAAGATCCTGGGTTCAAATCTCGCTGCTGGCTAGTATTTCCTTTAATATATTAGCGGCCGGGGATGGATCATATGGGATCTAGAAAGGCTCACCTAGCATCTATAAGCAGACACCCAAAATAAGGGGGGAAATCTGGTGGTTGAGCGTGATTAAGGACAAATCATTTCCCTTCACAACCGTTGTCCATGAAACAGAACAGCCCCTGCCATGTACTGAACCCCAGACTCGTTTAGGGGTTGTAATGGTACAGGTTTTTTTTGTTTATTAAAAAAGTTTTTTTTTGTTTAGTAACATCGGGAAATCTTTTTGATTTTGAAATATTTTGTTTAGTATTGTTCTCTCACGTAGGGAGCGGGGTAGCTTAGTTTGGAGAGCGCTGAGTTGCTGTGCTGAAGGTCCCGGATTCCTTCCAGCTTCAAATCCAGCTATGACTTATTATTTAATCTATTAACGGATGGATCCTGTGGGACCTGCTAACCCTCGTGGGGTTCACCCAGCCATTCTAAAGTTGGTATCCTAATTAATGGTAATCCTGACCAACCGTTGTCCTAGAAACAATCTGTACCACGCACTGAACCGAAGACTCTTTAGGAATTCTAGTGGTACAGGTTTTTTAAAAATCTTATAAGCATATGAATTAGTTATTTCGACGCCATCACTCATGACTAACTTGTGTTAACAAAGCTACTCTCCTAGAGACAAAAAAAAAAAAAGAAATGTTCGAGTCCATATTTTTCTAAATGCAAAGCAGCTCGAAGTGGGAAATATTCACGCAAACCTTTCGAGCATTATGAGGTCAAAGGTTTTTTTTCGATATTGCGACATTTCTCTGAAAATGATAAGCTATAATGCGAATAAAACTAGTCCAAGTGAGAACGCGGATACCCTCACGGCTACAGGACACGCTCCTATTTCTGGTTATAGAACACTTTTCCGAGTTATGTCCTAATATTTTGTCCCGTAATCAGATTCAGACCTGAACTATTTCCCTATACAGTAGAAGCTAATGCATTCCACATAGGTGGACTTTATTCTGTCAACTCTAAAGGTTGCGGAGCAGGCGAGATAGTACGTCACCCCCGAAGGACAGAACAGCGAGGGGTATCCTTGCTTAGCAAATGTATTCACGATAAATCCATTCCTCCCGCGGATAAAGAATATTATAAACCAAGTTATTTATCATTATGAAAGCGTTCTGTTTATTTGCTTTCTATTCTAGTCTGATCGTGAATTATTTCTGTAACACTTAAAAGGTCTCTCCGCGTCGCATTCCTTCGGGTCTCCTTTAAATTATAAGAGGTCTTTATAATTTTATATAGAGGAGTCGATATTGAATTGTGTGTATATATATATAATATATTTATGTCATCATATTTATATAATTCTTATGTTGTGTCACTGTACCCCTCTTAAACGGTTGGACCGATTTTTATGAAATTTTTTGGGTGAGTTTAAGTGGGTTCGATAATAGTTTAGATTCTCAATCCGATCCGAAAGATAATGCTTTTTTAAATGAATTTATTAATTTTTTTGTTTTGAAAAACATTGAAAAACAGTAGTAATAAAAATGATTTGTCTTTTCTTTATGCTATTCATTAAAACAATTTTAAGTTTATATTTAATGCATCTGACCTTATAGTAATAGTTAATCAATAGTAAATGATAGGTCAAGTTGTGAAAACTACGCATGATATATCCGTATATATATATATATATTTTATATATATAATATATATATGAAAATATTATATATTTTCATCAAATCGATCACGGTCATACAATTACAATATCGTATTATTCTCAGATTTAAAATGTTTAAACAGGACAATGCCTGCTGAAATATATATATTGGAACTTAATGTTACAGATCGAACACAAAATTATAAATTACATACCCTGTTAGTGGAAATAAATATATGAAGTATTCAAATGCGTATTTTTTATCTTTAAATGTATTTAGGTACCTTGAATAATTATTAGTTGACCGTATAAATATGGGAAAGAAAATTTTACAGGTGGAGTTAAAAAAAAAACGAACGATTTTCCGGGCAACAGAAGTACGTGACTGTTAAGAAAGTAATCATAAAATAATATTACCATCACTAAAAGCAATTATAATATTTGTGCATGCGGATATAAGTAAGAAACTGTAGTTTTTTTTATATTTAAAAAGATATAGTTTTTTTTACAGCTTCCTCATTGCTTTCTAATAATATCCTGAGGTGTGTGACAAGAAGATGGCCTAACTTGAATCTGCTATTTGAGCACCACCAGCAAAGTTTTTCTCTGCTTACTTTCAACTTACAATATTTTGCATCATTCCATAATATTTCCTTGTTCTACATAAATTTCAATACATAAACCTTTGAAAACTGGATGTGGATCAATTTTAATCAGATCAATCTATGGATCAGAAGGATGCGTGACAAAAGTATATTTCAGGACTAATTTATAAAAATTATTGCATAAGATTAATTCGTTCAAATTGTTGTATTTAATTCCATCCAAATTCACATTATTGAGAATAATTATAGGTGCAAGTGTGTTCTTGAGTAAAACATTATTCAATCGATACTTTCGGTCTGTCAATTGGTTCATTATCTGAAAAAAGGATGTTCAAAACGAATAAGATTTTTGATTATTTTTAACTACCCAACAACCATAAATTCGCTATCCTGGCACGTACCTCGGTCAGACAAATCCGTTCTCTTCATCGATCCTATATCCCGCGTTCTCGCAATTTGCGATGTACACAAGGGGAAGAATGCCCATTGAACATTACTTTAGTTAGGATCTTGATAACTAAGATCTAAATTAGCTACATTATAATCCATGGTGACTATTTAATTACAAGGGAAGTCATGACTAAGACTTCCAGTTGGTTATTCATTCAAGTTACTGAAACATTTTTATCTCTGTTCATCGGTTGGCACCTTAGGAATAATGTTTATTGGACACGAAACAGGTTACTGGTATAAATCAGAACTACCTTATAGAGTACCTTGTAGCCGATAAGACCGTGTGAAATCTATGTTTATCTGGCACTTGTGGCTACGAGATTATTTGAGTAAAATAAACATTTTTTTTCGGATCTCGGGCGATCATTACCCGGAGGAAGTGACGCTATCTCCTCAGCCAGAGCCGAGTAAACATTTGAAAATCGATTGACGCCAAATTTCACAGAAATATTTCTTAAAATTGAAATGAGACATTCTAAGAATGCCAATGCGCAATCTTGAGTAATGTAGTTTAATCAGGCAATAAGTAGCTTAATATTTGCAAATGTTATTAAATATTGTGATATGATAAATTAATTAATTTCTAATGAAGTAATTCCATTTTGGATTTTCATAGTTTTTACACACCACTCTAGCTTAGCGGAAGTTCTGAAGAGAGAAGCTTGTCTGGCATTATTATTAATATTTTTGCTATATTAAATGTTATTTTTTTATTTCTAAAATTCAAAATGAAATTAGTGTACTTCTGTTGTTTACTATGGTTATGATTACAGATTATAATGTAAAGATTACGCTGTTATTAATCCTCTCTTTTAGATAGTATTCTTCACCACTACACACTACAATTCAACGAATGTTGTCTAGTATGCAATAAAATAAGACCAAGAAAACATGCGATTTTGGAGGATTTTTTTTTAATGAGTTAAAACTTAGACACTGCGCAGTCTGCTGCAAGAAACATTACGGCCGCGTTGGGGGAAGAGTGTTGGCCATTTTAAATATTCAGCTGGTGACAAAGATTAATTCATAAATAAATAATTCATTTATTTCTTCTTTCAACACAGTGGTGATACCATCACATCCGTATCGTACTGCAGGTATATCTACATAATGCAACATAAACTTATCAATAAAAAACCTATTTTGGTTAATCAGAAGGGACCTATGTTCATGCACGACAACACCAGACTAGTTGTTTAATGACAAACAATGAAGGAACTAAATGAAGTGAATTACGAAGATCTCCCATAACCACTCTATTCGCCAAACTTATCTCCAACACATTTCCATATGTTCCGAAATTCGAACAACTTCCTTAAGGGTGAAATTTTTAAAAAACGATTCTTAAGTCAAAACTCGTTTTCAGATTTTATTTGATCAGAAAACCCTTAATTTTTCAGTTCGGGGATTGAAAATTTGATAACACGTTAGGAAAATTTCATTGACAATGACGATACATATTTTGAATAAACAAATTTTGATTTCTTAAATTTTTATATGAAATAAACTTCCTTTGAAGACGGAAATTTCGTATAAAATGGCCAGATAGTTTGTTTCCTTTATATTATTTATATAATACATTTATGAACCACTCTAACCTACCATTCGTTAACCATTTTACTGGTTAGTTAACAATCTGGTATAGACACAAATAAGTTAAACCTTTATTAAACCTTAATTAGGCCATCTCAGATGCAGGTATGAATAGCCACGAATAGAAAATGATCCCTAAAAGGATTTACAACTTAGGTCTTCAATCTTAAAAGCCATTTACGTCGGTCAGAAATTACTTTAATATTACAGTGTTGCCAATCTAAGGAATGCTAAAAAGTATGCTGACCAGTAATGGTTATACACCTTAAATATTTTTAAACATTTTCATTTAGATTGTAAATTTTATCAGCCATTTCGAATTAGTGATTGATATTTATTAGCCCCTAATTGTCGGTTTGCGGCGATAATCAGTGACATAAAACATCATTTTATTTACATAGATTATAATGTATTAGCATATCCTTCAAATAACCAGCAACTCAATTAAGTTATCCTCGTCTGGCATTCATGAACAATTATGTACTCCAACGTACACAGTCGTTATAGAGCCCGTAAAATTAATTTTTATTCAATCAAAATTGAAATTACTATGTTAAATAAAATATTTTTTTATTTCCTTCCTTGGTAATAAATATTGCACGATTTATTGTTAATGAAATATCAAATAAAAAATAAACAATTTTGGCCAGCATAACCTTCAAAAAAGGAGCTATTGATTTACTCTAATCAATATTTAAAATATATGTATATATATTTTTTATTTGGCAGGTATTCGTTAAAGATTACTGTCCTAATTGTACCTGAATTGCTCCCACTTGGGCATCGTCCGATCAGCCATAGCAGCATTAAGTGACATTAAACGAATCTATATATACATAATATATATAGATTATATATATTATTAGATTATCTATATTATGTATATATAGATTATATATATTTTCTAGCAGATATATTGAAATCAATGTATTTTATTTTAATATAAATAATATGTGATTAGAAGTTTTAAAATATTTAGGTCTAATTAGGGTTTGATAGAGAAGCTATCAGGTCTTATACTTTGAGCACTACCATTTTTAAATTTACAAATTTTAATTTTATTGAAAATACGGCCTTGGCGTGACGATCTAATAACTGTGATCTTTTATTTTATTTATATATGTAGAAGACGAAACAAATCTTAAAAAAATATTTGGAAGCTTTTCTGTGATTTGATTTATTGGAAATCCTAACAACTTTAACAATAGTGAGATCGGGTCGTCAGTTTATTTTATGGGCTACTAATGAAATAAACTTACGAACAAGAGAAAACAACAATTAGTTTTTCTTTCTCAGGATATAAATGACGAGAGCTCAGCTGTGGTTCCTAGAAGTTTTTAAATGTATTATCACAAATCCTTGGGCTACCAATCTTCAGAAGGGACGTAAACTGGGATCCCGAGCATGTACTCATATGCCATGTACTCGTTAAAGATCACTCTCCTAATTATAACTGGATAGGAGAATATTTAGCATTCCCACTCTAGCACCGTCCGATTAGTCATAGCACCATAAAGTGACGTTAAATGAAACAAACATGCTTAGTTAATGATTTATTTTAATTTGAATAAATGTGATTAGAAGATTTAGAATACTTCCCAGATAAAGAATAGGCCATAGATAAATTTTCATTTTTTTATTTTAGTGAAAATACGTCCTTAACGTTGCTCTATTAATTATTTTTTAATGTTACTCGTTTTACTAATTCATATGAGCTTTTGTGTTGCATTTCATAAAAGAGAATAGATTGGTGTAAACCTGAATTAATTAATTTATTACTGTAGAAGTTTAAATAAATGTTTTATGTATTTTTGAAATATATTTTGTGTTTTAGTAGAAATCCCACCGAGTCTGAAACCGACATAGGATATAATGAACTATTAGTGATATGATCTACCTTTGACCTAGAACAATAATTAGTTTTGTATTGATGTGGAAATGGTTGACTGGATATATCTTAGAAGAGTGTGAACAGCTAAGTTGTGAATAGTCAATAAATTTGGCACAAAATAAGTATAACTTATTTTATTTGTGCCAACGTTTCGCCCTAATTTTTAGATCATCATCGGTGCTGAGAATGAAACAAAACAGAAAATAAAACGAGTTAATTTAAACAGAAATGATAAGAAAGAAATACAAAGATGAAAAGCATTTATGTTTAAATTAGTCTATAATATTTTCTTTGGTACTTCACTGTTTCAATTTTGTATTATTCTCAGCACCGATGTTAATAAAATTTATTGACAGCACCCCCACAATTCATACTATTTTAATTAGTTTTTTACTTCAGGATACAAATGTTGAGAAATACCTATCGGCCAAACTAAACTATTTTTGTAAGCGACAGAGGTATATTTTCTTGTATTCAATCTCTTAATATTAAAAAAAAAATTATACTCCTTGCTAATTTCATTACACTTACGTTATGTCTCGTTTCTCAATTCCCTACATGGGTCATAGTCATTCTTGGAGCTTGTAGTTTATGGGATGAGGGAGGCATTGCGCAGAAATTATTCCAAAATGAGGAAATGCGGTGAAATGTTATAAATTATGCGGGAGGTATTGAGCCTTTGTGTGTATCGGGAGCAAGTATGTGGGACCTTGACATTTCTCTCCTCATTATCTTAAACTGCTTTCCCCCTCAGAGGGAAGGCCAGCTGATGTCTTAGCGCCGTACCGCTGAGAAAAATCTTGCAACATTTTTAATAAGTTTTATGAGCTGTAGTTACTCTTGTTTCATAGGAATCGTTTTTCAACTACATACATTATGAGTATTTGATCTAGATCTAAAAAAAAATGTTTACAGAAAAATTCTCTTAAATAGGGAGAACTGTTTATTTGAAAGCCAAGTAGTTACGGCCCGCATTGCAGGTATTCTTCAGGAGATAATATGGGGGCTTACGAGCTGAAGGTGAAATGACCACCCCATGTCACCTTCGATCCTTGATACACCATTGAAATGGATGGACATTAAAATGGAAAATAATTAAATATGCAATCAACTATGTGGTCTCAATTGCCTTATTTCTTACTAATTTGTTCTGAAACCTATCGGTGAAAAACTACTGGTATTATGATAGATTGTTTATGAAAATTTTATGAGTTATGCGTTAGACGCAAGAATGTACAGGAATCACGTTGAAACAGGTCAAAATGATTCATGGTTGATCAAAATTGATACTAAAATCTGAAAATCGAAGTGTAACGAAAGTTCAATACTTTCTTTATGGTATACGAGTTTTAGAAAAGAGTTTAAACAACTCTAAGATTAAATCGATAAATTTTCAACCAGTACTTTAATTCAAATTATTTTAAAATATCCTACCTCGTACAATATTAGATTTTGTGATATTTAAATATTCCTGACTTTGAACAAACAGAGACGTGCTGTTTTTCTGGAAACAATAATAGCCTTTCAATACATTACAATTGGTTGATTCGAATTAAGAATACAACATAAAAATGATATTTTAAATGATGATGGCAATGGTATGATAATAATAAGCTTCATCGTGGCTATTAAGAGATTCCTAAGTAGACCATAAGCAGTGGGATTATACTGGATTATTAGAAAGGTGGGGGATGGAGTGTTTAAAAAAAATGGGTTTAAAGAAAGTGAAAAAGTAAGAATAACCGAATAGATGATTCATGAAAATCAAACATGAATCTGCAAGTTTTGACCTAGCCTTGGTCACCTAAACCTCGGAGATATTACTATGTGAAGGCAATTTATATGTGAAGTTTACGTTTCCAAATTCCTTGCAGCGTTTAGCGCCTAGCGGCGTGCTTTGGCTAATCGGACCTAGCTACAGAGAGATTTATAAAAACACTAGCCGGGTCGCGAACCCGCCATATTGGCCATAATAGATTGTTATGCTAATCATAAGACTATCGGTGGTCTTTTTTTACGGAGGTTAAAATCTTTCCAGGCTTTTTAAATTTATAGTTAAGGAGACAAGCATTTTTCGTGATTGCTTGTCTGCTCAATGAGTCCTCTAATATTCGTGTTCTTATTCTCGTTATCTATTTTTTCTTCGTCTGGCTGGCTTGGAATTGGCCTTTGATTTATACAGCGTTATGTTGCTTTTCAGCATGTACATCATTGTTTTGGCCTATTTTTTATTAAAATGAATTTGATGCCACTTTTCGGGTTTTAACATTCAGATTGCAAGAAACAATGTTCCTTACCTGTAAAGGCGAAACAATATTAAGGTTATTGTTGTAAATGAAATATTAAGGAGGCTTACAGAAATTATATGTTAGGAATATTGAGTTGTATCATGATGAAAACTTCATTTGATACTTAAAATTATGATGTGTAATAATTCAATACTTTGCATATGATTTCGAGAACGTGTTTAGTAAGTATTAGCATAAAAATCCTAGTAAGGGCTTTGCAAATGCTAATCTGGATTCATACTGTTATATAGAGGATTTAAAATAAGCCTAAGGCATCCATGGGTAAAGTCATTCTTGCATTTTTATTCGAACTTTTTTCTTCTTCAAAATTTAGATACGTTATCAGTTTAATCAGTTATTACAAATTTAACTATATTTGTTTATTCTAATTATTATTAAACATATATTTTAATTTTGTAAGGATTGGAGTGTCTTAAATTCGTCTGTCTTCAGGATCTACCACGTGATTTATCCATTATTTTTTTCTATATCTTAGTAAACACGTGAAGAGAAAACCAATTCACAACTATATTAGTAATTTCCAGTTAAAATATTAACCCAATAAAGTGTTTTATAAACTTTAATATTGGCGACTGAATAATCTGTACTAATATTTTTGAAATTCAACATTTTTAGTGGGGATTTTTTAAGAAATGAAATTGTTTCATTAATGAAAACCATTGGATTTTTTAAAAATTAATAAGTGTATAAAAATAAGTTATAGCAATTAATTGGGGTGACCTGTAGTGAAGTGGTTAGCACAACGACCAACTATGCCCAAGCTCGTGCGTTCGCGGTGGCCATAGGATGTTTTAAAAGTGGGTCAGTGCTAGAGCACTGAGTTGCCATGCCGAAAATCCTGGTTCAAATCCCGTTGCTGCCAAGACTTTTATTTAGTCTGTTAGGAGTGGGAGATGGATCATTTGGGATCTAGGACCCTCCTGGGTCTCACTCAGCCTCTATAAAGTTGGTACCCTAAATAAGGGGGGAAACCTGGCGGTTGAGCGTGATGTAGGACAAACCATTGTCCTTGAAACAGTACAGTCTATACCATGTACTGAACCCCAGACTCGTTCACGGGTTGTAGTGGTCAGGTTTTTCATATAAAAAATTATATATGTTATTTGAAAATTATTTAGGAATAATGATTATCCTAAGTGATATTATCTATGCGTTCAGTATGTCGTCAATACGAACCTGAAGTATCTAAAGTAAAAAACACCAACTTTCAGGAGTGTGAAAAAAAATGTTTCAAGGTTCATTAAAAATCAGACGTTCTGTCAAACGTATTTTACCCACGTTTACGTGGTTTTATGTCTTGTATACGATTTTTTATGACTTTTATATCAATTATCAAACCTAAAAGCAATTTTTCTTTTTTTATAGATCGAAAAAGTCAAATGAGTTGTTTTTGATCACATTGGACACATATCGAGGATATATTATTGCTACGGTTAAACTAAATCAGAATAATAATCTATTAGATAAAATTTTTTAGATTAACTGATTTTCAGCAAATGATTAACTTTATTAGGGTTATTACAGGTGGAAAATTTGTATTTTAAATTACTGCAATGTACTACTATTTATTTATTTGACACAATTTAATAAAATCATCAACAAGTATTTGAAAATAATATAATTTAAAATATTAAAAATGCTTCCTTTTAAACCTTTATTTATCCGTTTTATATCCGTATCATGCTTAAGATAAATAAAAGCATCTTGTATTACACGTTCTAAGAAATGTAAAAAAGAATATGTCTGTAAAAAAAAGGGGGTTGTTGAGAGGCAGACATTGCTGGCATTCTATTGCGTCTTGTGTTTTTGCACTACAATGGTGTGCTCCACGTTCCTCAACAGTTCGTGCACTTTTTCAGTTGTAACAGCGTGTTCAATATGGGATATGACATTGGTACATTTAGTTTTGCTTTGTAACTTATTTTTGTTTACCATGGACCTGTAGACTTATATTTTGACGGTATAACTTGCATTAATAGAGTTGAATAAAAAAAAATCTAGAATAATATTTAGAGGTATCAATTAAGGATGTTATATTACAGATGGCATCTCTAGTTGAGGGAAAATGAGCTTGCTATACTATTTTCCCCGGGCTCACCTAATATTCGGTTTTTTATTATGTAAAAAAAAAAAGGAATTATAATAAATATTTGCTAACACTTTAAAACAGACTTGGATAGTCAAGTTAAGTAATTTTTTTTTGGAACTTTTTTTAAATTAAGGAGGGTATCTATTCTTTCAAGATAATCAGTGTTTTCCGAGATGGATTAATCATTTTCGATAATAATAATAAGCTGAATAATTTAGGCTGAATATAATTTTATAACCATAATTAGTTGATGTTTGGTTTCCTTTCCAATCATCTTATGAACATTGTATTGTAAATATATCATTTTTCTTTGTTTTTATCATAAATAACTTTATCGGAAATAAACTCTTTTCTACTCATTTATTGATTTATTATTTCCCTTATTTACGTAAGTTTGAAAATTTAAATTTAATACGGTAAATACTCTCTTCTTATTAATTGGTAATATTGTAAGTTCATACTTAATACAATTTCACTATTTAGTTTAGTTTTGTGGGGCTTAGTGGTCGAAAGTATGGGATTGGGGGGAAACAATTAAACAAAAATTAAGAAGACATTTGCATATATTTAGATTTAAAAGGATTGCTGTACTTTTCCGAGGGATAAGTATTTTGGGAGCTCCATGAATGCGACGGATTTTCATTGATTTAAAAGCTGAATATAATTTTATAATAATAATAAACTAAAAAAGCCACTGATATTTGTTTTTGAAAATTAGTAATATTATACCCAATAGTTAATTATATGAATGAAAATATGAATTAATTTGTTTATCGTTATCTAAAAACAAATTATCTCATAAATTAAATTTTATTAATGGAAATAGACAGTGATTGATGTTTGGAAAAAATTTAAGGTAATTATGTATTCCGCCCACCCTCCTCAATATCCATTTAACCTTCACATTTACTCCACCGTATTGTAAGGTCACATTTCAATGAAACCGTTGCTCTATTATGAAATAGTGTTTTTATGAACCTCAAATCTGTCGCTAGGGGATATTCTTAACGTTAAATGTTTATAATGAAAAGATATTTTATATCCTACACTACGCTAGTTTAAATAACTGCCTACGGTTTTACTATCAGATTAATTTATTTACTATTTTCTAGTTTGACCTTAATAAATATTGTGTCAAACCACGAGCTAGTCGATTTTAAAATAGATTTTTTTATGGCTTGCTCCGTTGTACTTTTCTTTTTGTTAGATATGTTTTAGAGGCCAGTTTAAACCAAAGGTTAACCATTAATAATAATATGCATATTTTCCAGTTTCAGACTGGAAATAACAAGTAAAGAGGTGAGGTGGAGTTACTGTTTATACAGTCTCTAAGCAGTACTATATTAATTCAACTATGGACAAATGAAATCATAAACTAGATATGAGATAAATAAAATATACTTTATCATTAGAAAGACAAGGTTCAAACTGACACCTCATATGTTTCGTGTAAATCAAGGACAGAGTTTCGTTATTTATGCAGTTATAGCTCCATGTAGAGTGGTGATTTATATTTTATATCATTCGTTTAGATAATCAGAACAAGCTATTCCCAACAGCTCACTAACTTATTTAACCAATGAACGTAATGTAGCCATCCTTTAATCCACCGCAAAATAAATTCAAACCCGTGTCACTTCGAGGCTGGTAAATGGCGCCCAAACAATTTCGGTCTGTTTTGTAACTGATATTTTCCATAGATACGTATCATTGTACTAATAATATTTTAGTAGTCCTGTACCAAATTCATATTCATTTTTATATAAGTCAGAGATAGTTTTTGTTATATGGTTTTATTCTCTGTGCAAAATTCTTCCGTTACTAAAACCACATTATAAATCAATTAAAATACGTGGATTCCTATGTGTTAAACGTGATGGCTTTTTATATGCTCCTTGAATATTGTTGCTAGTTGTATTAGTAACTGGGTTACCAACTTAATAAAAGAAAAAACAGAGCTATAAATCTGTAATATATCTCTTAAGTAATCAATCAAAAGGCCAAGAAGCCAATGTGTTTCTAGTGGCGAGGATGATGATGGCGATGAATCAACCAAAAGTAGTTTCTTCGTGATTAAACAATGAAAAAGAAAGCCTTATTTTGGCAAAATATAGAACTTGAATAATGGGATACAATGGGGAAGTCACCATGTGTCACTTATTTTAAGGAATATCTATTTTCTTCCTATTAGATTAGGAATATATTTTAGATAACTTTATAAGTAGAATCTAGACAAAAAAAGGTTTCACAAAAAAAAAAATGTTGATACTGTTTTATTCAACTTGTTAAAATGTATTGAGTGTAAATAAATTGTAACAAATAATTAAATAAGAGCAATCTTAAGTATCCATTTATTTGTATGTAAAGAAAGAAGTATTTTTTTACGGCGTAAAGTTTGTTAGAGAAAATAAATAAAGTGTAATATAAAACCCAATATTTAAATATTCAGGCGAATCAAAAAAATTGTGACAACATTTTTTTAGAGTCTACCCTTCTTTTGTTTAAATTATTGTTTAAAGAAATATATTAAAAAATGATGAATCAGGAATTCTTTGAGATATTTAAACCAAATCCGGAGAGTTAGCAAAGGCTTTCAAACTGCGTATTTGGCATTAGCCGGGGCCTTTCTTGCTGTTTAAAAACCAGCTTTGTCAGTCATTTAACCAATGAACGTAATGTAGCCATCCTTTGATCCACCGCAAAATAAATTCAAACCAGTGTCACTTCGAGGCTGCTAAATGGCGCCCAAACATTTTCGGTCTGTTTTGTAACTCATATTTTCCATAGAGACGTATCATTGCACTTATCATATTTTAGTAGTACTTTGCTATTACATTTTTTATACAAGCCTTCTAGATAACGCATTAGCTGTTATAAAAAAACCTGTGTTACTACAACCCATGAAGGATTCCTATAAGTCTTAGGTTCAGTACTTGTAGAGAATGGACTGTTTTAAGGGCAACGGTTGTGGAGGGAGGTGATTTGTCCTATCTAGATCACGCTAAACCGACAGCTTTTGTCCCAATTAAGGATATCTATTTTATAATATAATAAAACTGTATCTATCTTTGTTTAAAATAAAAAAAATACCAACCCTTTTTATGGGATATGGTATACATATTTCCGCTCTGGTATAGTGGACTGTTATTAGTAGTAAAGATTCAAAATAAAATTATCTATTATTTATTGTAAATGGCATTATTGTTGTGGTTAGCTGTGTTGCTCCTTAATCTGCTTGCTGCCTGCTGATGGTTTTCTGCTAAGTATTGATTAAACTATCTCTCTCTCTCTCTCTCTCTCTCTATATATATATATATATATATATATATATATATAGTCTTAAGTAGAGTAGGTTAGTCTCATACTCATGCCCTAACAGTGAAAAAATGAGCTTTTAGTAAAAACATTATTTTAGCACACTAAAATAAATATAAAATGACACGTGTAAGTTGTAATGAACTTGTAAGTACACCCTATCCATTACAACTTACACAACTATACATATATATATAGTATATAGAACACATGTTGACCTGTAGCTGTTCTCTAGAAGTAGAAGTGGGCCATTTTGCACTAGCTGTAGGCCTAGGATATAATTGGGGGATCTGCCTCTGTTACAAGGAGATATTATAGGTATAGTAAAAAACAATGGTTGTTTTAGATTGAACAATCTTAATAAACTAAAAATTAAAAAATCTGTATGACCATGAAGGTTTTTTGTTCAGTACATCAACCGTCAGTTTAATCTCTCAATTAATGCTAGAGCCCCGAGGGGGTCTTCAGATCCCGCAAGGTTGATCCACAGCGGTTAACAGAATACATAATATATAGTAGTTACGAACCCGGGACCAACAGCTTAATAGCTAAACCCTCTACGCACTGAACTATCTTGTAGGTCTCTCTTAAGAAATCAATGGATTAAAAAAATCTTAAGGCAAATGAAAGCATGTTAAAATAATCCCAGCAACCATTAAGGTTTCTTGTTAGATTTACAAATTTAAACGGCTAAAAGGTGCTCTTGAAATTGCAACATTTCTGGTAATGGACTATTTTAAGATTACACAGCTCCAGCAAGAAGAGATAATATATCTTGAGATATCTCCAAAGCAAACAGAGGGAAAGAGTTGATAACTCGCTAAGAGGTTTCGCTAGTTAGTCTCAACATGACCTGAAATATTAAGGGCACCTCAAAATTATCTCTTTATTTCATAATCTCTCCATTCGAATAGGTCAAATGATAAAGCGAATGTATTTATAATAAAAAAAACAAAAAAACAAACACGTAAAAAACATTCGGTCGTGACTCCCAGCGATACGCCGGATAGTGGACACGAATAAACACTCAAAAGGGAAAGTCGAGGAAAGCCGTGAACTGGGCAACTGACCGAACGATAAAAGAAATGCGAGATAATTCTATCGTTTCCTTCTGCAACGGTGGATCATTTTTTAAACGGACCAATCGTCCATGTAAAACGCTATATCAAAAAGATGTTGTTTTTTTAAAATCTGTTTTTAAATCTTTCGTTCCTCTCACGCCGTCTAAAAATAGAGTAGAGATGAGGATAATTTAACAAAAACTGTGTTGAAACGTACATCGCAACATGTTTACATAACCGACCGATCTGAATAATATGCGCATTTCGATTCGACCAGAATTTCAGAATGCATATTCTGAGTAATTGATTTATATTTGCAATAAGGCAAATACCTTAGCGTAAGTACTTCCCGAATATATAAAAAGGAGTAGGTGGCAAGGAAAAAAGAGGTTGCTCTACTAATGAAAATATTCTATATGTGCTGCGATTCAATTAGCAATACATAACTGAAATACATTTAAACCATTAAATAATGTATCAATTTGACGTATCCTATCGAAAGACTATTATGTTGAAGATATATATATATATCTTCCAGTTGCCGTGGAGAAATTCCCCGTTCAAATCAATCAAGATGTGACAGATAGTATATTTAATCTGTTTACAGCCGGGGATGGTCCTTGTGGAATCATAAGATCCTCCTGTGGCTCACCCAGACTCTATGAATTAGGTATCTTTAATTGGGGTTTGACCATGCTGTCGATCGTGATCTAGATAGGACAAATCACCTCTCTTAAAACGTACTGAGTACAAGACACTACATGGGCTGTAGTGGAACAGGTATAAACGCTAATGAGTTATCTTTTTTTTTTTTTTTTTTTATTTATTGATATTTACAACTGTAATACAATAATACATCAAGTAAACAGGCTAAGCGATACCTACATAATGACATGTGAAAATGACAAGTAGAGAAACTTCCCATTGCTAGTACTCAAATCACAAGTTCAACTAAGAAGTCACGGGGCCATTTCCTTTTCAGACGCCTCGGAGGATTATCGGGAATTGAAGAGAAAGCTAGGTTTGAAACTAGAGGGTTTGAGTGGAAATGAAGTTTGTTATGAAAGGATAGATAGCAGGTTCGGACCAAATCAGTAACAAATGGGACATTAAGGTCATTATGGATGACTTTATTCTCAACTAAATAAGGAGCATTGAGGATTTTACGAAGGATTTTGGATTGTAGGGATTGGATACGAGACGAATTCGATGGCTTAGTGGAGCCCCAAAGCTCTACTCCGTAAGTCCAAATAGGTCGTATGATGGCCATTTAGATGAGCCTTTTGTAATTAATTGGGAGCTTAGAGCGTTTGTCTAGTAAGTGTTGAAGTAGCCTGAAACGTCGAGCGGTTTCTTGTCTTTTCAGTCTCGTATGAGGATTCCAGGTTAATCGTTTGTCAAGATGCAACCCTAAGTATCGGATCTGTTCTACAGGCATAAGTGGGATATTATTAAAGGATACCGAAGGGCAGGGAGTCATTGGTTTACGACGTAAGGTAAAAGTGATTTAATGCGATTTTTGAGAATTTATTTTAATACTCCAGTTTTGACACCAATCTTCAAGATCAGTGATATGGGATTGAAGGCTTTGGAATACAATAACTGGATTTGTGTTGACTGATAATACACATGTATCATCAGCATACGTGGTAAGGATAGTATTAGGATGAGTTGGGATGTCAGCTGTATAAACTGTATAAAGGATTGGGCCAAGGATACCACTTTGAGTAATGAGTTATCTTAAAGGTATATGATTTTATATGAGAAAAATCTATTGTAAATTTTAATTTTGGTTTACAAAGGGAAATAAATAGTAATAGTAACCCACCCCAATGAAGAAAGGACAAAGAAGTTTAAATGGCAACTTATTTTGGAACGTATTTCTGTCTTCTTTCTTCAAGATTTCTTGGATCGTGATCTCAGTAAGCTGCTTACCTTCACGAAGGCAACAGACTGTGCTCCGAATATTTCCAATATATTAACACTGTTTTTTATATTTTTCTTGAATGATAATAGTTGACCTTGTATATATAGATATATATACATGGAAGAAAATGGGTCAATCAATTTCTCTTAAGTAGGGATAGGCATATTAATAAACATCACTACCTACTTAAGAGAAATTTATTGACCCCTTCACACGGACCATTTTCTTTCACATGTTCTATATATAGTAATGTATTTCTATATTGCTGAATGCAATTTATGTATACATATACACACATTAGCCGTGTGCTGCTGAAGCTAAATGGTCGGACATCGCAACCCTTTAATTTGTATCACGGAGTGTACTTGGACGATAGTCTTAGTCTTCTGCTTTTTATCTTTCTTATGGATGAAGTTTAGAAGCTATGCAAAAGGAGAACACCAAGAAGAAAAGATTTCGGAATATGTCTCTTGTGCATCCTCATGGTATGCAGATGATGTGGTCCTGATTGCTGACTCCCGTGAGGCTTTGTTGTGATCATTGAATCAATAAGATTAAGATATGCAATCAATAAATGGTTGAGCATAAACCCGACTAAAAGTAAGATCGTATACGTCGAAGATTTTTTTTTTATGGTGAACCCAACTAATACACACAACTTTTAAAAATAACGAAACAATTACTATTCCCTAATGCCTACTTTTGTTTTTTAAAGTAACCTGTCATATATTGTCTACAACTTTCATAAACTACAACAATTAAAAAATAAATATCTATATGATGTTCAATCTAACTTGTTGCATACGTCTTCCAGGAACAGGGTCAAAACGACCACGACTTTTTTGTAAAAGTCAGTGAAGTTCTACAGTAGTGAAAATGAAAACTTTTTTCATCTGATCTTTTTATTTATAAAATAAGGACTACCAAGAAAGATGATTTTCTTCGAGATGTTTAAGAATTAAATGAAATAGAACAATTGTCGTAGAAAAAATGTAATGGATAAAAATACACATTACTTGTATGTTGTTTAGTTAAACAAGTTATCAGTTTGGGAAACTTTAACTTCTGATTAGATTAGAATAGATTTTTAATGGAAAATCTATGAAAATTAGTAATCTATAAAAATTGTCCTCGTTTGTATTAGCTAATAAGTCATTACACAATAAATAAGTGGAAACCATTATATTTTATGTGTGCCGACGTTTCGACCTACTGTGTAGGCCATCTAAAGGCTAAGAGAAAAAACATGCAAAAACAGAAATGACTGTAAAAATACATAACATAGAGATATAGAAAACATAACATAATATAGAGATATAGAAAAATTGAGCGAAAAAAGTGAAGGATAGATTATGAAAGGATATTTGTTATTATGTTATGTTTTCTATATCTCTTGGTTATGTATTTTTACAGTCATTTCTGTTTTTGTCTTTTTTTTCTCATAGCCCTGAAGATGACCTACACAGTAGGAAACGTCGGCACACATAAAATATAATAGGTTTCCACTTCTTTGTTGTGTAATTTTTGACTGCACCCCCAACTATTTCCATCCTACATTAGTACCTAGCAATCAACGAATTTCTTTTCTACTTAATAAGTCCATGATTTAATATTATCTTAAGTAAACGCAACAGATGATTCTGGCACATTTTTTCACCCAGATAATTATGCAGTTTTGTTTATCACATTAATAATAAGTATTGGTATAATATACCAATAACCGGAGAGGAGGAGGTTTTCCTCCTCAGATAATAAGATAATGATAAGAGGGCATAAAGGTAAATTTCATGAAGATATCAGAAGTAAATAGTGATAAGGTGGATATCTTCCTCCAAATACGGCTACGGTTTCTCACACTCGACTCTTCTATGTTATCTTCACTACTTTATAACGTACGTTTTTTTAAAGCTTTGTTTACTTTATTGGTCACTCCATTATATAAATAAAAAACGTATATCAGAAAAATAGTAATAAACCAAAATAAACTGTTTATTCACCAGTGAAGTTCTGACTAGCTACGTTTTATAGAACCATTAGTTTTGTAATCATAGGCTCAATATTTCTGCTTTTTGCCACGTTTTTCAGTCCCCGAGCTCTACAGTAATGGATCAGGCGTCACGTAGAGAGTCCAAGTGTTCTCCCAGATGGTCTATTTGCTCAAGTTATAACAAAATAAATCGAACTCTGACTCAAATGTTATTTTAATTATATTACGTTAAAACTGGAAAGAGTCTACACAGATCCTTTACGATAGCAATTTTAATAAAGAACCTGAAAGTTTGACGAGGAAAACAACATTAAGAGTTGAAGTTTTTCTTTCTTACTAAATAGTTATCTTCTATCATGTTGGCTTTAGAATATCATAACTAATGCACTACTGTATTAAATAACATAATAATAAAAAAAAAAATAACCTGTGCCACTAAAACCCATGTAGTATTTGCTGTACAGGACATGGTAGTGTGCAGGGAGGTGATTTGTCCTAGATCATGCTCAACCACCAGATTTCCCCCTTATTTTGGTTACCGACTTTATAAAGGCTGGGTGAGCCCTAGGAGGGTCCAAGATCCCACAGGATCCATCTCCGGATTAGTTAAAGTCTTCCAGCCAGCGGGATATGAACCCAGGACCTTTGGGACGGCAACTCAGCGCTCTACGAATGAGCCACTCCGCTCAATAACATAATAATAGCATAGATTTATATAGGAAAGAAATTCGTTGACTGGTAGGTACTAATGTAGGATGGAAATAGTTGGGGGTGCAGTCAAAAATTACACATCAAATAAGTGGAAACCTATTATATTTTATGTGTGCTGACGTTTCGACCTACTTTGTAGGTCATCTTCAGGGCTATGAGAAAAAACAGATAAAAACAGAAATGACTGTAAAATTACATAACATCTAGATATAGAAAACATAACATAATTTAGAGATATAGAAAAATTGAGCGAAAAAAGTGAAGGATAGATTATGAAAGGATATATGAATGAAGATGATTACAAAATAGATGTGTAGAAAGGTGATAATGCAAACAAAATACAAAGAGAGAAATCAAGTTAAACAGAAAATTATAAAATGAAAAAGATAAATATAATGTTAGTTTAATAAAGATAGAATTGTATTGTAGAAAAAAAAAATTGTATGAAAATAGACCCCTGGGGAGTTACATAAGTAAAATGAAAGAAAATGAATTAAAAAATATGATACCTAAGAATAAAAAGAGAAGAATATTGTAGAAAGTAAAGAATAGGAATCTCATGTATGACAGTCAGAGAAGTAAAATATAAATATAAAATTTAAAATATAAGTATCAGATGTTATATAAAAGTATACAATAGGAATGAAGTTATATTTATACCTTTATAATACATAATTTTTTCAATTTTCCAATAAAATGCCTAAAATTTTACTAATAAGTTATAGTTGTTTCCTTCTATAATGTAGGATTTGGAAGTTGATGGATTAATTTATTAACTAGCGTAATAATACTGGAGATATATATTTTTATTTACTTATTCATTCATTTTTTCATATTTGTTTTATATATTAAATAGAAAACTCCTTACTGGACAAATTGTAATAATTTTTAAATATTATGTACTAATTACTGAGTTAGTGACACAAAAAACTTGTATTTTTAAAGATCCTTTTTGGTATAATGTTTATTTCGTTGATCTTAAACTGGTAAAAAATAGAATTATTTTTTATATTCTATTCTATTTACTGGTATATTTTTCCTCCTTCATCCTCTTTATGTCTAGCTTTTTTTTCTCCACATACGATTAAATCATTATTTAATTAAATTTAATTGTTTCAAATGAGCGTAGACCTCTATCAAAACAACATATTCATTTTATTTTAACTAATTTCGACTTTCACTTATAACGTGACATTCATGATATATTGTAAACAATTATCTTTTTCATTAACTCTAGTTATTTTTTCTTTCATCAAATATTTTATAATTTAATTTTTTGTTCATTGTACTTCATTCTCTCCATTCCTACCATTTCTGTCTATTTAATTGCTATACTTTCTTTGGTACTACACTGCTGATATTGTTATTCTCTTTTGTTTTTTCTCAGTCCTCATGATAGGATAAAAATCAGGCATAAACGATGGCCTTAAATATGTAGTGCTCATTTGTGTAAAATTGAATATTTTCAACATTGCTCAAAATTAAGAACGTACGACTATAAGTATAAACGTCAACAAACTATAACCTGAACGAATTTAGAGATCCGGATTTATTTATATATTGTTATTTCTTAGATTACTCGGTGTAATTAATTATAATAATTATATATACACACAAACATGCATAGTTTTTCATATGGACTGGTACAACGAATATTATTCATACACGGTGTCGTACACTTGTTTTGTCCCTGGAGCGTGTCAGAACAACACCTTCTCGGTACTGATTAATTAAAACCGATATCGCTAAGATCTATACGACGCATTAGCAAGGTGTTATAAATACTCTTTCACAAGGCGTGCATTGTTTACGCAATAATGGGACAAAGCTGTCGTGGAATTTCCACCTTTCCGCGTATATACAATCTGGATATATTTTCTCTGGGGTGTAACAAAACCTTTAGTCCAAAATATTTATTTTACCTCATCTACACATTATACGTCTATCTTTTCTGTAATTTAAAGTTGTCATTATTTAGAACATGCTGGGTGCGTTTTATCCCATAGTCAGTTAGCTAATAAGTCCATCCCAATCAAGTATCATCTCCACTTATTAGCTAACTGACTATGGGATGATACGCACCCAACATGTTCTAAATAATGACATCTTTAAATCACAGAAAAGATACAGTTTTTATGATGTTGACTGATGAAATAATATATTGAAAATGACCACACTTTTTGTCGAAACGTATAATGTGTAGTTGAGGTAAGATAAAAGTTTTGGACTAAAGGTTTTGTTACACCCCAGAGAAAATACAATTTACAAGTCCAGTACCCTTGACGCTAATATAAATCTGGATATAATGATTTCAATAACTTATAATAATAATAAATCCATCTGTTAATGCATAAGCTACTTCGTTATGAATCTTAATAGTTTATTTAATGTAAATGATTTTTTAAAATTAGTTAAACATAAGTTTCGTTTTTAATCACTAAACAAAAGCGCTTGAAATCGGACCAACTCTCATTTTACAAATTATGCAAAGTGCTCACTTAATTGTACTACGGTAGGTACTTAACACTTTAATAGGAGCATCCTGATATTATTCTGGAAATTGAAGTTCAGATTGTTACTTATTTTGTACCCCCTTAGAGAGACCTATTAAAATATCCCACTGTAGTACTATTAATGGAGCGGAGTGGCTCAGTGGTTGAGCACTGAGTTGCCATGCCGGAAATCCTGGTTCAAATCCCGCTGCGGGCAGTTACTTTTATTTAGTCTGTTTGCAGACGGAGATGGATCATATAGGATCTAGGAGCCTCCTAGGGCTCACCCAGCCTCTATAAAATATTATAAAAATAGGGTACCCATAATAAGGGGGAAAAAACCTGGCGGTTGAGCGTGACCTAGGACAAGTCACCTCCTTGCAGAACCGTGGTCCATGATACAGTACATCTCAACCATGTACTGAACCCCCAGACTCGTTTAGGGGGCGTAGTGGTACAGGTTATTTATTTTTATTTTTTTTGTAGTACTATTGAGTACCCACTGAGTATTATTTTGAGATATTGAGTATTTGGCTTAATATAATTTCACTGCATGCCCTGTATTGAAATAACAGTCCTTTGATCGAAATATTGAAATTAGATGTAACTTGTTTATTTTTAAAAATATGTTCACTCCATTTTACCCATATTCTTTGTAACGACTTTAGAAGTCAGTGACCACTTATCAAAAATATTGATGATCTAACTGAACGAGCACAACAAAGGCCTAAACATACAGTAGTTCATCGATCCATTACTACGCAATGCCGATTAAGTATTACATTACCATAAACTATTTTTTATAATTCAGAGAAATATCGGTTTCTAATACTTGTATACACCAAGAGATTACTCCTGGAAAGATTTTTATTGATATTAAGGACTATAATAATCTGTAAACGTTTTCCCCAATCATTTAAGTGATGGGAAACCCTTGTAGCTAGACCATGAAGTACTTTTTTGATAAGAGTAAATTGATTATTGAATAATGTGTAGACGAGATTTGAGTTTATCAGCACTTTAATGGTTATTTGATGTTAGTAGATGTATAAATCAGCCATTTTTATGAATAGTACTAACCGCACTATCTCCAAGGTCTTCCAATGAAGGATGTTACAGAATTATAATTCATCTTTGACATATTGACGATATGGGATTCAGTTTAAAGATTTTACCTCGGGGTAGAAAATAAAAATAAATTATTTAAGAATTAATTGTTAATTTATGAATCGATCTGCGTCACCAGACGAAAATGTCTCACACCAACGACGAATGCTCTGTCCGTTACAGGAGTAGTTATGGATCTTGAAGCTCACGAAATCGAGCGTTTCCGCGGTCATAACTAAACAGTGCTATTTTCACTTTTAGTGATACATAGTAAATGTTACCAACAAATAGAGGATTAATAACACCTCATTACGGTCTGTAAACATAAAGATAGAATAATGGAAACGGACATTTCGTGTGAAACGACCCAATATTAATAGCCAAATTCAGGAAACATGATAAGCATTCTAGATACTCCACCATGTTGGTCATCCAACGCAGCATGAAACGCATCCGAGAGGCCAGAAATCAGCGCCCTACATAGCGGTTGATGAATGCGATTGAGCATCAAAGGTACAGAAGATTGATCAGTAAACAAATTACCTCAGCTGTTGGTAATTACTGCCATTGTTGTTTTATTGCCCTTCTGATTGCCTAATAATATTCAACCATTTCCGTCGCAATAATAGCTCCACCGGAAGGGAGACTTTAGCCGACCAGCGGGGCGGAAAAACGTCCACTTCCTGTATCGGCGGAAACCCAGCGATCCTGGGCGCCCTAAAAGGATGCAAATGTACAATTGAAGCGGACTCACTGGCTGCCCTCGTTGGACGTCCCTATCTACATATCTACATATCTATACATCTACATATCTACATAGTTAGCTTGGATATGTCCACTGCGTCCGCTCTCTGGCTGCTCAAGGAAGTAATTTTTGTGCGCTTGTTTGTTTTCGACACATGGATCGGAAATGCCGGGGCAATCCACTTACAAGTAAGTAATTAGTTGTTAAATAAAATAGATGCTTCTATTAGTTTCGTTTCTTCTTTGACCGAAGTATATGGAAAAAATCCAATTAAAAAAAAAAAGGTCTCTAGCCCCCTGTAGAAATTATAGAATTTTCAGATAACTACGTTAGGTTGGGGTTAATTTATTTGTTTGTAGTGATGTAATTTATTTATATTATTATTGAATATAAAACACAAACAATTGTTTCGCTTCATCTTTAATCGAAGTCTATTGAGAAAGTCTGATAACAGAAAAAACAAAACAAACCTCAACTTATTTTTTCACATATACAAATAAGTGATTGATAATTTTCTTATTTAGGAAACTTCTTGTTCATAAACCTATTTTAAAAAGTCGTTATTCATTCTTTTTTATATTCTTACTAAACCACTAATCTATTATTAAATATTTAGTATTTTAGTTTTTTGAGCCTCAAGTAAAAATTAATAGTAATACGATAATATAATTTCCAGATAAAACCGGTAGAGGGGGGATAATTTATTTGTATGTAGTTATCAATTGTTTCATTTTAATTTTGGTTTTGTTTGATTTATTGTTTAAGTTTATAGTAGTTAAGCCCTTAGATCATCAACGCTTATGATTTGTGATATAAGACTATGGTTTATACTATAGATGAATATAATATAGAAACACACGATTTTTCTTCATCTTCGACGAAGTACGAGGTGAAACCCCGATTAAAAAAAAAAATAAAACTTATTTTCTGTATAAGTAATCGCTAATTTTCTCACTTTTGGTAATCAGTGTTCGTAAACCGAATGAAGAAATAATGTATTTTCTGTCGGTTTTTCTTTCATTTCTAGTCTAATCTCTTACTAAACCTCTGAGTTGCTATAAGTAAACGTTTAGAATTATGTTATTTTTTTAAATATATTCATTTGAAAAAAAATAAATACAAAAAATAAATAAATAAAATAAAAATAAAAATAAAAAAAATTAGTAACAACTAAAAAAAAAAAAAAAAGTTTAGAATTATGTTGTTGTTTCTTAAGCCTTGTCGAAAAATGATAGAATTTTCAGACAACAACGTTAGAGTTGGGGTAATTTAATTGTTTTATTGATGAATTGAAGAAACTTTTTTCGTTATATGAGATTTATAACGATTTCCTTATTTAGGATACTATGTTTTATCTGCAAACCGAATAGAAAAATCAAGTACTTCTCGCCCGTCTTTATTTTACTCTCAACCATTGTGTTGTTATAAATAAATAATTAAAGTTGTCTTTTATTTTAACCGTTAGGGGTGGGATATTATTTTTTTTTTTTAGTGATTGATTCAGTTTCTTGTTTGATTCCTTGTTTGAGTTCAAATCCGGCTAACCATTAGATCATCAACGCCTAAGGTTTGTTATAAAAAATTTCGTTAAAACTATAGATTAAAATAACACACTATTGGTTTTGTTCCTTCGTTGACCAAATTATACATAGAAAGTCCAATAGAAAGAAGATAAACTTATTTTCGGTATATCTGCTTTTCCTATTTAATCTTACTCTCATACTACGAGTTGTTATAAAAAATATCTTGTAGTTTCTTAAGCCTCCTGTAGAGATTATAGAATTATTATAGAGGATGATTTATTTTTTTGTAACGATGGATTGTTTCATTTTCGATTATTTTTGGTTTTGTTGAATTTCTTGTTAGAGATTAAAGCCATTTAAGCCTTGGTTAAGACAGACAGACACATCGCCTGTGATTACATATAAAGTGTTGGCTTATATCATAGATTAATATAATACATAAACACACACACACACCCTCATACTCCACCCCCATCCCTCAATACACACTGTTTTATTCCCTCTCTTTTTTTTATTTTTGACCATCATTAGTATCTATGTGGTTCATACCACACTCCTTGGCTGTTTAGCTAATAATAACTAGCCATTTTAGCCACATGCATAGTTAATAATATGCCATTGCTTTTGTTTTTTCTTGGCATATAGACATTATATAAAAAAAGACAGGAATGATTATCTCTCTCTTTGTTTTAAAGTTATGATTTGTATGTTATTTTTTAACATCATGATTTATTCTCCTCAGATTAAATGATTCCTAAGAGGCATATTTAACTTAATTTTTTAAGATACAATAATTGAAAAACTTATGCTATTATATATTTATTAATAGTTTATATCGATTAGCAACAAATCATATTTTTCACCCAAACGATGTTATCTTTGAAAGTCGATGTAATTTGTATGCTAATTTTTCTTTTTTAAAATCAATTCTTAACCTTTTTCAGTTGAGCTTTGGGGCTCTAGTAAACCATCCAATTCATCTCGTATCCAATCCTTACAATCCAAAATTCTTCGTAAAATCCTCAATGCTCCCTATTATGTCACAAACAAACTCATCCATCATGATCTTAATATCCCATATGTTACTGATTTGGCCCAAACTGGATACCTATCCTTCCACGACAAGCTCCATACACACTCGAATCCTCTAGTCTCTCAACTTGCTTCCCATACTATTCCTGATAACCCTCCGAGGCGTCTGAAAAGAAGATGGCCTCGAGACCATCTACTATAGAACTTATTGGAGTGCTACCGATGGGTAGTTACTCCACATGTGTTTTTCATGTCACAATGTACATATCAGCAGATTTACTAGTTATAATCATATTATAGTTGTAAATATCAATAAATTAAATTAAAACAACAAAATAAAAAACCTTTTTCAATTATTCGGGAATCGACAAAATAACTTTCAATATAAAAAAATAATAACTGGTAAAAATAAACCATAGCATAAAGGGAAATATTAATTATATAAAGACTAAAGGAAAATAAATAAGAATTTCCACCAAAACTTTTTTTTAATTTATTTCTTTTGTATATTCATCAAACAATATATTGTTCTCAAACAGCATAATACAGTTGAGGTTTCATCTTATTCGGCACAATTGGTATTTCAAAACTTATTTTTAATTATTGTTAATGCTTCTGAAAAAAAGGTATAAATCTTTTATTAGTGTAATGAAACAGAAAACCATTATAAATTAAACGAAAAAATAATATTTTAAAATCTTTTCTCTTCAAAATAAAAATATTTAAAAATTATAAAAATTAATAAAAAAATAAAATAAAATAAATTATGAAAAAATAATATATTTGAATGAATAATGGATAAATTAACTAGAGAAATTGAATTATTGAGGACAAGTTTATATTTTAGTCTCTGAGCTAAAGCAAGTTGAGAGTTGGATCATATTTACCTATCGCTTTTAAATCAAACCAATAACAAATATGTCCAGATAGATATCTATCATTATTTTTTTTTTTTTTTAAAGAATAAACAATTTACTAAGGTTTATAAACAATAAACCTTGAACTAGGAGTGACCTTGTTCTATTCGTTATGGATAATTATAGGTAATTAAATGGTTTTGAAATTTACAATTTAAATCAGCTCTGCACACATCGGATTAATTAGAGTTTCTAATTTTCATGATTGTATAATTACAACCAATGGTGCTGCCTACGTGTTCCTCATAAACATTACGGAATAATTGAATAATTGAAATATAAAGAAACATGAGTTTACAACCAATGTATTTATAGTATGCTTTATCGAAATTAATAATATTTTATTATTAAACAACGCTGACGGATAGTTGTTATTGCTTGTTTATTTTTTCCACAAGATTTGATTATGCAAATATTTATTATCTTTTCTCCTTTGTAATTATTATTCACTGTTTGATTTTATTTCTTATAATTTTTTATTAGTTTAAAAGTTAATTTATAATTCATTTTTATTTAAATTTCTAATTCAACTGATTTCTAATTGTATTTAACTCTAAGACCATACCATCCATATTTCATGTATTATTATTCTAAAGGCACTTTTGACTACAATTTATACAAAATTATCTTGTTAAAAATATGCTACACCTATTGGGTAACTTTTTTAATTACGTTTCTCGAAAAAAAATTGTTTTATTATAATGATTACATAGCTACCATGGAAATATTTAGCCAATAATTATATAAAACAGTAGATTAAATTATGCGTTTTTCATCGCTATGCATTACCTTCTACGATTTTTCTATGTTAGATACTATTTTTTCTTGAATCTTCAGCTATTCAACGGTATATTATGAATTTATGTCGCTACTCTTATTTCTGGAATACATGATATATATTTTTTTTTAAACTGGAAATATATTTTATTTTACTGTTTTAGAAATTTATCAAATTAGTTTATAGTTTAATTCATCCACTTTTATTAGTCTTAACAATAAGAAATGGTTAATTATTTCAAATAAACAATATTAGAAGAATATTGAAAAATGGGAAATCAAGTTCTGTCAGACTTTAGTAAGGAATATATCTAATTGATAAGAGACTTGTAACTAATATATTGATATCACGATCGAAATATATATATATATATATATATATATATATATATATATATATATATATAAATATATATATATATATTTATATAAATAAATATCTATAAATATAATATATATATATATGTGTATAAATACATATATATTTTCTCTTTTCCCCCCATGGTAACCCCATGGAGGGACTTTATTGGACATGTTCCATAAATAAACATATTACATGTCATTACATGTAATTTTAATTTTAACAATATAAGAAATTAAAAATTTACTCTTCAACTAAATTGATAATTTACATGTAAGAATAAAATTAAAACTAAATTTGTACCACAGCAAGAAGGTTTTATAATATAATTTATATAACTAAAAAATCAATGAATAGATTATAAATACAGAACATTACGATTAGTGACAGTACTTAATAAAAAGGTATACACAAAAAGTTGCATGTAATAAGGGATTGATGGTTTATAAATATTCAAATCGTTTGATTTTAGAATCTCATATATTCCAAATTTAAGCAACCTAACCTCAAGAATTTTTTTTTTTTTATATTGGAAAATTTTATATTCTAACCGAAGTTTCTAAAATTACTTGGCCAGCTATTGATTAAGAAAGGCAACTTAATTGCTGCGAATAAATTGAGCTTTTTATTTAAATATATAGCCCTGCCTGATTGATGGATGATATTAAAGTTTAATTCTTGATTTCATTTATTAATATTTCCACTACCGTATTTATACTAAGTTCACAATTCTACGTGAATTTGCATACTAAAATTTAAGCTAATAAAATAACGATTGTTTAAAACTGAAACAAGGCTAAGAAAATGGTCACTCGTGTAATTGTTTACTTTAAAATTATTCAGTATTTAATTCGGAGTTTACTGGTTTTTGACCGTACTGAATATAATAAAACGGTTGGTACGAATGATTGAGTCATATATTGAAAATTAATTACAAATAAATTCAATAAAGTAATCTATTAAAACATTTTTTATTTGTTAAAACATTTTTTAAAAATTGTTTTAGCAAGTCGAATGCCTACCAGATAATACCTTATGAATATTGGAAAAAAATAAAAGCTTTTTTTTTTTGCTAATTTTGTTGGATGCTTTTTCTTAATTTACTATGCAAGGCTTAATTATTTGTTTGAATGATATTTTTGTAAATGTCGGAATCTATACACTTTAGGTATTATATAGATTTGTTACCTATCAGAAGTCCACCGTTTATATTATCAATTATATTGATTATGTTAGTCATTAATTTGTTGAATGTTTTTGACATACACATATTTGCTATAAAAATTTAATTTTTTATTTGACGGTAACGATTGATACTTATTAAGATTGTATGATAATGAATCAAAGTTCAAGTTATCAAAAAACAAAACAAAAAAAAACAACACTTTTTTTGTTTGACCTATCGCAAATGGTGTGTATGTAGCATATGATGAGGATAAATATAGAAATCAAAATTGTTAATTTTCTATGTGTTTAATGTATTTTAAAACAAAATTACTTACATTATCCAGGATTAGTAAATTTAACAGATGCGATCTTTGTAAATGAAAAATTAAATTTTAGAGCAGTCTATGGGTAACATTGAATTATATTTAAAAGTAGTATTCTTCTGTGGAATATATTACACTAGTATCAAGTTTGTTTTGAAAAATCTCTGTATTCAAATTATTGAGCGTATCTAAAAGTAATATATTTTCTGGCAAAATATTTTGCCCTACCAGAACCTTTCAAATGTTTTTAAAGATTCAAGAAAGATGGAGCTCAAATTTTTTTTTTTAAAGTAATTTATTTGAACTTTTTTGAAAGTTATTCATTTTTAATCATAAACTCTACATTTAAAACAAATAACTGTTCAAGTACTACCTCAACGTATATTTAATATTTAAAAAATGTAATAGTAATATTAGCTAAAATAAAAATCAATGAGTAGTGACGAAAACTTGATTTAAAACATTCAGGGTTTCACTCACATCTCATGTGAGCATCATTGCTTCTCTCTTTCACAAAATAATTGGGTCAGAAAGCAAAGCTTTTTCAAGATGTCGTTACTTCTATAACACAGCCACTTCTCTAAAATTATTATTTTGTTTAAATTATATCTGGTAGTACATTATGATTTCATTCACTATCACCCAACCCAGCATTGTAATAAATCTGTAGCCCTGCATAAGTGGTTAAGTTGAATTTGATTCAGAGATACTTAATTGTCTTGAGGGAAGTTGTATCGATTCATTCTCCAGTAGTGTTTGAAATGAATTTGTAATATAAGTAATAACTCTATTTCAAGGCAATGCCTGATTTAACAATTTGTGAACGACATGAATAAAGCGATTCTGCTTTCCTAAGTACAATAACCTCGTTTTGGACAAAATTCGACTTAACCACTTATTCACCGAGGCTGTAGAAATAAGTAATAGTATCATTTTAAACCTTAAGTATCACTTTAGCCATCTGTAGGTATCCGGTAGGGTTTATTTAAATGAAAAAAAAACTACAAGGCCCACCCGCACAAGTTACAACTTATTCCTACACAGCTTAATATTCATTCCTATAGAGTACCCAGAATATCTGTAGGAACAGTTAGTTTCACGGTGCCGCGACGGGTCTGGGATGTGATGCGCGTTGTAAATGCGGAGTCAGAGAGGGAAGATATAGCCCTTATGTTTGCTAACAGAATGTGCGCGTAACGACGCTTTAAGTTAAGTGAGAACACGGGCGAACACGCTAACCGCCATTAGCTGGAAGAGCATTCTCCTCAAGCGTACAGTCTCGCTACGTGTGTCTTCCTTATCTGCCATTGACACCGAGCTCTATGTTTAGAAAAAAAGTGTGAGTCTCCCTTCAAAGGGTCACTATTGTACTGTCTTCCTTTACAGATTTATCCTCTCTTGTCGATAGGTCCAAACTGGTATAGATTTGTGATACTCACTGGTTTGTTTTAATTACCGAAACTCCTTCATAAGAATCCCGATCACCAACATATTACCAATCTTTTGTTATTCAAAAAGATATAATGAAAATGGTTGAACACAATGATACCATTTTATAATAATACCTAAATGATCTTCAGATATTTTAAGCCAACTTTAAATCCTCCTGGAGTTCAATAAATCATAAATAAATCATCGGTGTGTGTACTGATTATTAATGTCGAACGAAAGTTTGAATTTCATCTTCACACAATTCACTTGCGTGTGAATATAATTTATTTTTTTAATAATTCCGATTGATGATTCCGATTAATATTTCATAATTAATAAACACCGTTACTTATAATGAAATTGCTTGAATATCTGTTTTGAACTTTGGATTCCACAAAACAAGGGTTAAGCACCGTTTTCACATCTATTATGTCAATGCCCAATGCATAGAATCTAAAAAAACTGTACAACTACATCCCATGAAGGGTCTTAGGTTCAGTACACAGTACGTACTCTTTCTTTGATAACGGTTGTGCAGGTATGTGATTGCCCTAGATCACGCTCAACCGCCAGATATTTTCCCCCTATTTTGGTTACCCAATTAGAGGCTGGGTGAGCCCAAGAAGCCTCGCCGATTCCAAAGGGTCCATAATCGGCTTCTAACAGATTAAATAATTCATCTGATAACCTGACATTGAATCAGGAATTTAATATAGCAACTCAGCACCCTAAATACTGGATCCTGGCTCCATAAAACCAATAAAAGTTTATAAAAGTAACTTCTTTTGAGTTTAATCCAAATTAAATAATAATGCAAATTATATGTTAAAGTATAAAGTTACAAAAGATTGCTGATTTATTATAGTTTTTTTTTTTGTTGCAGGTGAGTCCAGTTCTTATTAGATTTCTATTGATCTTCCAACTTTAACCACTATAAAGTAATGAAAATTAACCTATTTAAATCATTTATTTGGTATAATTAAACATTACATTTATGGGCATGCAAGTATCAATATTTCTCTGTTAATCTAATTACATAAGGATAGTGCGATACACAAAGCGACGGCTAAAATTGAAGCATTGACTACCGCTTCATGTGGTGGTAGAAAATTTTTTGATTTGTCAATCAAAGCAGGATAAGCAATGTTTTTCTGACTGGGCACATTCGTTTTTCGAATCTTTCACTGTGTAATGACTTTGTCTTGCTCTGCTGTCCCATCCACATAGAAAACAACAGTACTTTGTGTAGCCTGCTCGAAGACCTCTAAGCATGGCTATTACCTTCAGATCAGCACACACGTTCCACTTAAATTCACTATATTTTTTATTTTCCATTAGGATTTTAATGTTCTCATAAGCTTCTTTCATTTACACTGCATAAGCAACTGGGATTAAGGGGTACTTGTTTCCAATATGAAGGAGAACACATTTTAAGTTGAGTTTAGAGCTGCCGATGAACAACCTCCATTCCGAACTATCGTGTGGTAACCGAAGTTTGTCCAAGTTGATTGATCTTTTTTTTTACTGGGAAGGCTGAAGCCAACCTGTAAGGTATCCCACCCCATACATCTACTGCAGCAAACTTTAGGAGCCCAATCCTTATCCTCATCTCCCACTTTACATCCAAAATAAAGATAATAGGCTTTCTTCACTAGAGGAGACAATGGATTGGTTTGATTTTTCAATATCACCTCACCATAGATATAACAGAAACTGTTTACTGGATTTTTGCTCTAGCCAGGCATATTCAGAATATAGGTCTTCTCTCTCTCTGGTGCTTATGGATCAACTAACCAGTCAAGGAGGACCACCCCAGGTATCTGGGTCCCCTCCCTGCTAATTGTGTCCCTCTACCTCTCAAAGGGAAGTCGTGAGGGGTCCAGCTATTTTTATATTTTGTCTATTATATATTGCCTATCCAGGTATTTTATATTGCCTACTATTTGTCTATATCAACTATTATATTTTGTCAAGCCTTCCTGGTCAGAGAAGTAGACAGTTACATTTAAATGGGATTAGATTACTATAGGAGCAAAATAAAATATGTGAATTGTCATACCATCAACTGCATGCTTCTACCTAACTTAATACAAGGGTTTCTATTGACAAAAAAAAAAAAATCTGTCATTATGCATAGGCTAAAATCCTCATTTTCCTGAAAAAATCTGATTTTTTACAAAAAACATTACGTGTTAAAGAATTTTAGGCATTTGATTCGTGTTCAGCACACCAAAAAACATAAGGATACACCATTATCTTTCCAAGGCAGATTTTGGTGCAGAACAGTGTAATCGGACGATGCTACAATAGGAGTCCTAAATTATGTCTATCCATGTAAAATTAAGATAGGGATCTTTAACAAGTATCCGACACCGGACAGGCTCGGGACCCCCAGTTTACGTCCCTTCCGAAGGACTGCATAACCAAGTGATTTTAACTCCTTTTAAAAAATCTAAGGGCCAACTGTCGAGCTGTAAACCCGCGAACTCAGGCATAGAAGGTTTGTAAGTATTACTTTTCTTGTTCGAGTGATTTTTATAGCCTCTCAATCCTTTTTTGATCGTTTTCTAAATGGTATAAAATGGTTTACATTTTTTGTACCGTCCTTGCTCTGTTGATGGATATCTACGTTATTTTGGGAATTTTGCTCATATCTGTTCACACCAAAAGTTGTTATTTTTTTTGTTGTTTATGCTGATACCATATTTGGGAATTCATCAATAACCGACGCTCTCAGTCATTCCCTCATTAGAAACGAGATAGCCTGTGGGTGGCGATAGTCATTGAAAAGAGCCACCACTCTTCCTCTACCATCAATCACTCACACAGTTAGTTTCCTCTCCTCTTGGGCAGATCTCTACTGTATAACAACAGCTAACTCTCATGTACTGAAGAAGTCAATGAATAACAACAGTTTGTAAAGGTAATTTCCTTTCTTTGTATAAACATGAAAGACGATTTTTTAGTAGAGAATAAATATTTTATTGAATATTGAATTACACATTGTTAAATATGTTGTTATTTTAATGATCCAGTTGTCCAGTGGGATCTAAAAAGAATAGTAATTCAATATTCTCTTAAATTTTCACGGCCAATATTTGAAGTCCATTCAGCAGGTGTTTCTCCTGTTTTCGACCGTGTCGTCAAGTTATTTGCCGACATTTCGCTGGACCTACTGCAAGATTCCTCTGGGCTTAATATGAGACTAAAAATGTTTTTCTCTACTTCGGTTGCTTTTGGACCCGTGGGCGGAGCCTACTCCTCCAATGATCTGATTTGCTACTTTCTGATTTGCTCGGTTCCGACCATGTGGTCTCTGGTTGGGCCTAGACTGGATAACTTCTGATTGGTTTGCCTTTTCTTTCAAGGGTTTCTCTTTGAATCTTCTCTGTTGAAATTTTCTGGGTGCTTTACTATTTCGATTGCTTCTAATAGCTTTCTTTCTGTCGTGTTATTACATTTGTTTGACCACCTGGTTTGTTTGGAGTTGTTTAATCTCGTGTTTGAACAGAACTTTTTAGACTGGTCTACATTCGGATTGGATAATTCATATATTATTAAAAAACAGCCACCTCTATTTATTGGCATAAAATGGCGTAAAGACATTTTTATAGTTAAAAATAATCTGAAGAATAAAATTAATTAATTTCAACAATAAATAAAATATGATTAGTGTTGTGGTTTGTAAAGTTGGAGACAATCTATGATAGTGTTATAGATAATTTCATAAGTAGGGTTACGTATCTAGAAGTGGCCATAGTAGTGATTGTTCGGTGTATTTAAATGTTATTTTGTACAAAGCTTGTTTTGTGTTTTAAATGAAGTATGATTTTCATTGTTTATATTGTTATTTATTATTTGGCATGATTTAAATAAAATGAAATAAAGGTATTATTTCAGATATATTTGAAATTGTATGCGTCATTTTAAATTTGTTTGTATTTTAAACTTGTATTGTTAGCCCTGAAGAACACATGCAATGTGGGTGAAAACGTTGACTTCCTTAAATAGTTCAACCTTATTCAAGAAATTTTTTCTCTGACCTACAACCGGACCGATTTCTTCCCCACATATTTAAGATGAAGTAATATTATTCAAGATGAATTATTTAGTAAAAGTTTACTCAATCGTCAAGGATTTGGGCTTGGATTGGCATCCTATACCATTGGCGTTGATGAATTAAGGGTTATACGCCTTTAAACACCTACGAACAAATTAAAAAAGAGCTCGTTCCACTCAGTAGTCTCGTAAAGTGGAGCAGGATCGTATATTAATGGCAAGAACTTATTTTATTCTTGTAACGGGGGAGCTTAGCCATTCGCCATATGGCAGCGATCAGATTAAGTAACGGATCACAAATTAGCAACGATAAAAATTCTAAAAGAGCCATAATCGTTAGCCTTTGTAAAGATAGTGGAGCCGTGTATTTTCTAAAATATATCGGTTTACCTGCGACGAATGAGAAAGAAGGAGCAGTGCTGAGTTATTTAGCCCGGACAAGCTGACAGATGATGAGGACTATAGCCGGCGAGGGCTGGTTGGCGATGCAGCCGGTGTCCTCAGCTAACTGTCCAAGCCTTACCCGTCTTGTTTTTCTTCTTCTTCCTTCTTGGACTTATCTTGTCAGCCTCTCTCCTCTCCCTCCATCCTCTGTCTCCGTCCTCAACATACGGTTAGCCGTAATCTCGTTGTAGCGATAAAGAAAGAGTCGTTACTGGAGCCACGTGAAGGATCGAAGAGGTGTATGAAGAACAACGCCATATCTCTCAACGAATATGAACGATTTAATTATTTGGTAAGGTTGAAAAGAGGTTATAAAGAAAAAATGTTGCATTGATTAATCATTTAACTGGTAAAATAAGGAATAAATAGCGCAAATAGTTCGCAGTACTTAAAGCCGAAAAAATTATTTACCTCATTAATTGTGCAATGAATGAATAGTAATCTCCTCCAGGAAAATACACGATAACCATAAGGCGCACTATTAATGATATTAGAATTGAGTTTTATGCTTTTAGTTTCGAGTTAACCCTTTTTTTTATGCTGATAACTGGGACAATAGGTGTATATGAAAGTAGAATAGGTATTTAAAACCCTTCCTAAGGTCTGTTGACTCTTTACTGCCAATTTATAAAACCATTTTCAATTCTTTTATCCAGTTTAATGAATCCTACAGACGGTGTGTGTGTTTCCTAAAATATTTCTACGTGCTATAAATAAAGTAAAATAATAATATTACAATATGTAAAATATTATTCATAATCTTAATTAATAAAGTGAACAAAAATGAAGGGAGTGGTCTATTCACATCTCTAGAAAATCGTAGTAATGAAACTGATTAAAGAAAAAATGTAGGTAAATTTCTAGTTTTCTCTAGCGGTATAGAAACAACAGGTAATGGAATGGCACATTTTGGCACAGAAGAAGATAGTTTAGCTCATTTTATATTTAAAAAATTGCCCAGATTTGTGTAGAGGGGGTACAACTTCAAGCCCTCACTACTCCAGTAGGGGGTTGAGAAAAACAACTTCAAGTAGCTACTGTCTGATTTTAAAAATAAAACAGAACTTGTCATTATTAATATGAAACCTGAAAGTGTTTTGAAATTATAATCAATTTGCATTACATCTAAAATTAATTATTAATATAATTTCAATAAATATTAATTCAATAAATTTGATAATTAATAAATCACAAGCACACTTTTTTTCTTGCAATGGATAAAAATTACTCGAACGATTTACGATAAGCGGTTAATGTTTTAATTGGTGAAAAATAATAATTTATGGATATTAATTACCAGCAGAACCGTCAATCAGCTTCGAGAGCAAAATGAAAGGTAATATTGACCGATAGAAATTATAGGGGCAGGATCACGGTCGATGTTGCTGGTTCCTCTTCTGCAGTGGGGAGGGCGAGTGATTGTGGATACACCGGGCAATAAATCTAATGGATTATATTTAAAAAACTGTTGGTGGCGAATCGACGAGATTGCTAGCCCTGCAACGCCCGCTTTCTCTCGGGGAATGTTAATAGCTCGCTCGGCGATATTTAAAATTGTCTAGAATTTAGAGCAGTCCATCTTTGTAGTGCCGCTGCGGCGTCTTCACGCGCCTGCCCGTCCTAGTAGCCTCTCCGGCAGCATCCCATTGTTTGCCGAACGTTTTCTAAGAGTATTAGTTCTTGTACATTCATTTTAGCTGCTGCCTGGATTTATCAAGTATCTTTTAAAACCTTGGAGCCCGTAAGTCTAATGGAGGCAACTCACCAAGAGTGGGCGTAGGAGTAATGGTCCTATCCTGTGTACATCTATCGGGAATAGCGTTGTGGTTTTTGTAGGACGCAAGGAGCCAATACGAGGTTTGGTCTATCGATGGACTGCTTCGAGAAAATAAATATAGGTCCTCGTGCGCCTCTTCCCAAACAACCATAATCCTAGGAACTATTTGTCACATTCTTTGAACCCATTTGTATGTCAGTGAGAAGAGTTCAGATGATAAGCCCCAAAGGGACTGGTTATGGAGCTATTTACAGCCAGCAACTGTACCATGGAAACCGTGGTCCGTAGCATCGTGAGGCTGGGTAACCTTAAGTTTTAGTTTCCATAATTCTAATCTGAGTTACGGTTACTTATCCTATAAGATGTTTCTTTTTTAGAACCAACGTCTATGAATGCCAAAAAAAGCAATATCACATAAAACAATTAAAGTAGGATGTAATATTATTTTCATTTTTTAATTTGTTGTTGGGAATGCTTCATGATTTATTTTAATTTAGTTTACTAATTAAACCATACATTTAATATAATCGTGTAATTAATTCATTATAGATTAATATACTCATAAGAATATTATATGCTAATGCATTCATCTTAGAGGCACCATGTTTTTGAGAATCGTGTTTTTGATGCAACATTATTTTTCATGTTCTATTTTAGTGTCACAAGATCTTATGACGACTGGGTTGCCTGGATATAAGTTTTTTTTCATTATTTTTGTTTCAAGCATAAATCACTTTTCTATTCATTTCTAAAAATGAATCTACGTTTTGTGTCACCAAGGCGACGAATTCTTCTATTTATTGTATTTTACTCAAGGTAATAATGCTTCCTTCATTCATTCATGCTTCAAGGTAATGCTCATACTTCATTTTTTGTAATATTATTGCAAAAGACTATTTTATCCGGGTAAATAAAATATTAATTTTTATTCATATCATGACTACAATATAACATGTATCAAGGCTTCATAATTTTTTTTTTTGGCGAAGCATACTTCCAGTAAACTCTTTTCGTACAATTGAGGTTACACCGACCTCACCTTGCGAAATGGTTAGGAGCATTTTTCTCATGCTTATGGTAATACCTATTGCGCTTCATAAAGACTGATGACTTTAAGACCATGAAGAGCCTCTAAAGTAGCTAAGACACAAGGCGAAGTACAAGGGTTCCGGGCGAACGGCTTTCTCCTAGAGCAGTGATGCCACCCTATGGTAATTCGGCCGAATTAATTTCCCCGGTCCATTTAACAGTGACTATTAGCTAGCTATAGCTATTACCCAGCCTGTCAGCGGGAGGAAGTCCGGCCAACCTCAATATCCACAAGGAAGTGACTAATTGTCGCTATTTACACCTCATCTTATCTCTGAGTCAGTTTACAATATCTGTTGTAATCATCTTCACTATCTATTGTACACATCGCAGTACAAAGAACTCAAGCGCGTTTCGACAAATATGTGTTGTGCCTCTTCGACACTATCAATCTAACCTCAACGCTAAACTTTGAAAAGAACCTTCAATTATTGTGTTAACTATACACCGACGAATTGATTTATGTATGTCTATTCAACTAATTCATATCGTACTGATGAATATTAGTTTTCAAGGTTTGGATGTTACGAATTCCTTAACTCCATATAGACATTCTTTAATTATTTAGGAAATTTAGCTTATGCTAACAAAATAAAATTTAGGATCTAATTAATAATTCATAGTTTTCTTATTATCAACTGTTATTATAATTACAGAATAGAGAGTGGGGTAGCTATTATAAATTATTTAATCTGTTTACGTCCACGGATCGACCCTGTGTCATCCTAGGATTAACCCGGCCTCTTCTAGAGGTGATTTTTTCCACAGTGTGGGAAAAAATTGTCAATTTAGCGTGGTCTCAGACAAATCACTTCCCTGCACAACAGTTGTCGTAAAAACAGTACAGTCTCTACCGTGTACTGGACCCAAGACTCTTCACGGGTTGCTGTGGCGTAGATTTAGGTGTATGACCTAATTAGGTTTATTAGTATTTTACTTTTTGAACAGCATATAAAATGTTTTTGTCATTCATTAGTTGCAATATATGGTACCTAATTAATCTTTCTCTAGACGTTTGGATGAATATTCCAAATTATATATATATATATATATATATACTCATGAGAAGCGAGGGGATGGTTGACTGGAAGATAGACGTCAGGAAGAAAATAGTTGGGGGTGCAGTCAAATAAAAACACTAAATAAGTTACTTATTTAAGGTTACTTATTTAATTATGTGCCGACGTTTCGACCCACTTTGTGGGTCATCTTCAGGGCTAAGAAAGAAAAACAGACAAAATAACAGAACTATAAAAATACTTTGCAGACTAAGTATATGATAAATTAGAAAAAATATATATGTAGAGAGGTAGAAATTTAGAACAAAAGTGAGGGATATATATGAATAAAAAAATTACAGAGAAAATGTACAGAAAGGAGGTGATGCAAAAAACAATTTTTTTTACAAAGATAAAATAAGGAAGTAAACAGAAAGTTATTTAAAAAAAGAAAAATTATAAACATCAGAGGTGAGAAGTTTATGTATATATACTCAATTTAGTTTTTTGAAATTTGAAAATTTAATAATATTTTCAAAGGCAATATTTAAGAATAAAACTCCTATTTTTTGCACACAAATATTTCACAGTGTAGATAGAAAAAAAATAAGATTAATTTATTTTCACCAAATAACGTATCCGCCTCATTAAATTATTTTTCGACATGTTAGAATAAATATACAGAAACTATATTAACTATAGACTAAATAACTTTTTATAATATTGTATCCCTTGCTTAAGTCATGCTTGGCCATCATTAATTTCTAGATGCCTAAAAATTCGACATAGAATTAAGGAACCATCTCTATTTAAATACTACTACAAAATAAAATAAGTTGAAAAGCTGAAATTTTTTAAAATTTTATTTTCCACAACAATTTTAACACAACTACTTTGTCGCCTTATTCCTGATTGTTTTAGTCCGGTTCTGAGCCTGAAGTTTCGGGAGCATAACTTTGGTCGGCTAAGCAAGCGAAAAATGTGAAAAAGTAACTATCCGCTTTTGACCTCTAACACCTCATTTATGTTCGTCCTTTTTTTATTTCCATTTTCACCATAAGATTCACATTACTACTAAGAATGTTCCTTACCGTCCAGAATCTTCTAAAAAGGCGATGAAGTCGATTAATGTGATAAATGCTTACCATAAAAGAGTGGAGAAAAACCCGCGGACGGAACTCCTGATAAATCATAGCAAATAGAAACCTGCTGGGAGGGACATTCCGTTACATCTCTTCTAACGGTCATTACAGCCTTAACCTTACCGGCTACGTCTGTCCTTTACTTTTTGTATTTGTTGCTGATTTTACAATCAGATAAGCAGTCGAGGCATTCCAAGTAATGTGTTATAAGAATAATTAACGAGATAATTATCGGTTTAATTAATAGTTCGATTAATTCTAATTTTAATAACATTCCAGAGGTTGGCAATGCAACTAAGCAGAACTATTTCTTTGTAGGTACCCGCATTGATTTTACTCTGCGTTAATGAAAAATTATGAGCATTATTAATTTTTAATTACTATTACTTACACATGAGTAATTAAAATTATTCATAACAGCCCTATTATGCGTTCCTGACGATTCTCAAACGCTCCAGATGCCAATATGACCGGAACCTCCTATAGAAAATTCATTATTTTGGTGACATTTTTTTTTACTGCAGCTTTTCTGGGATATTACAAATTATACAATTTGTAAGAATGTATAGGACCTTTTAAAAATAAATATATTTTTTCTTCTTCTTCTTCCTCCACATGCCTTTCAGCGTGGAGAAATATATTTACAAAAGAAAAATTAATAATTAGAAGGTGATTTTGTAGATTAGCTTGAACCGACACCAATTAAGAATCTAGCAAATCAAAGGTTAGAAACCAAGGGATATTTCGGTCTCTGCCAGATAAATTAGTTATTTTTTTAAAGTGACTTTATATTTTTGGCCAATTATTAGCCTATTTAGTAGTATTTTTTTCAACAAGATTATTAAATTAGACCTTACTTTCTTCAAATTTCCTCTTTGAAAGGACCGTTTATTTATTGACACATTCCAAACTACAATTTAATAGTTTGTTGATAATAATAACAAAAACAAAGTTATGTCATCTTTAAATTTAAAAGTCTTTGTTTCTCGAAATGGAGTTTTGGCAATATTTATTTATTATATATTTTTTTCGTAATTAGAAGTATGAAATTATTCATTTTAGGCTCTGAAACTCTGCATTTACCCGTAAGTAATTTAAATGATCATAAGATGCGGAAGGTTTCACTATTCAACCAGATGATTAATATACATAAGTTGACATGATGTCGGTGGAGACAATATAACAAAATAATCGATTTTCACAATGGGAATGATACACATAGTGACATATCTATGCCTCGGCATAACAATATTCTTTTCTCATATTACAGATATAAACATTAACACAAATGGATTTAAATCTATATAATTCAGATCACTTACACTGCGCGAAGATGTTGAGTTTCTCCGTGGCAAAATGTGAAACTCGCACTTTTTGTTTTAGCCTTAAATCTATTTTATCCGGCTGAATTGTGACACTTTTTTCAAATATTTTGTTGAGGAACACATAAAGAATTGTGTGCACTATCAATGTTTCAAGCCCATTCATAGTAGACGATCGGCAAAGCATTTTGAAACCTTTACAGTTGACCTTTACATACAGCCATTTCTGATAAAAATATTCAAACCCGTAGCAGAGCGTATGTCTTTATGTTGAATCGAGTTATTGCAACTCTAAATGAAATAATGCTGAGGAAACAGGTTTCTTTTGAAATATTAATTAATTTAACAAAAAAATTATTAAAAATTTTGAATTAGAAATTTAAATTTTAAAATAAAGTAAAAACTTTATTAACGTATAGATGAAACAATTCAGTTTTTTTACATACACCTGGATCAGGCAGCTAACAGATACAGGTCAAATATCTGCACAAAAGTTAGGACTTTAAACTTTTTGAAATTGGATATCCCATGAATTTCTAATAAATGTAGATGCGTTGGATTTATGCCCGTAAATTTAATGTTCGTCCGTGTTAATACAGGATCATCGATCGAAATAAATCATTCATAGCATTGGTCATGACGTTACATACGTATAATGCAAACTTATAAGTAAATGATTTAATAAAATATTGTTTAATTAAAGGTTACTAGGTTTGTAAAATAATCTTTACGATCCAAAACCCGTCGTAAAATCCTTAATACTCTTCACTTTGTTACGAATCATGTCATCCATAACCTTAATGTTCTAACTGTTGCTGATTCGGCCCGAACCCGATACCAGTCCTTTTATGATAAATTTCATTCCCAATCAACCCAACTTGTTTAAAACCTAGCCACCTCTATCATGACAGACAAGCCTCCGAGGCCTCAGGAAAGAAGTTATTGTTAATTAATTTTGTTGAAGATAAGGATTAACCTTGAGTTCTATACAGGGGGGTACATCCACACTTCTAAAGTAAATATTTTTTTCTAAGAGCACTAATGGATACTTTAACTCTTATGGTTGCATTCTAACTTACAGATTTCACAAATTGAAAGACTGGTTTAAAGGACAACAAATGTATACATACAACTACCTGATCGCAATGTGATCGATGCTTTAAAGCTGTTGGTAGTCCGTTTACGTGCTGGTCCATGGCGTCCGTCAATGGAACAATAAAAGGTTACGCAGAGGTACGCTGCAGTACTCCAAATGAACGTATTTAACGGCGACTTCTGAGGAAAAGCACTTTCGAACGTAATGTACCGATAGTATGTTGTCTTCTCGTACTTCTTACAGTTCAAAAACATGTCTTTAACCAATCATTTTTTTTCTTATTCATGCCTGCCTGACCAAAAGGTTACGTAACCATAATGAAACCCGTCGAGACCTTGTGCTCTCGGATTTAATTTCTATCTTTTCAAAAAGAAAATAAATTACAACTATATATGTATAAACGGAAAATGGAAATCTGATAGCCAGAGAATGTTTATTTGTTAGATTTACTAAATGAAAAGGTGCATACATAGCTTTGTACGACAGACAGGTTACCCATTGTCTAATGTTCCAGTTAAATTTTCACTGTGTATATATATAAATTTATATTTATACACAGTAATAATATTATTATGCAAACACAGCTTTGTAAATTTGGTCTTAAAAATAAAAATGCTTTACTAATTGGAGGTAAGGGAGGTAAGATTTTATATATATATATAAACTATAGATATATACAATAACTATTGATTATTGTAATTATTCTTTACAGACTAATAAAATCTGGTATTACTCCAGCCTACTTTTATTAACCCTTAAAAATATATATATAATTTTTAAGGGTTAATAAAAGTAGGCTGGAGTAATATCAGATTTTATTAGTCTGTAAAAAATAATTACAATAATTAATGAACGAAAATGGTTATAAGCAACAATAGTCAAAAAGAAATACTAAACAATAATGAAGTATATGCCTGTAAAGATTAATTAAATTTCATGATACACATCTAGCCTCATGTATTGACTATAAAGGTTATAACACTCTAATACAGGTTACACATTCAACAGGGTGGTCGTCATGGGAACAAAGAATTGATAAAGGAGGCTCTGTAGTGAGGGAACATACATATATATATATTATCTAAACTTTTTTTAAAAATAATTATAAAATATTTTTAGTGAATACGAGAAAGTGTAATTTACCTCACTTAAGGGCAATAAGTATTAGTCATCTATGAACACATTATTTAATTATTAAAACTTTTAATAAAGTTAATTTAAAAAAAAAAACTATGACCATTTCTTATCCTACAACATTATCGAAAGCAAATGGTTTTCATTTTTTACGTATAGTGTTATTTTAACTTAATGTTTATTAATCTCATTAATTAATATTAATTAAATGAATTTGAATTAAACTGAAATTTTATTAAATTATTTTGTGAAAATAAATCTTAGATAAATTCTACCAGAACCTTCTAATAAAAATATATTCTTTCTGCTGAAAAATGTAAGTGTAAAATACACTTTAAAAATGATGAAAACTGTTATTATAAATTACAGACACTTGAGGAAATTAATAAGCAGGTGTATTTTCGTTTTTCTCGGATCAGTTCTAAAATAACAAAATGCACAGAACTACATTTATTTATTCATTAGAATTTTCTATTTGCCTGAAAACTGACATGAACCTATTTGAACTATTTATTTTATTTCAATATCTATAAGATATTAATAGAGTCTCTTATCAGACCCTTCAAACCAAAACCATCCTAGAATGGCATTTCATCTGTAATTGAAATATGTTTTTGTTATTTTCAGTGGCATTTATCTTCACGGATTATTCATTTTTATTTCATACAGCTATTTATATTAGTTCATATGATTATTTTCTATGCCTATGAACCATAGTTTTCATTCATATGTGATATGTACATACATTTTGCTAAGAAAGAATACATTATTTTCTCCTAGAATTTATCTGACATTTCTTTAAAAAATTTTAATACATTAGTTTTTATCAATATTATTAGCTTAGAATATGAACTAAATGATATTGTAGGTCGCATCGTCTTTGCACATTTGATATTTCAATAAGTAATTGCATTGGAATATAAACTGGTGGTACCATCGCCTTCGAATTTCCTCAAACTTTGCTATACAAAACTTTTCCTTGAAACATTAGCATCCGTATGGTGGATTTGAAAGCGCATGGGTATCCGCGACAAATAGAAATCAAAATGCATCGTCACAATCCGCATGAAAGACAACGATGGATGATGCAGCTCTTTGACAAGCCCATCATACTGTCGTGTTTACAAGTTAATTAAAGGTGAGGGTTGGATGCCGTTGGATACTGTTATTTCTGTATGCCTCCTATAATTTGTTCTCTCTTTATATGGGACGAGACGGGAAGCACGAACCGTTACCATTTTATTTGGCATGATAATACATTTTATGGTTAATAAATGGTAAGTTGTTAAAATAGAAATAATTTGTTTATTCTTTTTTATTAATTCTCTTTATGAATATATCGGTTCATATTTGCATTTAATCTTGCTAAGTAAAATAGACTATTTCGCTCTTGAGACCGTTTACCGTAGAGGTTAAGGAATTTAAATATATTCTAAAATAATTAATAATAACATTATTATTAATATTACAAAATAAAATGATGAACATTAAAACTAACGGTTTTGTAAGAAGGTTTTGTTAAACACTTCATACTTCCGTGTTCATTTTTAAATTGAATTACTAATTCGAATACATCTATAAAATTTTATGGCAGGTTTGATGTATTTGTTCATTGTCCAATTTCCTCAAATGTTGACATGTAAGTAATTACTTTTCATTAAGCTATCGCTAGATAACTCTATCTATTTTCCGATAGTTTTCAGCTTCGTCCTCAGCAGAATTCGTCTTCTTCACTGTCGATAAATTCATTCACTAAACCTAAGATAGGTCCAGATCTTGGAAAATGCAGCACATTCGGGTAACTTGTTTTCAAGTATTCAGTAAATATATGTTTTGTTTGTTTTAATGAAGGCCGTCTCCCTGAAACCTCTTGATATTGAAACGCATCACATTACTTTTTTATTAGGTATTTTGTTACCTTAATTAAGTGAGCTGGGTAGTCCTATTTTGACCTACGAAGTAGGCTTCGAAGTTTTGGACAATGCCAAAACCTTTCGTAAAATCCTCAATGGTCCTCACTTTGTCACGAATAAAGTCATCCTCAATGACCTTGATGTCCCATGTGCTCCTGATTTAGTTCGAATACGATATCAATCTATACCTTCGTGCCAAACTTTATTCCCACTTCCTGCCTCTTCAATTAACGGTAATCCTCCTAGGGTTATTAAAAAAGAAGATAGCCTCGTAATCTAAGTTGGATTATTATTTGAGCTCTACCACTGGGTTGTTTCTTTACATGCCTATATCTCATGTCTTTATGTATCATTCATTCTATTTCCATCTTGCATTATCATATACAAATGTAAATTTCAATAAATAAATTAAAAGACAACATTACAACTATACTTCGTTCACAAAGCCTCTTCAAGGTGCCTTTTTGCTATTTTTTCAGCGTTCATTTTTGGATGAACATGTCTCGTTTTTTAATATTTTTGGAGTATTATCTGGTTATGATACGGACCTTTCCAGACTGAGCTAAGTACCTTAGGAGATAAAGAATACTGGAGAACCCCAGACAGACCGAAAGAAGGCGAGATGGAAGGAGTGAAAGCGAGCCCCGAAGTGCTGTCACAACAAGATGAAACAGCCTCAGAGCCCAGTCATTGTTCCCACTTGCTCCGCTCGAGAGATATATCTTTCATAACCTTTCCCAATCCGGCTTCTTGCCCTTTCCAGCTTCTCACTTTGGAAGTGTTAAATCCATTCTACCAATGGACGATTAATAATCTCTTTTATTCTTAAACGCGATCAGATTGCACAACTGGTTTTGTTAGTCAAAGAAACCCTTTCCGAGAGCTTAAATTATTTATCGCATACAAAATATATTACGGAGCCATTAATAGAACTGGCATGCCTGAATTGTATGGAGTTGCCTAATCCATTGATACGATTTTGAAAAATTGTATTCTTTAAATGACTCAGCGATCTAAATATCCGTGCCTGACGTATAAATTGCGGTTCGTGTTTGCCTTAAATATTGCTGAGTGGATTTTAAAATATTCATTGGTTTTCGTAGAATACTAATTTCTCCTATGTAACCTGACCAACTCTCGGTTGGTTGCCATTCATATCGTATACATGCATTGTTCTTAAAACATTGATTAGTGTTCATTAAGATGAAATTAATTCACTTATTATTTTTTTATGTTATATTTGCGCAGTATCGCTTCCAGAAAATTTGATCTTAATGATATTTTCTCCTTGATTTAAGACGAATTGAGTATGTCTGCAGAAACAGTAACAAATTGGAAAAATTATTTGAGGGAGGTTGGTGCTGATTCGCTACTTAAAAATCCTATTGTTACGGCCAGAGCGGGAAGGAGGACCGGCTGAAAGGATTAGGCGAACAATGGGATTAAGCCGGAAGGGATCAAAGGTAGTCTAGACTCATCGGGATCTGCGTGGAATATTCTAGGTGTCCCCCACCCCAATCTCCCTTGCCTATATAAAAAGGCGAGCTGTTTTGGCCGCGCAGTCAGTAATAACCTAGTCAGTAATAAGCCAGTCAGTAATAAGCCAGTAGTAATAAGCAGTCGTTAACTAGTGATAGTGCGTGTGAGTTACAGTGAGTTAGTATCAGTCTGTAATAAGTGCTTAGTGAGCAACAGTGACAATTAGTGGCCGTTTAATAAGTGTAATAAACTGTGGGTCAGTTTGTCATATTTGGAGAGTCTTACGGTCGGTGGACTTTAGTTAGCGAACTGTAAGTGATAATTTGTAATTGTAAACTATAGTGTAATATTATTGTATTTGTACGAATTTATATATAAATAGTTTAGTCATTTAGTAATAGCAATATCCTATTATCTTAGAAATTAGATAACATTTAGTAGAATATTATTATTGTAATATTGATATTAGTTTAATAATTTAATTGTTTTAAATAAGCTCATTGTATTCTTTTTAATTTGTTAATAAATATTAGATTCTTGAATTAAGTAATAGTTTAGTCCATTTTACACCCAGTAGCCCGTAACACTATCAAAATAGGAGGATATGGTATGACCGTCGAAATTGACGAGTCTTGTTTTACAAGAAGGAACGAATATATCCCAACCAAAGGGTTTTTGGTGGTATTTGCAGGGTGACGAAAAAATCTTTCATATATTCAGTGCCCAACAGGAACAAAGATACTTTAATAGCGTGCATTAAAGAATGTATTCTTCCAGAAAGTGTTATAATATCAGATTTATGGAAAGCTTATTCCACTATAGAAAGAATAGATGGGTATGATTTTAAGCATTATACAGTCAACCATTCTGAAAATTTCGTTGATCCTTCAACTGGAGCGCACACACAGTCGATAGAATTGTTATGGGCCGCGGCCAAAATAAGAAATAAAATAGAAGCTGGAACTAGAAGAACAATGTTGGATTCATATCTCTGTGAATTTATGTGGAGACAAAGGAATATGGGGAAAGACCTTTTTGAGGTTATATTGGAAGATATCGCTTCATTTTGGAAATTAGAATAAACCATATCATTTGTGTTAACAATTATAGTTACTTTATATTAATCACGTGTTACTTTTTAATAACAGTTACTTTTTTTAATAACCGAATTGTGCATTAAACGAAAAAGACCCCTTTTCTCCTTACGTTTTGACCTTCTATGTTACGACAGACTGCGCCTGATTCTAGGTAATGGATTATAATGCGGAGCATTCTTCTGTGGCTCCGAACATATACTCTACTCTATTTTATTATTTTATCGATTGCATTTTATAATATCAGCATTCCATGCCGCAGAAAACATTTATGATCTACAATCGTTATATCTTTTATATCCTTCGAATTTTATATGTATCGATAAAAAACTATTACAGTGGTATTATTCGAGAGAAATATAAAATCAGAAAACCAGTGAATGGTCGTATTAATATTACTAACCTTACCATATCGGTCAATATGATTATTATATGCCGAGTAAGAGCTCAGGAAAGTAAAATTAGAATCCGACTTGAGGGAAACTATAAAGAATTCCATTTTCTTCGGGAACATAAAATAAATTCCAACAAGTTTTAATCAGAGTCTATTTATTGGGGACCGTTATGTCCCTTTTTCTTTCTTCGAAGAATGATAAATGCCAATTACGGTATTTAATCTGAGGAACCATTAAAGGAGAAAGTAGCTACGATTTAAAATGCAATCTTTCATTTCGCGGTCAAACAGATTATAATTTGTTTAAACATTTGACCCCTGGTTTGAGAGCGGGCTATAAATCGCGAGATAAGGTAGCTCTAGGGATGATTTATGTGGATAGGGACAGGATACAAGATATCGAGAGGAAGAGGTCACGTGTGCTTTAAGCGCCCCCTCCCGGACCCGATTAGCATAGGGTTGCCCTCTGCTGTGTCACCTCCATTAGCTCTGTCTGGCTGGTGGTGATTGCCTCTTCGCTGCCAGCCCTAATGGCTCCTTACAGCTACCTCTGATTGATTCCCGACTATCGATTACTGGTCTCCCGTTCCAACACCGATCAGGTCATGTTTTGACCTCAGGTTGTATAAATGTAGACAAATACCAATGAGATTACTATAAGATTTCCGAAGTCCAACATGTTCAATTCTTCAATTCCATTGAACCATAAAACCATACATCACGTCTACAGTGTTCCATCTATTCTATACCTCCTACTGTCTTGTACACCATCTAAATTTTATAGGTTTTATAAGATACTTATTATTGAGGATAATCCATCTGAGTTCGAGGTATAGAAAATAATATGGATGACTAACAGCTGTTACTTTGGTCTACGCAAGTTCTCCTCTCCCTTCTACCCCGTGAGATCAAGCTCCCTTCGTATAAGACATTAATCCACCTAGTTTTATTGTTTGGAACATGGACAGTGACTGAACAGATTGAGCATGACCTTCTAGTCTTTGAGATAAAAATCATTCGATGAATCTGCGGTTGTGTTTATCTCGATGAAAACTTGCGAATGTGAACAAGCGATGTCTTAATATACTATGATGCTGATGTTTATTCCTTGAAGGTTGGAAGAGGATGATAGGCTGGCCATATGGCTGCAATGTAAGATGAGGCTATTCCTAAATAATGTTGATAAAACCTCTCTACAACACGAGACGAAGAGGGAGACCGAAGCTGAAGTGGTCGGACAGAGAAGCTGTACAAAAGAGAGAAGACTGAAGGAAGCTGGGAAGGAGACCAGGACTTTTTAACAAAATGTAACGCCATAAAAAAAAGAAAAGAAACTAGCTCATTCTTCATCCCCATTATCTTCTTTGAATCTTCGGATTGAGAAGCCTAAATAAGTCCAGATTGGAAGAGATGGCCATTTTAAATAAGGATAATAAGGAGAACTTCCTAACCAAAAGGCCTTCATGGGTAGGCTTAGAAGAGTGAATGCAAAATACGATTTTCAAGATTTTGAATGAGGAGTTGGTTTTAAACGTTAAAGATAAGATTTTGAAAATAAAGCCTGTAAGGTTGGACACAAATCATCCCGTTGTCGTGTAAATAATATAAGCCCTAATAACGACCTAATACAGACAACTTCCTGAAAAGTACAAGTTATTTATCCAGAATAAAATGTTTATTGATAAACGAAATAAAATCCCTTTAATGGCCCGTATTTATTATCCTCCCTAGCCTTGAGTGGTTATTTCTTATAAGGATAAGGATCAAAACAAACTAAATAAAATTCGACCCAAAAACTTGTTTCCAATAAATTGTTTCCGTGTATCTAATTTTAGACTCAAAGCTGAATTTTCTAACCCTGAATAGTTATTTCCTAGATATGTAAAATGCCCTGAGTGTTAGTTCTGTTGTAAAATATATTCGTGTTCATTTCAATTTACGAATCTTTTACGAGTTCCTTGATAATATCTTTATTTAAATATTAGACGAATAAGCTCGATTCATTTAAAATTAAACAAAATTTCCAAATATACTTATGTTCAATGTTAAAATAGTCATGTTTATATTTGGGAGCGTAGCAGCTCATTTCTAGAGTGTTGAGTTGCTATGCTAAAGTTTCCGGGTTCAAATCCGGTTGCGACAGATAAATTGTTAGTTAAACTTTTAATCTGTTAACAGCCACTGATGGACTCCGTGGGATCTACAGACTCTCCTGGGTCACCATCCAGCCTCTATAAAATGGGTACCCTTATTAGGGGGGAATTGAGGTTGAGCATATTCTAGGAGAAATCACCTCGCTGAACAACCGTTGTCCAAGAAACAGTACAGTCTCTGCCACGTATTGAACCCAAGACTCTTAATGTATTGTAGTGATACAGTCTTTTCTTATGTTTATACTTATTAATATTTAATTTTATCTAAAACAATCTCTCCAGTCAGTGAAATAATTGAAGAAACACGGGCAATATAACAGCATGACAATATAAAAATTATGAAAAGTTGTAGTAACGTCCAATATGATGATAATACTCCGTATTATTATTATATCGGTTGTTAATTAAGCTTTTGAGAAGAAGGTTTTTATGTTGCCAATGATTGGTGATTTCTTTGCATCGAACCTCCTGTTCTTTCAGTCTTATTATGTCATCATTTTAATGAGGTCTATTATTGTTCATCATTGCTTCTCGCGATAACGGCACTTTAAGTCAATGATTCGCAAAAGATATAACTGCTATTTAATGATAGGATTATTGTTTATTTGATTAAACACACAGATATTACAGATTATTTTTTTGTTGAATATTGTTTTATTCCGAATAGAAATAACCCGCAGTTTTGCGCCCTTCTTCCAGATAGATTATAGTTTATTATTAGTTTTAAATTTTACATTTACGAAATTGTTTAACTAATTGAACCGAAAAGTCATTACTTCATAATTAATAATAAGTAATAATTATATACAGGTGGCCAAATGTGAGGTTGAAATTAAAGAGGAAGGTCATTTCATTGGGATAAATTTAATTTAATGGTTAATTTTAAAATATTCTTGAGTATGAAATTTTAATAAATAGTTCATCACTATATAAGTAATTAATATTTTGACCACTCGGATTATTTTCTCCCCTTTTAAAAACTATTCCTTTGTAGTTTTTCATTATATTCACACTTACCTTCATTAAATTAGTAAAATTTATATAAGTTAACACTATGAGATTATTATATTTATGATATCGAAGTATATATTATAGAATACCATTATGGAATAATTTACTTTTAAAGAGTTTTTAGTCGGCAATGCTTTTATACGATTTATCATTTATGGTGTACACTTTCTACAAACTTGAAAACCCACTATCCAATAATTTTCTCATGATTATACGGAAAATAAGAAATAAAATGATGTAAGAAACGAATCAATATCATTGTCTATATTAGGATATTAAAATATGCAGAGTTGTAACGTGCGGATAAAGCAGTATTGTAATATTTTACTTTCAATATCATAGAAATATTTCCATCTACAAAAAGACTAACCTTGTCTTTCTTTTACATGTACGTGTGAAATGTTATTCTATAAAAAGGAAATGCTAACTAGTATAATTTTTCCAACTAACTATAAATATGAGTTTTATAAATACAGAACGAGATAGCAGAGGCTATTTATCGAAGATAAGTATAGTTTATCTTAAGTGCCTCTTCCGCAAAATGGAATTAGATAAAACATTTTTTTCTTTCATGTAAATCCACTACACTAAGGTTATTTCATATCAGAAAAATAAGGAGTTATAAGAACTCAGTAAATGCCTGTTGTTATTCTAGATTTATTACATATGCGATACATATGTACATTTAAATGGACAGAAATAAAGATGTTCTTATTTGAGCGAAAATAAAACAGCTGTTTTTAAAAAAACAAAAGAATTCATGACACAGTTTATGTCTACCTTCACCCAATGATATTTGTTTCCATGTTTCACAAATGTAAGTTTATAAGATAATAATTCGCAGTCACTATATTTGGAAGACAAAATTATATATATATATAAAAACATATATACATATACATATATATATATATATATATATATATATATATATATATATATATATATATATATATATATATATATATATATAAACAACTAGGCCTAAGTAACTTTTCCAGATTATTGTATATAATAGCTTACACGCCGCAGACATAAAACCACCCGCACAACTTGTATAAATTTCTTGCATGTCGGAAACTTTTTTTATATAATAGAGAGAAAACTAAGTATACGTTTCATTTATAAAAATATTGGGAATATACCAATGCAGACAACGTGTGTGCAATTGATTTCCGAGGCTATCAGACCTCCTGCACACCGCGTGTGCAATAACAGTAATGTGCGATTATCAGTTAACTTGAGCAACTTAGTTAACTAGTCGTCGAAATAAGATACGTAAAGTACAGGAAAACAAAATTTGGCATTGGTTTTACTGTGTACCGAAAAATCTAAAAACTTTTTACTACTTTTACAAAATTTTTTGCATTATATTCTGGTCTTTATTATTTGTTTTTAAATTAAAAATGAACAATATAAAGAGAGAAAAAAATTCGCTCTTGGGGACCGTGTTCGAAAAAAATTGTCGTTTCGAATGGGTTAACTGAGGAAATAGTCTACATTGTACCCTCACCTCCTTAATTCCCGTATTTCCACAATAAGAATCCTTTGCCCTAAGAAAGTATAAACCTTAACTATTCCAAAAGATGATCATTCAAGACAATGGAACAGAAACGGACAATTTTCTAGCATTCAGTCTACCTTAGTTCAGCATTATTAGCAATTTTTATAACTATTCTAATCATGTTCGTGTTGGGTTCGATGCAGATAAAAGTTAATTTTGTTTTTTTATTATAATAATAAAACTTTATAATACTAAATAATAGCCTCCTAGATCTCTTATTTTATTGTGTAATACTGGGCTGATATTTTTAGAGTTTCGAATCAGTCTCAGATAACTCCACGGAACTTGAAGTTATTACAAGCCAGTTCGTTTTGAGGGTATTGAAAATACGCCCTTCTTTGAATTTATAATTATTGGGAAATAATGCATTTGAAATATTTTTATTTATACTATGACATCGTCGATACAAGTGCAAATTTTCGTAATTGAATAAAACACCAACTTTTCAAGAGAAAAAAGAAAAAAGAGTTTCATGATTCATTCCATACCAGAACATATCGTCAAACTTATTTTACCTTCGTCACTGTACCTGCTTTTGTATGTTTTATATGAACATTATCGAATTGTAAATTAATTAGTAAAAAAAAAACACGTTTGTTTGTTTCATTATATATAATTCATGATAATTGTTGTACAATGTACAACGCGTACTATCGAATGTGACATTTTCGTTAATTTACTGTATAATTTTCCAATTCAATAGTTCCAAAAGACGCAATTACTAATTTGTGCATAATTCATAATCCTAAAAGCGAGGAGATTAGACGACAACCTCGAAAAATTGCATTCCAGGCTAATAACGCAGCGGCTACCCTTCATAGAGCAGCTAGCTCACTTAGTGGCGGTAATTAGAACTATACTAACTACAAAACTTTTACCGAAAACTTATCGAGACAGTAGTCGTTACTAACGAGTCCGAATGGGCAGCGGCTTAGCGATTAGCCCAGGACCGGGGTAGGGAGGGAGGACAGGAGCACAGCTATCTGGGACAGCACTTTCCTTCAGCCCACTTTCTGATGCTCGCTAACGACATTCCGATCTCTTCCCTACATCAAATAAATCCGCTCACCCAGATCCCTAACCAGCTTCCTACTCGTTCACTTCTATCATTGTATCGTCCTTTTAGGATTGACGAATATCATAGCCAATTCTTGGAACTGAATGCACTTTGTAAAGTGGAAAAAAAAACACGTCAAAAGGTCGAATATGCAACTATCTTGATGCAACTATCGTTACTCTGAATTTCTTTTTTAATTGAGGGTTTCAAAGACTCGAATATACCACATTCGCGTTTTTGATCTTTTTCGAATAGTAATAAATTTAAATTCATTGTATAAGAATGCTCATGTGGTCCAAGTCATCAAGATACATCGTTTAGAATGGTTAGGGCGTGTAATAAGAATGCCCAATAGAGGAGTTCCGAGGCAGCTCTTGCAGGGTTGGTCGGAGCTGCCCGACCACTCAGACGAAGGGTACAAGATGTTGAAGAGGACCATAACCCTTTAACTGTTGCGAGTGAAGAGCTTTACGTATATACGTACAAAGGGAGCAAAAAAGAGAATGAGATTGGTTACCTGGCCGGAGCAGGTAGCCACCGATAGCCCAAGCAAACGGTACATGAATGATATATGAATAAGAATAAAGCAAGCTCACTTCGTTTATATTCGGCTTTAAGAAATAAATAGAAAAGCAGTGCGACGGCATATGTCGTCTTTAGCACTGATGGCGTATGTGATGCAGGACGGCATATATCGTCTTTAGCAAAGGGGACACGCTCCCTTGCGCCGGCATATATCACCTGCAGCAGTTAAAGGACTAAAGTATAAGGCGTCACTGGATAGGAATGGAAGACCAGAAATAGAGAAGACTAGAACAAACCTGTTGAGGAAGCCAATGCCCACACCCAGCTGTAGAGTTATACTCGTAGCAGTAGGAGCAGTCGTGAATAAATTACGTGGTGACCTAGGTATTGTACCCAATTTTGTACTAGTTTTAATATGAAGGTATCGATTTCGATTTAATTTAATCCATAATATTTATTTTAAATGATGAAATCCTGTATGAAGGCCAGGCAGTGCAAAATACATTGCCTCTGATAAAGGAAAAATAGTCGAATGTCTCATTGAATTCAATCCAAAAATGGTTCAAAAGGGATTCCCCTTGTATTTACCCTTTTGAATTACTTTCTTTTGAATTTTATTTGAATACTCTAAAGCTATTTCTTCTCTCAATAATGAACACGACAATGTCGTCAAAATTAGCACCGAATTTACCTCATACGATATATTTTTGAATAATGGAGCATTTTTAATGATCTGCAGCTCTATCATTCGTATTTCTCTGTTTGCGAAAAGATGATAACTAAAAATATCGTTTAGGTTTATTTTTTACTCATTATTATTACTGAATTTTGATGTTAATAAAGAAGTTTCATGTAAAGTTATGGTACATTCATTTACTGATACAGTGGGGTGGTCTAGAGTATTGGAACCAATCTCTTTTGATGGCATGGTTTACATATCTATATCATCATCATACTCTTTTATCCTCGTCTACCGCCTAAGCAGGGTGAGGATACCCTTGGTAAACCTTAGCTCAGTTGTTCGTGTCCTGTACCGATCCATTCTTCTTTTCTTGAAAGTCTTCCCACTTTAGTCTTGGTCTAGCTCTCTCTATACATATCTATCTTCAAATATTAATTTTTGGGTTGAAGTTAATGCAATTTCGACTGACTGCCATTTTGTATTAATTGAACTGTGACGCTACAGAGACAGAACATCCTCGAACCTACTGGTTTAGATATATGGCTAAATTAGATCACTTGGGTTAATTGGATGTATATTGAGTCAAGTTTTAGAATATTTTATAATATGTAAGGGTTCATGTCCTAGTAGGGACAGTCTCAGTTTGTCCAACACTGTATGTACATTTAAAAAAAACTTTAAAAAATAAATCTATCATGGTAGGTTAAGTATTATTTATTGGTGAATTTTACTTGACAACAGTTTTGTGGAGAGTGACCGAATAGCAACAAATGTCAATCTTTCGTAATTAAAATATAACTGGAACCAAAACGATATCCCTTCACCAAAATTTCGGCCTCCAGCAACGCTTGTTTTTCTCCACTCCAACTCCTATAATTATAATTCCGCAAGTACCACTTTCGACTTCATCAGCCACATTTAGTAATTCTTTTTTTTTTTTTTTTTTTGCAAAACTGACGTCTCCAGCCACCCTGCTTTCAGGAATACACGTCCCACTTTTAGGCAATGTATTCTGGGGTGAATTGATTAGATAAGGTTCCTCTATGATAAATAAGATATTTTTCTGTGTTTAAGATGTTATTTTTTGAATAACATAAAAAACCACAGATTTACAGTTACATATAGAGTTAAAACACTTATTAAAAGGAGAATGGTTGAGTAAGGGGAAGCAAAATTAAGAATGTACCTCTTCATGGGAAAATATTTAAGATACGGACCTGATCCTATACACGCTTTTCAAGAATACCCCCTTAAAGGAATAATTAAAGTAAAAACTAGAGTTTAAATAAATATCTACTCGTACTTAAATGAAGGAGCGAGCTGCTAATATAGAAATAAGTTTTCAGAAGGAGTACACTTTTGAAAACCAATATTTTCAGGATACAATAAATATTTCATGCTTCATATTTAGGATCAGAATATCAAATTTAGGAACAGAATATCTTAAAAAACTAAGGAACCTCTTGGTACCAGTTTCACGAGAAAAAAAATCTCAATTATTATGATTCGAACTTTAAGAATTATATATACTCACCTTAACGTCTTGGGAAATAGATTGTTGCATTTACGATTCAAAAATTCCTTCTTTTTGCCGTCCTTCGGAAAAGACCTAAAATGGGGGTTCCGAGACTTTAATTTGTTAGGTACTCGTGTAATACCCCTATCCTGATCATACATAAATACAAAAAAGTCTGACTTCCACGGTAGCATCATCCAATAAGCCGTAGTACCATGAAGTGACGTTAAATTAATAGCCCTAAAAATTGTCTGTATCATTTAAAAAAAAAATTCATAATGGCAATTAAACATTCATACAAAAGAAACAATATAAAACACACACATAAATTTATTTTTTTAAAGGAAAAGTAGCAGCATTTTTTTCCCCTAGCAACCAAGGAAGTGTAAGTAACTAGTTTTCTACTGTTCCCAAATGGACCGTTCAGAGAAAGGTGTTCATTGGACCATATTTTATGGTATAGCTCCAGGACTTTCTTCTTGTTTAAGAAGATTATTGCATGACAGATAATAATTTATGAAGTATGCCACTGACTGAAATTTATTGTTTCGTGAATATGTATTGCGTTTTCTCTTTTAAAATGTTTTTGACTTTATATTATTATGTTTGACATGTATTATGTTGAAATTATTACAACATAAAATTAGTACAAAATCTAACACTAATAAAGCACGAGATACTGGATCATTATCTTTTTAAATAATTTTGATTTCTTTGGCAAATTGCGTGTCTCGAACATACAGACATAATTTCCATAGAAATATCTTTTATTTCACTAATAATGAAATTACTCTAATAATAATGACTAAAATGGTGGAAGATTCATTGTTATTTTTTTATTTGTTTTTCAATGGCACTTTATGCTATTATGGCAAGTCGGATGAGCGGTAGTCCTAAATTTAGTATAACGAAGAAAGGAATCTTTAACGAGTTCCTGACCCGGCTATGTTACGTTACCTACAACCTACGTCTACAGAAGTATTTTTTGCTCCCTATAAATAATTTCAAGGCCATCTGCATGGCTACGAACCCGCAACTTTAGATCAATTGATGCACTAAACTGTAATATGATTTAAAGTCGGTAGTATTGGTAATTTAAAATCATTTTTTAATATGAAAATCCACCATGTAATGATGATAGCTTTCTACAAAACTATCCTTAGTTAAGTGATGCATAAAACCAATTACAAAATTTCCAAATCATTAGTAAAATTTATTGCATGGCAAATTAACAGTAAAATATATTTTATTTCACATTTACATTTTTACATGCTTAATCCAAAAAATATCAAAAGAAATTAACTGAAAATGGTTGAATGTGAACAAAAAAATGATATCTCTTCCATCTCTTAAGTAGTTATATATTTATTGATAAAACTTCTATGCTCGGTGAAGTAAATGAATCAAAATCAGAACTGATTATTCCGTTTTATTATAAATGTTTATATTTATATTATTCATTCTATGTGCTAGTATTGCTTCGATAGATTATTAAGGACAGAAGGAATCGTCCAATACCAATTATATCATGTGCATTTCTAATCTCCCCAAAAAAAAATAAGAATATTACAGAACATACATATGTTCTGGATGATGATTGGTTCAAAGCATTAATTATTATAGGACACATATACCTATAAAGGTGGTTTTATAACCACAAAAGAAGGAAACCATTGTAATTAGTCGTTTCCGGGCGTCCTTCAAGAGCATTTTTTTGGTCCGTTTTGAGGGTCTTTAGAAAAATACTGCTCATGTTTAGATTGGGAATTAATATCCTGAAATTAACGTTTTCGGGCCAGCTTCTGTAGTTTTGTGAGTTTTGTAACACAGGTCTACTTATGTCAAAAGCTAGGAAGATGTAATCATAAGTAGGTACAGTTTATTTTATGGAGATAGTCTGGAATGTTTATATTTGTGTTGTAATTCAAGACGCATATGTTCCAGACTCCTCAATCTACGAGCTCAGAAATGAGAACTGTAATACTTTGTACTTTCATTCCGTCCCCTTGAACTTTGTCCTAGATAAACCCGCAAAATTATACATCTCCGTAGATAATGAGGGCATAGTTGTAATGAATTTATGGAATCGTATGAATAATGGATAGATGTTCTGTCATTTCTTTTCTTCCTGGCGACTTTTACATTTCCTTAATGCCTCGGGAATGGTAATAACTTTTAGAACTGCTTTAAACTTGCCTACACTGGTGTGGGAAAGACAGTTCCTTAATGTTTGTTGTGTATAAATACTTCAATAAAAGCAAGGAAGATAAGATAAGAAGCTATGTGTTATCGTAAGGGAGATATATTTGTATATGTGTTTATATATATATATATATATATATATATATATATATATATATATATATATATATATATTTAAAACTGCAGCCACGGTGAATAAGTGTTTAACTCGAATTTTGTCCAGATAGAGTTCATTGTATTGAGGCAAGCGGAATCGTGCAATTCTCGTTTTTTAAAACTTGAAATAAAGTTTTTGCTTATATCAGAGTTAATTTGAAAGCTTGACTTATCCTCTTATTCTCGACGAAAACAAGATTCTGTTTCCCTAAGTACATACAACTGATTTTGGTGAAAATTCGACTTAACCACTTCATGATTCAATGACTAGTGCCCCAAGTTTGGGAGTGCCCCAGGTTAAAAAGGTACCCATTTTATTTAGATTGTGTGAGCTACGGAAGGGTGTGCAAATCCTACTGGGTAGATTAACAGGGATAAAATTTATCTGGCGTAGCCGGTCTCAAACTCGAGTTCTTCATCTCAGTATCTCAGCTCTAAACACTTAGCTACCCCACACGCAGGGACGGACAAATAGTATTCTCAACTTTATAGAAGTATGTGTCAAAGAAATGTTTAACTCACAGGCTTAAGATCTAGCTATTATCAAATATCTAAAAATAAACAGACATTATGTCTCATCAATTCATCCGCTAATGCATCGATACAAATGCAAAGTATCGAATGTGAAAAAAAACATTTACGTTTCCGATCTAAAGCGATTGATTTTAGGATTGATAGTTAGAATAAATTTTATATAGAGGCACCTGAAAGGTATGAAACTACGTATAATGACGTAAGGAGACTATGTTTGATGATAAGCAAGGACCTTCAAACAGCTTTTTCACTCTTCTAAAAATTGAAAATAAGACTTTAGATACTTTGCATTTTTACCTCGAACGAAACATTATCTGTCTTGTGCTGAAGTAAAATGGGAAAAGCTTCAATTTTCAGGAAGACTTTGCTGAAATGCGAGTGGTAGCCAACAAGGGGGAGGCCCTGCTTGGTCGGATGAAAAAATGAGCAGTCCTCCGTTTTTTGCGAGGCCAACTGACCGGATTCTCGCAGGTAAAAATGTTCCCAATTTGGCCGGACCTGGTTGCAATTATAAGCCCTATAAGGCAGCCAACCTCTGCAGCTACTTGCGCAGAGCCGTCCTCCTCCCCTTCGCTCGCGTATATAAATAACGGTTCCTCTCCGGCGAGGATCTTCTCGACGATCTTCTACCTCCTCGGATAGCTTCATCATATCTGCTGCATTTTGGTTTTTGATTTACATCTCTTTCCCACCTTCCTGCTTTCACCGGCAGAGGGAAGAGTTATGGCCTGCGAGGGTTATTCGAAATCGAATTACATTAATTCCCGCCCGTCACCGCAAGATATTGCATAGTATAAATTTCGATAGCCCTAAACTGTTTTGGATTCATTCCGCCGTTAGTGATGACAGGATTATTATAATTAGCCGTTAGCCCACCGTCTTGGATTTCTAACGCATTCCTGTTACTTTATTTAGGAGAATTCCATTTTGGTAACTTGTATGTTTATATTCTAAATAAAACAATAAATCCTCCTGAAAAAAATAATGAAATCCAGAAAATGTATCTAATGATGTACCGGCTTGGTATATTTTGTAGAAAAGATATTTATACTTTATAGAATTTATTGGTATTCTACAGAGAAATGTAGATTCGCTAGTATTTCGGTGGCTTATAGCTTATATCGAGTTTTCCTATTGCATTCTAACAATTAGTTAGTCTCCTTATGGTTTTTTTTGTTGTTTATTTTCATTGAATTGGTAAACAATTAAAACTAGTAGTGACGCCTGCTACCTGGACCTCTTTTTCCTTCAACCTTGCCTTGTTACTAATTAACTGCAGTAGGCGGTACTTTTCATTTGGGGCCACATGGCCAATTGTATGAATATATATATCTTTTGATGCTGTCCAATAGGGCATCTGTATTCGTTGTAATATACTATCATTTCATACATGGTATGCTCATTATAGTCTTGGCATACACTGTTAACACCACATCTAGACGTTAACTTGAGGCATCCGTAAGTGCTCCTATGATTGCGTATAATAGTACTAAGAACTCGTAACATTTAAGCACTCTGATTCGAGTCTGAAGGTTCAAGTTTAGGTTGCATAGTACCTTTCTGAAAGGCACTTCTTATAATTATAGAACTCGATATTATGTTTTATTCCTATCTGATCTAGTTAGCTTTTCCATACTTTATCAGGTTGATGGAATCTGTTTTGTCATAGCTTTAACCAATAAATACGGGTGTATAACGGGGATGATCTATTTACCAAGAAGTAGCCTAAAGGCCGGGTATCTGATGTGTGGACCTGCAATTTTTGCCGTCATTAGTGGCCGTAGCTATGAGGTAATCATCTATATCATATCCGTCTCGAAGGCTGAATATTGACCCGAGATTGTTTACCTTTGATATGGATTGCGAAGGGAGAGAAAGGCGAAACTAATTATTGAGTAAAATGAGCGACGAGGATCGAACCTAGCCCCATTAGCTTCTTGTGTAACCGACATCGACAATGTCAATGCTCAGCCTTAGTCCCTCGCCCCTGACCCACTCAGGTCCTCCATGTCTTCTCCTTCTTCCATGTTTTGATCTCGTTCTTGAGGAATCACCAGGCTGGCCGAACTGTTGAGAGTTATAAATGGTAATGGTGCACGCCGTGGAATTTATTCTTTTGATCGTTCAGTAAAACTACGATTAATTATTTACTCCGACCTTAATTTCGTGTTATTCTAAATTATATTAAAATATATAAATAGAGCCCCCACAGGAAATGAAAGCTCAAGGTAAATCGTATACATTAATGTTAAAGATGTAATTTGATCTCTTCCAAAAATGTAGAATTGACCAACAAAAAGTGCTGTAGAATTTAGAGTCGTCTAAAAAAAATGTACCACTACGACCCATTATGAGTACTGAGTTCAGTGCGTGGTAGATACTGTAGTGCTCTCAGGATAACGGTTGTGAACGAATGTGAATTTCGCTCAACCGCCTGGTTTTCCCCCTATTTAGCGCTACCACTTTATACAGGCTGGTTGAGCCCTAGAAGGGTCTCCAGGCCCTAAGGACCTGACTAGTCTAAAGGATCTAACCTCGGGTGGAATAAACGACAGATGGAATAAATATTTATATAATATTGTGAATACATTTAGAATGATTTATACAGCCGGATTTGAAGTGAGGACCTTTGACAAGACCGAACCATTCTACCACTGAACCATCAAACTCAACTCCCTTGGACTCATCTAAATATTTCTTAATTAAATGATTAAAAAAGCTTTAAGGACTTGAGAAAACCATGTAGAAACTTTGGAAACCAGCTTGAATACAGACGGTATCCATCGGATGCATATCTTCTCTATTCAAAATGGATATACGAGTATATATCCTACATCTGTTACTTGATTTGCCTATCTGGGCTATATATATCTATATGAAAACTATTGAGAGTATTGGGTTTGAGAATTTATTAATATTATTGTTATTATTATTTTACTACTTCTCTAAGTGTCTTTGAGTGGGAAGATATTTTATTTCTTTTAAGGTTTAAAGTAGGAAGAGCTGAGGTATTAGGCCTTTTATACTTCTCAGGTCCCATTCTCGACTTATAATTTCTTGGACTCCTGTCCGTTTAGCCATTTTTTGATTAAAAAAAAAATGATATTTATACATTATAAAAGATCTATTTTCTTATTAATTAGTAATATAAATAATTGATATAAACTTCAAAGAGCACAATTCTTATTTTTTTTTTGTTTGGTAAGAAAAGGTTAGAGGACTCGATTCATTAGAGGACTTCGATGAAATTATAAAAAAAATCATTAATTTTTTTTAAATTGCACCTTATTGAAAGAAAGCTGCATCACAAGAATTCACCTTAAAAATTGGAATGTACAATAGCTCAAATCAATTCTGTGTATTTCATCATTGAACATTACAGCGGTCGTTAAACTTTCCTCTTGTCGGTTCCCTCGCAAATGATAAATCCAGTAATAGATTGACAAATGGAAAAGGTGTGTGAAGTATGGCGATAAACTTGGAATGAATCTCGCGGCTCAAATGTCGACTTGTAACCCTTTTCTGGAAATGGGAAGGATGTGTTTGTCCCTAACGGTCATTGTCTTATTTACAGAACTTGCGGAATCTTTGACACATTTCGACCTTGGCTGATGGATACTTGTCTGGAAGTTAACTCCTCTTGGCTATCATCCTATCCTCACCCTGTATTATATTTAATTAAATAAAAAAACGTTCTAATTACTCTTCATGACCAATTGAATATTTTTTGATAGTGTCGATTGTATATCGGAATTTAGATCGACATATTTAGTTTTATCTTATGTTTTAATTTAAAAAAAAATTATTTTTCTTTAAATTTACTTTATTTTGATTTAACTATACCTATCATGGAACATATACGAAATAAAAAAGACATGAACTGACAAGACACTACAAACAACTATCTCATCTTCTGGACTTCAGATCTCCTCTTGACCTACGAAAGAAACGACTAATCTACAGAAATATCCTAACCCCATTTGGGCCTATGGGGTAGAACTTTACACTTCAGCAAAACACATCCATATATACAATAAGATACAAATACACCACCTTGATTTATTTTGAATAACACTATATACAATGATATGCACATTTCCTCTGTAAAATCATATATCCCTAGCAAATATACAACATTCCACATACAAATTGTCAACACTACACCGAAATCCTGTCGTTCTTTCTTTTTCCTACTCTCTGTTACCTGGATTTCCAATGGGGAGATAAAATATGGCCTAGAGGCCTACTGGAAAAACATTAATCAGTTCAAAACATGCCAAAAGTTATTTCAATTCATTTATCGGTAGGTTTTATTATTCATTAACGTTATAAATATAATCTTAAGTTAAATTATTTTAATGAAAATTTTGTGTAGAGTGCAGATTTGCTATGTTGAGGATCCCGGATTCCAATCCGGATGTGACAAATAAATTATCTAATTTGTAAACAGTGATTAATGGACCCCGTGGGATTTGAAATCCTTAGTTGGGGGAAAATTTAGCGAGTTCTTGATAAAATGACCTACTTGCATTATCGTTGGCTTAAGACTGATACAGCCTCTACCATGTACTGAGTCGGTACCCATCAAGGGTTGTAGTGGTACAGGTTTTTCTTTCTTTTTTTTCTTTTACAAAACTAAACATTTCCTAAGATAATTGTTCTGGTTCTTAGTGATTTTTATAAAATTCGGTTTTTCGAGGTATACGGTTCCAACTAAATCTTTGTTATGAAATAGAATGTAAATAAAATAAATGAAATAAATAAAATAAAGTGAAATAAAAAGTATGAAATAGATAATTCATTCTGAATTCTATATATTTTAATGTAATTATTGTTACTAGATGATGATAGACATTCTTTCACAAAGTTCCTTGTTAAAATTTGTGCCACATTTTCCATATTATCCCGATTATATAAATATAATCATATAAATTAATAATACACATTCATATCTAATAGTTTCTGTCCTTCGTACGATATCTAGTTTTTGCATAAACAATATCGACATTATGCATATGTTATCTCGTTTTTATGTAAATGCTAACAATAAATTCCTAGATGATGATCTGTTGCCTCATGTTGGCCATGAATCACTTAATACTCTATTATTATGTGCCGAGATTTTTTTTGTTTCGTTTGCCAGTAATTGTAAATATGACATTATAGTAGCCTTTCTCAAGAGCAAGGCCAAGTAATGGATGAATTCGCTAAGATAGCAGCGGTGGTCCCCTCCAGCGAATAATGACATAGATCAAATATTCTGTGGAGAGTAATTTTTACGGCGTTAGTACGTGTCGTTAATCAATACTGGTTTTATTGCAATCGATTACGCATCCGAACTTGGAGTTATTACTGATTTCTAAAATATCTTTGATATCATTTTTTATTTTTTTATTATAAATTGAGATATTACTTAATTAATGTAATAAATTGACCTTTCATTCTTACTATGGATAATTATTTAAAAAAATCTAGAGATACTAAAGACCACATTAAGAATTTACACACCTTGATTGCTATTTCATTCCATATTTGAACAGATAATTATTTTTAATTAACTCATTTGCGTTTTAAATTTCAATTAATTTGCAGTACTGTGCCTTAAAAAATTTATTTTTATAACATTAACAAGCATAGAATTTTTTAAAGGTCTTAATCAATGTTAAAACTTGTCTAAAAATCCGAAATATCGTCCCATATATGTTATTATAAATATTGTATACTTATTATACTTTGTACATTCATTATGCTATTTTTCAATTAGTTTTCTACATAATTTGGTACATCTAAATGTACCAGTATTTATATTTTAGAGGAATATCATTTGACTTTAATTTGGAAGTTTTATTTATTTATTTTTTGTATGTTCAGATTATATCTACGACCCTTTTATATCTACCAGATTATATCTACCAGATTATATCTACGGTATATATATACATATATATATATATATATATATATATATATATATATATATATATATATATATACATAAAATAAAAAGGGCTTTAGTGGGAAAACTACAGCTTAAAATAATGTTCAAAATATGGAGAAGCTTTGAATATAAAATAATGTTTTTTAAAGCGAAAGTTATCATTATTCTCTATCATAAAAAATATCCTATAAATAAATAAAATATTTATTCTCTTACACAAAGTTAATCGATATTATACTGATATAAATATTTTTACAGTGTAATATATATATGTATATGTACATATTTATCTATATACAGAATTTAACAACTATTATGTCCGGGCTCAACAAATTCTGATGAATAATGTATATATATATTTTATTTATTGTTCTTTTAATATTTTTAAAATATTTTTATTTATATATATATATATATATATATATATATATATATATATATTATATGTCCAGAATTTTAAGGGGATACTAGGGATTAAATCATAGTAGTTTTTTGTTGTGCATATTTTTTAATTAACGGATGGGGGATTGTTTAAATCCTTTACCTTCGATGATGATGATGCTTCGTTGAAACTTATTATCTCTACGGGATGATATTTTAGTTTTCAAAAGCAGAGATGATTGCAAGAGCAAACCGCCTCTAAAAATCCATTTATTATAGATTGCCAATAAAACGGTACGTATGTGGGAGGATATAAGACAAATTGGCGATGTTTTTCCGCTAGGACGATCCATTATACAAGCTGACATCCGAAGAAACATGTAGAGTGGAGACCGAAACTGGAGCTCTGATGAAGGGATAAACGCTGGGCAATAAGTCAGCTGGAGAAATTGTTCTGTCCCGAATCGCAACTTGTTATTTAACTATAATTCATCGATGGCTCCTGTTAATAATCCAAAGAAGCTCTGTTTTAACTTTTATCTGTAGTAAAATCTTCAAGGTGTAAAGTTTTCTCTCTCCCTATGTGTTGGTAGAGAAAGGGCTCTATGATGATTTAGATAGTCAGGTTATTTAGTATACTGTATGATATATATATATATATCATATATTTCATATATATGTGCTTCATAAATTCCATGCATAATAAAGAAAGGTCTCGATGAAAAAAACATAAATAATAAAAAACACAGAGAGATGAAAATGGCTCCTTTAGAGGTAAAAAAAAATCCATAAGCACAAATAAACTTTTTTTTAATTCAGGCGATTCAACCTACATTATAGGTGTTTTCAGGCTTGTAGTGTAAGTCAAAGTAAATAAAAAACATATTTGACCACAAGTTTGGTATATGTTAAATGCTAAACTATGTTTATAATAGAAAATAGAAAAAAAATGTTGGTATTGGTCTTGAAAAAAATAATATATTTCATATTACATGATTGATTGATATATTGCTATAAAAACATTTTCTCTTGTCATCTAAAGGCGCATGGATTATAAATACCATTCCCCCAAACATTTTTTTCTTAAAATACATTATTTACTGATTCAATTATTTTTATAATAACATTAGTTATGTTATTGCATAAGGTATAAATAATTTTACCATAAGGTATAAATAAACTAAACCAAAAACTTTTAATCATGGTATACTGTCTAAAAAATAAGCTATAGGGAAAATATTAAAAAGGTTTCAATCGTTTAATTCTGATTTTATTTTAAGAATTGTATTTTCTGTTCCTTCGTTTATGTCTTTATTTTCAGTTTTAATTTTGTCAAAAAATTCAAAATTTGTTTCAATGGTGGTTTATAATTTCCTAATTATTATGAGATAAATGATATTCATATGTATAAAATAAGATACACAAAGAAATATAAACAGTGATAAATAGTGTAAAGTAATGTAAATATAACAACATAAATATAGTATATGCCGTTGTATACGATGATCCTTTAAAATAAAATTATTATTTAAATATTATATTTTATTCATTTTTCTTTTCTTTTTTTTACAGGTAATGAGAACAACATGACTTGGTTGTAAGTTTTATCTTTCCAATTACTTCATTGTTGCTTTATCAAGCCCAGAAATTTTGAAATCGACACTAAAAAATTAATAAATGTTTTCGCTATCATACCAAATACATTATTTAAATTTTTTGACACTCTGGAATATCTTTCGTTGTGTTCTAATTTTAGAGATTGAAGTACTAAGGTAATATTAACTATTAAATTGGTTTAATTTTTAAAGTTATTAAACATCTCGGGACAATAAAAATATTTAAAAAAATAAAATTATAAAAGAAAATTACTAATTTTAGTTGTATCCATATAAATTCTTGAGGCCGGTTGCGCATATAGAAGTCATGTTATTTTCCCCATTACCCGGCTTCCTTTACCCCCCTAAACCTCCCCAGTCCCGATTGTAAACTGTTTTATTACAATATCAACAATTAATTGGAATTAAACGTAATTAATTTGATACATATACAATGGTTATAATTTGAATTTATATAAAGTTATAGCTCCACTCTTTTTAAACTTACTTGCGAGGGCGACCTGTGGTCTAGTGGTTAGCGTAACAAACTACTAAGCCCAAGATCGGGGGTTCGTAGCCCGGCAGGTAGGATTTTTTAAAGGGAGTTAGTTATGCCGTCCTTCGGAATCCCGAGCCTGTACGAGGTCAGGTACTCATTACAAATTCCTATACTAATTAAATCTGGATAGGCAAAATTTAGAGCACTGTAGCTTCCACTGTAGCATCGTCCGATTAGCCATTGCAGCAAAAAGTGGCGTTAAATGAACGAACAAACCGACTTGCGCAGAAATCGCCTCAGGCCGGCCGCGCATAGAGAAGCCATGCCATTCCCCCACCACGCCTCTGCCTCCAATTTCGCAATGGTGGTTTTGTAAATCGTCGGACTGCACATACGTATATTATACGGGTATTAGTTATAAAATTATTAAAATTTAAAATAGTTATTATACATTAAGAATATATATGTTTGTTAATGATTTGAATAATTTCAAATTTATAGTGTTGAAAATGACTAGGGAATTTTTAGCTTGGAAAATACTTTTTAGTCATATTTCCTAATGCACATGATGGCAAAGAAAAGATAAGATTGTTCCCTGACCTTATATGGTATTTATATTGTTAAATTATAATTTAAAGTAATAGGATAAATTAAACTAAAAGAAGACTAATCAAAAATTAATTTACAATCAAAGGCCAAACTGATATATAAAGTATAATGGATCTGATTTATAAGAGATATGACATTTTATTACCTAGTTTATACAATTAATTTTTTTTAATTTGATTTTTTTACATACACAACGTTCTATATACTATATTCTAATATATCTTATTTCTATTAATTATAATTATGTTTTGATACTGTTTTATAGTAACTAATAGGAATTGGCTAAGCAATGTGCGCGACTTTCACTTAATTGACCTATAATCTGTTTGTTGTATCTGTAGTTAATTTCAGGGTTCAACTATATATGTATATATATTTATATTTGCATGCTTTAAGTTTTATGTCCTATAATTCCAGTAATTATTGTTATTAAGAATGTTTTTAACAGATGGTTTATAAATAGATAGCCGCCTGGTCAACTGCCGAAATTGGTTAGCAAATTTCCTTGTTTCCTAATGTATAAGAACCGTTTCATTTTTGTTGATTTTTAAAATTAATTGTTGTTGATATATCTGTGAGTAGTGAATTGGCATAAGACCATTTTTTCTGGCTTTAATTTAATTATCTTTGATTTATTCTGAATTATGTTCGCCGACTTGTTCCTAATTTGACATAAACAATTATTATTATCGCGAGAATATGCATAATACATGGGAAGTGGGGGGTGCTTAATGTGTAGAGTGATGGGTTGCTATGCTGAAGTTCCCGGGTTCAAAGCTGACTGAGGCAGATACATTTAGAGTGGGTACTCTAAATCGGGTGAAAATTTGGCGATTGAACTTGATCTCGGTCAAATCACCTCTCTGCATAACCATTGTCTTAGACACGGTATTCCACCAAAGATACTTGATAAATTGGAGTGGTACAGGTTTTCTTTTTTTTTCCCTTTATAACTACATTTTTCCTTTCAATCATATACCACAACCCTAAGAAATATTTGAGCTCTGTGTTCAATAAAAAAAAAATCTATGCATAAAATAATCCACAGAAAATGATTTATATTAACTATTCATATATCTTCCAAGCATCTCAAGCTTCGTTTACCAAGGTTTTGAAGCTTTAACAATCCTTTCCATTTATTTTACCTATTTTTATATTTAATAATTTTAATTCAAGTCATTTACTTAAGCAGTTTACTTTGACGAAATGATCTTCAGATTTATCATAATTCCATAACGGTTTTTCTTTCAATCTCATTGGTTAGGTCCTGATTGCTTGAATTCCCAAAAACGTATTATGACGGCATTAGAAATAAGATTCTTGCTTAAGGCATGAAGAGCTTAAAGAGAAATAAAAAGCGTCACATCTATGAAAAGATATTGGGACCGACTCAGAAGTACCTACAAGTTGTATCTTGAGATGTTTGGAAAGAAGAGAAGAAAATCAAACATTCATATAAAAAAAATCCACGGACAAAAATCTGGAGTAAAGAATAGAACATATAATTTCAATAATTTATAAAATCCCTAACCAGCATGGATAGATTTTAAGATTGTTCAAATGAGTTATTAACATATTTACTTAGTTTTTTTAAATAGGAATAGATTGAAATCATTGTCGCATTGAAAATTATATTCGTTAAACAAAAAAATAAAATTCATAAAAATAATAATATTTTTTCATAACTTTTAGCAGCTATGGTTATACAACATATTTATCCATGCCTTGGAATTCGTGCCTCGTTGATAAGATTCTAGTTCCTTTTCCACTACGTAGCAATTTTAAATCTCCTTAAAGTAAGAATATTGTATTAACGAAAGTAAGTAGTGAACGTTTTCACAGAAGGAATTCAGTGATGAAATAACAGCACTTTAAAGTAAAACTTATTCTAGGAAAGTCGTGAGGGTATTGCGAAATTATATTGTCAAACTAATTATGCGTCCTAGACGAATTCTTTTACGAGAGTAATTCAATTGTGTTGCATAGCACTTGTCTATGTGCTCTAATTGATCTAATAGATGATGGTTGATCTCAATTAACCCTTTCTTGTCTTTTTGTGAACAGAACATTAGTCCCTAAGATCATCAGTTGTTAGTGTGTCATTCAAGATGCCATAGTAAAGTTCTGATTGTTTTTCAATTTCAGTTTATGTGGATTATTGTCTGAATAATGATTTCTATTTACCTTCTTTAAAGCGGTTGGCAGTTGATTAAAATTTAGTTTCTTGGGTTTTAACTCAACATATAAGATTTTAAAAAAATATGTCGATGAGGAAATTGAATTTTTCTGGAAATCCATGGTTCTCCTTATCTACCGAACAACTACGTTTATATAATTGAATAATTAATATACTTTTTAAATATTTATTATACGATTTATAGCTTCCTTACTACTGACGATAGCGAAATATGTTTCACATGTTACGTGAAAAACATTTCATATTAATTATATGATACGCTTAAGTAGATAAATAATAAATACCGCATCAATTTTGCTGTAAGTAAAAATTGAGGCTTTGTTGAAAATAATTCTGTTCAACTATCTTGTAGTGGTAATATTCTACTTATATTTAAAAGTTAGTTATATTTTTGAAATTAAGAAAATTACTTCTACAAGACAGGATATTTAGTAAAATATGAATTACTTACTTTTCAATTCATCACTTTAAATTGAACATATGCAATCCAAAATCCTTCGTAAAATCCTCAACACTCCTTATTTTGTTAAGAATATAGTCATCCATAACGACCTTAATGTCCCATTTGTTGCTGATTTGGCCCGAACCCGGTATCTATCCTTTCATAACAAACTTCATTTCCACTCAAACTCTCTAGTTTCAAACCTAGCTTCCTCTTCAATTCCCTATAATCCTCCGAGGCGTCTGAGAAGAAGATGGCCACGTGACCTTCTTAGTTGAACATGCAATTTGAGTACTACCAGTGAGTAGTTTCTCTACTTGTCATTATATCATGTCATTATGTTTCACTCAGCCAATTTACTTTTATATTACTGTAATATAGTTGTAAATATCAATAAATAAATAATAATAAAAAAAAAAAAAAGATACCTTCCGAAAACGGGCTGACAACGCAGAGCTACAAGCAGCACTGAACTATATTTTTTATCGAAATAATGTTGTAAATATTAATAAACAAATAATAAAAAAAAATTGAACATATATAAAAAAAATCATTTGTTCGTTTAGGTGTGAATATATTAAAGAATGGTGATTAATTTATTTTCCTTAGAATGCTGATTTTTTTTTTAAATTTTAATATTCTAATTTATTAAAATATTCAAATAATGAAATGTCACGTAATTAGAATAACAATAAAGTTCTGATTTTGAATTAATAAACTATTTATTACGAGGTAATGTTAAAATTCACGTAGGTTGATGGCGAACCGAGGAGACTTTAACGGTGGGTAGGTGAGTAGACGTTGGTCCTGAACCCATCCGATCTTTCCGTGTTTACAGAACTTTATCAGGTGATAGTTATTTGTACAATTCTTCTAAAAGATAAACAAAAATGACACCTGTTTTAATTCGTATCAGCTTTATCTCCCTGTCCGCTCTTATCTTGTCATTAAAGGTAGTCTTGATAAACAATATTCCTCATACTCTCGGTTAAAAATTTATTTCCTCGCTTTTTATACGAGTTGTTAATTATGTTGTTGTGTATTGCAGGTTATTTAAAAAATTATAAAAATATTATTCACCTTATTAGTGATGAACATAATGCTAGATCGAATGTCGATACCTGCCAAGGCTGGGAGGGGTGAATAAAACCCCGTTGTGTATTTCCGTTGTATTAAGTGGTTCGATATTATTTCAGTTTTAGCTAGCCATCTTTAAGAAATTAATTTTATCACTGGCTGAAATAAATTAAAATGAAACTAATTACCAACATTTTGTTTTTTAAAGCTTCTTAGCACTTATTTCATTACTTTGCACTAAGAAAAACAAGCAGTACTAAAAAATAAATGCATATTTTCTCTTTTAATTACTGATATTTGAAAATAATAGTTGATAATTGGAAGTATTGAGATGATGGAAAAAATGGAATCTAATTGTTCATTGGTAATAAACGATCCTCTATCATAGAACTGTCTAGCAAAACTTTTTTAAAGCTTGATTTATTTGTTTATTTTAAATATGGCTGCCTTCCAAATGACATGCAGTAGTCCTATATCTTATTAATATAATCATCCATAGCTAGAGGTTTCTAGCTTAAATAGTGTGAAATACATAATTTGAACATATGAATTAAGAAAAAGTACTATGTAATATACAAAACCTTTCCAATAAAGTAATAGAGAATGTAACTCATAAACCTCGTGAGCGTTAAATAAGGGGAATGTAAACACGTTATAATAAAACACATGTTAATGTTATCCCGGGTGTAAAAATTTGTTACCTTTGATGTATAAATTTGATACCTTTTTTTTAAAAAATTAGATAGAAATTTGGTGGAATTTACATGAAAAGTGGATGAGGAATTTTAAGATTTTTTTCAAGTAGGATATTAGGTGAATGTTTGCAATGTAGCGATGATTGTGATGTTAACGATGTTTGATATGTATATATTTATATATAAAATTTAAACTAATTATATTGTAAATGTTTTTATTTAAAAAGAAAATTATAATTATATTTTAGGTTGATTATTTTGTAAGTTGAAACTATTTATGTAATTTCTCCATAAATAGAACACTGTATTCATCACATTTAAATGTGAATATTAAAGATGATGTATGGTTTCATGGATAGAAATAAATAAGTTTCTCAAACTTCCAATAATAAACGCTAAATCAAACTTTTTATGTATTTGTTTATTCCGAACAAGAAAACATAACACCCCCAGCTGTTTCAAGTCAGCAAACAGTCAAAGATCGTAAATCATCTAAAGGTCAGACTGATCAATCTAAAATTTACATAGTACATAGTTTAAGCAAGGGGAATAGAAACTATATTTTTGCATATTTTGACATGTCTGGTTTCACTTCAATGTTAACGAAATGAATAGTTATAGATATAATGTAATATTATGCATTTAAAACTATTTAATTTAATGTAGCGTTAGCTTTTTGATAATTGGTAAAATTAAGTAGTAATAAGAAAAATATATAGTGTAAACATTTTGAAGATAGTCGTAGGATTTTATAGTTTGAGTCAGTTTTTGCCTTTATTGTGCGAAATTCATCGATATTATATTGTTTTTACTATTTTAACTTGTATTAACTACACATAAATGTGCTCCGTTTTCGATCGTAAAATTTTCTTATATTTTGACGCTACTTTTTAAAATCTTCAACTCTTTAAAATTGATCATTTTCTCAGATAAGTTTTTGAGATAAAACTTGACCTGGGTATTTTTAGTTAGACATTGTGTGTAAATGTTGACAAGAAAACTTAGTAGTTAAATGTTTTTTATTATTATTTATAGAAATTAAAAACTGTATAATTAATAATACACCAAGTAAATAGAATGAAAGATATATATATTTACTCCCAGTAGTACTCGAATAACAAATTCAACTTAGAAGGTCACGAGGCCATCTAATGTTGAAAATTAATGGTAAAAATGCCCAAATAAGGTGTAGTTTACTATTGTATTCTGTTATTTATGACAATTCGCTGTTCCATTCCCTTTTACGACAGTTATAAACGCAACGATAGTATTTAGCACAATGAATAATGGATATGCATTACTGTAATTTTATTTTCCCATCTGTATTTTTATGCTTTGCCCTTCTAATGCAATTTTCTGTTTTTTAGAAGATTTTTTTAGAGTAGTATATAAATAAGATTTATCATTCATAAAAACCTCAGCATTATATGGTTCAACATAAAACCTCAACATGGAAACGCTTTTATATGTCGATTCCTGAATCCTAGTTACTTATTCTATTGCGGTTGGCTTTGAGACTGAACCTTGAAAATTGAAAATATTTGAATGAAACTTTCAAAACGTAAAAAAAGTAGGTATTAAAATTAAAAATTCTATTCTAAAAAAAAATATTATAAGAATAATTAAGAGCAAAAAAAGTTTTATATTATATCATTTAAATAGCTTTAAATTTTGTTTGGGATAGTTTAACAATATAATTATATTTAAACATCATTATATACTTAATTATTTTAAAAAGTCCATATAAATTAAAATAAATCCAATTATATTTTTTGTTCCTCCTTCAGTTCTTTCTAAATTATTTTATTTGTAAAATAAGAAAATCCATGGCACATCATTCGGATACGTTATTACATTGCTGAATCGATGATAATGAAAAAGTCTCAGCAAAAGTTTTGGTCAATGGTTCTCCAAATAAATAAAAATTAAACAAAACTGCAAATTTTTAAAATGTTTTAAGCCTACATTTTAGTCTTTGAGGTCCAACAGACCACATCCTCATATACAGGTAACAAATAATACCAACATACATAGGCTACAAAAAACACAATCCAAAATTCTAAATGCTCCGTGGTTTATTTCGAATTACCCCTTACACAATTACCCTCTTTCTTTTCTTACTCTCCTTTACTTGAACTTCATATGAGAAGATTAAAAAAAGTGTGCGTGTCAGCTCCGACACGCGACAGAAGTTTACCCCTTTCCGTTTTTAATGAATTTTAAATGTGTTCTTACCAATTAATCGCTTTCTACTGATACTTATCATCGTGTATTATTTTTTTTTTATTTGTAAATTATTTTAAATTATAGTGACCTATTTTAATTAAAATTATAAATATATATTTTTTATTAATCGTGCTAACGTTTCGGCCTACGTTGTAGGCCATCTTTAGGGCAAATAGTGGGTGTGGTGACTTGTTACAACACTAAAATTATCATCTGAACTCATATAGATGTATATTCACGGTTGTGAAATACATCCTAAAAAAGGATATCCTACCGCCCCAGTGCTATAAATGTCAGCAATTTGGGCACACAAAAACTGCAACAAGACCGTAAAATGTGTACGATGCAGCGGCTCACATAACATTTCTGAATGTCCGCGACTAGGTGAACTCAAACAAAATGCTCGAATTGTGAGGGAGCGTACGTCGCTTCCTATAGAAAATGCCTCCATAGAAAAAAAAATTAAAAATGGATGGAACAAAAGAGATCTAAGCAGATCAGTACTAACCAAAACATACCCAAACTAATGACTAACAGCATAATAGTTCGCCCTGGTGTAGAATACGCATATTTTCTACAAGGCACTGAAATGACAACCGATTCACAACCGATTTCTTCCCTGTCTTTACTTTTTTGAAGGGGCCTCATCTTCAGAGTCCGGTAGAGGTGAATTTAAGCCCAGCATGATCACTGCCTGTCCACTTCCTAATACACAAATCTCCTGTTCCAGTAGCACTATACACTACAAACTGCACACTGTACACAATTAAAGTCACTGCACAGCCTTGTTAGATATCTAGTCAATTTATTACTCTTATCAGAGCAACGCTGCCCTGCCGTCTGTTGAGGTCGTATCCAAGTGATTTGAATGGACCCCAACAGCTTGAGGCGGAATCTAAATAAGAGTAGTAATATTGTTTGTTTGGATAGGTGTCTTTAAAAAAGCTCCTATATAAAAAATTATCGCATTTCAACACTTCGAGAATAAAGCAATAGAATACACTGTTACCATATATACTACACGTATCTCTTCCCGATTAGTCCCGGAATTTAACTTTTAACTTCTATCTTTTATATAAAACTAATAATACAATCTTATCGAGAAGGGAGTGTTACTCACCACTTTTATTTAAAACTTGATTTTACTCCTCATAAAATTTTCATACCGCGGTCTTAATATGAAAATCGTTTCTTACGGAGAAAACTCCAAAAATTAAAATTAAAAACATCTAGTTCATTAGAAAGTCTTTAGTTTATTTTATGCACACTTTACAATATGAAAATAATTTTATCGTATGTGGATGTTGTCCCATCATCAGAGCATACTTAAGAAATTAAAAGAATAAATTCAAAAATAAATTACAATACATCACATTACTTAACAAAAAAAACAAAACACAACATTTGACAAGGCCGTACAAGAAAAATAGAAAATTAAATTAAACTGATACAAAATCAAACTTACCCCCTTAAAGTTAAACTTACAGTTACCCACTCTCCAGACATATTTAATAAATTAGAATACAAAAACACACTTAGAAGACCACTCCGATTAGTCCTAGATCACGCTCAACCGCCAATTTTTCCCCTCTTATATGGGTACCCACTAAATAGAGGCTAGCTGAGCTCCATTTGGGACCTAGATCCCATAGGATCCATCTCGGGCTGCTGAAACGTTAAATAAAAGTCTTGCCAGGCATTGAACCAGGATTTTCGGGATGGGAACTCAGTGTTCTACCACTGAGCTACTCAACTCTCCCGATAATGTGGATTGGTTAAAAAAAAAAAAAATAGAAAAAATAACGTAAGTACCTAACATTTTATTAATACATATTAGGTAAAAAAAAATAGACAAAAAGATTAAAGTATCCACAATAATATAAAACTGATTTCAATAATACACCAACTCAGGTATAATCGCAAGAGGAGAAAAATTGATTTTACATTAGTCAAATAATGGATGTATTTACTTCTTAATTGTTTCGAATTCTCTAATACATTATAGGTGGGTATTATTTTGTTAGATATATAATTATATTGGAATTTCACTATACAAATTAACATTTATATTAATCTCAGTGACGTTATTACAATAAACAAAGGGTGAAATATTGGGATCATTTTATAAAAAAATAAAGGTACCTTGTGATTATTCCGGAAATAATAAGATAGAGACTATTAGATTTAACACTAAAAAAAACACAACAGGACAACAAGCATTGTTGAATCTTCAAGTAAGCTGTGCTTGGGTTGAATATTTTTTTTTTGAGGTAATATCAGTGCTGGATTGCTTCTTTTAATTTTATTTGCATTAATTTCTACCCTGAAGTAAGATCCATCAAGTGATAAAGGAAGATATCAGGGATGGAATGGAAAACAGAAGAGGAAAAAAATTTGTTTGTTTATTCATTATGCTGCTAAGGCTAATCGGGCGATATATTAGTCCTAAATTTGGATTTAGGTATAATTAGAATAGGTATCTTTAATTATTATCTGTTAACCATGTTACGTTCGATCTGAAGGACAGTATAAATAAGGAACTTTTACTGCTTTAAAAAAAATACTAGGGCCACATGTCGGGCTGCAAGTCTGCCAACCTTGGGCATAGTAAGTTGTTATGCTTAGCACTGCACCACTATATAGGAAAAGAAGTTTTAAAACCAGTAGCTGCAATGGAATGCGTTAGAAGGAAAATGCAAATCTAATGCGGCGAGAGGTTACTCCATTACGGCTCAGTAGTAATTGTCTAATTAGTTTAACAAAAATATTGTGGGCTTCCTCATTAGTTTCTCCTAATCAGCCATCAGGGCTCCAAGCCTCGAAGGACTTTGGCAGGATAGCTCGTGGATACCTCCTGACATAGCGAGATGCAGATCAGCTGTGTCGATCCTTATCTATGCCACGTTAATCACTGAATTTTAGAGCGGCTGTCAGTGAGATAAAAGGCGAAGTTTTCCAGAAGACTCGGAGAAGGATCAGCTCCATTGCGCAAGATCCGAAAGATAATTAGTTTGGAATAAAAAACATTTTTCATTCCTAGTCAACAGGTGTCTATGCCTAAGGTTGGGTTTAAGTTTAAACCTCTTACCAGCCAGCAGTTTGTATTTTTTTTTTTTTAAATAAGGCGATATTATTATGAAACGGCTAATACTATTTAACCTTCTCTGGTTTCCGGTGAAATATGTATACGATCTTAAATAATCCAGAACTTGGTGGAATGTTGCCTCAGACGACCTTGTAAATCTCTTAACGGATTAAATATTACCAAATTATTTATCGTAATTTTTTTCCTCCTCCAGATTCGGCTCTGAATTTATTGGAACCACCTGTATGCAGTTATCTGCACGGTGTTTTAATTATACTCTTATCCAAATACGCATGCGTTTCCCCCGGAATGCCGATTATTATTTATAATAGGGGAGTTTAATGGGATATATAATAGACTCGACTTGTTTTTCTTATTAAATAATTAATAATTAAAAACTAAATGATCGAAGTAACGATTCTTTTAAGACATTAGTTTTCATTAATTTATTTTTTAGTATTAATAATGGAGATTAATTTCAGGTAACAGTAATTACCGCAGTCATCTTTACAACTTGCATTTTTACTTCTATGCTTATATATTAATCGTTAGTTTATGGTTATTTGACGATTGTAGTTAAATTGACGATTATAATAGCTTTCTTTATTTTTGTTGTTGTTTCTGTTTTTAGAGGATTGTCAATTTACTATTGGATAGTTTTTTTGTTGTCCTATAAACTTCTGTTTCATTTATTATAATTATGTTTTTTTTATGAAAAATTAGTTTTTCAGAATTTTTCACATTTATTTATAAAACCTTTATGCATTATTTTCTAATTGTATATTATTTTATTATCTCCTAATTTTTTTTTTCTGTTTCCCCTTTTTCCCACTGGTATGTCCCATACAGCTATTTTTGATCTCCTAATGTGATCCCTAATGTTGATGTTATCTGTTATGTTATGCTTATATCCAACGTTTTTTACCAAGTATAAATTTTATTTTGTCCATCATTTTAAAGTTGATATATTTTAAGAAATTATAATTGTACACAACGGGGATCTTAATATTCATAGATATGTAGAACCATTATTGTTATATTTTGTTAAAAATAAATATATAAAAACTATGCTTAGGATCGTATCTTGAGAAACAATTGAAGGTATAGTTTTTCAAACAAGAAATGCGTCCAGGAAATATGACATGAGATAGTCTTAAAATTTTTAATTCATGACAAGGCTCTGCATCCATTGCTTCCATTAGATATGCAGAATAATATATTGTAGGAATTATCTAAAATAAAATAAAAATCATAAAATAATGCAATAATGGAGGATAATGCAACAGCCTCGGAGAATAATCGGTTAAGTCGGATTTCTTGTACTTACTGAAGTAGAAGCGTGTTATTTTGGTGGTGAATAAGGAGGTAAGTCAGGTGTTGACTTCAAATTTTGTTACTGCTAATATTATTACTCCTTTTCAAGCCAAATACTTCGAAAATGACACGATTCCGCTTCCCTCAATACATTCACTCGTTCTGGACAAAATTAGACTTAAACACTTTTTCTCCGGGGCTGCAGAATTAACAAAGATAATAAATTAGTGTCGAGCTTTAGAAAACTACTTCTGGCGGATCTTTTTTGTTCCACACCCGTCAGTTACTTTTAGTAATTTCTCTTCTTCAAGTGCTATCTTCGTTCTGAAGGTCGGTTATAATTCGTATTTTGGATACGGCAGATCTGAAGAGCTGAATAGTTGAGCACTTAAACTGCTCGTATACAGAATTGTCATCTCATTTTTACATTTCTTCTTCCGTGCAGTTTTCTCTGCAATAATTTATATTATTTCCACGCATTATGTTTCTCAGGTATTTTACTTTGTGATTCTTTATTGTAATCTCCATTTCTTTATTCTTCCTCATCCTCTGCACAACAGCCTCGTTTGAAACGTTGATTATCCAACTTATTTAAGTAGTACAGTAACTTTAAAATAACCACGATATTTTATAACAAATATTATATATTTTATCATATTATTCAATAAATTCAAAGAAATGTTGTACAAAACTATGAAGCTATTTTATTTCTTAATCATTCAGTATAGATTTGCTTAAATTATACGAATATTTTGAAGGTATACAGGAAACACTCGAATATTTTCAAGAATATGGACTTACGCGTTCAGAACGGACGTCAATGGTCATACAATGAATGTGTTGTTTATTTAAAATTATTGCATAAATCGATGCATAATTTATTTTGTGTAGATTAAATTAAATTAAAAACAAAGTTAGCAAACTTCTGCCAGAACTACTGGAAAAATTACTTTTTAGCTACATTTCAGAATTACTTTTTAGCTTTTTTTGGGGGGGGGGTGGAATAATAGAGGTTAATATATAAATATCGACGTTTTCAATTCACAAGTTATTTATTTAAAAAATATATATAATAAAATTTACAACTGTATAATATGATACATCAAGTAAACATAATGAAAAATAAATAATGGTAAGTAGAGAAACTACCCAATGATAGTACTGGAAGTTATTTTTATTACCGTTATTTTAAAGTAATTCTCCGGTATCAAACGAAAAAGACCCCCTCTGTCAATAGTAATGAAACAAAGTAAGGCTCTAACATATTTCCAAACCTCTGTAGTTTCTCACGATCATTTCGGACAGTCATTGTTGCCATAACATCATTTGTTCATCACCTACATCCACAACTGTAATAATTTTACAGAACGGTTTTGAAATATTTTCGGGTGGCAATGGTGAACGTCATTGTTATAAATACTACGTAATAGAAGGCTGTAATACATGATTCAGCTGTCGGGGTTGGGACCGTCATCGCTCGAGTAACTGTTGACCGGATTGCCCCGTCACCTGACATTATACCTTCTCCACTAGCCGATAGTAAGCACTCTACTCAAGTACCTCCGTCTTCTATTGCTTAATATTGAGAAGTAGAGGATTTAGAGATTCTGGGAGGGCTGTTCAGTCCGTGTATGGCAGGGAACGCCAAATTTCAGAAAATTATTATTCCAAGGGAATAGCTTCTTAAGAACTAAGTGACCGTAAATAAATAATAGTTTAAAAAATGCTTTAACCGAAAACAAAATTAAAAACTAAGAAATCATTTTTAATACGTTTAAAATAATAATAAAGCGATGAACTAAAAAATCGTGGGGTGATGAAACAAATTGACTGATATTAAAAGTAAAAGTAGGGTCATTATGAAATATCATAAAAAGCACCCGACGTTTTTTTACGATAATGTGATTTTTTGTTCATGACTTTATTCTTATTTTAAACTGATTGAAAAATATTTTCTACTTTTTAGTTTTGTTTTTTAAATTATTAAAGTGTCTTTTTTAAACTATTAATTATTTTCTACTTTTCAGTTCGGCTTGCTAAAAAAGTGTTTGTTAGTTTTTTAAACTATTATTTGTATTTATTTTTTTGCAAAATATAAGAAACTTCCCAGTTGATCCTCCCAGCAGTCATAAAAGAATAAAATCATAATATTTTCACAAAATATACAATTAAGCTCTAACTAATCAGAAAAAAACAAAGATAATAAGATTGCATTTTAACGTGCAGAATTTACGAACGAAAAAAGAAGCTTTAACCCGATGAACAGAAATTAAACAAAAATTGAATCATTAAGAATAAAAAAACAACAACAAAAAGATCATACATATTTTTGTATTTTTAAAAATTGTATTTGTATTCCTCAGGGGTGCTTACATTGATCTATTTCTTAAGCGTATATATCATAATAAAATATAAAACATATTTAAAATATTTTATTATTATAAAACATTAATTATTATTTGTGGCATTCAGGATCAAAAGCATATAGCTTCGAAATTTAGAAAACTGACTTTTTCACTAGTTTAATCATGTAATTATGTCTAATACATTTTCCTGCTTATAGTTTTAGTCTAGTTCTGAACCAAAAGGTTTGGGAGTATAAAGCATCACTTGACTAAACTAGCGAAAAAGTTAACTTTTGTAATTTGGAGTTCGCTCATACATCAGAAATACTGAGTATTTTTTCTTTGTGTTATAAGAAAAATACAGAGAAACGAGAGAAAGCTAATATTTTTGTAATATCTGATGATAGCAGCATGGTTACTAAATATTATAAAACTGATTACAGAATTCAGCAAAATATAAAAATAACATACAATTACGAAATATAATGCAGTGTTATCACTATTTCTAAACTTGCGTTATCCTCACTTCTTATCATCTCAACTGTAACTAGTTCCATTTCCAGATTTGTTTGCACTTCCACTAAAATACCACTTCAGGTTTATTTGCTCGTAGCCGAAATTTAATTCGACTTTATTCGACGAATCTTTCTTTATTCAGTATTTAGTAAAATTTGATTGCTAATTACATGAAGATTGCATGAATAGAATAGTTTTTAAGTTTTAATTTATACATTATAAATTCCGGTTGTATATTATTATTTTCTTCACTTATAATTAAAAATAAAGAAAATATATAAGCAAATAAATTGGTAGGTTATACAAGATTCTGTTTCAAAAGTCGTTAAATTTGTCACAAATGCAGTATAATATAAGTAGTTTTATTCTTAAATAAAATTTAACACAAACACTAATCCGACTTTTTAAAATAGCTTACATTATAAAAAAAACTGTTTTGATTTTTCCTTTATTACATAATTATATACTTATATTGAATATAAGTATATTCTAAATATTAATATATTTAGAAATTTTTCTAATTACTAAAATAATCAGACCAATGTTAATTTAATACTCTCTTTGAGATTTTAATAACTTTGGATATGATTACAATATAATAAACACAAGCAATGGAAAATCCAAAAAACTAAGATTGAGCAAATGGCTTGAAAAAATCCTAGGTCCCACCCTCACTCGACGGACTCCGACTTGCAAAACGAGCAGGTTTAAGATAATTACATCATTTTGCCATGTATTTTCGTGTTGTTTATTTGGGGCACTTATAGAGGTTACAGATCGAAAATGTACGTTCCTTATTAATCTCTTATTTAAATGAGTATATCCATATCTAACTAATATCAAAGTATACACAGAATTAACTTAAATTCATTAAATGAAAACGAATATCTACTATAAAGAGTAATTTATTTATCAACAGATAAGAGTTCAGAAATGTTTGTTAAAAATTATAAATTTGTATGTAGATGATTTCGCGTCATATATTTATGATCAAATGAACTTTATAGTATTATTAAAGTTAAAGTTTAACTTTAATATTAAGGAAAATTAAATCCTGGAAAACATCTGTTTCCACTCTGGTTTATAAAAAAAACATATTGAATTTAAGTTGATATTTTACTTACGTAGTATTTTAACGTTTATTTAAATTTTATTGTCACAGTGTAGGTACATACAATAATATATTATATAGAAAAGATATTAATAATCGCCATGTAATATTTTATTCTTTTTTCAATGCGGAACGGACCGTAACGAAGACACCAAACTTCTTATTCCCAGCAATATATATGCGGAATCCTCACATTCACATAGTATTTGACTTGAAATGGAGTTATAATGTATGCAATGAATTAATTTATTCAAGCCAATGTCAGACTTGGCCATTATTTATCTACGAAAATAACACGATTCCACTTCGATAAGTAAAAAAACTCATATTGGAGAAAATTCGTCTTAACCAAATAGTCGCTGTAGATTTCTCCCTTGGATTGTTTATTTGCTTAATTTGTAATCTCTCTTCTGCTTTTCCGTATGATTTTCGGCGCTCTCTCTCCTTATTTCCTGCTCATTCACGTGCAGGCCAAGCGTTCTCCAAAACTCGAGTGTCAACTGAGTCCTGAACTCGGAGATTGGCTGTCTTCTCCCTAACTCTTGTCACAGTAGTAATCGCTAGAGGTCTGATTATTTGTTTAATTATTGTATTTTCCCTCTAATATATAAAGAAAACTTATAGTCAGCACCGTTTATCATTTTATTTAACATATAAGGAATATAAAATAATAAAAAATATGTGCCGTAAAAAATTAAGTATATCAATTTATTATAGAGAAAAAAGGCATTCAATTGGATTACGGCATTACAATGCTGGGTTAAAGACTTTTTTCAGTATGTTGAAAAAAAATACTATCTCAACTACAGAATACATGGAAATTATAGTTATAAAAACGAGTTGTAAATAGCTTATCGTACGCAGAAGAACGAGTATTGATAGCATTATAATACCTTGTATCATTTGAGAGAAATCAAAAGATCTTGTTTATTTATGAACTAGCTCATACCGTTTGCTACCTCACTGTTACAGAAAATGATTGTTATTAGCTCATGATCTGATACGAGATAAGGCCCGAGAAAGCAGCATTGAACCTTTGGCTTCAAGTTTACTGACCATTGCGTACGATCGACTAACCTTGACGGAATGAAATAGATCCCGCTCACCTTACCCCGTAGATGACTGATCGAGTTGTTTATGTTTTAGTTATAGTAGATCACGATTTTCTATACAACAATCACATTTTAATTCAAGGTGTAATTTGCGAAGTCGGAATGGCTTATCAATATCGTTACACATAAAACGTTTGATATATAAATGGCACAGGTTTTAAAATAAGTATTTTTACGGCGTGTTGTAATATACTTAGATTATTGCACAAGCCCGGAATGCAATAATTTTGTAGTTTATCAGTGGCTAAATATATAGAAATAGAGTGGCGCAATGTATTGCTCTCTAAAAGAACTACGATATAACTTAAAATTTGGTATTTTTGAGTTGAGCTTTCAGTAGCAATTGTATTGGTAGAAACTTTTTAATCCAGGAACGACATATCTGATATCCCGTTATAACCCTTTTTTTAAAATCTTTTTAAATAAAATCATACTTTTAGTTGTATCATGTTCGAAATTAAAGTTTTTTAAGGGAATAATGGCATAAGTTTAAATTTAAAAAAATTCAAGCTGTTAAACTTTTTCTAATGGTTACTAAAAGAACCGCTTATTGGTAACCAAGGCTTTTTTTATAAACTTTTCTTTTAACTATGTGTATTTAAAAAAAACTAATATCATTTCTCGTTACAATTTCAATAATTCGCTCCTTCATAGGAACAACGACATTATTTCAAATTTGGCATTTTTTAGTTGTTCAGTAACTATTGTATTGGTTGAAAGTTTTTAATTCAGGAACAACTGATGTTCTATTTCCAAAATTTTTTTTAAAGCCATATTTTATATGTATTATGTTAGAACTTGAAGTTTTATTGAAATAATTACATAAATTTAAGTTAAAAAAAGTTTCAAGCTTTTTATACTTTGTCTAATGGTTAATAAAAGAATTTCAAAACCATCATTACAATAAGAATACTTTGCTTTACCAATACCTAAATATTTATTTTTTGTAACTCACATGGAACTGTCACAAAACTCTATTGAAGGTTTTTTTTTACTTTCTACGTTGATCTTTTGAAGATCTTTGGTACAGGAGGAACTATAACTCTTCCATCGAAGCAGACAATTCTCAAGAGCAAACTTACTGAGAACGTCTATTTGACATCTTGGAAAACCGCAACACAATTCTAGATAGAGCTATGCAGGCTATGGCCATCACTCTGACGTCTAGTTGTCTACAGAATCTTGAGCCGCTTGGTTTTCCCGGTGGGTGGTCACTCATCTAAATATTATACACGCTCAACGTTGCTCAACTTTTGACCACCTACTACAAGTATCTTAGTCCATACAACTTTCATCTATCGAACTGTAAGATATTCTATAAATTGACCTGGCTCGACCACTTCGAGAATGTCATTGATGTAATAAATTAAATTATTGTGTCATTATTCACTGTTTCGAATTAAGGTTAATTAAGTTCTTAAAAACTTGAAATAACCGTCAACCTTTTCTTCCATCCTTGAAACTATTGCTACCGATGTCCAATTATCAGGAATAATTATAGATATTGACTGCAGTTAAAGGGCTGATTTGCATTCAATGTTTAAAATAAATCATGTTCATTCCTTATCTATCACACGTTTCGGCCAGTTTCTGACCAAATCTAGATTGTAGGATAAGTTGTGTTAATTTAACCATTATAGATGCATAGATTACGAAACTAAATAGGAGTGATCAAGACCAGTTTCACAGATAAGTATAACATAATAATTTCTAAAAAATATGATAAGCAGAAAAAAATCGATTCATTTGAAAAAAAATGAATATAAATGAATCTGATGGTCGTAAATGATTTTATATTTTTTTATTCACAGCACCACTTCTTTTATTGGGGTGACCTGTGCTGCAGTGGTTAGCATAACAAACTACTATGCCAGTGACTGCGGATTGGCAGCCCTGCAGGTAGCCCTAGGATATTTTAAAAGGGAGTAAATAATCCCTTCGGAAGATCGGTAACATGGGGTCGAGCCAGAACGATGTCATGTACTCGTTAAAAACCCCTATCCTAAATATTGCTTATAGTGGTATAACCATGGTACCAGGGTCCGATCAGCCATATGCACCATAAAGTGACGTTAAACGAATAAACAAACTGCAACATTGAACAGTATTCATTGCTAAGTTAGAAACTGTTTCTCTTGGCGACTTCATTGTTGATGATCAGACAGGAAAAAGAGACTGAAGGCTGTAATTATCGGGCGATTGCGAAATCGTCCAAGTATATGGCCGTATCACGTTGTATTCGTTTTTTTATCTCACAAAGCTATCATTTCCTTTTTAACAGTTAAAATAATGGCGATGTTTTCTCGCAATTGTTTGCTAGTCTGACATACTTTATACTGTAGTAGATTTCATCACTTCGAAACATATCCATTGGTTACAGTAATGATATTTACATAATCAGCATTTTGGATTGATCTCTTAATAAATTAGGCCATTTGTTTGTCTCAGATAATGCAACCATTTAAAAAAATATGAGGGTTCTATTATGATGATGTATAAATTTAAAACCTAGTTATTCTCTTGCATATTAAAAATTATTAATCCAATCAGTAAAACTATTTTATAAAACAGAATTTATAGTATTCCGTTTCGTAATTGAGCATATCACAATTTGGTTGTTAGTTATCTAATTTGATCGAATAAAAATATAAGATCCATCGACACTGAAAATATTAGTTGTCACCTGTTGGGTTTCTCCACACCATTATAATACTGAAATCCGTTAGTAAATTTTATCTCTTCTCTTCAGTAGAGATACCTTATTAGTATATATTATCACACAGCCCATATTTTTGTAGCGGTATTGCTAAAGAAGTCTTCTCACGTGTCTATAGTGTTTTGTCAACATAATGTTAGAAATGATGTTGATTTTACCAAAGAACCGAATTGTTTAATTTTTCTGAATATAAGAGTAATAAAAAAATTACATAAAACCGCCTTTCAGTTTAAAAGGTTAAACTTGGTTTTAACTATTTTTTTTGCTATCGAAACCTAATAAATAAGTCTAATCGATATAACAAAAAAGGTTAATGGTTACACTGTTATTATAAAAGGAGCAGTTATTTTTTGAAAGTTGTTAAAGCCTTATACACCTTTTAATTTTTGTTGTAAAATATTAATTATTTAAATCATCTAAAAGAATAAACGAACTTTAGAGGAGAATTAAAAAAAAGCAGTTTCAAGGTTCAATAAAAATTAGTGCCTATAGTCAAACCAATGACACTCGTTTTACATTGTTTTTGTGACTGATAGATGCCTCTATATGAATTATATAACAATTATCAATCCTATAGCAACTGCTATAAGTCGAAAACGAAAACTGTTTTTTTTTCACATTCGATACTTTGCGATGGGAGGGACGATATTATCATGTCTACTACCAATGGCTTCAATACTTTTTAGTGCAATATTGTTAATAAATTCCACTTAGAAGTACAATTTGAAAAAATAAAAAAAATAAAAATGAGATAACTGCCATTATATAATCCCGTATTCTAGTTGCAACATAACCCCGAAAGGTCAATACATTGACTCAATATAATTAAACATGTTCGGAGTCCATATTATTAGTAGAACTGATTTTAATAAAGTTGTTTAAGGGCAAAACTTTGACTTAAATATTGATGTTATTAAATTTTATTTTTGATCATTTCTTGAGATTCGTTAGTAACATAGTGTTACGGGCTACTGGGTGTAAAATGGACTAAACTATTACTTAATTCAAGAATCTAATATTTATTAACAAATTAACAAGAATACAATGAGATTATTTAAAACAGTTAAATTATTAAACTAATATTAATATACAATAATAATATTCTACTAAATGTTATCTAATTTCTAAGATAATATACAAATAATATAAGATATTGTTTATACTAAGTAACTAAACTATTTATATAAATTTGTACAAATACAATAATATTACACTATAGTTTACAATTACAAATTAACACTTACAGTTCGCTAACTAAAGTCCACCGACCGTAAGACTCTTCAAATATGACAAACTGCCACACAGTTTATTACACTTATTACACGGTCACTAATTGTCACTGTTGCTCACTAAGCACTTATTACAGACTGATACTAATACTAACTAACTCACACACACTGCCACTAGTTAACGACTGCTACTCACTGGCTTATTACAGACTCGTCTTACTACTACTGCCGCGGCCGAAAACGCTGTCCTTTTTATATAGGCAAGGCAGGTCGTGGTGGGGCATTACTCGGAACACGGACGAGGACCACCTAGACCGATCTAGAAGGCTCTACGCCATTCTATAATCCCTTCCGCTTAATCCCATTGTTTGCCTAATCCGCTCTAGGCAGATCAGAAGCCGGTCCTACTTCCCGCTCTGACCGTAACACTGCCCCCTCCTTAAAAGTGCTCTGCCCCAGAGCATAGTCCGGAGAAATCGGGCGGTCATGAGCTTCCCTCGATGGAGACGCATTTCCTTTCCAGGGGTTGAACGTGCACACCAATATGGCGACTCCAGAGTTGGCGAATATCTGTTCAAGCATGTTCCTGACAACCTTCCACTCCAGGCCGTCATATCCACAGCCCAACTTAGGGATCGCGAGCTTGGTGACACGCAGTCTCAGAAGCTTACTCCGCAGGTCGTCGAGGCTTCGCCGCAGTGCGTCATATGTGGGCTTCTGATCAGTAGCACACTTGGTGACTAAGTAGAACAGGTGTCGTCCTTCGTGCGTATGGTGGAGTGCTTTCCCGACGCTTGGTCCTTGGCGTTCCAGTTCCTCAGTTCCAGCAAACTTCTTCCTGAAGACCGTTGCAATCCCTCGGGAAGTCCTCAGATCTTCGGCGACACAATGGGCTAGAGAATAGTCCGCGGGTAACGAGAAGATATCTCTGTATACTGTCTGAGTTACTCCACGGGAACCTTGTACCTTAGGTTGTGCAACTGATACCTTACTGGTCTCCACGTTGTTGAGGTACCTGACTTGCTGGTCTTTTGTCGGGCCATGGTCTCCTTTGTATGGGGCCAGTCTATTAAAATGGACAACCCTGGGTTTTCCTTTTGGCTGCTTTCTGATCCTATAGATGACGTCGTTTATCCTATTGATGATCTCAAACGGGCCATCCCAGGAGTTCTGAAGTTTAGGTGAGTAGCCTCGCCTTCTTCGAGGATCATGTAGCCAGACCAAATCTCCAGGTTGGAATCCACCTTTCTCTGCCCTGATGTCGTAACGCTCCTTCATTCTGTCACTGGCTCCCTGGATGTTTGCACGAACCTTCTCGTGGATATTATCCATCCGCTTCCGTAGATTCGTGACGTATTCCTCTCCGTTAACTTCCTCGTCTGGCTTGAACCCGAATTTCAGATCACAAGGCAAACGAAGTTCTCGGCCGAACACCACATTTGCGGGGGTCTGCCCCGTTGCTTCATGGACTGAACTGCGGTAGGCTAACAAGAACAAGTGAAGATACTGGTCCCAGTCCCGCTGATGGTCGGAGACCACTTTAGACAAATATCGACCCATTGTCCTGTTCATGCGCTCCACCATGCCATCCGATTGAGGGTGAAGAGGTGTCGTCCTGGTTTTCCGTATTCCCAGTGCTTCGCACATCCCGGAGAAGACTGCAGACTCAAAGTTTCTTCCCTGGTCAGCGTGAAGTTCCATAGGTACTCCAAACCGGCTGACGAGCTGCTTCACAAGTACGTCTGCAACCGTGACTGCCTCTTGATTCGGAAGGGCATACGCTTCCACCCACTTAGAAAAATAGTCCATGAACACGAGAATATATCGGTTACCTTCGTCCGTCACAGGGAAAGGGCCAGCGATGTCGATCGCTATCCTCTCGAACGGTGCTCCCACGTTGTACTTCTTCATAGGGGCCCTCTTTCTTCTTGTTGGTCCGTTAGAAGCCGCACAAGTCGCACAACGCCTGCACCAGTCCAACACATCGTCCTTAAGGTTTGCCCAGTAAAAGCGTTCACGAACTTTTTCCAATGTCCGGTGAACTCCAAGATGGCCGCCAGTTACACCGTCATGTAGTTCCCTAAGCACTTCGGGCACTTTATTCCTTGGAACGATGAGCTGTAGCCTACGCTGATCTCCTTCCGCGTTCTCCAATGCCCGTTTCAGCAGCCCGTTGTCCACTAAAATGGAGTTCCATTGGGCCCAGTACGTTTTTACATTCTTCGACATTGGAGCCACATCCTGCCAGGTCGGTCTTCCTCGCCCCGATATTTTCCATTCCTTTATTTGTTTTAAGTCCGGGTCCTCGTCCTGTTCCTTTGACACCTCTGTGTCTCGCCAACTGTCGATAACAACCGTTGTCCTCAATACTGTTCCCTGCTTCTCTTCTTGTCGGGAACAATGCCTGCATTCTTCATCTTCACATGGTCTTCTTGACAGCGCATCCGCATTCCTGTGGCTCGTTCCAGAACGATGAGCAGATTCAAAGTCGTACTCTTGAATGCGCTCGATCCACCTCGCCACTTGTCCCTCCGGTGACTTGAATCGCAGCAGCCACATTAGAGCCGCGTGGTCCGTTCTCAGCAGGAACCTCCTTCCGTATAGATATTTATGGAAGTGCTCTATGGATTTTACTACTGCCAGAAGCTCTTTCCTTGTGACACAGTAGTTGCGTTCCGGAGCTGAGAGTGCTTTGCTGAAATATCCAATCACCCTTTCTTCTCCGTCTTGAAGCTGAGAGAGGACACTTCCAATGGCGATGTTGCTGGCATCTGTGTCAAGTATGAACTTGCCCTCGGGACGTGGATAGCTCAGAATAGGAGCACTACTCAATTTGCTCTTCAGCTCCTCGAAGGATGCCTGGCACTCGTGATCCCAATGAAAAGTCCTTTTCTCCTCGGTTAGCCTGGTAAGAGGTTTTGCGATGTTAGCAAATCCTTTCACGTACCTCCGGTAATAGGTGCAGAGCCCGAGAAAACTTCTCACCTGGTGCTTATCTCGAGGTACTGGCCAGTTGGTGATCGCTGCTATCTTCTCTGGGTCAACAGCAACTCCGTTATCTGACACAATATGCCCCAGGTAGTTGACTTGCCTTCGGAAGAGATTACACTTCTTCGGGTTCAACTTTAGGTTCGCTGCACGCAGTCGTTCGAAGACCTTCTCCAGATTCTTCAGATGGTGAGCGAAGGACTTTCCCAGCACAATAATGTCGTCTAGGTATACCAGGCATACCTCCCAAGAGAGACCTCTTAACACGTTTTCCATCAGCCTCTCGAATGTGGCAGGAGCATTGCAAAGCCCGAATGGCATTACTGTAAACTGCCAGAGCCCAGTGCCAATTGAAAACGCCGTCTTCTCTTTATCCTCAGGTGCCAATCCAACCTGCCAATATCCACTGCGGAGATCCAAAGTAGAGAAGAGTTTACACCCCTCTAGGGTGTCCAGCGTATCATCAATCCTGGGAAGCGGATAGCTGTCCTTCTTGGTGACGTTGTTTAGAAGACGGTAGTCTACGCAGAACCTCGTTGTGCCGTCTTTCTTCTTCACCAATACGACAGGAGACATCCAGGGGCTACTCGAAGGCTCAATGACACCATCAGCCGCCATCTCCTTAATAATCTCCTCGGCGTCCTCCCGTTTAGCTAACGGCAGCCTCCGCGGGACCTGTCGGATAGGCTTCGCATCCCCAGTGTTAATCCTGTGCTGGACGATATCCGTTCTACCCCGTGGTCCTGGTCCGATCTCGAAGACGTCATGCCATCGGGTAATCATGTCTTTTACTTCCTCCCTCTGTTCATGCGAAAGGTCGCGACATGATTCGTCCACAAATCGTTTAAGTTCCTCTGGGAGCCCTCGAAGCTCGGTGGGGTGACGTTGCAGTTGACGAACCACTGAGGTAGCGGTGGTACACTCCCCGACCGGTGTTCCTTTCTTCAGCGTTACCGGGAAGCCGTTCAGATTCATTAGCCGAATTGGAGTGGTGCGTCCTACCTTGATGAGAGACCTAGCGACCAGTACGCCGCGTCCGATCTCTTGTTCTTGGTGCCTTCCGGGTTCAACTAGTACACATTGACCCTCCGGTAGATGTCCTTCGACCGTCCCATGTGTCACGATTTGGCTCTGTGCAGGTAAAGTGGTGTCTTCTGGTAGCAGAACTCGTGCGCTGAAGTCCTTCTCCTGCCGAAGTATGACTTCCTCGTCTCCCAGCGTCATCACACCTCTCGACATATCCAGTTTGATCCCGTATGTGATCATAAAGTCCATGCCCAGTATGACATCCTCATCTATATCTGCCACGAGAGCGCGGTGCTTCAGATGTTGACCCCCGATGATGAAGGTGGCAACTGTCTCCCCGTAGACCTTGGCTGGCTGTCCCGTGGCAGTCCGTAATGTCCAAGTGGTTGGTAAGATCCTCTCATCGGGAACTATCTTCGAGTTCAAAATTGTCATGGTTGCGCCAGTATCCACTAGAAGACTTCGCAGCTGTCCGTTCACCATTCCATCAACGTAGAAGCTGTTCGTTCCGCTTCCTATTGACGCAACTCTGATGGTCTTCCTGGGGCCTTTGACGTTGCGGGTTGACAGTTGCCCCTTCCCATCAACCCTACTTAGTTTTCCTGTGGCTTTTCTTGCTTTTTTGATGGACACTTGCTTCTAGGGTGTCCAAGTTGACCGCAGCTCCAACAGCGTATCTCCTTCTTACGGGTCCTGAGAGCCTCCAAAACTTTCGTCACAATTTCCTCGACGCTAGGGACCACATTTGACTCCGCTTCTGCTGCTCGTACTCGCGCATGGCCCCGTACAGACTGCCTAACAGCCTCGAACTCCATAGCCTGGGATAATGCGTCTCCCAAAGTTTTCGGCCTGGCGAGCTTCACTGCTTGCTGTGTCTCTGGGTCCCGAAGTCCATCCAGGAATTCGTCGACAGCCAAGCTTTCGTAGACATCGTCGGTGACCGATGGGTAGGCGTTCCTCACCAGCCGGGCAATATCCGCTTCAAATTCCTGCAAAGTCTCGTTGGTCTTCTGGACCCTGCTTCTCAGCTGTGAGCGATACAGCTGGTCCATGTGGCGGTGGCCAAACCGCATCTCCAGTCTTCTTATCAGCTCCCCGTAGTTGGACCGCTCCGACATGGGTATCCTCTGCAGAACTCCCAAGGCGTCTCCACGCAAGGCCAGGCACAACGCTGAAGCTTGGGTCTCCTGTGACCACCCGTGGATCGAAGCCGCTGTCTCGAAGAGAGTCATGTAGTCCTCCCACGGCGTCTTTCCGTCGAATACTGGAATGGTGTTGTGAGCTGGTGGCGTCCCATTAATGGCGGGCAGAATAGTTTTATGAAGACTCACCTCGGGGAAACGGTCGGTGTTGTTCGTCGGTGGGTTGCTCATAAGTCCCTCTATAGCTTCCACTCTTTGCCTAAGTTTGCTTTCAATTGAATTTAATTTTTCTCCTAACCTAGATTCTACATCAGCTACTTTATTATCCACATTTTCCATTAACTTAGATTCTAATGTGCCTAACTTAGACTCTAATGTATCCATTAAATCATTTTTAACAGTGCTTAACTCATTACCTAGCTCATTTTTAACAGTGCTTAACTCATTACCTAGCTTATTTTCTACATTGCCTAATTCACTTTTAACACTGCTTAATTCATTTTTAAAAGTTGCAGACAACTTGCTCAAATCAGTTTCAAACAGAACGTCATCTGGATTTTCCCCTAACTCTACAAAAAATTGACGCAAGCGATGTTGCAGTACACTTTTATTTCCGGAAGAATCCAGATCACGTTCTTCTAATTCCCGTTTTAAATCCGCAACTTTTAAATCCATCAATTTAAGACTTTGAGAAGCCATTTTTCAAACAGTAGCCCAATTATTACAAAATGCAAGACAAAATAACAACAATTTCACAAAATCCCACTTCTGACACCAATTTGTTACGGGCTACTGGGTGTAAAATGGACTAAACTATTACTTAATTCAAGAATCTAATATTTATTAACAAATTAACAAGAATACAATGAGATTATTTAAAACAGTTAAATTATTAAACTAATATCAATATACAATAATAATGTTCTACTAAATGTTATCTAATTTCTAAGATAATATACAAATAATATAAGATATTGTTTATACTAAGTAACTAAACTATTTATATAAATTTGTACAAATACAATAATATTACACTATAGTTTACAATTACAAATTAACACTTACAGTTCGCTAACTAAAGTCCACCGACCGTAAGACTCTTCAAATATGACAAACTGCCACACAGTTTATTACACTTATTACACGGTCACTAATTGTCACTGTTGCTCACTAAGCACTTATTACAGACTGATACTAATACTAACTAACTCACACACACTGCCACTAGTTAACGACTGCTACTCACTGGCTTATTACAGACTCGTCTTACTACTACTGCCGCGGCCGAAAACGCTGTCCTTTTTATATAGGCAAGGCAGGTCGTGGTGGGGCATTACTCGGAACACGGACGAGGACCACCTAGACCGATCTAGAAGGCTCTACGCCATTCTATAATCCCTTCCGCTTAATCCCATTGTTTGCCTAATCCGCTCTAGGCAGATCAGAAGCCGGTCCTACTTCCCGCTCTGACCGTAACAATAGTTATCATCACCCCACAACACAGTTATTGCAAATTATTAAATAAACCCTTTCATTTTTAATCTTTATCTTTGACTGAACGAGTTTTCTTTATAACTGCAATTTTCTCTTCAAACTAATTTCAGTCCCAGTTGTGAATATTTCATTAAATTAAATGATTTCGTAGTTCATAAAGCATTTCAAGGAAAATAACTTTGTACTGCGTTTGAAATAATTTAATAGAGAGAGATTTAGTAAAATCGATGGATCCCAATTGATTATGACACCATAATTTTCTAAAAATGATTTTTTTTTTACTTTATTGGTTCCAAAATACTTTACATTTTCCCTCTGGCTTTTTAAATTGCTGGTATAAAATCTTAATCAGATGCATTTTAATGTTGGATAACATTTTCCGAGGCCATATATTCTTGTATAACAACGGTTCAGTGTCAAACTTGAAAAAAAATAAACCATGAAATGTATTCGGTGTTAGACTAAAGGATTTTTTCATAACTCGACTTTTAGATTCGCAAACAATATTTCTTAAAATATAAAACCTCAACTATGAAGGGTAAATTTTGTTTTTAATTGTTAATTATAGTTTTATTAAAGGATTATTATGCAATGTATTTATATATATATATATAATATATATATATTATATGTATATATATATTATTTTATCAGTGTTTGAAAAAACTGGAAGCATAATTTTAGGAGCATTAGTATTGGGAGGGAAAACAATCAACAAAATAACTTCGTCCTCAGATCGTCATATAATTGTAATTTTTCAAGAAGGTTCTTTATAGCCAAAAAAAGGGGAAGGCAAAGAAGTAAGAATTTAAACTTACAAACGCTATAGAATCCTGAAGTGTGTGGCGTAAATAAAGTAAATTTCAAAATTCTGTCACATGCCTTCTCCGCGAGACGTATAGAAGATAAATTGACATGACGTAGTTGAGGAAACAATTGGCCCCAGGCAGATAGAGACATGACAATGGTTCGAAGAGGAATGTAGCCAGGGCAGACGTGGCGTACAAATTGGTCCTGAAGAAGAAACACACTCTTGTCTCATTTTATATTTATGGGCAGCATGGAAGCATAGAAAAACACCTTTATCGATGAAAAAAATAGAACAGAGCTTCGAAAACAGAAAGATTAATGAGCGCCGTAAATTTGGCCTAAAGGTGAACAGTGGCCAAAAATCTCTCTTCTCTCGCCCGGATGACTCACTTTTGAGCGAAAAGATATACAAAGATTTAATTACCAACCTCTCTACCTGATTAAACTAAATCGGACAAATGATATTGAGAAAGAATGCGCTGATTAAAGTACTCCTCAATTAGGACAATTAATATTGCAGAATTGTAAGAAACTATTGTAAGAAGATGAAAAACAACATGGTTCCAGTTTTGAAAAGATTATTACCGAAAGCGATCAGCTGCTATTTATGGCATATTATTCTTCTTGATCCGAACAGAGGAACATGTTCTAGGCTAGTATAAGACTGCTTCTTGTATATAATCGTCCTATTCACAAAAAGAGGTAAATGCTTTAATTATTGGGTATTCTACCATGCGCCATATATATATATATATATATATATATATATATATATATATATATATATATATATATATATATATATATATAATACTAGCGATTCCAGTCTTATAATGAGAATTATAAGTTTTTTCGCCTTATTTAATTAGCAAAGTGATGCAACTACTAACCGATTTTTTACCCGCAATTGTTAATATTCAACAAGAATATTTATTCCTATGGATTTCTGCTCAATATCTGCTAGTATCAAATATCCTGAAAAGTAGACAAATATTTAAGGTTAAGATATGAGATAGTAGTTAGTACTGAAATGGTATAAAAGACGGATAGGAAATAAAAAAAAAAAAAAATTTTTCCTCGAGGAAGAATTTAAGTCCTATGAGATTTTAAGTCAAATTTACATTTGTATAGTTTTAAATCATACCTATAGAGCCATAAAGACTTTAGGGGTATCAGGTTGACCAAATGTCGGTAGCCGTAGTAGCTCTTTTGGCATCAATTATTAATCTCGACAGCTGCCCTACCGGAAGTTGCCCTTGCTTCTCTCTACTGATTTTCCCAATTATCCCGGTCAGCGGCAAATTTGCTGGACACTCTAACCTTTCTCATGTCCTCAGATACCGCCTCTTTTCACCTTCCCTTTGGTCTTCCACGTGGTCTTACTCCGTCTGGGGTTCCGTTGTACAGTTACTTGTCTGCTCTGATACCATCCATCCTGATCAAATGTCCATACCATTTCAAACGCTGAATCCGCACGAAATGGGAAACTTGGAGGTCGTCATATAAGCCGTAGATCTTTTTGTTCTTTCTTAAGCGGTACACACCATTTTCTCTGATTGATCCTAGGATGCGTCTCAGCACTTTTCTTTCAAACGTTTCAATATTTTTAGCCAGGTTTTTGCCTAGGATCCAGGTTGTACAAGCGTAGGTCAGCATAGTTCGAATGATGGCCTTGTACAGGATCATTTTGGTACCCCGACTTAACAATTTACTGCGGAGAAAATGCCTTAAAGAAAAATATGCTTTGTTAGTCCCTAATATGAATTCTCGGGGTTTGAATTCTCTCCCCTTCGTAAGTCCGATCATTTAGAATGGAGCCAATGTATTTAAAGCTCGACACGCACTGGAACGTATACTTTCCCACTACATAGTGCTTTGGTGGGTTTAGAGGTGTCTTTCTGAGAACCATTATTTTAGATTTTCCTTATGGAAAGTTACATTCTCCCTGCTTCTCTGTCCAGTCCTTCACATGCCTTCTTTATAGCCTTGAGGGACAAGGCAGTTAGAGCCAAATCATCAGCATAACCAAACACTTGATTCAGCTTGATAAAAATTGTACCTGACTGATTGATTTCTACTGTTTTAACCATAACATGGAGGGCGATATTGAACAAAAGTGGAGAGAGGGGGTCGCCCGGCCTAACTCCTGACTTCACTGCAAAAGGTTTGCCCAACTTTCCGTTTATTTTAACTATGCTCCTTTCTTATAATGGATTAGTACGCCGCGGTGTCTTCTTATTGCGGCGCGCCGCCTTAAAAATATGAAAAGGATCCATACAATCTTGTTGAATTCTTTTGTTTTTTCCATTATCTGTCTTAAAGAAAAAATCTGACCAATAGTTGACCTGTTTTCCCTGTAACCGCCCTGGTTGTCGCCCAACAGGTTCTAGAAAATCAGCTAAACGGTTATGTAAAATGGTAGAAAATACTTTAAATGCAGAGTTCAGTAGGTTGATTTCCCATAGTTGCTACAGTCTGTGGAAGCACCTTATTCTTGAATATAGGTATGATGACTGATTCCTTCCATCCATCCGGAATCCGCCCGGCCTTCCAAATATTGACAATTAAATGAGTCAGCTTCTCAGTCTGCGCAGACCCGCCAATCTTTAATAACTCCGCAGGTATGCTACCAGAACCTGAAGCCTTGTTATACCTGGGGTCGTTTATAATCAGGCTGACTTCTTCTAAATCTGGTGGACTCAATTCATGGTCATTCTCCTCATCTCGGAATTTCTCTTCAGGATACTCCTCATCTTCCTTAAGATTTAGCAATTCTTGAAAGTGCTCCTCCCACTTGCGCAGGTCATCCTGTAGTGCATGTCTTTTCTTTTCCCTCACAACTTTTTTTGCGTATCATCCTGATACTCCTTTCTGTTATGTCTTGTATCTCTGTTTAGAAAATGTTTGCTCTTTTCATTTCGCGCTCTAACTGCCTCTTCACACTCTTTGTCAAATCACGTATTCTTTAGCTTTCTAACTCCATCGTCCACCTCAGATGATTTCATTCTTCATCCACATCTCTTCCTCCAATTACAGCTGGAATGTTTCTTAAACCTTCTTTAATGTCACGCTGGAAAGCATACTTTATTTCCCCATCTTTCAACTTTTCTCTTACCCAGTCCTTGTATCAAACATTCTTTTATAAGCATGAGTGACCTTTGCGACTACCAGGAAATGAACAGAATTTATGTTTGGTCCTCTAAAAGATCTCACATCGTGAACGACATAAAAAAGCCTACTGGATACCAGAGCGTGATCTAATTGCGTTGCAACTCCACTTGGTGACATCCACGTTTGCTTGTGTTTTTCTTTGTGAGTAAAAACAGTACCTACTCATAACTACTAATGATCTGGACGCAGCAAAGTTGATGATCCGCTCTCCGTTATCATTTGTGTTCATATGTAGACTATGTTTGCCGATAATAGGAGTAAATACTGGTTATTTACCGATATGCGCATGAAAGTCCCCCAGAACTATTTCCATATCAAAAGAAGGGCAATCCTTTCTAAATCCTCGTAGAAAAGATCCTTTTCATCCTCTTCCTCCGTTGGGGCGTGCACATTTATTAGGGTAATGTTAAACTTTTCTCTCCGAATTCTTAATTTGCATAACCTCTTGTTTATAGGTTGGAAATCAAGCACTGCATTTCTCATGCGTCTTGACACTATGAAAGCTGTACCAAACTCATGCTTCTCCTGGCTTCCACTGTACAGAATGTCGAAATTCTTTCCACTTGGTTTCCCTATTCCGGTCCAACGTGTTTCCTGTATAGCAGTTATATCTGTATTTAGTTGGGTTCTCAGTTCCGTCAGCGCTCCGAGTCTATATAGTGAGTGACCTTACGTCCACGTTCCAATCTTATAAGCCGTCTTACGGGTTCCAGGTCGTTTCCGTGAATCCATCCGAAATCTGAGGCTATGTTATACAAGTTGAAACCTTATTATTCTCTTTATAATGAAGGTTGGATTTTAAAAATGTTTATTGTAATTTGGGGAAACACATTTTTAGTGTTCTCTGTAATGTTAGCAGCAGTACTTCCGAATTTTAATTTTTACAAGTAAACAACTTACCCAAACACGCACACCCACATATCTATAGAATAAAAGTATCTTTTCATTATTGTTATATCCAACAACCTAAATTGATTTATAATTTAATTCATCAAATAACATGTAAGGTTGTTCGAGATTTGGTTATTATATTTAGCACTGATTTTAAATAGTTAGCATGATTTTGAATAAATCTTAAAAAAGCTTTTTCAGTCTCCTCAAAAATGGTGCTTTTCACATTCGATACTTTCCATTTGTATTTATGATATGAATATTAATTTAATGATCAATTGCACTAGAAATTATTTAAACAAATAAAATTAATGATTCTTAGATGAGTTGATGAGGTATCAGGGAAACTTATGGCGGTATTCCTAATTTTTTTTAATAGTAAGCACTGTTATCTCACATTTCAATAAACTTAAAAAATAAGTGTACTAATTAATTAAATGTTTTTTGACACAACTCGGATACTATAAATTGAATGAGTTCCACAGCTACAAAGAGGGGGTTTATATTGAATGGGAATATTATAAATCCCAAATTTATACGTAGATTGTTGTGAGCTGGGGGCATATTTCAGGATTTTGGATTAGATATGCTAATAGAATCTTTCACAATCAATAAGATTTTGCATCAGTTCTGCCCCCTTTTACTCTGAAGTGGGTTGTCGGAGACCCTCCAGAATCCATTTAAATCCTTGAGGATTTGTATCTTGTCACATTAAGGAAAGAATGGAATAATATGGAGATTCGGAGATAATTTTGTGTTTTTATCAAGTGCCTCAACATCTGTTTATCCATCTTCATCAAATACATGTGAATTCAACTTAATTTTCCTTAGTAAATCGGACGCGAAAAATATGGTCCATCGACTCTGAATTAATTATAGATTCCGTTAATTTATGTTAGGCTCAAATCCGCAACATCGAATTTCGTTTAACAGTTAAACAGGAAAAAAATCAAGGTCTAAAAACTTCAAAGTTTAAAAGAACTTTGATATAATATTTTTATCAGTCAATATTTCAATTACGTTATAGGTAAAAGTAAGATTGATTTATCAAATGCTCATATTCTTCGGTTTTTTGATAAATACTTTGAACGCAAGAGGTTATTGCTATTTAGAAATAATTGAGTCTCCAAAGCTATTTAACAGTCAATATTGGAATTTGATTGAATATGGTTGATAATTTTAATTTTTTTTTATTTTAAAATAAAATTGCTAAAAAAATGGGGGTGGCTGTGTCATGGACTCAAGTGTAATGGAATACGTTTACGTGATTTTTATATAAAATATTATTAATTATGTTTTCGGGAAAATCAGGTAAATAAATAATTACTATGTTACAAATAACTTTATTATTATAGGTCTAAGATACGAAAAATACGACGCAAATGGCATAAAAGCTACAGCGAGATTTCTGGTGAACTTTAAATCAATACAGGTATTATCCAAACCTAAGTTGTTGGAGAAGTTTCTATATATGACAAATTGAACACTCTTAGCATGAATCCGGGCAATGAAGGGTAGCTTGCGAGACATTAACATCTTGGACTAAGTAAGATAGGTTCGAAATCGGGTATAATTTTAGCGGTGTTTTTGAAATATTTTAATAGCGCTCTTAACATGAAGGGTTTAATTTCTGCTAACGCTGAGGATGGATCCGGATGGTTATACACACACCTGAGAAATAAATTTGAAGATGCCATTGGCGTTAACGTTTACTAAACAGACATCACCAGCTCTTGTGTCTTTTATTTAAAAATAAACATCCTAAATGTCAATGTTAACTCTATTACAATCAGTGAAGCTAATATGTTGCGATATATTGCGACTCCACCGGCTTTGTGACTTGATAATGATAATACCCCTACCAATGACCTACTTGCAATTTGTATACGCTTAGCGGTATTACAATATGATCTCAGATCAAAACTAGAAACATTCACTGTCATGGAATCGTCCACCCAAGCCTCGCTGATTGCGACATAATCAGATCAATTGATGATGGAATCGCTAGATATGTCTTCTGAGCGACCACGGTTAGTGTATCAATGTCGGTGATAAATATAAAACAACGCTGATCAGTAACACTATCACAAAACTTTTTTACTTTGGCGACTAGTGTTGACAACGGATGTTGGGCCAATCTCTGGTACTCATCTCTTTTCTCTTTAACTCTAGGAGACGCTAGATATCGCTTCAAGTATTGGTGACATAAAGGCCATCCAACGATGTGACTCGACATAAAGTCACGTAAACTAGTTGGTTTGAGCACTGCTTGACTCGATCATATGGCGTTTAATGTTACCAGTCGATTGCTCTTGAAAAGCTCTTTCCATCTGTATACAATCTCTGGATTTGGATTTGGGTTTTTGACGCGTAGGTAAAGGGCGAGATTATATATTTTTGATAATATTTTTTTGTTCTAAGGCCTTATTATATTCAATGTCACCATTTTACACCAATGTTTTATAAACAATCACATTATTGAAGAATTATATGCAGTGCGATTTTGAAGAAGGCTGACGATTGAATTATCCTAATGAATTATTTGATCCTTCAGCTATACATTGGTCCAATTGAATTTAGGATGGAGATGATAGATATGTTGCTCCGACACCAAACACTAGATTTCGTTATCATTCTTTTTTTGAATTGCCTCCCATTATTGAAGCAATTTTAAAGACGTATTCATGTAAAAAACATCAATTTTCAAGACGTTTCAGCCAAGAGTATCTTCAGAAATAGTGCTACAGTCAGAAAGTCATGGAGCATCGTATTATAGTGATAAATAATAAATACAATAATTGATTTTCGAACAATTTTTTTACAGTTACATTTCTCAAATTATAATGTGATTAATATTTGTTGGCTTAGTATTTATTTTAATTTGAATATATAAAACGTATTGCGATGTAAATATTTAAAAAATCTTAGATATATGAAAAAAAATCAAATTTTTTTTAAATTTTGAATAATTATTCGCCATATAAATATGGGGAGGAAAATAGTCCGGGCGGAGGTATAAAGAATAATTCCTTAAATAAGGATAAACTATTTATCAGAAACAGACGTTTCGACCCACTTTCAGATCTTCTTCAGGGCTTGTGGCCTACATTACAAGCCTTGATTGCTTATCACTATTTAAAGAATCATTTTGTAGACTTCCATCTATATCATTTTCTTCCCCAAGGTTACGTTTGATTACTGAAGATCAATAGTGCACTTAAGGAGTTCATCTTTGTCATTACACTAAAATGAAGGCAAACATTTTTTTAAAAAAAGTTAGTTTAAGTTCTAATTTAATTATTGTTTCAGTTCTTTGAAATTATATTTAGGTTAAACAATATATGAGTTTAAGATATTTAAACTACATCTACAGATAAACGCCATGCTGCGATGTAGAGACTAAGGAATAATACTGTGGTGAATTGACGAGGGGAGTAAAGTGTTACAGAAACTGTTGATCTGGTTTTAAACTGATCTGTAATTTTCAAGGACTCTGAAGAGAAAAAAAGAGACAATTTCGTGACCTTGGTCTCGCATGTGTGTGAACACGATATCTCCAGAACTGCCAGGCGTAGAAGGCAACGTTTCGGTCAGATTTGTATTTAATTCACAGAGATTTACGTGGCTGTTTGCGACATAGTAGTCTGAGGTATAGAAACATTGTTTAAGATCATCGTATCTAGGGATACGAGGAATAATACAGACTGGAACGTTACATTCTCAAACTTTTCGCTTTTATTCTAATGAATACTCGTAATTTAGAAGCCAAATGGCACAGAAAATGCCCTTTAGGTTCTTAATATTTATATTGTTTATAAATTCAAAACAAGTTTGTATTGTAATTATATTACGACTCTAATGAATATCACTTGGATATTTGAAACAATCTATTGAAACATCAATCCAAAAACACATTTAAATACAATTATTTCATTTAAAATTGGACCTTTGAAAAACCAAACAAAAATAAAACCTGTTGTATCATTTGGCTTCTCACCAATACAAAAATATTTCTCATTAAAAGTATTAGTTTTTATAAAATATGTCAATGTATTGTAAATAAATCTACTCAGAGGGAAAGAAAAAAGAATTCTTGGTACTTAACCAGCTATTATAATACAACTAAACAATACTTTAATAATAAACCAATAATAATTCAATAATGAAATATACCCTAAAATATAATAATATGGAATAGAAATTATTTTCTATCAATCTATATATCTATTTCTTTTTGTCATAGATCTTCGTCTATTCATCTTTCTTCATAGATCCCATTGTCGTCATAGATTTTTATAAATGGACTATTAACGTAACCGGAGTGATAAATTATCAATATTTTTAAACATTTAGTGCCCTATGTTTCTAGATCGTAGCATTATAGATTTCATTGAGGCTGACTATACAAGTTAAACAAACCAAAACCTAAACAAAGGCTGGCATTTTACTAATTTTTAAGATCTACTATTATATTTTAAGTATCTACAATTTTAAAATATAATAGGTATAGCAAATTGAGTATTTCATTATGTATTAGGGAAAATGGCAAATGTTTTAATCAAATAGCAAAGAGTGATCTTATTAGCATATACATTATGAAGTACAAGGGCGGATTTAGGGGGGGGGGGCACGTACCTCCCAGACCGTTTTTTGTTAACTTTGGAGAATCCATTACATTACATACTTATAGGCATATCACATGATATCGGTTGTTAAAATATATGAATAAAATAAAATAACAACAAGAACATGAGTGAAACTATTGTTGTTTAATATTTTAATAGACCTTTGAATCCTTTCTATAAATACTACAAGTTTATTTCTAAGTTATTGTTGATTTTTTGCCCGTCTGCCCATTGTGCCCCCCCCCGCCTAGAAAAAAATCCAGGATCCGCCCTTGGTGAAGTAATAATCATTAAAATTATTTAAATAGTAAACGATTTTTTTTTAGATCCCAAGTCTAAAACCTTCATATATATTTAACCCTAAATTTGTTGTTGGTTTTTTTCTCTCTCCGTACTCATTTCGCAATATCTATTATTTTTTCTTACCACATCCAGTCATCAGCTGTAGACCCCAATCTGTCTCATTGGATAAACTTCCCATTGATCTATCGAGTTTATCAAATTGAGCCCTATATATGCAAATACACCTGCGGATTTATAAGTCACGGATCAGGAACAGAGGCACGTTTATGCAAGATACAGGTCCGATTGTTCACGGTTCGAAAGTGCCAATAAATCCTCGAGTAAAATCCAAACGTCTGAGGAAGAAAGCGGCCGACCGGCTAAGGCTAGGACCCTGGAAGGAACGAACAATTCATCAGGACTTCTTCTCCAACCCAATATATTCCATGTCCTAAACCGTTTAAGATCCTAGGGCCTATTTGGTCAAGTTGTCTCTCTGATAAATGGAACGGATATAAATTACACGAAACGCCTAATCCTTTTTTATTATCTCAGACAAGGATACATTTTTCTACAAGGTATGGAATAATCGAGTGTTAGAACGGGAATCGGAGCTGATGATTAGTTGGAAATTGATTAATTTTAAATCCTAGTGCTTATGCTTCCTTAAAAACAATTTGGACAAAATAACCTTTAACTAATCTCTTAAATATAGGTAGTATAAAATCATTGAGCATGCCATCCTTTGGAGGGAACGTAAAGAGACGGCCTCGAGCCTGTCCGATGTCAGGTACTTGTTAAAGATCCTATTTATAACTGAATAGCAAAATATTAGGACTCTTGTTATAGCTTCGTCCGATAAGCCACTGCGGCTTAAAATGATGTTAAATAAACAGACATAGCTTAACAAAATCAAACATAATGCCATAAAACTAATTATTTTTAATTTATGAGAAGCGAGGGATTGTTGACTGGATGATGTAAGGAAGAAAATAGTTTAAATTTTAATTGACTGCACCCCCAACTATTTTCTTCCTTATTTTTAATTTAGCTATTAAGTTCTTTATATCTATAATGTAAATGAAAATAAAGTATCAAATTCAGATAATTAAAAAAAAAATTATTAAAATTTACAACTGTGTAATAGAACACATAAGGTAAGTACAATGAAAGATATATAATTACACCTGATAAAGGAAAGCAGAGAAACGGTAGTACTCGAATAACAAATTCAGCTTAGAAGGTCACGATGCTAACTTCTCCTCAGACACTTCAGAGGATTATCTGGAATTGATGAAGTTGATAGGTTTGAAACTAGTGGGTTTGAGTGGGAATAAAGTTTGTAATGCTAAAAAATATTAAATTAATAGTGGTGCTTTGATTTTTTGTTGCACAAATTACATGTATAACTATAAACTATATTCAATAGTTTTATATAAATGGAAATAAGATATTAAATTTTAGATAATGGTAGTTAACCGAAAGTAAAGCCCAATGTAAAACTCCAATTTGAATTGCACTACACTTACGTATGTATTTGGTTCGTGTCAAAACCCACCTACAGAGAGTTTTCTCTGTGTGTTCTTATTATTCTCTAAATACTATGGTGTATTATGTAATAAAAAATGCTAATATAACAAAAATTGAAGCAGTACAAGAGAGTATAATTTCAATTTTATCCAAAAAGATTTTTTTTGGTATCGACTTGTATGCCTCCTAAGTATATATCTCTCTTATATTATACAAGTTTAATTTTATTATAAGTTTTTTAAAGATATGTTTATAGTTGCGCTTAGTAGTAAAACCATATGATCACTTCATTTACAATTGATGACTTTTATTGGTATACTAGCTTTTGCCCACAGCTTCGCTCGCATAGAATTTGGTCCGCCTCATAAAGTTTCGTGACAGATCATTTTAAATAAATAATTTAATTTTTTTTAACTATAAGTTACTCGTACGTTCGAAATTTCAGATATCTAACTTCAAAACTGACGGATTCCATACAATCTTTGAACCCCTATTATATTAAGGGGGAAACCCCTGGTGGTGGAATTGTCCAAATTCCTTTCTAAGTGCTCATTTAAGCGATAAGTGATAGTCAATCAGGTTACAGTGTTGATAAAAAGTAGCCTATGTCCTTCCCCAGGCTTGAGATTATCCATATCATATTTCATCACAGACGGATCAGCACAGTCGTGAAACATACATTGGCACTGATTAACAAATGGGACGGACAGAAGTTTACTGTTGTTCGTGTAAGTAAAGGATTAGTATGTAATGTTATTGAATTTATTGAAAAGGATTACTCAGTATAACGGTTTCACTTGTACGGCAGCAGCGAGAAGTGATCTATGTTACTTGATTTGTTTTGATCAGCGAAAATATGTAGATTTTGCCAGTAAGAAACACGTGAGAAAGCATACAGACTTTGCCCCTCTTTTCACCCCCTTAGGGGTAGAATTTCGGAAAACCTTATTGGATGCTTACGTCATACTAAGAGCCATTCAGGACAAAGAATTTTATATGTATAGATTGTATAACTATATTAGTAGTCTCAGGGTGTGGTACGATAATTAAAAATAATTTAGGTCTATAGGTATAAAGATATTATATTTTATTTATTTAAACGGGAGGCCTTGTCCCCAGGCGGAATGTAGAACCATCTCTGTTTGCATTCAGTTATTTAAATACACATGTACAAAAAGTTCTTTTTTAGAATTGTCCCTTAGATACAAGAACTATATTATCATCTTATTTTTTTTTCAATTTCCATTTACACATGAGAATTGTGGAACTCATTGAGATTGTTGCGATACAAATTGCAATTAGTTTCAGCTTTTTTTTCTTCTTAAGATCTAATCATAATCGAAAATTGCTAGTAGATTGGTTTACCTAACTTAGAAACAAAACTAAGAAATCCTGCCTCTAGCTTAGTAGAAGCAGATCAATGATAATGGATAGATAGTTTGTACCGGTTTTTTTTCTTGTGTTTTCTCGATTAACTTACATTGCCTCTATCACTCCCTCGTTTCTTCAATAGCTTACTGGTTTACTTTTTTTTTTTCTTAGAAGGAAAAGTCACTACCGCTTTATCCAACGCAGTCCTTACCTTTAAAGTAACTATTTCCCTACAAAAAATAAATAAAGTAATCAGTTTTAAAATGCGCTTCAGTTTATTTGAGCATTGTTTGTGGCTTGGTAATGATCGTTGTTAAATTTAACCACCTTAAAGCAATCAAAACATGAGTAACAGTAGCAGCAACGTGACGACGTATGAGGTAGCCATTGTTTAAAATGCACTCTCCTGACCTTATACTTAATTATGCTGCTTAAATAGATCGCTAGTCCAGCTTCTTTTTAGTTTTTTTTTTTAGAGTGCGGAACTATTGGTTGTTTTCACAAGTTTGTGAAATATTCAATATTCATAAATTTGTGCTTTGTGGGTAATAAACATAATTATTAGATTAAATCAGAGGCTACATTGTCATCCAAAATAGGAAGAATGAGAATTAGATGAAGGTAGGCTTATTTTTTTTAATTTTTGGAATTTCAGCTGTTTTCTATTGCTTTATTCTGCAAGTGTTGAAATGCGATAATTTTTTAAAACCTCTAATTAAGGTTAGCTTTGTTTGAACTAGTTAAGAAGATAAATATATAACCTCAATGTTACCTTTGGGCTTAGATGTTTTTTATGTTTTGTTATTATGAGAATAGATTTACAAATGTTTTAAATGGTCAGGGAGGAGGTTTAGTCAATAAACTTTACAGTCAAATATAAATATATTGAGAGACGTTACTTTCCTTTGCGCACCTCTCACTTCGAGGTTATGTATGTGTATAACAGCAACCTAACCGTCAATTTGTGTTGCCAAATTGTAAAATTGAAAAATACTTACTTACAGCGAAACCAGTTTTAGTAAGAAATCATTTATCGTTGGTTCTTTCAAAGAGGTAGGTAGAACTGCTTATGGACACTCAACATCAAGGGTCTTCAGTGTCCGTCGTTCAATCTATATTATTTTTTATTTTTATTTTTTTATTTATTTTATTTTATTTTTTTTATTTTTTATTTATTTATTTATTTTTTATTTTTTATTTTTTATTTTTTTATTTTTATTTTTTTTTTCCTTTGTCCTTTGTCATTTTTTAAATTTCTTTGTCATTTTTTAAATTTTGTCAAAAAGGTTATATTTTTTTAGAAACTTGATGGCTGTGTCTATATTTTTATTATTATCGCCTAGTATAGTTGGGAGGAATCTTTGTAATTGAGCTTCCTGAAAATAACTATCCCAGAGGGGGCAGTCCTCCAGTATGTGTCTAATTGTTAGTTGTGCGTTATTACATGTTGTGCACTTCGGTGGACTGTCCTTTGTTATAAGGTAACCATGGGTAAGTCGGGTGTGGCCTATTCTAAGTCTTGTTACAACGACCTCTTCCCTTCTGTTACTGCGGTTGGAACTTTTCCATATTTTTAATTCATTTTTTACAGCTTTAAGCTTATTTCGTTCCTCGGTGTTTTCCCAAAGCTGAATCCAATCTTGTTTTACTCCATATTTTAAAAAGTGGCATATATCTGATGAGGTGTAGATACTTGTAATATCAATCGATGACAAGGCTGCTTCCTTGGCAGCCCGGTCTGCTGCTTCGTTACCATCAATCCCCACGTGTGATGGAATCCAAACCAAAGATATGTTCTTATTCATATCTTTTAACATTGATGCATAAACTTGTGCTTTCCTTATAAGATGGTCTTTACTATAAATGTTTTTAAGTGCCATAAGAGCAGATACGGAGTCCGTGTATATTACGAAGTTTTCTTCTTCGCATTGCATAATATAATAGAGTGCCGCGCAAATCGCATAACTTTCGGCAGTGAAGTTGCTGGCCAGGGAGGGAAGTTTATACTTGCCGATCCTGGAGTCTGATACAAATGAACAACCAACATTATTATTTAATTTAGAACCATCTGTATAAAATTGTTTTCTATTACTATATTTTCCCTTAATTTTTTTATATTCTGCTAAATACATGAGTCCTGTAGTGGTATTTTTAGTGAATTTTTTAAGCGTTAAATCTATTGCAGGTAGTTTTGTAGTCCAAGGTGGGTAATTAAGTTCATTAGTTGTTGGTTCCAAGCAGCTGATTTTTTCTATATATTTACCAGCCCTAATACCTAATGGAGCAGGTAGTCTACGGTTTTCTTGAAATCGTCTATTATTCGGTTTGAAAATGGGTTTCCATGCTGGGTTGTTATTACTATTTTTTAGCCTTCCAATGTATCCACAGGCGAGTTGGTGTCTTCTCAAAGCGAGAGGAGCAATACCAGATTCAACACATAAACTAATCACTGGACTGGTTCTGAAGGCTCCAGTAGCAAGACGGATGCCTGGTGGACTGAATCAAGAGCTGAAAGCAGATTTTGATTCGACGATGAGTAAACAAAGCTACCATAGTCTAGCTTTGATCTTATCAGACTGGTATATACCTTAAGCATGTCTGATCTATCCGCTCCCCATGAACGTCCAGCCAGAACTTTTAAAATATTCAGTCTCTTAAGTGTTTCTTCTTTTAGACATCTAATATGCTCTTTCCAGTTAAGTTTACAATCAAGAGTTAGCCCTAGAAATTTAACTTTTGTTTCGAAACGTAAGTTCATGCCTCTGTAGGTTAGCGTTGGAAAAGGAGTAGGCGTCCTGCGTTTAGAAAAAAGTAGACATTTAGTTTTTTCGGTGGAGAAATTTAGACCAGATTTCATAGACCATGCTTCTAAATTCGCTAAACAATTTTGTAGTAATATTTGCATTCTATTTACATTTTTAAATGACAGTAACAGAGCAAGATCGTCTACAAATAAAAATGTTTTGATTTGTTTAGGAATAATCTCTGTAACTTTGTTTATAGCTATTGCAAAGAGAGCACAGCTTAAGACACTTCCTTGTGGGATTCCGTTGGTCATTTCTTTTACTGAAGACAGGTGATTACCTATTCTAACTTGGAAGGTCCGATTTCGTAAAAAGTTACAGATCAGCATGAGTAGCCGACCTCCAATTCCCCATTCACGTAGCTGTTGCAGGACGAGAGATCTTTTCAAATTATCAAAGGCTTTTTCGATGTCGAAATATATACCTATACATTCTTTTTTCTCAGCAAAGCTGTTGAGAATTTCATATTCCATTGTTACCAGATGATCTATTGTAGAGCGTCCTATTCTGAAGCCACTTTGTACATTCGATAATAAATTATTTTTTTCTAGTACCCAACTTAGCCTTTTTAAAACCATCTTTTCTAGCAACTTGCATATGCAGCTTGTGAGTGAGATGGGCCGGTAACTTGAAGGAAACAACCTATTTTTTCCAGTTTTTAATACTGGTATTATGATTGATCTCCTCCATATCTCAGGAAAGTTCCCTGTGCTCCAAATCTGGTTATAGAATGCAAGAAGCGCGTCTATTGCCGGTATTGGTAGATTTTTCAACATATCATTATGTATTTCATCCACACCTGGTGAGGATGGTTTCAGCTCTTTTAAACAGGAAAGTAATTCTGCTTTGGTAAATGGTAAGTTAAAAGAGTTTTCTTTCTGATCGTCAATACTATCTTTCTCGGTTTCTATTGTCGGTTGTGGTTGGGTGGAGTAAATATTTGAGTAATATTCAACAAAATGCTCGACCAATATATCGGGATTTTGCTCTATTTTGTCATTGATTAGAAGGGTCGGTTGATAGTCAACAAATCTTCCCATAATATTATTTATCTTTTTCCAAAATATTCTGGGTGGGGTATTTGATGAAATGGTGTTCAAAAATTGTTCCCATGATTCTTTCTTCTTTTCCTTGATTATTCTGCGAGATAGCGAGCGGTTCATTTTATAGTTTATTAGATTCTGAAGAGTTGGTTCTCTTTGGAAGACTTTAAGAGCCTTTCTTCTCTTCTTAATCGCTAGTTTGCATTCATTGTCATACCAAGGGACTCTTTTCGATTTGACAATAGTGGAGCTTTTTGGGATTGAAAGTTCCGCAGCTGCTAAAATAGATTTTGTAATTTGATGATTGCTTTCATCGCTATTGTTTGTGGTTGATATATCAGAGGTAGATATCAGTATATTGTTTTGAAATGTTGTCCAGTCGGATTTTTCTGTTATCCATCTAGCATGTTTTGTTACCCGCGTATTAATGCATGGGAAAGTGATTATTATGGGGAAATGATCGCTAGAATACTGATCTTGAGAAACTTGCCAATCCAAATGAGTATATAAACTAGGTGAACACCATGTCAGGTCGATGCACGAGAATGAATGGTAGCTGGACTTAGATATGTTGGTTGTCCTGAGTTTAAAACTATCGAGTCGGTACCATCTATAATTCGCCTAATAGTATTTCCTCGTGTTGTGCAGTGCGAAGAACCCCACGAGGTATGATGGCCGTTTACGTCGCTCATAACTATAAAAGGAGAACGGGTATTATTCAGAAGATTAACTAATTCTACCTCATCAAAATTATCAGGGGGAAGATAAACATTATAAACAAAAATGGGAATGTGAAGAATGACCTTGACTACCACTGCTTGGAGGGAGGTATTAATCTGAATTAACTCAGATACAACCCTTTTATTTACGGCAATCAAAACCCCACCACATGCTCTACTTCTATAATCAAAATCTTTTCTATAAATATTATAATCCTTCAGGGTAAAAGTTTTATTAAGGGGTAATTTACTCTCTTGTATACATAAAACTACCGGTTGGTATTTATTAATTATAAGTTTCAGTTCCTCATATTTTCCCGTTATACCATTACAGTTCCATTGTATTATGTTGGTTGGAGTTGTCATAGTAAAAAAGAAAATGTAAATAGGTTAGAATATCGTTGATTAGATTAAATTTATTAAGTATAAATAAAATGGAAAACCTATAATAAAATCAAAAACTACCTACTAATTGCTTTCCATTTTTTCTACACTTTGTTCACAATTTGGTGATTTTTTCCTGGTCGTACTTCTAGTTGTTTTTCCCTTTACTTTTGTCCATTCGGTCTGTTGACCTTCAGGACACTTGTGAGGGTTGGAAGATTCTTCAGACGACTTCTGTACCGAGGGTAAAATCCCCGGTTCAGAGGCGACTTCGAACTTGGAGGAATGGGCTTCCGAATTTTTTTCGGATATCCCACCAGAGGATCGGGAGTTTTGGGAAGTTGGGATTTTAGAAACGGAGGGTAAGGAAATTAAGGAGGAAGTTGGTTGAGGAGGTGAAGGAGGTGTGGTGGGAGGTGGGACAAGGGTGGGGGGAACAGAGATCTCAGTAATGCTGGTGCTGCCAATAGGCGTAGTTGTCTTACTAGACGTAGCTGTTGCTACAGATTTTCTAAATGATTTTCTAAATGATTTTCAATAATTGGTTCAGTTTGTACACTAACAGATTTTATATTTATAGCAATATTAGCGAAAGATATTTGTGTTGTTATTGGGTGCAAAAGATCGTATTTTTTCTTTGCATCAAAGTATGTTACTTTTTCTGCCTCTTGAATTCTTTTTATTTCCTTCTCTTTAATAAAAACGGGGCAGTTTTTTGAAAAAGCCTCGTGATTACTAGAACAATTAACACAAGTTACCGGATTGTTGCACTCTGACCCCTCATGTTTTGTTTTTCCACAAAATTTGCACAATGCTTCTTTATTGCAGTTTCTTTTTGTATGGCCAAATTTTAGACAGACGTAACACCGTATTGGATTGGAAATGAATTGTCTTACTACAACATTATGGAAACCTAGTTTAATTTCAGAGGGTAAAGAGGGATTATCGAAAGTTAATAGATAGTTGTGACTGTTTAGTTTTTCATTATTTCTAAAAAAAGTTAATCTTTTGACGTCAATAACATTTTGGGGCTTCAGCTCATCTTTTATTTCATCTATGTCAACATAATTCAAATCCGGGCACCACACAATCCCTTTACTTAAATTTAATCTTGCATGTGGCTCTACTTTTATAGGAAAATTATAACATAAGTTGTTACATTTTAAAAGTTTTTCCGATTGAGTGTCAGAAAATACTTCCACTAAAAGTGTTCCGTCTTTCAATTTTTTTATTAACTTAGCCTCACCTATTATAGCTTTTAAACTTTTATGTATTAAAAAGGGTGAAACCTTTTTAAAATCTGAGCAATTACTATCATTTTCTGTTTCAAGCCTTTTTATAATTAAAAACTTGACACAGTTCTTCCTTTGTTCATTATTCCCTATAGTTGCAAACTTAAATCTACCTTTCTTTCTTTTCAAAGGTGGGGATTCAGCCATTTTTTAGGCTTAATCATGCAATTATATGAAAAAGAGAAAAGAAAAAAAAATTTCACTTTTAAATGTATGTATAAAATTAACAGATAGAAAAACAAAAAAGAAAAACCTTTTAAATAAAGTTTAAAACTACGAAATAATAGAAAATTTACAATAGAAATATATATAAAAGAAAACTTATCAGTTAGTTTGTTGTATTCAGCTAATCCGCAGGAGCTCTAAAACCATACGTCTTCACTCGACCGATTAATGGGGCGTTGTCTGTAGCCGGTCGGTATCACTCTCCTCACAAAGGGACTACATTGGACAAGGAACCTTTTGTTGTTGCACTTCAAAGGGATAAACCGCGATCTTCACTCCTCGGAAGTCGGAACAAGACTCCTCTTTCAAAGATAAAGACACAGTGGATATTTGTTAATTCACTTAACGTCACTAAATAAAATTTTAATAGTGAAAAGTAAATTTAATTTTCACTAAGTAAAGATGAAAGTTTACACTTAGTACAATTCTTGAAAAATGAACTTAATTTATAGCTATATTTAGACTTTATTTCTGACACATCACTCGGGACGACTAGATACGGTACAGCTATTGATGCAATGTTTTAACGATTAATAACCCATGTAAATTCTGACGTACACGTATTGTATTTTAGTTACCACAAACCTATTGACACAGTAATTATTAATGATGATAGTAGTATTCACGGACTAAATACTGTTCAAAATCATGTTAAATGTTCATGGTAGATCTAACCAATCTTCCCAAGAATGATTTATATAAAAATATTAACAATTATTATTATGCGAAATAGTTGATGATATACATTTCATTGGAATGATGTAAATATTATGAATGAATATTTTATATATGCTTTGAGTATTTTTTAAGATGCCTTCATTTACCCTCTTTTTACATAATCTACACAAAACTAGTTCTTAAGGAGTAAACTCCAGTCGTGCGTCGGAGCTGACACACACATTTTTTTTTTAAACCATTTGGTTGAGAATCCCATACTTCATTTTTATTAATTTCTATGATCTGCAGTCTGTATCGGAATATTGAAAGGAATGATAACTTGAAAAATGTTTTGTATATAGGATAATCAAAATATTTTTTCTCACTTACATCTTCGATCTCTTAGTATATACATAATATAGAATAATTCCTCTACTTTCACCTTATTTAAAAAATAAAATCCGCCATTTCAAGCTTCTAAGTTTTCTATAGGAAGTTGAAACTGAATATAACCACAAGCCGATTTTAATATAAAACCAAACAGCGTAATTCAATCTATATACCCCATGTACACGCTTTTGCCTCTTTGCCAGTGTTTAGACGATTTGGACGATGGCTTATCAGTGTTAGTGATGTATATATATATATATATATATATATTGCTATACTGTCCTCAGCTCATTCAAATAATGATCGAATCCAATAATGGTCCCTGGGAAGATAACTGAAGCATTGAGCATTACAACGTGCTTGGTATAGCAATTAATAATATAAATATAAATATGTTATTTATATTTATCAACTAAAAATAATTGTCCATTTATTATCCCAGATAGGTGTTGTATTCCAAACAAGGTATACATTTTGATTGACAAGTTGGGTAGAGGTTTCTCCACAGTGAAGGGTATACGGAGGAAGGGAAGGAAGAAGATGAAGAAGTGTAGTTTAATAATGGAAAATATTATTTAAATATATTCATATTAAAAAATAGGCTTTATTTTAAACAACGTTTCATAATATACTGATCATGGTTTCATATTTGTTTTAACTTATATCTACTTACTAAATGCTCTTTTTGATACTAGCGGAAAGCCCTTTAGGAGTTCCCTCGGCATCCCTGAATCTTCCCTTTCCTTACTTTTGGATAAAACTTTCCTTTTCGTTCACTTTCTACCTTTAATGGGTGGAACCCCTGGAAAACAGAATGAGGGTCCACTCTACCTCTTCTATCGCCCTTCTCATGTCATTTCAATATTTTTCATGTATATTATAAATTTCCCTACAGCGCCCACAAATAACAAAGTGAATTCGATTTTGGGAGATCCAGAAATCTTGATAACGAGGAATGCTGGTTGCAAAATCATGGGTTACTAGCTCAATGTAGTGTTAAGGTCGGAGAAGTGGAAGAAATTGTTTAAGTATTGAAAAGCGTGGAAGGGACTTTTTGAGTTTTACAGTAAACAAGAGACGTATGTTATTATTACTCGTTTCTTGAATTGTTGAATTGTAATTGGTGAAAAGTTTATATTTTAGATCATTTGATTTTCTAACTAAGCCTTTAAATAAGGTATTTGAGAGAAATGTTATGAGATAATCTGATTTTTGTCCAATTAGCGTCAGTCAATGCAAATATTTGTTTTAGGTTATTGCTACTATCCTTACCACGTATGCTGATGATACATGTGTATTATCTGTCAACACCAATCCAATTATTGCATCCCAAAGCCTCCAATCCCATATCACTGATCTTGAAGAATGGTGTCAAAACTGGAGAATTAAAATAAACTCTCAAAAATCGCATCAAATCACTTTTACCTTACGTCGTAAACCAATGACTTCCTGCCCTTCAGTATCCTTTAATAATATCCCACTGGTGCCTGTAGAACAGATCCGATACTTAGGGTTGCATCTTGACAAACGATTAACCTGGAATCCTCATACGAGACTGAAAAGACAAGAAACCGCTCGACGTTTCAGGCTACTTCAACACTTACTAGACAAACGCTCTAAGCTCCCAATTTAATACAAAAGACTCATCTACATGACCATCATACGACCTATTTGGACCTACGGAGTAGAGCTTTGGGGCTCCACTAAGCCATCGAATTCCTCTCGTATCCAATCCCTACAATCCAAAATCCTTCGTAAAATCCTTAATGCTCCTTATTTTGTTAAGAATAAAATCATCCATAACGACCTTAATGTCCCATTTGTTGCTGATTTGGCCCGAAACCGCTATCCTTTCATAACAAACTTCATTTCCACTCAAACCCTCTGGTTTTAAACCTAGCTTCCACTTCAATTCCCGATAATCCTCCGAGGCGTCTGAAAAGAAGATGGCCCCGTGACTTCTTAGTTGAACTTGTGATTTGAGTACTACCAGTGGGTAGTTTCTCTACATGTCATTTTCACATGTCATTTTGTATCGCTTAGCCCATTTACTAGATGTATTTTTTTTTTTATACAGTTGTAAATATCAATAAATAAATTAAAAAAAAAAAGGTTATTGCAATTTTAAATAATAGGTTAGGGAAAAAGAAATCCATTATTTTCTCGGAAGATGGCTCCAGTGATCGATATCTCGTAAAGTATCGATCAAACAATTGCAAGTTTATGCTCGTTGTCAAGGTGAAATTTCATACTAAAAAAATTCTTTGGCTGTTTGTTGTTTGTTCCATTCAGTTGTGAACTGCAGGGTGTTAACAATGGAAGTCAACAAAGAGAAAATTCGGTACATTTTACAGATTTTCTTTGATAAAGGCGAAAATGCATGCTCAAGATGCAGCTCGCACAGGCAGACCGAACGTCGAAAATGTCGATATCATCACAGAAATAATCGCACAGGCAGGCCAAATGTCGAAAATGTCGATAACATCACAGAAATAATCAAAGATGACCCGCATGTTAGTAGTCGTAGCATCGCCCAGGAGCTAAAGATCGAGCATAAAACAGTTTTAAACCATTTTCGCAAAGCTGGATTCATAAAGAAGCTGGATCTTTGGGTGCCACACCAATTAACACAAAAAAACATGATGGATCGAATTTCCATCTACGAAGCCTTAGCCAAACGGAATGAAATCTACCCATTTGTTAAACGGATGGTGACTGGGAATGAGAAATGGGTCACATAAGAGCATATTGTGCGAAAACGATCGTGGTCAAACCGTGGTGAAGCAGCCTAAACGGTGGCCAAACCAGGACTAACGGCCAGGAAGGTTCTACCGTCTTTATGATGGGACTTGAAAGGAATCATTAATTATGAGTTGCTTCCGTATGACCAAATAAATTCAGATCTCCACTGTTAACAACGGGACCGTTTGAAGTTAGCGATTGACCAGAAACGGCCAGAATTGGCCAACAGAAGAGGTGTATGTTCCATCAGGACATCGCAAAGCCACACACGTATGTATTGACTCGCTAGAAACTCGGGGATCACGGTTGGGAAGTTTTAATGCATCCACTATATAGTCAGTACCTGGTACCAAGCGATTACCACCTTTTTCTCGCATTGTAACACTTCCTGAGTAATAATAAATTGGGATCAAGAGAAGATTGTGAAAATCGATTACTAGAGTTTTTCGCCAATGGCAACAAATTACACAACAAAACGGTGCATATCCAAATCGGACAATCCGAAACATCTTAAATAAAGTTTTGAATTTCACGCAAAAAAATGGATTTATTTTTCCTCAACCTATTATATCAATTGTGTTAACCATATTCGTGAAATTTATAATCATCATTAGAAAAACTAATTAACTGGTCATTACCGAATTAATGACATACATCATTTTATTGAGAGAATGAGCATCTAATGCATGCTGACTGACAGCTCGCTACCCGGGGAATGTATTGAGTATAGAGAGATAAGAGACAAAAATAATTTATGGCCTAAGAACTCGGAATACAAATTAGTCGATAAGAAAATTAATATTAATAAAAAGTGATATAAATTTTTGTCGTGTTGACATTTACTTTATTGCTACAGGCGTTAAGGTCGTTCTGCTGACAGTCGAACGTGCTACACAACGTGACCTTATGCACTCTACTACCACTGTAAGAAGAAATTACAGCATGTACTAAAAACAAAATTCCTCTTATAATGAGACATAAACTAGTATTTAAAAATCTCGTGCCACGACATTTTTAACGGACGGGTAACTCCTCCGAAACGGACCGACTTGTATGATTTTAAAAAAAATATTTGATAGGTATGAGAATCGGTCGCAAAGTATATTTCATAGCACTAGGTGATTAGGTGTCCCAATCCAAAAAAAATAAAACTACTTCTAGTCTTTTGACAACACTTGGTATTTAAAAATATCTATAACCTAATTTTCACCCTCCTACCCTCACCCCAACGTTTTTAAATCGCGGTTTTAAATCTATTCATCTTTAAATCTTTTCAAATGAATATATTCATATTTTGGTATGAACAATATCCAAATAATTTAACCGTCGTTCGTGTATACCTCATGTTTTAATAATAAGCAGTACAAACTTATCATCAGGCATGAATTCATTATAGCACACAAACATTCTCTTGAGGCGTTAAACAGATCACTCAAAGAAAAACAATTCGGCGTCACACTGTTACTTCTTTCTGGTGATTTCAGACAAACATTTCTTGCCGTACCACGTTCAACGTACGCTGATGAAATCAAAGCTTGCTAGAAATAATCGCCACTGTGGTGTGAACGTTGAAAAAGTTCAGCTAAAAAAACACGCCCGTCCAAATGCTACAAGATTCATCCGCTGGCACATTGTTGAACAAATTGTTAGATATCGGCGATGGAAGTTAAGAAAAGGAGTCTTTATAACTTTTCATTGAAACAAATCTGAAAAAGTAGTTCAGAATTTTGACTGGATATAATTCTATTAGAAAATATTTTCTCCCAATATTTGTTATCAAGATCACTGAATCTGACGACTACATAAACATCAGTGAATTTACCACAAGAAACTATACCTCCCAGTCTAAATGCCAGGGGACGTATGAAGTTTCCACCATCGCGATTATTTCATTAATGAAAATAACCATAAATGTGAAAACCGACCATATTAACCCCTGCTATGATCCGAGGAGACGATGACTTCACGAGAGTCCAAATTAATCCGACCATGTACACATATCTCTATGATTCAACATATAATGATATTGATATACGGATAAGATAAATGTATACATATATATATCCCGTAAGGGATATACGGAAGGTCCTTGAAGACACGATTGGAAGACAATCATGGTTTTATATTGTATCTGTTATTAAAACAATTGAGTGAGATATCCTGATATGGGTTTTTCCAACAACACGACGAATATAAACCTGAAAGAGACAACTGTATCTGATCAACTGGAGCTCCATGTCATAACTATCAAAGACATAATTATTGAGGACGCTAAGATACAAGATAGAGTTGGAAGATACAAGAGAAGGGAGTAACCCAACACCGGCGTCCACTTCTCACCATTACAAGGTTACCCCGGCCTGTCATATACCACCGCCTTCCTCCGCTTCCTCGTTCCGGGCTCACTGGACCAGGGTCTTCGCGGTGTCGTGTTTGGTGATATAATGTATACGTACAAATAACGGTCCTCAGGAGCTAAGAGGAACGTGAGACATTGGTAGAATAGGAATGGGGTCTTAACAGATGTATCATGAGTAGTCTAAAGCAGTTTTTCTTTCTAAAAAAATGAATAAATACCCAGGAAGCCAAAAAGTTGGAATTAGTTATGTTACGCGCTCTACGGTTAGTATCTCACGTAGGGCACATGTATTACGTTTTGTCATATCGTCGATACAAATGCTAAGTATTGAATGTGAGAATGTGCTTTAGGATTGGTAATAGTCACCTATTAGATACGAATACAAATCATAATGACATAGGTAAATAAGTTTGACGAAACGCACTGTTTTTGGATGAACCTTGTAACAGTTTTTTCACTCTTGAAAAGTTGTGGTTTCACATTCGCTACTTTGCATTCATATCGACTGAATGGTGAGGTAGTATGAAGAGGTTGAGAAAAAATAAAGTAAAAAATATATTATAATAAAAAATTACTAATAGCTATTGTATATTAGTGTGAGTGACATCGCTAACAATTCATATCAGTATTTTTTTCTATTTGCTAATTTACTCTGAAAAGGTCTACATGTCCTTTATTTATGCAATTTTTAGCCTACTTCGATTAAAACGTGAAATGTTTTTTTTCTTTATATTTTCATCCACACCTGTCAAATAAAAATTGAAATTAAGTTATAAATAACCCTATAGATGTATACTATGTCGAGGTTGCAGTTTACAAATAAGGTATTCAGGATCTCAAAAGAAGATAACTCCTAATTTCCAAAGTTCACTTTTTCACATTTTTCGCTAGTTTAGTCAAGCTCCCGAAACTTCAGGTTCATGACCGGACTAAAGCTGTGAGAAACAAGACGGTAAAGTGTCGTTGTAGACAACAGTTTGCTAGTGAAAAATGTGAAAAAGTAAATTTTTAAATTTTAGAGTTTCTGGTTTTGATCCTGAACGCCTTTGCAGATATTTTCACATGGGAATTTATCAGATATTATGAGTTTTGAATAGAAGGAAATCTGCATTTTTTCGAGCCTCATGGTTTTTTCATTATTATTATTTTTTTGTGAATAATTTTCTTCTCGTATTCATAATTCCTATAGTTGTAGCATAGGGGGCTTGAAGTGTATTTAAGTACGTGGCGATTTAATATAAGCTGTCAAATAATGTCTACAATTTTATGTAACGAGTCAAGGTATTGAGGAATGCTATATAATTAAAATAATACAAATCCGTATCTATATATCATTAAGTTATCCTCTCCACTACCTCTCCAGTTTCCTCCACTTTTAAGTCTTACTGGAATGCAACTGGAGTCTGGAGATAAGATAAAATGGCCAACTTTACCTTTTTCCCAAATTAGGGAACAATCTTTGCATCACAATTCAATGAGAAAGGAGTTTAATTACATATACCGATTAAATTTATCACCCTCGAGTGGTAGTATAAAGTATATATTTGTATTTATTTTTTACTCGGGTAGAAAATAAAGAGAAACCACAATAAATCTCGCACTCTAAATTGTATTGAGAGCTGTTTTGTATTCCTCGGCTATATTTCCACTCAGAGTTGCCAGGAGCGTAATTTCTACTTTATTTCTTTTTACTCGCTAATTTATTGCTAGCAAGATTTAAAATATCGTTTTTCTCAAGCATGCTACCATAAATTAGTAATGAATCGATAATGTTAGATTTTATGTTAGTTCCTTGAACAGAGAAGTTTATACAACAATTTATTGGAGTTGGAGGCAAAATATATAGTTTTCAAAAAAATTTACTGGGTTCATCGATAATGTATTAGTTTTTTCCAAAAAATGAAGAAATGTTTTAGTATTCTCAAGCTATTTCATTTTCATGTCTGTGCAAAATGTTTACAATCGTTAATAATATTCAGAAGCCTTTTCCGGAAAAAAAAGGCCTTATCAAAGTAACGCAACTGGAGTTTGGAGGTAAGATAAACTGACCTTTTTCCAAAATTAGGGAACTATCTCAGCAACACAATTGATGAGAAAGACATTTATGTATATGATTGTACATATATACAAATTAGAACAAAACATTAATAAATTTTAATTAATTAAATACGAAAGTTATCAAATTAATTTAATATTTATCCCGGAAGACGAATTTTTCGGTGATGGTTAAACAACTTTGTTTTTTGGAAAAAATAGTTTCAAAATTCACAGCAGTTGAGGACTCATTTTTGTGACAGAATCACTAGAATAAATATTTGAATATTTGAGACCCAATTTACAATGTATATATTTTGTATGTATCTATCTATATTTATGCATACATCTATAGAAATGTATATATATATTTATTGAAATTATTTTTGAAAATATAGTTTAACGAATATTCGATTGAATCTCAAGAACTAAAATTTATTTTATATACAGTTTAGTAAAGCAGATACCAATATATACATATATAAATATTGTGATATTTTTCTCTAAAGAAAGAATTTCAACCAACACTAAACAATTCTTCTTCTGAAATATTCGTTAAATTTGAGTATTAAAATATTAAATCTAAAGTATTAAATCAATTTGATTAAAAATTAAAATAATATTAAATTTATTCATATTAAATTAATTCTGTATTTTTATTTAATAACGTAGAAGACATTTTGGGTATTATTTTATTTATAGGTTTTAAGTTATGTTATAGTCACTTAAGTTAAGTGATTTTAGTAGTTAACTGTTTTAAAATCTCAGATTTTCTAAGTTTTAGGCTAAAGTCCTTGCATTTGAAATCTAAAAGTGTGTGATATATAATAAAATATAAATTTTGTACTTGCGGAAATATTTTCGGTATACGTTCGGTATGATAACCTTCATATTGAATTTTTGCGCCGAAGAGTTACAATGAATTGTAGGTTACTAATGCGACTGATAATCATGCGCGGCCAAATTTATCGGTTACGCCCAACGGCACATAGGAAACTGCACTAATAAATAATCCGTCATAAATGTCAAGGTATTTAAAATTAACAATTGCCAAGGCCGCGACTCCTCGCGTGGCTAATACCGCACTCCTGTCGAATTTTAATTGGTAATAAAGAGATCCTCCTATGTGTGATAACTTAGCAATTAAAACATATTGATTGCGATGACTAGCTCATTGAAGGCCGTTAATCAAGGCTTGATAGGATAAAATTTATTATACATCAAAGGATATAGATTCACTCTAAAGGATAACTATATAACTTTTACAAATATAAATTCATGAATACGATTATTTAGGTATTGTCACACATTAGTTTTCTTCATACGTCACGGATTTTCTATAATTTTCAATTCGTTTTTAGAATATTATCTAGAGTACAAGGTCCATTTGTTCTGAATTAAACTGAAATCATTGAAAATTCCTCTCTTAACAATTATTCAGGTAAATTGCGATTTAAAACTTCACCTAACTTGTAAAAAAATAAATACTAACCCAAAGTAGTTACTTTTCATTTTATAATTCTATAGTAACACATGAATAAACAATCTTCAAATTACTTGCGCTCTACGAAGTATTTGTGCGTTAGGCACAGTTCCTTGAGTCACGTTACGCTTTTTAAATAAAATGGTTAATACACCATGTAAGAGTACATTGATTACATCGTCTACAAACGTATTGTAGATAAATATAAGTATATAAATTCATATGTATACAACGAAATATTAAAAAGCAGAGGTATTATGTATGTAATATGTGTGGGACCATATAGGCCGAGCGGACTATGGCGCTGTCAATAGATAAAGTTAAACAATGTCGAGCATGGTACATGACCGGATAAACACAAGGAAGCACATGATTTGGCATATAGTTATTACAACGGATATGTGAGGTCCGGCCGCCCATAGGAAACAACTCTTGAAGCCAATACCCCTTGTACTACTATTGGAAATCGCAATGTGATTTTCACGTTGTTAGTAGCCACCCGCAGTTTTCCCCAGACCTAGAGAAATCGTGATAGGTAGATAATAAAAGTACACGTGCACTTGCTGATTCCTAACAGCCACAGTCCATGGATCTACACTAATATGTCAGTGCCGTTGAACTCGATCGAAATCGGGATCGGGCCCAAAGAGGTTGGATAGCCTGTCGATGCAACGTGGGAACCATTACTCTCAATAACGCGAGTTGGGTGATCCCATTCAGTATGTCTGCAACACCTCACTACGCGGACAATGATTTGCCATCCGAAAAAGAATTAACATATTAGTTATATACATACCTTAGACTAAACCTTTGCATTGAAGGAGGGAGCGGAGTGGCTCAGTGGTAGAGCGCTGAGCTGCCATGCCGGAAATCCTAGTTCAAATCCCGCTGCAGGCAGTTACTTTTATTTAGTCTGTTTGCAGCGGATGATGGGCATATAGGATCTAGGACTCTCCTTGGGCTCACCCAGCTTCTAAAAAATATTATACAAATAGGGTACCCAAAATGAGGGGGAAAAAATCTGGCGGTTGAGCGTGACCTAGGACAAGTCACCTCCGTGCAGAACCGGTCTCCATGAAACAGTACAGTCTCTACCATGTACTGAACCCCAGACCCATTCACAGGTTGTAGTGGTAAAGGTTTTTTTTTTTTTTGCATTGAAAGAGTACCTTTAAAAGAACAACGACATAATACAAAAATTGGAATTGTTGAGTCATTTTGGGAATTTTTAGGCCTTCAGTGGCAATTATATTGGTTGAAGCCTTTTAAGGAGGAAACGACTGGCATTCCATTTTCAACATGTTTTTCAACGAAATCATATTTTGAGTCGTATCATAATGACAGAAGTTAAAATCTAAAATGTTTCAAGCTTTAAAAACAAAACCTAATAGTTAATACAAGAATTTTGAAGCGACCATCGCAATGTTTTGCTTTACCAATAACCTTTTTTTTTAACTCACAGTTTTTTGAGTTATGACATTGCTCCTTTGAAGGAGTGGAATATGTATAGATTTATTAGGCAAAATATTACAGATTTATAAAAAAATAAAAAAACCTTAATTACAGGTGTACACACACATGAACCTATTGGTTAGATGAATGAATGAATTTTATGTGTTGAGCTAGTGAACTGAATCTAGTGCTTTAGTGCTTTTTACGAAGAGCGAAGACGCGGGGGCAGGTCATAAACAGGAGCGGAAGGAGATGTATAATTGGAAGAGGTACCAGCGAGGATAAGGAGGACCTTCTCCGGGCAATAATCAGAAATTCAAAAAGATAAATAATAGAAGCGAGGGGCAGGTGTACAGTTAGCCCGGCCATATAGGGTCGCTCAAGAGCCAATCATATTTGTCCTTATCACCCGCGGAATGCGGACTCCTCTCGTAAAACGACTCGTTAGCCCGAGCCAGTGCTCTGAGTCCCCTCGCAGGTTCCCGGGAGGCTTTTACTACCCCCCACGATAAAACAGGCCCTTGACAACTATACTATTTCCCGGTCGGGCAAAATAAACCACACTAGTTTTAATGTCTCAGTTGGCAAAGGCATGCACCAATGATCGAGGTATAAAATCGGCAGTAGGCCTCAGTGAATGTTTTAAGTGCAATAAATTCTAGAAGGTGTACACCAAGTCCAACTTCTTTTGCAGCAAGAAAAGGTAGAGCAGTGCATCCGAATGAAGCAAACAAAATCACTTGCCTACGACTGAAATATATATCTATACTTAAATTCCAAATATATTAGCTTGTTTGTTTTAACTTAATACTACATAATTTAACAATATAATGTACGAATAACCATTATTAAATATTATCATTTTTTTTTTTACATGCAAACATTACTTTACATTATATTATTTTCATAGAAAATTGGGTATAGTTTATCTAAAATAATATAAGCGTATTGTTTGTTTATTCATGTCACGCCAATTTATGTTATAATAGCTGATTGGATAATACTACACGGGGAGCCCTTAAAGTTTGCCAACCCAGAAAGGGCTCTTTAACGAGAACCTGACACCGTGTTACGGGCTACTGGGTGTAAAATGGACTAAACTATTACTTAATTCAAGAATCTAATATTTATTAACAAATTAGAAAGAATACAATGAGATTATTTAGAACAGTTAAATTATTAAACTAATATCAATTTACAATAATAATATTCTACTAAATGTTATCTAATTTCTAAGATAATATACAAATAATATAAGATATTGTTTATACTAAGTAACTAAACTATTTATATAAATTTGTACTAATACAATAATATTACACTATAGTTTACAATTACAAATTAACACTTACAGTTCGCTAACTAAAGTCCACCGACCGTAAGACTCTCCAAATATGACAAACTGCCACACAGTTTATTACACTTATTACACGGCCACTAATTGTCACTGTTGCTCACTAAGCACTTATTACAGACTGTTACTAATACTAACTAACTCACACACTGCCACTGACTTATTACTAACTCGTCTTATTACTCACTGGCTTATTGCTCACTCCCTTATTACTGACTGCCGCGGCCGAAAACGCTGTCCTTTTTATATAGGCAAGGTAGGTCGTGGTGGGGCATTACTCGGAACAAGATCGAGAACCATCCAGGCCGATCCAGGTTGAACGAGATTGGCCTCGGCAACTTCTTTAATCCCTTCCGCTTAATCCCATTGTTTGCCTAATCCTGTCAGCCTGTCCGACTTCCCGCTCTGACCGTAACACTGCCCCCTCCTTAAAAGTGCTCTGCCCCAGAGCATAGTCCGGAGAAATCGGGCGGTTATGAGCTTCCCTCGATGGAGACGCATTTCCTTTCCAGGGGTTGAACGTGCACACCAATATGGCGACTCCAGAGTTGGCGAATATCTGTTCAAGCATGTTCCTGACAACCTTCCACTCCAGGCCGTCATATCCACAGCCCAACTTAGGGATCGCGAGCTTGGTGACACGCAGTCTCAGAAGCTTACTCCGCAGGTCGTCGAGGCTTCGCCGCAGTGCGTCATATGTGGGCTTCTGATCAGTAGCACACTTGGTGACTAAGAAGAACAGGTGTCGTCCTTCGTGCGTATGGTGGAGTGCTTTCCCGACGCGTGGTCCTTGGCGTTCCAGTTCCTCAGTTCCAGCAAACTTCTTCCTGAAGACCGTTGCAATCCCTCGGGATGTCCTCAGATCTTCGGCGACACAATGGGCCAGAGAATAGTCCGCGGGTAACGAGAAGATATCTCTGTATACTGTCTGAGTTACTCCACGGGAACCTTGTACCTTAGGTTGTGCAACTGATACCTTACTGGTCTCCACGTTGTTGAGATACCTGACTTGCTGGTCTATTGTCGGGCCATGGTCTCCTTTGTATGGGGCCAGTCTATTAAAATGGACTACCCTGGGTTTTCCTTTTGGCTGCTTTCTGATCCTATAGATGACGTCGTTTATCCTATTGATGATCTCAAACGGGCCATCCCAGGAGTTTTGAAGTTTAGGTGAGTAGCCTCGCCTTCTTCGAGGATCATGTAGCCAGACCAAATCTCCAGGTTGGAATCCACCTTTCTCTGCCCTGATGTCGTAACGCTCCTTCATTCTGTCACTGGCTCCCTGGATGTTTGCACGAACCTTCTCGTGGATATTATCCATCCGCTTCCGTAGATTCGTGACGTATTCCTCTCCGGCCACTTCCTCATTAGGCTTGAACCCGAATTTCAGATCACAAGGCAAACGAAGTTCTCGGCCGAACACCACATTTGCGGGGGTCTGCCCCGTTGCTTCATGGACTGAACTGCGGTAGGCTAACAGGAACAAGTGAAGATACTGGTCCCAGTCCCGCTGATGGTCGGAGACCACTTTAGACAAATATCGACCCATTGTCCTGTTCATGCGCTCCACCATGCCATCCGATTGAGGGTGAAGAGGCGTCGTCCTGGTCTTCCGTATCCCCAGTGCTTCGCACATTCCGGAGAAGACTGCAGACTCAAAGTTTCTTCCCTGGTCAGCGTGAAGTTCCATGGGTACTCCAAACCGGCTGACGAGCTGCTTCACAAGTACGTCTGCAACCGTGACTGCCTCTTGATTCGGAAGGGCATACGCTTCCACCCACTTAGAAAAGTAGTCCATGGCCACGAGAATATATCGGTTGCCTTCGTCCGTCACAGGGAAAGGGCCAGCGATGTCAATCGCTATCCTCTCGAACGGTGCTCCCACGTTGTACTTCTTCATAGGGGCCCTCTTTCTTCTTGTTGGTCCGTTAGAGGCCGCACAAGTCGCACAACGCCTACACCAGTCCAAGACATCGTCCTTAAGGTTTGCCCAGTAAAAGCGTTCACGAACTTTTTCGAATGTACGGTGAACTCCAAGATGGCCGCCAGTTACACTGTCATGTAGTTCCCTAAGCACTTCGGGCACTTTATTCCTTGGGACGATGAGCTGTAGCCTACGCTGATCTCCTTCCACGTTCTCCAATGCCCGTTTCAGCAGCCCGTTGTCCACTAAAATGGAGTCCCATTGGGCCCAGTACGTTTTTACATTCTTCGACATTGGAGCAACATCCTGCCAGGCAGGTCTTCCTCGCCCCGATATCTTCCATTCCTTTATTTGTTTCAAGTCCGGGTCCTCGTCTTGCGCCTTTGACACCTCCGCGTCCTGCCAACTGTCGATAACAACCGTTGTCCTCAATACTGTTGCCTGCTTCTCTTCTTGTCGGGAACAATGCCTGCATTCTTCATCTTCACATGGTCTTCTTGACAGCGCATCCGCATTCCTGTGGCTCGTTCCAGAACGATGAGCAGATTCAAAATCGTACTCTTGAAGGCGCTCGATCCACCGGAAGTGCTCTATGGATTTTACTACTGCCAGAAGCTCTTTCCTTGTGACACAGTAGTTGCGCTCCGGAGCTGAGAGTGCCTTGCTGAAATAACCAATCACCCTTTCTTCTCCGTCTTGGAGCTGAGAGAGGACACTTCCAATGGCGATGTTGCTGGCATCTGTGTCGAGTATGAACTTGCCCTCGGGACGTGGATAGCACAGAATAGGAGCACTACTCAATTTTCTCTTTAGCTCCTCGAAGGATGCCTGGCACTCGTGGTCCCAATGGAAAGTCCTTTTCTCCTCGGTAAGCCTGGTAAGAGGTTTTGCGATGTCAGCAAATCCTTTCACGTACCTCCGGTAATAGGTGCAGAGCCCGAGAAAACTTCTCACCTGGTGCTTATCTCGAGGTACTGGCCAGTCGGTGATCGCTGCTATCTTCTCTGGGTCAACAGCAACTCCGTTGTCTGACACAATATGCCCCAGGTAGTTGACTTGCCTTCGGAAGAGATTACACTTCTTCGGGTTCAACTTAAGGTTCGCTGCACGCAGTCGTTCGAAGACCTTCTCCAGATTCATCAGATGGTGAGCGAAGGACTTTCCCAGCACAATGATGTCATCTAGGTACACCAGGCATACCTCCCAAGAGAGACCTCTTAACACATTTTCCATCAGCCTCTCGAATGTGGCAGGAGCATTGCAAAGCCCGAACGGCATTACTGTAAACTGCCAGAGCCCAGTGCCAATCCTACCTGCCAATATCCACTGCGGAGATCCAAGGTAGAGAAGAGTTTACACCCCTCCAGGGTGTCCAGCGTATCGTCAATCCTGGGAAGCGGATAACTGTCCTTCTTGGTGACGTTGTTCAGAAGACGGTAGTCTACGCAGAACCTCGTTGTGCCGTCTTTCTTCTTCACCAATACGACAGGAGACATCCAGGGGCTACTCGAAGGCTCAATGACACCATCAGCCGCCATCTCCTTTATGATCTTCTCGGCGTCCTCCCGTTTGGCTAACGGCAGCCTCCGCGGGACCTGTCGGATGGGCTTCGCATCCCCGGTGTCAATCCTGTGCTGGACGATATCCGTTCTGCCCCGTGGTCCTGGTCCGATCTCGAAGACGTCATGCCATCGGATAATCATGTTCTTCACTTCCTCGCTCTGTTCAGGTGAAAGGTCGCGGCATGACTCGTTAACAAATCCTTTTAGTTCTTCTGGCAGTCCTCGGAGCTCGGTGGGACGACGTTGCAGCTGACGAACCACTGAGGTAGCGGTTGTACACTCCCCGACCGGTGTTCCTTTCTTCAGTGTTACCGGGAAGCTGTTCAGATTCATTAGCCTAATTGGAGTGGTACGTCCAATCTCGATGAGAGACCTAGCAACCAGTACGCCGCGTCCGATCTCCTGTTCTTCGTGCGTTCCGGGTTCCAGTAGTACACATTGACCCTCTGGTAGATGTCCTTCGACCGTCCCATGCGTCACGATTTGGCTCTGTGCAGGTAAAGTGGTGTCTTCTAGTAAGAGCACTCGTGCGTAGAGATCCTTTCCCTGCCGAAGGATGACTTCCTCGTCTCCCATCGTCAGCACACCTTTTGACATGTCCAGCTTGATCCCGTATGCGATCATGAAGTCCATGCCCAATATGACATCTTCATCGATCTCTGCCACGAGAGCGCGGTGCTTCAGATGTTGACCCCCGATGATGAAGGTGGCAACTGTCTCCCCGTAGACCTTGGCTGGCTGTCCCGTGGCAGTCCGTAATGCCCAAGTTGTTGGTAAGATCTTCTCAGGTGGAAGTGTTTTCGAGTTCAAGATTGTCATGGTTGCGCCGGTATCTATTAGCAGACTTCGCAGCTGCCCGTTCACCATCCCATCAACGTAGAAACTGTTCGTTCTGCTTCCTATTGACGCAACTCTGATGGTCTTCCTGGGGCCTTTGACGTTACGGGTTGACAGTTGCCCCTTCCCATCAACCCTACTTAGTTTTCCTGTGGCTTTTCTTGCTTCTTCGATGGACACTTGCTTCTAGGGTGTCCAAGTTGGCCGCAGCTCCAACAGCGTATCTCCTTCTTACGGGTCCTGAGAGCCTCCAAAACTTTAGTTACTATGTCTTCGATGCTAGGGACCACATTAGGCTCCGCTTCTGCTGCTCTAACTCGCGCATGGCCCCGTACAGACTGCCTAACAGCCTCGAACTCCATAGCCTGGGATAATGCGTCTCCCAAAGTTTTCGGCCTGGCGAGCTTCACTGCTTGCTGTGTCTCTGGGTCCCGAAGTCCTTCCAGGAATTTGTCGACAGCCAAGCTTTCGTAGACATCGTCGGTGACCGATGGGCAGGCGTTCCTCACCAGCCGGGCAATATCCGCTTCAAATTCCTGCAAAGTCTCGTTGGTCTTCTGGACCCTGCTTCTCAGCTGTGAGCGATACAGCTGGTCCATGTGGCGGTGGCCAAAACGCATCTCCAGTCTTCTTATCAGCTCCCCGTAGTTGGACCGCTCCGACATGGGTATCCCCTGCAGAACTCCCAAGGCGTCTCCACGCAAGGCCAGGCACAACGCTGAAGCTTGGGTCTTCTGTGACCACCCGTGGATCGAAGCCGCTGTCTCGAAGAGAGTCATGTAGTCTTCCCACGGCGTCTTTCCGTCGAATACGGGAATGGTGTTGTGAGCTGGTGGCGTCCCTTTATTGGCGGGCAGAATAGTTTTATGAAGACTGACCTCGGGGAAACGGTCGGTGTTGTTCGTCGGTGGGTTGCTCATAAGTCCCTCTATAGCTTCCACTCTTTGCCTAAGTTTGCTTTCAATTGAATTTAATTTTTCTCCTAACCTAGATTCTACATCAGCTACTTTATTATCCACATTTTCCATTAACTTAGATTCTAATGTGCCTAACTTAGACTCTAATGTATCCATTAAATCATTTTTAACAGTGCTTAACTCATTACCTAGCTCATTTTTAACAGTGCTTAACTCATTACCTAGCTTATTTTCTACATTGCCTAATTCACTTTTAACACTGCTTAATTCATTACCTAGCTTATTTTCTACATTGCCTAATTCATTTTTAAAAGTTGCAGACAACTTGCTTAAATCAGTTTCAAACAGAACGTCCTCTGGATTTTCCCCTAACTCTACAAAAAATTGACGCAAGCGATGTTGCAGTACACTTTTATTTCCGGAAGAATCCAGATCACGTTCTTCTAATTCCCGTTTTAAATCCGCAACTTTTAAATCCATCAATTTAAGACTTTGAGAAGCCATTTTTCAAACAGTAGCCCAATTATTACAAAATGCTAGACAAAATAACAATTACACAAGATCCCACTTCTGACACCAATTTGTTACGGGCTACTGGGTGTAAAATGGACTAAACTATTACTTAATTCAAGAATCTAATATTTATTAACAAATTAGAAAGAATACAATGAGATTATTTAGAACAGTTAAATTATTAAACTAATATCAATTTACAATAATAATATTCTACTAAATGTTATCTAATTTCTAAGATAATATACAAATAATATAAGATATTGTTTATACTAAGTAACTAAACTATTTATATAAATTTGTACTAATACAATAATATTACACTATAGTTTACAATTACAAATTAACACTTACAGTTCGCTAACTAAAGTCCACCGACCGTAAGACTCTCCAAATATGACAAACTGCCACACAGTTTATTACACTTATTACACGGCCACTAATTGTCACTGTTGCTCACTAAGCACTTATTACAGACTGATACTAGTACTAACTAACTCACACACTGCCACTGACTTATTACTAACTCGTCTTATTACTCACTGGCTTATTACTCACTCCCTTATTACTGACTGCCGCGGCCGAAAACGCTGTCCTTTTTATATAGGCAAGGTAGGTCGTGGTGGGGCATTACTCGGAACAAGATCGAGAACCATCCAGGCCGATCCAGGTTGAACGAGATTGGCCTCGGCAACTTCTTTAATCCCTTCCGCTTAATCCCATTGTTTGCCTAATCCTGTCAGCCTGTCCGACTTCCCGCTCTGACCGTAACAACCGTATAGGCTTGGGACCAATATTTTACATCTATTCCGAAAGACGGCATAAACAAGGATCCTAGGGCTGTCTGTCTTATTAAAAGTCAACTTAAGGGTTAAAGTTACTGTTTAAAGGTGAATCGTAAACTAACTGTGTTTGGTAATTCAGTACTAAGCTTAGGCATTCCAATCGATAGCATAAACTTTTTAGTTCAAGATAAGTAACTGCAAATAAAAGAAATCTGGACTGTATGGGTAATTTATTAAATAAATTAAAATTACAGCTTAACAATCTATGATGTCTACGATTGATGATATTAATGATTTGCGAAAATTATTCTAAAAAAAACACATTAAATCTTATTTAAAAGATCGTCTGATTGATAGTTAGTCTGGATATTCTTCAGGATGTTGTTCTTTTCGTCAAATTAGTGATAAGAAAAAACAAACAATATTTAAAAATTACAAACCGACGTGGACCTGTGCCAAGCAGGTGTGATACAAATTATCTCACTTAGAGACCATTCAAATATTTCAGTCAAAATTCCTTCGTTTTATTACTCCTTTTCACTTTTATATAACTAATAAATAATTAAAGAAAGAGCTGAACATATCTCTACTGACTCACTCGCTGGATACCCTGACTTGCTAGTACAAGCATTACTGAGAGACACCTTATAATACGAAACGTCACAAGGTGAGGGGATCTACTATTGAGAGATGAAACACGCTAGGAAAGCCTACTATGGGAGGTTTCTCCATCCAGGCTTCCACATGGATCCCATAGGCGAGATTTACTAAAGATCACTAACAAGTGCAAAATGACATTAGTATAATTAATCTCAATAAATATTTATTATTTTGATTTAAAAATATATGTTCATCCTGGCAATCAGTAATTACAATGTCGGATTCCTGTTGGATGATGGTTTTATGGCAGCTGCTGGGAACCCCATCACGATCCCTACGCACGATACGCAGCGCAGAAGAAGACAGAACAGGTTGGGTACGACCTGGCAGAGCCCACCGTCACAGATGCCTTCAGCCATCGGCAACATCTATAAGATAAAACCTTAATTTATGATCATTACAGCCTCCGCTTGACATACACTGGCTCTACTGACCTTCCACGATACGATACCTTTTTACTCGCCGCGAGTAAAATCTTACTTGTGAGCCGGGGGCCTATTCTGACCTTTCTCCCAGGCACAACTTACCGGCCACTCCAAACCAGTAATTTAATTGAGCTCACCGTTGAATATTTCCTCAGGTTGTTTCATTCTGGTTATGGCATAAAATTTGAATTCTGATATCGTAACCACTTGCTGGATATGTTCCGATTTTATGTATCTTACATAGCTTTATCACGGTTTCCCGTTTTGGAGTTGGCGGAGATCGAAGTTATCATTAAAACATTTGAAGGTTATTATTAAAGAATCGGTAGCGTGTATGTACATGAGCGAGTATGCCTTGACATTTAAGCCCTCATGTAGAATTTCGAGCGTTATTGGATCCTTCTAAAATGTTTCATAGCAAGGCGAAGGAACATAAGTCAAAAATGGTTCAGCTGGAGGCTTACATAAATAATCCAATTTTAAGAAACCAATGTTCCGACCGACATTCCAGCTCATATGTGTGGGTGTGGATACAAATGATTCTTTCAGCTATAAGATCAAGATGAAAGAATCAAGAAACCTCTGAACAGATAGCACGTTTTAAAGTAAACGAAAAAAAAATACTCAATTGATAGTGAATTGTTTATTTGTCTTCCAGATATGAATAGGTAACTGCAGGAAGGCAATTAGTCTACTTTTCTAAAATTCTAAATAATTCACACGCAAAAAAAAAGGATGTTGTCCTGGACTGAATTGATTTTTGTTGTAAACAAAATATAGAAGGCGTAGTCAAAACTGTGCTATCTAGCGGACAAGTATCCTTTCTCTAGTAAACGATGCCTTCTCTATCTAGTAAATATTAAAAGTTTCAAAATTTCAAAAAATTTGCACTAGTAGGCCTTTCTGGAGCAGTAATGATGACGGGCAGACATCCCTGTATCTTTTCGATTCGGATTGACCAATGTTTTTGTAATCTGATTAAACATTCTGTTCTAATTTATAAAACCCAAAATGATGCGTCTATAAGGAGGTGAATGATGAATTTCTTTTGTTTCCCTCACGACAGCAAGACAAAACTTAGTAGTAGAATCTGCTCCATATGGCACATTGCTTTAACTTCATTACTTCTGAGGTGTAAATTGACCATTTAAATAATTGACACAAGTTGAAGTAATATTGGCTAATCAACTTTATTGTTTAAATAAAATTTAATAGCCAATATAATTTAATAGCCAGACTATTAAATTGTATTGTAAAAAATAATAATAGTGCGATAAGAAGTAACTTTTGAATTTGGCAGAGGACCAAAGTCGAATGATAATAAGTTGCATGAACAAGAAATTAATTGAATTAAAGTTAACTATGAACCGCATTAATGCAATTGAAATGTGGATGCATGAACGGATGCATAAAATACCTTGCACAGTAGACAAAACTAACGATGATGAGCTAAGAAGATTCAAGAAGGACCAGGAATCTCTAAAGACGGTCAATATAGGAAAATTTCCTATCTAGTTCTTGTGTTGAAGGTACTTCGTAACCGGATGGATCTCACTAATAATTATCAGTGGTACAAAAGAAGGTTGCAGAATTATAGGAAGAAATCAAGTTTTCTGGCTTAAAAAAAATTGAAACTGGAATAGAATATGAAATTCTTGTCCTGCATTTGAATTTGAATGCAGCCTTGTGAACTTTTAAATTAAATTTACTGTTTGCTTAACATCGGTTTACTTTTAGCATTGTAATACCTATTCAACCAACCATTGTTCGAGTTGGTTTGGGAGACCCTCCTGAAGCACAGTGAGCATCAGTTAAGTGCATCCATAAGACATTTTCTTGTAGTAAAATTAATCTTGGAATGATTAACTGGTTAGGCAATGGAATATTTAACCTAGAAAATTTAAGTGTTGAAATGATTTCTAAAAAAACAAAATTCTTTTAGCACAATAATGTAAGCTTATGTGAAAAAAAAAGTAACTACTAAGTTTGCTATTTTATTTCATTTAATTATTTATAAAATGTTCATTCGAATACTGAGTAAAAAATTATGCATATTTTCAAATACATTATAAATGCAATAATCCCATAAAATTCAGGGCTCTTTAATGGTTCACTTCACTCCTTTTTATGGATTCGGTCCTTAATAATACGCCAAATGTTCATAGCGCGGGTTTTTTAAATTGCAGGATTTTCTAGCTTTAAGAAATACTACACAATCTTCTCGAGCCTTCAGGACCGTGTTGCGGGCAGTTTATTGCCAGGGAGGCACCGGTGCCATATATGTCGTCAAAGCTATATATACATAGCTAGATATACGTTTATAATTATTATAAAATTATACCCGACCCTGTGTGCATGTATTTACTGGGATATCTGGAAGGTAATGGTATGTTGGACGGCTTCCCATTCTGGGCGTCAGGTACTCCAGATCAACTTCTCTACTCAGAACCTGATATTATACATCTTCTTATAATTAGAGATTCCTACTTATTTTAAAACCTCCGGTCGTCTTTTTTTCATACAATTTACTTCGCTAAGGAGTTTGTGTGGTACATTCTTTTCCCAACTTGAGAAGAAAACTACTTGATCATCAATTCAATTTTTTTTTTTTTTTCTTGATGTCAGTTATTTACTTGTACGCGTTATATATTACTATAATAACTGGAATCAAAAGTCAGAGAGCCCACGAGTTGTGAAATTAATGTTTCATAGTTAAAAGCTTGAAATATTAAAGGTGTTGTTTAGCGTTCTCATATTTTTGCCGTCTCATTATATATATTTTATTTTTATTACATTTTTTGAAAATGTTTAATATACTTTTTTCTTTTTATAAATATCGTTAGGTTGGGTTGAACTACCAATTAAGGATTCTATATGAATTATTACCATTTATATCTCCATCAACGTAACGATTATATACATACAAGCTACATTTAAGGTACTTTTTTCAATAATTAATGATAGGAACAGTAATGGATTGTTACGTGTTTATTCATATATTATAAATTTAGTATCATATATTTTATTTATAAATAGATTATGGCAATTGATTCTCAAATGCAAAACAGTCGCGCACCCACAACAATTAGTTAAATCACCTACTAAGGATTACATTTAGAACCCCTGCAAGCATTTAAAAATTAAAATTATGCCTTAACCCTTCATATACTGCCTTCAGGGTTTGCGATAACTCTTTTAACGATAAGAGTTAATTAAAGGCTAACATACAAAAGAATAATATTGTAGAAAAATGAATTGCAATGCTTTTCTTGCACACATCTCCAGTTTTAAATTACTAACTGACGTAATAGATCCATTAAGAATTCATTGAGGGCATATAAAATTATAATTATATTCGCAATAAACTTAAGATATTCATTAACCAATCTAATTCAGTGTGAATGATGTTATCTATATGATATAATATTTAACAATGTAGCAGTCACGCGAAAACTATCACGAGACATTGAAAAACGCCTAAGTTAATTTATATTATCAGGTATAATGATTTTATTATTCGAATAATGTTTCATCATCTTTGATTTTAAATATTTCAATAATTTAATTTACTTATTTGCTTTTTTCAGGTATGCAACCATGAGTCTTACGTTGGAGGTGTAAGTAATGTTTAGTCATTTATTTATTATCAAAATTAAAAAAACGACAACTGCGCAATTATTTGTAAGAGCAATATAATAATGATTCAATATTTTTCTATTATTTCAATTAACTGTTGATATATGTCAAACTTCATTTTTTCTCATCTTCCAAATAACTTTATTTACAAACAATTACTGATGAATATACAATTTTAACACATCCTTTTGTTACCCTAGTGTAATTCAGTGTATGACCATCAGTCTTACGTCGGAGGTGTAAGTAATGTTTAGTCATTTATCCATTATCAAAATTAAAAAAACGACAACTGCGCAATTATTTGTAAGAGCAATATAATAATGATTCACTATTTTTCTATTATTTCAATTAACTGTTAATATGTCAAACTTCATTTTTTCTCATCATCCAAATAACTTTATTTACAAACAATTACTGATGAATATACAATTTTAACACATCCTTTTGTTACCCTAGTGTAATTTAATGTTTATCATCTCAAAGTATGCTTTGTGCGGTATTTACAATTTAGGCTTTTGCTATCTATTTATATTCAGGAATAGTGTAACGGATTATTTAAACTTCATCAAAAATGTTTTTATTGTAAATTGAATCTTCGAATAGTATACATTATGTGAAGAAGACTGATTACTACTCAGTTTTAAATATCATTTTAGAATGAAAGGAATTATAGTTATATTATGTGAAGTTTCTTTCGTTAGTTTTATCATAGTTTTTAAATAAGAATGTTAGTCATTAATTGTTGATACTCTCGATGTTAATAATAAGGTTAACTTATGTTTCCATGTTCAAGAAGGTATATATTTATGCTAGTCTACTTTTTTATTGTATTTATGATCTTATTATTTTTATCTTTTTTGTTAATGCCATATGTTTGTCGGCCAAGATCCTATGGAAGGTTACTTGCTGAAAGTGGTTCTGATTTAATGAATTCCATTTTTAACTGCTCCAAATCTGTCCGCTTTATCGAACATTACCGAGGGATATAGAGCTAAGTTGAAGTTGACGTTTTCAGCTTTTAAATACCACTTGATGATAAAAACAGGTTAGGGACATTTATTTCATCTCCATATAGATTTTCCCACCAAAAAAAAGAGAGGTAATTTTTAAGAAGAAGTTTATATATTTAAATTGGAGTAAAAATATTCTCCTCATAAATTTTAATATAAAAATGACATTATCTACTTCGTTAAATCCTCCTTTGAGGCTACTTATATGGATGTAGTTCCTTACAGAAGGATCAATAATTGGGGCTTTGATATTTTCAGTCCTTAATGATATTTTCGTATTATACTTTATAATTTCTTTTATTAGAGGTTGAGTTGTTTTCTATTACTGTTTGGAGCAAAACGACAATACATTATTACAACAGGCCACCAATATTTCTAAAGATAAGGTAGGCTAAGTGTCGTGTTAGACAAAATTGCTTGACTATAATAGCGAAAACTATGAAAAGGTCAATTTTTGAAATTTTGGTGGAATCCACTTCTAATCCTGAATACCTCAAATAATCGCTTTAGCACATTTACAAGTTAACAAGTAGTTAAATATAAGTCGAAAAAAATATACTATTTAAATTATTACTATTTTTATACTATATACTATTTTTTTAAATATTAGACATTAGACATTTGATAGGAAGATTTTTGGCGAATTTATGGACCAATTAGAGGGGTAGAAGCATGGAGAAGACGTACCAATGCCGAGCTGGCAATTCTATTCCAGACCCCGGACGAGGTCAAAACAATAAGGCTTGGTAGGTTGCGTTGGGCTGGCCATGTGGTCAGAATGGCAAGTGTTGAAGGGTCCAGAAGAGTAAAAGATGAAAAGATTCAGGGCACAGGAAGAGTAGGGCGACCCATGGATGGATCCAGTGAGGACTCCAGAAGTCTACTAAATGCCCGGAACTGGAAAGCCACAGCACTGGACAGAGAATTGTGGCGGGAACGTATCGAGGAGGCCAACGCACATTGATGGACTGTAGAGCTATGCAAGAAGAAGAAGAAGACATTAGAATTGAAATCAGATTTAAATACAAATTAACTAAAAAATCTAGTTCTAATTCAAAGCAACAATAAATGAAAATTCATAATACAATTTAAAACATCATCATAATATAAAAAATAAATAGGTATATGAAAATACCTAACTACTGCGAAATTTCAACAACAAAGGTTCTCAAAAATTCGAATAAACAACTACGGTTTTGAAATTATTAATTCTAATTTACAACAATGATTACATGAAGCGAATCCGAAAGCTGTTATGACTAAAGCCTGTGTGTACCTCTACGCATTGGCCGACGTCAGAACTGAAGATGAACATTAAACAATCCTCCCAATTGCGCCTCGGGCATTTACCCCGTGCAACAGTAATTATGTTTCCACGTACTTTATCATTTACTAATGCCAATAACTTTGTAAACTCCTTTCAATCATAGGAAGCTATTACATAAGTTACTTGGAAATAATAATAAACTAGATGCCAAAAAATGTACACTGGACATCGACTAACCCAAAATATTTCAAACAAAAATGTGAATCCAAGCACTCAAAACTAAGAAATTATAATAGTCATAAAACCAGAATCCCTCTATGGACCTCAGACACTGATTTTCAATAAGAAGAGATAGATAAAACATTCAGAAAAAGAAACGAATGGTTATGAGAAGAATTTTAGGTCTAAAATTGGTGGACATTACTTGCTCATAAAACAATCGAGAAGTCATGGAGCATTCTGATATTCACAGGGATTACAGGGAATGCAGATAAAGTTTAACACTTCATAAGGATGAGCACAGGCAGCATTACTAAACTGATAGTAGAATGTTATGAAAAATAGAGTCAAGCCCAATAATAAAATGGCTTGGGGAAATTAAAAAAAAACACCTCAAAATACACAAGAGGACATCAAACCGTGTGTCTACAAATACAAAATTCAAAAGCTCCAAGTTTACCTAGAAGAAAGAGAAGAGATCAAAGGAGACTGGAAAAGGGTGGTCTCAAAAGAGAAATGAAGCCGCCAACCAAATAATGAAAGAAGTCTGGGCAGAAAGAAAGTCGAATGGACTACCAAGTACTTCGCGTACTCTTAAAGGGCTCATTCGCAAATAATACTAATAATATAATATAATATAAATCAATATCGATTTAATAAAATGTACAACTAACATTGAAACAGGTATTAATTCTAATGAGTAAGAAATATAAGTGGAAGTAAAATAGGGAACAATTGGGGAAAATGGAAACAGAACAAAATATAGATGTATGATTAAAACTAAATAATTGTTTTAATTACTTATTTGGTTTACTTTAATGCTTCAGTTTTTTATTTACTTTAATTGTTATTAGTTCTTTGGGTCAACATTTTGAGAATCAAACATTTGAATGAGTGAATTTCTACTTTATTTTTCCTTTTGAGTTACATGGAATTAAGAAAATTGTTTAGTGTATTATGAATTATAGCCGACCAGTACTAATTTTTATGTTTAGAAGTTCATACATGTACGTCAATTTTTGCTCCTATTAAAACTACTATAAAACAATGTAATACACGAAATATTTATAGAATATTTTTCACAACTTCGCCAACAGTAACATTCTCGTGCAATATATTCAGATATACAGATACGCAGTAGGTACTTCATTTTTTTTTCTTTGATTACTTTTAATTGGATAAGGACGAATGGAATGTGAGAACAAAAGATTAAATAAATAGGAAGGTGAAAGAATGAGGGTAAGTGGGAAGAGTCCGGCTGATTTGTGGGACTGGTTTGGAGAAATAGGGCGGCCACCGGGGTCTTCAATGATGGCTCTATTCTCTGTTGGAGGCGAGTTGTCGAGGATCATCTGATCATCCTCAAGAATGTTTTCATTTTTGTGTGAGCGGATTCTACCTGGACAAGTTAGTAAGTTCAGTGTGGTTATTAACTGTTACTAAGACTACCGGAAAGTACAATATGAACGGATACATATTCAATTATCCTTAATAAATAGAAAAGAAGCGGGCTATCTCGGTACGTATTGAGCTAAATTACTGATCTCCAGGTCCCATGTTCGAGACCTCCTGTGCCAGTTAGATTTATTCTGTCAGCGCCCATGAATCGACTTGTTGAATATATAGAACTCCTGGGGTTCATCCAGCCTCCTTAGCACGGGTTCCCTTAATCATGGGGGAAACCTCGCTATTAAAGCTGATCTCGGCCAAATCAAGTCCTTCCACAACCGCTGGAAACAGCATTGTCTTTAAGATGAACTGTACCTCCCACGGTTTGTAGACACTCCCTATGAGAATTTAAAAAAAACAATACATCCATATTTATAATTCCTTTTATTTTATTTTTTTATACATTTTATAAATTATTTAGTAACACCAATATTTTCATATCGAAAACCAATACTTCCTCCCCCCCCAAAAAAAAAAATCACCGAGAAGGCGAGATCAATAAACGATACAGAAAACATTTATAGCATAGTAAAATACGATCTACCTTCGGCCGTTGTATTCATGTTTGCTACCTTAGTGATTTTAACGATTTCAGCTAGGAATATTGGCCTAGGGTTTCAGAGCATAAAGCTTTGCTTGACCGAACTAGCGAAAAATGTGAAAATGTCGATATTTGAAATTTTGGATTTATCCGATTTTGATCTTTCGACTATGTCAATTTTATTCAAGTTCAAGGGAACAATAGATAACATTAAAAGATAAATAAATATCTTATTAATTTAATTTGATATAATTAATCTATTTAATATAATTAATTTAGACTGATTGGTAGTTAGCTCTCTGAAAATAAGCGGATTTGAATAACAAGATATTAAGTCGTGGAAAACCGAGGACAAAATAACCAACCGAAATATTCCGAACTTTTAATACATAAACCCTTACCATATATCAATTATTAATGAGCTACCAATAAAACAAGTCAGGTAATAATAGTTGAACCATACAGTACTATGTGCCTACTAACAACTGTTCGATTGCTGCCATAATATATGGGATATCTGAATGAGTTTTCCATGTCGGTATAAACTAGCTGCCAGCATGGGCCAGAGCCGCTAGTTAGTATTGTGAAACGCTCAAACCTTAATGCCAAATCATATGTGTATTGATGAATGTGCCAGCCTAACCTTAAGACCTTATTTACGTAAGTATCACCGCTGGGGTCTGATTTCGTTCGGAGCTACCACCATCTTGCGCAACCGTTCCAGGGAGCCTTGATGAAAAGATACCTCCGGAGATTTATGGGTTCGAATCCCGTTCGGCTCCCGCTAATGTGTTTGGACAATGATTCAATTTCATAACGGCTCGGGAGTATGTTAATGCATCTCTTTTCAATATTGGTCGGGTCAATAGTTCAATAGTCCAATACTCAATTAGCATAGCGGTAAGTTGCAATCGTTTCTCAACCACTAAATAAGGAATTGTGTAAAACATTGCAGTAAATTATATCAAGCAGGAGAAATACATATTTCATTTACTCATACTTCTGCTCCTAATTTACCGTTTTAACGAGATTTAAAAAAAAAATAGGTAGCAATGAAATAGTAACGGACAATTATAACTTTTCAGATTGGAAACAGCCAGTTTTATATATGAAATACAGACAACCAGTAAAACATACTAGATTATAGTTTTTATTAACGTTCCCCGTGTAGATAATTAAAAACATAACCGTTAAAATTAACTATTAAAGTCGAAGTTCAAAACTGTTTTCCTTCTTCCTACAATCATTACGACTTCGATAGATACGTAGCTACTTAGCTTGGTGGATACTTAAATACTTCATTTATTTTATTAGAGGATTAGCTTAAAGTAACGATGAGTCCAATGGGAAAATTAGGATAATTCTCAAATAATATAATTAAATCATGACAAAGGAGTTTCGGTAGTTGATGAGCATAGTATAGAAAGAATCTCTAAAAAATTATGGTTATGCCAACGCTGGTTGTGTGCATCTGGTTTTTGGATGTATATGAACGTATACAGACTTTGATCATAAGAGTAGTTCAGCATTTTAACCGATCATTCTGTATCTAAAAGATTCAGAAATATTTAAATATATTTACCCTATTCTCGCCACTTATAGTAAAACCATTCTGAACTTTCGTAATTATCTATGGTTTTCATCCGTAGGGCGGTTTCCTATCTAAAGTAACTTTATTTTTAAATCACAGTTAATATTTCTCCTTATTAAACATGTTTATATATTGTTAATTGGAGATAATATTAGGTTAATACAGCTTTTTTTGGTTAATACTTCTTTATACAATAAGATGTATTTGTCGGTGAATCGCAATTCGATTATAATAAATTAAGAGGCAGCGAATCCGAAACATTCCGGGCATCGTAACGGTACCTCTAACTCTTAAAAATATTTAACTAGTATTTTAAAATAAATAGAAGAACCAATATCATATATATTCTGGTTTATAACCAGAATCAGCTTTTGATAAATCTAGGTTCAAGTGCTTATTGGTATAAGTAAAAATTTCTTCATTATCTATCACTATGATGAATGATTAAAAGTATTACATTAATAAAAATTTCTTTTTTTCTTTTTAAGTTTTTGTTCTGTACAATTGTAGACTCAGATGGCAAATAAATTTTTAAAATGGCCTTAGTAATAATTGAAACAACATATAAAATGACTGGAAGTTTAATCAGCAAGCAGACACGTGTAACCTGTTGAAGGAAATCCGTTTTAAAATCATTCTTTTTTCATACACGAGACGTTTGGAGGTTGTTATAACAGTGCTCTTTTATTATTAGTTTATTAAAATAGGCATTAGCATAAAGAGTTCAAAAACAATCGACGGTGGCAAGGAGAACGACTTTCACCTACGCTTTTCATTATCGCTATCGATCATTTCTTGAGAGAAGTTTGGCACTCGGCGAACCAGTTTGGATTCCAGCCAACCGACAATTATAATCTTGTTACTCCTCTGACCCAGCTGCGTGTCAAAGCTTTTAAGGGGATGATGGATCGTCTTGATGGATGGTCCTCAGCAAACTAATGGAGGACTAGCGTGGAACATCGTAAGCGACATAGGCACTTCATGGAGGTGGCCAAGTGGGAAAAAAACATATGCCGATATCAATATTTCACTTGCAAAAGGTTTTATTCTACAATGAGTTGTATACCTACCTTCAGGAAAACATTTGTATTCTCTGATTCTGTGATACGATCACACCTTTAAAGAGACTTCTGCCATATTGTTAACAAATAGAGCTTTTCAGTTAGAGCTTTTGAAGTATAAGATGAAAAATGTATGTATGGCAGGCATCGGATTTACATAACCTTCTAGTAACTAAATTATCTGTCAACTATGGACTAACGATTATGAACTGTATGCTACAGTATCATACTGAATATTCTATACCCTGTAACTAAAGTTACAAGCTTTTTGCTAATTTAGCTTGCACCTCTGTTGTTTTCAGTTAGCGCTTTTAATTTAAAACAAATAGCATAGCCAGACTTCGAAACCTGAGATTTTATATTTCAATAATTGTAGAATCCAAAATCGACTAGCTCTCTCTAGAGTCTAGCTATCTCGGAGACTGCTGGGCTGATTTTTTTTTTTTTAGATAATGCACTCATATTAAATAAGACTTTTTATACACTCATATTTCGGTCTATTACCGAACTGAAAAGGATTTATCATATATTTATGATGAAAAAAAAACTTTTTGCTATGTTATATTTTTGCTAATGAACTGATTCAAAAAGAAAGTTAGTGTACATGATAGTTAATTTTCGGGTAATTGGGTGAAAAACCTGGCAGTTGAGCGTGATCTCAGACATGTCACCTCCCTGCACAACCGTGATCATAGAAAAAGTACAGTCTCTACTCAAACTCAAGACCCTTAAAGGGTTGTAGTGGTACAGGTACTACTAGAATTAACTGTCCAAGTGTCTGGTAACTTATATTTTCTGAGATATATTGCTGACAATTCTTTCTTTCAAATTCAATCCCTTTTTTTTAAAGATTATTATTCTAACTCTGTTTTCCCTCTCGTAAATTGGTTGGTTTTAGTAATAGCCCGTTTTATCGCCTTTCGTGTCCATGATTTGAAAATTTCGTAACATTGAATAATCAGAAGTTCTAGTTATCGGGAGTAATAAGAGTCAATGCGCAGGCCCAAACTCACATTAAATATTCCGCAATGTTACATTCCGAAATAATTCTATGTGTTTTATCCTGCCTATGGAGCTATTCGCCGAATTATCCGGTCTCTAATTCTCTTGTTCCTTCGGAAGATAAGTGATATTTCGAATGACGTAAGAAGATCGTTTACACCTTAGGTGTAATTGCAGCAATGACCTTCGTAAGTGGCATGGATCAAGTGTGGAAATTTTCCTTATATTGCGAGAGTTCCATACGAGCTGTTTCAATTAACAAACTTAATAGGAGTACTTTTAATCTTCAACTAAGCTAGTTTTGATTTTTACCTACGATATACGGTATACTTACTAAATAAAATAGTCACTTAACTGATTCAAATACTTATCTATATTGTTTTGTTTTTTTAGATACGTGTGTTATTTAACACTATTTTTCATTTTGAGTTTCTACTCCTTCAAGTCATTTACTATTTTAGGGTCACAAAATCTTATTTCTGCGTTGCAATAAATTCTCAATCGCACACAAAAAATAGAAATAAAAATTTTTTTTTCCTTCATGACCATGCTTGTTTAGTTTCTATTTTTATTAATAAATGCCAATTAGAAATAGCAGCACTTCAAAGTAATACTTAGATTCCTGCATTCAGTAATAAACTGTATCTCGTGGAATACATAATAAAATACAAAACCGTCATGTAATCCCCTGTTTTTTTATTATTATTATTTTATTTTTTCTTTCTTAGCCCCTTTGGGTTGGAAGGTTTCTAAGTAGAATTAAAGATAGGATGGAGAGGTATCTCTTGTACTGTACGATGTACGTTTTAAGAGGAGGATGAGAAGGTGGAAGATTCTAATTTATTTATTTATATTTATTAGCTTTAGATTTTTCCGGTGATGGGGCTCACCGTGTCCTTTTCCTTTTATTTGTTAATTTTATTTATTTCTCAGTTCAGGTTGAGACTTTGTACGTGATCTTGCCACGTTTGTGGCCGTCCTGCTGGGGCGAGTGTCCGAAAAAGAGGGTTAGTACAGTATTTCAGGCTGTCGAAAAATTTAATGTGTCTACGTTTAATGAAGTCTGTAACTGTCGATATGTCGAGAGTAGTGTGTAGGAGGTCTGTTTTTGTTTTGTTTAATGTTGTGTGTCACAGTATGCGTTGCAGTACGCCATTCTGAAACTGTTGGAGCTTTTTCGCTGTTGCCGGCGTGATGTTACCTAATAGTGGTGCTCCGTAAAGGAGTGCCGGTCTTAGGATGGTCTTGTAGATGGTCAACTTGAGGCGGAGGGATAAGTTAGGAGATGTAAGCAGGTGGTTAAGTCTGTAAGACTTGGTCCTGACCGACCTGAGTTTCTTTATGCAGTAGTAGGCTAGTTTAAGATGCCGGTCAAGGCTGACACCTAAGTAGACTATGCTGCTCGCTGGTCTGTTTTCGTGTCCCGCTACCCTGTAGACCTTAGGGAGAGGGCGGCGCTTTTTCCCCTGACAGGAGAAAATTATGCAGTCCGTATCTCCTAACTTAACTTATTATAATTTCAATTACATCAAGAGTTTAATTTTTATGTTGATAATTAAATCAAGCGGAAAGCCTTATAATGCCTGTATAAATATATTAATGGAACTTTCTGTTCGAAGGGAGGATTTGAAGTCAATTACGTTAAACTTTATCAATATAAATGATTAATTACTGCCATTATGTTCTCCAACGTTCTTTCCACATTTTTCATATCGATGTGAAAGCATTTATTTGAAGGAATTGAATTGTGAGATAAACTTTCTTCATCAATGATACAATCAGGGATGGATTAATGTGATAGAAATATGTAATTTTCATTTAAAACATCCATATTTTCAGAACTATAACTTCAAATTGGTTATATTGATACAAATATTATTGCTTTTATTAATATACTTAGTATAGCTATTATTTCAATACAATTGTAAAATATAAGTTAGCGAAATAATATTTGTGTGTATTAAAAAAATCAATGCTTTTAGCCTTTCGACCCATTAAATGCATCGCATACATCAAATTTTTCCTTAGATTTTCAAATATTCCGTTTTTATCGTGCACACAAAAGTGACACTTAAAAGAAAATCTAGCCTATCTTTAATAGCGACAAAAATTCCTATGATAATCTCTTCAACGATTCCTGATATTGAAAAAAGGGTGACAGAATTAAACCAAGGTTATCTAGATCTCACCTTTTTACAAGCTTTAAAAACATGTGGTTGTTGCGGTTTTCCTGTGTTCTTAAAGAGCATTCATTCTATTTCACTACTGAAATAATACTCAATCGTTATTTATCAAATAATATGAAAGAAAATCTTATGAACATTACAGTTAAAAAATGCATGGACTGTAATGTTTCCAAGCCAACGATTTGTCCGGAATCACTCTCAATCGCCAGGTTTTCACCTTATTAAGGGTACTCACTTTATAAAGGCTCAATCGGCCCTGTACGGGTCTCTAGGTTCCCTAGAGTCCATTTATTTAGTAGAATATTTAATAAATAAGTTTTAACTAAGTATCCAATTTAAAGAAGGAGTAGTAGGGACCATTTTCTAGAGAATGAAAAGCCTAAATTTGAATTTTATGTTTTAACATTGGGAAAGATAGATCATGATAATATTAATTCAGAACAAATTTATTTAAAATCTGGCATAAGATAATCAAGCATTAAGATTGATTTTTGTTTTAAGTTGAAAGGATGATAACTGTTCTTGCTACGCTGATGAACTAGATTAAGTTTAAATAATTAACTGTTGATAATAAATAGTTGAGGTTAATTCATTGTTTTAGTTTTTTATTACTTCATTTCCATCCAATAGTTTCAAACCTCGCAACCTCTTCAATTCCTAATTATCCTCCGAGGCGTCTGAAAAGAAGATGGCCTCGTGACCTTTTAAGCTGAACTTTTTATTTGAGTACTACCACTGGGTAGTTTCTCTACTTGTCTTTTCATGTCAATGTATTCATTCATAATATTTACTTGATGTATTCTGTATACAGTTGTAAATTTCAATAAATATATTTAAAAAAAATAATTTTGTATTGTATTTTTAATTGCACATAAGAGGGAGAGGTGTAGCTCAGAGGAAAAACCCAGTTCAAATACATTGAACGAAGGATTCAAATACGTCTATGACAGATATCTGAGAACCCTGCTGGGGCTCACCAAGCCTCTATAAAATGGGCACCCTTAACTAGAAGCAAATCATCTCACAGAGGCGAACAAATCATCTTGGAAAACAAACCATACACAACCGTTTTCCTAGAAACAGTCCAGTCTCTACCATGTATTGAAGCCAAGACACGTCATGGGTTGTAGTAGTATATACATGGTTTATTTTTTAACTTAATTTTTGTTAACTATTACATTGATAATAGCGGCAATGTAAAGAGGATAGCTTTACAGGATCTTAATCAATGTGGCTCGCCTGCTCGCTGATTCTTTCTAATCAAGGAATCAGATCGGCTGTCAAGTGACGGCTTTATCTTAGAATTCCTCGCCAGTATTATCTCGTTTACTATCCCTTTACGTTTTAGATTTATCTCAAGACGCAATGAATCATTACAAATATTAGTCATATTTATTTTCGTGGGCGTTCTATTGTCCCTAAGTGGGGACAATTTCATAGATCGTGCTGATTGGCTGATAAGGTTGAGGCCAACTTAATACCAAGGCCTTCAATGATTCAATGTTTGTTTTTATTCATCCATTTAATCCTCATGCAGGAAATGTCAGTTTGTGGCGCGCATGCAAGCTGATATGCACAGGATTAAAACCTTCTTGATAAGTGTAGAATGTTTCATTCTATGATGTTGGTATATGAAATCGGTCTGGAAATACTTGTTTTTATTTATTTCGGCTAACCCGTACTACTAAAACCCACGAAGGGTCTTGGGTTCGGCGCATGGTAAGGACTTTAATGTTTGTCGGAGAACAGTAGTGCATGGAGGAGATTTTTCTGATATCAAGCTCAACTACCGGGCTATCCCCCAATGAAGTGTATCCTTTTTACAGGGGGCTGGGTGTGTTCCTGGAGGGTCCTCAGATCCTATAAGATTCAGCCCCGGGAGTTAGCATATTAAATAATTTATTATAATAACAGACGGATTTAACCCATTGGCATAGCAACTCAGCTCTGTACCAAGTGAGCTAACAATTTTTGGTTTAAAATATGTGAGAAAAGATTTTTGTTGTGTGAGTTTTGTTCTATTTTTTTTTTATAAACGTCCGTAAACAGGTCTGGAATTCATTACATGGTAGAGACTGTACTATTTCATGGACAACGGTTCTGCAAGGAGGTTACTTGTCCTAGGTCCCTTACTTTTGGGTACCCTGTTTTTATAATATTTTATAGAGGCTGGGTGAGCCCCAGGAGGGTCCTAGATCCTATATGATCCATCTCCGGGTGAAAACAGACTAAATAAAAGTCTTGCCCGCAGTGGGATTTGAACTAGGATTTCCGGCATGGCAACTCAGTGCTCTACCACTGAGCCACTCCGCTCCCTTACAAGGCGTTTGGCATTTTTTTCTTAATTACTTATTCTTGCTTGTGAATTTATATGGAATAATATTTGTAAAATGGATTAATACTGTTAACATACCCCGAATATAAATGAAAATTGGGTGCTCAAGTATTCTATCTCTTACGAAACGAGGGCCTTTCTTTGAACTACTGATTTTATTAATTCAATACTTTTGAACGGTGTTATTTAATAATAATTTTAAATTATTAAACACAATATTAAATTTCATAATAGTAAATAGTAAATAAAAGATGCAGATAATTTTTTAAAGTTAAAATGTCATTGTGCCACAAAAAAATTCTTGGAGCGTCTTTGATAATTATAAAAAAAGCGGGTCGCAAGCTTTTGATTTCTGATTTATTTTATATTTATATTGGAAATATGAGATTTCCTTAATAAATAGTTCTCAGTTATGTTAGTTGTAAACGTTTGTATTTCTATGGTAGTAAGATGTGTTTATAGTTTTTTCGAAATTGCGATGAAACGCTTCCATAAAAAATCAAGCAATGTCATTAAGTTTTATTTATTAATATATACTATTTTACCACATTGCGTAGCAGTTTGCACAGCGATATAATACAACGAATATGCTGGTTTCATATTTGTGCCCTAGAGGTAAACGAAACCGCGAAATATGTAATATTTTCATAAATGAATCTATTTTTCTATCTCAAATAAAGCTATGCACCTTGAAGGACTCCTCGGTAGAGCGATGACTGAAGCCTCCTCCACTCCGAGCTATCCTCTGCAGCTCTTTTCATTCCCAGAAGGTGCATGTCAGCCTCGACATCTCCATGCCGTCGTAGTGAGGGTTTACGTCTTCTACCGTCCCGGTGTCCCTCCGGTATCTTCCTTTGTAGTCTTTCCTGATCCATTCGATCCACATGGCGCGAACCATATTGTTCTCTCTTTTTTAATATCATAAATGCATTTCATGATCAATTCATTTAATAGTTATACTACCAACTACTTATCAATACTAGTAAGAATTTTCTTTATGATTTTTCTATAAATGACACCAAGAAGTATCAATTAATCTATTTATCTATCGCTATGCTCCTTGATCCATCTTATACAAGAAACATCTATTAACCATACAAATATTTATATCTTAAATAAACTGAAATATTGTTGTGTATCTTAGGGAACATAAAAATAAATTTTGGTTTTCTTAAATATTTAATAAATATAAAGAAATATTTATTATCACGTAACAACTGTGTTACTCCAAAAGGAATAATTATTAAATAAATAACCTAGGTACTCAACTGAGTAGAAGAAAATAAAGGTCGGCTAATTATTTTTATTTCAAACAATTTATAAAACATATTTTTTAAAAATAATTATTTAATATTTACGCGATTGTACAATTGTTTTGTTTATAATAAATTGTAAAGAAACAAACAAAAAACAAGCTTTATAAATTTATTTAAAGGATATAGAATTATTTTTGTTAATCATAATCATACATTTTTTTTTTCAATGGTACATAAATTAATTGGTTAATTCAGCAATTTTTTAAATAATAAATTATATAATAACCTAGTATTTTTATGTATCTATAAAAATACTGAATAAATACATACGGAAGTTTTCTGTGACAGGCAACACATTTGTTTGCAAGGTTTCAATAAAAAATAAGACACTAGTATTGAATAAAAATAATTAACCAAGTGCTCTAATCAATCTAAATAAATATTTTTATTAACGACTTCCTCAATTTAAATTTAAATCAATTAGAACTTTAAGCCTAATAATAAATAATGTGATAATCAATTTAGTCTATATACTACCCTGATATAAAATATGATGAAAAAAATAAGAATGTTTCAGGCCATTTCTTAATGAATATATTAACGATTCCTTCAAAGACGCATTAATTATTCCTTCAAAGAAAGAGAACCTTTTACAGTAACAAAGTAATAAGGATTCGTTCCCCTGACCTAAATAAGAAAACACTGAAAAACTTTCCTCCCTTGAAAAAAAAAGAATAAGAAAAAAAACTCGTTATTGATTAAGAAAACTTGCACAAGAACATGTCTTTTGCACATGAGGCTGGTCTGGATAAATTACACGTTACACAAAATGCATATCTTAAATCAACATCGAGCCCCATTACGGAATTAAAGGGACAGGGAGAGATGGAGGAGACTAGGGGCAGATATATTTTGAAAATGTCTCGGGCGCCGCCCACGTAATCTACCCTGATTAAAACGTACGCTTAAGAAAGTAGGGGAAACATAATCGCTCGCGGATTTAGGAAATTGTCGGAGATCTCGGGCTAAATATCGCCTGTCACGGGGTAGAAAAATCATACCGCCTTATCTCGGGGAAGATTTACGATTAATGATTAATAATATACACGTGCGAATTTCTATATCATTATATATGATCCGCAATAGGATTTATTGAGCTATGGAATTTCACTTAAGAAGAAACGGGATTTCGAAAGTAGGAATACACTTGTCGAAGTTTCCTCCTTCGAATGTGTTTTATGATATCAGAATAAGTAATATTTTATCGCGTAAATTGTAAGCGATGATGACAGAGATTTCCACTAGTAACACTGTAGTCAAAGCGATAATTTTACCTATTAATTTTATTTTCTGATTATTAATGCTAATAATTTTGTGCAAGAACTCAAAATTTCTATGAGGAAAAAATAAAATTTGAACCATTTCGGTATCTCTGTATACCGGAGGTAAAGGACAGCATCTCACATTTTTGTATATGTACAGAAGAGGAAATTTTAATGGAGGACGATAAGAAAGGAGGAAGATAATGGAGGGACGCCCGGACGATAGAAGAGGTGAACCCAGACTACGATGTCATGAAGATGTCGACGCTGATCTGCAGCTTCTGGGAATGAGAAAATGGACAAGAGCTACAGAGGATAGCTCTGAGTGGAGGAGAATTGTTGAGGAGGCCAAGATCCTTCAAGTAGCATGCATAGCTCTATTAGAGATGGAAAAATAGATTCATTTATGAAAATGTATCTAAAATATTACATATGTCGGGATGTCGTTTATAGAAAAATCATAAAGAAAATTGTTTACTGGTATTATTATTAATAAACAAACTTTATATATTTTTTTTGAACAATTTCACTTTGTCATATGAAGCCTGCAGGGGAAAAACGAGCAACCTAGCTTTTTCTTAAATGGTCAGGAGAGCAAAATTAACCTCGGAATCAGTATCATTATTTTTTATTAAAGCCCTAGATTGCAGGTCCCATCAAGCCGATAATGAAGAAGACGTTTGAGGGGCTTGAAGCCCAACTCGGGGAAGCCACACAACCTAAATCTTCCCGGGCACGAAATTCTTATAAACTAATGTTTCCCATTTACGGATCTACCTTTTCAGCCGTTTCAACTTTTTTTTCTCCTGTTTCGATCACACCGTGTCCACCGTCAGAAACCGTTGTTACAAAACTTTGAGAAAAAAAATCGAGTTACCTCGTTTTTCACCGGTAGTCCTCATATTTTTTTACTAAAATGAAAGCCTACCCCATTAATTCTAACTTTATTATCCAATTTAAGAAATATTTCATCTCAATTTTTTTTTTAATTAGAACCTCTCCTTCATTTAACTATACCATTATTTAAGCCTTTCGTATCGAATACTTCATAGTAAATATTAACCATCCAGATTTATAACAGGTTATAAAAATCATAGGTCGTGATCATTAAGGAATTAATTTATGGACGGGTTAACTGTAAAGGTCTCAAAAAATTCTATATAAATGAATGAAGTAAAGCTTTTTTATGGTAATTTTACCCAAAATCACAAGTAATTAAATTATTTAAAGTTTCACCACCATTATCGGATAAGTTTTTCGCACATTTGTTTTTGACAGATTGGCTGAAAAGAATTTTTTTTTTATAATGAAACTGCTCTGGATGGAGGAATAAATCTATAAATAGTTATAATATATTTATTAGAAGCCGCGTCTGTTTCCAATAAATAGTTTAAGGAATTATTTTTTTTTACCCTCACTTGGATCATTTTCATGTCCTTATTTATACTGTCAACTAATAAATATTCAAGAATTTTATTATGATTTAAGAAATTTAAGTGTTTTTTTTACCTCCACCTAGACCAGTCCATTCTCTAGAAAAAGATACGTTTAAGACATATTCGATCTAAGGAAATACATAGAAGACTATAATGCAAACTAAACTATAATCAGGTTGAAATGTTATACTTTTTTTAATTGCATTTTTTGAGTGAAATTTAGTGGCCTTATTTATTGATCATCATCAATTTCGCCTTCAACAATAATGGTATAGAAATGTTAATACATTAAATATATTGAACTTATGTTGTGGACTTTAAGGTAATAAATGATAATAATAAATATGATTTTTTTTCAGTACAAAAACGAATTAATTACCAGATGAGAATTTAGTTTTACCCGAAAGGCACAATTTGTAATTTTATGTGAAATTTATTTCTTCTAAAAACATAGTGGTCTCTCATTTTAATCAAAATTGTGTTGGTATAGGTTTTTGATTTAAAAAAAAATCAATGAAACGAGTTGTCCTTCCCTGAATGATAATTGATGTATACATATTTTGTTGGCCTAATTTTATTAATACGTTATATAAAAACTTAATAGAAGGTATAGGCTCCAGAATGTCTGCCGTGTTTGCGCCATATAACTCCCGTGCTGAGTAAACCCTTAAAAAAATGACATCATTGTTTTTGTAACTCGGAGCCGGTTCGCTTGGACCCAATTTCCTGGCAGATAATGACCTTGTTCTATTTTTAAATTTAAATATATATTGCCTTTCGTCCATTGATTATCTCCTCCCTCTTGGGTCTTTGAACATTTTGATAGAACGGATTAGCCAGGGCGATTTTTCTCTCCGACCGGCTTTAAATATCTTGCGTATTTAATTTAACTTCATTCGTATCAAGAGGGCCCAGGATTTATGCCGTCATTAGTTAAAAGGTCTCATTTATATAGGATTTTTTGAGACCTTTAGAGTTAACCCGTCCATAAATTAATTCCTTAATGATCACGACATATGATTTTTATAACCTGTTATAAATCTGGATGGTTAATATTTTCTATGAAATATTCGATACTGAAGGCTTAAATAATGGTATAGTTAAATGATGGATAGATTCTAATTTAAAAAAAAAAATTGAGATGAAACATTTCTTAAATTGGATAATAAAGTTAGAATTAATGGGGTAGGCTTTCATTTTACTAAAAAAATACGAGGACTACAGGTGAAAAACGAGGTAACTCGATTTTTTTTCTCAAAGTTTTGTAACAACGGTTTCTGATGGCGGACACGGTGTGATCGAAACAGGAGAAAAAAAAGTTGAAACGGCTGAAGAGATCCGTAAATGGGAAAAATTAGTTTATCCGAATTTCGAGCCGGGAAGATTTAGGTTGGGTGGCTTCCCCCAGTTGGGCTTCAAGCCCCTCAAACGTCTTCTTCATTATCGGCTTGATGGGACCTCCAATCTAGGACTTTAATAAAAAATAATGATACTGATTGTGAGGTTAATTTTGCTCTCCCGACCATTTAGGGAAAAGCTAGGTTGCTCGTTTTCCCCCTGCAGGGTTCATATGACGAAGTGGAATTATTCCAAAAAAATAAAAAATTAAGTGTGTTTATTCATTTAACCTCACTTTCCACTGCTATGGCTATTAAGACGATGCTGCAGTGGAAGTTCTAAATTTAGGCTATGTAGCTATAATAAGGATGGAAATTTTTAACGTGAACTTGACTTGGCATAGTCTTAATACTGTGATTTTACGTTCTCTCCGAATTAAAGCATAACTAAGGATTCTTTATTCCCTTAAAAAAATCTGAGACCACCAACCCAGTAGATAGATCCTGCGATCTTGGGCATGGTAGGTTGTTATGGTAACTACTACACAACAGGTGATCCCAACTAAATCTTTATTTTAGTGCTGGTTCAGGTTTAATTAAAATGGGGATTTTTAACGAATATATGGCATTTCATAGGCTCGGGACCGCCATTTTACGCCCCCTCCGAAGGATGGCATAACCAATGTTTTTTACTCTCACTAAAAAATCCCAAGACCACAACCCGAGTAGATAGATTCTGCGATCTTTGTAGGATGCTATGCAAACCACTAAACCAACACGTGATCCCACAAAATAAAGTCAAATATGCTACTAAAGTAATATACTATGGGTGATGGATAGACCAGGGAATAAGGCATTTTTAATTATTCTCGGGATTTGGCATGCCTCCACTTGCTAAATTCACAGGCTGTTGCATGTTTTATGACATGTACTAAGTAATCGGAATAATTTAAAGTTTACTGCAAAGTTTTTGAAACTGTGAATTTGTTTCGATGAAAGCGATTTGGATACTTTTAAGAACTTCGAAGATGGTCTCCAAAGTAGTTAATATAGCTGTTTATTGCAATACATTTAAGTCTCCAATCAGTAGGTATATTTCGCTAAGATATTGACTCAGCATATTTCAATGCTTCAATCAAGGTAAACTCTTATACACATGTTTGGGCTGATATTTCTTATCTCCCAACTTATGAAATGTAGTTTTGTAAGGTAGATATTTACTCGATCAAATACTCGATAATTTCCTTATAACAGGATAAATATTGCACTATTATCACTTAAATGCGTCGCTAAATCTACACCTAAACCATAGGATTAAACATTCGCTAAAGTTACGAAACGGAAACAGTTTAAAATTTCTGTGATGAAATCGCTAATAATACTGAATAAATATTGCAAGATAGATCTATTTTGCACAAGTTACGGGAAGGTAGTACAAACAAGACAGAACAGAGACGGAGAGTCGATGGTGCGCAGTGAAAGCGACTATTAGTGGGTGGGATCTGATAAATCTGCTCCAATACGGCCTACAATTTCATAATTCCATTCCTCGGCTTCATAACATCGGCTTCTATTCTTCCCCTAAATTGAAAACTTTCCAAACAGCTACATTTCGGCGTCGCGTCGTGCCATGAAAGCTAATCTGTAACAATCGGCTTGCACATTCGCCGAGGGATAAAGTGTCCGATCGCTTTTGTGCGATGGAGTTCATAGATACGTTGGATAATAGAAATGAAAGTCAGCTTTGTGCTTACTTCGCCTTACTTTATATAGCAGCTGGTTTATTCTTTCATGATTATTTAACTGGAATTATGCGGCTAGATGTAAATATCCAGAACTAAAGTTGACATGAAGTCTAATATTTAGAGCATATAAAACGTGGATTGAATTTCAGATAATCTTATATAATAGTAAAACTAATTAGTAAAACAGTAATTATAATTATTCTTTTTTTTCTTTTTATCGCTGTTTATTGTTGGTTTCTTTTTACATTTTTCTCGAGGCCTGAAATAAGCGAATAATTATTTAAGCATTCCATTCATTACTTAAGACGGCTCATTCTAGAACAATCGGATACATCTATAGGTTCCTCTTTATGTGCTAAGCATGGTTAACTTTTTCCAATGAAGTAAAAAGCAAAAACGTACAATGTATATCAAGAACGTATATATATATAAAATTTTCATAGAAAGCCGCAGTGTAATGGAAGACAACATAAAACTATTTTAAGGCCATCTAAAATACTTAACCGAGCGCCACCTGTGGTGTAAAGGTTAGGGTAAAGAAACCTAGTATGCTCATTATCGCGGCAATGATTGGCCGGTGGCCCTTGGATTTTTTAAAAGGGAGAAAAAAATCCAGGGTCATGTTGTCCTTCGGATGGGATGTAAAATGGGGTTACTGAGCCTGTACATTATCAGGTACTAGTTAATTATATAATGATCCTGATTACACCTGTATTAGTAAAATTTAGGACTTCCACTATGTAGTATCGTCCGAATAGCCTATAACAGTATCAAGTGAAGTAAAATAAATAAACAAACAAATCCATACTATTTCGTATCAAATACTTTTTTTTACAGTATCTCCTCACTATGTAGACAGACGCTCGGTATATTTTTCATTATTACATAATTAAATTTAAAAAATATATTAAAAAAATATATTTAAAAACTAAATTATTATTTTATTACAGTTTTCTTTTGTGATCACACATGGTTATGATTTTGTTGGATATATTTACATTACCTGCAAACATTGAGTTATCCTATCCATTACTCAACTAAAATTGGTGTGGAAAGTCCAACTTTCCCCCACTAGTGAGGGAAATCCACTTTCCCCAACAAGTGAGGGAAAACCACATTCCCACACTAGTGAGGGAAAGTAATAGCCACCTTGATCGAATTTGACAATCAGCACTCTGTTATTATTCATTTTACATTCCTAAAATGTTAAAATAAATAATTTTAGAACTATTTTATATTTAATTCAAGATAGATTTTATTCATTTTGAAGCGGTTTTATGGAAATACTAGCGGACCCGACCACGCGTTGCTGTGGCTGTTGTAATAGTTTTAAAAAAGATTACGTTAAAATTTGAATTTTAAAGAAGCAATGAATGAATAGAAAAAATGAATTAAATAGATTTTTGATTTTACATTTTATTCATCTTATATCTAAGTATAGTATATAATAAATAAATAGTATACAAAATTCTTAACTGATGAAATATAAACATTAGTTTAATGAATAAGGTATATCATGATTGATTTTTAATTTTGGCTAATAATATTTATTTAAATTTTAATTATTTATTTCAATTTAATTAAGGGCTAATATTTTTTGGTAATCTATCGTTTGCTGATACAAATAGATTAGATGGTTTACTAACACGTGAGGATGCAACATACAATTGTTCATGGGAGAAACATGGATGTTCTAGGCCCAAACCGCAAACGATGAACCATGAGACTTGTTGATGGCCATAGCAAAAGCCAAGCGTATATCAAATTGAACTCTTTTGAAAGGTATCATGGGTTCTGACGGTATCATTGGAATACTTGGCTACAGGACGATTTATCCTTTAAAGATTCCAGTTAACATTGCTGCTTCAATAACATTCCCGGTGATATTTTTGATGACCAAACGTGTACCATTCCATAATTGGTGGATTCAAATTACGCATGATCAATAATAATAGCCAACACATATCACTAAGGGGCATGAACAATTTCAAAAAATCAAATTTCATCTACTTTAAAAATGGTTATTTATGTTTTTTTCCGTAAATTTTATATATTAGAGAGGGCTGAGATTCCGGTTAATTATTATATATAATGACCTGTTAGACGCGCAGAGCTATGTGGACTCAAATTGTTGCAAATTTCATCTTCTTTAAAATTGTTATATATATGTTTATAAGTTGTTTCCTTAAAGCTCACTGATTAGGAGAAAAACGCTAAAAACTGAAATAACTCCGAAAATTTCGAAGTTTTTCGGCCACCAAAAGTATTCCCGTCCTTTTTTTCGGTTGCAAACTTGGATTTAAACTACTCAGCCATGCCCTTACAACATATCAAAAGTGCAGCATCATCAAGCGTGGCTGCTACGATCGACCCATAATCAATATTAATGGCCGACCTAAATCACTCAGGGGTATGAAAAATAGTTTACGTCCGATTCTCAGACCTACTGAATATACTCACAAAATTTCATTAGAATCGGTCGAGTCGTTTCGGAGGAGTTTTGTTACAAACACTTTGACACGACAATTTTATATATTAGATTTAATATAACCTTAAATGTATTAGAATATTCACACATCGGAAATTTGGAGATTAGCATTAGCATTACCGACTAGTGCTAGTGCAGTTTTAACAAATCTAAAGTTTCACCTTTAATTTCTTTATTTTTAAATGGTTGCAGGAAAAATGTAATATTCAATATGTGAGAAAAGTGCTTGTAACACCCTCGTTCAATTACCACTCGTCTTCGGCTCGTGTGGTGAAATTCACACGGGCGTAATAAAGTGGCATTTTCCTCACTTGTTCAATTTTTATATTCTATTTTTTTAAAAGTTTAATAACATCTTTTGCGACTTCCTCAATGAATCTATGTCACTGTCTTTGTTTAATGATTTCAAAATCTCATATCCCTTTTTTTCACCTTAACTTTATATCAAAGGGCTTTCATTATCCCTAAAGTTTTTTGTGTATTTTTTAATAGGAATAACATATAACCTATATGCGAGAAAATTATCAAACCTGTTATGTTAGTCAGGTTTTCTAACTATTTAGTTGTATATCGGTAAATTGCATGACTTTGAGTTGTAAGAGATGATACAGATGAGTTTTAATTTATCTAGAGATAAATCGATTTTAAATATTTTGGAGGAAAATCGCATAGTTAAAAGAACATCTTAAAATAATTGTGTAAGATTTGACATGCCAACCTGATGTCGACGATCGTACCAGTAATAATAGCGTACGAGATGGTAAGACTCGTTAGTATAGGTGTCTTGAATATTGAGTTGTTGAACCCACGGGCCTTCGAGCGACTCATTTCTTTTTGCTGGCGATAATTGGCCATTAAGGTTGCACGCGTTCATAGCTCATGGCTTGTCGTCTGCGGGAGTCAACTCAAGTCAACGCAGATGGAAAATCAACATTCCATCGAGAACCGACTGAAGGTGGTAAGTCCGAAGACAATTAAAATATTCCTATTTTTATCATGTTGGAAGTTTTTCTAACACATCGGATAATTAATGTAAGCTGGGCACAGCGTACGCGGGCAATTAAAATAACATTTTTATTGATTTTATCGGCTTCCCTTCTCGTGTTTTGACCGTAATGAGAATCTGATAAAATATACGTGTTGATCGTTTACGAAAGTTTGGCTTTGCTTTTGGCTACACATTAATGTATAAACTTTTATAAATATTAAATTGATAATAGATTAAAATTATCAATTTAATATTTTGTAAAATTCTAATTGTAACAGTTATGCATGATTAAATACGATCAGTGTGTATTATTGTTAGCTTGACCTGGCAATAATATTAGGTTGGTCGAGGACTACCCCAAGAACTCTTTATTGAGTTTTGAGTTGCTACGCAGAAGGTTCTGGGCTCAAATCCGGCTGTGGCAGATAAATTATTTAATCTTTTAACTCCCACTGATGGTCCCTGTGGGATTCATAGATCCTCTTGAGTCTCTACCAGCCTTTATAAAGTCGGCGCCCTCAATTGGCGGAAAAACCTGGCGGTTGAGCGTGCTCTGGGAAAAATCATTTCCCTACAAAACTGTTATCCTAAAAATAGTTGTCGAACATCTTGCCAAGACCAGATATTGGTTGAACCTATACCTTTCTGTGATAATGATAATATATGAATTATTATTTCAGTGTATATTTTGTTAATCATTTCTATTAAACAAATCCTCTTTTCGAATGTTGTTAATCTTTTTTAATTCTTTTTTTTTTGGCGAAAGGATAAAGAGTGGTTTCACAGATTATTATTAATTATTAATAATTCAAAATGCATTCATCGCGTTGTTGTCATATCTCTATACAACCGTTCGCTAAATTATTCAGTCTGTATTTTCTCAACCGAGAACTATTACCTTAATAAAATAAAAATAAACATTTAGAAAAAAAAACAGAAACAGAATAGTGAAGATGGTCTAACGTTGCCGTCTAAGGCTACACCTACATTGGATCCGGTGTGATACGATGAGACGTCGCTAGCAAACCAAATGACTGAAATATATCGAGATTTATAACATTTGGTTCTTTAAATTTATAAAATTAAGATTATTTATTAATTATTTTTAATACATTTATATTTTACTATAATCTATAGTAAAATATGTATAATGTATACACCCCAGCATCGTATGTGATAGAATCACGTCGCACCGAATCGGATCCAAGGTGTAGCCTAAGGCTACACCTACATTGGATCCGGTGTGATACGATGAGACGTCGCTAGCATACCAAATGACTGAAATATATCGAGAGTTATAACATTTGGTTCTTTAAATTTATAAAATAATTAATAAATAATCTTAATTTTATAAATTTAAAGAACCAAATGTTATAACTCTCGATATATTTCAGTCATTTGGTTTGCTAGCGACGTCTCATCGTATCACACCGGATCCAATGTAGGTGTAGCCTAACTCGTAGAACACAAAAGTTAAGAAAATATTTTATATTTAATAATAATTAAATATTTAAGTAATAACGAGTTAATTTGTGTAATTAAATACATAAGATGTGATGAATAAATTAAAATCAGTAACCTAGTGAATGTTCGTAATTAATAATGTTTGATGATTGATGATCGGTTATTAACTCATTAAAGAAACCGAAAGCTCAATTATCGTATAGTGACAGTTTGTAGTGTGTCAAATTGAATCTAACATCGCAGATCCATCATTTGGATTTATAAGAATATTTTTTGTTAATAATTTTTTTTCTTATAATCTGGGCTCATTACTTTAGGAATTTATATTGGGAAAGAGAAAAACATTTCCAGTGATTATATATTCTTAATCCTCATTGATCATTTGAGACGTTTCGACAACACTGGGTCATTTTCAATCTTTTACATTTAGTTTTCTGCATCAGTACAAATCATTTATATAACTTTATAACAGTTATATGTCTAAAAATTCTGTGGAAAAATAATAATAACTATAGTAAAATGCATAATTTAATAAAGTGTCCAAAATAACTAGTAATAATTTAAGTATAGATACCTCAAAGTCACATTCATTTTACATTTTTTTAAAATAAAACACTAGGGGACCATCTATCCTCCATGGTCAAGATAATATTACATTAAAACCAAACTTTGACCCTTGAAAGACTAGATCTCTTTTAAGTACTTTTGAATATTTAAAAAAATAAATATATTAAATTATGGTTCAAAATAAACCTCTACAAAACAACATATAAGCTCTTTTTTAAAATTTCATTTTAAATATTTCATTATATCCTTTAATTAAATTATGAAAATTTATAAGATTATTACATGTAAAATTTATTTTATAAGATCTATTAGTAGGTAATAGGGTCAGGTTATTTTACTCTATCTGATTTGTTTATAGAGCATGAGCCATCTTATGTTCTAATGCTTTTTTAAATTTAAAATAATGGAAGAATACAATTTACTAATTTCTCCTGTCTTTTATCTATCATTTACTGTATTCTCCACTTTGTCATTTATGAACAAAGCCTCTACAAATTTCCTTTTAATTGTGCTCTTCTCTCCATGTAAAATTTTTGGTTTATTAAAATCGAATGTGTGTGATTCTTTTTTACAATGCGCTGACAATCCTGTGCTCGTTTTAGCAAATACCTCCACCATCGTTGGCTTAGGAACAGTACAGTTTCTACTGTACTGAACCCAATGCCCTTCAAAGTTTTTAGTAAATCAAAAAGTTTGTAAAATTTTTTGTTTTCAAATTATCTTAAATTCTAGAAAATTGTCAATCCTACCTCGAAGGTCTATGGTTTAAAATAAAGTAAAGACAAACTTCCGAGCTTTCTGCACATAATATTAATAAAATAAAGCCAATTTTAATTTCGAACATTCCTCACCTGATTTTAATAAGCCTACTAGTTATTTATTTACAACTTCAAATGATGCGGATTTTGACTATTTCCAATGACCATTTGTAAATGTATGTATTTTTCATTTATTATAGGAATCGAGGGAGGTGAGCTAATGCTCCAGGAAGTTGTGAGTCCAACATCTTCGTGCTGTTTGCTCATACAAAGCCCATAATGACAGATTATTACGGGCTATTTAGAAGGATTTTTCTGTGGAATCCTTCGATATCAGTAATATCTATTGTTTCGAAGTAATCGGATACCCCCAGGGGCCATCCTTGTGATGTACCGCGCGTGTCGTCAACTCGGAATTTACCGATGCTAATCCTACCAATAATTGAGAGTAATGAGCCACCGTTAATCATTTGGATCGTGACTTCCTACGCTGGATGTTTCGTCACTACTTGGAATAGTTGATTTATACGTACTATTCTACTAATTGATATGCTCCGTCTCGACATTGGTACAATACTCCTCTGGGTAGACGGTATGACATAATAGGCGTAGTTGTAAAAAAAAAAAATTAAATATGCAGCCATAAGGACAGCCGTCAGAAGTGGAAACTCAAAACCTAGGAGCGACTGTTTGAGCTGCTCCTGAATGAACTCCTTTTTAAATTTCTGAATAAGTTATAGTCTGAATTATTTAAATTTCATAATTGTTAAGTTGAAATTATCAACATTAGCCTGGTTTTCAAATATAACACCAGGAGGTTTTTATTTACCTTCGAAGCAATAGCTCAATACATTTTCGAGTAGTTTATTTATTAACCAGAGCATATAATAGGCTGCACAATCCAGAATATCAATAATTTGAAATAATAATTCGTACGTAGTAATATTATTTATATCTTGTATTTGCATTAAGATGTCAATTAGAAAAAAATGTTAATTAGGTAAATTGATTTTTTCTATTTTCCATTCGGACCATATTATTCCTTATTAATGAACTTTATTTCAATTTTTAGCATTATTATCATTGTCAAAGTTTTGCTTTCAATCATTTCATAAAAAAAATAACACAGCTATGACAAAGACAATCTTTTAGGAGAAAGGAAAAGTTCGAGTAGTTATTGATGTTTTATGTAAAATCAGTATCAATTAATAATAATTACTATCCGACTTTATATACATTTACAATTAGTTTATTTATTAATCAAAAAAGGACGAGGTGCAGGAACTCGATACAAAATATTAATATTCAACTAAGTAGGTCGAAATAATAATTAGTATACAGTCATAATATTTATATAATCCAGATACATGTGTCGTTCCGTCCATTAGGAATTTAAAACATTAAAGACATTTATGAACCTTGGCTTTGGTTGTCATTTTGATCTACTGCAGCTTCTCTTTATTTCCTTTTTGGATCCAGAAGTCTCTGAAAATTTCTCCCTGGACTTTTACCAAACCGCTACTACACAATAATGTCATCCTTATCAATCTGGTAAGTTTTTTAGGGCACCCAAGAAACATCAGGTTTTCATCTAGCTTATTTCTTTCTATCTGCTCCTATGCCTGTTTGAAGCCTATGAAGAGGTGGGGTAGATCTACATTCCACAGGTTACATTTCCCCAGCTTGTTCCTGATGGTAAATAAACAGGACATTTAATTATACCAAATAAAACCTTTTAGTGTAAACGGAAAGTTATTGATGTATTAAGTTATTGGTAGTATAAAGTATGTGACTGTTAAACGACGTTTTTGTTAAGTATTATTATTATTTTTACACCTTTAAACTAATGTCGATTGAAACAAATTGTATAGTCCATACAAAAGCTATACAATTTGTCTGGCCAACGCGTCGCGGGGATGTCGCGCATGTTGGTGACGCAAAACCATTAGTATTTCTCCTACCGAAGTTTTCAATTCCAAAAATTAATAATAAACAAAAGTTGTGGTATTGTTCAGTAATAATCTCACACGATTATTTATATCGCTAAATTAATTATTCATTCGAGAGGGATTTGATAAAGTGGTTTGGTTGTTGGTTTCTTTTGCGTGCGTGCTTTACCGCTTACCTTTCCACTGGAGATAAATTAACAAGGCTAATCAACGAGATTGGAGTGATATATCAAACCACTTCATATTTTCGATTCGACGAATCATCCGCTGCAACTAGTAATCGATCCTAGCCCGCCCCAAACCGAACCTAATTTAGAGGAATCTGTCGACACGGATTTCAGCTTGGAATAGATCGGGACTATTGCTCCTGTTTGTATTGGGTTCGATTTTATAATCGCCGTATGCCTCGTGAAATTTCATAAGAGTTCTCCCAACGACCGTACTAGAAGAGTTATGGGAATTAAATTCCATTAGCATATTAATTACTTTTGGGTTATTGGGGCGGCCGTTGGAATCGCATAACAACATTTCATTCCTCTGCGTAATATTAAAGGAATACGTAGAAAAATATTATAAATACGGGAATGCTATACGTAAATGTTCGTTTTTAAATTATTTTTTTACTTTAGTTATACTGCTGTAGGAAATTCGGTATGTTTTTAATTATTATTTAAGATGGGAACATTTATCTACTATTTTAAAAAATCAGGAATACTGTATTTTTGAATTTTTTAAAAATTATTTTATTGAATTGTACAACTGTAATATATACAAATGCTGTATGAATAAATAAATACATGAAAGGACATGTAGAGGCTCTACCCATTGGCAGCATTGAATTTTTTAAATCAAGAATCATACATATCAGGAATAACTATTAATCCGCTTTTGTTCAGTAATGATTGGAAGCCAAAAGTCATTAGAATGATTGAAATCAAATTATTTTCATATGTCTATAGTAATCATAACCATCACTTATTATCGTAGTAATCATCTATCATTGATTAAGATTAATTTATTCTGATGCAAATTAAAAGTAGACAATTTCGTTATTATCTAAAACGTGAAAATTCTACATAATATCTTAATGTTTATAATTACATTAAATGATTATTTATAACTAATTATAGAAACAAGTGATTTTTTATTATTTTTTAACACATTGGTTTTATTTATTAATGATTTTATATAGATTTGGATGTAACATGGGAGTATATCTTTAGACATAGGTAAAACTATTATATTATCTCTATTTTGAAACTTTTATATTGTCTCTACTATAAATATTCAGGAATGAGAGAGTAGATAATCTTAAAAGTTAAAAAAAATAACGTTTTACATATAATTTCTCCATTGCAAATCATTTTCATTTTCCTGTAATAGAGATTTTTTTATAATTACTTTTTTATTCTAAGGTATTGATTGTTTGTTTGATTTTTTAACAATGGTGAACAGACATTTAAAGTGTTTCAATTTGTTTATATCTTTGACTAAAGAAGAATGAAATCACGTAATACTAAAGCCTCAGCTTTTGAAAGAAAGGAACAAAAAATTAAAATTAAAATAACAAATGAGGGGCGAAAAAGCGAAGAAAATTACCTTTGAAAGCTGAAAATAGCCAACACGTGGATTAATTAAGGATTAGGGTACTGAAAAAGACACCGAAGAGCTCGAAGTCTCTTCAGGTGGCTCAGAAGGAGGACGCTCTTCACTTACTTGGGAAAGAACTTCAGAATTGTCAATGTTTTCAAGAAAGAAAGAGCAAATAAAAAAATAGGATAAAGGTGGATAGAAGAAAAAAGCAAAACCACTAGGAACGAATGGAATAGATATGAAAGAAGAAAAGAAGGAAACGACAGTTGAAACAAACGTAGTCCGTATTGACACTGTCATAAAAAACAACATATAACGGTACTAATGGTTTCGTATCAAACAAAATTGCAGGTATATATATATATATATCATTCCGTGGATATAAAAAACAGGAAAACTACTTCCATCTGTATTAATAATATGGAGAAAGTGAACTTAAGTATTATTAGAAAAGTATTGGGCTCGTTCGTTTGTAGGAAACATTAAATACGACGCTAGGATTAAAATCGCATGCTAAACCAAGTTTCAATATCCGTAGACGTCAGCTTCGCTAACAATCCAGCAATTTGTTAAAGTCTGCATGGAAGCATATTCTTTAAGAGGAGCAAGAAATATGAATTATTGGAGTTTATATTTTTAATATAATTAATATTTACATCTGGTGTTTTCTCAGTAACGAAATGAATACTAAATAATGGTAACGGTATGTGTATAATTAGGACAACTTTTATACCTTAAATGGCCATAACCACGAGCGAAAATGTTTGGAATACCTCCTAGCCAGGAATTTAAATGGACTCGGAACATTTCATTACAGAATCATTGGGCCCGAAAAGGGGAATATGACCATTAGGAAAGAAATTTCGGACGCGCATTTTTTTAATTTTTATATAGGGAATAAAACGTAAATAGTCACTAACGGTTTATCTGATTCTTTAACTCCATTTATGGACTAGTAAAAATGTTGGGTGTCAAAACACGTTTCATCATTGCTGGCCAGTTGGCTGCATCGCTCAGCTCAAAGAGGCCGATGGATTGTCGGAATGGCGTTGAGCCTTGAAGATGGAGTTATGACGGGCGATGTTGTGATTTCCGCCGAAGATGGAAGCTGTAATGTATTGATTAAACCCGACGAGGTAGAGGTTTCGTATGGAAACAAAAGACACATCGCCTACACCCCATTGTTCCGACCATTCTCGTTTCAAAAGAAGACAAACGCTTCCATTCTTACTCAAACTCATTCCCGATTCTGTTTATTCCAATTAAATGAATTATTCAACATTAGCCTCTTTTACATTATTATTCGGCTTTGAATAATGATGAATGTCCGCCTAATGGGGATTTTTAAAACGCCAGACCGTCTGAAGCCTCTTCTCGTCATGGCCCTCTCCGGCAATGTCACAGCGGTCTTGACGATATCGGAAGATTTATTATGGCTGAGTAATATTTGGTCGATTTTGAGTAATGTTTCCGAAACCCGTATCGCTCATTCAGTGGACTCAAAAATAACTAAAATAACCTGATTTTTCAAGTTCTACGCTAGTTAAAGAAATTCTAATTGGGGTATCGATAAATCATACCATTCCTACTTTAATGTTGGTATTGAAACTCTTTTATTAGCCATTAGAACATTTTTAAAAGCTTGAAGCTTTTTTGATGTCATTACTATCATAAAACTTCGAGTTCAAGCAGGATACAACTGCTGTACTGAAGGCTTAACTCAAATGTGCCAATTTTTGAGTTATGTCTTCGTTCTTTTGAAGGAGCGATATGTTCAAGGAGAACAGACTTGAATAATTATAATGATTAATGGTTCAAACACTAAAACACCCTACTCATCACGAAACATTGGATTTTTTTTCCCCTAAATGTTTATCTATGAAAAGGTCGTAGCTTAAATAGACTTATAGCTTTCTCAACAAGCTACAAATATTTTACTGATATCTAATGTCGTTAAAATAATAATCTAATAAAAAGTTTTAGCCTATTTTTGGAAATTTACTATAGATTTTAAATGTCGTACTTTTGTAAATTCAAATATTCGGAGAAAATATTCTATGTTAGCATAGAATTATAGTTATTGTATGGAATAATAATGGAATGGCGATTGGTGTTGGAAGTTTCAAGGACTCGCTTGCGGGTTGTAGTGCCAACATGATCATAATATTCCATTCTAAAATACAAGAAAATGTTATAAATCTGTTGACTTTAAATAGAAGAGATGGTAAAATAAGGCTTGCCCCGCTCTGAAAAAATCAAGGTTTCACCAACCTATAGATTTTTTTTTTTACAATTATCCAAACGGTTATAATAAAATTTATATAAATTAAAAATATTTATTTATACGTAAAGGTAAAGGTGACAACCTGCGGAACAGTTTTCTACCTCCTTGTCGCTTTTTAATTGTTTATTCATTGAAAGAAAATTCACACGTAGAAAAAAATAATATCCATTTATTGATAGAAATTATACAAATGCCATTTGGTCCATATTTTAATTATGTTCTTCTTTTGCAAACCTCCCCTGAGGAATTCAAGTTGCGGGGTAGATGCAGAAACATTCCTACGTGGAAAAATAACACTAAATTTCGCATGACAACATATTTGATTTTTTTAAAAATTTTAATATGATATTGTTGCATTCTCTAGCACCTTTACTTCAGTAAATTCTTTGACATGGCTTCTTCAGAATTTTTAGAGAGAAATCTCTTTAACCCCAATTTTTTTATACGATTAAATTAATGGTTAGAATAACGATAGTAGCGTATTTTTCGATTAAAGTTTGCTGTAAGGTATAGTTGAATATTTGCTAGTAAAATGGTTGTTACTTTGAAAAAATAACTTCTAATTTTCTCATATAGAGGTGTGTAATGTAAATTTTAGCAAACGTTGGGTTAAAAAGATTAACTAATGAAAAAAAAACATTTAATGTCACTCCATCCTCTGATTCACTGTTTAATGTTCTCTTGTAATTGATTGAAATCACCACGCAACAGTTTAGTGATTAACTTTTCGGTGTGATAAAGTGTTCTTGCAATATATAAACAATTATAAAGTACTTAAGAATTGATGTGAAGGCAGCCACACTCAGTAAACATTTATTTCTTTAATGGCAGAGATATAAGTCTAATTGAACGTTTTTAATTCTTGTCATTTATTTTACAGTCATAACCTAAACACTATGAAAAATGTACTTACCTATATAAAAAGAATCTAGGATTTTTTGAAGGTGTGGGTCAAGTCTAATTTGGCCACCATCTTCAGTGAAAATAAACCATTTTATGATTGCTTTATGTTAGAGAGAAAAATAGTTGACTGGAAGATCTAATGTAGGATGGAAATAGTTGGGGAGTGCAGTCAAAATAAAAACACTTAATAAGTGAGGACTTATTTAGTGTTTTTATTTTGACTGCACCCCCCCCCCTCCAACTATTTCCATCCTACATATAATTGCTTTATATGCAATAGAATTAAAACAAGTATCATAGTAAAATTCAGTAATTTTTTGGACTGGATAAAGATAAAAACAATTAAAAAGCGAAAATTTTGTTTCTTTCTTTAACTCATAATTTATCAATCTTAATACTTGTACTTCCACTCGTCTACTCTAGTTCGGAACTTGAATTTTTGGTATTTTTGTTCTATACCGCAGTTACTTTTAGTAATCACAGCTACTTTTGAAAAAAAAAATACATTAAAAATAACATCTGGATTGAAAATGTTTAAATTCATTTATTATCTTCTTAGAATTACCAAAAAGTATCTAAAATAAGTAATTGAGGTACTGAACGAAAAAGATTCGGATGTAATAGGATCATAATTTAGTTGCATTATTCTGTATTACATATGTATAGATTTACCAATATTTTTATTTTTCTATAACTTTATCAATCACCTTAAAACTAACTTCAGGGAACGGAGTGGCTCAGTAGAAGAGCACTGAGTTGCTATGCCGGAATTCCTGGTTCAAATCCCGCTGCAGGCCATAACTTTTATTTAGTCTGTTTGGAGCGGGAGATGGATCATATCTTTGATGCGCGGACATAAAGGCTTAATCAAAATAAGTCCATAGTACTGAATCAGGAATGATCAGACAAGAAATAAATGTATGCTTCAAATAGAATTACTACTATATTGTTTGAAAATTACTACTATATTGTTTTATAAAAATAAAATTACAAATAATATCAATAATTAGATTTTGCATAAGGTTTTGAACTTTGCTGTTGCTCTCCTGAAAAATTCAAAATTTTCAGTTAAGCCCTTATGACTGCGCATCAAAGATGTAGGATTTAGAACTCTCCTGGGGCCCACCCAGCCACTATAAAATATAAAAAGAATAAGGTATCCAAAATAAGGGGGGAAATCTTGCGGTTGACCGTGACCTAGAATTAGTCGCCTCCTAGCAGAACCGTTGTCTATGAAATAGTACAGTCTCTACCATGTACTGAATCCCAGAGCCTTGAAAGAATGGAAAGTAGTTATCGAAATGAAAACATAACAATTAAAGCTAGTAAAATTGATTAATTTAAAATTTTGTTGCTCATCAATTTTAGGCAAGATACACTCTTTTTTAATACATATTTTATTGATATTTTATTATATAAATAAATTTACGATTAATTGTATATTGTTATAAAGTTTCTATATTTATATTAGGTACCAAAATAAAGGGCAACTTATTTTAATAGTTTTTGCATCGCAAATTATTATTTTAAGGGGGCCATTTATGTTTCGTGTAAAACCCGCTGATAATAAGGAATGTAATTATATTATTTAAAATTTTAATAAATCTTTCTCATGAAGTTATTACTGAAAATAATGTTGAAAGAAAAATAGTAATGAAATAATATTAAAATTATATTCAAATTTATAATAAAAAATACAAAGCCATTACTTGTACGAAATATGTTTACATAATTGAAAACAGAAATGATCAATTGTGCTTATTCGAAAAATGACCTTATAAGTAAATTAAATAAAATTGATGAATTATTATTAAAACAAATCTGTTCCGTAGGTTGTCGCTACGAGTTGAGTTACAAGTTTTAACTTTTTTATTTGTTTCATTTTTAAGGTATTGTGAGTTTTAGCATGGAAAAGAGAATGTAATTATGGGTAATGTGTAGATTTCATTAATCATTTCATGAAGAAATAAAGGTTTCAACTAACTTTTTGAAGTATAGATGATATATGTTTGTTGAAACGTTCATTTTTAGATGAAATGAAATGATACACATATCCCATAATTACATTCTCTTTTGTATTTATACTAAAGCTCATGATGTCTTGTATTTTTGAAATACATTAAAAGGGAGACGAATAAGGTTAAAACTTGCGACTCAACTCGAAGCGACAACCTGGGGAATAATGACCAAACAAAATTATTTTAACTTCATATTAGATATTATTTGGTTCAAATAAATCGATAATATATGAATAGGAATATCACCGCTGTTAATCATAATGAAATAATTTGGTCCGTTTTATGCTGTTTAATATTATGAATTACTTTAAATTAGACAACAATTTGTTTAAATACATATTATAAACGACCATATTGCTTTAAATTAACGGCATTTGTATACACGAGGGCCTTTATAAACAGCTGGTCGAGTCGTTTGTTCTTATCTAGATCGCTTAGGCATCAAATAGATCAGGGGAGAACACAGCACGCAAGGTGTTTAGTTAAGCTTATCAATATGTCAACTCTTGGATAGATTGCACGGCCTGTATATTTATAAGGCGGGTATGGCATCCGTAAACATATGTTTAAGAAAATGTGTGTCAAAAAATGTTTATACAGGTAGAGATATTTTTCAAAATAAGAATAGAGCTATGACAACAAAAAATTCGTTGCTAACAAAAGTATAACAAAAAAAGGGATTTTTTATGGTTTTAATATTTTTTGGCGTATTAGAATCCCTCTGAACTTATTTTTGATTTTATATTAAGTGGGAATGATTTATATTTAACTATATTTAGTTATCCGAGTCTCATACATTAGATATAAGCTACAAAGTGTAGTAAGTTACTTTAAATAAGTAACTACACTGCTAGGTTTTACCTAAGGACTCCAAAAATATCCGGTATCCAAACAAATTGAAAATTTGGATCAGTATAAATTCTGTTGTCGGAGGTAACAATTTATTAGTTTTTTAAAACACAAAAATAAATATATTATAGTATCCCTGGATAAACTAGAAAATTGAAAAAAATAACTAAATAAGATATCGATTTTAGACCAAACAAATCTCAGGCTAAAAAAATATAAATAGAGCATAAATTAAACATATAAATTGGTAAGTTGGTAAAACTGAAAAAAACAACGGTTTTTTAGCTTCTGTTTGGTTCAACATTGGTTGTTCCTGGACTCTAAATCCCTATTTTTATGTTTAACGTTTTGTATTATGTTTTTTTCTCCTTCATCCTGGTTATTTCTATCCATTTCCTTTATATTATAAAATCATATTAATTAATTTTAAATTATTATAAGGCTTTATTATGTTATAAATTCCACTCGCTCATTTTAATCCTAATTAGATTCCCACTAATAACGTATCAACTTTTATAGATTGACAAACTACTTCTCAAGTAATTTTATTATCTTCATAGCTTTCATTTCACTATTGTTTTTCTTTCCTTTTTACAACTGATCTTTTGCTAATTATGTTTCATTTCTATCATTTTTGACAACAAAATAGTTATTTCATTTTATGATTTGTTGGTACTAAACTGTTGATGTAGTTATTCCGTTATGTTTTTCTCAGTCTATATTCGAAAGAAGATTCTAAAAATTCCACGAAACGTCGGCACAAACAAAAAAAAAGCTGGAATCCATTCCCCGCCCTCTCCGACCATTTTCTGCATTGCCTGATTCTAAAAACTAAACCACAAATATCTAACTTAATAGCATAATTTAAGCTTAGCATAACTTGAGTTACTAATAAGAAAAAAACAAATAAACAGCAAAATCCAACAAAACCCAACTCACGCATTGACAGCCGGAAAGGGCATATCGTTGACAAGACGGTGGCAAAAAGCCTTATTGGTTCAGATGATCCGGAGGGGACTGTTGTGGTTAGTGACACTCTGCTCTGTGACGATGCTCACAAGTTGACAGGTTCCTCCTCGCCAAAGTAAATATACATCAGTCACATCTACTTCACAGGAAAGGACACTATTTTTGTTTAAAAATTTTTAAATATTGTCCATATACCTACTCGTAAAACAAAATAAACAGTCTCAAAAAATATTTTTATATTGTACGTACTATTGTAGGCTGCTTTATTGGTCCAGATCCTTAAATATTTGCTACTCGTGTTTAAATCATTGTAAGAAAATGCAGTAAGGAACTTGACGTCACAATTTAGGATCGTTAAAAATAGTGTAACATTAAATAAGGCCAAAACCCTCTTAAATAACAAAAACATTGATTTTCTGAGACAAACTGAATAGGAAAGTTAATTAGAACTGGTGATTTATATTGAGATATTTATTGGTCTTTTAAATACGATTCAGTGAAAAATTAAAAATGTATTAATAATGATTTCGAAAAATATTGAGCTGAATATTGTTAATTAGAAAGTGAAAAAAGAAGGTTCTAAATCTGGATATAAATTTTTTATGGGACAAATATGGTGTAGTTGCTAATAATTGTGTATGTGTATATATATATTATACACTGCCAGTCAAATGTTTGAGACCACCTCTGTCGTTTACACCAATTAATCTACTTTAATCATGCAAAACCTCAATTTTACTAAATTATCAAAGCATATTTACAAAATATAGGTATCTTATTATTTGTATTTATAAAACAAATTTGCAAATTAGGTGTTTGGGACTATGGTAAATAAAAAGAAAATAAGTTGATTTAATCTAATTATCACTGAGACTACAAACGTGCTAAAATTAAATAAGAATAATCAATGTGTTTGTTGTGTCTATAGAAAGACTAATGATATGTTCTAAGACACGAATGCCTCGAGTGGTCAAAGCGGTTTTAAAAGCAAGGGAGGATTTTTTAAGAAAAGAAAAGAAAGTATAACTGCATACTTATATTTTTATATTGTGTTTCCATAAGGTTTATTAAAGTTTCCTTTTGTTTCGGTTTATTTGGTTTTATTTAATCCTAATTATCCCAACAAATTGAAGTGGTCTCAAACTTTTGACCGGCAGTGTATATATATGTGTGTGTATGTGTGTGTGTGAGTGTGTGTGTGTGTGTTCTTGGATACATATATTAGTTTCGACTTATACATTTTTTGAAATATCTATAAAATAAAAAAACATATATATACGAAATTAAGTAAAAATTATTACCATAGTAGACATTGTTTTAATATTGTGTAGGTAAGTTGCCTAATGTTCTACATTTGGTGGTTCTTTCGGCCTCCGTTAATAAAGACCAAAAAAACAATATATTTCAATTTGATTAAAACAATATTTCAAATTGATAATTAAACTATACGAGGAATTATTAATTTTAATTGAGGTATTAATTATTTGTTTAGTTGGATCGATTGAGGGAATATGACAACACATACAATTTTATAGGTAAATGCAACAAGTAATTGTGATATAAATGTTACATGTTGATATAGTACAGACCCTATATCTTGTGAAGAGCTACTCATCGATAGCAAGAGCTTCGATGATTATATTTTTAGTAAAGAAGTTACATGGCCATATTTTTTTCAGTGTTATAGGGAATGATGAAAGGTAACATATATCGAGCTTGAGTGTAGAATGAGTTTGCAACAAAGGGACCGTATAGATATACGGTTACATTACCCATTACATTAAAATAGAATGGCGAAGTCTACTGAAATGAGTTTTTATTAAAAACACATATTGTAATTGGATTTATATATTAGTATACGATTTTTTACTATGTATACCAAATTATCTAATTTTATTTTTTTAGAAATTTTTAAAACGGTCAGGTTTTTTATGTTAGCGATTATTATAGAAAGGAATACAGAAAAAAAAGGAACACATTTCCTATTTTATTACTATCATTAAGTAATTAAATCAGCACCCTTGTGTTTTCTAAAAATTATTACAACATTTATGATGAACACCATAATTTAGGAAATTTCGAAAGTGATGATATTTTCATATAATTATCACTTGGACTTGGCAAATTAATAGCTTTTATCTTTAATTAATTTTATCGACGCAAAACGGTTTTGTGCAACCAAAATGCTGGTTATTAGCTCCGAAGCATTTACATAATCAACAGGACTTTCAAGCCAAGCGTAATAATAAAAACAAACAAGTTTTTATCAATATTAATTAATTACATAGCTTAAAACAAAACTGGGTTAGATGTAAATTATTCATGAAATACATAGTATATTTTATTCGACAAAAAATATTTCAGATGTTGTGGTACTGTTTGATAAATTTTCATAGATATAGTTTAATATTTTTTTAAATGAGTAATTTTTTACATTGCAAGGGTTTACAGAGTTTCACAATAGTCTTACATTTATGAATATGCAACCCCGGCAAATAAGTCCAATTTTATTTACTTACGTCAAATTTTAACCAGAGTGTGAAATTGTATTGAAGGAAGCAGAATCGATTCTTTTGCGTATTTTAGTGTATTTTTATTGTTTTTACAGTAATGATTTGGACTTATAAATTTTAAATGAAGTTGTATGAGGAATTACTTAAATTGAGAATGACAAATAAGTGTCGAAACGTTTTTTTAAACATTCGTTAAATAGCAATTTTTGACTAGAATATGGTTTTTTCTTGATTATTAAATTACATAAATCAAGTAGATTGAGTCCAGTATATAAAAATATCATATAAAGAAAATAGTTATTTGCTTTTAATGGAGTAATGATATAATTAATAACTCCATTTCAAAATATCTGCCTTAGCCACTCATGCACTACGAGAATAACACGGCTTAAACACAAAAAACTCATTTCTGGGAAAATTCGAAATTCGAAAATTAGCCTCTTATTCACCAGGGCTGTAGATATAAATATTTATTAGTTAATTATGATATTAGTATTTATACACTTTTAGATTTATTTTTCTTTAATATAAATTTTATTTCATTTTATTCTAGACTCTTCGGAGATACTACAGAAGACCTTCTTATATAGAGCTATATACAACATAATGAATCCGCATTCCTCTGTACAATTACATTTAAATATTTTAATTGCAATCTAATAATCTAATCCGTCTTTGTTCATACATTATTTTTTATCTTTAATGTACATAAATATATATTCTGTTCCTTTTATTACGTTTCAGACACTTCTTCCATTTCCTGAAGCTCACTTTTTTTCAAAAAGTAAATTAAAAATTAGGGTATCAGTTCCCCAGGTATTCGCTTCGAGCTAGTCTCAACAAGTCTTAACCCTTCATTCTTTTTTTTTTTTAATATTCTTGAAAATAAAAATAATGGTGAGCTTTCTTATGGAAAAAGAGTGTTGATTGTGAGAAATGTGTTTCAGCAATCATTTCATCGTTTCATCTAATATTTCGAAATATAGATGATGAAATTACCTAAACAGTATATCTAAGTCGGTCCTTTTATCAATATATAGTAATAATCTGTAACAAAATTATTTTTATTTTCGAGAATATTACAGAAAAGGAAATGATTGAAAAGTTAAAACTTGTAACAATCTGCGGAACTGACACCAAAATGAGTTGCTAGTGTCAACAACTTTTTTATATTTTACTATGGAATGATATTACTATAATATCAATGTACTCGTGTGTTACATGACAACATATTTTATTAAAATCATAAAAATAATACTAAAAATGGAAAATCTTATTAAAAAACAAACAAACAAATTTTTAATTATTTACAAAATAATATGAAGGTTTGATGATTCTTTAGATGTAAAGGAAAAATCTGTTGCAAAAAAAAAATATTCAAATTAATATGTAATTTTTCTTTAGTGGCCAGTCAGTTGTCCATAAATAAGAAATTCTAATGGTAATAAATAAAAAAAGTTTTATTGAGTAATTTAGGGAAGTGTACCTTGGACAATTTATGGGTGATTTAGTAGATATATGCAACTATAGGATCACAAAAACTAGTAAACTATAATTGATTAATTAAACAAATCAACAAAACAAAAGGATTTGATCAATTGTAACCCTCGCATTTGGGACCATTCTTAAATCCGTTCTACCAGGAAGAAAACTTTCTTTTTGTCACTAGAATAAGATAAGATTACTTTTACCAATGTAGCTAATGAATTTAAGAGAGAAGATTTGCATAACAACTACTGATTACATACTGGTTCCTTGAAGTCATTACAATGCACTAAGCACCCACTAAATACATTCAACACCCGGTCTGCCGCCTGGAGACCCGATCGCAGATCTACAAGTATCAAAGGGAATAAATTCTGCTATACTTTCTTCAGCTACATCACGGACCCACTTAGAGCCGTTAACAAGATTACTAGCGGAGAGTTATATTGGTCGCAATCCCTTGGAAAAATTTATATCCAGTCTCCTTGTTCAGAACCTCTATGAACGGAGGATGATGAAATGGCATTATGTAACGCCGTCTATGTATTTCTGGTAGTCGTTAGATCTGCGAATAATAATATTATTGGGTCGACTGACTTCTTGTATTAATAATCATAAAAAAGTTAACTTACGTAAGTTGTTGCTAGATCCCATCTGTATGTTGTTAATAAAACTACTCTCATCAGAGCTAGATTAATAAAAATAATTAAGCTTAAGATTGCACCGTACATCCAGAAAAATCAAATCAAATTTCTTTAAAGTTTTTATATTATTCTTAAATTGGAGAACAAAAGATGACTTCGAATTATTGTTTGTATTATTTTTTTTGCTACAACAAAAGATGTTTCGAGGTGGTATTAAACCCAAATACAAATGTTGATTTTTTAATCGATAACAATTATCTTTCTGCAGGAAAGATCTTCTATATTTTATTAGAGAAAATTACACAGGTCCTTTCGCTATAATTTCAGCCACCATAATCAATGTATTTTCATTTGCATGATATTAATTTAATATAAATTAATAAAATCTGTAAGAGTATTTTTGCCAATAGTTGAAAGAGTTAATTTATTGTTATAATAGTCAGAAATTCGTCTGTTGCATATCTATATAATATTTAGCAATAATTATTAAAGTAACCTGATAATTGTAAAATGTTTATGGTTTTGTATTTTTTTTAGATTTGCATTAAAATCCTCTAATTTTTAAATGTCTTTTCATCTTATAACTTTTTGTTCACATTAAAATGATATAAGCAGTAAACCAAATAAACTTCCTATCCAAATAATTTATAATAGTTATTTCATATATTCATAAATAGGGTTTAGGTTGCAAGAAATAAATTTATCAATAGGAGTAAAATATTATTGCTTTTATTAATAAATTTTTGTTCATAGATAAGGAAGAATTTATGGTAGTATTTTCAAAAAGTAAAAGAATTATTGAATAATGACCGAATATAATAATAATTTTAATGTTTAAAAAAAATACAACAGAATTTAAATAAATAAAGCACTGATTGTGAGTCTGATACAGATATATAATTCCAAGGTAGCTAGTTCACAGCTCAGCGGGCAACCTTAAGATTTTTTAAAGGCAGTAAAAAAATCCTTAGTTCAGCCGTCCTTCGGAGAGGACGTAAAATCAGTCGGTCCCAAGCCTTTGCGGAGGCAGGCACTCGTTAAAGATCCATATCCTAATTATACCTGGATAGATCAAATTTAGGATTCCTTCAAAACACTATCCGATTAGAAATGTGCTAATATACTAAGTTGTACCCAATTTTCCGAGGGATGATATAAGGAAAATCTATGGTATAAGGTGACTTATAACCCGACAGAGGTACATTGACAGTTAGACCGTAAGATACTTAGTTCCACTTAATTTAGTTTCGGTCTTAATATGCCATAGGAAGCGGAGTGGTTCAGTGGTAGAGCACTTAGTTGCCACGCCGAAAATCCTGCTTCAAATCCCCAAGACTTTTATTTAATCTTTTATCAGCCGGGGATGAATCATATGGGATCTAGCACCCTCCATGAAGTGAGTATCCAAAATAAGGGGGGGGGATCTGGTGGTTATGCGTGATCTAGGACAAATCACCTCTCTGCACAACCGTTGTCCATGAATCAGGACAGTCTCAACCGTTCACGGGCTGTAGTGGTACAGGTTTGTCTTACTAAGCTATAACCTGCAATTATCAGTGGGACATATTATGATATATTATGATTTTCATTAATTAACAAGAATATTCCAGCTAGTTATATCTATATAATCCTACTATAACCACCCCGACATGAGATACGTATAGAGGACAGAGATATTGCGCTGGATTGGAGCAGCTTCATTAGATCGGATCTGGTGAGGATAATGGACGATCTTATCTCAATGCTACCGATAGATTTATGCCCTCATAGAGCATTAATAAAATATCGCCGTTATATATTCGGCTATCGTAACACCTCGTGCGCAACGCCTTGCGCAACTGTACCCCCTCGCAAGTGCGCTCAATGTCATATTCACTTTTTCACAACAACCGCCGATTATGAATCTTGTTTTCTCAAAATTTACGCACAGCTTTGTCAATCATAATCGGGGCGATGGGGTAACGTCAGATTGCGATCTTCCTGACACTAATTTTTGCCTTGTAGAACGTTTAAAAGTTATTTAGTACCGTTCGATCGCTTTAATAATTTTTTCCCTTGAGTTATTATTTTCTAATTGAGAGACAGCTGAGAAATGTAGTGTCATTTTTTGTGACTGAGAGAATTGACTAATGAGAGAAGGGATAGCAACTGAGATAAGTTCTTGGCGATTTAGTGACAATTGAAAAAGATTAATTTTGTTGAAGATTTCGTTAGTTATTCAGTAATAGACTAATCACTAAGGTACCATAATGGTTTGAATGCTGAGGTACTTATTAAGCAATAAAATACTTTGACCTTACATACTTTCCGTATAAAATGTTAACTTATGTAAGTTATTCCCAGATCTCATTGCATGGTTTTAATAAAGTTACAATCATAAAACTTAGATTTATCGAAAGAGCCAGGATTGAACTTTCTAAAGGATAAACGAAACAATTTTTTTTAGAATGTTTATATTATTATCGAAATGGTGAACAAACAGTGATTTCCAATTATTCTTTTTTTAGATACTAATTGAAAATTATTAAAATTTAATAAGAACATTTTTATAAGTAAAAATATTAGTTTGTCACTTGTAATGAATTATAGCAGTTTTCTTTTCCAATCTCAAAAACAAATATAAACAATCTGATAGTTGTTGAACATTTTTTTAAAAACATAACAAAATACAAACATAATATTTATTCAAACCCAATCAGTTTTTAATACTTTCTCTAGAAGAAAAATTAAAATTTATAAAAAAACACCAATTTTTATAAATTTGATTAAATTTTTTGAATCTTAAAAAGTAGTTTATCTTTCTTGGTATATCAAGTATTGTGTAATAAAATAACATGAGATTTGTCTCAAATAAATTCATTTTTCAATTAATCCTTAATCCTAAGTTACTCACAACTGTGTATCAATTTATATGTAGGTATGTGAAAATTGATTAGAAATTTTCGTCATTTCGGATAATATTTTATGAAGGCAGAAGGTAGTGAAAAAGATCCTTTATTTGATAAGGCAACAGAAAAAATCTTATGATTTCAATCGTTTATAAAAACGAAATGATAGTGTCTCCCAAATTCGTATGAGTATGAAAGTAATGAACGTTCTCGAACAATAGATAATCGAAACTCCAATGTTTTCAGTTAATGTAGAAGCCCTTTCTTAATTTAAATTATGACTGAGTTAATGCTTTATTCCCCATACCAGCTGTAGTCGGCAATAATAGTAATTTGAAATAACATTGAATTTGTTTAATACTTATTATAATTTTCGTGAATAATAATAAGTGAGTATGAATTGAGCTGAAAATCACTAGTGTGGCGACTGACTACTTATGACAATGTGATATTGTGAAAATGTACATTATTAGATTTGAAATGATTTAATCACAACATTGTTTTATTATTGATATCAGCAATCATTCCTGCACCAAAACTAAGATGGACTGATGTCATTTTGAAGTCGACTGGCCTATTAATGTTATCCCGAATTTCGATACGCTCAAACTTTTTTGCGAGGTTATTTTGAACTACAGGTTCATGTGAGAGAGTGAAATCACATCTATTTTTGATCGGCCTTCTGATCTAGAACAGGGACAACTTCTAGGAAAAAGACACATTTTGCGTTGAAATCAGCTCCGCGAATTTCACTCTCTACTGTCGACGGTACTGGTCATACCCTACTGTCGACTGGGATTTGGATCTCAATAAGATAAACGAAGGAAATACGAATCTGGAGACGATATGTTTTTTCCTTAATGCGAGATGAGTTACAGAGATGCGTTTTATAATATTAATTTAAATTATAATTAATTAAATTATATTAAATTTTATAATATTAATATTTTATAATATCAGGTTTGGTTCGTAACAAACAGGCGATAGCATAAAATCAAATCAAATATAATTATAGTAAATATTTGTTGAGAGAAATATACAAATGCCATTTGGCACATATTATATTTGTGATCTTTTGGAAACCTCCCTTAAGGGATTCTTGTGGAAGCGTCTATGGAGAAAACTCCCATTGAAGGCACTCCTAGCGTATTTCATCTCAGTGTAGTAGATCCCTGCTCCAAAGACGATTCAGTCTCTTTGTCGGATTCTGTGGTAATGTTTCTGACAGTAATGATTGTAGCAATAAGTTTGAGTGTCATACAATTTTTTTGTAGTTTTTCATGATTGTGTTAGTCACGAGTAGTATGTTCAGGTCTTTAATTAGTGATTTATTTCTTATGTAAAGGAGACAATGGATAGTATGACGAATGTATTTTGACTGGGAGATTTGAATTGTCAGTTAGTGAGATTTTTCGGTTGAGCCACACATATCAAATATAGAATATAAAAAATGATCTATTCCTTGATATAGTTCATGAACTAAACGAAACCAAAGATAGTTTATAGTAAAAAAAAGGTTTCCAAGACATCCTCGACTCTTGGAAAAAATAATAAATAAATAAACTGATACAAGCGGAGCTAAAACCTTTTATTACGTCAGATTCACATCTGGTGAGACAATAACCGTTTTTATATTTAGTTCACAACTTTACCACTCAAGTTTCCTGGCTATACTCCGCCCTAAGTACTCAGATGAGGATTAAAACCAGGGGGTTGGAACACAGTGCTGACTAACAGCCCAACAAGTTTATTTGATAGCACTGAATGGAGAAAAAGTGGGTAGCTATTATTACATTAGATATAATTAAGACGGTAGATATAATAGCGACCGATGTACTCTCACCTCTTGGAAAGGTGAAGGATTCGCAGTTGATTACAATTGTAAGCTATCTAAGACTAGATTAATTTTCTTCATTATGCAGATAACAAAGAGCATTGGAACAGGCTGGGAGTGCAATTAATGGCAATGGTTAGGTGTAGCAAGGATAGTTAGTTAATGGCGATAGGTTGCCCATTGTATTGAGTCCATTACCAGTATGGTCGTGCTTTACTTTAGGTACGCAACTTAACCTTTATTCACGGGAAACGGAATTAATTTATTTGTTACAATCTAAGTTTTCATTCTTGCATTCTCTGTCTCTTCATTTTCTAGATAGGGAAATGAAATAGGGTTATTTCGAATTAATTAACATGAAATTGTAATTAAAATAAAAAGCGACACTTTAGTGTCATAAATAAACGTTAGAGTCTAAAATAGCCTCATTACCGTTATATAACTTTTCCAAGATTTTAAGATATAATTTTCATTATAAGATTTTATTGGGGATAACCTGTGGTCTGGTGGTCACCTTAACAACTTCTATGCTCGAGGTCGCGGGTTCACAGCTCTTCTCGGTTATGCCGTCCTTCGGAAGGTACGTAAAACGGGTTTCTTGACCCTGAATGGTGTAATTAACTCGCTAAAGATCTCTATCCCAATTATACCCGAATAATCAAACTCCCATTTTACCACTACTAACCATAACATCATAATGTGACGTTAAAATGAATACAGAACAAGAAGATTTTATTGGCAAATAAAACTGAAATTGTTTAATACTCAGTAGTGAATAACTTAAATATATTTGTTAATCAATTTTAGTCATTTATCCAATTTACTATGTTATTGTAAATTATGATGATTAACCCTTGTTGGTAACATTCTAAGTTTTGGTTTCTTAGGAACATCTTTCCGCTTTATTTCCATTTTTCCATTGAATCGGGATATTCCTAAGCGAAATTTGAAATATTGAACTGCCTTACAAAAATTAGATTATATTACAATAAAAACTACAGTTGCACAGCCCACATGATTCGACTATTGCTGATAAATACTACAAGTAGCAATTATAAGCTATCGGGTTTCGAAAACCTTTATTTTCATCCGTCCAAGGCTTGTTAACAATAATTTTATTATTACCTATATGGACAACATAAAAAATATTTGGCCCAAAAAAGACAAGGTACGGAGTATTTTTGTCAACGTGTCCCAATGATAACACACTGCTATCGAACCTCCTTCTTTTTTCTAAAACATTTTTAGTAAGAAATAGAATCTTATGTCGAAAATGTTTATGTCAAATTTTCTCCAAAATCAGTTTGTTGTACCTAAGGAAGCGGTATCGTGTTATTATGATATTGAATAAAGGGTTATGTCAGGTATTTGCTTGAAAGGAGTTTTTACTTTTATTATTACTTCATTTCAATCTAAATATTGTTACGGTCAGAGCGGAAAGCAGGACCGGCTTCTGATCTGCCTAGAGCGGATTAGGCAAACAATGGGATTAAGCGGAAGGGATTATAGAATGGCGTAGAACCTTCTAGATCGGTCTAGGTGGTCCTCGTCCGTGTTCCGAGTAATGCCCCACCACGACCTACCTTGCCTATATAAAAAGGACAGCGTTTTCGGCCGCGGCAGTCAGTAATAAGGGTAGTAATAAGACGGGTCAGTAATAAGCAGTGAAGTAATAAGCCAGTGAGTAGCATTCGTTAACTAGTGATAGTGCGTGAGTTACAGTGAGTTAGTATCAGTCTGTAATAAGTGCTTAGTGAGCAACAGTGACAATTAGTGGCCGTGTAATAAGTGTAATAAACTGTGTGGCAGTTTGTCATATTTGGAGAGTCTTACGGTCGGTGGACATTAGTTAGCGAACTGTAAGTGTTAATTTGTAATTGTAAACTATAGTGTAATATTATTGTACTTGTACAAATTTATATATAAATAGTTTAGTTATTTAGTATTAAAAATATCTTATATTATTTGTATATTATCTTAGAAATTAGATAACATTTAGTAGAATATTATTATTGTATATTGATATTAGTTTAATAATTTAACTGTATTAAATAATCTCATTGTATTCTTTCTAATTTGTTAATAAATATTAGATTCTTGAATTAAGTAATAGTTTAGTCCATTTTACACCCAGTAGCCCGTAACAAATTGGTGTCAGAAGTGGGATATTTTGTGTAATTGTTATTATTTTGTAATTATTGGGCTACTGTATGAAAAATGGCTTCTCAAAGTGTTAAATTAATGGATTTAAAAGTTGCGGATCTAAAAAGGGAATTAGAAGAACGTGATCTGGATTCTTCAGGAAATAAAAGTGTACTGCAACATCGCTTGCGTCAATTTTTTGTAGAGCTAGGGGAAAATCCAGATGACGTTCTGTTTGAAACTGATTTAAGCAAGTTGTCTGCAACTTTTAAAAATGAACTAGGCAATGTAGAAAATAAGCTAGGTAATTTACAGAATGATTTAGGTACTGTTAAAAATGAGCTAGGTAATGAGTTAAGCACTGTTAAAAATGAGCTAGGTAATGAGTTAAGCACTGTTAAAAATGAGCTAAGTACTGTAAAAAGTGATTTATTGTATACATTAGAGTCTAAATTAGGCATATTAGAGAATAAGTTAATGGAAAATGTAGATAATAAAGTAGCTGTTGTAGAATCTAGGCTAGGAGAAAAAGTTGACGAAATTAGGCTAAGAATGGAAGCTCTCGAGGGACGTATGAGCAACCCACCGACGAACGACACCGACCGTTCCTGCGAGGGCAGCCATCATAACACCATTCTACCCGCCTATGCTGGGGCGCCACCAACTCACAACACCATTCCAGTATTCGACGGAAAAACGCCGTGGGAGGACTACATGACTCTCTTCGAGACAGCGGCTTCGATCCACGGGTGGTCGCAGGAGACCCAAGCTTCAGCATTGTGCCTGGCCTTGCGTGGAGACGCCTTAGGAGTGCTGCAGGGGATGCCCATGTCGGAGCGGTCCAACTACGGGGAGCTGATGAGAAGACTGGAGATGCGTTTCGGCCACCGCCACATGGACCAGCTGTATCGCTCACAGCTGAGAAGCAGGATCCAGAAGACCAACGAGACTTTACAGGAATTTGAAGCGGATATTGCCCGGCTAGTGAGGAACGCCTACCCATCGGTCACCGACGATGTCTACGAAAGCTTGGCTGTCGACAAATTCCTGGATGGACTTCGGGACCCAGAGACACAACAAGCAGTGAAGCTCGCCCGGCCGAAAACTTTAGGAGACGCATTATCCCAGGCCATGGAGTTTGAGGCTGTTAGGCAGTCTGTACGGGGCCATGCGCGAGTACGAGCAGCAGAAGCGGAGCCAAATGCGTACCTCAGCGTCGAGGACATAGTGACGAAAGTTTTGGAGGCTCTCAGGACCCGTAAGAAGGAGATACGCTGTTGGAGCTGCGGCCAACTTGGACACCCTAGAAGCAAGTGTCCATCTAAGAAGCAAGAAAAGCCACAGGAAAACTAAATAGGGTTGATGGGAAGGGGCAACTGTCAACCCGTAACGTCAAAGGCCCCAGGAAGACCACCAGGGTTGCGTCAATAGGAAGCAGAACGAACAGTTTCTACGTTGATGGGATGGTGAACGGACAGCTGCAAAGTCTGCTAATATATACCGGCGCAACCATGACAATCTTGAACTCGAAGACACTTCCAGCTGAGAAGATCTTACCAACAACTTGGGCATTACGGACTGCCACGGGACAGCCAGCCAAGGTCTACGGGGAGACAGTTGCCACCTTCATCATCGGGGGTCAGCATCTGAAGCACCGCGCTCTCGTGGCAGAGATCGATGAAGATGTCATATTGGGCATGGACTTCATGATGGCATACGGGATCAAGCTGGACATGTCGAGAGGTGTGCTGACGATGGGAGACGAAGAAGTCATCCTTCGGCAGGGAAAGGATCTCTACGCACGAGTGCTCTTACTAGAAGACACCACTTTACCTGCACGGAGCCAAATCGTAACACATGGGACAGTCGAAGGACATCTACCGGAGGGTCAATGTGTACTAGTTGAACCCGGAAGGCACGAAGAACAAGAGATCGGGCGCGGCGTACTGGTTGCTAGGTCTCTCATCAAGATCGGACCTACCACTCCAATTCGGCTAATGAACCTGAACAGCTTCCCGGTAACGCTGAAGAAAGGAACACCAGTCGGGGAGTGTACCACCGCTACCTCAGTGGTTCGTCAGCTGCAACGTCATCCCACCGAGCTTCGAGGACTCCCAGAGGAACTTAAAGGATTTTTGGACGAATCATGTCGCGACCTTTCGCCCGAACAGAGCGAGGAAGTGAAGAATATGATTATCCGATGGCATGACGTCTTCGAGATCGGACCAGGACCACGGGGCAGAACGGATATCGTCCAGCACAGGATTGACACCGGGGATGCGAAGCCCATCCGACAGGTCCCGCGGAGGCTGCCGTTAGCCAAACGGGAGGACGCCGAGAAGATCATAAAGGAGATGGCGGCTGATGGTGTCATTGAGCCTTCGAGTAGCCCCTGGATGTCTCCCGTCGTATTGGTGAAGAAGAAAGACGGTACAACGAGGTTCTGTGTAGACTACCGTCTTCTGAACAATGTCACCAAGAAGGACAGCTATCCGCTTCCCAGGATTGACGATACGCTGGACACCCTAGAGGGGTGTAAACTCTTCTCTACTTTGGATCTCCGCAGTGGATATTGGCAGGTTGGATTGGCACCTGAGGATAAAGAGAAGACGGCGTTTTCAATTGGCACTGGGCTCTGGCAGTTTACAGTAATGCCATTCGGGCTTTGCAATGCTCCTGCCACATTCGAGAGGCTGATGGAAAACGTGTTAAGAGGTCTCTCTTGGGAGGTATGCCTGGTATACCTAGACGACATTATTGTACTGGGAAAGTCCTTCGCTCACCATCTGAAGAATCTGGAGAAGGTCTTCGAACGACTGCGTGCAGCAAACCTAAAGTTGAACCCGAAGAAGTGTAATCTCTTCCGAAGGCAAGTCAACTACCTGGGGCATATTGTGTCAGACAACGGAGTTGCTGTTGACCCAGAGAAGATAGCAGCGATCACCGACTGGCCAGTACCTCGAGATAAGCACCAGGTGAGGAGTTTCCTCGGGCTCTGCACCTATTACCGGAGGTACGTGAAAGGATTCGCTAACATCGCAAAACCTCTTACCAGGCTAACCGAAGAGAAAAGGTCTTTCCATTGGGATCACAAGTGCCAGGCATCCTTCGAGGAGCTGAAGAGCAAATTGAGTAGTGCTCCTATTCTGAGCTATCCACGTCCCGAGGGCAAGTTCATACTTGACACAGATGCCAGCAACATCGCCATTGGAAGTGTCCTCTCTCAGCTCCAAGACGGAGAAGAAAGGGTGATTGGATATTTCAGCAAAGCACTCTCAGCTCCGGAACGCAACTACTGTGTCACAAGGAAAGAGCTCCTGGCAGTAGTAAAATCCATAGAGCACTTCCATAAATATCTATACGGAAGAAGGTTCCTGCTGAGAACGGACCACGCGGCTCTAATGTGGCTGCTGCGATTCAAGTCACCGGAGGGACAAGTGGCGAGGTGGATCGAGCGCCTTCAAGAGTACGACTTTGAATCTGCTCATCGTTCTGGAACGAGCCACAGGAATGCGGATGCGCTGTCAAGAAGACCATGTGAAGATGAAGAATGCAGGCATTGTTCCCGACAAGAAGAGAAGCAGGGAACAGTATTGAGGACAACGGTTGTTATCGACAGTTGGCGGGACACAGAGGTGTCAAAGGAACAGGACGAGGACCCGGACTTAAAACAAATAAAGGAATGGAAAATATCGGGGCGAGGAAGACCGACCTGGCAGGATGTGGCTCCAATGTCGAAGAATGTAAAAACGTACTGGGCCCAATGGAACTCCATTGTAGTGGACAACGGGCTGCTGAAACGGGCATTGGAGAACGCGGAAGGAGATCAGCGTAGGCTACAGCTCATCGTTCCAAGGAATAAAGTGCCCGAAGTGCTTAGAGAACTACATGACGGTGTAACTGGCGGCCATCTTGGAGTTCACCGGACATTGGAAAAAGTTCGTGAACGCTTTTACTGGGCAAACCTTAAGGACGATGTGTTGGACTGGTGCAGGCGTTGTGCGTCTTGTGCGGCTTCTAACGGGCCAACAAGAAGAAAGAGGGCCCCTATGAGGAAGTACAACGTGGGAGCACCGTTCGAGAGGATAGCAATCGACATCGCTGGCCCTTTCCCTGTGACGGACGAAGGCAACCGATATATTCTCGTGGCCATGGACTACTTTTCTAAGTGGGTGGAAGCGTATGCCCTTCCGAATCAAGAGGCAGTCACCGTTGCAGACGTACCTGTGAAGCAGCTCGTCAGCCGGTTTGGAGTACCCATGGAACTTCACGCTGACCAGGGAAGAAACTTTGAGTCTGCAGTCTTCTCCGGGATGTGCGAAGCACTGGGAATACGGAAAACCAGGACGACACCTCTTCACCCTCAATCGGATGGCATGGTGGAGCGCATGAACAGGACAATGGGTCGATATTTGTCTAAAGTGGTCTCCGACCATCAGCGAGACTGGGACCAGTATCTTCACTTGTTCCTGTTAGCCTACCGCAGTTCAGTCCATGAAGCAACGGGGCAGACCCCCGCAAATGTGGTGTTCGGCCGAGAACTTCGTTTGCCTTGTGATCTGAAATTCGGGTTCAAGCCTAATGAGGAAGTTGCCGGAGAGGAGTACGTCACGAATCTACGGGAGCGGATGGATAACATCCACGAGAAGGTTCGTGCAAACATCCAGGGAGCCAGTGACAGAATGAAGGAGCGTTACGACATCAGGGCAGAGAAAGGTGGATTCCAACCTGGAGATTTGGTCTGGCTACATGATCCTCGAAGAAGGCGAGGCTACTCACCTAAACTTCAGAACTCCTGGGATGGCCCGTTTGAGATCATCAATAGGATAAACGACGTCATCTATAGGATCAGAAAGCAGCCAAAAGGAAAACCCAGGGTAGTCCATTTTAATAGACTGGCCCCATACAAAGGAGACCATGGCCCGACAAAAGACCAGCAAGTCAGGTACCTCAACAACGTGGAGGCCAGTAAGGTATCAGTTGCACAACCTAAGGTACAAGGTTCCCGTGGAGTAACTCAGGCAGTATACAGAGATATCTTCTCGTTACCCGCGGACTATTCTCTGGCCCATTGTGTAGCCGAAGATCTGAGGACTTCCCGAGGGATTGCAACCGTCTTCAGGAAGAAGTTTGCTGGAACTGAGGAACTGGAACGCCAAGGACCACGCGTCGGGAAAGCACTCCACCATACGCACGAAGGACGACACCTGTTCTACTTAGTTACCAAGTGTGCTACTGATCAGAAGCCCACATATGACGCACTGCGGCGAAGCCTCGACGACCTGCGGAGTAAGCTTCTGAGACTGCGTGTCACCAAGCTCGCGATCCCAAAGTTGGGCTGTGGATATGACGGCCTGGAGTGGAAGGTTGTCAGGAACATGCTTGAACAGATATTCGCCAACTCTGGAGTCGCCATATTGGTGTGCACGTTCAACCCCTGGAAAGGAAATGCGTCTCCATCGAGGGAAGCTCATGACCGCCCGATTTCTCCGGACTATGCTCTGGGGCAGAGCACTTTTAAGGAGGGGGCAGTGTTACGGTCAGAGCGGAAAGCAGGACCGGCTTCTGATCTGCCTAGAGCGGATTAGGCAAACAATGGGATTAAGCGGAAGGGATTATAGAATGGCGTAGAACCTTCTAGATCGGTCTAGGTGGTCCTCGTCCGTGTTCCGAGTAATGCCCCACCACGACCTACCTTGCCTATATAAAAAGGACAGCGTTTTCGGCCGCGGCAGTCAGTAATAAGGGTAGTAATAAGACGGGTCAGTAATAAGCAGTGAAGTAATAAGCCAGTGAGTAGCATTCGTTAACTAGTGATAGTGCGTGAGTTACAGTGAGTTAGTATCAGTCTGTAATAAGTGCTTAGTGAGCAACAGTGACAATTAGTGGCCGTGTAATAAGTGTAATAAACTGTGTGGCAGTTTGTCATATTTGGAGAGTCTTACGGTCGGTGGACATTAGTTAGCGAACTGTAAGTGTTAATTTGTAATTGTAAACTATAGTGTAATATTATTGTACTTGTACAAATTTATATATAAATAGTTTAGTTATTTAGTATTAAAAATATCTTATATTATTTGTATATTATCTTAGAAATTAGATAACATTTAGTAGAATATTATTATTGTATATTGATATTAGTTTAATAATTTAACTGTATTAAATAATCTCATTGTATTCTTTCTAATTTGTTAATAAATATTAGATTCTTGAATTAAGTAATAGTTTAGTCCATTTTACACCCAGTAGCCCGTAACAATATTACTATAGCGATACGATTCCGCTTGCCTCAATACAACTAACACACTCTGGAAGAAATTCGACTCAACTACTTATTCACCCTGGCTGCAGATATTAAATTATATGATGATGTAAAATGTATCCGTCAGATTATTAAATTCTGACATATTGTAAGCCTTAAAGTGGCCCCAATCAACTAATCTGCTATATGCCAAATGAACTGAGGTACTGAAGCAACTTTACTTACGGAATAATTTTCCGACTCAGGCCATAATTGGCCTAATGAGATTCAACTATAATCTGTTACATTGCGGGAACTGACCCTAAGCTTTAAGTCACGATTTATATAGGCTCAGATGAGTTACACGGTTCACCGCTCGTTTGAGGGAATTCCTCCTCAGCTGATTTCTATTAATTAGGAAACTTTATCCGACAAATGATGAATCCACCCATTTGTATTCATATTGAAGGTGCTATTTGAAATATTATATACTTATATGTGTAGCAGAAAATTATAAAAACGTGACTAAAGAGGCATGCGATGAGTGCCTACTTATTCTAACCTCCCATAGTTGATTTATTTTTTAAATCTACAGGTGTTTCATGTCTTTTTATATGTTTGTTTCATTCAACGTCACTTTATGCTGCTATGGATAGTCTGACGATGCTACAGAAAGATGATAGGGACTTTAAAGAGTACCTTACACCGTAGAGGCTCAGTACCCCCGTACGTCCCATCCGAAAGACGGCATTAAAAATAATTTTTTACTCCCTTCAAAATCACAGGGCCATTTGCCGTACTACGAACCATCGATCTTGGACATAGTAGGTTGTTATGCTAACCTCTACACAACTAGTAACCACCTATTATATTTTTGTAGTATTTTTAATGACTAACCTATGATGTTTATAGTTGTTTAAGCACTAATTTTCGATGTTATCAAATGTAACAAAGTAGCGTTCTTTAATTTAGTGTCACATATTTGGTTACTTATTGTGCCTTCGACAATTTACTATATGGGATCAAATTTCGTTACTATCTAAATTAAGGGGATATATAAATTTGAACACTAATTTCGCGAATCGGCATACTGTAGAATTAATTTTAATCTTCAAAGGCTGAGTGAGGAATTATTTATATTTTATGACAATGAAATAGAATTTATTTTTTTTATTTTTCACATTACGGTTATCATACATCGCTCTAGTATTTCTAAATTGACATAAGTCAAAAACCAACATTTTTGGGAAAATTATTAGTGAGCTTAGATAGTATTAGGGCACCAAGAGTGCCACAAGTGCCTTCTGGTAGACAAGCTCTGATGCTAGGTTGATACAGTTTTGACGAGTGATAAAGAGATATTTACCCATGGCTTTCATGGACATAATTCACAATCCAAAAAACACTGATTTTTTTTTTACCCCCCCCCCCCCCCCCCCCAATGAAACCATTTCTATAAGCTTAATCAACTCTTTTTATTCGAAATATCTTTCATGTGAATTTTTCATTATAATTATTAATGACAAATAAACTTGGTGTTTTGATGTTAAAAACTTTTAATTGAGACGAGCCACCGGTATTAGTTTTTTGTTTATTTTAAAGTCCAACAGAACTCTAGGCTTTCTACAATGTGTGAGTAAAAAAATATAGAAACCTTCGTTTTCTCTAATAATAATAATTAATATCGTTATAAACATTTAATAGCGGATACAATTTTTATTAAAATGTAATTATGAATCACTATTTTATAGAGAAATTAAAATTTATATAGTATGATGTAATACTAAACAGCTATATCACGGAATTATCTATATTCAAATCTCAGATTTCTAATCCACTGTTGATTTTCATGTTTCACACCTTTATATGCGGTTTTAATGGCCTTAGTCATAGCACTTTTGCAGGAGCTTGTTCACCAAATAATTATTATTTGCATTTATCCTTGGGCAATGTTTCGCTATGAAGTCATTTTTCTGCTTGACCATATCGATCAACAGATCGAAGGTGTGTAAGTGCACATGTATGTTTAATGAAGTATTTTGCATATGGTATTATCTGTTAATTAGATTACTCCTTTCGAAATATAGTAATGTCGACAGCTGCCTAATTTGCAATGTAATAATGTGTTAAAAAAAAGGAAAAAAATCTAATAGTACATCAAGTCAATTAACACAAATCGGTTTCCAAACAGGGTTTAGTGAAGTTAAAAAGGCTTTTTTGATTTTAGAAAAGGTTAATGAAATCAATGTGAACTGATTTCAAACTATAATCGATATTACAATTTGTTTTAACAATAAATTTCTTGTTATTTTCTCCCGATTCGACCGCACATTTGAAGAATCCATCGATTCGATATATTTAAACTTCTGCCTTTTTATAAAGTTAAAATTAAACATATAAATGTTTGAAAAATACTCGAAATTTATGTACTTAAATATTTTCATGATGCTACTAGACAAAATATAATTATTTTTATATCACGTACCGGCCACTAAGGACCACGCGAATATCATTGGTTAGGCTTCTTTGGGAGTCTTGATTTTCTTTCTTCCCATCTCAGCTTCATGATCTTCGACTACATTTCTTTTCTTTCTTCGGACCACTTTGTACCTCTCCTTGTTTCTCTTCCATTATTGGGGAGATTTTTCAGTGTTTTCCTGTATGTGTATCTATCTAGACTGTCGGCATATGATATTTTAAACTTCATTAATTCTTTTATTATTTGCTTCATGTACCCTTCAACGCTTTTGTTGCTAAAATTTTTATTAAAGATCTTTTTGTTCAATCTTTCCTCCTTCATCCTTTACATGTGCCCAAAGAACACCAGCCTTCTGATTCTTATCTCGGTTTCCAGATAGTCTTCGATTTCTCTGTAGTTAGATCTTCGCCTGTAACCTTCCTGTGTTTTCCTGGACCCATAGATTTTTCTTAAGATCTTCCTTTCTATTCTTATAAGTTTTTCCAAGTTGGGTGGGCATGTGATCTCTATCCCATATAAAATCACAGCCTTTATCACAACGTTGTAATGCCTTAACTTTGCATTGGAGGAGAGGTTAAATATTTATTTATTATATAATTTAATATTATATACTTTAATGTAGCCCAACTAATTTTAATATTGTCTTAATTTTAAAAAACCCATTAAAATATCAGTATTTTAAGCAATTTAATATATTTAATTTGAGGTGTTCCGGAACAAAAACGGTTAATTCCAAAATTTCAAAAATAGACTTTCTCACATTTTTCGCTAGTTTAATAAAACAATTTTGTCTAACTTTACTACCTTATATTTCATTGTTTTATCCCGGTTCTGAACCTGAAGTTTCTGGAGAATAAAACTTGACTAAACTAGAGAAAAATGAGAAATAAGGCGGGAAAGTATCATATTAGTCAAAATAGTATGATTAAACTAGCGAAAAAGGTTAAAAAATCAGTTTTTGAAATTTCGGCTTTGTCCTCTATTAACTTGAACGCCTCATTTGAAGATTTTTATCGACTCAATAGAATGCGATAACATTGATCTTAAATTTTAAAAATCGCTCTGTATAGGAGATGATAATTGATTGATTTTAATAACATTGATCTCTTATATATTAATATAATATATAATAATTATATGACTGCACTTTAACTGAAATGACCTTTATTATTCTTTTAGTGACAAAATTAATAAAATTAATTAAAAGTTTTGGAAGGATCCTAAACTCGGCTATTTAATAACTCATTGGCTTAGTTCGATAACCAGAATATTTTTTTCAGTTTATATGTGTAAACAAATAACAATTCCTGATCGCCCACTTAATAAAAGAAGGGATTCTGATTAATTGGACCGCAAAAAAATGTTCGTTAAACCAACTCAGCACATGCTGATTAATGTCAACCTAGAGGGCTGCGTGTATGTTGGTTCGCTGATAAAGAACTCTCTCGTTTACCATTCGTAGGACCACGCGCAGATTGCCTCAGTGTTTTATCCTCGAAGGTGACATTAATAATTGCCAACACCTATTTTATATTTGGAAACTGCTCAGATGGAGACGATAGCGTTGATCTTACACGTTTCCACAACCTCACCCTCGTTCAATTCATAGTTCAGCCCCGGCGGCATCCCTTAAACACGCCATCTAGGGCTATCTCGCTAATCATTGGAGTCTTGATGTACACGTCAAGAGCTGATATAAATCTACTCCTAATAGTTACGGATTTCCAGTTCTTGTTATGTACGTTTTAAGTTTTTGCGTAAGCAAGAGGTATGTAAGGTATATGCAGTAATTTAGATAGTCTGCTCGATAATGGGAATTTTTTCCATGTCAACCTTTCCCCAGGTCACTTGGAAATTTACCATATGTCCACAGTGATATGTAAATTTTAATGTATTATATATAAATATTTATCTGTTTATTACATATGTCAATCTTCTCGTTCCAATATTCCAAATGTGTGAATTTTTATGTAATTCTTTGGTCCCTTTTATATACCACCAATAGTTAGGTATCAATTTTGAAATAAATATCCATAAACCAACCCACAAAGTTGTATGCGAATGTGTTGGACTTGTCATAAACAGCTGTTTAAGTAATAATTTAAATTTTGAAATTTGCATATAATTGAACAATATAAATAAATAAATAAATTAATTAAAAAACTTAATAGTTCCGTTAAGTGTCGTGTGTAAAAAGTCAAAAAGGGGTGGTTGAGTGTAAACAATTTCAAATAGCATAAATAATTGTATTGGTCACTTACCGTTGTGATATCGTTATTCATATTAATATTGTTAATTAGTTAATAGTGTGTGTGAGATACTTTTAGCTCAACCAATAGCTGTACTTTTTTATTTTTTACTAAATACTCGTCAGAGACCAAAGTCGTCTACTTAAACGGGTCCATTTTGTTATGTTTTTAAATTTATATAGGAAAAATAAAAAACACTATTTCTACCTTTCATAAAAATAAGATTATTGATTTTGACTAAGTCGTATTACGTATTAAACTAATTGTTTAATTTGTAATCTGTACCTGATATCTGATTACATCAGGTGATTTTAAAAAATCCCCTAATCTCAACGTTGATTTCAATTCCAAACAGTTTCGTGTACACATACTGACAGAGATAGCATCAAGCTCTCAGTAATGTTCCTACCCTCTTATGTTCCTTGTATGATTACGCCCTCCGATCAGTAGCCAATTCGTCATACGTAACTGCCATTGGATACTTTCAAAATTCAATTTTTTCCCAATATTAACAGGTTTCCGACCCTCCTCATGCATTAAATAGCCGCTTAAGATCTCCAGATAAACTAATAATAGCAATGGAACCGTCCATTGGTTTAAGAGTCAGATAAAAAAAAAAAAAAAACAAGAAAGAAAGAAAAGAAAAATTATTATGTAAAGAGGTTGTTATAACTGCGAGATATCATCGAAGACCGAAATGTCCGAACTGGTTTCCCCATAGAGAGCCCAATATCAAGATTTCGTGAATAAGCTATCCGTTATAGGCAATAACAAAGACAGGCGAAGGTAGAAATGCTGCCGTACTCCGGAGCAAGATTATACGTCGGAGATCTACTGTGGAAGATTTCAATTGTTTATGACACCTATTTGCCTGCATTAAGGGTTCCTTAGGGTCACGGTGTTTCGGCCCCTATCTCTGAAAGATAGGAACTTGACCCAATATATTCGAATGCGTGATCCTGCGCAGGGTTCAAGGATGGAATCCGGCACCCTGATTGCTACGAAGAAGTAGATAATTTGGGTATGGCAGCCGCTTCTTGCAACATGCTAGGTCTTTAAATTTAATCTGTCGGATTGGATAAGTAGATTTTTTTTCATAATTCCATTACGTGTTAAACTATTTAATCTTCTATAAAAAAATATATATTAAAAAAAAGCTGAGCAGAGAGACAATATGAGACATGTTTGTGTGATTTATTTTAAAACAAGCTCAACCGCCAGATTTTCCTCCTGTTTTGGGTACTCACTTTAAATAGGCTGGGTGAGCCCAAGAAGGTTTCAGATCCCAAAGTATCTATCCTTGGCTGCTAACAGATAAAATAAAATCTGCTACAGTCGGATTTAAATCCTTGATTTTCGGCACGTCATCTCAACGAACTTTTTTTTTTCTTTTTTTTTTTTTATTTAATTCAATGATAAACGAATTTAATCGTCTATATTTTCCACAATTATTTAAAACGGATGCTTCGAAAGAAACTAAATACATCTCAATGACATTCGTCTCACAGATATACTTTTTAACAAAATATATTATGCTATTCTAAATACTTTAACTGCCTTAAACGACAAACCTACATGAATTGGGCGAGAGATAAGGATTAGTACTTTTTTTTTTTTACTTTTAGTAGTCAATGACTACTAATCCATGAAGAAAGCATATGAGTACAATGTTGACCTCCACCACCTCTTCATAGATTTCTGCCAGGCCTACGATAGTCTTGACAGGAATGAACTGCTCAAAGTAATGAAAACGCTAGGGGTCCCGGAAAAGCTAGTCGGATTGAGTGCGATGACCTTGGAAAACACCAGATGTAGGGTGAAGATTCAAAATATGATATCAGAAGATTTTGAGGTTGAGAATGGTCTGCGCCAGGGAGATCCCCTCTCACCTGTATTATTTAACATCGCACTCGAACAAGCTGCGAGATCAATCAGGACCAACCCAGGAGGAACGATATGTAATAGGATGACCCAACACTTAGCGTATGCTGATGACGTAGTGATATCAGCAAGGTCAAAAGCGGCGCTCTCAGGAGCTTTGCAGGAATTTGAAGAAGCTGGGAAAAAATTGGGTCTGGTGATAAATAAGGAAAAAACCCAATATATGATTTCCACAAAAAATGATGGGCAGGAGGAGCTGAGTCATGTGCAACTGCGCCACCACACATTTAAGAAAGTGGACAGCTTCAAATATCTGGGGGCTTTAGTGACAGGAAAGAATGACATCACTGCAGAAATTAAAGCAAGAATATCAGCAGGGAACAGATGCCTCTTTGCACTGCGAAAAGCATTAAGATTTCGAAACTTGTCACGGAGGGCAAAATTATTGATTTACAAAACAATCCTAAGACCGATTGTTACATACGCTTGTGAAACGTGGGTCCTGACACAGGAATGCGAAAAGATGCTGCAGATCTGGGAGAGGAAGGTGCTTCGGCAGATATTTGGGCCAGTATGTAATGAAGGCCAATGGAGGTCTAGAAATAATAGAGAGCTTCAGGACCTATACAATGAACCAGACCTAGTCATCTATGTCAAATCTACACGTATAAGATGGCTTGGGCACGTAGAAAGAATGGGAGAAGATAGGTACCCAAAGAAGCTATTATATGGCAAACCAGGAGGCAAAAGAAGAAGAGGAAGGCCCAGGCTGCGATGGCTGAATGATGTAGAGAGCGATCTGCAGAGGATGGGGATCAGACAGTGGAGAGGTCGAGCTGCTGACAGGGAGGACTGGAGAGGCGTTGTTGCGGAGGCCAGGGCCCTGCAAGGGCTGTAGAGCCATGGGAAGAAGAAGAAGAAGTCAATGACTAGTCGTATATTAGAGGAAGGGTTAAAATTGTTTAATGGATATTTCGTTTATCGTTCGGATTATTACTATCGGAAAGGACTGTTTTCTTATTATAGCTGTATAAAATTTGAATAATACTGTTTAAAATTAAAATTCAAACTTTTAACAACAACTGACGATTTTAATAAAAATTCGCGAGAGATTCTAAAAAAAAATTCCAAAATCTTAATTTTTACAATTTTTTTCTCCAGAATTTCTGTGTATTAAGAAAATCTTACATCCCTGTATTTAGCGGGTTGTTCAAAGTTCTCATTACAGACTATAATTTTTAACCATATTCATATTAGTGTTCTAATATCTGTAGTTTTGAAATACATACAAGATTTAACTTCCATTCAAATATTAATTGAAAACTGTTCATATAATTCACTAATGAACAAAAAACCTTTATTCCAGTCAGATAAATCTTGTTAAAACATTAACGAAGGATTAAAAAATACGTTTCGACAAATTCATTTGTCATTTTCAATTCTTGTTCTTCGTAACATCATTTAAAATTCATAAGTAAAAACATCACTGCAAAAATTTATAAAAGTACACTAATTTACAACCATAAAAATTTGTCAAAAATAATCAATAACAATAAGTATAGATACCTTGAGGTCAAAAAGGATTTAAAATCAACTTTACAATAAAGTCCTGGAAGTTAACCTTCTTCCATGGTCAAATGTACAAATATGCATTACACTGAACCAAACTTTGATCTCTGTAATACTAGATCAAATTAAATTCTTTTATACTTCATTTCCACTCAAACCCTCTAGTTTCAAACCTAGCTTCCTCTTCAATTCCCGATAATCCTCCGAGGCGTCTGAGAAGAAGATGGCCACGTGACCTTCTTAGTTGAACATGCGATTTGAGTACTACCAGTGGGTAGTTTCTCTACTTGTCATTATATCATGCCATTATGTATCACTCAGCCAATTCACTTGTTATATTACTGTAATATAGTTGTAAATATCAATAAATAAATAATAAAAAAAAAAAAAAAATTCTTTTATAAATATAAATATATTAACAAATGTACTCCGAAACTACTGTAGACTATACATTACTATTATAGAACAATTATGGTATTTATTTAAAAATTTTTATTTAAAACAGTTAAATTATCAAATTAATTTAAAAACATGAAACAATTATCTAAGTATTAATTGGAAAAAATTTCCTATTTATATTAATCGTTTAATCTATTTGTAAGTTTTAGGTCAGGTTATTTTACTTCATCTGACCTATTTTTAAGTGCTTAACTTCCCATGCTCTATTTATTTTTTAATTTTAAAATTATGGAGGAGTATAATTTACTTATATCTCCAGCCTCCTTTCTATCATTAACACATGAAAACTGTTTTGAACCAAGATTATTTGTATATCAATCGAGACTGTCATTGCCTCTTTATTATTTGTCTATTTATTAATGACTTCTTCTTTTATTTTTTTTAGTATATATTTTTATTTTATACTCATATTAATTTATTTTTTTCAGGTAAATTCAACAGTACAAGTCCAATGTGTTCGTATGTCGTAAGTAGTCCCATGCCAATTTCTTATAATTTTTTAAGAAGTATATTTAAATATAAAAAATATAAGGTGTCATAGACTATCAAAAATATTTACAGATTGCTGTCCTTATTTTCTTCGGAGACATAAAAAGAAAAAAAATATATGTATAAACAGAGCAAAGCATTTCATTGCAGATATTACGAAATTGGAGTGATGTAGTGAGCAAGCTGCAACCAGGACATTTCAAAGGACCGTGGTCCCGACTGGTCCTCATTTACAATTTACTTGTACTCGCGAAGAAAAAAATTGTGTCTTCTGAATCGATTTAGCAATTCAGACATGCTTTTACGGGAATATTTAATCAGAGGTTCGTTAGACATACGCGGGCTGTCACCGTTTCGTAACGCCATCTTTTAGTTGTTACAAGGTTTATTGTTGCGAAATTGTTACGAATCCTGAATCCCTGAATTTTTTATGTACTGTCACACATTAAATGTTAAGATTTCGAAATATATTAATTTATATATCGGAATATATAAATTGTTAAAAACTATGTTTTATGATTTATGGTTTCAAAAGATAACAAAAGATTGCAGTCCAGTGTAGTAAATACGAATTAAAATGTATTATCCGATTAAAAACTAAATAATTAATCTGTTGCACAGTTAAAAACCTTGACTATTAATCAATAACAAATTTTTAAACATTTACTTATCATTAAAAGTCTCTAAAGTACAGGAAAAACTAACGAGTCAACAACCAAAAAGTAAAAAAAATGGTGAGTTGAACGTCTCGAAGTAAGGTTGCGGTCTATATATGATGAGTCTGTTTTGACGGTTGATGTGAGATACATATGTTACACTTGGTCTCTTTGTTGTGAATTTTGTTGCGAATTTGCGAACCGCTGTCTATTTATTTTTATCCAACATTTTAGACAACTAAGGTTTTGCTTTTCAGGATTTTCCTATTGGATTGTCTCTTTTTGAGTTTTTGCTCATTTTTATTCATCTATTTTTTTCTTAAATAATGTAAGTTTAAATGATCAATTACAATAATCACGTAAATATACGCTCTTTTCCATACTCTCCATTACCTTATTTCGTTTATTGTTTATTTCTACAAACATTGTATTCTTCTGCGGAAATAATTGGCCCACATTTACACCTCCAATTAGTGGTCGTAACTGGGGAAAGCAATAAATTAATAAATAACCACAAGTAGATGAATACATCACAATTATTTCTAAAGGAGTAAATATTTTAACAATAATTTTACTTTAGATTTTCAAAATTTAGAAAAAAAATGTACTTAAAGAAAGCTAACATATTTTCATATTACATCATTAACAAGCCAATTTCTCTTTTACTAAACTTATGTGAATTTAAATATAAAATGAAGTGTATTTGAATACTATTTACTGAATGTAAAATTGATTAGCATACGCATATTTATTTGGTTTAGGGTCAGACTATGTTTTCCATTGATTTCGGACCGTTATTTTCATCTTCGTTTCAGTAATATATTTAGCTTCAATATTATTAATTAACAAATCAGTAGGTGCCCTTGTATATAAACTGTTCAAAGTAAAAATGTTTCTCTCTATTAAATAAATTTAAAAAAATCCTTCGTTAATGTTTTAACAAGATTTATCTGACTGGAATAAAGGTTTTTTGTTCATTAGTGAATTATATGATTAAAAAAAAATTGTGATAGCCGTGTTTGTATGTATATATATATTACTTATAAGGTGGAATATAAAATTGGTTCGTAAAAAATTGAGTTTAACTGATAAGCATATTTATATCATATAATTGCGAGAAAGGGGCAATAAATTAAAATACAAATTAAAAAGATTATAAAGATTTGATATTTATTAATTTTTTTTCTGATTACATGATACTACAAGAAAAAATACAATCTGAACTACATAATATAGTTAAATTATAGTTACACAGTATGAGCGACGTGTTGTAAAATTAAATAAAACAGTTGTATAATTTGTATTACAAATAATTTGGACTGGTCTTTCTATAGGCGGACAGGGGGTAGTAAATTAAAAAAATGTTTCAATGCTTTCATACGAGAATCAGTTACATAAATACTTTGTAGGAGTATTTTAATTTGAAGCGAGTATCTATTTCATAAACTACGTTATAAAAATAGTAGTTAATTGGTTTTCTTTAGATTCGGATGTCAATTACAAGCTTCAAACAATTAAATTAAGATGCTAATAATAATAAAACGAAATATAAGGTGCATAAACAAAGCATATAAAAGACAGTGAGTAATTTAGAAGCCAATCCAATTATTTCTTTATTCCTTCAATAACTATGAATAAAAAAGTTATAGCTATCTGCAATTATTATTTTTGATCTATGTGATTAGTTTTATCTTGCTTGCTAAATAGTAATAGTGCTGTTGTTTATTAGTTGTCGTGCTAACAGTTAAGGAAGATATTCCAAGATTGAGAGCTAAGGTGATTTAGGTTCCACTTTACTATCTTGATGTGCTAAATGTTTTTACTCTTAACAGCAGATTCGGAGTAAGAGTATAGCTCTCTCTTGCTTTTGCTAAAAGGTCTTTTAGAATATTTCTTTGTCGTGTGAGGTCGAAAGTCACATTTACTTATGTTCAAATGGCTTAAACTTATGTAGAGTATTGATTAAATTCTCGCCAACTATTTAAAAAAAAAAATAAAAAATAAAAAATATGTTACAATTTTCTGAAATTAATTATTGAATTTTAAAGCGATCTGAGAGACCCAGTGTTCCATGTAATGCAATATGTGAACCCAATTTAACTTTCGAAACTGACGCATAATATTATAATACTTCAAAACCCATAAAATTAAATGTTCTAGCGAAAATTTTGCCCAAACACTACACAGCAAATATTATAATTTATAAAATCATTTATAAATAAAAAATCCATTAAACGAGTCGTCAAAATCGTTTATGGTTTTCAAACCTTTTAACAGTTTTAACCCTTGTATTCCTATGAAAAAATGAATAATTAACATAAATGTTTTTTGTAAAAAACAAAAATTTCATCATATTCGTATTTTTTTATATAAACATATTTCGCTGAAAAAAGTTGTTGAATTGTATTTCTATATTCAAGATATAAAATAAACCAATTTCGTAGTCAGTTCTGTTGCCCTAAAAATGGTTAGACATGCGTTAAATTTTTATCCGAACATAAAAAAATAAAAATAAAATCACTATATGTAATAAAAGTTAAACTCGTCTTGTTAATTTGGTACGTGATTTCAACTTATATTTATTATATATTCAAACAGATTATATAAGGTTCAAGTTTCTGAGAGCTAGCATACAATGTCACCTACCTATATTTTATGTTAACATAAAGTTTTGTATAAATTTATGCCAATAGTCGATAATGGTGAAAAGGAGTACGAATCGCAATAAACTTACCTTCACTGATTCTTGATGTGCCCATAAGATAAAAGATGTGTTTTAGAATATAAAATAACAGCATTCTTGTTGTATCTTGTAAATTCATAATTTATAGGCTTAAATAAATATTCATCAAGTTATTGGGTTAAATTTGTTGAACCGCCATTAAGAACATGGCGGATCACCTTTAGCCATACGTAGCGACTTCTAGATCGTTCAACATCTGGGATATCTTCGCCGTTGGATATCTTGATGACCATCGATTTGCATTCAAGCTGCCGTTTGGAGATGATGTCATCGGCATTTGATGGCTCCGCGAGGTTTATTAACTTACTATAGATGTTTGAGTGCTTTTTTACGAGCCAATCTGCAATAACAATTGGGTAATTTATGGCAATGTTTATTATAAACCACATAATTGATTTCAACTTTGTTAAAAATAAAACGTTACTCATGCTCTTAATTTCCTCATGACCTTATTTAACTGGTCTCCTGCTTATTACGATTTGACATAGTATATTTTATATTTATTATAATTATTGGCATATAGATGTGGTAATTTTGAAACAACTTTTGAGGTTTTCAAGGTATTTGGTATACAACATAATGTATTCTTCTTTCATAGCGCAGTTGATAAAAATATTCAAAATATTATGAATATATTAATCAATAGCCCTATATTGAGGATTATTTCTAGTCCATTAGGCAATTTAAATTTGACAAAAGCAAAGACGCAGTAGAAAGTTTTTTTGGTAATTTCGTTTGAAAACTGGGATTAATTCCATTTTTCATAAATTGAAATCACATTGCCTACACATAAAACAGAAGTACCCTAAAAAATTCATCTTTAAAGAAAAATAAAGTATTTATTGAAATTTTCAATTTTTTAAAAATGTCATGAGGTACAGTAGTACTCATTGAATAACAGATTCAACGTAGGTCACGAGGCCTTATTTTCAGATCCCTCGGAAAGAAAATTAGTGATTGAAGAGGAAACTAGTGGGTTTGAGTGAGAATAAAGTTTGTCATGAAAGGACTGGTGTCAGGTTTGGGGCAAATCAGGAACAAATGGGATAGCAAGGTCATTATGGATCATTATTAGCAGTAAGGAGCATAGAAGATTTTATGGAGAATTTTGGATAGAAACGGATTGGATAGGAGAGGAACTCGGTGGCTAAGTGAATTATTTTCTTAAAAAAATATTGCTTTATCTGGCCCATAGAAATTTAATAAAGAAGTTATATTCCTTAGTAATTTACAGACGCAAATATCTAATTGCGGATATTTACAAATTACACACACTCTCTCTCTCTCTCTTCCTCTCCACCCCTCTCCCACTCTCTCTCTCACTCTCTCTCTCTATCTCTCTCTCTCTCTCACTCTCTCTCTCTCTCTCTCTCTCTCTCTCTCTCTCTCACTCTCTCTCTCTCTCCCTCACCCCCTCTCTCACACTCTCTCTCTTACTCTCTCTCTCTCTCTCATTCTCTCTCCATCTCTCACTCTCTCTTTTCCCTGTCTCACTCTTATTTGATATGTTTGAATGCTGAGATCTAATGTAATAAAAAAAGTATTGAAGTAACAAAAGAAAAAAAAATGTTTCCCCAAAACGGTGCTGTGGTGGTGCCTACAGTCTCGGTGAATAAGTGGTTAAGTCAATTTTTTCCCAAAGATAGTTTCCTGTACTCAGGGAAGCGGAATCGAATTATTTTCAAAGTGAATGAGGGGCAACGTCAGGTTTTGGTTTTAAAGGGGTTAGTGCAACTCCATTTTAAGCCATATACTACGATAATGGTACAACTCCACTTCCCTTAATTCAGACCATTCTCTCTGTACCAAATTCGACCTAAGCACTTATTCGCCGGGACTGCAGATATAATCATCTCTCAACTGGCTCGTGAAGGAAGACCTTCAACAGCTGCAAATAGTGAAGAGAACGTGACGTTTTGAGACACATCTCCATGCACGCTCCCATGCCGATCATTTAGTTCCAAACAGTCCTTGCCGAACGCTGAATACCCTACTTGATTGTAATGGATGGTGTTTCCTCGAGAAACAATTCATCGGAAAGGTCTCTGGAAGTTTCGCGTAGGGGATTAATGGCGGAGATCCCAGGTCAGGTAAATAGGTATCCCGCGATGTCAGGAGTCGCTCAGGAGCAGGTCGCAAATCACCCGAGCGAGTCCGCTTTATTGCGAGAGTTATCTCATTCGAAAGGGGGGGGGCGGCGGGTCGTGGGTGAAATTCGATAGTCACGCGAAGTCTTCGGAGATTGATCGCTGACTCTTAACAGTTTCGGTCCGGTGTCATTTAAGAACATATGTCTGCGTTCACTTCCCGAATACCAACCGGTTTTATTGCCGTTACAGCGATAGGAATGATTGTAGTTAAACTATGCACAATACTAATAACTGAGACCTAGGATTTGTATTCGTGATCTTTCTACGACTCCCACGTCCTATTTACCGGGTTACACCGACCACCTTGAAGGCGTAATTAGTTTTAAATATGAGGCCATGTTGAAAGGAATGGGAGGGGTAATGATCCATTAGCTTTACATACTGATTGGACTCAAAGCGTATCTATGAATGCATACCTTCCTCCAAAGTACCCAGTCATATCGTACAAGGCCGGTCCATTCTCTGAAGTAAATCTTCTGAAAAGACAATATTTTCCTTAAATTTCTTCACCCACCTAAATAAACACTATATTCCCTTTGAATTGAGTAGTATAATCAGTGATAAAGTAAGTTGATCGAAAATTATATATTACAAAAAAAAAATGAAACGTTGCTTTTGGTATGGAATCAACTTTCTCGCATTTTGCTAATATAATATGTATAATTAAGATGTATTGTTAATAATCTGTAACATTACAACCCACAAAGGATCTTAAGTTCAGTTCCCTCACCTACCTTTAAATTCCCCCCTAAGTCTCACACGGCTCCCATTTGGGTCTTCACTTATTTCGGTCTAAAATTCTGTTTTCATGCATCCACGATACGTATGCAAGTGTTTCTATTGCGCAAGAAAATATGTATTGTGTATGGATTGTATTAGAACTGAATATTCCTTCTTTATTCATACCGAAAAACAGGTATAAGCACTTCAGCTTTTTTTGGTCCCAAATTTTAAGATACGAAAAATAAACTACTAATAAAGTACCAATAACCTTCTTTAGTTTTATAATCACATTTTAAACTGTTTTTTTTTTTGTTTTTTTGTAATGCAACTATTACTCATGAAAAACCTTAGAAACATCTGCGAATATGACTTTCCAAGCTAGAAATCTTTAGTTACTCTCCTAAACACATAATTTCTCAATTAAACAGAACAAAAATTATACATTATACAATTCACACTATAAATAACTTAACTGAAAAACACTGGCCAACAAACGAAAACGCAATTGGAGTTGTGAATATTTTTTTAATGTTGTTTCTTTAAAAAAATTAGATTTACATTGTTATAAGTTATGACATAATCAGATAAGGAGAACACGGATAAGCAGGGAACTACGTCATGGTCTAGCTGTAATGTGGAAATAAGAAGGAAAACATATGTGGGCGCTGTACATGATGCCTCATTATATTCCAGGTATGTTTTAGCCAGTAACTTCTGGAATTAATTTTGTTTGTCCTTTGTTAAATGTTTAATAACTCGTTACTTTACTAGAGGGAAGTTAAGCTAAAGCAATATTTATATTTTACTTTTTCTTCTTTTAATTCACCAATATTTGAATAAAGATGAATCATTGGAATTGGTCCATACATTTTTCTTAATTCAACTTGATATTCCTCACTACAGCATATCTTGGAGAAATTCTAAAATTTTACCACAAGTGATCTATGAATCATGATATTTACGGCAAATTTTCAAACGTCAATCAATCTCACTTAACAAAAGTATATCAAATATTTTGTAATTTTTGTCTATTTCTTCTCTTCCAGCAGAAATTAGCTCTGTTATTATTCGAGGACTTATTGTAAACGTATTGAAAAGAAGAATTAAAGTATAATTTTTAAAAATACTTGCAAATAAATTATGATTTATTTACAATCTGTTTTACATGTCATGACTGTAATAAACTTTTAACAACAAATCGGAAAATATCTCGTATAAAAAAAAAACCTGATCCCCTTAAAGACGATATCTAATAAAAATAGTATATAGAAACTAGGAGTGGGATACATTCTGTCTCCCAAAAAATATAATTTTTACTGAGGCATCCTACTACAATAAGTACTATATTGAGGTGTGCATATATATATATATTGCTTTTTCTGATAATTTGGCTGTTCACACTTCCAGACACACATCTTTATATTTACTTACTTATAATAGCTTTAATAGTTATCATAGTTAGTATTGGTTATATTTTTTCTTTCATTATTTTATTCCTTGTTTTGTTGTCATCTTGTTTTTCAAAAAAATTTATTTGACTGCACCCCCAACTATTTTCTTCCGTACGTCTATCTTCCAGTCAACCATCCCCTCGCTTCTCAAAAAAATGTATATATATAGTTAAATATCTTTAATAAACTAAGCACTTTTTAAAAAGAACTTTTATTCAAGTTAAACATGTACATTAAAATGGAGAGACTAAAAACTAACAGCGTAACGAGCTACAGAAATAATAAGAGAGGGCTCCTCCTAGTCAGAGGGCCTATATAGGTTTTTACTTGGCTGATTCTAATTCGTGGTATTGTTTACTAGTAAGCCAGCTGCAACTTGCACCTGCACAACAGTTCCTAGAATTGTTTATGATCACATATTTGTTTTCCAGATTTACCTCATTTAACTATATATATATGACTATCAATTGTTTCTCTCTAATCGTTTCTCTATAATCATTGCTATTTTCTTTTATTTTATTTTTCCTTTATAGGAAATAGTTTTCTTTAAATATTGTTTCAGGAGGTAATTGATAATTTTTTTCAATTATTTTTTTATTTATTCCTCATTTATTAATTTAATTGTAATTAATTAACTAAATGTAATCTATTTTACTCTAAGACATTTTAGGTTATACATTATTCCTGTAATGTTATTCTAATGGGACTTGTCCCAGAATAAATAAAGTCTTTATTATTATTATTATTATTATATGGTATTGTGTTTAATTTCTTATTTTAGATATTTCCTATCGGAATTTTCTACCAACCCTGAAATTCTAATCACTCTGGATTAACATTAAGTATAGAATATAACGTTTGATTTATTATGTTTGTTTTTGCCACAAGATATTTCCGTAAAAGGACCGTTATTTAAATTCTTTTACATCATCCATTCTCCTGCTAATAGCTGAATTAATGCATTATTCATTCCCTTAATAATAGGGATATAAAAGCATATGGCATGCACTATATAATTTAATACTTAACGATAAACACAAATAGCGACTCAATGAAATAAACAAATTCTTAGAAAATACATTAACAATAAGAATGATCTCAATAATAAAATTTCACAATAAAACCATATATGGTAGAAATGCAAGTGGACATTTACAAAGAAAAAGGCACTAATAACCTAAGATAACTTTAAGTAGCCAATATCACTCGAAATAACATATTGTGAAAAAATACTATCATTTACAACTATAATTAATATTTATATGTATTGTGTGTGGTATATTTTTATGATGGCTTATATTTGACCGTAGATTTGTGTAAGAACGAGAACACACACCCCCTCTCTCTATGATTGCAGACATATAGGAGATGTTGCTGCACAATCTTCTTTACTGTTACTTTGACAGGATACGATTCAATGAAGAACTGATGTATAGATGAACACTCAATAAATAAGATAAAGACTTCATATCCTCACACTGCACAGCGGTAGGAGAGGAAAAGAATATGATGATGGCTATAAAGATTTCTTAAGTCTAATGAGAATGGGTATGATAAATGAATGAAATAGTATGAAACAAGTAAATATGTGTTAAAGTAGCAATATTTTAAACAGTATGGAGGAATTATGTAACTTCATGGAATATGAGAATTGGCAAAAGTGAGAAAATATTTTGGAAGCATATGAGCTGTTAGTTTTGAAAGTTGTATAGGTCCCTTTTTTCATATCCGCGATATCTAAAGTTTCCATTTGAATTACTTTAAAAACGTGGGCAAACAGGCAAATGTTTTTATCACTTATCACTTAGCAAAGGCGGGTATTTAAAACCTTATACATTTTTTAAATTGTATTTTGAAACAATAATCATTAAAACCGTTTAAAAGAATAAACGATATTTTAAGATCCAAACGGAATGAAACACTTTCAAAAATAGCTTATATATTTGTTGTTAACACATGTTTTAGTCCAAAACGTTGTTGTGTTACTTAATTCTCGTTTAGTTGATTTATAAGGACTGTAGAATGATATAATTTATTACGAAATTACTGGATTTAAACCTAAGAGAACAGCTGTTGTAGCCAGTGGAGTCATTATTCAAGATTGGATATAAGCTAGATTAGGCCTGGCTCATTCAGATAATCTGTTATAAAATGGCTTTATATGTTTTTAAATGTCTGACGCATTATAGTGATACTTAGATTGCGATGTAGATTATATTAAACACTTTAATAGCTGGTCAACATTGGTATAATGGTTCCATATCCAAATACTATGAAGCCCGTTCTGTTTACATGGTTACTCCTAGAATTTTTGAGAATTCAATAATATATTTTAAGACATTATTTATTTAAATATTTCTATACAACACAATAAAATACAACATCCTCAACTTATTTATTCCAACTTGGGATCATTAATGTTAAACAAACATTTAAAATCAATCACCAATCCTTGGTATGGTTAGAAGCACGACACCATCCTTAAAATGCCAATGATAGGGGTTTAGTTCGACCTACCTTTGCATTTGTGGTGGTCAGTGATGAGGAATTGGACTGTGCTCTAAGTCAAGGCGTTCCAACCCTCGACTCTCAACCCTATCATGTCTTATTGCCAATGCCACAGCGTAAACCTGGCCCTAGAACACTGCAATCCATAAAGGGTCTTGGGTTCTTGGGTTAAAAAGGGGGGATTTTTTTTATGGAAGAAAAATGTAAGATAATTATTGAATTATAGTTATCTAACTTATGGAAACAAGTAGTAAACAATATAATGTAAAATTGAAACATTTTGGATTTTTTTTTTACATCTTAATAAATTCACGAATGGTCAATATCTATATCAGCCAATCCCACCATCTTTGACTGTAGTTCCCTTAGCTCTCTGTACTAAAGGTATTTAAAGGAAGGAGCAGTAGCTACAAGGAATAGGTCAAGCTCGTGCCTTACCTCGCCTGGATCTGCGATTATCTCCGCTGATTAGGGTGCGGGATCTGGGGTTCTCTATCTCAGCCAAGAGATCTCTCCTCGGGATCTGTTCACGTCGGTGGAGGAAGTTCAGGGAGCCATTCGGCCTAATTGTTCCGTCTCCTAGGCTCCTCCTTGTCGTCTTGTGGCTCGTATGTCTGTGTTTTACGTAATGTTTGGAGTGGTACTTATCAGATCTAGGGGACCAACCAGGACCACTCAAAATTTGACATCGTGTAGGGCCTTATCAATAAGACTCACGGATGGATAAGGTAATATGACACTTAACAAAACAAATTATATCATTATAATTTCATACCAAAAAACTATAAATTTTTTTATAAAAAATACAAATCATGACAATGTACTAAGCAGATGAAGAGAATAAATAAATTACTAATATCAAATGAATAGAGGAGCTAGGATGTAGTTATTTCATTACATAATGTATATCTTCTTTTTTAAAAAATCTGTTATTCAGTACCTATTCATTTAAGAAAATGACTAGCCCGCTTAGAGGGCATCTGTTTGGGAAGCCAGGAGATGTTTGGAAAAGCAAGGATGCGAACCCTCGTTTAATAGTAAATATAATTATAGTTTATTTGAGGTTTGTTTCGATTATTTGACGTGTAGATCTGATTTAATGATGTACTTTAAGTTTCGATTTTTATTCTAATATGCCGGTTTATTAACCATCATTCATTATAAATTTTCTGTCGATCAACGAATTTTATGACACTAAAAGATTTCCGGCCATTTTGAATACTATGAAGTAACATGTTGTCATATTTCATAAAGTATGTAATAATTCTGAAATGTAATATATTCGTCTTTATCAAAGAAATTATCAAAGTTATAACGACTTGTTTTTACTCTAGTTGCATTATAGATAAAATTTATATTTGTTATAAACAGATCCTTATACGAAGCCAAATCTTTCGCAATATCTCCTCGTTCCAATTCCTCCGCTCCGCCATGAATCCAATTAGTTCGTCGTTTACTCCTAAGACTCCGGTTTAGATAATAAATTAGATAAGGGCGGATTTGGAGGCGGGGAAGGCTGGTCCTAAATCTCTCCAACCCCCTGGATCTGTGCCCTCCTGCAGGACCGAAAGCTGCCGCCGGGAGATGGTATCTCTTCCCGGCTACATCTTTATAACGTGTCCTCCGTCCTAGATGATCCCTTACATTTACCTTACGCCAGGTTATGAGCACCGACCGGATACATTCATTATCCTCGGAATATTAACATTTCAAGATCCCTCTTAGAGATTTGCCCAGCGACCTCTTCGGAATATCCAATGTTCCTCGGTGCTAATTTTATGAAGTGGTGTAACTCGTGATGAATTTTATGTTACAGATGATTCCACCTACTAACTCATCTTACCTAAAGTCTTATGTAGATCAGAATCTGATTTATGCTGTAGGATTTACATTAGCAGTTCCGTAACATCCTTTTACCATACGATCTACCATTTTAGAACAATTGAATAAGTTCTTACCACTTATAGAGCTCTCAGGGGAAAAGTTGTAATAGCAGAATACATATAAATTAAATGTACGTTTAAATATTCATTATTGATTATTAAAAATGTAGTAACTAATTATTCAATTATTGCTTTATATTTAATTTGTTCCAAAAAACTTCTAAGGAGGATGTGAAAAAAAAAATTATAGTATACATTTTTTCCAAGATGGTAGATTTGAACATTTCTGCTAGTACATACTTTTCGTTTCTGTCCTTTGTTTTGGTTTTATGGAACACAGTGCTTGTGTAATCATTTGCTGTGTTTGAGATTCTTAGTGGCTTTTTTTTTTGGCTGCATCTTGAGCTTTCATATTGGCCCATTTGCCCTCTATTTTCCTACTGAATTCTTTTTTACCCTCGTATGACTAATTAATTGTTCTTATGTGGGTAACCGGTTTAAGGGATGTTACTAAAGGTTTATAACAACTGACCATCAAACGATTGTTTTTTCTGTCTTATATGGTAGTTTGATTTGTTAAGTTGATATATTTAATTTGTTTTATATTATGCTTGCATATACTGATAAAAAAAAATTAATGTGACAGAAATCTTTATTCCCTGAAATTATGACGAAATGATTTTCGAATCTTCAGTTTCAAAGTTGCGTGGTTTGACATTTTTTTGGTTGTTATTCTTTACTTGTATATGGTCATAACAAAGACTAAACCGAATTCTATTGTTTATATTTTAATAATAAGTTTTAATTTATTAATATAATTTTCCACAACATAAGCAATTGTGTACTTTCTTAAACAATCAAATTTATACCCATCAGAATTATTAAATACTATTTCTTTTCTGGAGAATTTATCAGCTGTTTTATCTATCCTTATCCAGCTGGGAATCTAGTAACCTTCCCTATGATTCAGTAGTTGCAACTACTTTGTTTTTTGGGTGCATTATTCATGAATTTGCTTTGCTGTTATTCTCTTTCTACCCTGAGGATGCCTGAATAGGCGAAATATTAAGAGGACATGTATTTTCAATTTCCTGTTTTAGTTTACAGACTTGAGGTTTTTAGTTGGAATTTCTCCCCTAATGTATTAAAATTTATTTAATGTCTCTGTTGACATTTCCCTTTTTCAATTAAAACATTTATAAATTTGAAGGAAGCTCGATTTATTATTAGACATTATGTATTATTATATAGTATATAAAAATTTCATACAAATATTGTAAAACATCCATGAATCAAAAATATAATTTGTATATTCTAGTGATGTATATTTTATTGATTGGATGGCGATGTTTCGTTAGGATTTAATCCAGAAATAAAAACAAGGATAGGAATTAATACTTCACTTTGAAGGAACATGAGTACACTTACTTTATTATATTTTAATGTTTTTTTATTCAATTTTAAGATCATTATAAACTTTAAAAATAATCTAAATCGCCTAAATTCAATCCTACCGCGTATTAAAATAATTTATTCTGGAAAACTACTTGCGATCATATCACTATCCATCATTTTAAATCCAGCTGCGATTCATCAATCAAGATGTCTTTTTATTTCCAGTCAATCTGGGAGGTAAAGCACTGGGGGGGGGGGGATCTACTGGAAGCTATGGGTCTGGAAGTATATTAGATCAACTGAGTTTAATTCAGAAGCAAGACCAAGTTTCAGATGGACTTTTACTAACGTGATTATTATTGTTTTTATTATTTATTATTATTAGTATCATTCAAAACCAAAATTAAGTGTAAGAATAGTTGTATCCTGATAATAAGCGCTACTTTCTATTTTGTAATGTCATAGTTGGCGTACAATGATTTAAGAAAAATACCAGCTGTATATTATAAGACACTTATATTCATTAAAAAACATGGGTATATTTATGATTCATGGCAGTTTCATAATATTTTAGTCATGCTTAGAAAGAAAATTAGGTCTTTATGTAATAACTGTTATAGTATTGTTAGTAACAATAAGTTTCAAGGTAGCTAGTCAGTAGTATATTAACTTACAAAAGTATGTCCTGAAGCACTAGCAATCATGCATTGAAGGTTAAAATTATTTAAAACTACAATTTAATTTCGGGAAATATAAGAAATACTAGAATGATTTCATATTTACCTATTATATACTTACAGTCCTCGTGTGAACGTGCACCCATAGGTGCATAAAAAAAAAGAGACAATTATTAATAGTTTTAAGTGCTTTTCTCATATATGGTTATAAGAAGGAAACAATTTCTAGAGAAAAATTAGTCTACGAAAAACATTTATCACACGAATTTTGGAAGGCATTGCTGGGGGGTGGGGGGGGGGGGGGGGTTTGCTAGAATGATAGACGATGAAATCCCAAAGAAAATTCTTGAAGAAAAGCTATACTGGCGTAGCCTTTAAGATGAGAATCGGTAGATCAAGACTGCTATGGACCGATTGAGTGGCAGAGGATGCAGTGTCCATCTTTGCAGTAAGAAACTGGAAAGCAATGCACCTGGACGACTGGCGGTTGATGCTACATAAGGCCCTGACTCACCACGAGTTGTAGCGCCGGAAAGAAATATCAAATGAGTTGTCTACATACCTTTTTAACGACATGACCATTTGTCTTCATGTTCAAAATAAATTATTTCAGTTAATACTTAATATAGGGGCCTTAAACCGAATTAACTTTATAGCTAATTTATTTAATGTCAATATTTTATAATTTTCATAAAAGGCTCTCTGATTATTAGAACATATTATTTATTCCGGTTTTAGTAGTTAGAATCTCAAAGAAGCGTAGAATCAATATTTTTACCGATGATCAGCTTAAGTAAAAATTGGAGAGTTTTGGGGGTTGAATATGAACTCAAATGAAAATTTAGCCGACCTTTGTATCAATCCAGAATGAAAAACCTATTGGTGATAAACTTTTGAGTAGACCTTGAGTCTTTAGACAAACTGCCAGTCGATTAATTTGAATCGATTAGAAGTGGGTGTGAATCCACAGAATGGGACCGAGGTATCGCAGTGAGTAGAAGCTGAGAGGTTTGCCAGAATAGTGGGCTGTTTGGAGGTGAAGGTCGTGGTTCGAAACACGCTTCCTAGTGCCCGGAACTTAAAAATCATTAATAATAAAAAACAGATAAGCAATAAGCAACAATGTTTTTCTTTCTGATCCCATTTGAATGATAAGTGTTACTATTTAGTTAATGTTAAAGCTTACAATAATAAAAACTTTCTTCCAACGTAAGGTATCCATTTCTGTGTTATCAGAAATTCCCCGTATTATTCAAATGAGTTAGAGTTAATCTAATCTATGAAAATATCTATCAATTTCTATTCCCTTCCATTCTGTTCCCCGGCTAACTATTGGAGAGGTCACAAATTGACACTAATTGGAAAGCGAAAGTCTGAGTTTATGTTAATGAGGATTTCAAAGTAGAACTATTTGCCTTACCAAGTTTGTCTCCTCGGCACGCTTTCTTCTCAATGGTAAAATGTTCTTGGGTACTTCACATGAACGTCTTAAAATGCTGATTGGTAAGCAGATTAAATATTTGGTTAGTAAAAAAAAAAAAAAGTGATTTATCGATAGATGTGGGAATAAGTTTGAACACATTGAAAATGTATACATTTTAAGGCCTATGACAGCAATAAAAACTTAACTCAAGAGGGAATAACGGTACGGTACTTAGGGTTACCACTTTCCATAGCAACTTTCGGTCTCCAAACCGGGACTTCGATTACCAGAGGGATAGCATTTATAAAGCTACTATCTTTCCGAATGTTCTAGGAATATGTAAAGAACAATGTTTTAAGTTATTTTAAAGTGAAGTGTAGCATTAAGTATTTCGCCCGAACAAGAACTAGACCACTTTAGGAGGATATGTATATATAGTAACGAACTTCACATCTTATACCTTGTTCATATTATAGAAGTCGTAGCATCGCTACGACGGATACAGCTCTGTAAAGTTTTTTAGATTAGTAAGTTATGAATTTTTAAAACTTATATATGTCCCATAGTTTGTGCAGGTGATAGTTAGGCATAGTTAGGCGTAAGTGTGATGATTGGCTTAAGCGTGATCATTCGGATTTAGGTTGGGCGGTAATTCGTGGAAATTTAAAAACAGAAAAAGGTTTCGAACCAATGGGATCGCTATGCGTCTATATTATTATCCGATATATAATTCAAATATATTGTATAATCCAGGTTCTTCAACCGCGGTCCGCGAAAAAAAAAAATTCGGTCATTTCGTAAATCACTGTGGCATATTATGTTTAAAAATATACAAATAAAATGTATAATAACAATATAATTTCAAAAATTAATGTATTACTTACCAAATAGTTATAAAACTATTTGTTATTTTCTAACAAAACACAGCAGAAACTATGGACGCCGCTACTGAAATGGCCGCTAAGCAACGACCGCTCGTCTACAAAAATAGGTTACTGCGAATTATGGCCTTATTTTAATTATGACGATAGTGCTGAAAGTTTGCGGAGTACTAGTGCTTCAAGTTTAGTGGAAACAAATACATTGATACTTCGGAATGTAAAATACAAACCTTAAAGGGGAAAGGAGACTATGTTAGGCATTATAATAAAGAGTATATAAAGGGAAGAACTTCTTTGCTGTCTCGACTTACCTGGACGAACAACTGGTTCAGAAATATTTACTGGTCTTAATGAGGATTTTTAGGCGCAGGGGATAGACTGGACCAAATGCGTCGGAGTGTGCACTTACGGTGCTGCGAGCATTACAGGTCCTCAATCAGGAGTAGTTGCTAAATTAAAAGAAGTAGCGCACCCTGAAGTTTTGTTTACTCACTTTGTTGATCCACCGGGAGCAACTAGCTGCAAAGAAGCTTTCTACTGGACTAAACACTGTGATGAATGACGGGGTGAAGATTATTAATGAAATTCGTAGCCGAGCCACGAATTCAAAGCTCTTCGCGACACTATGCGAGAGCATGAACTCATCCCACAAACATCTGCTTCACCATGCAGAAGTGAGGTGTTTATCGAGAGGAAGGGTACTTTCGCGACTTTTTGAACTGAGAGAAGAAGTAAAGCAGTTTTTGCGAGAGCGCAACTCTGAACTGGAGCATTTGATGAATGAAGAGTGGCTGGCAGTTCTTGCTTACATGGCGGACATATTCAGTCTGCTTAATGAAGTTAATATTTCTCTGCAGGGTTCATATACAAATATTTTTTAAGAAATAAAATGGATGCGTTCAAAAAAAGCTCTTTGTAATAGTCGCTTACAAGAGGAAGATGTAGAAATGTTATCTCTTTTGGATGAATTTTTGATTGCTGCTGATGTGAACACGAAAGTCATGTTTAACATAATAAAGCAACTTTTAAGGTCATTACCTGAAAATTTGAATAAGTATTTCCCAGAAAATGGTAACCTCTGGATTAATAATCCATTCTTGGAAGATATAAACTCATGTGCACTTGATCTTCATGAAAAAAAAAAAGCTGATCGAGTTGTCTTCTGATGTCACTCTGTTCTCCAGACATAAAATGGATTCATTGGGTAAATTTTGGATAACGCTAGAAAAAAAATATCCAACTTTGAGTTTTCTAAACTCAATCATTACAACAGAGATTGAGTTTCAAGCTATCAAATTATTAGTAAATTTCTATTTATGAATTATATCTAAAGACTTTCTATTTATGTGAAAAGACTTTGTTTCTCAGAAACAACGCTGCATCCTAGAATATCAACTCTTATGTCAAAGAAGCAGCACCAGATATCGCACTAAACAATGTAGTTGCATAACATATTCTATAATAAAAAATCATATCTACAAGTACATTGGTTTTTATTTGTCATAGCTTTCAGTTGGTTCGCGAAATATGTATCCTATTTTCACCGGTCCGCAGGTGCAAAAAAGTTGAAGAACACTGGTATAATCATTTGGCAAAGAAAAAATCAATCACGAAATTTGGCAGTGAATTTATTACCTTAACGAAACCGTAATTAAGTTAAATTAGGAATACAGGAGCTTTTGAGATTATATTTTATATGGAGTTCAGTAGACAGTTCAAATGTATCGGTCTGTCCATTCCTTCACAACTAGAAGGCAAGAGCAAAAACCACGCAAAAACCGAGATGGATAAATTAAAAAAGAAAATATATAATAAGTTGAATACCACTAAAAAATACCAAGACACTAAAGACCAGTTTGCCATTACTTTTTGATCGCTGAAATTGTAGTCTGCATTACATTTATGCAAAGTAGGATTTTTGACATTAAAATATTCCGTGTATCATTCACTTGGAGATCTATAATTTCAGCGATGGTTTATTGTACCTTCCGTGTTTACAAACATCAGATTTCCGGATCCTTTAGTTTTAATATAATTAAATGAGTACCTAATACACAATTAAATGAAGTTCAACGGAATTTATTTTTATCTTATGAAGGTTTATATTCAACCGAGCTCTTCGCTTCATAAACATTTCAAATCTCATGGTCTGGTGTAACTAATAAATCATTACATACAGATCTGAACACATTCAAGAAAAACTTCAACAAATTTCATGAACACCCAAACTTAGCTGTGGAAACATTAATGACAGACACATTACCACAGAATCCGGCAAGGTGATTGAAACGTCTCTGGAGCAGGGATCTTCTACAGTGTGATGAAATACGCTAGCACTGACTTCAGTGGGTTGATTTTCAATCTTCGCTTCCACGTGAACCTCTTAGGGGAGGGCTAGAAAAGAAGAGATGTGCCAAATACAATGCAATGCCAAATAGATTATGTGCCAAATGGCATTTGTATAATTTCTCTCAATAAATATTAATTATTTTAGTATATGGTCTGATACAACGCTCCCATGGTTTCTTCTCATCTTTCCTACATCCACTCGCTCATCGAAGGTCTTTTTCAGAAGTCTATCTACCATGAGTCTTTAGTCGACCTAGAAACTGAGCTCAAAGTTCCGAATTCGCCTGATCCTACGTAATGTTCTCGTTATCGACCCCAGCCGCAGCACTATGAAGCAAGAAGGCCTAATCAAATAACTATAATCGCGGGAGCTGGGAGGCCCGGGGCGAGCCTCGGTCAGGGCTGTTGGATCCAGATCATACGTGGATATGCCAGCCTGCGCCCCGGGCAGGTTCTTATCCGATGTAGGGCTGCCCTTAATACCCCCTTCGGAAAACCTTCTCAAACAATAACTACATTTATTATTGCCGGAGCGATATGATTCGCTATGGATTTGGCCTTTTCGGTTCAGGGCTTTACATTTTATTCTTAATGCGAGAGGAGGAAGACGGAATAAGACTGGCAATACTCAGACAGGTATAAATACTTTATACACATATTAAGGATTATTCTTAATTTTTATTATCTATCCATTATTATATTTAAAAAATACCTATTTGTACAATACAATGAGGTCATCTGAGATCTAGTGTTTAGTTTAACAACCAGTCATACACAAGATCGCGGGTTCATAACCCGGCAGGTGGACTTAGGATTGTTTAAATTGAGTGAAAAATCCTTTGTTAGTTTGGAACGAACAGGATCCTGAGCCTGCACAATGTCAGATACTCGTTAAAGTTTCAAGTCCTAATCATACGAAGATTGACAAAATTTAGGACTCCATCTCAAACATCGTCAGACTAGCCATATAAGTTAAATGAATAAACAATACAATCTGATTGGAGGATTTTATTCGATTATTAGTAACAATAGAATCTAATCATTTTTCCTAATAAAAAACCTTCAGTTTCTTTTAAAATTGGTTAAGAAAATTAACTGATCAAACTTTCGGGAATTGAGGTAGTATAATGAAGTATGTACATTAATAATGTTCGTACAGCACAACTCGGCGTTTACTTACCAAAACAAATACCTTTAACATTAACATACAAGTGTTTGTATTTAGTATTTAGATTTCTTGGAGTGATTGAATGAGCCACTTTCTATAATTATTATACTAAATTCATTCCTTGGCTCTTTGGTTATTTATTGGTATTGAAAGTATTTCCTTGGTTTTAGAAATCTATCAATCATCAATATTTTAAAAACCATTTTGACCCCTTGTCTGAATATATCTTCTTTCTATTATTTTTTATTATTATTTATTTTATACATTTATAAATACATACTTTAAAACTTCATATACAATCATAACATCTCCTTGCTACCCAAGAGTATTTTGGTGATAAATATCCTTTTTTTTTTTTATTTTTATTTAATTCAATGATATTTACAACTATAATGGTATTATATCAAGTAAATGTGCAAAAATGTAGAATATGACATGAAAACACTTGTGGAGAAACTACCCATCGATAGCACTCCAATAAAGTTCTATAGTAGATGATCTCGAGGCCATCTTCTTTTCAGACGCCTCGGAGGGTTATCAGGAATAGTATGGGAAGCAAGCTGAGAGACTAGCGGATTCAAGTGCGTATGGAGCTTGTTATGGAAGGATAGGTATCTAGTTTGGGCCAAATCAGTAACATATGGGATATTAAGATCATGATGGATGAGTTTGTTTGTGACATAATAAGGAGCATTGAGGATTTTACGAAGGATATAAATATCCTTAACTATGAAATACCCTTAAAATTAAATTATTAGCTTAAATTATAAAATTTCATCAATGAAAATAATACTAATTTTATATTGAATTAAAATTAACATATACATTAAAATTAATATGTTAATTTTAATTAAATTTAATATTAATATGACAACTAATAAAGCAATATCTTACAATCTTAAAAGAATGCATCTTAAAAAATAATATTTATGAGTATATATTTTTAATAGCATTTTGGATATAAGCGTGTTTTGAGCTCTACAGCAAATGCCTCAATGCCAAATGCTTGTTTTAGAGCTTGGAAACATAGCGACGGTTAAAAGATGAGCATTAAAATGAATGATTTCTAAACTTTAACAAATTTATTTCAGGAAAATATATTAAATTTAATTAATACTTAAATAACTACATTAAAATTTTCTCTTTCACATCTTTCTTTATTCATGGGTCGGCCATTAGATTAATTATTGAAAAAAATAGGCAATAAGTATTATAAATAGGGAAGGTTTGGTTTATTTATTAATCTTGACTGAAAGAAAACACATATAAATGAAGAAATTTTGGATGAATTAAAGATTGAAGTATATTTGTACTTCTTTGGATAAAAGACTAAAGGGAAAACTATGGCTAAATGTTTCTTTTGGTGTGTATTGTAAGCATCAACAATTATTGCTTACAAGACGGATTACTATAATCTTCTAATCATAATCACACACTACTATCATAATCTTCTCTATTTTCGAAAGTATCCATGATTAAACCCACTTCACCCTAAATAGAAAATTCAGTAAAATTATACTAAATGTGTTTATAAATAGTAAGTGAAATAAGATAAATTAAATAAAGCTAAAAGGAAAACCTACAAAATATATTAAAACATCATATTTGGTGCTCCTGAAAAAAGGATATATCCCATACAATTAAGAGGAGCATGTTGCCAGAGTTATATAGGCAATCAGATTTCTAAAGCCATTTTGAAACTAACCCATGATATTTCGACCAATTTAGGATTCATGATTAACATCAAATGTCAAGTGCATCTTGCCCAATCGTTAGGGAAAGTGTTAATTGATATAAGATTGTTTTCATTCAAGGATGAATTTCGACTCTCCCCTCGTTTAGCATCCCATCTGATGGATGGGTGGTCTGATGACCAGCTTCTGGTCCAGTGTATTCCTGCGATGTCGAGTATGGCAGAGGTGGCGTTCTCACAAGAGGGCTGTATTATTGTATTTTTAACTCCGATATATATTTAATATTTATGGAATAATTGGGTCGATAAAAAGATAGTTTATGAACATGAAGTAGAGTTTTTTTCAGAAAGGCTTAGAACAATTTTTTTTAGTAAGTAGTCCAAGTCCATTCGATCAAACGTTGTTATTTCACTAACCGAAGACTAAGTTTTCGGGTCTGTTACTGTTGGTGAGAGTACATTCTTTTACTAGTTGGAATCTCATATCATATAAACTGTTATTATCTGTAGGTTAGCCAATTAACCAATGGCTCAGTTATTGGCAAACAACGGAAGATACTGTTCCCGAGTTATAATCATAACTCTTATTGATTTTGAAAGCTGACCTAAAAAAAAAAGTTTTTTCCCATCCTCCAGCGATATTCTCCTACCTAACCTCGGATACTCCTTAGCAGTTTTTTCTCCAGACAATTAGGAACCCCGCCGCTTGAAGGATTCCCTAATTAGTTTTTAACTGTTTCAGATGTTGCGTAGAGCCTCGGCCCTTTCTGAGCCCTTAAGACCGCTACAGCGCTCTGTTGACTCAGGCCGACCACATGCCCTTTATCTTGTCAATCAGGGCTCCTTAACGCCTTCTCTGTTACACGTGTCTCACCATTCATTTTCACTTTTTTTATCACCGGTTCTAACGTGCTGCATTTTTTTTTTGCGTGTGTGATCAGTTATCATTCTTGATGTGTAACCTTTTACAATTCTTCTGACTCTTGGGTGTTATGTGGTAAAATGAGTCTTAAATGTTTTCTTATGTAACTCGCTTATGGAAATTACGGTGTATTTGACATATAGGAGGATTTTAGATTTCAAAATATCAAGAATGATTATTAAATTTCAAATGCCACAGTACTGATTCATTCATCCACGGTACTGAAATTAAATAAATTTGATAGACAATCTAAAGAAAAATTATTTATTTTGTTTATGAATTGAACAGTAATATATATGGATAATTAATTAGTTTGGTAGAGAAATTCTAAAAATGGATATGACACGGTACTGACATTTAAGTGACAAACTGTAAGTTTTCTCTGATCTACAAGTTATATATTACGAAACAAGAGATGAAATATGTTCATAAGGATCATCTTAGAACAAAAATTTTATAAATAGATTGTTATTGGATGACCAGTGCGACCAAACAGTAGAGGATATTAATAAATGTTAGAATGCAATCACACATATAACGTTTTTTGGTGAATTATACTTTATTAACGGTTATTTAAAATAGTTTTTCTTTTTGTAATAGTATAACAAGAAAAATCGGAACCATATAATAATAAATCATATAATAAAGTTTTATAATTTTAATTATATCAGGATATTTATATTGTAAAATATATTTATTTCTATGCATCCAAAAATGAAAAGGATATTGAGATAATATTAGGCAATTACTTCAATCTGGCTTTAGTCTTCTGATATACCATTCAGCTGATAATGAAAGAAATCTGCATCATGTAAAATAACTACGAAATTATTTAAACAAGCGACATCCATAACAATAAAATACTCATTTAGTTCAAAAAAATCATATATCTAGACTCTGTTGTCGAATAAAATATAACTGTTTGGTCGAATTTTGTCCAGAATCATTCCTTGAACTTTTAGGGACTTCAAATGTAGTTTTAAGGTAAGTAATAACTCCTTTTCAAGCTAATACCTCTCTTAAACTCTTATTCAGTACGAAAAAAAACGAGATTCCGCTTCCCAAAAAACAATAAATTGATTTTAGAGAAAATTCGACTTAACCACTTATTCACTATATTATGAGCAGAAATATATCTCCAGGGAAGTAATACTCCACGCCTATAAGAGTAGTTATATGAAGATAAAAGATACTCTCTGTATGATCAAACCGGTACAGCAACGTCCAAGACCACATTGAAATATATTCAAAAATAATAAAATGATGCGACAACTATATTTATAGTTGGAGGTTTATATGTGTTTAGATTATAACAGCTAAAATAATGGTAGAGACCTATATCTAAATTTGTGATCTAGGGGCGACCTGTGGTCTAGTGGTTAGCAAGGCAACCTTCAAAATTGAAAGTCCCAAGTGGGTGGCAAGTCCCAACATCGTGGGTTCCAAGCCTGGCAGGTGGCTATAGAATGTTTTTAAAGGGAGTAAGAAATCCTTGGTTATGCAGTCCTTAGGGAGAGAAGAAATCACTTGCTAATTAAATTTGGATGGGCAAAATTTATAACTCCCACCGTAGCATTGTTCGATTAACCATAGCAACATAAAGTGAGTTAAGAAATCTAACAAACAAATAATTACTGATCCAGATCGGCTATTATAAAGAAATTATAAAAATAATTGGGGGATTCTGGTATTTTTTTTCTTTATGATTATTTTTTGTATCAATCCCTGCATTTCATTTGACTGAGATAATGTTTTATAAGTATCTCAATCTTTCTTCATACTTTGGTTTAGACATTGGTACAGACAGAATCCTGTTGCCGTGCATGATTGTTTCATATCATTGTGCATCAAAAACTTCTCTAATCCTGAGGGATGGAGACAGATACTCTCCCATTATCATTTGTTATCCCGATATTCTAATATGATTGTTTCGAATAATTGATGAAAATGACAGGTTCGAGTGATTGAGAGTTTTTAAATAAATGTCCCTCCACCGAGGGAGCAGACAATCAACACGATTTATCAGGGCATAGCAGGCCACACAGGTATCGCCATAAAAAATCCATTAAAAGCTATAAAACCCCAGCCGGTTCATCATGGACGAGATCATGTGTCATTTGTATGATTTTGTCAATGAAGGGTGTCATTGACAAATGAAGAGGCAATCTGTTGCAGGCCATGTGGCCCCTCGGGACGGATATCAATCACCCTCAGTCCAGGTTTCCTTATCCGTCTCCTCTTCCCATTCCCAACGGTACCTCCCCACTTCCACTCTTCGGATTCCTGTCATTTACTCTTCCTGCACCGTTTCCAACTTCTTTTTTTCATTTTAATCTTTCTTTTTCAGATAAAGGAGTTCTTATTCTTTTTCATCGCGAATCCATTGCCTTCTGATCTACCCTTCCTACCGTATCCATTACCTCCATAGTCCTTAACAGTCCTGACGCTCTTCTTAACCTCGTCTACTCCATTCTCTCACCGAGGAGTTCTGTCCTGTCATATCGCCACTTTTTTTTTCGCGATCATTTCCTGCTCATTAGTTCATCATTGGCGTGTGTTCTACTTAAACTATAACTGCCTTAACTGATTAATAACTACTCTTCTATGACTTATAAAATCTACTGTCAACTCGTGTGAATGACTCTGATAAAATCAGTAAAAACAACTTTATTACTTTCAATAAATCATTCTTTACGCACCTCATCCTTCATTGATTATTTTTTTTAATTTGTACATGTTTTTATTTGTTGTTCGTATTTATTACGTTGGTGGATTGGTGGGTTGCTTCAAGTTATTAGCTAAAATAATTTATGAGTCAGTGCATTTCACTTCCTAGCACATTGATGAATTTTAGAACCGCCCTGTTGCCAAATTTTTTACCCTACGAAACCTTTGATGATTTCTTAAATTTGGGTTGTATTATTAATATAAAGTTCTATAGTTAATGATTGATTTTTTTTCCGAAAATACACTGAGATGTGTGATCCTGTGTACCACTATTTAAGGGTAAATATTATGCATTGGTTTTTGTTGCATATAATTATGAAGACTACAGTGGAAAAAGCGATTTACTTCGGAATCGGTATCATTATTGTGTATCAAAATCTTCACGGATTGCTGGTCCTGTCAACCTGCCAATGAAGAGGATGTTTGAGATTTTCCTTATTTTATTATAAGGCCTCGCCTCGAATTTCATCGAGGTGCCAACTATTCGGGTGAACTAGATTTTCCTCATTTACAGAGATACTTATTTACCCGTTTTGAACCGTTTGAACTCGTTTTTTCCTCTCCGCTCCATCGCGTTTGCCATCGAAAGATCTATCAGAAACCACAGTTCACAATTTTGAGAAAAAAATCGTGTACCTCGATTTTCCCTTGTACTCATTACATATTATTACATGATATTAATATGAAGTTTCTAATGTCAGAAGTGTAATGTTAAGAAAGATGTACCCTCGGATATTCCTTCTTTTCATTTTACGTTTTCTAAGAAGTTGTTTTCCTCTATTATCTTCTATTGGCAGAAACAACTGCATTCTATTGTAAATAAATTTCAGAATCTCTCAAAATTTCTTGTTAAATTTTTCAATTTGTACTTACACACCATATACTTTTTATATCGCACCAGAGACCGCATTAGTGAATCAGATTGGAAGCATAAAAAATTTATACTTTTTTAAATAGTTGTAAATCTGATGAAAACGCAGTGAATTTGCTCTCTCTCTTGTTTAAACATTTAGTAGCGACAAGTGTAAAATATTGGTTATGTCATAGCCTTTGCAGTACCCCGTAGACGTACAATTTACCAAAAAAACATCCAGACAGCACAGGTCCTATCAGAGACGATATATCAGATAGAAGGATTAAGTACATTTATAAGCGGGGGGAGTTCGCAGGTATATAATGCTAATCCGCCCTGATGCGTTCAACATCGAGTCTGTCACAAGGGCCATATTTATCACTTGACAACTCTCATTTTTCTCGCGTCTCAGCCTTTGTCTACTCCTTCTTTTTTCCCACGTCTTTATCAACCGTGCTATCTAAAATCCTCAAGAAGTGGTTGGCAGAAGCGTAAACATGGGTATAGGAGAATACGAAACAAATTTATGAATATAAAATACAAAAACAATAGCACTTTACTGAGATGATATGAGACCTCCCATATTAAAATAAAATGTGGATTGTATAGTTCGTATGTTTGTTTTGTTTCCGCTGCTGTGGCTAATTGTACGTTACTACAGAAGGAATGCTAAGTTTTGCCTATTCGTGTATAGTTCGGGTAGGGATCCTTAACGAGTTCCTGGCCTTGCACAAGTCTGGGACGTCCATTTTACTTCCTATCCGAAGGACGGTGTAACTAAGGATTTTTTAAGTTCCTTTGAAAAATCCTAAGCCCATCTGCCGGACTGCAGGTGTCATAGCAGGTTGTACAGGTGACCCCATAGTTGTATTTATGTTTGAATTAATACAATAGAATAGTGCATATTTTTGCCGTAAAAATTCCGCACAGTGTGCGGAACACCTTTAGTTTTTAAACGTTTGCATACCATGTTGAATTAGTCATCCAGTAGTTGTTATAAAAGAATAAAGAAGGTGAAGGTTGTTTATACCCATAAAGAAAAGCAATGGACCATCCATGAATATAGAGATGCTCAGACGCTTTCTATGAATGCGCAGATCAGTGAGTTTAAAAACATACCCATTCCACATTAGGCCTATTGTCACATGATGTCAAGGTAAAGATAATCAAATCCAATTATAGATATGTTAAAAATGAATTTTTATATATTATGTTATTACATCCAACCAACGTCAATTACATCAGAATCAAACTGGTTGCCTATAATCCGCGATTATTTTCAATGCTCCTCGATTAATTGGATGAGGTAGCACCCAATGAGTTGTACGCCCACATGTGCACGACTTTTATTGTTTTTTCCTTCTTTTTTTTGTTGAATATTATGGTCACGGTGCATCGGAATATTGATAATACATGCTTAACAAAAAATGTAATGCACTTTTTACAATGTATTAATTACGATCAGATAGCAAAATTATGTGTGTAAAGTATAATTAATTTAGATTCATTATTAGTATATCAGCGTCACATTGTGGTAGTCTGAAACAAAAAGAAACTGCTTACCGTTTCAGACAACTTCAATACATATTAGACTAACGCTCTGAGCGCCAAAATAATTACAAAAGACTTATACACATGACTACTATAAGATCATTTTGGGCTCCACTAAGCCATCGAATTCCTCTCGTATTAAATTCTTACATTTGAAAACCCCTGGTAAAATCCTTTAAGCTCCTTTCATTTGTTGTTGATCCGGTCCGAATGCGATATAAATTCTTTCATGACAAACTTTATTCCCACACAAATCCATAATTTTTAAACCTAGCTACTTCTTCAATACCCGTTTGCCCTCCAAGGGTTTTGAAAAGATTACCTCATGAACTTAATTCTCATAGTTTTAGTCCGGTTCTGAACCTGGAGTTTTGGGAGAAAAGATCATTGCTTGGATAAACAAGCAAAAATGTAATAAAGACAATTTTTGAAGTTTAGATTCATCCGCTTTTGATCCTGAAAGCCTCATATCCAAGCTAGTCTAGTTATTGAATGGGTTTAATTTTGGTTGGTTTGTTTTTGAAAATAAAAGTTGCACCGATCGTTTACTATAGTTACTTAGTTCCGTGTATTTTGAACCTTAATTAATGAAATGTATATGCATATTGCAATGTTGCAAAATTTTTAATGACCTAATATACATATATATTAAACAATTAATAAACATAAAAATACATAGTGTTGGTTTCCAAAGTATGTTATTTGATGTTAATTTTTTAAGGTTATGAGCTACCTACTTGGGCAAAGAATGCGGGTTCACAGTCGCTTGGGAATTAAACATTTTTCTGAATATTTTCCAGGAGTAAAATCGCTTCCATTCCTCCTCTTCAGATCACCCTACTCACCCTTTCGCCCAAATTTATTGGCAAAAAATTTGCAATTTAAAACGGGAGTGCGGGTATCAGGAGCTCGGAGGGTATTGTGGAACGATGGGATGCCGCTAAGTTATTAGGAGCGTGATGAATCGGGATATTATTCCGTCAGGTGGAAATTACAAGGGATTCGGGGAGCCTAACGGCGGACCAACATTTAAAATGGCGGCGTATACTACATCAGATTACGAGCGCTCCAGATACAGCGGAAACGGTGATGATTATCTGTTTAGTTACAGCTCACGGCCTTCTAAATTGCTTCCAATTTGTTCAACAAACGGCACTTTATCTTCCTCCGAGTATTTCTCATGCCTTTACCTTTTCGAAGATAATGTTTAGTTTACATCACTGAATAAGCATTTTTAGGTCGTGTATAAATCTCCCAAAGATTTATGGAAACTGGGTAAACAAATCCAATTATTCAGTTATTTATTATTTATTTATATATTCGCGTGTAAAGGTCATCGATTTGTATCTTGGTCCCAATTGGAACGAATATTGGTTGTTTTTATTCCGATTTTTTATTTTGAATTTGCATAAGTCTGGATTTTTTAATATGTTTCATTACATTCATTACATAATAAACATCTTTTTGTTTTATAAATAATTTCTTCCTGATTTTTATGTTTTTTTTAAATCTACATATATTTTTACGCTTTCCAACGTTACGTAAATTAATGATAATAACCATGTTTTTTTTAATCGATCAATTTTTGAAATGACGTTTTCATGAATACACGTATTCCTTGAATTTATATATATATATGGTTCCGTGTGGTGTGTGTGTAATTTTGGAAATAGCGTTTATCAACGAACACAATTCCTAACTATAACGATGAACTAGTTTTTGATTTTGACTCAGGAAATTCTTTAACAGAAGAGACTAACCCGGGGGAGCTGGGTTTAAACGGATAACGTTTTGTAGATTTATGCTGATTTGACAGAAATTGATATTTGTTGACAAAAATAATTGGAAAGGTCCACATTCTGCTTTGTGATTAAGCCATCAACCGGACTGGGCTCTGTAATCCTCATAATCGGGTCCGCTACCTTGTAATTTTGTTTGTGTCGGTATGTACTTAGCTGATACTGTTTAATGGCGTGTTTTTTTAATGTTAAAATTAAATGTATGAAAAAAATTAAATCAATACAAAAACGGCCAACAAACGTACATCACTAAATACGATTGACTACTAAGTAGAAAATTATAAATTTTTTATACAAAGTACATGTCCCTGGAAAAATTCCTCCTGTGTATATACATATATCCATTCATTCATATACTTACCGATACTCCCATAATGATCGTGTTCTGGCGGTTATATATAATGGAATATCCATCTCCTTCCGATGACCATCGAAACTACCTCCTATAGATTTATTCGATATTACTTATTAATGAATCTAACAGAAGCGCTTGGTAGTGCAGAAGTTATTTTACTTAGGAAAAACAACTGGGTTTGAATTGGAGAATATAACTCAATTATTAAGGAGAATTATTATTGTCGAACTATGGAAAAAAGAAGTATAAAATAACATTCAAAAAGTAGAGTACAAAGAAGAATTACTTTCCTAAATCCTCAAGTTCAAAGTTAGTGAAAATAATTTATTCAGGTTTTTGAGAATCCAATGTATATTCTAGTAATCTATGACTATGACTAAAATGTGTGTGGAGAGCGTTTTTACAAAAAAATTTCACTCACCAATTGCTGTGGAGGGCATTGTAAGAATGGGAGATAACTGAAGAGAGTAATGAATTATTTCATTAGATCTATCTTCGGAGTTCTCTGGAGTACGGTTTCTTCTTATGTTTTATTCAATTTATTATTATCTTATTATTTAAAACATATATGTAAGGAAGGGAACTTTGGTTGTAAGATCAGTTTAAAATCTTCAGTAGCAGATGACAGTTGATATTATTTTTATTTTTTTATTCTTCAAACAAATTTCCCAAAAAAGGTTACAACACTCTGTACAGAAGTTGGGTGAGCCCTATTAGGTTGTTAAGGAAGGGCACAATAACACCATTAATAGATCATACAATTTATCTGGATTAGAACCAGGGACCTTTAGCACACTGAGCTAATTCGCTCAATTAATAAAAAATAAATAAACCATTAATGGTCACAACCCCGATATCAATTTGATGGATTTACGCATAGAATTACAATTTATATTCTTCCTGAGGATTACAATTAAAGTCATAATCAAATATTAGCAACTAACAAATCGTCGTAATCAAAACAATACCGCAGATCTACACTTAAGGCGATTTTACAGGAGAGAAAAAAAAAAACCAAGCCCTATGTTATACCATCTTATGTATATCGGTTATCTTTCAATTGCTAATTACAGCACTTCCTTGCGTTCCAGCTTGAAAACTTTTTTTAATAGTGTGTAATTCAACCTGTAGAATGCTTTACCGTTGCTAACTCATTTTCACCAAAAGTTGTAGATAGGCGGTATTGTTTTGACAGCGACGAAATAACTATTAGTTTTAGTTAAATTAGTCTTAAATAGGAAGATTTTTTTTATGGGTTGTATTATTTTAACATAAAACTTTCTATTCTATCATAATGAATTTGCTCTGTTTGCGTTTAGTTGCCCCACTTTTAATGATTGTATAAGTACCTATAATCCCGATACATATTCATAATCCTTGTTCATGATACCTACCTCAGTCAAGTTTAGTCATGTGATCTTGTTGTGAAACTTTGATTTAATAGACCCGTGGTAGGGGACATTGCTACTAAGGATATGCACCGGCAAACGTGTTATTATTCGCTTAATTGTGGCGATGCTATATTATTTCTAATCGGTGGTAGTAAATATTTGCATAAATATCTCCTAGGGCCATTTAATTCATGACTTATTCCACCTTGTTATTATTCTGTGCCTTACTAAATAATACGGTGTAGGTGTTGCACTATCCCCTGCGCAATCCCCTCGCACCTTGGCCACTATCCTGCATAGCTTACACGGCTAATTAGCATCAATAATTTTTAAAGTAATTTAAACTTCCAATAATATATGTAAATTCCACTTTATACTTAAAAACTCCAATAATATATATTTTACTGTCCATGTAAAAGTAATTAGAAGAACAACAAAATAATTTTAGCGAGTATACATGAATTAATTTACATTATATCATTATTTACATATCATAATATAGCTGGCCTCTCTGAGATATTTAGTAGCTCTACATTTCATTAGGTATAAACTATCCTGATAGACAGAATCGTTGCAAATAACATAAAGGAAACACATTTTTAAACTTCCTACTCTCTGTCAATTATATAAAAAAAAAGTTGTTAGTGATATATTTTATTTTACATTTACTTATAATTATTTTATACGACTTTTTAATTCGCAGTATAAATTTAAATATCCCAATAAATGTAATTTTTAAATATTCTAAGAAGCCCCTCTCAAGTTCTCAACATATTTTTACACCTCTTAACTGGCGCATAATTATATTATTGTATAATATGTTCATATTTATAGAGTTTATATATTTCAAAATTTAATTGTTCTATTTAACCATCGATGAAATAAGGAAAGTTTCGTCTTTGAAGTAGGAATGAGATAATAATTCATTTTTTAAATAAATAATACTTCCTATACGATAAATAGACTTTTGATAGATTAAGGATTTTAACTTTATTTTACTAAGTACATTATATAAAATTGGAAGATGAAGCAGAACGTTTAAATTAAAATATATCCCAAGAAACCATATTATTTTCTCTCTACTTTGAGCATTTGACTTCTAGGCCAACGCAGCTTCTTACGCAGTACAATCAAAATTTTAAGTGATAACCGTACAATATATATATATATATATATATTGTTTATGGTTCTTGAGTTTCAGTCAGTTATTTTAACTTCTTAGGCTCAAGAACCATAAACAATATATTTCCACAACTATATATATATATAAATATATATATTTTTTAATTTTTTTTACATTGAGTTTAATTGAGTAAATGGGGGTTAGTCCACCGTAAGGAGTACAGAAGGTACCTACACCAGTAATTAATAATTAATATTCATAAATTAAATTGATTTCTTGTTATTTCCATTGCCGACTAAATTTAATGAAATATACCCGCGATAAACTATTAAAACCCTTGTTTCCCTCTTTTCACTAAATCATTTTGATTATTAGAAAAAATCATATTGTTAATTTTTTTGTTTCGAGTATTATTCATAAAATAATCTGAATGAAGGAAACAATAATTGGTTATAATATGCACAATTCTGTGATAGGCTTGAAATACTGATTAAGTCCTATTGTATTCAAATTATTATTTGATCATGAAATGAATGCATTGAAAACAACAAATCGAATAATTGAATTTCGCCTCATTGAATATTTAGAGATAATTTTTCTGGAGATAATTAATCAGTGAGCCCGAGATTTTCAAAAGTTTAGATAAACGGTTTATTGATGTTTTATAATTAAAGTTATTACTTTTATGAAAGATGATGGTAGGTAGCAACAATTGTAACGAACATTGACTCAACTATTGATCGTTAAAAAAAAAATAAAAAAAATAGAAGTGTAGGAATAGATAAAACATTGATCCAGGGTTATATTTCTTAAATGAGGAGCACTAGATTATGTCTACAAAACATTAATCTTCATAAGCAAATGAAGATAATTTAATGAAATTAGTTTAAATTATTCAAGTAAACAGTATAATGTATATATGTTGTTAAGTATGCACATATAATAATTATATATGAGGTAGGCTAAAAACCTAAGCTAAAAATAAATAAATAAAATAAGGAAAGTAAATAATACCATATTTAACTGTCTTTCCGGGTAGTTTTTTTATGCAGACTTTTCCGGTAGAACTTGGATTTCAAGATATTTAATAAGGATTAAAATTTTTAGGCTAAGTCCTGCTTAAAAACAATTTTATAAACTTTTTATAGATAAAAATAACAAGCCTTACTAATAAATATAGTTGTAAATATATCCAATGAGTAATTAAATGATATGCATGAGCACTGAGCCTATTAAATATTAATTAGTTAAAAATCAATTATTTATTATGTACTGTAACACCACCAAGCTATATTTCATGAAAGATACTTATAGTTACATATATCATAAAAATACTTCATATTAACCTTAATATTTTTTATCGTTAACATTAATTGATAATCATGTGATATATGCCCAAATCTTCATCTTATGCACAGTTGGACAATAATTAACAACTGATTCTTAATTAATAGTTCAATATCATTTTGAATTTTATCTTGTTCAAATTTACATTTTAAAACAAATTGTATTATAATTTAACATACGACTTAACTAATATTTTAACTTTTTTAAATATATTTTGTTGTAATTTTAATAAATTGAGTAACTAATTAAACCGTTTGTTAGTTACCGTTTTTTGTAGCATAATTAGCGGTGTTGTAGATTTATATTTTTGAAATTTTAATTTTTTGAAAAACTGTTACTCCAAAGAAGGCAACCCTTCTAAAATATAGTAAACATAGGTAATAATAATCTTCAGATTAGATTCCTTATTGCGAGGTGCCTTAAAAAATATCAAATTTAGATGGGGATTTTCGCTATTAAAGATTGAAATTTCGTTAAATATTTACTGAACATACAATTTATGCTATTCTGTCCTGCATACTATTTTTTCACCCATAAAGTTTACTCTGGCTCTCAGCAATATATTTTAATCTATACTCTTACAAACTCAATTTACAGTATGTATCGTACAACAAAAATAATGGAGCTAAGTATGATATAAAAATTTAAATTATTATTTTGGGTACTAAAATAAAGTAGAAACCAACAAAAAAAATTCATAATAAAATAGTACAACAATATTGCTTGATTAAAAAATTATCTTAATATTAATTCAAAAAACTACTTGAAATGTAATATTAGGCTTTTATAAATATTTTGTCACGAAAATCGTTTAGAAACAATACAAGTTTTCTTTTTATAATTTCCTTTTTCGTTCGTTTTAATGCAGTGATTCTTTTTAGTAATAAAAATTCACAAGGAAAAAGAAGATAAGAATAAAAAGTATGACATATAACTGGGAAGTATAATTTTGATTAATTATTAAGAACAAAATCCATTCTTACTGTAGTCAAATTTAATAACCTAGCTTAATTTAGATTTATAAAAATAAATCATAGCGGGAGGACTGATCGAATCCTAGAAAGTACTCAAATCGTATCTACATTTTTATTTTTTGCACCCTTTATTGTAATTTAACGTAAAACCAATAAAATAAAAATAAACTTCACAGCATCCGTTGCTCCCTTAGGTTATTGCCCGCCCACTAATTTGGTTAATGGGTTATGAGGCCACACTAAGACTCCATCAACGCTTTAGAACACGATCTTTGAAATATTCTAGAGCTTTGACTTTAGTTACCCACATCTTTTAAAAACATGTAAAATTTAACATTTATATTTATACGTATTACACTTAAAGGTAATTAGAGGTGAGAACTGTACTTAAAGGTATGATAGTATTATTGTTGGTTCTTTCAATTTTATATTTTCATCTTTGCCATCATCCACTGCTCTAAAACAGTGTAAATGTTTATTACAGTCAATCTTCAATTGGAACTAATTTTTATAGGTTGGAACATATATATATATATATATATATATATATATATATATATATATATATATATATATATATATATATATATATATGTATGTATATATATATATATATAGTTTTTTCACTAGTAAATTAACTCAATTACTTTTATAAAATTATAAACTGTTGTTATAAGTGTGGACATGAAAAGAATTACGGTGAAATTAAGCTTGACTTTTCACAAAAAAATTTTGTTAGCTTTTTGCTGTCGGCAACTAGATTTTTATTTGCTACTGCTCAAATTATAAGCGAAATATGGTTCTCCATAGAAGCTTTTGACCAAATCAAATTCAAGAGTGGGGATGCGAATCACACTCTGGTATCCGTTTTGAGAGGAAGAATACTCCTTCAATTTCAAGAACAGATTCAATATATTTCGCTCTATTAGACTGATTACATCTAGTTTCAAATGAAACAGAAAAAAGATTGATTCGAAATAAATTAGCTAAAGTGGGAGGAATAAATGAGGCGAGGCGTTCAGGATCACAAGCGGAAAGCGCCAAATTTCAAAAATTCACTATTTCACATAATTGACTTGTTTAAGTCAAGCAATGCTTTATAAAACTTGAAATGCAGACACAGACCTACACCATGAGAAATAAGGCAGCTATCGTGTAAGACAAAACTGGATGTCTAAACTGAAAGAATGAAACTGCATGTAAAATCTGAAAAGTTAATTTTGGAGTCCGAAATTTGGGATCAAAAATCCGCTTTTGATCTTGAATGCCTCATATATCAAAATGCCCATAACTAAGAACGGAAAGAATGATTGACTGTTGTGCGGTTAGTAAGTTAGAAATATAAATATTTTCTGCTGAGAAAAAGAAAAACGGCTAATTCGTGCCATTTAAACATCTTCATCAATACTATGGTAAATATGAATTAAAAATAACTCTCAACAAATATATGCGTGACAGTGCAATGATTTATCCTTATTCTCGGCGTGAAGTAGATAGGAAGATTTAAAAGAATTAACCTTTAAAAGCTGAACGTTTTAGCAGACTTTTCTCGAGCGGTAAATGAAAAAAAGGAAGCTTGCTCAGCGCGCTAAGTCCCGTTCGGTTCCAAGGCAATCCTCTTTCCCCCCAGATAGTATCCAGCATCCTTCAAGAGCCACCGCTCTGGAGTCTCCAGTCCTTTGGTTACCGTTCTTTGTTACCCCATGTATCGTACAATACAAGACTGCACTAAACATGCGCATAGTAGTTTTGAAAGTATTAATATATAGAACATGTAAACTCCTCATACATTTTTAGCTTATGTTCTTACTTTTAAAAAATCATGAAATGAGAGTGTCCCTCTTTTTCATATATCTGGATTGTCGTTGATAATAGATCTGAAAGCAGAAAATTAAGAAATAATCAAGGAATAAAAGCCAAAAGTAATATAAATTACATAGATGTACAATGAATTTTATATAAAAATAGTATGTTCAGTAGTGTAGGAAAGGTTTGGGGTGGTGTATTTCAAATTATATATTAAAATAATATTATTCTATCAGGGAATAATACCAGGTGTATCTGATTTCTGATTCATCCATCATGGTGCAAATAATCCTTAAAAAGAACTTTTTTTTCTTTTTACCAAATATTTTTCTTTTGGTTCCATATCGATGCTGGACCTAAATATGCCAAAACTTTCGAAACACGTCGTTTCGAACTGACATTTAGTCCTTAATTAGATATAAAAAAATAATCAACTGTGAAATAACAAATAAAACAATGTAATTGCACATAATATAGATTGGAATAATTATCAAATTACTTAAGAAATGATGTTAAAACCGATAATGTAAGACATGAAACCTGTGCAAGTGAATGGATCATGAATTTAAAATTTCATATTGTTTTATCAGCTTGTTTTGAATATATTTTTAATTTTTTTCAAACAGAAACCTTCAAAGCGATATAAATACAATTTCTCTTTTGCCACCATCAGTTCTTAACTATATATTTTATTTTAATAAGCTCCATCATGGAATCCTCATGCTAGACTGAAAAGGTCAGAAACAAACTGCTCGCCGATTAAGATTAGACAAACACTCTAAGCTCCCAATTTATTACAAAAGACTCATATAAATGACTACTATAAAACCTATTTGAGTACTACCACTGGGTAGTTTCACTACTCATCTATATAAATAGTTCACAGTTGTAAATTTCAATGAATAAATTAATTTAAAAAAATAATAAGCTCTATAGAGCACATATTTACAACCTAGATCCCTAAAGAATCCTCCTATATAGTATATACTATATATATATATTGTGATATTGAACATATATCACATGGATGTACAAGATACTTTCTTGTATGAACTAACTAGTTGGCTTATTTCTTTGGACTAACATTATAACTTTACTATCCTAGATCTAACTTAGTGACTACTCTCCTTACATACTGTAACCTAACTATACCATCTTCTCTCTACTCTCTATTCTCTCCTTGTATCTCTAATATCAGAGCTAGTATATATACATGTAAGAGAAGATGGAAGGACAAGGAAGTTTACACTGCTGACAAAAGTAATTTTATTTATTTTACTTATTTAAGTTACACTGCATTTTATTGAACACTTCATTTTATGTCATTGTCAGGTGACTCCTGTATATTTGACGTCGTTTGTTGTGTATACGATTTTATTATTCTCCTATTTTCATATCGGGAAATTTATAAAAAAAAGAAGGTTACAATTAGCTATCAAGTTTTCCTACTCAAGTATAAACAAGCTTACCCCGTTTCGCAATAAAACTAAACACGTGCTTGTTCAATTATTTATCGAACATAAGCTAGTAGATATATTATTAATTCCTCTGGGAATGTATAATAATAAATCACTCCAGGCTTTAAATGAAATAGAATATCATTCATAATTGCGGAATATAATATTTTTGGTATGTAAAAAGGCTGTATATGATAAATTATATTTATCTACTTATAAGCTACTCACATTCCCTTTATATAGTTCATAGTTCAACACTGTTCTACTCTAAATGTCTTTGGGAAGATTAAGATTTTTACTATATCCTTTTACAATTCAAATATTTTGTTTACAATATTTTTTTTTTTGATGGATTGAACTAGTCAGGAGGTGTAGTTAAAGATTTTTTTTGCGGTTGTTGATTAAACATTATAATGAAATATTACGTCCCTACGGTTGTAACGTAAGGCATTATCTTCGCACAAAACTGCTTTGCAATTCCAGATGCTGCTTAGTCGAAGTGACATTTTAAAAACACTTTTTAATTACACCAAATGTCAGGGTTAATCTCGATTGCTAACATCGTTTTGTCGTTAATTTGTGCGAACGTTACGCCAGCAATCTGTCATTTTTGCCAGCATTCAATTATTTACTGCAAATCAGCGCGTTGATTTCTTAAGCTCCACTTCAGATGTGAACTGGACTTGACCTGTTACGGTCATGGCAACTTCTATATTTCACTGAATTGTTTACTGTGCATTACTATTTTGAAAAATATGATCAAATAGTGGCATGTTATCGTGAGCTTCAGTCTGGTAAAGAGAATATAATTATGTGCGAATGAGTAAATTTCGGTAATCATTTTATTATAAAATAAATGTTTCATCTTAAATTTCGCAGTATAGATGTTATATGTTTGTTGAAAAATTCATTTTTAGATTTAATGATTACCAAAACATAAAAAAATCTCATAATTACATTCTCTTTTCCATATTAAAGTTCTTGTAAGATAGCTTTAGAAATATTAAAAGGGAAACGAATAAAAAGTTATATCTTGATGCGACTCAGCTCGAAGCGAAAATGTGTGGAATAATTACCCTTTTGTTCATAACAATTTAAATATTCTTTTTTCTTATCGATTTTTGTTATACACGAATATTTAATGAGATATAAGTAGAAGATTAGAAATAAAATCATTGGAGACTGAAGTTTCCATGTTTGTACTACGTACTTAGGGGAAAACATGCAGTCTGTCATCAGGTGGAGATGGATCATACAAGATCTAGTACCCTCCTGGGTCTCACTCAGCCTCTTTAAAGTGGGGAAAATCTGGCGGTTGAGCGCAATCTAGGACAAATCACCTCCCTGCACATCTCTATGAAACAGTGCTTTCTCTACCATGTACTGAATAAACCCCTGGGGGTTTATTGTGGTACAGGTTTTTTTTAGGGGAAAACAATCAGTAGACGTGATAGTTGATGTAGGGTTCAGTTGGTGAGTTAGGATCGGGGATAATACAGACAGGACGAAGTAAATAGTTCTCATTTTTTAAATTCAAAATTAATCTGTACGAACTTGATAAAAAAAAAAAAACACGGAAGGGCTATTCTACAATATTTTTTATATTTATACGGTAGTGATGTGGATTTCCCGACATTACACTTTATCCTGTTGATGATGTGAAATGAAATGGTATATCAAAACACAGATAAATATTAGCATAAATAAACACATAATTTTAAAAAAGTGCGTAGTGTCATTGACATACCGTCAAAACAGGATATGTCTAGACACAGTCACAGCCATATATCACTTGTTCTACTCGCGGGAATGTTGTTGATTAATATCGCCGTCGCATTTCCGGCACACCTTTCCTCTTGTAAACTGCAAAATTTATCACATTTAAACGTGTTGAAATTCGTGATTATCAACTGTCGGCAAATAATAATTGCAATTTAAATAATAATTGCGTAAAATGCCGGCGCTATTTTTTTTTTTCAATGTTTTTCATTATAAGCGGGAATTTATTCTAGCAATTTAACAAATTCTTCTATAATTATGGATGTAGAAATCCCACGTTCCTATTAAAAAGATATAAGATTGAAAATTACTCTGCGAAACTGGTAGCATAATTCGAATTACCTTCCATTCATATGTATTCATAGCATTTTAGAAAATTGTTTTGGTATCAATTTGAGTGTAAAATGATTTAATCTTCTTTGAAGCCTTTTGACGTGGTTTTTAAAAGTAATTAATTTTTTCCCCTTATTCACCATTGGAATTCATTTAGATTTATTCATTTAAAATAAAATTATACTAACAATTTATTATTGAGATACTAATGGTATCAATCATTTTAGACTTCATTTTATCAACTTTAGTAGCATCAGCGCTTATCTACTTTATGGCTTTGGGAAATATCCATACAATAATATAATAGGTACATTGCAACATAAGAAACATTAAAAAGATCTAAATTTAGAATATGCCGTTATTGAACTGATCACATTAATAATACAGCACATAATGATACTTTAAAGCCGCGTATATACTTGAGCAATCGCCACGAATGAGCATGCGGTCCTCCGGGAGGCACGTCCACGGTCCTCATGAGCACTGAGCCGGGAAGGCAGCGGCCCGAACCCCGAACACAGAATTATGTCTGCCCTGAGCCCCTGTCAACCATGGTGAACAGAAAAGTTCTAGTTGGCAGTTTCTCCTATATTTACAGACAGGAAACCATAAAAAAACAAAACAGTAAAAGCGATTTCCATTTTTATTTGTTTTAAAAACGTTGCGCAATATCTATGTCGCGTGCACGTTCGATTTCACTACTCGATTGTAAATATATATATTTATTTCTAATATAATTTGCTACAATTGACAAAATATGGTGTACTAAACAGACCAGTCTCAAACTTGGAAAATATAAATTTATCTATACAGAATCACATACACAATGAAAGGAAAAAAATATACAAAAAACTTTCAACAGAACTCAATTGTATATAGGCGGCTAAAAAAGGGAGTTCAGATTAGAGAGGGGATGCTTGTTCGGCAATTCGGGGAACTGAGTTTTTACCCACCGAGCACAAAACGAATGGGTGCTCACTTCGAAGTACCGACAACTCTCGGCTCGGGCTGAGCAGTGCGGATCCGTTCGGCTCGCTTTGTACTCATCTGAGCATATCAGTCCGAACGAATGCTCATTCGGGGCGAATACTCAAGTGTCTACGCGGCTTCAAGTCTACGCGGATAGAGCATTCAGACGGTCAAGTTGAATGAATCATCAATGAAGCTTTTAAAACCTACCTAATCACGATCTGAAATGTTCTAAAATCTCGTAAAAAGTGTTCTGTTGAAAGTAACTGAGACTAAATTCCAAAATAAATAAAGCTCATTTAGATTCATAACATATAAGAATATTACAGCAGTAATTCATAAAGTTCAGGGGTGAGTTACAGGATCGGAAGGATTAACTCGGATAAAAGTACATCCTCGTCGTTAAAAAAAAACAAAAAACACTACATCACATGAAGGGTCTTGTATTCAGTACATGGTAGAGACTGTATCGATATGTGTATGTAAGATCACGCTCAACCGCCAAGTTTTACCCCAAATCAGGTTACTCAATTTAGTGAGTAGATAAGGTACATCCGTGGTTGCTAAAAGACTAAATAATTTATCTGCCATATAAATTTGGTTTGGAACCTTCACAACATCTCACCACTCAACAGACTGAGCTATCTCCCTCATCGCCCGAATGTAATAGAAAAGTAAAAGATGAATCATAACTATAACTTATTCTCGTTCGGCCTTGGTTAAATAAATAAAAAAACTCTATCAACAATATTGACACTGTACTGAGCCAGGTTTATGTTAGTAATAACAATTGGTAAAGACGGCTGGGAACAAACATTATAAATAATATAACTGAATAATGAAACCTGTAAAATATTGTAATATATTTTTGCTGGTCCAGTAACTCCAGGTAAATGAGAAATTAAATTGTTGGCTCGGGTACGAACGTTTGCCGCTGGTGGTTTAGATGACCATTTGAAGCGATTTTTGCCATAATAAGACACAGATGATTTCTTTTTTGCTGGCGGTAAAGTTTCCTCCTCTTTATCTGATATGTCCGAAGAGAACTGCGGAGTTGGTGATGCTGATCCTTTATCACATTCGTCGCTCTCCGATAGACCTTGTTCGGAACCACTATCATGAAAACTTACTAAATCATCTATATCACTAAAATCACTCTCCTCATTTTGTAAAATATTTTGCACCCATTCTTCGAATCCTGGATCAGTAGACCTTATTCTACTAGAAGAGCCAGCCATGATAACGAAGTAAAGGAAAGAAAACGTTTCTGAAAAACTAACGTAAGTGGTGAGGTGGGGTGTAAGAGCACCCCAGACGCGGTATTTGTGACAATCACTCACAACTGAGAATTCAGAATGAGCTTCCAAATGAACAGGTTCATTCCTGACTAATCCCCTGAGAGGTACAGAGACGTCATACACCCTCCACGCATCCATTGTTTACTTATCTACAGGTATAAAAACTGTGGGGTGCCCCAGCACCCCACCTCACCAGTTACGGGTTAAAACGGGTGTTAAATTTTATATTTTAATACTAGAACAATATTATCCCTAGGTCAGTGACTTTATAATAAAAGGTTCAGCAAATCCGCTATCAAAATTAATCAATTATCATATTAATAAGTAAGGAATTTCGTTACCTCAGTAAATGTCCAAACCTCTATTAATATAAGAAGCAAAATTTCGAGATATGGGGGAACTACCATATGTTCATGCATTTCTTTTAATTTAATTAATTAAGGCTTTTTTTTATGAATAATGATTTCTAGCAATGGAATTTCAACGCATAAAAAGATCATTTAGTCTAATTTAATCGTTTTATGTTAACTTATAAACATAAACTTTAGGAATTTGATGAGGAAATGGTTGTACTATTGAAGGAAATGGTATAACTTTATTATTCTGTACTTGATTGATGAGGACATGGTTGAGCAATGTTGAAAATTGTCAGGGGGAGGGGGGTACAATACATACAATTTACACCAATATTCAATAATTTGTTATTGCATCATGAACTGTTTTTTGTTTAAAGGATCAAGAAAAGTATTTTTATTAATTCCCTCGTAATTTTTACGTCTCCATAAGAACCTTCTTTGGGCCTTAACCAAAATAAGGAAAACAAAATTAGCAGGATTGGTCAAACCGTTCTCGAGTTTTGCTCTTAGCAAACATTTGGCGATTCGTTTTTATTTATATGGATTGTGTCTGAATACACATGGGGGAATACCAGAAACAAGTCGATAAAAACAATTACAAAGACAATTTATGTAACTGAATTGCAAAAGTCACTAAGACTAGGACTTAATTTTTTCTTGTTCTTCCTATATTTTAACCGTAGTGAGATTATTTTCCATATAATTTAAATCATAGCCGTATAGGTTGTGGTCATTAGAAGATAGCTGGAAAACTTAGTAGCTGAAGAACCCCAAAATTTCCTAAATTATACGTATATATATATATATATACATATATAGATATATAGACATATATCCATTTTTTTTCATACATTGTTAGTGAGCTGTTAGTTTGTAAAGGAAGAGGAATAGAGAGGGAGGAGAGAGAGAGAGAGTGAGAGAAGTATTAATCACATTTCGTAAGTATCAATCCACACAGGGCATAACAACCCCGCTGTTGATCGCCCCACAACCTGATACTAATCCTAATCAAATTTCAGTAGCATAATAATTGTTCATCTAAACTAAAAAATAAAATTATAATACTAAAATCAATTATCGATTTTCATTCATTGAGCATGCTGGGAAGACATGAATGGACCCGAGAGAGGAGCTTCACTTGATATAAGGAGTTGAACTTGACACGATATCGTAAGAGGGAAAGGTGGAGGGGGGAAGATGGCCATCTCAAATCCCATTCATAGGAATAGCGGCCAGTGGATAACGGTCCTCCCGGCTAGCCATCAATGGGGCCCTTCATCGGCCTCGCATTCCATAACCTCTCTTTCTCTCTCTCTCTCACTCACTCTCTCTCTCTCTCTCTCTCTCTCTCTCTCTCTCTCACTCACTCTCTCTCTCTCTCCCTCATACAAACACACTCTCTCTCCCTCATACACACACACACTCTCTCTCTCCCTCTCTCTCTCTCTCTCTCTCTCTCTCTCTCTCTCTCTCTCTCTCTCTCTCTCTCTCTCTCTCTCTCTCTCTCTCTCTCTCTATTCCTCTTCATTTACAACCTAACAGCTCACTAACTATGTAGGAAAAAAGAAAGGGGTATTATTACTTGTGAACATCAGTAACATCTATGCATTGACAACTGTGTTCTTTTGATCATCATGATGCTATAAAGATTGTTTTTATTGTTTATACCTATAATATTCCAAGGCCTACATTTAGTTCATTATTTATGATATAGCAGTCATCCCAATATCATGAAAATTCATTTTATTGTAAATTAAATTATTTAAAAATTAAAATTCTCCCTGTTTCTGTCTCTCGTGACTCAACCACGGTTAGATGCAGCAAGTCAAAATTGATTGAGGATTGATTGGACACTGTGAACATTACTACTGTTGTTCATGTCATATGAAGGTCATACTAGATTTTTATCAAACATATTATGAGGTCTGTTAAGTCAAACCCCTTTATGTCCAAATTTTGATTTTTTCTAAGAGGAAGATAGAACTAAGGACTTGTCGGGATTTATCATAGCAGGGATTTTTTTGATTTTTAACCTGTTTTTTAAGGGTTTTAGAACAAATCACCCACGCCATAGATAGAGAGCAGCTCTGAGAGGACTTCAACTCATAAAAGCCAAATTAGTTAAAATGTATTTAACGAGCCTCCCATAACAGACTTCGTATATAATTATTAAAATCAAAATTTATTTAAAATTTAATTTTAAACAACATTTCCTTTAGTACTCCACGATATCGACAGATTATCATTTTTATAACATCATTCATCGGTTTATTTATCGTGTTTATATTCTAGTTCGTTACCGAATGGTACATATTATTTTGTTGTATTTTATTGGCAATATTTTGATTGTGCATAAGCTTATTTAGGATATTTTTTATATTTGTGTTATTTTTAAGCCACTCATTTGATTCAGGTATCATGATTCTGTACAGGAATCATTGTAATGGCCATTTAGTTTATGTTAGTAGCAAGGACATCGTTTCTTACTTTATATTCTATCTAGAACAAAAGTTCACTAAAGTTAATTGTTAAAAATAATAAAATTAGGTTACTCAATTTAATCGTGAATTTCTTGTTTTAAGGACCAAACATTTTGTCTTCAGAAGAACAATAATCTGAATATTAGTGGATGCCTTTCTTTGGGCAGGTTCATATCCCTAGCGTTAACGTTTGTTGGTGGCAGCCCTTGACCGCGCTAAAGGATCGATTTCTTCACAAGAGGGAAGGGCACTCAACTAAAATTAGCCCTCATCTCCATAATATCAGGCGTCATTAGTCACTAAGTGATCTATCCTAATATATAGTATTCGAACCTAATGTTTCCTAGACAAATTCCAAGTTACTTTTAATTAGCAGGTCCATTAATAATAATTGGGACCTTCGGAATGGAATGGATTCTTCTTGATTCGTTAAGTTTTCTCTAATTAAAATAAAAAACGAAAAAGAAACAGATGCCTATGATTGATTCAGTCGCTTCGAAAACGGTTGCTAATATGAGATGCTTATCCGGTAGAAATTAAAAGTTGAAAGATGAACCTTTCTTGGAACCGATCATCGCGGCTCGTGAGGGAAGAAATTGAGGTCAAAAGGAAATAGCTGAGGACTGACGCTTAGTGAGGTTTGAATACCAATTTCTACCTCACTCCCGACAGTGGCTAATTGTTCGTGTGTCGGAATAACGTCTCCGGGGACTCTTTATTAGTGGCTATAACCATATTAGCACCAGCTGTTATCCTCCCGCCAATGTTTGGTTTGCTAGTGTCAATTGCTTGGGCCTTAGAGTTCATTAACATTTGCGAGGTAATTTTATTACCTCTACGATATAGTAGTAGTTCCTCCTCGGCGGGAATCAACTGTCGAGAGTTTCTCTTATTACTTTGTTTATTTTCATGTTAAAAATAAAACAATGAGAGAAGAAATAGTCCTCAATTCTCTTAGAAAAAGAGAAAAATTATTTGTTGAGATGCTCATCATTGATTTGTTAGAAATAGTGGATATTAAAAACTGAAATCATTATAGGAATAATGGCGGAAAGGCACTGGCTACTGTAATCAATCGAAATCTAAGATGAAGATGTTGGCATTGATATGTAGTTTACTGTCAGATAAATCACATTTAAACGGCGAGGAAGACAACGAAAAAGATGGAGACCAGGAATCGGAGAAATATATACGATATAAGAAGATACACGAGATAACGTGTGTATGGAAAAACGAATTTTTGATTGGAAACCTCAATCTGAGGAAACCCTTAGAAAAAAAATATTAAATAATAAAATTTTATAAGCAAATTATTAATAACCAATTATTGACTATGATATTAGACATGAAAACCATTAAACTGATACCTTTAATTTTATTTAACATTATTTTGAAGTAGGGTGTTTAGGGCGCGAAGAAATTAAACGAATATCTCTCTGAACAGGATTCTACACATATCGTGCCATTTTGTGGTTGGACAATATCAGCCAGAATTAAAGAGAGGCTCATTGGTAGCTTAATGATATTTCAAAAATTGTAGTCTTTGTCTTTTTTCGATTTTCCAAAAATATTCTAGCAGTATATTTTGCTTTATTGTTTCAATATTCACCCTATCTGTCTACGAAATTGATATATTTGCTATCTTACAGTATATTATATTAAAGATTATTGAACTAAAACTGTGGAATCACTTATTCACGTCTCACCTATTATGAATGATATTTTATTATTATTTGATTAGTAAAAGTTTGTTTAGTTTGTTTTTAATATTGTTTCTTAAGAAAATTCCTTTCATTTTTTCAATCTATTCAATTTTTAATTGGACTTATACTTCAATAATTTTTAAAGATACGTATTTCAAATGTAATGAGTTCTACTGTATCCTTAAAGATTGATGGAATATAATATTGTTTCAATTTTCAACTATTTTTTATTTAAATTTATTATACGAAAAAATAAGGGTGACCCAGGAATCGTTTAACTAGAATGATTTTCTATGAATTTCTACCTTCGACATTATGTGAGGTATGCTGTTTTTAATCTGAATTATATATCACTCCTTTACTTGTTTTTGAAACTCTTATGTTTTTTTTAATCTTCTCATAAAAATAATTAAAGTAAAAAAAACAGCCTGTGCATATGAAAGTTTGATAAGGAATCGAACCTAATTTCTTAAGGACTAAGGGGTCATTCCATTTACATCAGATTCTTTATCATTGTTAAAATCGTTCCAGCTTAAGCGGAAGTTAGTCCTCATAGTGACGTTTTCTTTAGAATCCGAATGGCTATCCGCATTCTTCGAGAGCTTGTACTGCTGAGGATTCCAGGGCAGTTGATAGAAGACCTGACCGTTAAGATAGGAAGGATTCTTGCTAAATTACGAGAAATGTACATTATTAAACATTTGAAAAAAAGTAAGAGAGAATAGACAAAAAACTGTAAAACTCGACGCAAACGACAACAACATAGAGTTATAAAGAGCGGTTTGACATTCAACCACCGAGTTTTTCCCCAATTAAACATATTAAAGCACTTAAAGGTGCTGAATGAGTCCCTATAAATACTTCTTGCAGTCGAATAAAATAATCCGCAACAGACGGTGCAGAACCGTACACCTTTAGGTTTGTACATTAAGATACCCTTAGGCCTTCTCTAAGAAAATAATGCAACTCACATTGTATGGCATCAGATACAAATGGAGGCAAGCCAATTTACCGTACAAAACAGAACTTTATGGTCCTCTCCATGTTAAATGTATATATATAATATATGTCTTCTCATATGTTAAATAAACATTATCATTTACTTTTATATATTCCAGCACTTTTTTGATGCTGAGCTACTTTATCGACTACTCTCCCTCCTAAAATCCGGCTTGCCTTTTCCTTATCGACGTTTAAAACCTTTATATTTCACATCCTTCTAAAATCCATCAGAGACTGTGCTTTCTTTATAGCATGACAACCACTTCTGTCATTTGGATCATGTTAGCTCCGAAGCAGAGATCAACTATATAATAGTTCTGCAGAAATTCAGTACAGAATGTGATGGAAGCATAATTCAATAGTAGAGCAGGAAGATGGAAGTAGCGCAGTAAAGATACGACACCGTAACTAACTCTGTTTTTAAAACACGATTAATTGTTAACCTTGGTTTCTCCTTGTCACATTTAACAAGATATAAAGCATTATATTAGAATTAGATATTATTTACTAAAATAATAGGAATAAAAACTGCAGGAACCTCCAATTCAATTTACGCATCTTACAAGAAGAGTTGGAAGTAATAAACATGACAATTAATACAGGGAAAACCAAAATCATGAGAATAGGAAGAAAAAGCGAGCATGGGGACCGAGTCGTAAGACTAAACAACACGAGGTTAGAGCAGGTAAGGGATTTTAAATATCTCGGTGCACACCTCAACGAACACGGCTGGATAGATGGCGAAATAAAAGCTGCCAGCAGGTGTTTTAATTCCCTCAAAAAAGGATTCATCGGGAAAACAGAAGTGTCAAAAAACACAAAAAAAGTAGTTTATAAAACCACCTTCTTACCGATTCTCACCTATTCAAGTGAATCTTGGACTCTGGCTAAAAAGCACAAGAGCCAAATCCAAGCTATGGAGATGCGTTATATAAGAAGAATGGAAGGGAAGAGCAGAAGAGACCGAGTGCGAAACATAACAATGCGGTCCAATGTGGGGCTTCGGCCAGCGGAGGATATCATCGAGGAGCATCAGCTGAGATGGTTCGGCCACGTTTCCAGAATGGCAGAAAACAGTGTGGCAAAGGCTGTATATGAGACGAAGGTGGAAGGTACAAGACCGAAGGGAAGACCAAGGAAGACTTGGGAAGGCGCAATCCAGGAGGCCTTTGGCAGAAGAGGTTTGGAATGGGGAAGGAGAAGAAGATTGGTACAGGAGAGACAGTCATGGGTTAGGCTCTACAGGAGAGATCCTCACACCGTTGGCGGTAGAAGAGGAGTAGATTAAATAAATAAAAATTAGTGTATACAATAAATTGTTTCACGATAACAACTAACCACCTTCTTAAAACAATACGCTACCATAAAGGCTTATTAACATTCTTTATTAATTTTATACAGCAAATCATGTTTTATTAGTTTTACTAGTAGCTGCATACTAGTTAGAAAAGCTACATAACTAAAACTGAGATTTTTAAATTACGTAGTGATTAGGTCAGCAATTAGATGTATAGGTTTTTTTTAGTAATTATACCAATATCTTTTTCATTTAGATTCAATAATTATCAATTTCATTAAAAGTTGTTAAAAAAGAAAGTTTTTAAACACCAACACTTTTCATCCTATCTACTGGATCTCTTAACAGAAGTGTAATAAACATCAAATCGAATTCTACAAATAAATAAGTCTATAAACCATCAGGTGAATATCATCCTCATGTTACACCGAGCAGACTATAGTTGAATGACCAATATTGTCTTTCTGAAAGCATTGTGAGAATTTCACTATGTGGTAGCAATAAAGTATTTATTTAGAGCCTCTACCTACTCACAATGACAGGTCTAAATTCAATAAAATACTTTATTCTATTACAATCATAGTCAGAAGTAAATATTGTATCATATAATTTATTTTATTGACTTGGCCTATATAAAAAATAATACAAACAGCAGCCTCCATCTATCAAGCTGCTTATCATGACGAGCTTATCAGATGCTACAGGAGGCCTCATTAAATCGCCAGACAATCAAAACAACGCAGGGTTGCCAACTCATTGCTCCCATCAATCCCCTACTGGTTTTGATACCAATCTATCATTTGATGGGTAAATTCAATTATTTCAATTAATCACGACGGGGAGATCCATGGGCGAAGGCAGCTCAGACAATAAGCCATTTGTCAATGGGAGAGATATAGTCTACCAATCGATGAACTTGTGTCCCTCAAATCAAATATTCTTCTTGCCTTATCAGCTGTTACGATTGTACTGGCATACATTATTTAATTTGTGAATGAGGCAAGTCGATGTTACGGTATGAAACGTTATATGAAGTATCCGTATTTCACCAGCTACCAAATAAAAAAATTACCCGAAGTGAAAAAATTAACACAAGACCTTGTCACGATAGCAAATTCTGTAGTCAGAAGTAGTATGTAGCGGCAATTAGGAAATGCGAAATTCGTGAATGTTTCTTGAACAACAGATGCTATTGCTAATTGTACGAAAACGTACCAGTTGTATGTTAAAACAAGAGAAAATACATACATGAATAAAACTTAAAATATTATAATATAATATTTATGGATATTAATGTTTTTCCTGTGATATTTTTTATTTATTTTGTTGTTGCGTCTAACTCGTTTTGGTTATTCCATTAAAAGGCGTTCTTCGTTCTCTTATCTCTACTTCATTTAACGCCGTTTGGCTTTCCTGGAAAAGGCTGTATAACTTCTTCTTCTTCCCATGGCTCTACAGCCCTTGCAGGGCCCTGGCCTCCGCAACAACGCCTCTCCAGTCCTCCCTGTCAGCAGCTCGACCTCTCCACTGTCCGATCCCCATCCTCTGCAGATCGTTCTCTACATCATCCAGTCATCGCAGCCTGGGCCTTCCTCTTCTTCTTTTGCCTCCTGGTTTGCCATATAATAGCTTCTTTGGGTACCTATCTTCTCCCATTCTTTCTACGTGCCCAAGCCAAGGCTGTATAACAGAGGTGCTAAATTGAAGTTGATTTTGTTCCAAGTTTTTTTACCTTTGGTCCATCTTTTGTTTTTTCCTCAATGCTTGAAAAGGGTTGTTCGCTCTTATTTCGTCTCAAGCTATCGAAACTATTCTCGATCCACTCTCGGTAAATCGGAAGATTGGTAATCTGTAAAAGGATTATACATGTCATTCTTGAATTTCTAGTATTTGTAATTATACTTGTAAGTTTGAATATTCACGCCAAACTTAACAGACGTAAAGATAACCTTTAGGGACAGATGTAAGGAAGGTTATGATTGATATCTGCTTACTGAGAGACTCGCTGAAGTGAATATTTGTTAAATTAATATTATTTGTGTTATTACGGAATATTGACAATTGTGTTGATTCAGGTTTGTAATTAAAGATACCTGGAGTTATTTAGTTATTTATAAGTTTGTAAATATGTTTTTTTAATTACATTTCTTCACTGCATCCACAGAGTTTTATTCCATTTACCTCCTTGATTAAGTCGTTGAATTCACGACTTACATACTTTATATATTTTATTGTATATTGTATTGTATTATACTGTATTGTATATATTACAAGTATACTGTATTATATTTATATTGTATTGTTAATATTTTCTAAATATACCTCATTAATCATAATCCTTCGGAATATATGATAAAATAGAAAAGACAAAAATAAATACAAAAACATATTATTACCATAACCAAATCGGGTGCTAACTTGTCAAAATAAATCAGAACGAAAAATATAAACAGGTATACTTCATTCTAGGAAATTCCACGTTTCTAAATAATATAATGAATAAAAGGTTAAATCATAAAATTATATTATATTATTGGCGCGACAGACTCATAAAGAAGTCCTTGGCCTGCTCAACCGCTCTACCCCAATCGTCCCGATCGCCTGCTCGAGTGATGGAGACCTTACACAGCCTCAGATCTTCACAGACGGCATCCTTCCATCCAGCTTTGGGCCTTCCTCGAGGTCTTACTCCTTCCGGATTTCCTGTATACAGCTTTTTAGCTGTTCTTTCTTCGCCCATCCTATATAAGTGGCCCAGCCACTTGATGCGTTGAATCCTGATGAAGCTCGATATCATTAGGTCTCCATATAACTCACTTAGCTCCTTGTTCCTTGTGATCCTGAGTTGGTGGTTTTCTCGAACTGGGCCGAATAGTTGCCGAAGAACTCTCTTTTCAAATCTATTCAGCTTTTCCACGCTGGATTTATTCAGTGGAAGGGTTTCACCAGCGTATGTCACTACTGGCTAATTGGTATTAATATGGCTAATATGGTAATAATATGGCTACTGACTAATCACGGTTTTATATATCATCAGCTTGGACTTTAGGCTAAGGAGCTTTGATATTCCAAAACATGCTTTATTGCCTAATACTATCCTGGCTCTGATTTCCTCCTCCTCATCCAAATTCTCATTTATACGGCTTCCTAAATACTGGAAACTTGACACTCGTTGGTAAGTGTGTCTTCCAAACGTGTAGCTATGAGGTGGTCGGTTTTGTTTACTATTCTTTATTACTATTATCTTGGTTTTCTCCTCATTCACCTGTAACCCCATTTTTCCAGCTTCCACTTCCAGCCTCTCAAAAGCTTCTTTTAATCAAAAAATCATAAAATAGTTGATGATAAGTCTACAAGCTATATACGAAACCATATATAATATAAATATTTATCTAGTACTATACACCTAGTTAATAAATGAGTGCATCATATTACAAAGCCTAAGAATTTTCATATACAAAAATAAGTTTTGACATTTATATATACCTAAGTAAACATTGAATTTACTTTTAAATAATAATGTATCAGACGTGCCTGAGATGCCAACCGCACATATCCTTGGGTAACAGTTAGCCGGCATTCATTGCTTTCTTAGAATCCAAGAAAGCCCATGGGTTATAATGCTAAATGGTTTTTTAATTACAAGAAATTCCGCAAACGATTGCGGTAACTACATGCACCTTTTAAGTAATAAAATGTAAATATTCGATTATCACACCGTCAATTGCCTTTAAATACCATATGAGATTTTATTCAAAATCAGTAAGCGTTGCCACCAAGATTAGATTAAAAAAAGTAATAAATAATGAATTAAAAATAAAATATTATTTACATTCGAATCACTCAATTGAGAAACACCTCATGTCCATTTTTGGCCAAAATTGAGTTAGGCACATTAAATTGTTGGTGAAGGCTAGGCAAGTCCAATACGCATGTTTGGAAAATGTGTATATATTATTAGAAAAATAAAATACTGATTTTTATTAATATTTTGAATTATTTTACCTTTTATTTCATACCTGATAACATACCGTCTAGTCAGCCATTTGAGAAACAACACATCTCCAACAACGTTTATAATTTATTTTTAAATATCGAAATAAAAAAAAGTGTGGTATAATTAGATTACCGAAGGCCTGCAGAAACATATAAAAAAAATCACAAAATATATGATGTTAAATTATGGACCAGCTGAGTTATTTTTTGATTTCCCGAAAGTTTACTTTTTTGGATATGAGGTATTTCTCAAATGACCGATTCATTTAAAGTTATATTAGTAAATTAATCAGGGATTGTTAAAGGGTAGAAAATGAGTTTATTGATGGACGAGAATGACTTCAATGACTATTAATTAATTAAATATAAATCTTCATATATGGGAGGTATACTTGTTGGAGATCTGCAATTTGTTGATATTCTTAAGAGTTTATGACTTTATGAAATATATTATGCCGATACTATATAGCTTCCGTTGAGGCATTTTAACACCCAATCTTCTGAATAATAAAATGAATACTGACGATTTTCCCGATTTTGAGAGTGTCATTTTTTTGAAAAAATATTTTTTTATATTATCCATGGATTATTCCTTTTGTATTTAATTTAACAATAAATTCTGCAATTTTATTTTAACATAATGATTTTCATTTTTTTTTCTTAGAAATAAATTGCCTTGATTAATATGGGATACCTAACAAAACTGATTGTTACTATTAATTTTTATCCAATGAGCCACCGTGAGCTATGTTTCTTTCAACTGTTTTATTCTTCTCTTCCATATCGCTTTCATTCGTTCTCCATGTTACTGCTATCTTCTTTTCAAATTACGGCTCTTCTACTTTTTGGTCTTTCTTGAAAGCCCTGAGCATCTGAAGTTCCTTCTTGAGTGAAAAAAACGTCCCTCTACGACATCCGGAGGAACCTCCAGCTCTCCTTTTCAGTCTCTTTATTCCATCTGTTGTCCATTTTCAGTTTTATATGATACGTGAATACCCTTTTCAATTTTTTATTTATTTATCTTTTTTTATAGTTTTTTTTTTAAATATTATACATGAATGATAATCTAGATCTCTAATACTTATTGTCCTCAAGTGCGGAATATTCTATTATTGAGGAGCGGAGTGGCTCAATGGTAGAGAGACAGTTGATGTCGATTCCTCGTCTATTAATTTGGGTGTGTCTTAGTTCTTAATTGAAGGTATAATATACCTGAATATAAGTTTTGGTGCGTGTGGTCAACACTACTTCAGATTAAAGTCATTGCCTTTTTATAAGCAATATTCGGATGTAAAGCAATTATGATACTTAATTATAATGGATCAAAGTGGTAAAGCGCGAAGTTGTCGTGCCGAATGCTCCCGGTTCAATTCCGGACGTGGTAGATTTCATTTAATCTGGGACGTAATCTGGGGCTTACCCATCCTCTATAATGGGGGTATCCAAAATAGGGGTGAAAACCTGGCGGTTCAGCGTGATCTAGGAGAAATCACCTCCCTACAAATCCGTGATCCAAGAAACGGATAGTCACCACCAAGTACTGATCCCGAGACATAAATTGTAATGGTATTGGTTTTGTTTTAAAATTATTTTTCACATAAAAAAATGTGTACATATCTAACGATGTTGTAATACTGTGGGTATATTCTTCTAACATTTTCATAAAAATAGAACTTTTCAGCGTTTCTTCAGCGCATGTGATAGTGCTTTCCTCATTTGTGGATATTTCTCTCATTGTAGCTCCTATCCGAAAGCGAGAGATTTAGCATGATAAAGGCGCGGAATGCGTGAGAACCCCGCACGGTGTGCTCTAACGACCACATTGTTGTCCCGTCCATATTTGCATATACTAATATACCATTAATGAGTGTGTAATGGCCACTTCTCATTGGTCGCTCGCTGTGAAGGCGATACCTGATTGGTCCGCAGGGAATTCGGCTCTATGGAGACATATGTATTTCGAAACGGGGACCGATTTAATTAAAATCCTCGGCACAATGGAGGCAGATAAGATCGGTCGCAGTATTGCATATTAATGTCCGATCCGATCTCGCTACCTTCGCCAGTCCTGCGAAATTCGATGTACTTTTGACACAGGATAATCTATAGCGCTCCTTGAGATATGTCCCCTGAAATACAGTAATACAAAAAAAAAAAAAATCCCGAGAACCCGCAGACGGTCACTATTTCTAGTATACCTCCTAATGGTGCGATAACCTGTGAATAGGATCAGTCTCCCGGCGCCAGGGCTGTTACCCTTCGACATCGCGATAGCAACTTCTTAGCCTCTATCTGGATTTACTGCCTACCCGCGGTTGTAAGCTGATATTAACAACTCCTTTTACCAAAGTTCACAACCATTAATTTTTTACTTCTAGACCGATTTTTTTGTCATTATTTCTTTACTCCGCTCTTTCTGTTAACGAGAGAGACTCATTGGTTCATCATAATATAACGAATATCCTCAGAAGTCTTGGTGACATACAAAAGATTAGGTATGGACTTTATTTAATTACACTTGCTTATCAGTTTCTTGAACACTAACGGAATGTAATTCTTGAACAATTTTCTGTAATGTAAATTTCTTCCTCTAAAATAAATATATAAAAAAAGTTCTTTTAAATAAACTCAATATAAATAAAAATTCTTTTTAACATTTCCTTACCCGTATATATGGGGAAGAATATGGTCCGGGTGGAAGTCTTTCTTACCCACAATACAGATCTTCTTCTTCAAAGCTGGATAGACAAGATACAAACAAATTAAAATAATATATATAAAAAATTGTAAGGAATAAAAATAGATAAAGTAAAATAATCCATTCATCGGGTGTTTCTTCTGTTTCGACCGATCTTCTCTAGGGCTTAATCTGAGGCTGAAAAGTAAAATAATAATATTTTTATATTTTATTTTATTTATTGTACTCTTTACACTTTTTTCTACAATGTTTCTAAATATTTGCCTGTATATTTTCTATTTCACTTATTCGATTATTTTTGATTGCTTATTATATAATACCCACTTATTATTCTTTTAGTTTTTAAATTTATTTTCTAGATTTTTTAACATTTTTGAATATAGGGTTCTTTTGGATAAAATTCCGTAAAATCAAAGCAAGTATAAATGAATCAGTCATTTGAGAAACAGCTCATATCCAAAAAAAAAAAAAAATTCATTGAAATTATATTATCATTTTTAAAAATTAAGGATTTGTTTATATCTATTTACTTAGAAATATGAATTTAGTTTTATATCCAAGTATCAAGTGTCATGGCCGCTTACACAGTTCTCTGTCAATAACGCTCCGCATTTGTTACGATTTATACAATGAACAACTCAACAGCTACAACTGAAAATGTGTAGGAAATAGTTTATTAACAATATGAACCTATTTTAATCAAGGATTGTGAGGTGAGTGCTATTATAAAAAGACAATTATTAACTGGTGGACGTTCGCTGAGGCAGCAACGTGGCACTAATCCTTACAGGACTTAGCATAGTCGCAACGCCAAGTTCAAGGTCAAGGCTTGGTGCGTGGATCCCTTCCGATCCTCCGATCGAATCCCACGAGAGACATTAATTTTTTTTTTTTTTTTTTAATATATTTTTTTTTTTTTTTTTTTTTTTTTTTTTTTTAAATAATTAGTTTCATTATGTTTAATACAATGCATGGATATAATTTAGGGATAAGAATTTATTTTTAATTATTTATATATCTTATATATAATATTGTTTTCCTTTTTTTTTATTATTATTTAAAATAGACAATGAAAGACAATACGTGTAGTGAAGTGTCGGAGGAAGAAACTCCTTTCTCGGAAATAAGTGAGACGGACTCACAATACTTGAAAAGACGAACTCTACAGAAGAGAGAGAGAAAGTCTGCACCGGGCTCGGCCGGGAACTCTCCTAATAAAAAAAAAAACAAGACAACTGCTTTAAAAAAGACACCCACACAAAACAATGAGGTATCAGGGCGTCCTAAAACTCGCAGTAAAACTACTGCAGCCAAAAATTCAAATAACAGCCTAGAAAATAGACCACCATCAGCCTCAACTAGCGGCAATTATACTTCAAATAATTTACCTCCTAAACAGGAAACCACAAATCAGGGATTCGTTGATCCGAAGCCACCACCAATCTTTATTTCAAAAATAAATAATTTCTATGCCTTAGGCCAAGAAATTGCGGAATTGATTGGTCCGACAAACTTTAGTTGCTATTCCAGAGTGAAGGACATCAAAATAAACACTATAAACAAAGATGTATACAAAAAACTAATAGATCACCTGACTGTGAAAAAATACGATTTTCACTGTTATCATTTGAGACAGGAAAAATCATACAGAGTGGTGTTGAGAGGGCTGCACTCATCCACCCCAACGTCAGCAATTAAGAATGACCTAGAAGAAATAGGCCACAATGTGAGAAATGTCTCATGCGTATTGCATCCCACAGAGAAATATCCACTACCATTATTCTTCGTGGATTTGGAACCAGCACGCAATAATGAGGATATTTTTCAAGTCTCAAGACTAGTTTATTCTACCGTTCAATTCGAACAGCCCAAACAAAAAACAACCATAGTTCAATGCGCTAAATGCCAAAACTTGGGTCATACTAAGAGGTATTGCCATCACGAAGACAGGTGCGTCAAGTGTGCAGGCTCACACCCAACTGACACTTGCCAAAAATCTAATGCCGAACCTGCAAAATGTGCACTCTGTGGCGGAGATCATCCCGCAAACTATAGAGGCTGTACGGTCTATAAAAATTTCCATCGCCAGAGAACTTTTAAAATAAAAGATAAAGTAGAGAAGACTACGACTCAGGCACCTGAAGTCGCCAACGTCACAATCTTCCCTGAATTGCCAAAAACGTTACAACTGCAACAATTTACTAGTACAACGTCCACAGAGGACAGCACTTCAACTAATCTGCAACAGCCTCGGATTCGGGCGCCTCAAACCTCCCAACTCAAGCCTCAGGCTTCCCTTAATAGGACTCAGACCTCCCAACCCAAGCCTCGGGGATCCCAACCTCAATTCCAGACATCCCATCCTACAGCTGAACCTCCATGTCAGCAAATTCCTCCCTATCATCTACCCTTACGGGTCAAATTGCCGCCGCAACAAAAAAAACCGGTCCCATCCTCTCAGAACCCTCAAAAAAATTCCCTAAATCATAATATAACAAAAACAAATCCAGCTCCACAGACTCAACTCACAGCCAACCATCCTTTCCAAATAAATTATCCAACCCAACCTCCAGATGTATATCCAGTCCACCATCCAACAGACATTAACGTTATCTTATCTTCCTTCCTGCGAGACCTTCAGGACACCATCAAACCACTCATCGTCCTACTCACAAGATTTCTTTCTGAAATTCCACTTAACCTGCCACGATGAGCATAAAGCCCTTAACTATCCTTTTGTGGAATGCAAATGGACTACTCAATCACCGTGACGAACTAGACATTTTTCTCCATGACAAACAAATAGATATAGCTTTGCTGACTGAAACTCACTTCACTCAACGTACGAAATTCTATATACGGGACTATATTACTTATAGGTCAGACCACCCAGACAACACTTCACATGCTGGATCCAGCATTCTCATCCATAAAACTCTTTCTCATTCCCTTGTCCCTTCTACTCCAACTGATGCTATTCAATCAACATCAGTATCCATAACTTCACGACCTTTCCATATCACACTTTCAGCTGTATACTGTGCTCCCGGTAGTTCCATCTCTCATAACCTTTTAGATTCCCTATTCCAATCTTTTGGACCGCGTTTCATTGCTGGAGGAGACTACAATGCTAAACACCAACGATGGGGTTGTCGAACATCCAACTCCCGTGGAAATATTCTATCCTCTCTCACATCCTCAAAGAGTTACTCAATCCTTGCCCCAAAAAATCCCACCTACTGGCCTACATCCCTCAAAAAACGTCCCGACATCCTTGACATATTTGTTACATCCCAGATTTCCCCCGCACAAGCCAATATTGAATCCTTGGACGACCTTTCATCAGATCATAGTCCAGTCCTCCTTTTCTTGCACTCAAGTTTTGCTCCCAAGCCTTCCCCTCCCTCATTGATTACAGGACGTGTCAACTGGGACGATTTTTGTTACGACTTGGAGGACAAACTGGACTTAAAAATTTCACTTAAGACAAAACAAGACATTGATACAGCCATAGAAAAACTTACAACTTCAATCAGAAGCAGTTTACATGATAACATCACAAATCATACAATTAATAACTATCAACCGACTGATTTGCCACAGCATATTCGAATCTTATTAAGAGAAAAACGCAGAGCAAGATCGAAGTGGCATAGAACTCGATATCCAGCAGATAAAACTATCTATACAAAATTAACTAACAAACTAAAAGCAGAAATCAAGAAGTTCAAAATTCAAAATTTAATTACCTGGACTGAAAATCTTACAACCACCGACAAATCATTATGGATGACCACCAAAAAACTCCTAAAGTTCAAGGAATTTAATCATCCACTCCTCACTGGATCAAATAACTGGACAAGATCTGACGGAGAAAAATCACAGTTATTTGGTCAATACCTTTCCAAAATTTTTCATCCACATCCTGAAATAATTAACCCAAATCACATTGAATGTATAAAAGAAGCGTTAGATGCTCCCCTCCAAATGTCCCTTCCACCCAAAGCATTCCATCCTACAGAAATATCCAACATTATTCACAAACTACCTTCCCGCAAAGCTCCTGGGTATGACCTCATCACAATTCATATCTTAAAACACCTTCCTAGAAAAGCCATTCTATTCCTTACCTATATATATAATGCTGTACTCCGCTCCACATATTTTCCTGACCCCTGGAAATTATCCATTGTAAAAATGATACCCAAACCTAAAAAAAAACCAGAATACCCTTCCTCATACCGTCCTATCTCTCTTCTACCGTGCATGGGTAAAATCCTAGAAAAACTCATCCTCAAACGATTGTACCCCATCCTTGATGCAAATCATGTAATACCAGATCACCAGTTTGGATTCCGAGCATCCCACTCCACTATTCAGCAATGTCATCGTGTGGTGGATGTGGTCTCCTCTGCATTAGAACGTGGATCATATTGCTCGGGCGTCTTTCTTGACGTGGAACAGGCTTTCGACCGAGTCTGGCATCCGGGCTTGCTCTACAAACACCGTAAATTCCTACCTCATACCTACTTTCTCATCCTTCAATCCTATCTCACAAATAGAACTTTCCAGGTAAACCATAATAATGTCCTTTCATCCCTCTTCTCCCAATCTGCTGGTGTTCCTCAAGGTAGTATCCTTGGCCCAATCCTTTATACAGTTTATACAGCTGACATCCCAACTCATCCTAATACTATCCTTACCACGTATGCTGATGATACATGTGTATTATCAGTCAACGCCAATCCAGTTATTGCATCCCAAAGGCTCCAATCCCATATCACTGATCTTGAAGAATGGTGTCAAAACTGGAGAATTAAAATAAATTCTCAAAAATCCCATCAAATCACTTTTACCTTACGTCGTAAACCAATGACTTCCTGCCCTCCAGTATCCTTTAATAATACCCCACTGGTGCAGGTAGAACAGATCCGATACTTAGGGTTGCACCTCGACAAACGATTAACCTGGAATCCTCATACTAGACTGAAAAGACAAGAAACTGCTCGACGTTTCAGGCTACTTCAACACTTACTAGACAAACGCTCTAACCTCCCGATTAACTACAAAAGACTCATCTACATGACCATCATAAGACCTATTTGGACTTACGGAGTAGAGCTTTGGGGCTCCACTAAGCCATCCAATTCCTGTCGTATCCAATCCCTACAGTCCAAAATCCTACGTAAAATCCTCAACGCTCCTTATTTTGTTAAAAATACCGTCATCCATAACGACCTTAATGTCCCATTTGTTGCTGATTTGGCCCGAACCCGGTATCTTTCCTTTCATAACAAACTTCATTCCCACTCAAACCCTCTAGTTTCAAACCTAGCTTCCTCTTCGATTCCCGATAATCCCCCGAGGCGTCTGAAAAGAAGATGGCCACGTGACCTTCTTAGTTGAACTAGTGATTTGAGTACTTCCAGTGGGTAGTTTCTCAACTTGCCATTACTCATGTCATTTTGTATCACATAGCCTATTTACTGGATGTATTTTTTTATTATACAGTTGTAAATATCAAAAATAAATTTAAAAAAAAAAAAAAAAAAAAAAAAAAGTTTTATATCCAAATTTTTATATTTGGGTATAATATAGAACAGAAATATGACCATATGCACACAATCCAAATGCAAAACAATCCAAAATATGAGAATAATTGTATACACTCTTTAGCTTATGTCGGATCACACTATATAATCATTTAAACTGTAAAATATAATATATAATATATATATAATAAATAATATATTCTCGACAAATACACATTTTATTTTTCAACAAATTACTATAATCCTCTTGTTCCTTCTTTTTTCTCTTTTCTGTTACTCGGACTTTCTATATGAAGATAAAAATGCAATGCCCTAGAAGTCCTTCATATTTTATGTTTTTAATTTCGTATAACTCACATAACATTTAACAAGTTGATATAAGTCACACAATCCCTCTTATATATATAGTCTCCTACGATTCAAACCTTCTATTCAATCCGAGGGCACAAGATCTTGCCTTTCCGACCTTTATACTCGTACCCACAGAACAATATCATTTGAGCGTTCCTTTCTCGCCCGTTCCACCATGGTATGGAATTTTATGGAATCCCCACCTAATATCGGTCATGCTTCTTCCTTGTCCACATTCAAATCCATACTTTTCCTATATCTCCTAAATACCTAAACAGATGCTCTCTAATCAGTTATAATCAATAGCTCACATCCATCAGTTGTAATGGATGTATCACTGTCAATTTCCCTCACTTAAAGCAATTTTTAAAATAATGTTAAGTACTTTTGTTTATTTTTTTTAACTTAAATTTTAGTTATTTTAGATTTCTGTTGTATTTTTTTATTTATCACATTATACCTTTTAGTTTATATTTATTCATTCACTCAATGAAAACCTATTTCCAGTCGTTTTTTGCATATAACTTTATTATGTGGATACGTTTCGACTATATGTCATTTACAATCCATCAAGTACTTCTTTTGACATCTAAGAAGAGTTATAAGTCATCTTTTTTCTTTTTTTTATTATTCATTGTCATTAGCTAAATTTTTTTCTTGGAGGTCCATTGTCCTCCATGGTCCTTTTGTTAATATTTTTTACATCCCTTACATAATGTTTACATCCTTTCAAAAAAAAAAATTTATATTTATTTTCACGAACTTATGTAAATATTGTATCATTCAATTAATTTTGTACATATTTGTTATTCTTAAGGAACCTGGTCCCAGAATAAACTTATTCTTATGTTCTATTCTATATTTCACAATTTCATTTAGCAGCACTCAGTAAATCCGACAGTATATTCCTTTGAACTTCGACAGTCATTGAGGTAGCATAGACTACAGGTAGTTGAGCGTGTGTATGACTCTCTATGACTTGGCTAATCGTTGTCCAATTTGGACCGTTACTCATGTGTTCCGTTAAAGCCATGACACACGCATGGGACACGTAGCTACGTGATCGGCACTTTTAGACATAGCGAACCACCTTTTTTACATAAAATGGTGATATCACTTCTTTCGTAATTGGCTTCTGCGCATAAGAACTTTAACCTGGACTACATACTGTGATACGTATTTTAAAATGACTCATTATCTTCTTAATATTAACAAGCTATCTTCGTTCGTTTTCTTTTTTTAATAAATAAGGAACATTTTCAACATTTTTCAGTCCTTAATTTTGACTATCTAGGTCTAATTAGAATAATAATCTATAAGGAGTGCCTGCACCGCAAAGACAAAGCAATGACCAGCATTTTACGTCCATTCCGAAGGACGACTTAGCCAAGGATGTTTTACTCCCTTATTGCACTTGTTTTTTGTATGGTCCGTTGAACATATTATGTAAAATATATATGTATAATTTGCCAGAGTATAAATAATTATTGAAGGATCGATTGATTTATGTAATGCAGTAAAAATGTACTATTACGATATTTGAAATTTAAGTAATTTATATTTACTGTACAATTTACAATGTTTTTGTTTGTTTCAGGTATGCTCCTCTCTCGAGCTTTATGTGAGTAATATAATATAACAATAAATAACGTTGTTAACATTTGAATTTAATAATTTTGTAATACATTGTCGGTTTAAAATATTTGGAGCCTAAGAAGAAAACAATATTGATAATTTCGTAAATATAAATTTATTTATGTGGTTAGTTTTATTTAGATATTTTAAAAATAAAATATTCTTTTAAAGTTTACATTGATATTACGAACAATTTTTCGAAGAAAATATTTGAAGACCGATCTAAACACAGTTTTCCGCGCCATGAATTAATATCTAATTTCATTTTTCTTGAACATTCTCATATGGCTACATCCAGGCTATATTAAATAGAACCATCTCACCCTTTTTCTGATAGGCTTCTTTGCATCATCATTAATTCACTTACGTACATAAACAACATTATAAATAAATATATATACATAAATAACTTCCACATAATGAATCGCATTTTTTTTTTTAATCAAGTAATTACATATTCCTTAAAATGGCTATAATTAGGCTATAAAGTGTGTATTTCTATTTGCTAATATTATACTAAAAAAAATAATGATATTAAATTAACCATCGTCATTAATGAATGCGAATATATTTAATAATATCCAATTAGTATAATTGTAATTTATTTTTTTCAAATGCATGAATAATATCATTAAACTGAAATCTCTCTCTCTCTCTCTCTCTCTCTCTCTCTCTCTCTCTCTCTCTCTTTCTCATTTCATTTTTCATAAGCTTTTTAATATGGGTTCAACTATAACAACTTAGAATAACTATTTCCTATATTACCTCGAAGTAACTTGCAACTTTTTTCTAAAAACTTGTTTCTATCAACTATGACACCCTGGTATTGATTCACTTACATAAATAAGAAAATATAGTTTCCATATTTAGTCATATATTTTTTATTGAATTTTTATTAAGTTCAGCTATATAACTTATAAAAGTGTGTATTTTTTAAATAATAATAATCTTAAACTAACCGTCTTCATCTCATATCATATTCAATAAGTACAAATGTCTTATTTCTTTAGTTCATGAAATAAATTAGTTTAACTAAAATGGAAATCATCTCTCTCCCCCTCAGTCCCTTTCTTTCTCTCTCACTCTCTCTCTCTCTCTCAATATCTCCCTCACTCTCTCACTAATTTTTTCTTGTAATTTTAATTTTATATTTAGGTTATTTCTTTAAAACCCCAACCTAAATATTTATCTAAATAAATAAGTATAATATCACTCCTATAAATTCGGAGATATTTGGCAACCCACTGCTCCAATAATTCGTTCGGAACACTTTCGGGAAAGGGCTGAGGCATTAAAATCTCCGGGTGCCGGTATCAGCCCTAATTACAGACTTTCCCTCGACTCCTCAAAGCTAACCTTTACATGTGTGTCAGTCTGCATTTTTGTATATTTTTTTTAATAGCCGCTTATTATTGAGTCTGTCAAAGCGTTTAGTTCTCAATGTCCGGTCGATTAGGTAGATTTTATGGCTTTCTATGGTGGTTAATATTAACATTTGGAAATGATTTAATACTTGAAAATCGGGAACGGAAATTTGTTAATTTTTGGTAGTTTTTAAAACTAGATCAGAGAGAGTCAGTTTTCATTAATATTTATTAGCCATTACTTTTATGTCCGATTGTGACCAATATCCCTCAAAATCTCGGCCTTAAATGGTTGAAAATTGTCAGCAAAAAGATTGATTGGAAAAATACATAATGAAAAAAGTATACAGTTTAAAAAAAATAAACACGTTTAAATGGGAAAAAAGCATAAATTTACTGTTAAAAGAAAATAGGTGATTGCCTATGGTTCTAAAGCATCAGAATTTCTTCATCAACTTTGATACGTGTGATTATATTTGATTGTAATTATTTCTTGGTTTGTTTATTTTACTTTATAATAGATTAATTCCGGTGATAGCAACAAGAGTGAAGTGTTTAAATTAACAGTTTACATCAATCACAATATACAACGGTGTTATCAATATATGGTATATAATCATACCGTGGACATAACATATCATATTATAGGTATCTGTATCTAAGCTAAGACTCACTTGCGGGTTGTCGAGCTAAGCTAAAAATAATTATAATAATAATATTTATTATTATCGGTACTAAAGATGCTTGGTACATTTTTTTGGGGATTTTCTTAAATTATATTAGTCTATTGAACTACATCAACTTTAGGAATATAAAAAAAAATCACTATAATTATTCATGCATCGGTAAGTGCATAATTTATTTCGACTTAGCCTAACCAATTTAAATTTTTAATAAGAATATTGAAGGGAGAAATGGGAGAAAATAGTGAGAAAGCCCCCGGAAAAGATTGATAGATGGAGTTGGGAAAACCAAGGATAGCCATGGTCTGTGAGGGAAAAATGTACAAATCAGAAGGAAATGGAAAAAGAATCTGAAAAAGAAATTGGTTGACTAAGATGGAACGTTGAAGGAAACGTCAATTTGAAAGTCATTAGACTCCCAAACAAGATTTTTCTTGGAACTATCAATATTTATTAATACTGATCTATATATATATATATATATATATATATATATATATATATATATATATATAGATCAGTATTAATAAATATTGATATACATATATATATATATATATATATATATATATATATATATATATATATATTTATTTATTTATTACTCTTAACAGTTTTAAATGAAACAATAAAATGACCTATACGTCGTGTCTAAACAGGATATGATACTCTTCTTATCAATGATTAAACTGAAGAAACTTTATAAATATTTTTCCTTTAATTTCTTTAATTATAACTGACAGTTTATTGAATGTGTCGATAATATCCAATTCATGTTACCAATAATATCCATGATCAATGAAAGAAATATGCAATTAAATATTTTTAGTCAAGTTAATATGGTTTATCAGAGGGTTTTAGAGTAGGTTTCATGTTAAACAATAAAACAATATTATTTGAATTGAGTGATTATGAGTTTATTAAGCCACATATTGGCAGTATTTACTTATGTTCTACGGTTTTAATTGTAGTTGTTTCTTATGAAAACGAATAAGTATCACAACTATAAAAACGAATATTTATTGTCTGTGGGTGATTTGAAATCATGGGTTTCCAAATAATATCTTCTGATGCCTTTAATATAGAACTCACTCACCTGCCTTTTTACTTGATAAAGTATATCAGTAGGATTCTAGTCAATAAATGTTTCTATCCTAAATAAATGTTTTGAAGAAGACTTACAACAGTTTACAAAGGCTCAGTTAAATGTCTCCTCGAGGGACTCCCAAGAGAAGGGAAATAGAGAGTTACGTAAGGGAGGTAACAAATACAATGGTAATTGTTTCCTTAATTTACTACATCACTGCACGCTAATTCCTCTATGTCGGAAGGCATCTATAAACTTCTTGCAAGGTCCCCCTACCGGGTCGAAGGACAAGTCGGGTCCGAGTGATTCCACATGCCATACATTAGTGGTAATAGTCCTTCAGAGCACCACCTTGCGCAACGTTTCAAATGAAGACATAGATACATACAATATACGTGTACCTTAATACTTTACATCAAGTCATAACAATGGAACGAAGACCAGAAGAAATAGATAACTTCCTGTTGTTTTCTAATGATTTAAAAACCGGTAACACTATACCCATGAAGTGAATTTGGTTCAGTATATGGTTGGGACCGTACTATTTCTAATTATCTAACGATTTTATTATCGTACTCAATATAAAAATCTTATGCCTTATTACTTTATTTTTCCTAACGTTTTATACTAATTAATTTTTTTCTATTTCTACCTCAAATGCCATTTCTATCTTCGAGGAGCCTCCACTGTTTTATTTTCCGGGGGTAGGTAAATGTCTTGGAATATGTTATATTGAAGAATAGTGACTGGCCAGTGCTTTATGATATCATTTACATATTTTTTTAATAAATCTTATTTTGTTGTATTAAATTACCTCCTTACTACCTTATACCTACAAATGTTAAAGTTTACTTTTCAAGAGAACACAAAATTGCTCCTGGGGAACCCAAAATTACCACAAGGGTGAAGATATTTAGAAAATTAGCGATAGGACAAGATTTTTTTTTAGTAACAATTTTGCAGAAAAATCGAATCCGTTACTTGACTTTTTGGTACTAAACAACGATTTTCCTCGGTTCTCTTTTTCAAGTTTGTGACATTTTCAATAGGTCATTTTATTATAATTTAAATGCATTTATTTTCCTCATTGGGTAAAATAAATTTTCAAATACTTATGGCTTTCAACTAAATTCTTTATTATAAATCTTATGTATATCCTGGGTGAGTATATTACATGCTGACAATATTATCACAGTTATTATCATACTTATTATACCATTTCATAGCGACCTTTTTACATACGATGTGCGAACGAGTGAGAATTAAGTTAACAAGTGGCATTAAATATCAGGTAGAACTTATTAAGATTCGCATTTTTGTCGAAATGGTTAAATTTTATATCCAATGAAATAAAAGAAAATTGGGGCGATAAGTACGAGAGGCTTTCGCAAAACCACTTCCGTCCAGGCTAAGAATCGGACATACAAAGCTGTCGCCTCCATCTACTTTTAAGGCTGCCAAAACTGTGATAATATAGAACTTACAGTGAAACATCTATTTGAATATAAGAGGATTAGAAAGAGAAAGAGAAAGAATAAATTTGGATATTGAAATGTGTTTAAAAAATAAAATAAAAAACAGAAAAGAATGGTGTATTTAAAAGCTGCGATGTTATTTCAAGAAATTTATGAAGAGCAGTCGTCGCTAATGGCCCCAGCAACTAAATTTAAAAAAAAACAATATATATACAGTCGTGGTCATAAAAATTGCATCACTTAAAAATAATAGAGAATCTCCTTAAACCAATGTTGTTCTTACCTTTTGATAATTTTAAAACGTTTTGCAAAGGAAAAGAGTATGTTATTAAGCGTGAAAAATTGTTAAAACCCCAAAAAGAAATAAATAATCTTCATACTATGATAAATACAATTTTTAGTGTTAACGAGGAACTTAAAAAAATTGTTTTTTACGTACTCATACGAATTTATTTGGAAAAATTGTATAAACAAATTAAAAATATATTTATTGAAATATTAATATACATTAGTATTTTGTCGAACCGCCATTAGTCCATTGAAAACACAATGGTAAAGGCTTTAAAAATAATATATCTTACAGCTAATACATTTTTTAAAATAAATAAATAATAAACTTACCAACTTGGCTCTATGGCAGAATCATCTTGAAAAATGAAGTCTCCGGAGTGTGTAAGATAGGAATTCATTGAGATAATCAAACTCTCTTCGAAATTTTTAAATATTTTTCTGCACTAACCGTCCCATCTATGAAGTTTATTTTGCCAATTCCAAAGTAGAAAAAGCTAGACCATCACACTTGCCGAATGTTTCACTGGTTTTATAGTACAGGATTCGTCAAATCTTTCATTTGGCAGATGTCTAACGTATGGAGCACCGTCAGAACTGAAGATATTGAATTTGAAAACATCACTTTCCTCCAGTCATCCGAAATCCAATTTTTAAAATACTGCGACCAACTTAGGCGAGATAAATTCATTTTATTTGTTAAGAAATGGCTTTTTGGCTGGTTTTCTTGCCCATAAACCTTTTTTTCTTAATCTTCTGCAAACAGTTTCTCGACTTCTACTAAAGTGCTATCTGCTAGATCTCTAGATATTTCATTAGTTAGTAGTTTTAAAGCAATTTTCTGAGGATAATCTCATCACCATGCGATCTAAATGCACATCTGTTTTCCTTTTCCTTCCAGTCCCTTTCTTTCGCTCGGTAGATCCCTGGGAAAGATTTTTCTTTATTATTCTTACCATAGTGGATTGGTTGCACCTCACCCTCCTTGCTATCTTATCACGCGATTTTAACAGGATCTAATTACAAGAAATACGTGCTTAAGGTTGAGTACTCTGGGCACAACTAAACTATGAGTCACTGATTCCATCAGACTCTAAAACTAGTACATAAACAAATACAATGCTACTATTTGTTCAAATATTTAAGACCAAAAAGGTAAAAATCATAGGTGATGGAATTTCTTTGATCACTGTATATATATGGTTAAAGGGGTGTTTCGGCTATTAAAATTTACTCAAACTTAATATCACTACCGATATTATACATTACAAAGTATAATTAGCTAACAATTATCGATAAAAGTGCCAGAGAAAAGGAAGCCGATGTATATCTTAACTAAATCTCCATAAACGGCACGTGGAAAAACAAGTACCCGAGGGTGCCTGGCACAAGCCTTCTAATTGCCACTTAAATCTTTCTTCTACTTCCTTATATCTTATTTATTTTTACCATTTCTTCGGATTTTTTCCCTTATATTTTTCAACAACTTTTCTGTTATGTTACTTATTACGAGATCAATCAGTTAGTTTAGAAAGGGTACGGGGAAAGAAGTTGTAGGACATGTGATCTGGTTCCATTACAAATGAGCTTCAATTAAACGCCGGCCCGATGTAGCAGCTCTTGTAGGAATAAATTATCCAATTACCTGAGATAGCGATGCAAAGCAAGTGAGGGCGCAGAGCCTTGGTTCAGTATTCTGGGGCAAATTGGTGCAAAACCTGCATAAATGAAAATCGAAACAGCTATAAGAAATGAATTAGCTATTAAAAACAAACAAAAAAAGTAATTTATCAAATTTAGTTTACACGTTAGAATTCCACTGATATAAGAATAATAATATTTAACTAAAAGATCGCAAAATAGTTGTGCAATACATACTAACACTGAATTAAAACATCAATAACTAGTTAAATTTTTCGTTTCACCTAAGAGATTCTATTTATTATAGTTAATTACTCGTTTTAATTAATGATTGAAAGCATAAATGATCTAAGTATTTTTGAAATTAACGATGATAATAATGCTGAAAAAGAAAATAAAGTTCATTTACATCTATGTAAAAACAAATACAAGGTATAAATAATATTTAATAATATTGCAATTAAATTATTGATATTTCTATTGAACTTTTGCAGTCCTTCATATGTTTTGATTAATAAATAAACTACTTGAAAATGTATATAATTATATTTTGGAATGCCAATAGATGGAATAAACAAATTAATGTTAATAATTTCAATTTACTAATTATAAAATTAAATAACTCAGATAATAATTGATTCAGATATTACTGTTTTGAGTTTTCACTTCGGTCGGCAGTCCTCATGACTGCCTATTTTATTTAATTTTTTCTTGGATTACATAAACTGTAGCCCCAAGCGAAGAAGGGTAAAAAAATAATAATAAAATTATCTGTTTAAAAAATGTTTAGACGGTTATTTAATGAAATATATTAGTTAATTAAAAAAAAGAAGGAAATTGTGGTAATAAAATTTTAGCTCTTGGTCGCCATCAAAGGACGATTTCGAAGGAAGATCTTATCGGTCATTATCTAAATTGGTTAGTTGATCGCTTTCTTGATCGATCGTTTGATAATTTTTCGTTTAGAGGAAGGTTATTCGCTGTGTCTCTATCAGTTTTTTCAACACATTTTTGATTGATTACAGAATTTAGCTGTAGGTGGAATAGGGTACAGGATACAGTAGTGGTAGTACCAGTGTGCAGAAATCACCATAAACTAGATTTTCAGATTAATCTTTTCTAAAACTAGATTTTCACCTATCGCATTTTTTATAAATATTCCATGGGAAAGTTTGGTTTTGATTTTACATTGTAAAATTAAAGACCTGCAAAAGGAGCGTGATGCTTACCGACGACATCAAGCGTTCAGTGCTTTTCGCAATTTGACACAGTCTACAATCAGACAAGCAAAATCCAAATATTTCCACGAAGCCCTTTCCACTGCTCCCGATCCTAAATCTAAATGGCAACTCCTCCGAAAGCTCTCCCTCTGTAACCCTACGTCCTCCAGAGCCTTTCCTACCTCTCCCGATGAAGTGAATTCTTATTTTTTGTCTGCCTCAATTAGCACATCAAAATCATTTTCACTAACACCATCTTTCAACCCCGACAATTATTATTTCTTAGACATTTCACCTACCGACATTATTTCCTCCGTTCTTAAATTCCGCTCTAGTTCTACTGGCTTTAAGATACCCGGCAAACTACTCAAACTGTGCCTCATCGATTTCATACCTGTCCTACTTTTCATATATAATTTCTCACTAAAATACGCAGCATTCCCTACTTCTTGGAAAAAACCCCTAGTCCATCCTATAAATAAAACCTCTACCCCAGTATCTCCCAAAGACTAACGGCCAATCTCCATACTTTTCAACCTTTCCAAACCTCTCGAAAGAATAGTCCAGTCTCAAATATAAAATTTTCACGAACAGTCCAAACTCCTTGATCCGCTTCAATCAGGCTTTCATCCTGGTTTCTCCACTCAATCTGCCCTTACCAAAATCAATACTGACATACATAAAGCCATGGACAACAAACAACTAACAGTGCTAATCCTACAGACTTTTCTAAAGCATTCGATTCCTTGGACCATTCTATTCTTTTTGCCAAACTAAAGGCATTGTTCTTTTCCAGCTCTATTCAATGGTTCCAATCCTTCCTCTCTGACAGGTCTCAAGCGGTTTTCATGCCCAACCAACCCCTCTCCTCGCACTATTCTCTGGTGTGGCACAGGGCTCAAGCATCTCTCCTCTCCTTTTCAACTGTTACATCAACAATCATCCGAAATCCGTTCACCGCTGTCCCTACCATCTATATGCTGACGACTTCCTAATCTATTTATCCTTTCCTCCTTCTGTGCTATCATTTGAGTTCGCCAGTATTCAGCTACACCTATCAGATCAGTGCCTGGGCAAAGCTGAACAATCTCCAATTCAAATCCTCTGCCCAGCACCACAAAACAAGATCCCGCCTTTCCAATATCTACATTCCTTCCCACAGAACTAAGGAATTCGAGCGATCCTTCCTCACCCGCTCCACCACTGTGTGGAACTCAATCCCTCCTTTCATCCACCATTCTTCTTTCATCCACTGGCTTCATTTAAATCCCGGCTTTTCCGTCATCTCTTGGCATCCCAAAAAGACGCTCTCCAGGAAGGTCAATCTTCCGCTTGAATAAAGTAGTATTGAATACTCGATTTCGTTACATACGTGATTTGTTTCTTTTTCCCAAAGAAGATACAGACTATGTAAATACTTTATTGCATGCTATCCCATTCATTTATTTTATTTAGTAATTTCTTTATTAACTATATCTATAACTATACTAATTTTGTTTTTTTTGTTTGTTTTTTAAAATTTATTTATTGATATTTACAACTGTATAAAAAAAAAATACATCTAGTTAATGGGCTAAGCGATACAAAATGACAAGTAGAGAAACTACCCACTGGTAGTACTCAAATCACAAGTTCAACTAAGAAGTCACGGGGCCATCTTCTTTTCAGACGCCTCGGAGGATTATCGGGAATTGAAGAGGAAGCTAGGTTTAAAACCAGAGGGTTTGAGTGGAAATGAAGTTTGTTATGAAAGGATAGATAGCGGTTTCGGGCCAAATCACCAACAAATGGGACATTAAGGTCGTTATGGATGATTTTATTCTTAACAAAATAAGGAGCATTAAGGATTTTACGAAGGATTTTGGATTGTAGGGATTGGATACGAGAGGAATTCGATGGCTTTATTTTGTTAATATTAATTTTTTTTCTCGACAATTAGTTAAAATCCTGTCAAGTTTTGTACTTTCTATTTTTTTTTTTGTATTTCTATTTCTATTTTATTATGCTTTTGCCACTCTTAATTACTTCTTATTATTATGCAGCCTTCTGGCCAGATGTATATTATGTTATTTTTTTGTTTTTCATGATTGTTATTCTATGGGGACTTGGTCCCAGAATAAAGTTTTTTTCCTATTCTATTCTATTCTAAAATTAACTTATTGAAATTTAAAAAAAAGTACTTAACAAGTTTTATTTCTTATAAAATGGAACAATATATGATGTTGCGATTCCTTTAACTCTATTACAAGTCATAAAAATATAAAAGTTCATTTGTAAGAAAAGAAGAAATTTGTATTTTTGTAAACAATTTAATATGTAGACTACTTATAACCTTAAACTCCTTCCATTCTATTTAGTTTTACATATATACTGATATTTTAATATTTTTTATATTTATATTAGATTAGTTACAGTTAATTTCAATCAATAGATTTTTTAAAGATATTTTTGTATTAATAACTATTTTTTTTTCAGATTAGACTACTCTTATGCTTCTTAGATAGTTATTATTCGATATAATTATATTACTAAGGGGTTATTTCGTAGAGTAAAGAGTGATAATTCATGTTTCGAAATTTTATTAACACAATAAATACCTATTTATAGCGATTACAAATTTTGTATTTAATAGAGACATATGGTCATATTAATAGATTAGTAGTTGTTTCGTGTACTCAAATAGGTTATATATTTTTCATTAGATATAGTTTTGTAATTAGCGCTTTGTTAAAATATTTATTAGAGAAGTTAGATTAAATTACTAAATTAAAAAACGTATTAGTTTAATATTTTGAAATTTATTATTTATATTTAAATATCAATAAATGTAAAAAAATATAAACGGTTATTTATTTTTTTAGATTAATTAAAAGTGTGATGAAAAAAAAATTAGGCCTTCATCGCTATTATTTTACAATTTCGGCGAAGATGTTATCGGTCTTTATTTTAATTGATTGTTTTAGGGTTTTGCATCATGTGCGGTAATTTTTTTTTAAATTGGTTTTTTAATTGATCGCTTAATAATTGGTAATTTTAATAGCTTCATTCTAAAATTGAGTATATATAGAGGTCTTACAAGTAATAATTAATATTTGAAATATGACAAAATTTAATAAGGAAAATATTGAAGGGATTGGCAAAATTTGTGTTGACATAATGTTGATTTTTAAAATTAGTTTGGATAATTAGACTTTGGCTGAACCTTTCAATTCTCAAATGTAGATAATTGTATAATAATGGATAGGTTTAGATTTTTTATTTGTTCGAGCAATTTTCTAAACTTAAGTTTGCTTTATGATGACTATAAGTTAGTCTCCATTTTTTCCATAATGAGTTTCTTATTCTTAGATGGGAGGAATCGTGTTATTTTCGTAGTGAATAAGGGGCATAAGCTTGAAATGGAGTTAATGCTCATATGAGAACTCAATTTCAAGCAAAAAACTACAAAATTGATACGATTCCAATACCAATAATTCTCTCTGGACATAATTCGACTTAAACTCTTATTCGCTAGAATTAGATATAATACATGCGCAAATAAAAAACAATATACTAGTAATAGTTTCCATGAACTGTATTTTTAGATAAAATAACAGGCCTGTATTAAGAGCTCTTCCTGAAAATTCGCGTATAATTGCACATGATTCAACCTGGTAATCATTTGCGGTTGTAATTCACGCTTAATAAACAAAGGTTAAGTTAATATATTTTCAATATAAAAGAAAACAATCTTGTCTAGGATGTATTTTGTTTAAAACTCTAGTCTGCTGTAGCAATGTGTACATTAGAATTTCTTTTTATTTACACATCGTGTGTAAATCATAACCTTATTGTAAAATAAAAGAAAAACAAATATTATTATGGATGGTGATAATTTGCATAACAGTTTATGATGGATTGTCCTTCAAGAAGTCCCAATGGCCGCTGTAAAGTTGAAGGCCCCTGCCACAGATATCTTGAACATTTGTAAGTCTTGACCTAACCCGATAGATCATTTTTAATGTTAAATAATACAAGTGTCCAGGCATATCCAAATCTGACCTTTTAGATATTTTGATTTATTGTTCTATCAGGCAGTGAGGCACAGGCTGTGTTCCAGTTGTTTCACTATATCGCTTTTCATTTTTTACTCCCAAATACCATATATACAGGTATATATATGTATGAAATGCTAAGTAGGAGGGAAATAGGGTTAAGGTTGCGAAAATCACTGTACTATTAATCAATGGTATGCTCTGTACTCATCCATTCCTTCAAATTATTCCTCAGCCAGAAGTTGGTTCCTATCTTCAATACCTACAATAGAAGGTAACTAGTTAAAAAGACTTTATTTCTTTCTTTTTTTTTCTATTTTCAGTGTCTACAATGTAATAGTATGGTGTATCAGACTACCTCACCATTACTTCAGACCTTTTTATTTCTATCAAACGTTCTCAATCTCCTGGCAATGATTCTTTCACATTTTTAATAATAGTTAAGTATATATTTTTAACAGGGAGCGGAGTAGCTCAGTGGTATAGCACTGAGTTGCCATGCGGAAAGATCCTGTGTTCAAATCCCGCCCTCTGGGAGACTTTTATTTAATCTGTTAGCGGCCGAAGATGGAACATATGGTATCTAGGACCTACCTGGGGCTCACCCAGCCTATATAATTAGCCACCAAAAATATGGGGATAAGATCTGGCGGTTGAGCGTGATCTATGACAAATTACAACCACCCACAACCGTTGCCCAGTATAGTACAGCACAGTAGAGGACCTTCATGGGTTGTTGTGGTTCTGGTTATTACACCTTTAATCATTTTACTGTTCCATCTTTCTGTTTGAATTAATTTAACTTCTGAGGTTTCTTGAAAAGTATTTTCTGAGAGAAACGTTCTTTAAAGAACAAAACTTGATAGATCTGAGGAAATTCTGGTAGGTTAGTTAACCCATTTCTATCCCCCAGCAAAATTGATATTTCACTCACAGTTTTCTCTGTACAATTTCATTATTCGTGTTGCGTCTGGAACCGAGTTAGTTCTTTTTTTTTTATTCTTGAAATTTACAACTGCATTATAGTCCTTTCCTAAAATTTCTACCTATTGGTAAAGTAATGCCCCAAGCTTGAAATAAATTTTACACAGTACTTCACTACTCAAACAACATATGATGTCGATAACTTATTAATAGCATGCAAATATAGGTTTTAATATTTCCACGAGTAATACATTGTGAAAATGGCTATGCTAGTGATATTAAATTCAGTTCAATTCTTGGAAATAAAACTCGTAAAGAGGGACATGATATGTTGTAGCTGGAAACCCATAAAAGAACACTGGAATAATAGCATTCGCTTCAAAATCCTACAAAAAACGTACCAGAATGGTTGGTTGTTCTAAAGTTGAAGCATAGAACATATTAAATATCAACGCCTGAATTTAATTGACTACAAATACTTATTATTTATATTGGTTTTTTTTAGAAGTCATTATTATTATTATATTGGAACTACAACCGGAAAACGAGTTCTGGTATCCTTTAACTCCTTTTTTATAAATTAGTACGTGAAATTAAAATGTATACTGTATCAACTATTTTTTAATTAATCCTTATTTTTAAGGAAAAGTAATAATTAACGTATTTCTCTCCCTATTTCCCAAAACGATTGATCGGTGAAATCTCGACTGATTATTTTGAAACGGAGTAGCTCATTGGTAAAGCGCTGAATTGCAGTGCCGTAGGTCCTGGGTTCAAATCCGGCTTTGGTAGATTTTATTTAGTCAGTTAAAACCATGGGATTGATCCTTTGGTATTGGAGACCCTCCTTGGGCTCACCCGGCCTCTAAAACGTGGGTTAACCAAAATAGGGGGAAAACCTGGCGGTTGAGCGTGATCTAGGACAAATCATCTCTCAGCAGACCCGTTCAAATCAAAGAAACAGTACAGTCTTTACCACTAACCAAACCCAAGAAACTTCAGGAGTTCTAGTGGCACAGGTGGAAATCTTTCTATAAAACCTGAAATAGAAAAGTTAGATAAATAATATATGAAATACGATTAGCTCTACGCATATACGACTAGCTAAACGCGTAACTTTGATAAGGGAATCGTGCGTATCAATCACAGAAGATACATCTGAATTATATGTTCAGGAATATTCACATTAAGCAAATAAAATATCATTCTACTCCCCTATAATGACAGTGATGGACCATTTCGCTACACCGTTGCAGTCTTAATGATTCCCAGCCTCGGGTCAATTTGTCTGATGAAACACGTGGGGCCCTGGAAGGCGGAGGGATACCGGGCGATGGGCCGTCGGGTTGTGAAAGCGAGTGCCGGGGGCGAGCTATTAGTCTAGATACGGCCGCTCAATTCATATATCACGCCGTTCCTCGTCTCGTCCGCATCATATCCCAGCTGTCAGTCCGTCTCCTTCCTCCTGCCTCTAGGGTAAACATCGTGTCCGTCCGGGCCTACCGGAGGATTCCGTTGTTCGATAGCCATTACGGTCGAAAACCCGAGTATGCTCGTCTAATGGATTCCTTCTGTTAGGACCCTCCTGAAAGGAATACTGATCACCTATTGGCAAAGATCCAGGGATGGCATCGATTATGAATGAAGATTAGGTAGCAGTGTGCTCAGCGAAAACTATTCTATGTAGGTGTCTATGTAAGAACTGTTGAGGTACAGCAGTCTTGTAAACAGTATTGGATAATTTTACATCTATTAGTTACATCGCAAAATACTAATGGTTTCAGAAATCATACGGTTCGTGTAAAATATTTTGTGTGTTACCTTTTGTAGTGGTTTACTAAATGCTCCAATAATTTCTTTAACAAATGCTCTCCTAAAAATTTGCCAACATTTGCAAGCTTTATTGCCAGATATGGATCATATATAAAGCTTATTTTAAAATGCACGGTCGCTTTGCCTAATACAGAATAATTTATGGAACTATGTTTGTTATGTAATGGAGTCAATAACCTAACCTCTACCACCATGACCCTGGACCACCATGGACTATATACGTGGTCTACCACATCTCTAGACTGTACTCATTCTAGGACAACGGTTGTGCAGGTATGCGATTTGTCCGAGATCAAGCTCAACCACCAGGGGTTTTCTCCAATAAAGGGTGCCCACTTTAGGGAGTCCTGGTCTCTCAGGATTCAACCCCGGCTGTTAACAGATTGTATAATTATCTGCCACTGAGTCACCCGATTCCCCAATGGGTTTATAATAGTTAGCTTTGATATTAAAATATATGGTCAGTAATTAATGTTTCAATCATATTAATATTGTGTAATTTTAACGGACGGGACATGCATTTGAAATTATATACTATAATATATGGATAGCTTGTATGCGTAAATGTCAATAATTTTTATTGTTGTTTACACCAAATCCTGATAATTAGATCGAGGTTGTTCACTCTATGGTACTAGAGTTTGACAAGACATCGATATAAAGTGCCTCTTTGATAATCGATATCGACAGGATATAGTTTTATCTTATTTAATCTGACTTAAAGTCCATACAATAAATACTGCGAAAATAACATAAACATGCAACTTTGTTAGAATAATAAAAAAAAATTAGATCCTTGACAAAGTATACAGTTAATTTCGGCTGGGTGATAATATAAATAATAATTCAAAAAAGAAGATCTAACCTGATCGCTACTATTAAAAAAGAAGAATCGATAAAAGATCGACTCATAAACAAAAAAATATTACAATAGCACAAACTTCTCCTAATGCTGCTAGTAATAATTGTTTGCATAAATCAGTAAAACTATTACCGGAAACGGACACAATCAACTGCATTTAACAATGCACTCGAATGAAGCTGGTTAGATTTGTACCTCGTGTTCCGTACATAACCCAATGTTCTAGGGAGGCCAATGAGAGGCAGTTATTCAAGGAAGAGTAAATAGAGAAAAAAATGTCTAATAATTAGAAATTTAAAAAAATAGTCAGGGCCTTATGCTCATCATAAGCATAAGTAATTTCGAGAAATACATTATGTCTTTCTGCTGTGGATTATATTGAGTTTGTTGTTCTTATCACCTAATTAATACACTTTTTTCACTAATCATTAATCGTCAAATCTAATTTTTATTATTTTTTTTTACTATTGTTAAAAAAAGGATAGGGCACTTGGGAGTTCGTTTATTCCATTTGGTTTATTCTGTCTTTTTTTCCTGTCTGTTTATTCCTTTCTATTCTCTTTGTTCTTCCTTTCTCCGATTGCTGGACACATCAAGACAATAACAGCCCTGACCGGCTCTTGCTGAATTGGAACAAATCGAGAGATTAGTGAAATAATGATCGAGGCGAAGGGTTGTGGGAAAATCCTCAAGGGCCGAAAAGACTGTTTTCACTCAGTTAGTGAAGGTGCACAATTTGTGGACACATGACCACCAATTGTCCCACTCTTGAGGTCCGAGCCGATTCGTAGCGGTCGTGGGTGGGAGGACTTTTTTCCCTCCTCAATGGCCCTCGAGAGCTGATTATTATATAATTATAGGGACTAAGGGCTGGTATAATAGCGGCCTCGGGCCTGGCCACACATCGCTACAATATAATGGCTTATTCTCGAAAGGCGGCGCCTTTGAGTTCTCTTTGGATTCTTCAATGGTTGTTATGACAACTCCCCACTTCCGCCTTTTTAAGACGTCCCAAGCCCCCCTATTAATAATAAGTGTCTCGTATTGTCAACTTTTATTTCACGTTTTTTGTTTTACCCCAACTACCTGCTTTTTTATGATACTCTTGTATAATCTTGACAATTATTTACCCAATACTGAAGTGTGACTATTGGCTGGTTGGTTCATCCATGCTTTCCCCGAGTATGAATGTTCCTGAAGTAGGCAGAGGTGAGTATTCAATTGCTGTCAACATCTACTGAATAATTTGCATAGTATTATAGGGGAAAGCGAGGATGTTTTGATTTATCAAGAAAAGATCGCATATGCCATTGTTCTAGGTTTTTTTAAATGCTACTCTAAAGACACTGTGTATGTTTTTTTAATTCCTCAAATCTTCAACAACAGTGTTTGAATCGAAGAAAAGCATCGTAAATATGGTGTACTAAAAGAGTGGAAAAGCTATTATAGAATACCTAACAACTGCGATTATGGATTTGTTTTGGAAAACACAACATAGAAACAATAATCAATTCTATGAATGTAGAATTTATATAAACGAATTTAACTAGACCAAACGATATGAATATAAAAAAAAAGTAAAAGTAAGAAGTTTTAATGTACATATATATACTTTTTGAAAACATAAATAAACAATAATGAAATCAACTGACCAAACATTTTAGTAATTTCCTAAATACCAAACTTTAGGGCCTCTTTGAATTATTAAGGAATTTCGTACTTTATGCCACAGAAAAAATAACGTAATAAACATAATTTATTTATTTATGCTTAATATAATAATCACAGAATATGAATTAAAAAAATTAAAGATAAATAATTCGTTGCTCACTGATCTTGAAGTATAGTGTTATCACTGGAGGATAGAAGTAAATTCCCACAAATCCCATCAAATCACCTTTACTCTTAGTCGTATACCAATGACTACCTGTCCTCCAGTATCCTTAAATTATCCCAATAACTCGTGTTGAACAAATCTGATACCTATGACTTCATCTTGACAAATGTTTTGCTTGGAACCCTTATACAACTGGCTTAAAAGACAATAAAGCAGCCTGAAAAAACAAGAAATTTCTCACCGGTTTAGCCTACTTCGGCACTTGACGCTCTAAGTCCTCAATTAATTACAAAAACTTGTCTACATGATTATTATAAGACCTTTTTGGAATTACGAAGTTGAACTTTAGGGCTACACAAAGCCATCGAATTCCTATCCTATTCAGTCATTGCAAGCGCTCGGTCAATATTATTGAAGTGATAACGTCATCAAAATTAAGATGGGCCCTTATAGATACTGGGCTTAGTAACGAACGAATTCCTAAAAGTTAATAAGCGCTGTACCGACTGGGAAGCGTCTGAAGGGTAGACCGAGGCGTAGGTGGGAGGATTGCGTTAAAAATGACCTGGCGGATTTTGGTTTGGATAGTGGTCCGTGGACGGAAATGTGTGAGCAGAGATTAGTGGTATCGGTATCAAACCTTCGGGTTATGCCTTATTATTATTTTACAATAATTACAATCCAAAATCTTTTGTAAAATCCTTAATGCTCCTTTCATTGTTACGAATAAAAGCATTCATAATAACCCCAATGTCCCCTTTGTTGCTGATTTGGCCCGAATCTCATATCGGTTCTTTCATGAAAAACTTTATTCCCCCTCAAACCCACTAGTTTGAAACCTAGCTACCTCTTAATTTCTAATAATCCTCCGAGGCGTCGGAAAAGTAGATGGCTTCGCGACCTTCTAAGTTAAAAAGTTAAATTTTAATACTGCCAGTGTTTTGTTTCTCTACTTGTTTGTATCCATGCCAGTATGTATCATTCATTAAATTTACTTGTTGTATTGTTATAATACAATCGTTTTTCAATAAATAAATGTGATCCAATAAATAAAGGTTCGTTGCTCAATTTGCTTAGGAGATACTAAACTACAGTTTTTTTCGTGATTATACAATAGGTGGGATTACAACTAGAATCTCATAATGTTTATAGTTGTCATAAATACCACTATATTGCTGTTGTTCCCAGACAGTTCTAATATCCTATTGGTAACTGTAAATTTTGTCTATGGAAGTTTCTCTTGATGGGAGTCATCGCCACCTTCCCAAACCAATTGAATTTCTGATTTAGAACCGCCCCGTGATCGAAAGCCATTGCAGAAATATTTCCGGATCAGTTAATGGGAGCCCTGGCCTGTCAATTAGCTAGAAAACTTATGGCACGGCAGGATCATAAACACCATCCGCTCTGGGCGTACGTACTGTTTGTTGGGTCTGCGCCGTGTCACGGGTTGACTGTCGCTTCTGACTGGTGTCGTATCCTCGTCCCTATCCGAAGCATACGTAAGTGAAAGGTGATCCAATTTAAATATAACTAAATTAATAATAACGTGCTGTAAACGTTTGAAAGTTAGTGCTTTAAAAATGTCTAGTGCTTATAATAAACAGCTATTCAAGTAATACCCTTCTATTAATGTAGTAAAAGGTGAATTGAGAGAAAAAAGTATGAAACATTGTTTATTATTATTTTCCCTTTACTGATCATTATTTTGAGCAACAGTTGATCGTTGTAGACATCATTGTTATGGTATGACTCGAAACAAAGATAGCTATTTGTGATCCGGAACTGGAAATGAAGACCCAAGATAGCTGACAACTGTACAAGGCTAATAAAGGATGATCTGGCTCGTCAAAGGTGTGTAGCGAAACTCTAAGAGTATTTTGAACTGTTTGTTGAATCTAGTAATCTCTAGAAACTAGTAATTTGGAAAAAAAAATTAAAGTCGTTGTAAGACAATACATTTTTTTTTCTGCAAACAGAATAACCACAACACATAGAAATACTTTTTATATCTATTCAAACCTGCATTGTTGAAAATTATCAAAAGTCTTTAGTTCATAGCTATATTTTCGTATCAAGATTCCAGTTAATTAATACGTTTAAGAATTCTTTAGAGCATTAGGATCGTGAGCCTAACATTTTTCTTGAACTGTTTTGAAAAAAAATCATGAACAACGCCAACAATCTTTAGCTGAGGTACGTTGCAGAATCAGGGATACAATTTATCATTTGATGGTATAAATATGATATATTTGCATATATCTACAGTAAATAAGTTATTTACTCGAATTTTCTCCAAAATGAGTTTCTTGTACTTAGGGAATTGGAATCATGTTGTTTTCACAGAGAATAAGAAACCGAGTCAGCAATTGGCTTGAAAAGGGGTTATTGCTTATATTAAACCTCCATTTCAACATAAGATTAAGTCAATTAAAGTAATTAATGTGTTTATAATAAATTTTGGAATTATATCTACAAACTTTTTAACAATAACAAAATTTTATGTGAATAAGGTTAACGCACTAATATATTTCTAAGAAGTAAATAGTAAGAATATTAGTTCCGTAATACTGATCGCCATCGATTCATCACGAACTTTTTCGATTTCGCCTCTATGAATTTCCTTTCATCCTCCCCTAAGAAGTTCCACCCACATGGAGGGTTCGGGCTGTCAATTAAACAGAATGGTATAATATTTCTCTTTAATGAGTTGGAAATGGAACCGGACCGGTTGATGTACCGTTCTCTCGAGGCGAATGATATAATTTCTCATCTCGCCTTTTACTTTTTGGCGAGCTACCGAAGCAATTAATCGAGTTCCCTTTCGCAACCGCACGACGCCTGCCGAAACCCCGATCCTCTGCTCCCTGCACCCGCGCCTAATTACGGGTGAAAAATGACATTGATTGAACCTCGAACGGGATAAAAGCTGATCTTTTATTCATAGTCGATATCCCATTGCTAAGAATTAACCTCCTTTCATAAATATTCAGTATGTTGAGATTGACTTATAATTAATGCATTTGACCAACGGATATATGGGCTACTTATGGGCTCCCTAGTGGATGCTTAAAGGTCCACCGCAATTCTCTCCGGGAGATGGTGATTTAGATTGGCCGATAATCTCGTGTTGAAATCTCTTGATTGGTTGTCGGCCTGGTAACCGATAGCGTGAAAATATACATCCACTCCGGTTGGGCCACTAACATATATTGTGATAATTTACTGTAAGATTGAATTACAAGCTAATTAGCACTTATTCTTAAAAGATCCCTTTGCCCTTTGGATGTTTCACAATTGGTTCCAGGTTCTAAATTATGTATTAATTAATCTGTTGAAACAATAATTAAATAAAAGAACCATTGGTTACTCAATGTTGTTACACATTAGTTCTACAGACCCGATGAATAAGTGGTTAGGGGTATAGTCGATGAATTTCAAAAAATAAGAATAATTTTTTTACTGTGCCTACGTTTCGGCCTAAGATTAAGGTCATATTCAGTAGTGAGAAAAAAGAAACAGAAAAACTATATAAACATTGCAATACCAAAGAAGAATGTCAGTTAACATAAACAGAAATATTAAGAATGAAAAGAAATACAGTGAGTAAAAGATAAGTTATGATATAACAGATGAGATACAATAAGTAAGGAAAGAAATCTAGAAGAATAATAAAACATTGTAAAGTGACAAGAGTACGATTTAGTTATAAAATATATTGATTACAAATAACATAGTAACATTACAAATAATATTATATAAAAAACTTGCATATAATATGTTTTATTATTTGCAAATTTTATTAATACATGGTAATCATTATATCTTATAAATAAATCAACTTCTAGTGTTTTACCATGTTTTATTTTCTCCATTATGTTTTATTATATTCTAGATTTCTTTCCTTTCTTATTATTTCTCATCTTTTATTTCATAATTTATCTTTTCCTCTGTGTATTTCTTTTCATTCTTATCATTTCTGTTTATATGTATACTATTATTCTTCTTTGGTACTCCAGTTTGTTTGTTTATTTTTTCCCAGCCTTGAAGATGGTCCAAATCTTAGGTCGAAACGTTGATACAATAAAATAAGTGTTTCTTATTTTTTGGTAATTCATTGACTGGACCCCCTTACCATTTTACACTATTTTTAGAACTTTCCAGTCAATTATTCCCATTTAAATTTGAATAAAGTCGATTTTCTCAAAAAGAGTTTCTTGTATTTAATAAAGCGAAATCATTTTACTTTCTCATTTCTTCGAATAAGAGGCTCAATCAGACATTAGCTTGAAAAGGAGTTATCGCTTATATTAGAACTCCATTTCAAACCAAAAAATGAGAAAAGAAAATGGAATACATGATTCCGCTTCCTTTTCAACTCAATACACTTAACTCTCCTTGGGGAAAATTCGACTTAAACACTAATTCAACGCGGCAGCAGAGTTATGGTCATTAACTTTCAATAGTATTGAAACCTGATATGAATATTTCAAAGGTAGGGTAGAAAATATTCTTGATTGAAATATTCGAAGGAATTTCCCACGAATACATTCAATTAAGGTATTTGCTTGATATCAGAGTAAAACTTAAATCAGCCAACAGGATTTATGTGAGTTTGCTTGTGAAACCTGGCCGACCTGTATCATACAGAGAAGGTAACATAATAAAGAGAAAATGTTTGAGACTCGAATCCATCTGTAGGGTGATACATATGTATGATGACATCGCTCCTATAGTCAAGGACCAGATACGAGTGCTCAAATCTAAATCAAATGACTTGGACATTACATATGGATGTAGTGTAGGAGAATAATTTAGAGTGCTCAAAATGGTCTAACAATCAGTGTCTCTGAGCAGGGGGCCATATGAAAGCACGGAATGTGGGTCAGTAAATAAACACTTAATGCTAATGAAACAATCATTCTGAATTACTATTTCGAATATTATAAATGATGTACAGAACTAACGCGTTGATCATGAAGCCTTGTTGAAACGTACACAAGATTTCAGTTTGTAAAATATTGCAGGTAATTAGTGCGAGATGATTGAGTAGAGATGATTGAACCTACTACCCCTGAGGGTAGTGATGATAAGTATATGTATGAGAAAATATTTCTCGGCGTTAGGTACAGGAATTGTTACGCCAGGATGTTAATTTTTATGGTTAATGATTTAGTATATTGGAAAAACCCTTTCATGAACTTAATTTTGATATTAAAATTAGTATTCTTGAAATTATCCATTGTAAAAATGATACCCAAACCTAAAAAAAAAACAGAATACCCTTCCTCTTACCATCCTATCTCTCTTCTACCTTGCATGGGTAAAATCCTAGAAAAACTCATCCTCAAACGATTGTACCCCATCACATAATACCAGATCACCAGTTTGGATTCCGAGCATCCCACTCCAATATTCAGCTATGTCATCGTGTGGTGGATGTAGTCTCCTCTGCATTAGAACGTGGATCATATTGTTCGGGCGTCTTTCCTGACGTGGGACAGGGTTTTGACCGAGTCTGGCATCCGGGATTGCTCTACAAACTCCATAAATTCCTACCACCTACCTACTTTCTCGTCCTTCAATCCTATCTCACAAACAGAACTTTTCAAGTAAACCATAATAATGTCTATTCATCCCTCTTTTCCTAACCTGCTGGTGTCCCCCAAGGTAGTATACTTGGCCCAATCGTTTATACAGTATATACAGCTGACGTCCCAACTCATCCTAGTACTATCCTTACCACGTTTGCTGATTATACATGTGTATTATCAGTCAACACCGATCCAGTTATTGTATCCCAAAGCCTCCAATCACATAACACTGATCTTGAAGAATGGTGTCAAAACTCGATAATTAAAATAAATTCTCAAAAATCGCATCAAATCACTTTCACCTTACGTCGTAAACCAATGACTTCCTGCCCTTCAGTATCCTTTAATAATAACCCACTTGTGCCTGCAGAACAGATCCGATACTTAGGGTTGCATCAACGAACGATTAACCTGGAATCCTCATACAAGACAAGAAACCGCTCGACGTTTCAGGCTACTTCAACACTTACTAGACAAACGCTCTAAGCTCCCAATTAACTACAAAATACTCATATAAATGACCATCTTACGACCTATTTGCACTTACGGAGTAGAGCTTTGGGGCTCCACTAAGCCATCGAATTCCTCTCGTATCCAATCCCTACACTCCAAAATCCTTCGTAAAATCTTTAATTCTCCTTATTTTGCTAAGAATAAAATCATCTTTAGTGACCTTAATGTCCCATTTGTTGCTGATTTGGCCCGAACCCGCTATCTATCCTTTCATAACAAACTTCATTTCCACTCAAACCCTCTAGTTTCAAGCCTAGCTTCCTCTTCAATTCCCGATAATCCTCCGAGGCGTCTGAAAAGAAGATGGCCTCGTGACCTTCTTAGTTGCACATGCGATTTGAGTACTACCAGTGGGTAGTTTCTCTACTTGTCATTATATCATGTCATTATGTATCACTTAGCCTACTTACTTGTTATATTATTGTAATATAGTTGTAAATATCAATAAACAAATAATAATAAGAAAAATTACAGGTTGATTACTTATATTATCATTACTAATATATTAGGGCTTTAAATAATTAATTAATTATTGAACTGGCTCTACAACGCAGCACTGGCCCTGGCCGCATCAAGTCGTCGCCTTCACTCATCTCTGTCCTGCGCCGAGGTCCTCCAAGATCTGGATCCAATGATGCTGCCTGCATCCCTCGACTTATATTAGGCCTTTAACGGTTGTTAAATACCAATGCGCAACGTTATATTGTAAACTATATTATGATGATAATACATAATATTAAATTCTATAGAAAATAAGAAATAAAAGTAGAGCGGTGAAAAAAAAATACATAAAAGACATTGCAATTTAATTTAGGCGGTTTTTAAAAGTTTTTTTGATATAAATAAAAAATATTTTTATTATGTATTGTCGAAATCTATCAATGTCAGAATCTATCAAAGTCTATACGTACTTTAGTTAAGGAGAAAATATAAACCTCTTCTTACAAACATTTTTATTATGATATTTTGAATTACAATTTTTTTTATTAATGTGCTAAACATTTAAAAAAATCTGAAACAACCATGTTAGATATAACGTTAGGCAATATTAGAACTTATAAACTTATAAACGATAAAGATCTAAATCGCAGGCTTGGAATAACTTAGATTACAAATTACTTTTTTATTTTACCTTCAGAAAATTATATTTAAAAAAATATTATACTATATTTTAAACTATAAAATCCGAAACAGAGGGGGGAAAAAAATAAAAATTCACTATAGCACCATTAGGACCTTCTCATTGTATAAGGTTATCATGCTAAAAATCCTTAGATTCTTACCAGAAATAGAACGACTCCAGGTGATCTGAAGAACCTTCTAGGCTTTACCCAGCTTCTATTAAGTGGATAGCCAACCTAAGCTGTTGACCTTGTTTTCTTTCGATGTCCTGTAAAACCATAAGTTTTTCGTTCAACAATATAGTCCAAGTACTGAAAAAGTGAATCTTTTTGGATTGTAAAGGTGTAACGGTTTGGTTTATAAACTTAATTTGACCAACTTTCTCCTATTGTTAACTTTTTTACACTTATAAGACATAATTAGATTTAAACAAGTCCAAGTAATTACTAGTTACCATGCCGAAAGCATATAAATAAATATTTATTTATTATCTTATTGACAACGTAACGCTCAGCATCATCAAGGTTGAATATCCCACCTTCTAAAATCGATTAGTTAATAAAAAAAAAAATCGTATTAACAATTTGTTTGGGGAAGAGTTATGGGGGCAATAAATAATAATTTACATCGGAATCGAATAAAGTTAATTAATAACCCCTAAATTTGAAAAAATGAAAATCCAGTTTCGTATATTAACTTTTAAATGAGTTTTCGAGCCTTTAAACTTTGAGAGCAATTATATCAGTTTGATCTAAATGTCAGGTCAAAGCGAACCCTTTAAAGAGATATCGCCGCAAGAACCGGTCTCATTGGGTTCGGGACTTGCGTGCATAACAAAATCTTTCGTCTGGGGCCGGTCTAGTCATACCAATTGAGAAATGCTATCCGATGGTTCTTGCGTTAGAATTATTAAATACAATAAACAAGCTATAAATAAATCTAACTGAAAGAGGGAGAGCGGAAAACAAAGTCATATAACAAATTACACAACTCTTCGTTTAATTGCACTATGTAGGTACTTAGCGATTAAGTAGAGGCACCCCGATATTATTCTAGAACTGTGGTTCTACCCCAAACCTGGGGGCGTGAAGACGAGCCAAGAGTGGCGCGATATCAGTTGAACATATAAAAAATTTCACTTAGTTCAGGTTATTTTCACTTTCCAGTACTTCTTTATATTAAATTGAAAGTTATAATGTTGTATCTTGTGATAATAAGACTAAATATTTTGTTTTTAATGCAATACTTGTTGTTTTCTTTCATATACTCATACAAATTTTGTGCAAGGGGGGCGTGGAAGGCTTTCGTTTGAACAAGGGGGCGGGGTTGAAAAAAGGTTGGGAAACACTTTCCTAGAAATTCAAGTTCAGTTACAAATTTGGTACCCCCTGGTGAGCCAAGATTTTGTTAATTTTTGTTGACAAACCATTTGCACTCTTTGGTACAAAGCTGAAGAGACTGACTTATTGACCCTTTCACTTGTGGTTAGTGTTGGAGCTACCTCCCTTGTGCATATTGTCTGCTATAGGCTTAGAAAAGCTCAAACATTTAAAATTAATTCAAGTTCAAAATTATTGTTAAATTAAAAAAACAAATATTTTGGTAGTATATGACAATATAGCAAACTTTTTACAGCAAAATCAGTTCCGCAGTTCGTCGCTTCGAATTAAGTTTCAACAAGTTTTAACTTTTCATTCGTTTTCATTTTCATATTCTCGAAAATAAAAATAATGTTATTACTTACTGTATATTGTAAATATTAATAGCTGGTATAGTAAATATTACTGCCTGTATATAGATTAACGAATTGACTTACTCAAAATGTTTAGGTTATATCACCGTTCATACTTCGAAATATTTGTTGATACGTTCATTTCTAGATGAAACGATTATTTTTATTTTCGAGAATAAACGAATGAATATTTAAAATTTGCTGTTACTAAACTAGAAGCGACAACCTGCGGAATTGATTCCGCAAAAAATAATAATAGTAAAAATGTTGCATACAAATATGCGTGGTGTCACCCAATAATCACTTTTATAACTTCGGTTTATAAGGTGTATTACAATAATCAGCATTGCCAATGGCAAATATAATCGAAAACAAATAAAATAATAAATATAGTTATGAAACATGCTGTCACTTAAGGTGGACAACAATAGACATGCAATGAGAGTATTTGATTTTATGGTCTCGTTTAACGCTATTTATTTTTTAAGCGAGCTCGGTATAGTTCTTGTATAGTTCATCTCAGGTGCCCATCGTTTCTCGTATTGTTTATATCACGCAAGCATCTATGATCGATTTATAATCTTCATGAGATTGTTCTGTGCTATGCTCGAAGGTCACACTTACGATCCCACAACAAAGCAGAGTGACGCAACTCGGGTCAGTTACGTAAGGCTATGGTGATAGATACATGATACTTCAACGGACGGCCACAGTATCAGTTGTTGATAATGACAAGACACTAGGATACTCCCTATCAGGTGTCTCTCAATGCTGATGAATCAGGCTCATTAGTTAGCGTTAACCTTCTCCTATAATTTACTACCGTATTCATTACATATCGTCTTTTTATCACTTTTTTTTTAATTCATGGATACTAATTTGTTTTACATTTTGTGATTTGGATTCGATTCTTTTACAAATCACTTTAAATCCCCTGTTATTCTTTCATTCGATATCATTTACACTCGATTTCGGTTCCTTTTCCTTATCTCATAGCACCTCAAGTTATGATCCATTGATAACGGAGTATGAATAGGCTAATGTAAAACGGGGAAGGTATTATAATATATGTATAAGAGTTATAGCGTTGGAAATTAGTACGATGAAATTTAAATAAAACTGAAGGCCATTAGTCGAATAAATGGCATATCCGGGTCATGATGTAGGATTTTGTAAGTACGTCTTACGAATGACCTTAAACAATGGATACGTTCGGATTTCGAAAATTCAACATTACCTTACAATTTTGGTCAACAAGTCTGGATAGATTTCACAAAACTTTTGAAGATAAGATAAGAAGCTTTTAATTAATACAATAGATGTAATATTCATTAATTAAATACATTTTCCCTTTAGGAGTTGAGATTGGCGCTTGGTCCTGACGACCTAAGAGAAGCCCAAGAGGCAGCCGTTCCTGGTCCAGTTTGCTCCCAAGGACTTGGAGCGACCCTGGCTATAAAAGGAAAATACCTCTTTAGCCTCACTATCACCAAATATAATCGATATGAAATTCCTCAGAGCCTCTTAACTTGAAACTTGTTCTAACGGTTTATATGTTTTTCTCTCAGGAGAAGGAATTTTATTCCAATTCAAAAAAAAAGATTTTATTTTAAAAATAGAATGCAAAGATAACGGGGTGTTATTGTTTTGAGTTGACTTTGGACAATTAGTTTTTAAAATAATGGTACACTCAAAGAAATATCAACTTTGTTTTTTTCGCGATTTAAAGACTGTAAATAAGGTTACATTAGGTTAGAGTTCCTGTACAATCTGTCTATGCTTTAAAAAGCAATACATGTTTGTAACGGTAATAATAAAAGAATTGAAACTCTTCAGTAAACCATTTGTTTTACCACCATTGACATTTTCAAAATTGTCCAAGTTGATTTTATATATCCTTCCTTTACTTACTAAAACCAGTTTGGACATATGCATTACAAATTTATGGCATCGCTAAACAGCCTCACAGAAAACGACTACAAACATTCCAATCAAAAGTACTCAGACTTGTCACAAAAGCACCCTGGTATATCAATAACAAAACTCTACATACTGACTTAAAAATACCAACGGTTGATGAACACATACGAAAATACTACAAACGCTTTCAAGAAAAACTACACGGACACCCAAACCCATTAATTGAACAAATGACCACGGCTCTCTTGCCTGAGAACACTAGGAGGAGACTAAAAAGAATGTGGATGAGGGATTTGTTATCATAGGATATTGAATCAAGCCAAGGAAGAGGTACCGCTGGGTACTGTTCTTCTTCATGCCTCTCATGCCATTGTATTTTATTTTACTGTCAGTCAATCTGCTGATTGTCATTGTTTTATTTGACAGGTGTGGATATAAATATAAAGAAAAAAAAGAAAAAATATATCCTTCCATGCAGGATATATAAAATCAGTTTTATTGTCATAAACATATGCATCAGCCACACAGATCTTATAAAAAAGAAGATTCTGTACCTGTACGACAGAAGTAGAGCCTTGGGTCCACAACGTGGTAGTTACTGTACTTTTCTAGGATAGCGGTTGTGCAGGGAGGTGTTTTGTCCGAGATCTGTTTTCCTTCTTATTTTAGGTACCCCCTTTTTTAGTAGCTGGTTAACCCCCGAAGGTTTTCCAGATCTCATAGGACCCATCCCTCACTATTGACAGATTAAATAAATTATCTACAACTGCCGGATTATAACCCGGGACCATCGTCAGGTTAGTTCGATGCTCTACCCCTGTGAGTCATACCTCTGTTATAAACACAATGTTTTAGGATTCCACTTATTTTAAATTATAAAACAAAATAAATTTGTATATATTTTTAATTATATGGCTTCAAAGTACTTGTATATGACTCTTCACTACTGATCAGCTAAAATTAGTTTGGACATCTATTTTTTTATGAATTTTCGGTTAAATCCTTGAAGAGACATATAGGATATCGATTACTATAAATTTATCAAATTGTAATGAAGTTTTATATATAATTTTAAATTGGCTCCCAATTTGCTGAGAAACACATTAATTCTTCAATGTAGAGACTTTCTACTTATGGAAGCAGTTTCTCGGCCAATAGCGGAACTATTAACTTTCATGGATGCTCTATGTTTTTTTCAGAATTGTCTAAAGTGTAGCCGTTAACTATTCGATGATTGTCGAGAGTTCAAGTGTTCCCTAGAACTGCAGTCGGAAACTATTGGAACTATTAACGTGCCCCTCTAGCAAGGCTTATATAAGAGAAATCATTCGGTCCCTGGCGTAGGTATAATTAGAGAAAGGTACATTGTCTGGAAACAAATAAAACAGGAGCTGTCTACTGCAGGAGGCCACGAGCTGACAAAGGAATGCTCCGCTTTCTTCCTCCCCCGGGTCCGAGCGTGCTCTAGCTTGGCATTTAGTCTTCCCCGGACCATTCGCACCTTGGCAACCGTTCCAGGATAAGGCCGAGTGTGCCCTGATCAAGGACGTCATCGTAAACAACACTCACTCTAACCGGACGAACGCCGTGAGCAATGCACGGCACAACCCTGTTCAATAAAAGCGTGGACAAGGCTAGATATACGGTCATGCCCTTTCATTGTTTACCAGCTGTTGTCATCTAATGCATTCGCTCCAAGCCTACAAATGCGTGCATTAGCGGACGTCATTATATCAAGATATTTTTGACAGCCGTTATCGCACTGAAAATACTTCATATTACATTCCTCTATTACCTGATACGAACCATTATAAATTAGTTTCTCGCGTGATATTTAGGAACCTGTCAAGGTCTTGAGCAATGATATGTAAGGAAAAACGTTGCAATATTTATGTGTTTTTCCAACCACTTGTTGACACTATTTATTCATTCCTTTTTATCTCCTTTTTTATTTACGTAAGATATATCGATTCTCAGAATGAGAAATTAATTTTTCTGACAAGATTTAATAAGCTAGGTTTAACTCCAGAGTTTTTTGTGAACATTTTCTAATTAATAGTGTTTTATCTTCTATTCTTTTCTTTATATACAAAGTTGTGTTAACTTTGAGATCCATTAATTAAAAGCAAAAAAAAATCAATTTTGATGCCTTTAAAAGTACATGATTTTTTTTTTAAATATACGAATTTCTCAACAGTCGTAGGAGTGTACAGAATTCACAAACAAAACCACGAGTGTCCTTCTAATAAAATTTATATTATGAGAATTCTAGATGGAGTCATGCAACGTCTACAATTTTCGTACTATAAAGAATAAATATTTCATTTCTGTATATATTCAGAATCAAAACCGTACATTCTCCTAATTTCAAAAATTGACTTTTCGCTCTTTTAACAAAATATGTTTATTTATTTTTTCGTATTAGCCTTCTAAGGACCACTTCGTTTCATCAGTCTTTTTCTTCTTTATATTTGTCCAGTACTCCCTCATTCGTCGCCGGTGCTGCTCCCTTCTATCTTACGCCCATTTCTTTTCTTAAAAACCCACGACGCGAGTACAAAATTTGGTTTTACGCTCGTTTAGTCAAGCAATGCTTTGTTGCAAACCATGAGAAATGACGCGCAAAGCTTCAGTCAACAGAATTGCTTGACTAAACTATCGAAATATGTGAAAAGTGCTGTTTTGAAATTTCGGATATATCAATTCTTGATCCATTGCTAAAATACAAATCAGATAGAATAATCAAAATGTGTTTCAGTTCTTTTACTCTCATGCAGTACTATACACTATAGTTGTGATTTTCTAATATACTAGCTTTTTGTCGTCCATATTTTCTGTATTTAAATGAGAAAATATACTTCATTAATGGATATAGGGAGTACGTTCCTTCAAGATTTAAAAGTTTTGTATTATTATTATTTTTTGCTACAACAAAAGACAGTTTACTATTAAATAATTACGCTTAAACAACACTCACAAACACAATAGAAGTAATCTATGAGATGATGCAGTTTGACCCAATATGAAGAAAATAATTGGCACAGATGGAGACCAGAAGAATTCGTATCATGTTAATTCCCTAGCCGACGCACAGTGGGCAAAATGTTGAGTTTAAACTTAATGTGCAAATTATTGAAATGTAGTATCAACTTATGCAATAATCAACTTGAAAAAAATGAAAACTTATATTTTCAACTAATCGAAAAGTTATTTATTTTGAGATATTTCACGTCTACACGTTTAGTTTATTGTATAACCTTGCGAAATTTACAAAAATTAGCTGTTCCAAACGTGTGTTTTGTCTGTTCTGATTATTTGCATCGTGCGGTAGCACAATTATGATTTTGTTTACATTAATTTGCCTTTCGGATTCAGAGACCCTCAAAACCCGCCTATACCAATTTTTGTCAAGATCCGACACTTTTTTAACATCCATGTCTGCCATATTGGATTTGTCATTTTGTTTATAATAATTTGTCTTTTGGATTCGTAATAAGCGACCCTCAAAAACCATGTATGCCGATTTTTATTCCGACCAGAGGTCTTTTGAGGTTTTGCCCATGAATTCGGGCTTTTCGTCCACTGTGCGACGGCACCCTTAACAGTAATTAGCCAAATAAGCGCTCCTCCGTTGCCGATGCAGGGCTGTTGAATATTACATGAAACTAGTTCGTTCCGAGTAGTTATCCGATTCATCTGGGCCCGTTATGGAAGATTTGTGATTGGCCCACTGGCGAACTATGCGGCCATGCTTCCAGAGATGGGAGGCGAAGAGTGGTCGGCCGTTGCTTGGGAGATTTATAGCGCGTAGCCATCTTGTCGATTGTGTACGAGGGTCGTTTACCCACTTTATCGGGTCTAAGTGCTCGCTTCTAATGCAACCCCCCCCCCCTCCGGGTAATGATGTTAGCGTCTTTACAGCAATAGCTCAATTATAGCCATCCCCCTAACTGTCTGGCATGGCGTCCACTTCATTTTTATCGTGTGAAGGAGATAACCCATGTTCTCACTAACTTTCACTTGTTTTACAACTTTTTACTTTATTACTTTAAGCCGATGTACATAAAAGGATAAAAAAGACACTGCTTTAGTACTCCTGGAAAAGATCTTTTTGTATACTATTTTTCTAATAAATTGTTCTTGTTTACTTTTGTAAAAAATACTACAATCAGTTAATTTAAACACCAACAACCCTAACCTCCCCTAAACGGCTATACGCAATCTCTATTTTCCCTTCATTGCCCAAACAATGATCTCGGAGAAAGTTGAGAACCTTTGATCTGAATTTATTAAAAAATAATATGGGATACCACCCTGAGATCATTACAACTGATGTACAGTGATACTACATCATCATTGATCAAAGAGCATATCCCTCTCTTTTCCAAAGATGTACGTGGTCGATTGGCTGGGAATTGTTTTGTAAATAAAGATCTTTTGACGTAAGATAAAATAGCATTATTATGTAGTGATCGTGGTTACAAATACACATATATGTATCTACTTACAACAAGCACCTTTACGCTATATGAGAGTGGTTACTTCTGAGGTTCCCATCTGGCATACATCTGTGCTATCCCTTCCATTTCAGACACAGTCCCTGGGAGGCTTTTGATTAAACAGAGATACCTTATGACATCTGTTCGGTAAACCTTGGTACCCTACACGTATATTTCAACATTCCTATCATTTTAAACAATGCCACATATAACACAATTGTGATGTATAACATACCACATTTATCTGACATAACAGCGTAAGAATGCTTATAATCAATTTAAGAGAATCAAAAAAGGATTAGATCAACAAAACATATATCCAAATACTTTTGATACTGGACTGAAACGCCAAGAAACAGCTCGCTGTTCCAGGCTACATCAACATATAATAGACGAACGCTCTAACCTACAAATTAGTTTGAAAAGACTCATATACATGACTATTATAAGACCTATTTGGACTTACAGAGTTACGGAATACATATTTAAAAAAAAATTTCTTTTTGAAAAAAAATCAACAACAAACTGGATCCATGAAACCCGGAATAAAAGAAGATAAGGATAAATCAATAGAAAGAATCATTTTTCAAAATTTGGTTTTGGGAATAAGAGTCCAAGGAGAAACAAAAAAGACAAAATTTAAAGTGGACTGCGATAATAGAACGAAGTACAAGTAAATGATTAAGAATTGTTGGCAAAAACTAGATATAAAAGATCAGGAAAAATTAATTGATATTACGACGAGTTCTGCTGTAAATCACATATCCTTAAAAGAAAAAAAAGAAACAAGAAAAATCATGTACAATTTTTACAGCCCATCTGGTTAAATCGGAAAATTGTTTTTCAAAACTTTTCTTTTCGATGAAGCAATTCTTATATACGTAGTTTCTTCAAGCACTTTATAATGTTTTAATTTGACTGTGTTGGAAGCATTTTGATTGTTATATGTTTTTCCATTTGAAAAAAATAACACAATTTCTCTACGCATGCTAAACACTCAATTGTCTCTAAATCAAATGCAACAATAAATTATTAAAATTTTGTTAAAAAATAAGTGCAAACAGTGAATTTTTTTCTTTAACCTTAATTTAATTGTGTTAATACTATGGAGTGGTATTTATTTCGAAATAAATATTTTAAAATATAATTATGTGAAATGACTTTGGAAAAAACTAGATCCTGTCCGAAAAAATTGTTTATTGATAAAATTAAAACAATTTCTCAATATCTGTTGTCACAACAAAAATTATAGTAAGAATCAAAATGTTTAGTAGTATTTCTTGTTAATTTTTTTTTTGCATGAGTCGTGCCTACGATGATAAATGTACACAAGAATAAATCGAAAATTAATATACAGTTAAGAATGCAACGTGGGACTCAAATGCTTGACCTTTAGTAACCTACTGCAACACTCAATGTATAGCTTAGTAGTGAAACGCAAAAAATAAATAAATAAAAACGCGAAATGCTATTACTAGAAATCTATGAGCACGACACACAGAGACGTACTCTTTACTCCAGACACCTCTAAGAAATTTGTAATGAATTAAATACGGTCCTAAATGTGTGATAGAGGTGTCAGGAAGGGGCTAGAATTCTTTACATTCTTGCGTCTACTCCCTACTTTTGCTGTAAATGTTACAATTAAGTGTTATTTATGTTAAAATATCATGTCGCATGGGAAAATAATTTATTTTTTAATTTCGCTCTGATATTTTATAATGTTTCATTATTATTAGTATATATATATATATATATAAGGTTCAATGACATTTAAATTCAAATAAAACTCTATATCAACCAGCAGGAAATGTCAGTCAGAGCTTTGAGTGTATCAAAAATATAGTTCAGTTCAACCATTTCAATCCATTTTCGGGTAATGATTTTTCAAGCTTTTTTCAATGATAGTACAAAGTTCTCACTCATAACTGGAGATTTTTAAGCTTTTGTTACCGAGTTGTTATAATGTGAGTATACTTTTGAAGCTACGCTGAGGTTGGGAGATAGAAAAATATTTTAGACTAACAACTATCCGTCTATTAGCCTTATTTTTCCTCTGGTTTTTCCATCTCGAATTATTCAATAATACAAACAATAAAAACTTCATGAAAATGGCTAACTACCAAACTACATTTAAATTTCATCCTGTCATACTATAATATTTATAAAACATTGCATTTTGTTTTTTATCAGCCCTGATCATGGGCTAAAACTTAGGTAGGAACATTTACACAAATAAAATAAGTTGTGTTTATTTGTGTAAAATTCATTGACTGCACCCCAGATCATTTTCAACATTGCTCAAAATCTAAATTAGTTTGTGGATCCAAATGCGATTTTGGCAAAATAAATGTGATGTTCCCTAGTTCTAATTCATCCTCCTTAAAAATTAAAATCAATCTTAATGTGCAAGAACATATACTTAGTATTTCCTCCTGATTCTCCGTAATTTTCAGATAATGAATTGAAACGCTAATAATAATTAAATAATTTTTTCGAGATTTAGGATTTTTTAACTTTACTATAAGAGGCAGAAACAAGCTTTTCCTGACGACCTGACACTTGCCAAATCGAGGTAGGGAGGAGATAAATTTATTAAGCAGGTCCTTCGAAGGATTATTCAATGAGTTAAAATTAAAGAACCAGATGAAGCTGATAAGAGACAAGGTTAGACAAAAAAGAAATATCGACCTTTACAGCTGTGACAGCCTAATCGACTATCTGATATTTACCGCTCAACTCAATTTGAAAATAAATTGTTATTTATGAGCTTCAACTCTGACCCGAAATATTGAATTTCGAATTAGATTAAACAGTTTTACTATAGAACCTTCTCCCAATTTCCGATTTCATGCATGGGATCGATCAAGGTTGTGCATCGAATAGAATGACATTACTTTGCGTCTCATCCATATTTTATAAACGATGTCTCTTTTAACGATGTCGTTTTTAAAAAAAAAAACTGATATCATATCTAGTAAATACATTAATATTTCGCTCCTTCAAAAGAACAACGACATTATTAATAATTTGGCATTTTTGAGTTAAGCCTTCAGTTGCAATTGTATTGGTTGAAAGTTTTTAAGGAGCGACTATTATTCCCTTTCCAATATTTTTTAATAAATTAATATTCTTTTTCGTATCATATATGAACTTGAAAGTTTATGGGAGTTATGACATAAGTTAGAATCCAAAAAGCTTCAAGCTTTTAAAGATTTTCTAATGGTTAGTAAAATAATTTCAACATCATCATTACAATAGGAATGCTTTACTAATACCCCAATTTTTATTTGTTTGACTCACATTGAACTTTTAAATAGCTGTATTGAAAAATTAGGTTTTTTTACTAATGACGTTCTTTGAAGGAGGGATTTATGTAATAAATAAATTGAACAGCAATAAATAAATAAAATATCAAAACATTTCAAAAATTGTAACAATAGAAATTATGGGAATTTTAAGGAGCTTATTTTATAACTAATACTTCAAAGAGTTTTAAAAAATGGTATTAATAATCAGAAAGAAACAGAAGACTATTACAATGTCAGGAACGATTTAGAAGAGTTGAGCATCACAGTCTCGCTAGATAAAAAGAACCGAATTTAAGTGCAAAGTGAAAAATTTGAAAAGGTTTTTGGGATGAAGACAAACCAAAGAGGGTTTAACGAAGTTGGACAGAAGGTCGAAGGAAATATGCCAGATAACCCATGAAGGAATATTGGAGGCAGAGAAAACTCCATATTAAAAAAAAAAGGAAAGGAATAAAATTGCGTGATCCTAAGTAGTCAGGAAAAAATAAGGAAGGACATACATGATTTCCTTGTACCCATATTAAGCTAAAAGAAGTGGTCCTGCATTAAAATAAAGCCTGTAGATACGGTTACTAAGGGGGAAAAACTGGTACCACCACACCATTTGTCAAGTAACGATCGGTAAAAACAGTTTGGACTTTTGATCGCTTTCGGTCATACCATTTGTATTTAAATATATTTTTAAGCCACGACTTGTTAGATTCAATAAGTAAAGTACCATTTGTTGTTCAAAGTAACAGAAACCTATTGGGATGGTAGACAAATTGGGAAAGAAAATTTAATTACATAATCGGAGTAAAAACCTAATGGTGTAAATTTAAACACTGAAAAACTGTTGAACGCCGAGGAGGAAAGAAATGATTTGTTGAGCTGATTTGTTGAGAAATGATGAGCTGTAGGAAGGTCTCTAAATCCCACAGATTTCTTCGATGGCTTTTAACAGATTAAATAATTTATCTGTCACAGACGGATGTGAACCTTCATCATAGCAACACAGCGCTCTACTCCTTAATGTATCAATCTCTCCACATTATACCTTTCATGAAACACATTTAATTATGAAGAAGTAGTTAATAAATTTAAATAAAGTACGTAGACATCTATTTATAGATATAAACAAATAAAATAATTATGTACATTTTTTCAATAGTAAGTATATGGTTATCTTCTTAAATACATTTACTTTAATCATTTCATTTCTCCGGCGCTATCCCAACGGTCATTGGCGCCATAGGTTAGTTTGTATTCTATAGTAGTGCGTTGTGTTCTTCAGGAATTTAAACATATTTGAGAGGTGTTCTTCATTATACATCAATATTTCAACTCATGCTTGCGATAATCAAATTTTTTTTATTAATTCACATTATTTGTAAATATATGAATGATATGGAGCGGAGTGGCTCAGTGGTAGAGCACTGAGTTTCCATGCCTAAAATCCTGGTTCAAATGCCACTCCAGGCCCATTCACGGGTTGTAGCGGTATAGTTTCTTTTTATATAACTGATAGCGTTTTTTTCATCTTGGGCGCTTCTCGGTTGATTCGGACAAATCACCCTTCTTGCTCAGTTTCTACGACATATTGAACCCATGATCCTTATTTATTTTTTTTCTTTATGGTTCAATAAATGTTTATGGTTTACAGGCACTTACGTATATATCCAGATAAATAAATATATCAAGTCAACCATTTCCACAACAATGTAGAATATTTTCGAAGGGTGGAAAATGGTCAGGGGGTGCATTCAATAAGTTAGACTTATTTTATTTGTGCCTATGTTTCGACCTATTTTTTAAGCCACCTTGTTGTTGTTTGTTCATTTAACGTCACTTTATGCTGCTATGGCTAATCGGAGGATGCTACAGTGGGAGCTCTAAATTTTGCCTATCCAGATTTTATTAGGATAGGGATTTTTAACGAGTACCTAACATCGTACAGGCTCGAGACCCCCGTTTAACGTCCCGTCCGAAGGACGGCGTAACCTAAGGATTTTTTACTCCCTTTAAAAAATCCTTGGGCCACCTGCCGGGCTACGAACCCGCGAACTTGGGTTCAGTAGTTTGTTACGCTAACCACTGGACCACAGGTCGCCCCTTTAATCCATCCTTCAGGGCTGAGAATAAAATAAAACCGAAAAACTTTATAAAGAATGCAGTACCAGAGAAGATTTTATACAAACAGAATTGATTCAGTTTATATGAACAGTAATAATTGGAATGGACAAAAATTCAAAGAATAAAAGAGAGCTTATGATCTCTTGAGGGAGAGGTCTAGGTGTGTCAAGATTATGAGATTATTTTAATTAGGTGGTTTAATTTTATGTTTCTCAAGAGGTAAAGCATCAATTTGGTATCCAGTGTGTATTTCTTTTTCTTAGACAAACACCAAGGTTATTTATTGTAAATAATAAACAATAAATGTGTGTGCCATCTCCGACGCACGACTGGAATTTGCTCCTTCAGAACTAGTTTTGTGTATTATGTAAAAAGAGGTAATACTAGTATTATCTTTTTAAATAATACTATTATAAATAGTATTATGTAAAAAGAGGGTAAATGAAAGCATCTTAAAAAATAATCAAAGCATATATAAATATTTATTCATAGTATTTACACCATTCCAATGAAATATATATCATCAACTATTTCACATAATAATAATTGTTAATATTTTTAAATAAATCATTCTTGGGAAGATTCGTTTGTTCTACCATGAACATTTAAAATTATTTTGAACAGTATTTAGTGCGTGAATAGTATTATCATCATTATTAAATACTGTGACAATAGGTTTGTGGTAACTAAAGTACAATACGTGTACTTCAGAAGTGACAAGGGTTATGAATCGTGAAAACAGGATCAATAGTTGTACCATATCTAGTCGTCTCGAGTAATCAAGAATATAGCATAGAATATAGCAATAGAATACACTGTTACCATAGATACCATACATATCTCTTCCCGATTAGTCCCGGAATTTAACTTTTAATTTCTATCTATTTTGTAAAACAAATAATACAATATTATTGAGAAAGGAACGTGACGCACCACATTTAGCTAAAATTTGATTTTACAAAAAATAAAATTTTCATACCGCGGGCTAAATATGAAAATTGTTTCTTAAGGAGTAAACTCCAAAAACCTTAAAGTGAAGTATAATCATAACATAATCGAAGTATCTTTGTTTCATATTACATACTACATTAGTAAAGTATCATTATTAAGTAATATCTAACATTCCTTATAACCTCTTACGAAAGGAGAAGACTTTAGTGAAAGGTAGTGTTTATAAATTTTATAACTTTGTTTTTTTGCAAATGCCGTGCTTATAAATCATCCACCCTTATAAAACCAGACTATCGAGTACACCATATTGAATAACTTCTTGTAATAAATGACTCGAGAGCATACATTTGAAATACCTCCCTGTATCATATCACTTCTCCTTTTTTTTTTTTTTTAATATAAATGTATGTTTTCGAAAATTCTTCAAACCTTAATTAGACGTAGGAGTCTCGCCTCCGAAGGCCTGAGGTATATCTGGGGCAAGCCGAGCCACCGGCAGAGAAATTACATAATGAACCTCTCTTATCTTATTCCCCGAAGGGCAGTTGTTATTAATGTGCAACAGCTAGCCATTCTGTCAATCCTTTTCGTGAAAATCCGTGTCAGAGATGACTAATGAGCTCGGATTAGTCAATTTCAGAAATAAATATTCTCAACGGTTGCTGTTTTTATTTGACTCCTTTTCGTTCCCAGCATTGAGCAATGCTGAATTTATAAACAAGGTCTGCTTACATTTCAGGAGTTATCTATCAAAAGTTGATAAACACTTAATCCTCTTTAATATAAATAAAAATTAAGGCAGTTAATAAACTGAATAATGTTTTATTTAAAATTCGAATTAATAATGAACATAAAATAAAAATCTTTGGTTGTTTATTTATTTATTCGGATTGTTTACAATGAATGTATCCCGATACCCAAAATCTTTTCCCTCCAATCTTTCCTATCGGCCCATTCTTCTTCTTCCTCTCGCAGCCCTCTTGCTGCCATTCCTTCTCTTACATCCTCCATCCAAATCATCCTCGGCTTTCCTCCCTTTCTTCTATAATTTGGTTTATATAGAAAGAGTTTCTTTGGCCATCTATTGTCGTTCGTTCTCATCAGGTGGCGAAACCATTGAAGCCTCCTGGTATAAAAAAAAAATTAAGACAGTAAATAAACTGAATACATTTTTAATTTAAAATTCGAATTAATATAGAACGTAATTATGTTTGAGAAGCAGATATATGAGAGAGCGGAGTGGCTCAGACGTAGAGCACTCAGTTCCAATGCCGAAGGTCCTGGGTTCAAATCCCGCTTTTGGCAAGACTTTTAGATCCAGGGCGTACCTGGGGCTCACCCAGCCGCTCTAAAGTGGGTCCCCAAAATAAGGGGGAAACACACGTTTAGTGAGTTCTATGACAAATAACCTCTCTGCACAACCGGTGTCCTTGAAACAGTAAAGTCTATACCATGTATTGAACCCTACACCCGTTCACGGGTTGTAGTGGTATAGGTTTTTATATATATGAGGCGTTCAGTATCGAACTCGGAAAACTCCGAAATTTAAAAAACTTACTTTTTCTTATTTTACGCTAGTTTAGTCGAGCAATTTTGTCTTAGACAACACTTTGTCACATTATTTCTCATTGATTAGTCCCGTTCTAACTCCACGAGCATTTAGTATTGCTTCACTAAAGTAGCGAAAAATGTGAAAAAGTCAATTTTTGAAATTTGGAGTTTTCCGATGAACGCGCCATTACAAATTTTATTTTGAATTGCCACTCGATATTACAAAAACAATAAAAATCGTTATTATAATTTTATGTAAAGGAGTTATTTTTACTCAACATTAAATCATTGGTACTTTTGTTCCAAATTATCTTAAAAAGATCAATCTCTTACTTTATAACGATAATTCGACATTATTTTCTGAAATTTATTTTACAAACTGCAACCTATACACACACATACACACACACACATACATATATATATATAGACCACACACACCCATACGTACGTACACACACATGTATAAATAAGTTATTTTTATTATTTATGTGGGTGTGAGGGGATTTAGGATTTGGATATATATAATACCTTTGAAAACAAATTTAAAGCTATTTTAAAAGGTTTGGCAATAGGCAAATACGCAAGATCGCAATCTGCCATAACGCAATCCTCCCACCTATTTTTTTCTCTGTCTCTCGGACGTCTACATTTTCGCTCCAATACCTATTAAGCATGATTAGAGAGGGATACGTTCCTCACTATGGAAAAAAACTTTAATGAATATTTAAAATGCTTCACTTCTACCACTTCAATCAAACTAATTATGTAGTGTATAATTTATCCTTTCTTAGTCAAAATATATCAAAAATCTTATATTTCCTAAGAGCTTAACTGGTTTTAAAACTAAAACTGAATTTGCAAACATATTATCTATTTTGATACATTACTAACATATCATAACATTACTATTTTTAAATATGTGGGATTATTTTAAATTATTAAATGAAGTTTCTTAAGAAAATGCTTCCATTTTCCAAAATCATTTAACAATATAATAAACATCGTTTAGCTTATTATATTTCAAGTTTTTTTCTTTCAATCTATAAAACAAAATTATGTTGTATAATGTATATAAATTTGTATTTATTTTTTACGAAATCACTTTATAACAATTAAAAGTCGAAATAATATTAAACCAAATTAGCATTAATACTATATTGTTCTAATTATAATGTAGTAATATAGTAATTAAATGTTTTACTATGTTTCCTTATTAAAACATATTAAATTTTATCAATATTAAAAATGTAAAACATATGTATTAGTTATATCTAAATTCAAAATTTAAGGAATCTATATTTTATAAAAGGTTTTACTGTTTAAAAATAATACAGCATACTTTTATTTATTATTACACGTGTGTAGGTACAAAAATATATTTGGACAACTGCAATTGTGAGATAAAAGAAAGTATCGAGTAAAAACCAAAGGAACGTGCCAGTTATCAAGAATACGAGGAATTATTATTTATTATTTAACTGTTATTTTTTACACGCCCAGATAAGTTATCCGCCATGAAACGTGTTGTATTTGAACAAATTTTTTACATAGTAAAAATCGTAACATTTTTATAAGTCAATTGATCGTAAAGTATAAATTTATACTTTACAATCACTTGACTAATTGTAAAGCATTATGTTAGTCATGTTCAACATTTGACATAAATGTTCCACAATTAAATTTATTAAACTATCTATCCAATAAAGTGTTCTTAGACTGTTTAGAAGTGAGAAATCTTTTATGATCAGAAGAAGATCCTCAAATCATGATAAAGATAAAGAGTATGGCAGAGACAACGGATTAAGGAAGAGGCACTTCATATCCAAGAAGTTGATGATGGAGACAGTAGAGACGGGAGGCGGTCAGGGAGGTCCAAGAAGTGGAGTACCTTCTGGAAGTGGTCCAGTTGCAGAGAACCGGACCCCGTGTCCTTGAGCCACAGCCAGCTCGAGATTATCTCCTCCGCCCGCGTCGTTTAAATACTGATTGAGGGATAAACATCTGATCCCCAACATTCCGCGGTTACAAGGACAACTTCATTCTTGTCGAAAACGGAAAATGGAGAACAAAGGGTTATCGCTTCAGATTTAAAACTTGAAAAAAAAATTATTGGTATATTAGGTTATTGAATATTTTTTAAATCCCTATGTAAAAACCATGGAAACAGTACACCAATGTCGGCTGCCTTGATCGGTACGTAGCTAAACCACTTTTTAAAAACATAGATATTTTAGATAATTTTGAACCATGCGAAATTTGGATCAACTTAATTAATTTTTATTTTCAATTATACTTATTAAAAAGAACGATATGGATTTAATCCCAAAGAACATAATTCACTCTCCCCAATTTTTTATTTGTATTTATTATTAATAGTGAACAATCAGAAAGATTGAAACCGATTAAACTTTGTATAATCCGTTTCAACAAATTATCAATAATCAATCAATAAATAATCCTTTATATACAACCGTTAAAATCCAAATCTGCTTCTATCTACCCTTCGGTTCAGCGTAAAATTCTTTATTATAACTATGTTGCTTCCCCAATTCTTTCCCTTGAATATTATTTGAAATATAATATAAGACCATAATCTACCCATCAGCATACTCAGAAGAGATAAGAGAAATGTACCCTTTCCTGCGAAGCTACTGTCTACTGTAGAAGCACCTAACCAACTATTTTATTACTCAATATTCGTGTGAGTTTATGTAAGTAGAATGGAATAGAACTTTGTAGTGTTTTTTTTATTCCGTTATTTCTTCGTTTTATAAATTTTAGCTTATTAGACCAGGTACTTATCTGCAAATGCGTTCTGAATAATTTAATAATGTTTTCTTTAGTGTAATATGTATTGAAATATTTTAATAGATAATACTAGGTAAGCTTATACGTTGATCAATCTGATTAACTAGTGACCTTATGCCCTAATAATTTACAATATTAAAATGCAATATATAAAAAATAAAATATTTATGCTACTACGTGAATTAATTAAAATTACAACAAAAACTATTTTCTATACTTCGCATTAAATATTTCAGAAACTTTCAACTTGATTCGATATAAGCAATCTTACTTTTACTATATTTATTATTACGAGCTATGAAGCTAATTAACTTAAGTAATAGTTATTACTGAAAAAATAATTAATATGAGTTAATCTTTTTAGATACTAAACTTAATTATATTAAATTAAAATTGGGCTTAAATTTTATTTATTTTCTTGTAGTTTTAATAAATAAAGCAATAAACTAAATAAAGGATTGAACTAAAATTCTAAACTGAAGAATATCTGCCATGTTAATTGAAACGTCAGTTTCTAATAAATAGTTTACCACTATTTAAGGAACTATTCTTTGAACTCCACCCGGACCATTTTCTTCCCCGAAAGTTACTTTACCTGGTCGGTACAAATATTGAGGAAAAGAATAATTATAAATAAAGGGGAAAAAATATTTAATATTGATATGTAAACTTTTAACTCTATTAATGGTGGTAGTATGTATGTTGATTTGTTAGATAATCAGTTGAACTGTTTTAAATTTAGGTAAGGAATAAAGTAATAGACAGACTCAGTTACGTTGTTTAAAAAAATATTTTGGATAAGCAAATCATTTTTTTATTGATCCTATTAGTCAAAACTTCAATATAAATATCATTTTAGATAAGATCTAAATTCTGACGTTGGTGATTCAATCAAAAAGCCTTATCTGAATTCTTTGATTAGTTAATTAAATATAAAATTGAGATGTTTAAACGAAAACGAGAATATGTTCGAGTCAAGTCAGAGCGACCTCCGGGACAGCCGGCGATGGACTCCAGAGTTATGGTGGGGAGGTTGGTTCCTCCAGTTTGGGAGGAGGGGGTGCGTATGTCACCCCTACTTTCTGAAAGAACAACTTAGTCTGTGCCGGATAACCTACGGGTTTGGTCATGGGTGCGCAGTGAAGTTTTTTGTTTTTAACTGTCGTATACTTTCGTCTTCGGTGCCGGTGGCAAAATGACGTGGTGATGGTTTAAGTGATGTGAAAACTGTGTAGGGCGCTCTATGACTCTCATTGACGCTTTCGCGAACAGCTGATCATTCTCTCAAGTGTTATCAGTAACATGATGTGTGTGTGTTATCGATAACATTTAATGAGTTTCTCTTTTGTGAACTGAAATATTTCGTAAGTATCGCATTTTTCTGCCTTAATAGTCACTCTACATGCTAAATATAAACATTTATATTAGCTGAGTTTATACATTAAATTATTTTCAATACAACCTTTTTTTTACAGTAGGTATAATTACTATTATAATAATAATAACAAATAAAAATCATAACAATTATAAATAATAACTTTTGTTATTGTTTTCTCTGTCAAAGGAATTTTAAATAAACACTTTTTAAAAAAAAAATGTTTGTAAATAATAATCAATTAAAGTCTATAAAGTAATATACTGATCATTTGTAAAATTGGAACAAATTTGAAAAATAAATATGATGACAATATCATTTCTGCGATTTAAAAAAAAAATCTGAAACCTACCTAAAAAAATTATTTTTTTAACGAGTAAGTTTTGAGAATTCCCTTAAAACATAATTAAAATAAGTAAAACGTAAATATGTTTTATCGATTTAGATTATTGTGAATATTGTCACTTAATTATTTATTTATGTATAATATTTATTATATATATACACATATTATGTATATATAATACTATTTTTATTATGCTCACTAAACGCCTAATCATGAATGAAGTATAAGCAGTCATAAAATTAATGAATGAATTGCCCGGGCTTAGAGCAATATAATATGTGGACTCTCACGATATTTCTCATTGTCCTGGTTTTTTATTTGTTGATATCACTTTATTGATATTAATATACTACAATTAATCCATTTCACAGTTTCAAGCTACATTTCCTACCTTGTATTGAGCCTAATAGGTTTCATGATTTATTTTAAAAGTCATTCATTCAAAATTATTTAAAATGAAACATATTACCACACTATGATTAAAAAATAAGTGTTAATTTCGGACTAGGAAAATTGTTATGTACTTAACAGAAACGATATCATACCATTTCTGTTTGAATAAAAATACATGATTTTAAACCTAATTAATAAATATAATATAATATAAATATAATATGTATGTATATATATATATATATTATATATATATATATATATATATATATATATACACACATATTATATACATTTATTTATTTATTATATACATATTATATACATATTATATACATTTATATTATATATATATATATATATATATATATATATATATATATATATATATATATATGTATATATATATATATATATATATCATTACTTCGAAATATATGTATAGATGACGTTTAATTACAAACTTTTATATATTTGTTTAAATACTTACGACTAATGAAGTTTTGCTGTTATGGGATTTAGTTTTCATTAATATTTTTTCTACTTAAAACCGCAAAAATTATACCAATAATATAAGAAAATGCGTGATGCAACCCTTAAGTGAATATACTCAGTTTTCACCCATCATGCAATGTAATGTAGTATATAAGGAAAGTAAAATAATTTCCATTTTAAAATCAGACATTATTTAAGTATCGTATTTATTCATTAATTCAGGGATTTATTCATTAATATTCTAAATATAAAAAAATTCTAACTAATTAGTCACCCTCCGATAAATTATTCATACAGCTATCTACTACATTAAATTAACTAAATTTAATTCACACAAGCGAAAATCGATGCCCGGTCATTTGGCCCCGCTTTCTTCTTGAACTTTTACAAGAAAAATTGCTAATTCATTAATTAAAAATTCGTTAGTACCGGTTCGGAAACGGGTTCAATTGGGTTATCATCAATATTATTTATTAATATAAAGATCAAAAGGCATATTAATAGCCATCAAGTTGATTATTCGAAGCTGGGGCAATCCGTTTTGTAATTCAAATGAAGGAAACAGAATGCTTCATATATTTGTATTTTTTTTTCCATTCGCGAGTGCCTCATAAATGAAACCCCGAGAGACCTTGGAGGGTCACTTATGGCTTATAAAACAGTTTGATTTTATTTTTCATTTTCTCGATAGCATATAAAGTCAATAATTATGTATCTTTCTCACTTCGTGTAACCATTCTTGTTATACTGCAAAATAACACGCTAAAGAATTCCCCTGTCCACCTTCCACGTTAACTAGTACAATAGCTACTTGTATATTCTATATCAATATTTTATAAATAGTTTTAAAGGATTTTTTCTCGAGGAAGTATGAGTTATTATAAAATAAAAAAAAATACCTCAACAACATTTAATTTAAAACTAATAATAATAACATAAATAAGCTGAGAAAAAATTGCAACAAGAATTTATTTTAAAAAATTATTTATTTTCTATCAAATAAATAATACCTTTCAACAAAAAAAAAGACTGATTTTTAACAAAGTTACACAGAAATATATATCCTTTTTTCAGAACATATATCTTGATATTAATTTTGTTCTAGAGTGATAATTTAAAAAAAATAAATTAAAAAAAAACTTTTTCATGCATACAGGTGCGATGGGTAATTTCACTAGTAGTAGTGTTCTATAATAATTGTATATAATATAATGATATACTATTATAATAAATGATATTTAATTAATAAAAATAATCAAGAAGAGCTTTTCAATGGAAATCAATGGTATTACAATTAGTGGATATCTTGTAATTCTTTTTTCTTTCTTTTTTTTTTTAATTCATCGGCCAGAATATATATATTTTTTATCATATCTTGAATTATTGCTTCTTCACCAAGAAAAAAATATGCCAAAACTTTCCATCTTCAGTTCAATAATATTATTTACACAATTTATAGCTTAAAATTTTGGAATTCCCAATACCTGAAATTAAACACGCACTGAATACAATATGTCAAATAGTACTGCACACTCAGAAAAACAGCATTTCATTGAATTTATATAACGTGGATAAACATGTTTACTATAAATAAGCTGTAACCAAGCTAGAGATTGTTAAGACAGGTCTGCAAAAAAAAAACTTTAAAAAGAATTTTTTTGATTTAGTTAACTGATCTTAATGTATTTTTTTGAACTGATTTAAAAAATGACATTAGTTTTTTTCTATCACGTAAGGCTTGTCTACAAAATAAAGTTGAAGTTTTTGGAAAAAGTACAAAAAATGGAAAATTTTGGATTTGTTTTTATAATTTCAACATGAAGTAAAAGCAAAAAAAAAAACAACAACGATACCTAGCTAAAATGAGCATAAAAGTGATGTACAGGTATTGTAAAGTCTTTGTAAAAACGTTTTCTTTTTCCATGAAAGCTTCTTTTGGTACTTTTTCGGCTGTGTTTTTGTGAATTTTTCCTTTTTAACATCCAACAGTAGCCTGCCATCATGTTTATTGTTAAACAATTTATAATTTATTTGTTTTTTTTTAAATATTATTATTAAGAGATGAAAGGAATTAATAAAAATTTGCTGCTAAAATAAAATATAGATTCCCCCCTTTTTTTGTTAGATAGTACTCGTATATTATAAAAAAGAAAATCCTTTCCAATCATTTCCAAGAATATTTAATGATTTTATTTCTTCAATTCAAATTTAAAATCATACCTAACATTAATTAACAAAAATAACCATTAATAATTTACTGCAATGACAAGGGGGTACTCCATGTCCGCGTAACGGCCGACCAACCCTCATTTTTCCAATTGTTTAACAATTCAAATCACTCAAACTCCGATAGCTGTATAAAATATAATAAAAAATTGTTTTCCCAATTAATTTAATTTTTTACACCAACGTTTATTTTTTCCCACCTTATATTTAAAATTGAACATTAAAAGGAGATCACTAAAAACATTGTATATTATAGGGAGATATTGGAAAAATTGAAACTACAAAGCCTATAATCTCTAAAACTAGTTTTATTGGTGTTTTTCTTGTTCCGAGATTTATATCCTGCTATTTTTTTATAATAAAATGTGTGCTGAATGGCATTTTTATGATTTCTTAAATAAATATTTCTTTTATTAAAAACCTTTTTTTTTATAATTACGTAAATAAAATCCCAGCTTATATTCTTATGTTACATTTCTTCAAGAGTGTGAGTGAGTTGTTAACATGTGATTGAGAACTTAGGAGTGAGATTGTCGTTTGTGATTAACGCGTATGTTTGGTCTGAATGCGATATATAACCTGATGCTGTTTTCGGCGTTTTATTTAATAATGCAATAAAACATTATTAAATCTTTTTTCAACTTGGAAGAAAAAAAGTTGTGTTTTTTTAATTATTATACATTATATAAAGTAAACAGAGAGTTGTTTCAGTACATTTTTAGAATCATTGATTAAACCAATAGGTTAAATTCTGTTTGCATCAAAATAAAATTATTTTTCAGACTTTATTTAGTACATTCTAGAAAAATAAAAGTTCTGGGAGCTATTGGTTTCAAAAGATTTTAATTTGGAATTATTATTTATCTTTGGAAGTAACGTGCAGCAGTGTTTGATTAAGAGTAAAACAATAAGAGTGGATAAATTATTGAAGTATGGCAATATTTTACCATTTATGCGATTTATATTATCCATTATTCTTGAATTATTGAATAATTAGTAAATGTTTTAATGATTATCAATCTTCAAGAAAAAATATTCAGTATTAGTTTAAAGTGTTCAAATTGATCACGTACATCAGATTTATAATTTCGAATGTTCAAATACACAAAGCCTTGAAACATTCCAATTTTATTTTAGTTTATGATTACAAACTTAATTACGTACCTAAGAAAAAAACTCATTTACGACTTATTTAAATAAATGATTATAGTCGATTTCGGTCCAAATTGTCGGAATATGTTGTCTTATATTTAATCCAATTCTACTACATTAGCATAATTGACCATGTGGGTAGCAATAAATACTGAAGAACCATGCCGACTAAAAGAAACCGTTTGACAGCAAAAAATACTTTTCCATAAGCGGACTCAGTGGCGGATTAAAGGTCCAGAGCGCCCTAGGCAATAACTTTATCGGCGCCCCTGTACCGGCCATAAATGGCCATCTTAATTTTAACTGATTGTTTTTGTAATTACGGTGACGTTGTATCGTCACATCCTAGACTAGTAGATCAGGGCCCTTGTACTTACGCTAATGCGCGATATGTTATTTTTTTTATTTATTTAAAAATTCTGAGCTCGCGCGCCCCTTGTAACTACGCGCCCCTAGGCACGTGCCTAGTTTGCCTTACGGATAATCCGCCACTGAGCGGACTAATGCATTAATTTTTTTGTATGGAAGTACCACTTATACGTTTGTTCTATTTTTACTGTATGGAAATTAACTGATCTAAATGTCACGCAAAATTTCTTACATTTGCTTGTAATTTATCAGAAATAACAATGAATTACTCAGAGTATTGTGCAATGGCTACACCTACATCTATACAAAATTTATTTATAGTCTCATGTATCTCATACATTATTCTTTATCTTATGCCATTTATTTACAATCTTTTAACATATTTATTGAATCTGGATTAATATAATTCCTTCTTTTCAGGTAAAAATATTTGAAGTAGAAGTTTTCTGACTGAGAAAGTAGGAAATGAAAAGCTACTGGGATTTGAGCATGTATGAGGTAAATTATTTGAACCTAAGTATTTATTAAGTTTAAAATAATGAATAATAATGGATGGTTGTTTTAAATTTAAGCGGCGAAAAACCGATTGGTCGTCATCACTATGAATAAAAATGTTGCAGTTGCTAAAAAGTATATTTAGCATACTTATTTTTCTTCTTGTAACTCTCATTTTTTTTTTGTTCTACAAAACATAGGGCAATTACAAAAATTTTCAATTTTAAAATAAACTAAGTCTATAAAAGTGCAAAAACTCAAAAAGAGGCATAAATTAAATGCTATAATATTATTCCCAAACATACATAAAAAGATCATTAAATACATTGGTGGTTGATTTTGTAGTTTTTTGTTTTAAAAACTATAAAGCTACTTTAGTTATGTTACAGTTTGTTCTTTCTATTTTAAACAAATTGAAGTCCATGAAAATCGAATGTTTCTTTAATTAAAAAAATGTTTGTTATAATTTTGTCATTTGTATAAGCTTTAAATTGTACATAAAAGTGGAAATAATCGGTCATTCGTTCATACAGCTCATCCCCTTGGATGTATTCACTCTTCTTCTAAGCTCCAATACATATTAAATACATAATCTGCTATGAGCATCGGGTACTTTATGGGATATTTTGGTTTATTTACTTATTTATTTGATTTATTAAAATTTAAACATATGCAATTCATTCAGTGATTTGGGACCAGCGAATAAATTGGCTGATCCGAAATTTTCAAAATACAGATAAATATTTAATTAAGATTTTCTAAAATGTTTGTGTTACGTCATTTTTATACATATATATATATCTCCCTCGTATTCACAGGGTACATAATTAAAAAATTACTAGTTCTATATGTATATTTCCACAGATACGAAAACTTAATATTAATATAAAATATTAATAAATATAAGGAGATCAATGATGAATTATTATTACTACACATCATATCAGGATATTATATAAACGTATATTTAAGTATAGCGGATTATTATTTTTTTCCTTTTTGCAATTAATTATTAATATATTGTTATTACAATGTTAATAATTATCTTAAAATTTATTACGTAAAGGATATAACCTAAAAATATATTTCCGTTTTACATTCTTAATTATAATTAATTTCTATCCTTCAAATTTTATTTTTCTTAATGAATAACCAAAATTAGTAAATGTACTTTTTGTATGGATATTTTTGAATATGGGTGGATTCCATTCTTACAGTGTTTAATAACCTATTATAATTAATTAATAACCTGTACTGTTTTCTCTCATTGTTCATCCGTTAACGATCTATAAAAATGTTGTATCAATATGATCCTCATGATATATTTCATCCCTTCTTTCGTATAATATAATTTGCAATCCAGAGAAAATTTAACAGTTTACCACTTAAATGCAAGTGCCATATCATGTCTATTTCTTGAATTTTCATAATTTCTTTGTCGCAATAAATGATCAAAACTAATAAATCCATAAATCTTAATGTTCAATTCATTAATAAATTTAATAATTATTCTGAAGAATGCCTACCAAAGTTATTTTATTCCAGTACAGTCCAAATTTGAATTTTGATTATCAATCTTTTTATATTGAAGTTTTAGAGAAAGCCTCTCGGTCTTTTATTTTTTCGGTAAAAAAAGTAATAATATGATACTATAATAGTATAATACGATACAGTAATAATATAATACGTTAAAAAGAGTAATAATAATAATTAAAACACTAAAAAAGTTTAGTTATGGGATTAAAAAAAATATTATTTTCTTTATATGATATTTCTTATATACTGGACTACTCTTCTTGATCTATATAATTTAATAATGAAGAAAAACCTTATTCCAGTCAACACTAGTTGTTAAAAAATTAACAAAAGATTAAAAAACGTTTCGACAATTTATTTGTCATTTTCAATTTTAGTAGTTCTTCACATAACCTCCTTTAAATTTACAAGTCCAATCATTACTGTAAAACAATAAAAGTAGACTAAAATACAATAATAAAACAATTTGTCAAAAATAACCAATAACAATAAGTATAGATATCTTGAGGTCAAACAAAATTAAAAAGTCAAATATATATAAATTCCTGGAACTCAACTTTCTTCCATGGTCAAATATATAATATATATTACATTAAAAACCAAACTTTGATCTCTGTAATACTCGATCAAATTAAATTCATTTATGAATATAAATATATCAATAAATGTACTCTAAGAAAAACAAAAACAAACTATTATAGACAAATATGGTATTTATTTAAATTTTTCCATTCAAACAATTAAATTATTAATTTAAAGACATGAAATATTATTTAAGTATTAATTGGAAAATTGTATTTATTATCTTATCTATTTGTAGGTTATGGGTCAGGTTATTTTGCTCTATCTGACCTATTTGTACTGCTTAACTTCCAATGCTCTTTTTCTTTTTTAATTTTAAAATTATGGAGGAATATAATTTGCTTATATCTCCAGCTTCCTTCCTATCATTAACTGGATTTTCCAAATTATCGTTTATAAAAAGAGCCTCCATATATTTACGCCTTAAAGTATTATTTTCTTTATGCAAAATTTTAGGATTACTGAAATTGAAATTATGTGACTCTTTTTTACAGTGTGTTGATAGTGCTGTGTTAGTTTTTGCTTTTAATTTAAGATTGCTTTGATGGTGATAAATACGGTTTTTGAGGTGTGTACTTGTATGTCCTATGTAATTATGCAACATCTAATCTCCAAGTTTTTTCAATGTCTTTTATATCTATAAATTATATCGGGGCTTTAGAATAAGTAGTATACCCGGTTAAAGCCTAATGCATTATAACTATACTTATTACTAGTAAATGTATTATTTGTATTTTAGAAATATTTGTATAGTAATTGCTAATTAGTAATTTTTATATATCAACACTCTCAGAATATGAGGGAGAACTTTGAAACGTAGGTGGTGTAATAGACAATAAATTGTGTTGTAATAATATATATTTATATTTATTTTATAAATAAACCGCGCTGAGTTAACGTGAGGATCATGATTTTACTTAACAGCTGGAGATAGATTAAATAGATCCTGGGACTCACCCAGCCTGTATGAACTGGGAACACAAAAAAAAGGGAAAATTCTGGCGGTTGAACGTGATCTAGGACAAATCATTTAGGTTCAGGGTCCCATGATATCCTAATATTTATCCTATATTTATGCGCATTATATTTATAATAGTTTTGTTTCTTTTAAAATATTAAATTAAATGGTATTATAAACCAAGAGTTAAATTAATTTCTGATGAAATAAACAAAGTTGGGGGTTGAGCGTGATCTTGGACAATCCAAATCCCTGCACAAATGTTGTCCAAGAAGCAGCCTCTACCGCGAACTAAACCCGATACCTTCATAGTCGTACTTGTAGTGGTACATAAATAAATAACTGAAAAAATGCAATATTAAAATTTGTATCCATTAAAATAATACTCTAGCGAGTACTCTATGCACATTAGCTGTCCATGTATTTAAAATGTATCAGAGACTAGAAGAAGAGTGAATACATGTAAGATGGAGTCTCCTTGATGACTCGCTGGGGCTAATGACAGAGTAGAAGAGATGACAGAGGCTGATGACAACAACAGCTGTTTGTAGAACGTGCTCTCTATTGTTTCCCATTCTCTCCCTAATAACACCCTTCGGGATAATTCCCTATGTCTCATACGTCGCAGTTATGTGCTCCCTACCTCCGGAATGGACCGTATCAATGTCCCTTGTTTTTTTAAATCTTTATACATTTCTGTCCTCATTTTTATTGGAACCACTACAACTCGTGATGAGTCTTGTGTTCAGCATGTGAAAGGGACTGTATTGTTTCTTATTTTGGGTACCCAATTTATAGAAGCTGGGTGTGCCCCAATCTTTAACCTCAAAAGATCCGTCCCCAGCTGTTATCAGATTAAATAAAATCTGCCACAGCCGGATTTGAACCCGGTAAATTCGGCAGAGCAGCTCAGCGCTCTATTTTTTGAAAATTAATTTCACTTCAGTAGTTAAAAAACTGCATAATATCACATTTTTAAGCTTCTTATTTATTTTACCCCTTTTCTAATATATTAGGGAGGGTGTAGATCAGTGGCAGAGCGCAAAGTTCCTGGGCTGAAGGTCTCGTATTCAAATCCGATTGTGGCAGATAATTTATTTGATCTATTAACATCCTTAAAACTTGACGGCTGAGAGGGATCTCGGATAAATCATCTCCTTACAGTTGTCCTAGAAATACTCGTAGTACAAACTCGAGGATGTACTGATCTCAAGGCCCTTCATGGGTACTAATGATAAAGTTTATTCTATTTTTTTTTTGTATATTGACTGCTAAAATCTCATAGTTTATTTTAATATTCATCGATAAAGACATTCATCGAACAATATCCTGAATAAGAGTTGCAATAAATAAGCGAGGTATTGCTTTTCTATTCTTCGTGTAACTTCCTAGAAAAGCAAATGTTCTAAGATTTTAATAAATTAACGTGCTGTATAGTTCTGATACGAAACATGTATGCCAGAAGAGATATTGTTGCAATGTAATACGAAACTTTGGCCAAGGTTCGGTGCTCACAAACCGGTTCACTTACAATAGGCTCCGTAACGAATGCTCTTCGGCCGAACCTCTTAGCGAGTCTATGGTATCTTTGTCATTCGCGATGGTTTCGAACTGTGCACATAGAGGCTAATGCTATTATTAATAGTATTTATTAAAAAAAATATATTCAATACAATAGGAATGCTATTGGAAAAATTACAAAAGCTTCAAGTCTCTAAAGTCTGGAAAGAACAAGTTAATCAACGTTTCACCAATTCAGATATCTTTAGGACATACATGAAAATAGAAATCACATCAAAGATTATATACAGAACATCTCACATTAACAGACTCATCAACTAGAGACGGTAACAATCAAAGTCTTTTAACAAACAATTACACAAAAAAAAAATACCAACATTTCAATAGGGTCTTAAATAAACTCAAAGTAAATAAAAATCGTAAAATGATGTTCATGGTCTGGAAATATATAGTCTTGGTTTCAATTTAATTTTTTTTAAATTTATTTATTGAAATTTACAACTGTACATATATCGATATATATCTTTCATTCCATTTATTTGACACATTATTATTATACAGTTATTATTATACAATTATATATATACATATAATGGCATGAGAGAAAGGTGGGTAGAAAAACTGCCGTCTTCTTTTCAAACGCTTCGCAGGATTGTCTGGAATTTAAGAGGTTGCTAGGTTTGAAACTAGTGGGTTTGAGTGGGAATGATATTTGTAATGAAAGGGTTGATATCGGTTCAGGCCAAATCAGCAACAAATGGGACGTTGTGGTTATTTTGGATGACTTTTTCCGTAATGAAGTAAGGAAAATTGAGTTGACAAAGTAACATTACTTTAATTAGGATCTTGTTGACTTACATCAATATATTATTTATAATTTTAATTTTTTATTAATTATTATTATTTTTAAATATTTTTGTTTTGAACAGAAAAGATTTGCCCTGGCCGGGATTCGAACCGGGGTCGTCCGCTTCACGAGAGAACGGATTTACCTGACTGGGATGCGACCCCTGTTATCTCAGTTGGCTAGAGCACTGCTATGGTGAAGCGGACGACCCGGGTTCGAATCCGGGTCAGGGGAAATCTTTTATCTTCAAAACAAAAATATTTAAAAATAATAACAAATAAAAATTATAAATAATATATTGACGTAAGTCAACAAGATCCTAATTAAAGTAATGTTCAATGAACATTCTTCCCCGTGTATACATCGCGAAAATCCGAGAACACGGGGATATAGGATCGGTGAAGAGAACGGATTTGCCTGACTGAGATGCTACCCCTGGTAGCTCAGTTGGTTAGAGCACTGCTACGGTGAAGCGGACGACCCGGGTTCGAATCCCGGCCTGTGCAAATCTTTTCTCTTCAAAACAAAAATATTTGAAATTTTTTTTCGCAATAATTACTTAAGTCTATGAACTTTTGTATGAATATTAATGCCTCCGACTTTTATGATATATTTAACTTTCCCGCGGTATATTACGTGTATAAGCCGATATCAGAAAATTTGATGAATATATATATATATATATATATATATATATATATCAACATTCCTTTTTATTTATATTTTTTCTTAACCTGATTACCTTACCGATTTTGCCCTTCAGTGATAGAGGAAGTAAAACCCGTTCACTAACAACCAATATTTAATAAATATTTGAAAGACCTTGAAGGAAGTAACCAAAATATGGCCGTTATATTTAATTCACAGCTGTTCCCAACTCCTCTCTATATTTTCTCTGAGAATCCATAAGGTTTTTTTGTTTATTATTCATTTCTGTAGGGAATAGGGTAGCTCATTCAGAGTACTTAGGGCTTAGCTGCTGTTCTAAAGGTTCCTGGTTTAAAACCAGCTGTGGCAGATAAATTATGGGACCCAATGGGATCTACAGACTCTCCTGAGGCTTACCTATAAACCTGGTGGTTGCGTGTGATATCGGACAAATCACCTCCCTGCACAACCCTTGTCCCAGAAAGAGTACAGTCTCTACCATGGACTGAACTCAAGAACCATGAGTTTGTATAGTCCAGAGTTTTTGTTCTGATACTGATAAAGAATCATATTTTATCACTGGGAAACATGATTTATTCTTGATTATCCAATGAGAATGAAAAGGTATTTTTCATATTTAAAAAATAGGTATGCAGGTTTTGTAGAATTTAATGCTGTTTCTTTTCCCAAATAACCCATCTTATTTTTCATAACACCGTTTTTATTGCTGGGACTTCAATGGAATGGGTTTCTCTCAGTCTTGAGATGATTTATAAAAGTAGGTATCCGTACCTTAGATCTACGAGTGTTGAGAGTATTGAATAAAGTGATTTTATGGATTTAAATTCGGGCTCTGTTGTTCGGTAGATTGGAATTTATAAACGGGGATTTTGTTGGTATCGGCTTCGAGCATTCCGGTTTACTAAGCCTTTATTATTACTATCATTATATTTAAATTTAGAAAAATCCTTTCTTCTAAAACCAAACCTCTGTTGAATTTAATTCCAGAAATAGAGTTAAATTGTCGGTCCTTCGCATGTAAGCTTTCTTTGTATGTTAATCCGTCTTCTACTTATTTTCTGACTTAAGTTCAGTTGACCTTTGGAGGGATTGATTCTTGTCTGTTTTTTTATTATCTTGTTCTTTTTTTTTTTTAGTATTTTACCCCGAGAATATATATTTTGATAAAGAGACCCCTTCCGCAATTATGCTAATTTTCCGAGTATATGGATAAAACATGACCGAGATCAGATGGATATTGAAGGATCCAGTTCCCCCTGGGGTATGTTATTATATTAAAATGAGACTGCTGTTGGGCGGTCTTGGCATCTATGACGTTTCACATATTTCAGCATTCGAGTCAGGCTGACGTTAGAAACTGCTTTGTGGACATTTTTTAAATATTTCGCCCTTTTTAGCTGTGTGATAATGCCCTCATAATTTACGAAATTATTGTAATTATCAACTAGATAATATGATCTCCAAACTATAATCATTTAAAAAAATTAACAATACCACTACAACCCATGAAAGGTCTTGGATTCAGTCCAATGGTTCAGTATGTATCTCTGCGATCATGCTCAAGATAGAGTCCAACCACTGCTATTAACAGATTAAATAATTTATCTGCCACACAGCCAGATTTGAACCCGGACCCTTTTGAACTTATTATCCGCATGGTAACTCAGCGCTCTATACTCCGCTAATCATGATATATTAATTAATACCAGTATATATAACAAGATTCATAATGGTGTCAATATAACGTAAAAAGTAACTAACATTCAAGCATATATTTGTTTTTAAAAAATACTGTGTGCATCACTCAATTTTGAGTTACCTTCCGATCTGAAATATATTTTATAAGGTTACTCTGGGTTTCTCGGGCAAGATTTTTACAAATAATATGACAATCAATATCAATATAAATATAGATGAAATTACAAGCTACAATAATCACTGAAGCTTATGGGTTTTGTGCTATTATCCATTACCTTCTGCGAATTATATATGCATCTTTTTTTTAGATGAAATAGCGAATGAAACATTACTTATGTTTTTACTTTAAATAAAAAACCGTTATATTTGTATTTATTTATTATTTAATTTTCATTTGCACCTGCGCAATTGCGCATTCAGCAAATTTGATCCGAGCGTTTTCTCTTTGCTTTTCTACATTAGCTTCTATACGATGATGGAGTAAAAATATCAATAGGTGAGTAGGTCTCTTGGCCAATGTCTTTTTAATCTTTTCCTATCAAGTCCAGGTAACAGGGAGTAGGAAAGCGGAAGAGCTAGTGGGTTTGGGTGATATTGTGTCGATGAGTGGAATGTCATGTATTTGTTACGAATATATGATTTTATAGTGTTTTTAATTTTAATATCATAAGATAAAAAATGTATCAATGAATAAATTACTAATATGCGATATTATTTTTTATGTATCATCAATGGGTTATATTATATTCAAACATGAATGTCTAACATGGTTTCTTAACATGGTTTATACAAATTAAATAAATCCTAATAGACTTAATTATATAGAAAACATAAATATGAAAAAAAAACAAGAATCAGTTATTTTTAACTTCAGCCAAAACTTGAGGTTACTAATTGATCAAATGGGCAAAAAACATTAATAATTTATTTTTTAAAAGTTGCATGGATATTTTTATACTCCTAATATTTTATTTTTAAAATTTCACATTTTAGCGTTAGAAAAATTAAACAATTGCTGATTTTTTTAGATATAGAATTTTATACAATTTTATGGATTTTTCCTTTTTTGTTAGATTATTTTTTGGTTATTCGTCGTTTAAAGTGGCTCTAAACCGAATTTGATTTTAGTGTTAAATGACAAAATAAAAATTTAAAAACGGATAAATGTTGTTATTATATTATATAATAATTTTTGTTTTTTATTAAATACAGTTTATCTGTTAAAATTAGCAATCATACTAAATACGCTTTACATGGTTGGTTTTGGAACGTTATGATCTTTCGTGGAGGATTTTTCTCAAAGCTCTCACAAACAACATTTATTCATATCACGACTCCTTTAGGTTTATCGAAAAACTTTCATATTAGTTTATGAGATCGAGGATGCTTAGAAATTTAAAAAACAATTTAAATTTAAAGACGAAAGATAAATTCATCTCCGTCACCCGATTATGTTAGTAATATGGAAAATATAAAAACTTGTTTTTATCTCTTCATAGTTAGGAATAATTATTCTGTTTTTTGTTTTATTTTTTTATTCCTTCCCTTTTTTATTATGGGTAAGTTCTTTTTATTTTGGGTGTCTATGCCTGATGCCTGATTATATGAAAGTCGAAACAGGGCTTAAGCACATGCTAAGGCGATTTGTCTATAAAAAGCTATCTGTTATGGGATTAGGCTTGTAGATTGACAACCGATAACTCTCAAGTCGACATTGTCTCAAGGCACGGGCGCTCCACCAACCGCAACCAGCAACTGCTTCAACTTGTATTGTAGTATAACACTAAAATTGTATAAAATAATATTCCAAATTAGTTTTTCTAACAAACAAATAGAATTAGATAAAATTTTAGATGAATTTCCATTGGACTATAGTCGAATTATCATCGAAGACAGTTATTGGTTAGGTAGGCTAAGGTCACGATTGTAGGTATGTTGTGTGAGCTATATTTACCGTAATATGTCTCACCAAGGTTTCTTTTAATTGAAAAAGCGTTTCGCATATAATTATTTGAGCCGTTGTAGATTATATACACTCATTAACCACAATGTGACCTTTATTGGCGATGTTTTTTTTTTGTTTTTTTATCATATGAAATTATACTTTCAATGTCATTAGTACTAATAATAATGTTTTAAGATCAATAGAATATCTTTATATGTAAAAACACCTATGGTTACTTAATGTTAATGCCGTTAAATTGAATTTCTACGATTGTCAACATATGTTTCTGCTTATTAATTGTTTTTTCCGTTGTTTTTTTTTAAAGTCAATTCTCAGAGCCAAAATATATATAGTTTATTGTAACAATTTGTTCTGTGTTAGAGCCATGTTACACTCTTACAGGTCCTGGGTAAAAGTTGAATAATATAAATTATACAATTAAAAGTCTGTTGAACCAATATGTAGAAATAACTAAAGTAAATAATAAATAATATTAGCTACTTTTACGACATTCTATGCCTGATACATTACGCCTCCTATTGTTAAAATAAATATGTTTAAAAAAATATTTTTATTACTTTTCAATTATTAAACTAATTTTTATTGCAAACCTAACATTTTATATTAATAATAAATATTAATCCGCTTAAATAAACATAATTATTCAGGACGTTTATTTTTATTGTCAAAAGAGAAAATAAATGAATGTCTGTTAGGTCTTGGTCAGCTAGAGTATTGAGTTTTTTTCCCAATTATTCAATATTTCAAAAAAAATAATATGGAAAAAAAGAGCGTTGTGAACAGGCTTTTATTTACTTAGTGGTTATATTTCATGATCATTGTATTATCATGAGATTACTAGAAAAAATAAAATACTTATTTACTATATGAGTTGAGTTATTCTCCGGGTCTGGGGTCGTCTAACGGTGGCTGAACAGGATCATCTTCAATAATTTTTTTTTGTTGATTTCCTCATAAAGGGCTTTACTTTATATATAAATAAATAATAGGCGAGAAAGGCTAATATACGGTTTTGATAGAGTTAAAATACACGAAGAAATAAAACATGTCCAACTTAGAAGAGGAGGGTGATTTGTTACTTTGTTTAATTTCTTATCACTTACTTATTATCATCTTCTACATCTATAAAACTGATTTATTATTTTTTTCTTTCGTATAAAATACTTATTGTCTATAAAAATTTGCTTAACCCGCTTATTATAATTATAAAAGGATTATAATTATAATTATATATATACTCATAACCACTTTTAACCCTATGCTAGGCTCCCTACAGAGGTCAGTTTCGGTTTGGTTACAGACAAAGGGTCTTCTTATTGAGGCAATAGAGAAGAGGCCCTGTCTCCACATCCTTTTTCTCTTTTTACTTCCGGAATATACTCGTATAACCCGTTGACTTTTTGTCTGTTCCTCCTAACTAGCGCCAGTTGAGTGCTCAGTTCGCTCCTAATAAATTTCTATCATATTTATAATAGTTATAAACAGTAGCTTTCCGAATGTCACTGTTTTTTTTAATTAAAAATAAAATTGGGGAATATTATACTTACGTAAAAATCGAAAGAAAACAAAGTATTGTTCATTTGATAAATGTGCTTAATACAGTATTCATTAAATCAAATTAATAAACAAAAATATTATAATAAAATAATAAAAGAATTATTGATTATATCAAATAATCATTTGATAAATTCCAAAACAGAATAAGATCCGTTATTATTTATCATACCCATGTCTGGACTGTTTATAAAGATAAAAATAATTTTTAGTGTTTTTTTCGAATCGTTAATCAAAAGCATTTTAAAAATGTAATAAAAACAGACACATAATAAAAACAGCGCAATATTTTTTTAAAGTTTTAAATGCAAAAAATCAAGTATTTAGGTTAAAATGAAGTTATCGATGAAAAATTAGTCCTATCAAAATTTTGACTTAAAAGTAAAAAAAATAAGACGGAGTTATACGCTTTAAAGATAATGAGTTATTATGTACAAATATTATTACTATGTATTTTTAGTACTATTTACTATTTAGTTCATTTTAGTACACTCAACCAACAGTTTTTGTTTTCACCCATTGTCAACATTAGCGTTGTTATTATAAATTTATTTTTACAGACCAATGAAAATAACCCATGCTCTCCTCAAAATTTAATATTATATATTTTATGAAACGTAGGATTGAAATATGAAATTAAAAGAAAATCAATGTTTTCTTTTATCCGAGTCTACTACCGATTTTCTTTCTTTTTTTCCGATTTTTTGGCCATCATTGTCACAGATCATTTGAGAACGGTCTTTGGAATTTCGTTATTAAGATCAAAGTTTAAGTTTCAAAGTGCCAATGGATGATTACAATTCAATAGTAAAAAATTTAAGTAACAATAAAAAATTAAGACAGTTTCAGCAAGATCTAAGCATAAGGAAGGTCATAGGTTTAAATATGTTTAAAATAAAAATGTATAGGGAAGTGTATATTTTTTTATAATTAAATCATTAAATTAATATCTTCTATTGAGGTAAATTACTTATATTTCTCTAATAATTATTTAATTATTCGCTCTACTTTGAACTCTCTAACTACAGTAATTGTTTTATAGAGCTTTAAAGAAGACACTTATATAGATTATATGTCTTTAATTATAGAGCGGTTAATATTTTTTTAATTACCTACGTAATTTTACATTAATGGTAGTTGTAAGCAGTCTTTACTTTTTTATTATAATTACTAGTTAGCTGGTGGTACTAGACCAGATATTTTTTTTCTTCTACAAAACCAATTAAAACTTAGCATATTAAAAATAGCAACCTTGTGCCTATCCAGGTCATCATTGTGCAATACTCGGTTAAAATTTATCGTCTAGTCTTCATCATCTGATTTGGTACGCTATAATAGCCCCTCTGATTAGCTCAGTCGACCACTTAATAAATTATAATAATAAATCCATTTGGGGGCAATAAAAATAAAGAAGTCGAATACAAACTGTAATAGGGGTGATGTTATCGTTCTCATTAACTAGTCGTCTCTAGGAATATATTTTAATTCGTTTTTTCTATCTATGATATCAGTTTAAATACATTAATTTGAGTAAAAATATCTCTATTTGTTTAGGAAAAGTGCAATAATAATTTTACCTTAATACCTAAAAATTACATTACATACAAAATATAATTAAATAAATAAATATATCCAAACAGTATAATTATAAAGTATTATAATGAAACAGTAAAAATAAATACAGTGAATACGAGCATATTAAACTCATGCTGTCTCTTTCTGAATCTAACCCAGGTTTCATTCCATCAAGGTAATCTCAAGACTTTTTTTTAATGTGTCTTTATCCAGGAGAGGCTGAACCTAGTGAAATTAACAGATGACGATGATATGTTATTAATTTTAATGGGGATTAATAACCAGTGTTATATTTTTTATTCTGAATATGACGTTTCGCCTTTTCAGCCATTTTCACGGTTAGTTGCTTCTAGAACTGATAGATAAATTGATATAAATTTATAATAGAACTGATAGATAGATAGACCCGATAAATAAATAGTTAAATATAACTGATAAGGAGAAAGTCTAGAACCAAATTACTAGCGCAAAGCGAATCGTAGACTTTCAGAATAAGAAATTCTTTAATTATTCAAACCATAACAATTTGATTTTTTTTAATGTGAGGCCAACCAGAAAATATTTGTATGCATATAAAAACTATTTAACGCTGATATTTTAACTATTTAAAATTAATCACAATTATTTGATTTCTCTTTTAGTGAAAATATGTTTAAAAAAATAAGGCCTATATAAATAATTAAATTTCTAATTTAGAAAATTTATTCTCTGCAAATAGTTCTATGATTAGTTTTAAAGCCCTCAACAATAATACTCAAAATTAAATTAAAAAGTTTTGACATAACATTTTTAATGCCCTGCCTATATGCAATTAATGTGTGAAGTTTAGGTTAGAAGACTAATCATAGAAATTAAGATATTCACGTCACACCTCAAAGTTTCAATTTTGTTTATCCATATTGGATTTTTCTTCCCAATTTTACTTTTAAAATAAAACCTGTAACATTTCGACACATATCTGGGCTTCACTACACTGTTGTACTACTGTGTCTCGACCAATGGTGAGGCACAGAGGTGATTTGTCCGGGATCCCGCTCAACCCCTCAGGTTTTCTCCCAATTTAGGATACACACATTATAGAGGCTGGGTGAGCCTAAGGAGGGTAGATCTAATAGGGTCCATCCGTGGATGTTAACGGACTAAATTATTCATCTTCCATAGACAGAATCAAACCTGGAACCTTCAGCATAGCAATTCAGCGCTCTACACATTCAGCTACACCGCTCTCTCAATAATAAGCCTTAGCGAACCCGAATGCTCGACAGTTTACAATACTTTTTAAAATTATATTTGAAGATTGAGTCATTAAATATGTCTTAGTTTGGGAGTGGTTTACTGTTTACCTTGAATTAATCATTTAATTATATGATTACAGCTTTATGACACTCGTGGGAGGGATAGTTTAAATTAAATTGTGCAATTACTCCTTTTCAGAAAACATAGATTTCCTAGAAGTACATTAGTGACTTCAAGTGTGTAAATTTTTAATGGCCAATCTAGCTACAGATTTCCTGTGACTAATAAGCCTTTATCAGAGGTCGATCGCAATCCTCTGATGATTCATCGACATGCCCCTGCAGTTATTTGCATCAAATTAGGTCCTTGCTTAAAAAAATAATCACCTCGTATATTAATATTCAGTGACCCAGAAAGTTTTTTTTTTAACATGAAACAAATTTTTCGTTTTTTTTTGCAGTGTCTTTGGTTGCGACACGACGTGAGGTATAGGTGTCTTGAGGCGACCTTGAATGTTAGTTGTTATTCTGCCTCGGAAGCGAACGCTTTGAGGTATTTCTACCGGTGATTACTCGCGTAGGAGGGGCGTTGCGAAAGATGGGAACATAAGTTATTATCTATTCATTGAGTGCTACGGATTAATAATGATGGTAAGATGGAATGGCAAATAGGAGTTTTATTGTTGAGCTCCAGTCTCTTTTGTTCTTTTGCTCTGGAATATCTATGTGGTAATATTTTTTACAACTTGTTGCGCTCTTTGAGGTTTGATGAGTTTTCATGGGAGAAAATTTTGTACTGAACTTTAATATTTTATTTTTTTTACTCATATTCGTTTTTGTTTCAATGTATGATCTGGATAAATATAATCTAAGAATGAAATTAAATAAATAACAACTAGCGGCCCCGACAAACATTATTCGGTTATTCATTTAACGTCGCTTTATGATTCTATGGCTAACCAGACGATGCTACAGTGGGAGGCCTAAATTTCGTCTATCCGTTTAAATAGTATACCTCTAACGAGTATCTGACGTACAGGTTGGGGAACCTCATTTTAAGTCGGCATAATTAATGAGTTTTTCCTCTCGTTAAAAAATCCCAAGGCCACCTGCCGGGCTGCGAACCCGTGATCTTGGGTCTAGTAGGTTGTTATCCTAACCACAAGCCCACAGATGACCCTCCCCTACAACCGTATTAACATTATTAATAATAAAACTAAAAATATTTGTACCTTTTTGATGAAATTATATATAAAAATTACATAACGTCATCTGGTGTACAGTTAACACAACTTGGCCTATCAATTACGAGATCTCGATGTATCAGATAGTTCAAAGTGTAGCATTATATTACTACAAAAATTTCTACTTCCCGTATTTATCTATTATTCAAGCCCACTAATTACTCATATAGTATTCAAGTTCGTCTGATTTCGTACGTTTATGGAAAAACAACTGGATACTTTCTATTAATTGAAGTGAATAATCAGTATTTCTTGCAGATTTAGTGGACTTCAGAAAAACATTTTGATAATAGAAACTACCTTTACTACAGCAGCTTTGTCGTAACTTCAAGAATATATCTGCAGCACCGGCGATAAGCGGTTAAGTCACATTTTGTCCAGAGTGAGTTAACTGTATTGAGTGAAACGGAATTTTGTTATTCTCGGCGTTATTGGCTTGAATTGGAGTTGTAATTGAAACAGCATCTCTATTTCATCCCAATGACTGGCTTAGTGACTTATTCCCTACAAGAATCACGCCATCCCGCTTTTTGAAGTATAAGAAATTAATTTTTTGACGAAATTCGACTTCACTACTGATTCACCATAGCTGTATATGTTTCCATATTTTAAATAAAAATACCTGGGACACATCATGCGAAATGACAAATATCATCTAATGCTGCTGATAATGCTTGGGAAGATTGATAGTGGGAGGGGACCAGGAAGGAGGAGGGAATGGTTTGGTCTCACAAATGTCCAACTTTTTAGAAATGCCGCCAACAAAATTAAGATCGCCATGTTAATATCCAACGTCGAAATTGGGATAAGGCACAACAGAAGAATTGCAGTCGTTGTATTCTTACGAAAATAACTAGGTTCACTAAGTTATATAACAGATCTGATGCATACAAGGAGGTCATTTTGTTTTAAATATTCTGCAAGATACCTTATTAGGAATCAACGGGCCTGTTTAGTCTCTTTTACGCCTGAAATAATTTTTACAACCGTTGCCTGCCTATAACTCTGGCGGAGCGGGTTGAGTTACAATATACTTAATTGGCGCGGTAGAGACGGAAAACTATGAAATAATTTCACCGGCAACGTTTTATATCACTACGTCGGTTGTTTTCACCCCTCGACCGCACACGTACACAACAACGCCCATTGGATTTACTGTAGTTTTAGTGTGTTCCTGGACAGCAGTCCAGCGCTCCAGCCGCTTCCAGCTTTCCAGACAGCCCTCTTACATTATTTATGAAGTCTTCGGACTAGTTTGGCATTTGTCGAATGGATCTGCTTTCTCTATCCCTTTTCTATCCCTTCCGGTGCTTTTTATAAAATTATCGTTAATTTATTTTTACCTTTTTTGTATTTATTTTATTTGCTTTTTTTTTAATCTTTAAGTTTTAGTATGTGATTTACGCCATGAACCCTTCAGAATTTAAAGTACCTCATTAACAAATGAAAAAACCTCGTCAAGCCCATACATGATGGCAAGCACCATCGCTAACTTTAAAAAATATATATATTACTACTTAAAAACAACCATATTTACATCAACATCAAACATATAAAAATGTAAAGTGATGGACAGTTTAATTGTTTTGTGAAATTTGGAGAAATTACTTCCACCGTAGTAGAATAGTTAATTAAACAAATTTAATTGATCTTTATTCATCAGAATGAAATATAAATAACTTTTGATAAACAATAAATAAATTGATATAACTAATATTTACATTTTCTCTTGGAATACGATGTATATAACGTATAATGTATAATCATATATAATGTATACTTAAGTACGTATATATACATATATATATATATATATATATATATATATATATATATATATATATATATATGTTTGTGTATGTGTGTGTGTGCGTGTATGTATTTATATTTCAAGTTCTGCCTGTATGTACTCGTATAATGGAACGAGAATGCTGATAAAAGAAGGGGGCATGGAAATTAATAACAAGTATGAATATTGTAATTTATTGACATACGAAACTCATTCGTCAACACCTACTTCATTTGGAGTAATTTATTTATATTTAGACAGCAAGATTCATTTCCATGAATAAATCTCCATTTTTACGTAATTAGATAATTTTTGTGTGTTTATTCGCAATGCAACTGTTGAACATCTAACTAAAAATTTACAACATTTAGTGTTGCGGAATTCGGAGACGGATTGAAAGATAAGAGATTTTTTTTTTGTTTTAATATTCCTTTACTAAATGTTTAATTTTATATCAAAACAACAGTACTGGTTTTGAATATTTTGAGTGAGAGCATAGGAAATAAAAATACAGAATTTATGTACGAACGAAAAATTAGAGATTTATTCATAGAAATGCACTTTATGAACAGTTTAAATCTAAATAACTTACTCCAATAGAAATTGTGTTGACGTATGTGTTAGACTTATCATATATCAATAAATTATAATATTCATGCTTGTATATTAATTTCTGTCCCATTCACTTATTATCATTTTCGCTCCTTGATATGAGTGCATACAGAACTTGCTTTTACATATATATATATATATACAATGCACACGTACTTATATATATATATATATATATATACATATTTGTATAAAATCTACTATGCTAATGCTACTTTGATCTATAAAAAGTATATCCAATACTAACCGAGAATTTATGTAACACGGCAGAATTTATTTCCATATACATATAAAACGTTGTGTGGAACTATACAAATACTAGTTATGTTCATTATAACCTAGTTATAATATATATATAAATAAAATAGATATAGAGGGAGCGAAGGTATAGCGCTGCGATGCCATGCCGAAGGTCTTTGCTTCAAATCCCGCTAGTTGGCAGACTTTTATTTATCTGTTACCGGCCGGAGATGGATCCTATAGGATCTATGACCCTTAAAGTTGGTACCTAAGTTAAGGGGGAAAATCTGATCTCGGGGAAAAATCGGTCGAACGTGATCTAGGATAAATCACCTCCCTGCCCAACGGTTTGTCCAAGAAACAGTACAGTCTCTACCATTTATTGAACCCACACCCTTCACGAGCTGTAGTGGTACAGGTTATTTTTCGTTATATGCATATATATAATGTAAGATAATATTTTTGTATTGAAATTACTATCCCAATGCAACTTTGATCTATAAAAAGCGTACATAACGAACCGATGGCCAATTTATGTAACACGGCAGAATTTATTTCCAACTCCTACCCACAGTCGTGCTCCCACACGAAGGAATCACAGATGATATTTGGAACTTTCCCTGAATATTTCGACACGCGCTGAAATTATTTTGTTACTCGATGCCTGCTAAATCGTGACCAAAACGTAGTAAAAATCTTTATTGAAACCAGGTTATGATGGAAATACGCTTGAGAAGCGATGCCTGCCCTATATAGCACATTCCAGTCCATCAGGTTTCAGGGCTGTTAATTTTTGGAGTAGGCCTAATGGATAGGAATAATAGCTCAACTATTTCTAGAGCCTTTCATATACTCCGTTCAGCTATTTCGAAAATTTATCTTTCGTTATATATTATTTATTTTATCGACCTAAATTGTATGCACTCGTCAGAGTTCAATAATAAAAAAAAAAAACCTTCAAAACGTATGTAAAATTAGTGGTATAAAATATGCAAATTGAAATAGGTGGAGATATATCGTCGATACAAATGTAAAGTATCGAATGTAAACAACTTTGGATCTATAGCGATTAGGATTGATAATTCATATAATAATATATAACTAAATTCATCTATTAGGCAGAAAACCACTTATAATGACAAAAGTAAAACAAGTTTTTGGATGAACCTTGAAAACAATTTTTTTACTCTCATGAAAAGCGGTGTTTTTCACTTTGGATGCATTTAGAATATTTTGCACATATATATCGACGATACATTATACATACATCTTTCTAAATTTTAACGTGAATCAACTACATCAAGATAAAAATTAAGAATTGTTTGTAGTTTACTTGGCCAAGCCGGTACATAGTACCTACATAAAAAAAAATATATATTTTTCATAATTGGACTTACTTACTGGAGTTACTTTAAATAGTCGTACACAGCCAGTTTAACATAACAGTTTAAATAGATACTGTTTTCATGACAACGAAGCGCTCGCAAGTTAGAAGCATATTATTTTAGTCCCAACCGGAATGTGTACGGGTATAAAAAGTGAAACCTCCATCTTTGAAACATGACTATTGTAATTTATATAAACTATTTATTTTATCTATCAATCAGATTTCTTCGAATTATGGTGATAGTTTCTGATAGTTAGCGAAGCCATAGAAAAATGGTTAGGTAACTTTATATACAAGTATAGATAGAGTGATCATTTAGCTTCGAGGGGTCGTCTAAATAAATACACTAAGACAATAAGGTCTGCATACATCTGAAAATCAATTCAATAAAAAATATGAGAACCAAAACTGCAAAAAACTCAGCTTGCACATATTTAAATTTAAGAACTTAACCAAGCTTGACTCTTATAACAAATAAAAAAAACCTTAACCTTATTCCGGACTGAATTCATTTTTAGCGAATACATAACACTAGTACTTATTCTTATGAAAAATGAACGTACGCTTATTTACAACTGCTTGTTAGTTGAATAAGTTTTTCTTGGGTAAATTGTGTTTTTTTTGTTACCCATCTAAATATTTTTTATTTAAAAAATAATAATATAATTGTAATGAGTGTACTAATTGTCTTGTAGGAATTTTCAACTAATTGTATATTATTATTATTTTATTTATATATTTAGATTTGAACATACAAGCATTTTAATTTTTACACTTATGTATTATATATTTAATTATATGATATTAGTATATCATATATAATTCTATAATATATGATATTAATATAATTCACAATTAATTAATATAATAAATATTATATTTTTATTTATTCGGATAATTATATAATAATTCGTAACAAGTGTAAAATCAACGAAAAAAAGGGAAATGTTTCTAAAATTTAAGTTGTACGTGCTGTTTATAACAAATGTATGTAAAGAATTTGTTATTTATTAGCACTTTTTCTTTCGTCGTTAAACAATCACAATTGTCAAGTTAAACTGCCTAATTCCTAAACAGTGAAAAGTCATTCACTATCTTGTTTATCTTTTAGATTAGCCTTCTTCTCACTTCGAGTCTGAAGAAAGACAATTTCTTTGAATACTGTGTCTATTGTACGTAGCTGAATTTTTTTTGAAATGTCTGTTAGCTTAAAAAATAAAATTTGGTTTTCTTCTGGTTCACCAACAACTTTATGGTAGCTTGGTAGAACTAAATTTGCGTCTTTCAAATGTAGAAATGTTGCTTGTATGAACTAAACTTGAAAGAATAGATTCCGATCCTGATGAATATTTAATGAAAGCTATAAGGAAATGGTTTCTAGATCGTTTTTTTTTTTTTCATCCTTTTTTAGCAACACGAAGATATTAGTTTTAAATAACACGTTTTACAATAGCATGGCCAAGAAACGTCCTTCACAAATCATAAGTTAATTTTGTAATTCACGTTCGAATTTTTGAGAAGAGAAACCTAATTTTGTTATAAATGGTAGTTCTCAATTTATACCAGATGATTACGTAGAGATAAAAATAATGGGAAATTAATAAAAAAAAAAAAAATGGATGACATTTTCTTGAATGGAGTTAACTATAATTTCACAGGCTTTGAGTTAAATGTAACCGTAGATGGATGACCCGGAAAAATTTAGAATATATCTAATAATTTTAATATGTATACAATGTTTGTACACAAACAAAATTTTTTTTTACAACCCGAAAACGCTATACTTTATCAGAAACAAACTATTATATGGTTTTATTCATTTCATGAATAACAAATGTTGCATTGTATTTCTGGTATATTTAAAATCCATAACTCATTGAAACCGCTTGAACTAAGTAGCAGTTCGTTCCATTACTATAGTTATAATTAATCCATCTCAATCATTTTGTGGATTGGCTCCATTACGCTAGATGCTATTAACATTTTCTTTTCACGCATAAAAAAGTTTCTTAAGAAATTAGGTTTCTTCTGAAAAAAGCATTAAACATTATTAGATTAAAAAAATGCATGTATGTACCACTACAATCCATAAAGGGTCTCATATGAGATTTCTATGAACCCAACATGTTATGAGGGTTCATAACAACGTTTGGGCAGGGTTGTGGTTAGTCTCGGATCACGCTCAACCAGTTTTTTCTGCCATTTAACGATATCTACTTTATAGAGGCCGACTGAGCCCCAGGATGTTCTCTATTTGCTTCTGTATTATTAAATATATTAAATAATTTAATTTGGCTTTGAACCCAGAACCTCTCTAAGCAAAGTCTTTATTGCATAACTTTCACTAAATATTAATATTTTATGCGCTTTATTAACCAAATTTTAACTTCTTGAGGCTTAGCAGGATTCTGTGAGAGACGTACGAAATCTGATAATCGAAAATTTTCATGTTTTATATGATATGTTTTAAATAATTTCGCCTTTAACTGCGTGTCAAGAAGAAAACAAGTAAGTAATGAAATTTGAAAACCGCTTTCGCTTCCTTGTGCGCTTGTAGACTGTTCAGGTAGTCGTAATTATTATTTTTACAAATATATTGCAGTATTCTGTAATTCATAATTAGTGCTAATTTAGATAGTTTTAAAATACATGATGCGGTACGAACCATTTAATTTACATTCATTTTTCGAGCCACCGATTTCTGCTTTAAGAGATGTGCAAGATTGGTTCACATGTGATAAATTTCTTTTCTAAAATGTTCGACTAATACTGTTTTATAATTCAGTCCCATGAATACTTGGAGTCGAAGAATAAGCATTTTGGCCCTCGTCTATTCTGAAAATTATTAATTGCGTATGTGTCAATTCCAATACTGTATATCTCATGAAATAAAAGTTTTTTATTACATAATATATACTTTAATTGTCTGAGAGGTTAAATAATGTAAATTTAATATATTTATAGCATCTGAAGTTAATTTCAAATTATGTTGTATTATATTATACTCCTATGTTAAACATTATTTTAAATTATTTATCTGTGTTTGCGCAGGAGAGCGAGTTGGACGCGTACCTGTGCCGGAGCGAGCTGCAGAGATTGGAACTTGAAGCGACGAATGACCTACCACGAGGACCCCACACACCCACGCTCGAAGACTTCTTCGACCCCAGGCCGTCTTTCCCACGACCGGAGGACGATGTCTTCCTCAAACCTCAACCTCTCTGGGAGGACATCACCTCCAGTATACAGAAGCTCGACCCTGAGAACGCCGAAATGCTCGCTTCCGTTACGCAAGTCAAGATGGAGTTCACGGACGACCAGGTTAGAGAATCCTTAAGGCTAGCTTATTGATTAGCGTGTTGGAGACTATTATCAGTTTGACTTTTTCAAAAAAAGATAATGTGGGGAGAAAGAGAGACGTTGTATATATTTAAATTCTGCTCTAAGCCACATTATTTAATTCCTATTGTAGTGACTTATTTTTAATATTTTTCGCCGGCTTCATAGCTTGTCAAGTAGACACGTTCGATTTGCCTTGCTAGAAATAATTTATGCGATGGTATTTATTGTTAAAATATTCACAAATATTGATTCGAAATTACACTCTTGTAACCTACACCTAACTACACATTGTGCTGAGTATCCTAAACTATCGTTGAAATTCCCAGTTTAAAAAAACGTTCACAATAACGAATGCAGAATAACAATTTTTTTATTCTATACTTTGCTTTTAAACATCATCAAGATAGTTGCGTATTCGACATTTTGACCGGGTTATTCTTCTCCTTTAAATAGTAATTGGTATAAATCGAAACCGAAAAATTGTTTCTTTTCATTTGATTCTTTGGATTTTTTAAGACGATATAAGTCAAACTAGATCCATGCGTGTTTCTATTTTACATTACGCCAAAGAAAATCAAAATAGTTGTCAAATTCAAAATTATAATTTGTCTCTAGCAAGTCAGGTCAAAACCAACAAATTAAGAAGTGGTTATAATTGTTCATGATACCTAGCAACTGAGAAAGAACTAGCAATTTCGCAGAAACTAAATTTCCGCCGCCTCTTCACTCCCCCTGTTCTATTAAAAAAAAAACAATGTTATCTTTCTGTCATGTGTTTCGGATTAAATATCATAATTTTCAGAAATTAACTCATCTATTAACTGATTTACGTTCGAAAAAAATAAATAAAAATTAAACATTTTTGTTCAGTTGGAATAAGATCGTTTTTAAGATATTGCAACGAATACTCATGGAATGAAGAAACTAAAAACTTTTTTTCCAAAATCCATCACGGACTACTATATTTTATTTGTCGGGTACTCCTTAACTATTTGTTACGGAATAGATTAAATTATCCAGGTTTGAAAGCACCATATCTGCAGCCCCGGTTAATGAGTGGTTAACTTGATTTTCCCAAAAATGAGTTTTTTGTACTTAGGAAAGCGGAGTCGTGTCATACGTGGCTAAATCAGGACTTGGGTAGATTTTTTTTCTTCTTCCCTGATGTTTGAGGGCCACTAATTTAAGCTAGGGAAGTATTGAAAGGATTTCTTCTACTGCATTTTGTATATATCAAACGAGGGACTTGGAGTGGAATAGTTTCTGATTTTTAGTGGCTTAAAATTGAGTTATTGCTTTGCTATAACTTCATTTCAAGCCTATGACTACGCGAATGATTCCTCTTCTCAACAATTAACTCATTTTGGAAAAAAATAGACACAGCCCCTTATTCACTGGAACGGATTGGCTCAGTGTTGGAGCAATGAGTTGCCAATAGACTTGTGTTTGAATCCGGCTGTGGAAAATTGTATTTAATATGCCAAAAGCCGTGGATGGATCGTTTGGGATCCGGGTCCCTCCTTGTGCTCACCCAGCCTCTATGAAGTGAGTAATCAAGGTGGTTGAGCTTATTCCAGCCGTTATCCAAGAAATACGATGGTCTCTATCACGTACTGAACCCTTCATGGGTTGTAGTGGTACACATTTTAAAAATTCTAATAATATATATCTAAAGACTGAAAGGGACAACGAAAGGCTGTTAACACAAAATATCGCCGTCGAAGTTAGCGGACGAAGATTCTGAAGGTACAGCCCCTTTCATGTCATGTCGAAGGATACATTTTGATAATTACATTAATTGGAAGGAGATAGAGCTGTAAGGGGCGCATGCCCCCCCCCCTCCAAAGGTTTCACCTCTTCCCCTCTTATTAAAACTGGTGCAGCTTTCTCCAGGATCCTTTCTTTCTTCCTCTCAGTTTCCTTCCAGTTTCTGATAAGGCAAGAATTAACTCAACTGGTCCATATTATGCCTTTCCCGCCGAGTTCTTATTATAACAGGATGAATTTATGAGTAAGAATTAAAAAAAAAAAGTAGGTGAGATACGACTCTGAAGCGTGCCAAACTATATCAGAGTAAGACTAAAGGCGAAATATGTTAATTGAAAAAAAATGTGTTACTTTTTTATATTTCTATCAGAAATAGATCAGATTTTATATTCAAAGCATTCTCCGGTAAAGTCGAATTTCCCCATAACTAGGGGTTACCTTTTATGATACAACTCCATTACAAGCAAAATATAGGACAATTAGGACCATGGAGGACAATGGACCTCCAAGAAAAGTTTTTAGCTAATGACATGAATTTAAAAAAAAAGAGAAAAAAGATGACTTGTAACTCTTCTGAGATGAAGGAAGTTCTTGATGGATTGTAAATGACAAATTAGTCGAAACGTATCCGCAAAATATAGTTATATGCCAAAAAAACCGACTGGAAATAGGTTTTCATTAAGTGAACGAATTATTAGATAATGCAATCCAGTTTACATCCTTTCAAAATGCAAAATATACGAGAATAATACCACTCCTCGTCCCTCCGCACAACTAACTCTATCTGGATAAAATTCGACTTATTTACCGAGGCTGCAGATTTATTAACCCGGATTGTCCTTAACATAAAAAATTACAACCCTCATCTTGTTTCCGAATAGTGAGATATGCCGTAACCTGCGAGATTAACAGAAAATTTAAACGTAACGTTTTATAAAGTGATAAATGACATACCTTGTGTATTGCCCACGTTCAGAGATTGTCACATTAGTAATATTTTAACAAAACATAACGATATAATTTATTATATAGTTTAGGAATAACTGGCCAAGATTTTATCCATATTCGTTTGAAGAGTATTTGTAACACAGTTTCATTTGTTAAATTTTAAAAGAAAGGACCAATAAAGTAAAAATATTTTGCTGACATTAGATAAAAAAAAAATTTTAGTTATTAAGGGATGAAAATGTTTATGATGTATTTTTTAGGCGGCATTAAGAAAAATCTTAGCCAGTTAATCCTAAACTATAAAATAAGTTATATCGTTATATCTTGTTACTTGATATTTGATACTGATACATAATTACAATTTTTTCTTTTCAATTTTTAAGATTTGATGATCCAGATCATTTTATTTCATTTTCAACATTTTACTTTTTTTATTTTGAGTTTACAAATTTTATTATTTTAGTAATTAAGGGATAAAAATCTTTATGACCTTTGAACAGCATAAAAAAAAATCTTTGCCAAATGATTGATATATCTTATTGAATGGTCGTTAATAGTTCAACAATTTCCTTTTAAGTATTTGATGAGTTATGAAAAATTATACAAGAAAATAAGATTATAGTGGATTGAGAGAGAGGGGAGTAGGTATATATAAAAAAAAACTTAATGTAGATATACTGTAAAGTATTTGTCAAGGTGTCAGAGCACTTCAAATAACTCTTTTGAGCACGATCCATTTAATGAAAGGCTACACGGAGCTGATGGTTTTCACTCGGGTTCAATGTGCATAAGCGTCTCCTGTAGTAACCGTAGCTTTGGTAAGTCTTATTTTGGCAGCCTGCTTCCAAAAATCTTTCCTGTCTCCATCTATAAAACTTCTAAAATATTTATTTTCGAAAACTACTCAATATATTTCTTCTACAATATCCCTATATCGTCAAAACTGAAAATAAAAAAAACAAAACAACGAACTGTACCTCTACAACCCCATAAAGTACTCGGGTTCAGTATTTGATAGAGACTGTACTGTTTCTGGGATTACTGTAGTAGAGGGAGGTGTTTTGTCCGAGATCATGAGCAACATCCAAGCATTTCTTCCCTGTTAGGGATAAGCACTTTATAGTGGGTGCATGAGATCAAGGTCTGTAGTTCCGACATAGCCCTTCCGCCGCTGTTAACAGATTTAATAATTAATCTGCCTCACGCGGATTTCCGAAGCCTTCAATAACTCAGCACTCCTAATAGAGAGCATTAAAAATGAAATTATTCAGCTTATGTTATAATTATGTTATATAATTGTATATTTTGAAACTTACAGTATGGATCGATATAATCAAAACAAAAGCCATTATGAATCGAAAGTTATCGTAGTTAGCTTCAGATAATGCTTTGTTTGAAAGTTTAGGAACAGCGTACTTCCAATTCGTAGTAGCTATGTCCCTTTTGTACTCCTGAATTAGAAGGGACGACTAGGGTACCCTATATTTATCTGACAATATTTTTAAATAATATGTTTTCTATAAATAAAATCAATAATTTTGTGCTAAAGTTATAATACAACACTTTTGAGGCTACGAACATGTTTTATCTGCTTTATTTATTTTGTTTTGATCATGTTTTAATAAATATTTATATACATATAAACTTCTAAGTGCATGGAATTCATTTTTACTGAGAGAATGTATTGGGAGAAGGATTCCTACTAGGATTATCCAAGCATAGTTATCAGTTCCTGAGTGCAATTTAAAGAACGCAAATAAATAAAAGCTTTGCGAAATGCTGCCGGCTGATGTCATACCGCCGAGACCATAAATAGTGAAGTTGAATAAATTCAAGCATGTGTGCTTGTCTTGTAAATAGCTTAGCTTCAATTCCCGGTTAGTTGGATTCGGTTACTGAACCCACAAATATCAATTCCAAAGCATACGCTATATCATTTGCTTTGCCAATTGGTGATAGCAAAATACCTTATGGTAATTTTATCGAAGATGGTGTTTTTAGCAAATGCCAAACAATGAAGGATTTTATATACTTGTTTTCTTGGAGCAGAATATTCTTTTTGAATCAACATAATTATATATATTGAATAATGCAAAAATTCGAATTTAAAATAATGTATTTATTAAACATTTGATTGTATGGAGGAAGTAAAATTATTTTGTATTTACTTTTCTCTTTGTATTAAGCATCAAATTTTTTTTAGTAGAACTTATAATAAATTTATAGTAGAACTTAATAATAATAATAAATATTTATTGACATTTTGTATTTTTGATCTTTCGAAAACCTCCCATTAGGGATTTGTGTGGAAGCGTGGATAGAGAAACCTCCTATTTTTTTTTTTTTGTTCAATTTCTCTGTAGTTCCTTGTAGAATTTTTTAAATATTTTTTCAAAAGCAGAACCCTCAGAAGAATATTCCTCGAACTTTAATATGTCAAACCAGCTTCTGATTTTGTTTTAAAAGCACCAATTAGCAAACATACTGATTAAGTGCGTACTTCATATATATCAATTAAATATTAATACACCGTTCTTAAACCAATTTTTTGACATGTTTGGTCAAAAATGTTGATGAAATCTGTTTAAAATATGCGATTCCTTGAGCGCTGAAGTAACTTCACTCAATAAGATTTTCAAATATAGATACATTTATATCGGTAAATACGTGAACATTAGCTGAAATTAAATGGTGTCCATCAAATCATGGGAAAATTTAAATCAGTGATAGTAGACCTTTAAGCAAGAAAAATTGGGCAGCGTTCGCTTAAGTATTGACGAAAATTAAGCTCAAGGGTAAATTCTGTCTAAGATATATAGTTTGGAATAATTATATTTTGACTTAATTACGACATTTGATGGCTTTCTTGGGATCCATTAACGAAAAGATTAGTAATTATTTTGTTTTTAATCATTCTATAATTGTAAATGTTAATCTTGGTTGTATGAATAAATGAATACCATTTACGTAAACCGTTCATGAATGAATTGTATATTTTGAAGCTACGATTTCATTTTTTGTTAGAAAAAATTTTGTTATCACTTTCAACGGTAGTTATTCTATTATTAACATAGGGGTCACTTAATTTTTCCTCCTACATTATTGGTATTTATTAATAAGCCTAAAATATAAATAAAACATTAGAATTTCAGATTTTGCAATAATATTTTCGCACTGTGTAGAATAAAGCCATTTGAATAAATTATTAAAGGATATTCAATAATAAAGGTTTTTTTTTATAAGATTCATTTTTTTGCATAAAAAGAGGAAAGTCTATCATGAATTCTGATGCACTTTAAGGTCGTTGATATAACGAATGGAAATCACACAGATATAAATTTAAGATAAATAAATAAACAATTAATATATTCTCTGTAACGACGGCTGTATTTGCATACGTTATGTTGGCATGATAAATGATTTCTAATTACCCGGTGATTTACTGTTTTGTTATTCGCAAATGGAACTAGAAGCCGTTCTTTTTAGGTCATAGCATTGAGAAATTTCATTAATATTCAAGATAAAAATTGTAAATAATTTGTGGAGCCGCTGCATTGCTGGATGAATTTTATAGTTTTAAAATAGCAATTGATTTTATACTAAAAATAGTATGGAAGTATATTCTACGTCAAATGCAGTGTTATGCACGAATTTGATTTTTGAAAAAATGATTTTTATATATCAGCGTATGAGAAGAAATTTATAATTTTAAAAAATTTACTTTGTATCTCACTAATTTTAAATGGACACATTTTTAATCATTTCCGTTATTAGGCGTTATTTACTACATCCATAATGATATAATAAAATACTAATTAAAAAACTGAATAAAATAAAACGTACGTAATAAAATAATAAAACGTACGGTTAAGAGATTTCTCGATAGGAATTTTAGTTGTTTTACTAATCAAATCTTCTAGATAACAGCAAATGCATTAACATAAATCAATATTATATATGTATGTATTTATTATTTGCACTTTTCTGAAAATCATTTTTAAAAATTTGCCACATATAACCACTGTACATCTATATAAAATATTGTATCACACTTGTTAATATTTGACAATATTAAAAATATAACCTAGCTAGTTTATGCCTTCCGTATATGTATGTTATTCCGTTGCTGATTTAAGTTCTTCCAGAGATTTGCATAGATACTCTTTATCAATGCTATAAGCAAACAAAAATTGCTTTGTCAACTTGGTAATATTCTGTACAAACAATATCCTGCGCATTTTTACATGTTCATACCGAACGAAGATATTTTCAGTGGTTGAGGTTTGGGGTAAGCAATACAACTTATAGTACATAAAATATTATTTAAAATTTAAAATACCTAAATGCTTTTTCGATTGTTATGGAAATTCATATTTAAAGTTTTTTAGTGTGAATTTTTTTATTTTCCAGGCCTTCATTTTTACCTCATCCGGTTTCACTCCCAATAGAAATTGGTATCTTAGATGATGTTTTTCAAAATAAATATCATAATCTAAAATATTAGCTATTTCTCTTGTCTGAATTAAGGTCTGTAAAGTGAAAAAGTAGAAACAAATATCAAATTATCTTTAAATTAAAACTCCGCTGTTTTTTTTACACGGAACTTGTGTAAACCCTTCCTTTAGTTCCGGTTCAGGTAGATGTTAATAAAAAACTATTATTATAATAGTAATAGTAATAATAATAGTAAGGCATAATAAGTACATTAAACCACATGCTACTTAACATCTAAAATAATTTGTTGATTGATCATTACAACTTCCAATGATCGATTATCAGCGTTGAGCACTATAACTACTGAATGTACTAAGTAATCTGCAAGCAATCGAAATTTGGCCGTAAAATACTTAACGTCAGTTGATTGCTCTAATTTAGCGACCACCGTTCTAATATATATGTGAAATCCGTTTGACGAGTTCTTAAATACCAATCAATAATATTTGACATATTGTCAGTAATGACATTGCGAATAGACAACACTATATTCTCTCCAGTAGCGAAGGATAATTGGCCAGCCAATTAAAGACCGCGTTCCATAGTTTCTAATGAGCTTATTTAATTTAAATAATTAATTTAATATGTTATTTTAATTAATTAGGTGTATGATACTTAATGATACACTACTTTCTTCTTATAAAAAATAAGTTTAATGGTAATGAATAATTTTTAGGAAAAAATGAAAACTTATTATTATATGAATTATATGTTATTTATTAACAAATACGTATATAAATTTAAAATATGATTTAAATTTTTTGTTTTCATTAGTATAATAATAACAAAATACTTTATATTTTTCTTCCATCTTAAAGAACGGCTCATTGATCTGCAATAACCTAATGTCTTTGGCTCCAAAATATAATATAAACTTTTAACCTTTACCACTGCAAACCGTTAAGAGTCTGGGGTTCAGTACATGGTACTATTCAGTACTACAGTAGTTAGACAGCACTGTTTATCGGACAACGGTTATGCAGGGAGGTGATTTGTATTACATCACGCTCATCTGGCAGGTTTTTACCCCATTTTTTTTGGGTACCGAGTTTATAGAAGCTATGTGAACCCAAAGAGGGCGCTAGGTCTCATAGGATCCATCTCCAGCCGCTAACAAACTAAATAAAATTCTTGCCAGCAGCGGGATTTGAACCCAGGAACTTTGACATGGCAATTCAGCGCTCCACTACTGAGCCACTTGGCTCCCTAATAAATACTTCATTATTATTCAGTTCATAATAATATAAATATTTCAGAGAAAAGTAAACATATTTTCATACTTTTTTTTTTTAATTTGGTCTTGCAACGTAAAACCTCTAATTCGAGGGGGTATTCTAGGTAGATTACAGCGTTATATTTTTGTAAAAAATAAACTTAAAATTAAAATTAGTTAGAATGCAAAAGGAAAAATCCTAAAAAGCTAAGCTTCAAATCTCCAAGATACAGTAAAAAAAAACAACAACACCAAAATAAAAATCCCATGAATGTAATAACATACATATCTCACCTCAACAGTCCAAACGGACTCGTCAAATAGAAACAGAAACCAAGACGTTAAAGAAACAAATAAAAAATAATAGTTGCTACTTGAAGTTACTTGAATATGAAATTATTTTTTATCTCTGTTTTTCTTTTGGTGACTGTAATCTTTCAGTTCAACAATGAACTGAAATGTTGTTTTTCGATTGAGCCACACTAAACAAAATATTTTTAGAATAGTATTCATGAATTATTTTTAACACATAGAATAATCTAAAGAAATATTCAGGATTATGAAGTGTCCTTAGCTTGTAGGTCTTCATATCATTTCATGAGATGTGATTACAGCCGGCCATTTTGACCTCCAAAACTAGCCAAGTGTTAAGGAAATAACTATGGCTTCCCAGAGAAGTTTAAAAGGTTCTGTATTATGATAAAGCAAGAAAGAACCATTATCCTTCATCTTTTATTAATTCTTCATACGTTTCGACATTTAATCATTACAAATTGCTAAAATTTATGGTTTTATGCATCAACCTATAATGGAGATAACTATATAAAGTTACTAGTCAATTTTTCTCTAAAATGCATTTCTATAATATTAATTTAAACATTTTTTTCTTCATCTAGGGAATACTTATCCCCCATGGTCAACTACAAGTTTAAGGAATCATGAAGGTTCTATATTTTATTTATAGGACATAAAACTCTGATCATCATCAAATAATTTTAATAAAAAGGACCAAATATATTATTATATAAGTTTATAATTAGTGGGCCGTTATCATTAAATATCAGATGTATTATTATTAAAATAATCTAATTCTAATAATTAAACTAAGCTTATAATCATGACGAATTAAAAAATAACATCTAAAAATTTTGGAATTAACATCTGGTCAAATAAGTATGTCTTGTTATTAGGTTTAAAAAAAATAGCCAAGTTAAATTTTGAACTTTCTGGTGAAGGCTCAAATTTTTTAAACAGTTTTTACAGTAATTGTAAGTTGGGAATAAATTAAGTTGTTTTCATTCCATCCATCATATCTATGTTATTGTTACTTAGATTAAGGCATGTGTATTCAAACTTACGGCATATATTTATATTCTCAAAGCCACTTAAATACTAGACCCAAAATCATAAAAGTTCAATATCATTTAATTTATCACGTATCAAGTTTATCATTTAATTTATCACGTATCAAATTTATCATTTAATCATTTCATAAAAAGAAATGTTTATATATTGGAAATCAATAAATAAATATTATTTTTCACAATGTTATAGTTTTTTTTTCATTATCATTTTCTCTAAATACTCTAAATCACTAGTATATATAGTACTTAGATCCTAGATCCTATAGTTTTCCTGGGTCTGCTGATTTATAAAGTTTTCTTTCGTGCTTGCCAAGAAGGTTTGCAGTATATAACTTCAAATGCATTCTAATGGTTACTTATCCATCGGAATGTTTTAATATCATATTTATTTAAATGAACTCGCCTTGGCGTGGAAACGGACTAGAAATGTCTCAAGATGGGAAATAAACACTGGTTGATTTACATTGAGGTTGCAGTCGTTCCAGGAAAGTGTTTTACTGTCTGGTAACGACTGCGTTACTGCCAGCAATTGAATTCAACTTTATTTACATCCATAGTCATGGGTGACCGGTTGCGAAACCATATCCACAGGATCAGTGCTTGTTCACGGTAGGATAACGAGAAGATCGTCTGTGTCGAAAGGATAATATGATTCAATATCTTCATTAATAGATTGCTACTTATTAAAAAATTTCAAGAGGAATGACTTGCTACTTTGCTACTCGAACGAGTGAAAGTAATAAGTAGCGAATAAACAAACTTTAGGATAAATAAGTTAGAACGAATAATAAACCAATTATTAATCATAACTTCGTATCTCATTAATCATTTCTTACATTAATCGTTAACTCCTAATTTATTCATTGCAATATTCCCAGGACTAACCCATTGCAATAGTTTATAGATTTTGAGGTTTCTTTCTTCTTTTTTTTTCCGTGTTGGCCAGTTCGGATCACGTTACAACTTTATTATCCTTTCTTCTGCTGGAGATTTTTCTGTCTCGAATATTCCTCCATGCGTTCACTGGCACGTTTCCTCTGATCCTCCATCCAGCTTCGTCAAACCTTCACTGATATTTCTTCGTCATGAAACCTCCAGATGGTCCACTTTGCTTCCTGCTTGCATGCGAGACACTTTACTGTTCATATTTTCTGAACCCTTCCTTACTTCATTAGTCCTCCTAAAAAGAGTACTATATTCTTCTTTCAGAAATTATCAAATATTTGCTTGGTCAACCAATGCTTACTCATTCTGTACAGTTGTCCGAAGAGTTCCAATTAGTATCCTCTTCCGCATAGGTATTTGAGATTCTATCCATTTTTTGATAGATTTCTCTGTTATTTATCACTTTCCGTCTTCAATTTGAACTGTATCCATGATTTTCTTAGAATTCTTCTTTCCAGGTCTTTCAGATTTAGAAACAATAGTTCATCGCGATACATTCACTGGCGAAGAGACTTTCCGTTTTTATGACATTGTTATAATGTATTATTTTGGCATTCCAGGAGATGCACATCTTGTTGTAGATATTCTTTGTTAATCCATGCGCCCTTTCCATTCTTAGAATTCGATCTCCAACAGCTGCTTTCTCCTATCCATTCTCCTATATAATCTCTCCCAAATACTTGAACTTTTTGACCCTGCAATCCGACCTATCTCCGCGATATCTTTCTTTTATTTATTCCATTCTTCATTTCAGAAGAATCTTAGAATCAGGAACATATAATAAAGTGCTTAATTATAACATTTTGCCTAAAGATTTTTTTTAAATTTTATTAACTACGAAAAGTGATGCCTGAAAAGTAAATCAAACCATATACGAATCATGTTTTACATTACAGATTCTTTGAATTAAATCTTTACTTCATCAGATGATCCTGAAGTTGTTTATTACTTCATTACAAAGAACATTTTTTTATATTATTTATGATAGTAATTTATTTCTTATTTCTCAGGGACTCCATCCGATGATCAAGTGTGAAAAGGGCGTTGTGGGCCAGCCGGGTTTCGAACTCCCGCGAAGAACACCGCCCCCACCTTACCCCCTCCAGCTGCGGCCACCCGTCAAGTACAACCGGAGGAACAACCCAGAACTGGAGAAGCGGCGGATACACCACTGTACATTCCTCGGTAAGTTGGAAGGATATGTTTCAAGTTTGAAATTAGATCAATAGATGTAATACCTCTATAAGTATCAAAAAGAAAGAGTAAAACTTATAATATTAAACAAGGATTTCAATTCTTATAAAGTAGTCTATTTTTGTTGTTGAAGCATAAAAGATTCTCTTAATTTTGACAGCTTGTAATATCTTAGCCATCACCGCGTACTTTCTAGCAAACAAATAACGCGTAAGTACTAGCAAAATACTGAAAAAAATCTGTATAAGATTATCCTAAATCTAAGGGTTATCCTATAAGCAAAATACCTATTTTAGCAATACTGCGTGGATCTTCTACATTTTGTTTTAGACTGAATCACCCTCAGAAGGATTTGCAAAAGGTGCAAGGTCGATCTATGCCTGCTGACAGATTAAATCATATATTCGCCACATCATGTCTGGAACACGGGATATACGGCTGTTATATTGCGCTTTCCTCTCTTGTTACATAACAATATGGATACAGTTCATTAATAATTCATTATAATAGTTGTGTCACGCAGCTATTTATGCTCCTGAAACTTCAGGTTCAGAACCTGACTAAAACCGTGAGAAATTAGGCAGCAAAGTGACGTATTACAAAATTCCTTGACTAAACAAATGAAAAATATAAGAAATCAATTTTTGAAATTTTGGGGCTATCCGCTTTTGATCCTGAACACCACAAATGGAAAATCCCAAACACAAACCCTTAAGTCTCTAAGAAACTGGCGGTATTTTTGGGGCACAAGACATTTTGTTTTAAATTTTCAAATTATTTTCTAGCTCTAAAAATTAAAATTTAGTAAGATCAATGAGAAGGACTAGATTATTCACGTTGGACGACAGATTTATCACAACCTGGTTAATTTTAATCTGAAAATCAAGTGCTCAAATGTTAAATCCTATTCCTTTTTTTCAACTTACAGTCTACCAATTTTTTTGTTTTGAAGAGAAAAGATTTGCCCTGGCCGGGATTCGAACATTAGTAGACTTTATTTTTATTAATTGTTGTTTTGAAGGTAATTATTTTTAAATATTTTTGTTTTGAAGAGAAAAGATTTGTCCTACCGGGATTCGAACCCGGGTCGTCTGCAACTCCGGTGCAGTGCTCTAAACCACATGGTTTATTGGAGTACATTTACTAATATATTTATATTCATAAATGATTTTAATTCGATCTAGTATTGCAGAGATCAAAGTTCGGTTTTCAATGTAATACCAATTATATTTGACCATGGAAGATAGTTTAGTTCCAGGATTTTATATATATTTTGACTTTTAAATTGTTTGACCTCAAGGTATCTATGCTTATTGTTATTAGTTATTTTTGACAAGTTATTTATTATTGTATTTTAGTGTAATTTTATTGTTTTTACAGTAATGATTTGGACTTGTAAATTTTAAAGGAAGTTGTATGAGGAATTACTTAAATTGAGAATGACAAATAAGTGTCGAAACGTTTTTTTAATCACTTGTTAATTTTTAATAACAATTTTTGACTGGAATATGGTTTTTTCTTCATTATTAAATTATATAAATCAAGAAGATTGAGTCCAGTATATAAGAAATATCTTATATATCTTATAAAGAAAATGGATTACTTTAACGTGATAGTTTTAAGGCCCAATTTTATGATAACGGCCAACATTGCTTTTATTATAAAAAAAAACAGATGAATGAATCTGGAAAGAGTTTATTGATTGGCTTATAAAACTCTAGTTGATCTATTAGCTGAATGATGTAATCTTAGCTATAAGGCATAAACAAATAAATTAATTGCCAATATATCATTAAAAATACCATTTCAATTTTAAATGGTAATTTTCCATAACTGAAACGTTAATTTCTCAGAGAGATACTAAATCTGATCTATTGCCATTTTTATGTTATAACAACGAACAAAGTAAAAAAGAAAATGAATGTGCAATAATTTACTCTAGGACATATAAGGGCACTCAAGATGTGTGGCAAACGATAAAAAGGCTTGAAAGACATAGTTTTCCCTTATCTGCTCTGTCTGACATTTACTGTAGCTTTTGCATCGTATATGCAGCGTTGCATTATATCTCCAGCCGAGTGTTATGGGGATAACCTGGTGCATTACATGAGCCCATTATGGAAAAAATGATAAGCAATTCTTATCACATCTGATTTTCTATTATCGTCCGCGGTTCACTGGAAGCCGGTTCACAACTCATAAGTGAATGGATTGACGTAAAGAGAATACCTAAAACATTGGCCTAGGATATAAGCTCATAGCATTATCTTACTTCCTTTTTTCCTCTTATTAAAAATATATTGTTTTATTTACTTGAAATTTATATTAAAAAAGTACATTATTTAATCGTTTTAAACTATGAAATATAAGAAGTCTCTATGCAATATAAATGAAGAGAAATAAATATAATTGAAATGAAAAATGACAGGAACATATTTTAAACTTGATAAAGTTAAGCCCAGAAACCTACTTGCAGATGATATTATAAATGATATAGCATAAGACAACTTCACGAAGAATAGAACTTCAAATCCAACTGCAGACACTCTTGAGGCTCACCCAGGCTTTTTGATGTGGGTATCCTGAATCGGGAAAAAGACGAAAAAAAGGCACATCAAAGTTTCAATCATTATAATGACTCCCTGTTAATAAATCAATGTTTTATGATTCGAAACAAAGATTTTATCCATTAAACAGCACAAGAGACATAAAGGGATAAATCAACACATTATGCCTAAAACATTAATGCCTAATAAAATAATTTTATGATGGAGTCGACTAATTTCCACTCAAAAATAAATTTATGTTTATATTTTTTAGTTTGGTATTCCGACATATTTTTAAGATCGGTGTGATTAATATCCTAAATGTTTAGGATGGCTGACCGTTTTATACTTATATTAATACATTCTTTATTGAATATGTAACACTAGTATTTCTAAAGTGATACAAGTCAAAAACCTACATATTAGGAAAAACAATGTCTTCTTGGACTCTGACACAATAGCAATATCGCAACTCGAAATCTTTATCTTTTAAACTTATTTTCACTTTGGTTCACCACAAAATCAAGATTCGTCTGACAATGCGTCAACCTTGACCAAGGTGGGGAATTGCATTAGGACGCTAAGAGTGACACAAGTGCCTTCTGGCAGACAAGCTTTGGATGCTAGATCGATACAGTTTTGATGAGTGATTGAGAAATAATCATTCCTTCATGGTCAAGACTAAAAAAAAAAAACGATTTGTACCAATTCAGAAACAGAATTGACTGAATGTCTTTTCTATGTTTTTTATAAGGCTAACAATCAAGAAAAAATATAATATAACAACATTCACTCATAGACAAAAGATTTAACATCTGTAAGCTATCTATACTAAATGAATATAATTTACATGTATTTAAAATTTATAAATTATTTAAGAGCAACAGGAGTGAATCATTGCTTCATTTTTTTTCCATTCAGTCCTTATAAGGTTTAAAGGCTTATTAACTCGCTCAGAAAATTAATAATTTATTTTTCATTTTAACGACATTTTTTTTCTCATCAAGCCATCTCGATGGCCTCATTTGAGCCGTATCGAACGGCATAAGTAATGCCCCTAATTCTTATTACACGGTGTTACTTGGACTGATAGAAAAAAAAAGAAATAAAATGGCGGCCATGAGCATGGAGAGGTCCAGCGAAAGCATATATTATCCTCGTTGAACTAGTTTCTTCTCATTATCTTTTCCTAAGGGATCGCACTTCAGCCCTCACCTCCTTCCTCAGAGTAAAAAGAAATATATCGCTTAAGGTCGACTGTTCGCAAAGCTTGACCGGCATTCGAAGATATTAATCTTTAACCTGACAAGAGTAGCCTTTATAAATGAACTGAAACATTTTTTTAATATAAAAATCATTTGAATTGTTGTTAAACGTGACCTCATATATCATGTACTCTATTATTTATAGTTATTTATTAGTTATAGTAATGTAATATTTTATATTAGGCATTGTCTAGGTAAAAACGAATCTAGGGTCAACTTTTTGTTTTGTCTTTGTCATGCTCGCTGTTTTTATGTTTTTAAAAAATGGCAAATCACAAGACCACTGCTCCTGGCCTGTTTAAATAGCTATACAGAATATTGTTTTTTGTTAAGATGAATGCTTCGATTATAAAAATAAAACAAACTACATCTAATTCCGATATTTCAATTTTAGGGTAATTTGAATACAGAAAACGCTTTTTCATTTTAGTTTTTAAAGAAACATATGATTCACACCCACATATCGCTCCTTTAAAAGAATGACAAAACTCAAAAATTAACATTTTTAGTTAAGCCTTCAGAAGCAATCGTATTGGCTGATACTTTCTAACTCAGGAACGACATTTGATCTTCTATTTCCAACATTTTTTAAATAAAGTCACAGATGAAGTTGTGTCATGTTTGAACTTGAAGTTTTTTTGTTTATTTATTTAAGATCACTTTATCCTGCTATGGCTAATGGGACGATTGGGAGCTCTAAGTTTTGCGATTAGGACAAAGATAGGCCAAAAGTTTAATTAGGATAGGGATTTTTAACGATTAACTCACATCGTACAGGCTCGGGCGCCCGTTTAACGTCTCTTACGAAAGACGACATAACCAAGGATTTTTTACTCCCTTCCAAAAATCCTAGGTCCACCTGCCGGGATATGAACCCCCAATTTTGGCTTAGTGGTTTGCTATGCTAACCACTAGTCCACAGGTCGAAACTTTAAATTTTATGGTATTAATAACATAATTTAAAGTTTCAAGCTTTTAAATATTTTCTAATGGTTAATAAAAGAACTTCAGTGCCATCATTACAGTAGGAATCCTTTCCTTCGCTTATTTTTTAATCACACAAACTTTTCTATTACATTGAAACATTATTTTTTTGGAAGAAGCGATACATGCATCTCGGCGGATATAATTACAACTTTTTATCTGATTTTAACCATGTAAAAATCCAGGGAATCATTGAGAAATTGAGTAAGCAGATTTATTCTGTATATACTCTTTAACTAGCTTCATCATTGTTTTTAATTTAAAACAACTTCGATCCTTTTTTTATTTGTTAGACATCCTGTTATTCGATAATATTTATTACATTTAATTTGTGAATCCCTTATTTTAACAAAAAAACGTTTTTAGAATGTGCTACTTCGCCGACCAGTCCCTGCTCTACTAGGAAAGCTTTAATAGGAAAGGTCAAAGGTTTCTATAGTTTTACAGTCCATCCTGGAACGTGTGTCCCCTCGACCTCATAAAACACCAGGGGGACCGTTTTTTATTTCTCTATTTTATGACCCCTTCCACTCATTTTATTGCTTATACTTTACAACCTGATATATAGTCGAAACTAGAAACCCTTTTCTGTCCAAACGGCGTCAGAATAGTGATTTTGTGTGTCCTAAGCAACATACTATTGCATATGACGGATATCTGATATATTTATACCGTTTTCAGAAATAACAAACCAGTGTTGTACTAAAGGATATCATTTATTATTGTGGTGCGAATTCCGAAAATAATTCTAAGCGTAATTTGAATCATTTTGTGAAGTTAACATTAAATGTTCTGGCGTCTACTCTTTGCATTCACATTAATATTACGACACAGAAGGATTTGTAAAACAAAATAAAAAACACCATTTAATTTTTAATGAGCAATTATAATTAAAAATTATGAGCTTTCAACGTCAAACGTTTCTCTCCTCCTATAAAGCACTTTATATTATTAACTTTACGATCAACAAGCCATTTAAATTAGTCAATCTTATTTTAATAACCATATTTATTATTCTTTAGTAATTATTTTCCAGTAGTTGACTCTTTTTTTTATGGTTCCTTGTTAAGAAGAAATTTGGCGCCCAAACCGTTATTTATAACCATTATTTAAAATTATTTGTAAAATATTTTGAGTTGCAACTTTCTTTATTACGGATTATGATTGAAAAAATTAATTGATCATCTTTATTAACTTTTTCTTAAATATACCAAAACAACAATTTTCAAAGTGTGATTTGTATAACTTGCTGTTTAGGGTTTGCTAGTTCATACATAATTAGTAAATTAGAATAATTATCATTAAGTTTTTAATCGTAATACATCAACCAAGAAGTGTTAAATGTTGAAATCAAATTATGTGTTGATGATCTCACATCGGATTTTTAAAAAAATGCATTACTACCCGTATGACTCGAATGTTTTTCTTGCACTCAAGAACCTAATATAAGAATGCTTTAAATCGATATAGTGTTTTCCCACCTGTTATTCATTCTTGAGATCGCTTGTTAGTTACGTAGTTTAATTACTAAACTTCAATAATTAAATTTAGAAACTGGGACATAAATGGACGGAACTACTTTGGCAATCCCGTTATGTTTCTAGACTTGGCTCTTGCAAAAACGATCGCTATCTGATAATTCCAGAGATATAGTCCAAAATTGGCTTTAAATTGATGCCGGCATTTTATTTGTTTTGGCTATAACATATAAAAATATATTTTTCTGGAACTTTCGCAAGCTCGTCGAGAATTTTTGGATTGGTATATCTCGATTTCTCCATTCTTATTATTAATTATGGAATAAAAAAAGTGTTTAAAGGAATATCTAATTTTAAATTACTTCAAGGTGTTATTTTTAGACCACTAGATAAAGAGAATATAATAAGTACACTGAGGAAATATGTATAGATAGAGGTAAAAATCGTTCCTTCATTTGTAAGCAATTTAAAAAAAATTAAGCATTAATATTTTCAGGAAATATATCATTTCCTCAACTATTAAATTAAAAAATTCAACCTTATGAAGAATTGCAATTTACATTTGAAAATTATTTAATTTAAACTAATGTTAATTAACCAGTCTCTAGGACGTATAATATTTTGTTTTATTTGACCATAAACGATTTATGTTCATTTGTAATACCGTTACCTTGGTTTTAATTACTTTGACCATTCAAACTTATTAAGATTTTTTTATATACTTCTTATTAATAACTGTTGTTTTCTCCACAGTGATGAAATACTTCATTTTTCTTTTAATTTCAGCTGCCAACAAAAATTTTCTTTTAATATTTTACTATTGATACATTTCACCATCCAAATGATTTCTACTTTTTTTTTTTTTTATTGCAGCGTCTTGTACTTAAAATAATTAATTTAATTATACATACCAACATTGACATATCAAAACATTATAAAACTCAAAAATATGTTAAAATACAACGAAAATAATATTTATAATAAAATTGTTTATCATTATAAGTTCACTTTATTTATTGTACAAAAATTAAAATACTTGTCTTTTATTATATAAGATATAATGATGGATTGAATTGGTCTGGGGGTGCAGTCAAAGATAATACAGGTGTAAACCGTCTCCAGGGGAACCAAATAGCGGGTGCCTCGGCTGTGGTGACTTGTCAAACTAACACTTGTCAACTCGGAACGTTGGGTTGGCATAATGAAAAAATAAGTTTTGCTTATTTTGTGTTATCCTTGACTGAACCTTCTGACCAATTCAATCCATCATAACAATTATCCAGTCCACTATTTTCCACTCATTCATATATACTTTTTTAAATATTAAAAATTAATTACCGCATTACTTTTTTAAATTAAAATTTTTCATTGTATAAGTATGTAAAAATATTAAATATAAGGTCAAAATCTTTGTAATTTTATCATTAGAAACATCGTTACTATCAAAACATTTATTTTTTAACCTTCGTCATTTTCTTCTCCTATTATTAAAATATATTCAAATGTTTTTTGATAGTATGTTGTATATTTCATTTAGAAATTTATGGCACATCTTATGTATGTTTATTACATAATATAAACTTGGCCCATGAAGTTGGTGAATAACAGAACTTTGATCCCACACTGGATAGTAATTTCTCCTTTTTGTATAACTCGACCGAAGTTAGACCAAATGAATGATTTACTATTCTTTTTTTTAAATTTATTGTTGCAATAAATAAAGTTTTATAACCACCAAAATTTTATTGTTAGTAGAAAAGCAGAGAGTAAATAAAAACTGTGTGATCTGCTTACTCGTTTTTTTTTTAATTATGTCATGATTGTTGAAACATTTATGACTTTAATTTTATCCAAATTTTATTAAATAGTTAATAATGTTTCTGGTGTACGAATACTTAATCATTTTATTAAAACTAAACTTACTTTTTTCGTAAAATGAAAATGAAAGCCTGGCGCAAAAATAATTAAACCCCATTGCAAGTAGTTAAAAATGTGGCACCGATGCCTGAAACATTTCATATTAGCGTGCTTAATTAAATGACAAATCCCGAGATTATTGAAACCTTTATGATGATGATTTGATCTGAATTATGAAACAGCTCTCTGGTGTTTGGACTGTTTCAGTTTAAATTGGTTAAAACCCTTCTCATTAATGAATTTTTTTATTTTTTTTATTTACTACCAAATGAAAATGTGCTAAGTTACTGAAACCTTTTAAAAGTAGCTAGAATTTCGAAAAGTGGCGCCCACGTTCTTTGTGTTCTACTGACGTAGTTAACGTGAAGATAAATGGCAAAGTTAATAGGCGAAAGGTATAATGGAGCAGAGAGGAAGTCAAGAGACAGACATCCTGTGGTCTGACTTTTGCCCAGTCCTGGCAGAGATTTGAGAACGATTAGAAGACTGACAGAGCTAATTGGAGTCCAGGTAGTACACTACACTACGCGGAGCCGCATCAATGGAGCTGATGCTCAATGAAGTCGCCACTCCATTCATAGTCCCACTTACCTCTCTTACCTCCTTCCGTTTCATTAGTCTCCTTTACCTTTGTTTGTTGTTCTATTTTTTTACCCCCGGAGTCATTGCAGGTAGGCAATAAGTTCTCCATTGCAGGCTTTCCCAGAACCACTCAGCTGTCCATTTGTTTTAAATATCTCGTCTAGGAGATTGTAGTTTTTGCTCGTGCAGGCAGGATTTTTTGAAGTGCAGTATCCGGTCTTCTATAGTTACACCGTCTCCTCCTGGAAAACTCGTTTCACATAGCATTTGAGTTCTCACATATACTTTTTTTTTAAATAAAAGAACGCTAGTATATAATTTAAATGTATCGTACATATTTTTAGTCCGAAACAGATACTAACAATCATGAGGGAATAATTGCTAGTGACTTAATTCACCTATGAAGGAAGTGAATTAACCAATATGAAAGCTAAATGCTTATGTTTGCAAGTTTACAGGAATTGGAAATGGACAATATGAGTACAATAACAACTTAAGTGCTTTAATTAAAATATTTAAGTAGTTAATAAAACGCAAAGAGAATAAGTTGGTAAGTCCTCCTAGCTGTAATCTGTTTATTGATGCTTTTTTGAGATACAAGATCCCGGTCGGTCCGGTATTGGAATTAGAAAAATTTATTTTTATTTATTGTTCTTTTGATGGTGATTATTTTTAAATATTTTTATTTTGAAGAGAAACGATTAATCCTAGAAAACCTAAAAAAAATTAATTAATACTTGAGAGAGAGGAAGATTGTGTGAATAATTCTGAAAAAAAATATATCAAGCTCTGTTGTTGCTTTTAATACTTTCACTTTATATAAGAAAGTAATTATTATTAAATTATAAAAATATATAATAATTATATATATATAATAATTAACAAATTTTATGCAAATAAAATTAAATCGTTAAAAATATAAGTTTTTTTTACTAATTTTATTATTATGTTTTGTTATTTATTATTCTATACTTGATTACTTTATTAGAAATATGGCTGAGTGGCAACATGTAATGACTTACATACCGTTATTCTTCTATAGAGGCCAATGACTCGAGGTGCTAAACAAATCCAATTTATTGAACCACCCCAATAACAACTATCTAGCTAAGTTCAATGTTGGTTTATCTAATGGATCGCGATGCTTCATTAATATTCACAGTTAGTTGAGCCATTAACATTTATGAGGCGTAACTTTATTGAATTTTAAATTACCTTTTTAGCTTTCATCATTTTAAGAACTATGCATGCCACAGAATTACAACAAGGGAGGTTGTAATTAGAAACGTAAATTAAGTTAGTTTTATTACGAGTCGTGCATTAATTTACCTTTATTTTTTTTTTAAATTAAATATATCCCCTACCTCAGAGCCAAAATGGTTCACGGTAATATCAATGAAATTGCTTAATTGATTCTAATATACTAGAAAGAAAAAAACCTTGGAAATCCGAACAATTAAAATGAAACACCCCTTTTTTAACAGATCCAAATACATGCATTTGTTCTTTTTTTTCTTAAGATAAATGCCGAACTTCTTCAAAAAAAACCTTTACCAATACAACCCATGAAAGGTCTTGGGATCAGTATATGGTATAGGCGCAGTACTGTTTCTAAGACAACATATATGCAAGGAGGTGATTTGTCAGTGATCACCTTCAACCACTAGGTTTTCCCCTAATTAAGGGTACCCGCTTTATAGAGGCAGGGTGAGCCCCAGAGGGTCATCAGATCCCACAGGCTGTTGACAAATTAAATAATTTATCTGCCAGAGACGGATTTTGAACCCGGAACATTTAGCATAGTGGCTCAGCACATTACCCACTGAATTAACCCGCTCCCTCCCCAAGTATTAAAGTTATTTAAATTCAGGTAATTTAAATTAATTATTTATGCATTACACAAGTTATGATTCTTATTGTAGATTGTCTTCAAGGTCCATAGGGACAAATGCAGTTTACAAGTTAAGATCTAATCTTGTACCCTCGTTATTTAACAATAACATATGAGCTATAACCTTTTCTCTTGAATAAAAAAGTATATAATTATCGAACCACCCAAGTTCTTTGCAAGTTCTAGATCAGACATTGCTACTCAATAAGATGGGATGAACGGACATAATCCTAGATTTAGCGTATTTAATAATATTATGAGTATCCATTTTATATCTTAGATATAATGATTTTAAAATTGTTTATGCCTTTAATTGTTACCTATTAAATCTAGAATCTGTTATAGTATGATCAGCTGTAATAACCAAAAGATTTAGCTTTAAAACAATAAACAAATAATTTATTTCAATATAGGTTAGGTTTTAATGTTTAAAGACGCACAACAGCTATGATCATCAGCGTCCTCCTATTTTAATATATAATTACTATTTAAAATGTTTGTATATATACTACGTTATTACAATTTTTATTTATTAATCTCAATTTTATATACATTTTTTTTTCTTACCGTTTATTTATTTTTGTTAATATTTACAGGTTGCAATAAAGTTTATACGAAAAGTTCACACCTCAAAGCTCACCAGCGAATCCACACAGGTACTTTGATTTCATTTACTATTATATTCGGAATTAGCATTACAAGTTAACGATAAATATTTATTTATAATTTATATTTTAAGTTATATAGGGGCAAGATATTACCAAAAAATTGTAAATAACAGTCGTTTCAGCAATTATTTAATATTCGTTCCTTGTTAGCAATTAATTAACTATTGAAAAGTTATTTAAATTACTATGTAAGAACTGTTATTAAATACATTAGTTTCATTTATTTCTACATTCTATTCTTCTTAATTGATCATTTTTACGGTATCAGTTTTAATTTATTTGAAACCTCAGTTTAAAATTATATTTTCAGCAACTTCAAAACTTTCTAAACAATAAAAACGTAATTACTTCAAGTTCGTACACGACATCAAGAAAACTAATTGGATTTATTAAAATCCTTTCTTATTTTTTTTCCTAGAAACATTTTCCGATTAAATGTGTCTTCTTTTATCTTCTCTTTTACTATCTCCTAGATTAAGCTATCCATAAATTGTAAAAAAAATATATATTCAACTCTAAACATTGAATAAGTGTTTATAATGACAAACCCGAAGTAGGTAGTTGTGAGGGCAGCGAACTTTTATTATCAAATTAAACAAAAAATATAGTTTATTTTTATTTATATTTTTTAACCTTAATTCAGTAAATAAATGTATTAATGATGTGAGATATGGTAAATAAAATATAGAAATCAAAATAAAGTGTATCATTTTATGTATGAAATATATATAGGCGTTCAGGATCAAAAAGGATTTCAAACCTTGACTTTTTCACATTTATCACTACTTTAGTCAAGCATTTTTGTTACCTTCCTTCTCATAGCTACAGTCCGTTCTTAAACCTGAAGTTTTAGGAACATAAAACTGATGACTAAAATAGTGATAAATGTTTTCCAATTTCGGAGCTATCCGGTTTCGTTCCTGAACGCCTCACATATGACTGTATTCACGTATAAAATATAAAAAATGAATAAAATAAAAAATGGAAATATAAAATTCTGTTATGAAACAGTTGAAGTTTATTTTTAATAATATAATTGAAATAAAGTGGGACAGAATTGAAATGTTCCAATGACAAAATCCTAAAAAGTCTGTGGAAGCTTTAATTATCAAAATAGTAATCCTGAGGATCATCCTGACTTGTAACATTGAATCCATCTGTTAAAATAATCAGGGGGTAATCTCAGAGAATAGAGACCTCTAAACTTCTTATAGGTTTTCGGATCACGATACAACTTTATTCTCTGTTCTTCTGCTGGAGTTTTCTCTGTCTCTAATATTCCTCCGTACAGGTCTCCGAATAATATCAGTCTCTTCTTCTCCATAGTATTCGAGATTTTCCCCACTTTTTGCTTAAGTTCCCTGTTACTTCGCAGTATGAGAATAAAAATTAAATACTATAATATCATTTATAATTAATTATAATATTAACGTTCGATCTGGAAATCAGATCCTTGCCCACTCTCACAGAATACGATGTGGTTTCAAGTAATCTTATACATCTACAGTCTCGGTGAATAAAAGGTTAAGTCGAATTTTCTCCAAAATGAATTTCTTGTATTTTGGGAAGCGGAATCGTGTATTTCTACTTCTTTTTGGCTTGAAATGGAGCTTTAATAAAAGCAATAACTGGCTTAAGCCCTTTTTCACCTCAAAAATTACAGAATTCAGCTTCTACAAGAAACTTATTCGATTTGACCACCCATTCACCAGTGCTGTACATAAACAAAGGCATATTCTTGTGCTACATGTATCTGTAGGTTATCTTATCAAATGTTTTATTCATTAAGCTCCCTTGAGCTAATAGTTAATCAAACAATTGCAACAAATGAATCTGCCTATTAGAAGGCCAGAGCTGAGGGAATGCGGATGGTGCTAGGTCGCTAGGCGCTACGTGGGCAGTGGGCTCTAAGCCCTGATTAATGAAGGGGCAAGACCAGTGGCTCCTAACAAGAGCCATTACCCAACTCCGCATATCATTATCGGTCCGTAATGTGTCCCGAGTACAAACTATCGAGTCCCCTCTGCCGCCATCTTATGTCACCCGGGGTTATGTTAATCGAACTAGGTCGAATTTAACTATAAATTAGCTTCCTCTAGGCTATGATCTCTTGAATACCAACGAGTTCCTTCGTAATCGGTTTCTATTATATCGATTCTGTTTTTGTAAATGATGCATTCATTACAAATAGTCTGTATATTTAAACTTTTAGGTCCTGTGGGATCTGCGACTCTCCTCAAACTCCTATATCTACAGAGGAGGTACTCTTAATTGCGGAATAAACGTGGCGGTTTAATGTAATCTCGGACAAATCAAACCGTTTTCCTTGAAACTGTACAGTATTGTACCATGTACTGAAGCCAAGAACTTTACTACTAACAGATAGGTAGGTAGGCATGTCGAGAAAAAAAAAATGTTCTAATTTCTTAAATACTATCTATAGCTTCGTTAGATATGATGCTGAAGTAAAAGAGGTAAAAAAAAAATCTACGTTTATAACTAACTATCCTTCTTTGGTCGGAGTGAGAAGAAACAGCTCACTGATGAAAATGGAACGAAACATGAATAGTTTTATTTTTTTAAATTTTAATTTCATTTATTTATGTTTACAACTACAATAATATTACACCAAGTAAACCTGCTAATATGAATAGATCGGTAGCACTCCAATGAATAGTTAAAATTGTAATAGAATGATCTGCTAAAAAGTTCATAATTCGATTTAAATATTGCAAACCTTGTCATTTTTTGTGTCTAGGTTTCCTTCAGCATGAATTCGTGATGGTATATATGTTTATATGTATACGTATATCTGTGGTTATTTTTTTTTTTACATATACGTGTTGAATATAATGAATAACTAATGCTATAGTAAGAAACAAATCATTCATAATGATTTTCGGTAGTTATCATATTTGCAGTAACAGGAAACGATTAGGACTGTACAGTTTCAAAGACAACGGTTTTGCAGGGAGGTGATTTGCCCGAAAATACGCACAAACGGTAGGTTTTTTACCAGTTAAGGGCAACGACCTTATAGAGTCTGCTACTATCTGTAGATCCCTCAGGACCCATCCGTAGCTGTTTGTTATCATAAATGGCAATATTAGGGTTTTAATTTAGTAATTACTTGTTTGTTTTATTTGTTATATATTATTTATGATATTTCTTTATTTAATTATTCCATTAAATAAAAGTTACATTTAAAAAAATATATTAGCTAATATAGAAATATAATTTATTGATTGTATTTACTGAATAGTAAAAGAATTGTTTTGCTTTCACCAGAATAGATTTCACCAGAATTCCTATATGCGAGTGAATTCTTAGTATTAAACTATAGATTAGATAAACTTGAATTACTTAAAAGAAGAAGAATAAGAAAAATTCTAGGCCCAGTGAAAACCACAGAGGTACGGAAACTAAGATCTAATGATGAATATACAGGAACTTAGAAAACATAACAGAAACGCTAAGAAAAATGAGACTATTATTTTTTGGACATGTTTTCAGAATGGATGATTCGAGATTAACAAAAAGGATATTCAAGTACCTTTGGGAGAAAAAGTCAACAATAAGCTGGATTCGAGAGGTAAAGAAGGATTTGGAAAAAAACAATATAAGGGAAGACGACACTATGGACAGAGAGATTTTTAGAAAGAAGATCTTGAATGTGGAAGGATTCCAGGGAAGAGTGAAAAAGAAACCTGGGGTGAGATGGTCTGAAGAAAGAAAGAAACAACATAGTGAAAGATGAAGGAATATTGGAAGGGACAGAAGAGTAAACAGGCAAGTGGGAAGTATTGAAATTGGCACGTGGTCCTCAGCTGGCATCATCGGGGGGGAAGAAGAAGAAGAAATAGTTTTCACAAATGCGTTTTGGTGAGCATACTGATTAATATCGTCTGCATAATGAAAACGAAATCAATCAAACTATTTAAGGCGATTTTGAGGATTAACAATTTAAGAAATCCTACCTTGTGAAAGCCACTGTTGCAAAATTATTTGACATTTATTATCGGGCAAAATGGATGACGGGTGTTCTTCGCTCCGTTGGTCCGGATGTTTGATGGTCATTAAAATGTTTAGCCGCCACAGATTAATTATAAAGTCAATTATTGCGTAATCTAAAGCCTTTTCAGAATCAATCTCAGAGCCATAAAGGTTGAGTTAGTTAGTGAGACCGGTTCTTGCCGTAGGTTTCATCTTCACTTAAGCTCTTCCCTTCAGATGAATATACAAAACTGGGTTACTGTACTAAATTAAATTTTGTTTCTTTTCTTTTTTTTTTTTTTTGTATAATGCTGTTGATTAGTTCTACACTATAATGTTTTAGCTGTATATTTATCAATTTATCACTGGGAAATCTACTTAGCACTGATATTTCTTATTCAAAATCTATTTATTTCTACTACCGGTATTAACTACGTTTGGTTCTATTTAGTTCAAATAGTGTTTAATTACATATCTTTTTATTAATAACTAACCAACGTTTTTGTTCATGTAGTATCGAAATGTAATATGTAATATTATTTCCATTTTGAAGTGCACAAATAATCAAGTGAAATAAATTATTTGTTTAGACATTAGTGTAAACATTCCAACAAAAAAGCTTAGAATGCTTTGTTTTACCATTGCCCAAATTTTTATTATTTACCTCTCATGAAACTTTTGGGTTATAAAATTGTTCTTTTGAAGGAACGATGTAATAACGAAATTTATGAGAATTTCGACTATGCACACACGTATATCTTTATACTATTTGAAGACACCTTTTCAGAACGAAAAGGGAATAATACCAATGGGGGAAAAATTAAAAAAACATACAAACCTAAAAATTACACTAACCAGAGAGAACATCCCACCAAATCCAAGGCCTAATTGCAACTACGGCATCACAAGGGATGTTACCTGACCTATCTGGATGAGTTAGATAAAAACAGCTGCTAAATACTAAATGCAAAATACACTCATCAAACTTCAAAAAGCTCAACCATAATAATAATAAACCATACAAAAACAGAAGTCGAGAGACCATAATAAAAAAAAAATTAAAAGTGCAAGAGAAAATGGACACAATAGTGGAAAAATTGTTTAGACATTAGTAGGAAAATGCAACCGAAAATTCTCATAACTAAAACAGGTATGTTTTAAAATCTAAAAAATGCTTGAGAATATTTCGTCTATCCAAACATCATCTGGGCTGAAAGAGATATAACATATCATATATAATCACGAATCTTTTTTAAAATTCGACTATGCATACACGCAGATCTTTGAAAAATATTTTTTTTTTAGTATAATGAATTTTTTTTTGTCAGTAAAATAGTTTATTGAAATTTGATAACTAGGATAAAAATAGAAATCCTAGACTATAGAAGGTTCCGTTTATCGATAATATGCTTCCGATCGGTCAGTATATCAACCAACTGTCCCATTAATCAACCTTGTTCTCTATTTCATGAGCTGAAAATAAATTTGTAATGCAAATTTATTTCAGTTTATTAGTGGATTTATTACTGCGAAGGTTTTGAGAATTAATTTTCAGATCCTGGAATATGGGCCAGATCCGTCTCCTTATTGATTTCCAAGAATTTTCCTGTACACGTCATGGTTAGGAACACTTAAGAGGAATATGTTACTATGAATTATTATGTTACACACTAATATATAAATATTGTAGTTATATTCTGTCATTAATTAGATCAAACGGACATCGGGCAAGAGGGATTGAGGGACCTCGGTGGGGCACTTCCGTGTAACTTAAATGGCGCAATCCAGCATCCTTGATCCGGTTTCGGCCGACTCGATCGAAGGCTGGTATTCTTTCAATGTCATAGCCCGCTCCTGTTAAACACCTACGGTACCGGAATTCGGGATCCACTATCCCAACTGTTCGGCAGGATAAGCGTATACCTGATTGACCTTTATTAGGCACCAGAAGATGGAAGATGGAAGAAATTTTCTTAGGCTTGGTAAAACATTTAGGTAATATTTTATTACCTATCGTTTATTTATCCATCTTACTCTATCATGTGGAAATGTACGTTTCAATGCAACCTAATGTAATTTAGTAGTGAATATTCTGTGGTTACAGAATAAGACTGTTTAGGGAAAGTATAATGCTACAATTAAGGATTGACGTCTTATGAAATATTTTTTATAAAAATATATTTATTGAAATTCACAACTGTATTACAACAAGTAAATAGAGTGAATGGTACATAACGGCATGGATAAAGAAAAGTATTGGCTTTAATAACTACCTAATGGTTGTACTCAAATAATAACTTCATTTCAGAAGGTTGCGATGCAATCTTCTTTTCATACGTCTCAGAGGATTATCGGAATTCAAAGTAGTAGCTAGATCTGAAACTAGTGGGTTTGAGTGGGTGAAAAGATTGTCGTGCAAGGACTGGTATCAGGTTCGGGGCAAATCATCGACGTATGGGCCATGGAGGTCATTATGGGTGACTTAATTCGTAACAAAGTAAGCAGCATTAAGGATTTTATTGTATCCTGACAGTTATACGAGAGGAATTCGATGGCTTGGAGGAGCCCAAAGCTGTACTCTGTAAATCCAAATAGGTCTTTTAATAGTCATGCATTTTAATAGTCGCTCATGAAATCTAATCTTTCTCACTTAATATATTAAGTATTTCTTATCATGTATTAGTTCTCAATAAGCAAATAGTGTGGTATTATGGCGTGAGGTGTGGTAGGCATGAAGAAAATCAGTCCCCTTGATTGATTTTCTCACCTTTCGTAATTAATGGAGAAGAACTCTCACCAAACACACTAGTCTTCCACTCGATTTAATTTACGTACCGGTCGAAGTCATAACTTTAACATAGATATTTTATATGAAACTCATTTGAATAAGTGGTTAGGTCGAATCGTACTGAAGGAAAAGGCATCGTGTCATTCTTGTATGGCCTAAATGATTAAGTCAGGTTTGAAAGGGAGTCTTTGCTTATATGATGACACCATTTAGTTTTGGCTTTAAATGGGCTGCTATAATGGCACGATTCCGCTTCCCCATGAACAAGAAAATCATTCTGGACTGAATTCGACTTAACCACTTATTCACCGGAGCTGTAGATATAATCGATGTGTTTATTGTTATTCTTTTATTTTCGGCGTCAGTTGATAGATGTAGTATTTTGGTTTTTGTCAATCACGAATAATTTAAAAAATTGGTAATTATGTCTACGGTTCTCCATCCTAGTTTAAAAAAAAATACATTGTTGCGAAACCCCCATTTGCGGTTACGATAGTGTACTATTTCGGATTGAGGATTTTATAGTTTTGTGTTGACTTTGACTAGTGACTGACTTTTGTTTCCGGCCGAGCCTAGTGATTTTAATGTTAGCTATGCTTGCGTAGGATGCAGGTGTTATGTAGTTTCTTTCTTGTTGCATGTCATTGTTAGAGTGTCGGTGGTAATAGGTTTTATTGTTGTTTTATATTTTAACAAAACAATTATTATGATTGATAACTGCCATCAACTCTGCCCGTCCATAACTTTGATCGTTTAACCATGGTCATAAGAAAGGGAACAAAAATGCGAACTGTTAAAGCCATTATAAGGTGCCTGAATGGTGTAATGACTGCATTAATGATAGCCAGCGCTCGTAAATATCACTTTTACACTTGCCAATCCCCCGACAATAGGTCAGTAATTATTCTTCAATAACTTTTTTAGCGGGAGTTGAAAAATGCTGAGCTCTGCACTTATTAATTTTTTAAAAATAAAATAAACACATTAATAAAAAAAGGTATGGTACATAGATTATAATCTAGATAGATAATTATCTATCTACTAGTGAAAAGTAAGCGGATTCATGTTATTTTCGTACTTCGATGCTAAGTCAGACATCGGCTTGAAATGGAGACATTCCTTATATCACAACTCCATTTAAAAGGAATGACACGATTCCTTCAATACAATAACCCCACTCTGAACAAATTCGACTAGGCAGCAGATATAAAAAATCGTTTTCTCATTTCGCAAGTTGTTAAATTGAAAACATATTTATATATCTTATTTGACATTGAAGAATCATTTGGAAAAAAAATTACTAAAGATAATTCAAGTGTTAGCGGATGATTTAGCTATAGCCGCACTTGACCTTCAGGTTTTCCCGTAATTTAGGATATTCGGTCTATATAAATTGGATACTTTCCATTGAGGGAAAACCTGGCGGTCGATCGTGATCTCAGCCAAATCCCTTCCCTAAACAGAATTTCTTAGAATATCAGAATTTTAAAAATAAATTCATTGCATGTACCTGTTCGTTGCAATATTTTTATCAAATGCTATATTTTGTTGTGATGTACAGCCCATATTATCCATTCTTAATATTTGAAACGCATTTCTAGGCATGAGAAAAAAAGTATTACTAACCACAATACCCTTTATGTTTGTAGAAGGTATAAGATTCGTCAGGTCGAATATTTTACATAGCTCCACAGTCACGATATTGACGTCATATTTTTCTGTAACTTAATTATAGAAAGGGAAAAAATCATCGTAAGTAACGTATCGTCAGTCTAATTATTAAACGTCGTTTTTTGGTATTTCTATCTATTTTATAGTATTCAAGTAAATTCTTTGATTGAACGCTTAATGCAATCGTGAAAGTATGGGTGTTGGTATTCTGAATTGTCGGTTAAATATTCGTTCACAATTAAATCTCCATTTGATAAAAGGATTCACAGAATTTTTTTTACAAACTTCATTTTGAAAACTTTTCTCTCTATTTTGGGTATGAACTTTATAGAGGCTGTTTTAGCCCATGTGGGGTCTCCTGATCCCTCAGAATTTATGTCCAATATATATTCAAGCCGAATTTGAACCCGGAGCATCAGCCCTCACAAAAACTCAGCGCTCTATCACTGAATCTCCCCGCTACCAAATATTCTAAAAATAAAAACATTTTCTTAAAAACTTGGACTTTCATTTTTTTTGCTTTGATTTCAATTTTTTTCTTTACTTTAAAATAATAGGAAATTACTAATGACATTGCCTTACTTAAATATTTAAAAAATACCTTTCAATTTTATCTCGCCCAGACAATAAAATATCTTTCTTCAGGCACGGACGCGTCGCCAAAGACAATCCCGAGATAATGGAGCAGTAACTTCCTCGGATGGCAGGAGGCTGAAGATATCGATGGACATCAGGCGAGCCAAAACTACCAAATGTACTTCCACTCTTACACTATCTAATCGTCTTTCCGAAAATGGAGAATGTCGGCTCAGGAGTTCTCTTGTTTCACTCTTTCTCCGAACGACATAGTTTTTTCCGTTGTTTTTTTAATGTCCTTTGTCCTTTAACTTCTTGTTTTTGTACTTCTTCAGAACACGGATTCAATGGGCTACCTGAAAATGGCGACAGGATAGAGCCATCCGGTCGTGTCGGACAGAAATCCATTATGGGACCTGTAAAGATAACAGAAATCTGCTACTGTAAAAATAAAATAAATAAGTCTTTTTTGTTTAGCTATTTATACAAACAACTTTTTTTTTCGTATTGACCACTCAGAATCATGCAATAACATTATTTATTTCTTATTCTCTGTCTCCGATTCTCCTTCATGCCAGTGGTTGCTGTGATCTTCTGTCTAACTTCGTCCAACTTTCTCTTGTATTTCTACATCCTTAAACCTTTCCAGATCTTTTAATTTGCTCCCAAATTCACTTCCTCCTGATATATATTAGACTCTGGGATACTCAACGTTTCTAAATCTTTCCTTACTTCTTTATTCTACGTTGTAATGGTTTATTTCTTTCATTTCATCTACTGATGTTTTTTCTGTCTCCAATATTCCTTTATGCGTTCACTGGAATGATTAATTTGACCCTCTGTAAAACTTTGTCCAAGTTTCTCTAGTCTTTTTTGTCCTGAGAACCTTTCACCTTGGCTCGAAATTCATTTCTTTCTAGCATATGAGACTCGGTGATGTTCCATTTTTCTAAACCTTTTCAGTCCACGTTGTGATGGTCTTCTGATTCCAGAAATATTAGCTTGATCAATCTATGTTTGTTCATTCTGTATAGATTTCCGAGGAATGACAGCCTCATCTTCTTATGATTTTTATAAGAATATTTAAATAACTGTTAAGACAGTCTAATCACTTTAAATTATAGAATTTTGTTTCATTTATTTTTTTTATTCAGATATTTTTGGCTAGTTTTCTTAATGTAAGAAAGTCCATCATGTTGTATTACATATAAATAAAACATTATACTTAGTTTACACTCTTGGTCATGAATCATTTTTCAGATCAGGTGCAAACTTCAAATCCAACAATCAAAATGAAATGCGAAATTTTAACTAAATTTGAAACGATTACTAATGGGCTATATCATCTTAAGAAAAAAACAACATGAAAAAGAACATACCTAATTTATCGGTTAATGCAGCATAGACTGAAGACTCTCGTAATGTGGGTATGTTCCTTGTCCATTTCTTCGTGAAAAAGCATATTTCGTTGATACTCCTATCACATTAAGGATAAACTGGTAGCCCACTCTATTGAGTGCATTGACCCATATATAAAAGAGAGGTAATAAAAATTTAATTAATGACCCTAAAGCGATGCAGGTGTGAGGTGCAGTGATGGACGAGCGCTGGGTGATGAGCGAGATCTCTCCATTGTCCCATCACTAGGCTCAGTTATCTCTAATCCCTGCGGTATTTTGTTTATTTATTTTTAACTGGTTAATTAAACTTATATTTTTAATTTCTATAGTTAGTATCTAGTATGTAATCGTTGGGATCGAATATAAGTGTTCGAGAATGCAATGAAACAATACAATTATAACTGGCTTGATCATTGACCATAACCCTTTGTCAGTCTTTTGTCATATAATCAATGTAGGCTCTCAATACAATATGCTATAAAAATTCAAGTATAGGTACTAGGAACTTGTTTATTTGTCTCAAGTGTATCGCTATTTGTATCAAACACCTTTTCTTCGATGTATTTTTTACTTTCCTGAAAACATAAAGAATTATAAACAATTTTGAAATATTAAAGTAAAATTTTCTCCAGAGCGCACGAAATTCATGAATGGTAAATTGTATGTACTAATCAATCTGCTAAACCTTCGGAAACTAATCAGTATCATTTAAATTCAGTTTAGTTCCTGTAAAATATTGTACTATAACTTTTTATTATACATTATCGATGAAATATTGGCATTTTTTTTATTGGTGTGGAAATGGTTGGCTGAATGAATCATAGAAATGTTTGAAATGGTCGGGGGCTGCAGTCAATACACACATGTAATTTTACTGTTGTATCATCTTCAAGATGTTTTTTCATTTTTATTATTTCTCATCAATTATTTCATAATTTATCTTATGCCCTCTGTATTTCTTTCTTATCATTCCTATCATATCTGTTTAAATAACCTGTAATATTCTATTTTGTACTGAATTTTTATATAGTTATTCTATTTTGTTTTATTCTCAGCCCTGGTGATAGCCTAAAAATTTGACCGAAACGTTGGATTATTTTTTGTAGTCTTTATTTACTGCATCACCCTCAAACTTTTTTTTTCTTCATTTCTGAAATAACTAAATATCTTGATTGAACTAAAATCAAAGGCATCCGCCCTTCTGAAGTACTAGGCATTAAAACAGTCATTTATTGAAAAGCTAGATTATATAAATTAAATAAATACAAACGTAGTCGAATAAACTTTTTTTTTAAACGTTCTCTTCGATAAGTATCGTCGTGTTTGCAATGTGCATATATTATACTTTACTTACGGAACTAAAGAGTGTCACACGGTTGCGAGCCCATGCTCTAAACTAACACCTGGCGAGTGTAACCAATATAATTAATGTGGTTGTATCTATTTTTTCCAACTTTGTTGATTTTTTTAAACCAAAAATAAAATCTGTATTGATACTCAATGGTGAAACTTATGAATGGATTACTTTCATTGAGATATTTAAACCTAGTACATTATAATATCATAAGAATAGGTCGCCAAAACCCACACCCTGTCATCTGTGCAATATTGTCACCACCCGTGCACAACAAATGGATCATGAGTCCCATTATTTTTCCTTCGTCCCCTGCCATTGCTGGATCATCAATTCTCTCCGTACCTTATTATTTTATCTCGGATGTAATCTGGAAATGTATTAGAAAGTACAACTGACTTAAATCGAGACTATAAAAACCTTAATTGCTTTGGGGATCTCCAAATGAAGACGTGAGCGATGTTCTGAATGAGACGCGGAGAAAGGTGTTCTCGCCTCGTACGAACTGTCCAGAGCTATAAATTAAATTTACATCCGGTGGGTTCTCCGCTTAGTTTTTTATACTTTAAATGGGTTGTTATTTTAATTATTTTGTGTTCTTGACTGATTTACAAGGGCCCTTGACGATGGAAATGAGAAAGATTCAGCTACAGTGCGAAGTAGAAGGATTTAAGTTATCCCAATTAGGGAACATAATATAACTTACTCTTAATATTATTATGTTGGACATGTTTTATGAGTCACAAATTATTAATAATTATAGTTATTATTACCGCCTGGTTTATTTCCGATCTCTTGTATAACTATTTTCTAACATTTTGGTTATTTCTCCAATTCCAACACATTGTCGTGTAAAACCTATAATCAGTGGATGGTAATGTTGAATCCCTAGGATCATTATTTTTTAACTTTTAATCAGGATTATGATTTTTAAAGATTATATCTTTTGAAACATACAATTTATAATTTGAGAGGATTTTTTTTTATGGTTGAATATAAAGATTTATTATTAAATCCAGATAATTAATTAAATGATGAAGGAAAACATAAATGCACCTACAATAGAACACATGAAACGCATGTATTGTCTGTGTCATACAATGAAGCTTAGTGAATCGATGTAACTCTTTTCTCTTTTATTTAATGAAACTGACCGTATCATAACTCATCAACCTTCACCAATTTTTTTTTTCAACATTTCTCTTTAATTGCTTAGTATTTGTTATGATTCACAAAAAAAGTATATACTTTGAAATATTAAAATACAATTTTAAATCAAAAACAAAATATTTCATCACAGAAAATTCTCCTAAGCATTATTCATGAATCCTAATTTTATGAATAAATCAATCTGCATGTAATCATAAATGACTAATAAACATTAAAACGAATTATTGAGTTGTATATATATAAATATAGACAGTTTAAATTTAAGTGGTGATAAAAATAACACGAATTTTCATCCTTATCTTATCAGTGGTCTAGAATCGTCCATACTTGTTACAAGAGTTGCTGTAAATGGAGCCTATTCGAGAAATATCACAACTTTCGTAAATCTTAGGTGAAGTTATACAAGTCAGCGTAAAAAAGTCGTTGTTCTGTTTCAATCAATATAGAAGGCTGACGACGATAAAATGTTATAACGCAACCTTTTAATGTTATACAACATGTTTAATGGTGACAAACCACCACTTTAGAAGCGAGAAAAAAGTAAATTAGTTAAGTTATTTAAAATATAGCTTTTTCGTAACTATTTAAATAATTAAACTAAAGATTGAAATCCCAATGCAAAAAAATCGAGTAAAGAAAAAAAGGTGTGAGCTTAATTGAAAAAGAAAAAACTGCTATCAGGTTGAAAAATTAGCCTTTCAGCTTTAAACATTTTAACAATATCTTTTCATATTTTTTTATAAACCATTTATACCTTTCATACTGGAAGGTAAATCAATGAGATGCTCAAGTATAGAGTTACACAAGTAGCAAACACCTTTATAATTTTTTATAATGTAAATATCAACCTTTTAGTAATAAATAAATCACCTATCATCGATACAACTGCGAAGTATCGAATGTAAAAAAACACATTTTTCGTTTTCGATCTATAGCGTTTTTGCTAGGATTGATAGTTGATATAAAATCCATAAAGAGTCATATATAAACCCCAATAAATTATATAGCACTTGAATTATGTAGGGTCACCTATGGTGTATTATGTAGTGGTTAGCATGACAACCTACAATGCCCAAGATCGCGGGTTCGTAGCCCGGCAGGTGGCCCTAGGATTTTTAAAGTAAGTAAACATTTCTTAGTTATGCCGTCCTTCGGAAGGGACTTAAAATGGTTATCCCGAGCCTACGATATCAGGTACTCGTTTAAGATCCCGATCCTTTTTAAACCTTGATAGGCAAAATTTAGAGCTCCCACTGCAGTATCGTCCGGTGAACCATAGCAGCATAAAGTGACCTTAAATGAATAAACAAACACTATTTCCATAATTTCAGTTTCTTAGCGTTTGTAATGACGATGTTAAGACGAATTACTCTGATTAAGAGATAGAGTTAGTTGTTCCGCAATAGTTATATGATCTAATTCCAGTTATTTCTGAAACTATACGAAGCGACCATAAAACACGACTGTAATAGGATACAGGAACACGAACTTTAATGAGATTATTTCAAATTTATAGCGTAATGTGGATCCCTTGCTGGTATGTTTTATTTTCATTTGCTGATTTATATGTCTCTCACGAAATCCCTCTTAGTATAAATCTGTCAGACCGACTTCCACAATCGGCTTTTTATGAGGAAATCCGACTTTTCTTAAGCAACAGTTGAAATCGAACATGTGGGTCGAGTGCATACCGAATTAATTCCTTTAATGATGATATTATGTGTCACTATAGTTTTTTTTATATTTCTCAATTCAGTTCCATAGCTCTGTTTTTTTTTCTAGAAGATTTATTCTCAATAATTTTTACAGACCGGTAATACCCCTATTTGGTCTAAGAGATAGCAATTTGTCATATTGGCAGACCTGTTGAAGGGTATAAATTAAAGTTGTTGAACCATTGAACTGTTTTTCAACAAATTACTATTGCGAAATAAAAGTACCGTGGTAAGTCTTAGTCCCTTAATGTGCATAATTTTTTAAATTACTCGCTAAAAAAATTAAATCTAATTTATCATAACTGAATCGTTGTGCACAGGAAACTAGTTCTGCATCGTTATTATTTCGACATTTAGCAGGTAGATCATATGTCATGAATATATCACGCACGAATATTATTTTGATGTTATTTTTACATATTAGTGAAAAAATCTAGCATTTTGAATGTTTGTAAATGAGAAATTTTAACAAAATTTCTCGAAAACAACAATTATTTTGGAGAAATACTTTTCCTTTTTTCGTTTTCAAACAAAAAAGGTCCTTTGAAAACACTATATCCAAAGAAGAATGGATGCCACCACAATATGATTACAATTATATCGGTTTTTGATAGAATATTCATCACATATATTCAAGCCGATTATTTGAAGTTAGAGGAAAGAAATTTATGTTCTGTTGTTTTTAATATAAAGATATGTCAAATTATTCAAATTAAGCTTTATTAGAATAAAGCTAAAATACCGTTAATAATAAACACATTATATAATTGTTACACTAACAAAACTAAGATGATTTTAAATATCCCACTTTAAAATAAATTACTCTAAAAAATATGAACACCTTTATCAAAACGTTACACTTATACTCACTAAACTGTAATCTGTTAATGTACAGTTTTTAACTCATATTTGCGACAAATATACATGAAAAACTATCGTTTATCATAAAATAAATATTATCACAATAAATATAAAATGGATAAAAATATAAATTTTTGTCCATACTAGACCGTAAGAAAATTTACAAATTACACTTGAGCGATATGAACATTGCTAATTTGAAAAACATATATCAGATATTCGTTAATGTATTTACATATTTAAGCTCGTGCTTTAATGATAATCAGAATACATTTTACTTGTAAATAGTGCACACAATGTCAGCCAATTAGTCATTTCTGGATTTATGAACCTACTTCAGGAATTTTGAAGCATACGTCCCGAGTGGAAATTTCGCGTTATGTGTATATTGATGATCTCTCAAAGCTTCACAATGTTCAGAGCGATTCGAAGTTTATCACCGGATGTATTCTTTTTTTTTTTTACTCAGTATCTTGCTACCAAAGGCCGCCATTACAGTCTTAAATGTAAACTTAAAAAATCATCCCTTGTACAAATTTATATATTGCTGCTACCTTTTTAGAGTAAACGTGCAAATATAATTTAATAATGTTAATACATGGCATTTTATACATAATTACCTCATGGTCAATAAAAACATATATTAAATTGATAAAATCAATCTAAAAAACAATATACGTGATCTGTGGTTATTCCTTCTTGGTTATCTCTGAAATCGTTGCGGCTAAAGATTGTGAGGAATATTTATAAGGATAGGCCTTTTAATTTTTTTAAAATAATTATTTTAGTATCAAAGATTGTCACATAGATTATTGAATAAACAGTATGACATCAAGGCTCCATTACTATATTAAACGATAGGAAGAAGTGCTGGCACCAATGCATCTCATTATGTCAGAAACCTTTCGATAAGCGATGGATCTTCTTAAGACGTAGTAATTGAATGATATTTCTTACATTATTAGATAAGCTATTTTTATAGCGAAAAGTGGAATAAATAAAGAACAGTTTCGGATGAAATAGTAAGTTCGCATTATTCTGTTTTTCTTACTTATTTCTTATGAATTACAATACAGTGATAAAATTATACTCAATAAAGAACCTTCTTTTAACAGAATTATTATTGCTATATTTTAGAGTAAGATCGCGTGCATTTAAAATCAAAGGATACCATGTCACTTTTGTGTATTTGTTCAATGAATCAATTTATAGTTTTTATTTGAAATTTGTTTCTTCGTTACTTAAGGGAGAGGAGTGGCTCAGTGGTAGAGTACTGAGTTGCCATGCCGGAAATCCTGGTTCAATCCCCGTTGCAGACCATGATTTTTATTTAGTCTGTTTGCAGCGGGAGATGGATCACATAGGATCTAGGACCCTCCTGGGGCCCACCCAGCCTCTATAAAATATTATAAAAATAGGGTATCCAAAATAAAGGGAAAAAATCTGGTGGTTGAGCGTGACCTAGGACAAGTCACCTCCTTGCAGAACCGTTGTCCATGAAACATTACTGAACCCCAGACCCTTCATGGGTTGTAGTGGTACAGGTTTTTTTTTTTTTTTTCTTCGTTACTTATAGAAACAGCTTTTAAAAAATTTATTATTTTTATTAGCAGTAATAAGTAATTGGAAGTATTGATAATAGTATTTATTTATGACAATTTACCTAAAATATTAGCTACTTTGTAGTAGTAGTGTCCTTTATCTCCAGGAGACATATATGCAAACATAATTACCATATAGACAATCAGAACCTTATATGACTTTTATAAAATCAATCAATAATATAAAATACATGTTCTGTAATTATTTCTTATAGGATTAAGAAGAATATTTAAAAGGATTGAGCTTTTAAATTTTTTTTAAGAATATCAAATTTAATTAATTAATTTAATATCAAACATTACCATACGTATTATATTAATAAGGCGTCAATTTTATTATTACATGTTATTTTTAACGTGAAAATTCGAATAAATAAATAGTTTCGGTTGATGTATTAACTTCACAAATTAGAATCTAATACTAACTGTTTTTTTTTGTTTTACGGCATTTCAAACGTGTGTATTTATATGAGTAATACTTTATGAAATTAATGAATAACCCTCTTTATTTATAAGTTGAAAAGGGGTAGTATTGCTATTGTCATTTGGTAATATTCTTGTTGCTCACTATTTTTTCTCGTTGTAAGTACTATTATTCAAAAACATAGATAGCTCTTTGATGACCTAAAACAAGAAAGAATGACTTTCTTGAAAGATTATGTACTCCAACTATAAATCATCGACTAGAGGACAAAAAGGCAAAGACTGAGGGCTTAAATAGAGGGGATAAGAGGCGGTATTTTTATTGTGTGCGGTTGGCGGCCCTGCTATAATCACGGCGCACGTGCTCGCCCGTGTAGGTCGTCATGTAGGCGAGTCCCACCAATCTCATAATGGCTCCTTTCCTGTCCTCCTTATTGTTTATTTATTCATTCTTTAATTGCTAAAGTCATACCTTGAATAATTATTGTTGTTAAAAAAAAAAGTTTCTTAGTCATTTGTTAGAGTTCCTTAGCTTTGAAACAACTAAAATATTACAAAATAAAACTTTTCAAGAATAATCTAACCATCAGTTCTGCAATTCTATATTTTTTTTAACATTTTGCCAGTAAAGACGAAAATTTTATTTTATGTTTTTTTTTTCTAATAATATTTATCTAAGTAAATATCATCGATTTATTCAGCTGGTATCAGTTCCGTAGGTTGTCGCTTCGATTAAAGTCATAACAAGTTTCAACTATTCATTCGTTTCCTTTTTAATATTCTGAAAAATAAATATAATCGTGAGTTTTAGCTTGAAAAAAAGTGTAATTATGGGAAATGTTTCAACAAACATTTCAAAGTATAGACGATGATGTAACCTATAAAGTATGTGCTAGTCGCTTCTTTAAATTATATACAGTCAGTAATAGTGATTATTACTGTCAATAATTATTAAATTATTTGTATTTTCTATGATATTGAAAAGGTAAAGAATGAAAAGTTAAAACTTGTAGTGATTTAACACGAAGCGACAACCTGCGGAACTGATACCGGTCAGTTTAACTAGGTACTAATCGCAATTTCAAGTTTTATATTCTTATGAATCCTTACATACCACACTAAATTTAAAAAAAAATCTTAGGACTAAGTTCGGTAGCATTAAAATTATGTCATTTTTGTTTTGCTTTTTAGTTAATTATAAACATTCTCTTAAATCATTATTTTTCTCTTCATTACTGGCATTTATCTGTATATAATTTTCTGATAGGAAACAGTAACCACCTATTATTAAACTTTTAATAAAAACGTTATACGTTATTCCTTGACACATTTGAAAACTCATTAACTAGTTTGTTAATAAAATAATATAATAAAATAAAGGTTTGAACTAAATTAATTATGTTATTTTAAAACATGATAGGGATCGATTTTAAATGGACTTTATAAGAAACTAAGGATTTAAAAGAATATGTATAATAGTAAAACAATTTAAAAATAATTAAAATAATGTTGTATATATTCTTGCTTTTTAAAAACAATTTTCAAAGTGATAAAAAAAATGTATTAGTGAGAATTTCATATTATACACAAATTGGCATGATACGTCTGTGCATAGCGTTGGAAACTTTAACGGTGGGTCAGGACGGAAAGCTCTCATTAGTGATATTAATAGTGGATAAAACATCAGTTGGGAATTATAGTGGCTGGTGATAGCTTTCTATTAGTGACCACCCAGGCACCGCATCACACTAATCGTCATGGTACTCCGTTTGTAGGCCTTCAAGAGATAGTTGTTTATCCGGCCGTCGTGACCTAAGGCTTTGTCTCCCATTAACCGAAATTTTTATATTTTTCCCAGATTAAGTTTTTTTTATTGACATCCTTAAAATTACCATAATTCATTTTTTAAAAGTAAATATTTAATGGAATTAAAACCCATCATTTTTATAAATTATTTTTCTTGTCCATTTGAATTCATCCTCGATCTTATAAGATTCATCCTCCAATATGGTTAGCAAGAAATACAAATTTTAATGAATGCTAAAGTAAAAATGTGCCTATTTTAGGTTTCTATGTTTTAACTCGAAAACGAAAAATGAATTTCTCTTGAAATAGTGCGTATACCAATAGGAGGATTATTTTGTTTTTGTTAAAATTGACAAATACTGTTTGCTATTCATATTTCTAAACATGAGTAAAACTATGTGTTTTGCTGTAGTCTGTCAACTTTGTCATATTCACAAGAAACAGTTAATCGGGTGACATGTACGGATCCTTATCATACAAACTAATAAGTAAAACCATAAATAGAACATCTACCTTTTTCTTAATTATAAGATGAATAAATACGGTTGAGTGAAAAAATAGCAACATATAAACTTCTAAGCATAAATATTATGAACGCTAATTATAAATTATCATTAAGACATAAGACAGCCAGGAGGATATTAAATTACGTAAAATATGATCGAAAAGTTAACTAGCGGTTTCATGAAAGCTATGAAGGCGCAATCACATGAAAAATATGTAAAAAGCATATCTTGAACATATTTTCATTTTCAGAGAAATCATTATTTTTAATATGCCTATAGTACATTATTATATTCGTTTTATTGGTCTCCATGTATGCATAGATTATTATCTTCTAATTCGTTTATTGGAATGTATTTAATATTTACACATATATAAAAATTTTCAGGTGGAAATGGTTGTCTGGATATGTCTAATAAGAGTGTAAAATGGCCAGGGGGCACAGCCGATAAAATGAACAAAATAAGTTTAACTTATTTTAGTTGTGCCTAAGTTTCGACCTAATTTTTAGATCATCATCAGGGCTGAGAATAAAATATGTCTATCTTATTTTGTGCAATTATTGACTCCAACCCCTGGCTTTTACGCTCTTCTATACAGTTTACCTATCGCCCTTATTGGTGATTGGATGATTGTTGAATTTGAGTTATTAGCTTGATCATCAAGCAATGAATTAAGAGCGTAATTCAAACATTAATCAATTAGTAATTATTAATGGTCTAATAGATGAATGATTATTAGGCCCTATTAGAGGCTGGCCAGGGAACAAAAGCTCATTAGTCAACCACTTCCTCTCATTCTGTCGAAGACCGTTCGTAATAAATCCAAGAGTATGTTCCATCCGGTTGCTCCTTATATCTATATAATTATCGAATTAAGTAATTAAATAAATAAGGCAATAATTCACTATTAATTTTACGTAGGTAGCCAATTACCTGCCTCGTTACTCTGGTAAAGACGTGCAATACGTATGGCGAATGGTTGGAGTGCTCTTCGTGGGCGACCATTGTTTTCCTAACTGTCGTCTGTATCTTTGTGTATTGTTCATTTCCGCGCGTCATCTTCCCTCCTGAGCTTTCCATTTGCATTTAGGTTGAGCCTAAATTATTGCGTAGGACGGATTCCATTGTCAGAAATATATTGGATGAGAGATGAGAGAGATTTAATTTGAAATGCCTCCATTCAAGAACGGAGTTATTTTAATAAATCTCGCGTTCAGGCGATCGCCTCGCCCCACATACATATTATATATCACCGCTATCAAGTAGGTCAGTTATGCAGGCCTTAGTTATAATAGCGTGTTGCTTAGGTGACAAAGTTCTGTAATACTTAATATCACCATTAATATCAAGCGTCGGCGGCCTTAAGTTGAGCCGTAAAAGAGCATAACTATTAATTCAGGATTTGTACAAATTACCTCAGTTTCAATGCCATAAATATGCTTATTAATAAATATGGATTGATCAGAAAAAAATTATATGTAGATTAACTCTTATGAGGGAACTTATATTCCTGAATCTGATAAAAGTTATTTTTTTAAACTTTTTACTGTACTCGTATTTATTTAATTTATACATATTCAGTTTGTAGAATAGAACTAAAAAGTAATATAAATGTAGGATAATTTACCCATAGAAGGCTTAACAGTTTTTTAATATGGGAATCCGAATTCATCCTCTTTACAATATGTCCTTATCACAAGGTTACTTCATAGCGATTGCTTCCAAGTAAATGGCATGAGTAATAAAAAAAATGTATAGAATAGAACAGAACGTGGTCCCCCAAACCCAAATAGGGACCAGATCCCTTAAGAATAACAGAAATGCACAAAATTAAATAAATATATATCTGTCCAAAGGCCTACATTATCAGAATAAAACAATATTTACATAATATCTTGAATGTAAATAACTAATAGGTATGTTTTGGTAGATAATTAGAAAATGTAATACACCAATAAAATAAAGAAACAGACAAATTTACAATACAAAGAAATAGGCTTATATAAAAATAAGTGAATAAATAATATCTCATAATAATACAAAAAATGATATGATTATAAGTGAGGAATATTTACAGTAATTCATCGATCGATTAACTTGAATATAACTATAAATTATTTAGTGATTACAGATCACCTGTTTGGGAATTTAGAAGATGTAGGAAGATTTTGGATTTAAATGAGGTTAAAGAGGACGCATGACGGATATCGAGTGGGAGTGAGTTCCAAAGAGAGATAGAACGGGCGAAAAAGGAACGCTCTAAAGTTTTGGTTCTATGGGAATGGATATAAAGATCGGAAGGGCGAGACCTTGTGCCCTGGGATTAGATAGAGGATTTGAATTGTAGGAGACTATAGATATAAGATGGATGTTGTGAGTTGATTGTTTGGTGTAAGTAAGAACCTACGGATAGAATAGAGTTTACGGAGTAAATTAAGAACCGAGAACAGAATGTGCTTTCGTATTAAAAACCATTTAAATCGATTGCGAAACAAGAATAAATAAACAGTAAAATCTATTGAGACGCAGGACCACCATCTGATATACACTAACTTATTTTTTACCCTAACTCTTTTGAAAGCTCATCTGGGTTAAATCTTTCATTTTTTTAAAATAGAAAGTTAGAATTGAAAATAATAATAGAAACATGCAAACCGCAATTGTATAAAATAAATAAATAAATAATTATATATATATATATATATATATATATATATATATATATATATATGTGTGTGTGTGTGTGTGTGTGTGTGTGTGTGTATAATGGCTTTAAATCTAAGATATAATGGTCATTATTTACGTCTTTTTGAAGATTTATTTCCCTCAAAACTATAGAGTATACTCACTAAACCAACATTACCATTCCCGAAAATTCGTCAAAACTCTTTTTCTGTATAATAATTACAACTAGTAGTTAAGTGGTCAGTAAAGACAGGGCAATCTGTGGGCTGAGTGCACTACACTTATAGCCCGGCTTCCTGCGATTCAATAAACTGCTACGTGAAGGTATTTCTAGCGGCAATGCAAACAGTCATTCATGATTTCGTGCTGCCTTGTCGGAGTCTATCGCTTCTTCGTGATGTCTCTGTCTGCTACTTATCTCTTATTTATCAGTACTACCATTACCCTAATTTTAAGAATATTAAAATAGATTTCACAAATATTTTAGCTACATTTAATCATTTTACTTTATACGTCGATTCATATTCATATATATTTAACAAATTTAATTGAGAATTGGGTAGCTGACAAATATTAAAAAAATATATGTAACTATACCTTTCATTTTTGCTCAAATAATTTAGAGAATAATTCTTTTGAATTCACAAGTAGTTCAACCAAGGCAAATCGAACATGATAATATTTTGATTTTTTAATGTGGACGAAATACGTTGTTTAGTCGAATACTGAACGGTCTATTGATAGAATAAGTCAAAGGAATCATAAAAACTTTGCAAACAGTTTCGAAGTTGTTTTTCAAACCTACCGGAAGAAAATGTCGATTAATCGGGTATTTAGGATCAAAAGCGGATTCCTGAAACTCTGAATATTACCAATTGACTTTTTAAGTTTTTTTCACTATTTTTGACAAGCAATAGAATATGTTCCTGAAATTTCAGGTGCAAAACCGGACTAAAACAATGAGAAATAAGACGACAGTCATGTTTGATTAAATTGTTTGTCTAAACAATCGAAAAAGTAAAAAAGTAAATGTTTGAAGTTTCGTAGCTATCCTGAACCCCTCAAATGCAAAATAATTAACACCAAACAAATGATACATTGTTTATGAAATTTTACGGGATATATGCTAAAGATTCTCAGGGTACAAGTACACCATAACCGATTTTGTCGGACCGAATTACTCTTACGATTAACTCGGACGTGCATGTGCTCACAATGCTTCCGACATAGGATGTTGCCGGTCTTTTGTAGTTAATTGTGGGCTTGACAAAGTGAAGACGCGTTTTTAAAATGGAGGAATTCGAAGAAATGTATCTTTTAGAAAATTCGTACCGCAATTTAATTCTAGACGTCGGCACGTGGGGGGAGGGGTATGGAGAGTCAGAAAAATACAAAAAAAAGTATAGGGAATGTATATCACCGACGTAAAGACTCGTGGGAGAAGTCCCGCCAAGTTCGGACTCGGCGTTTGATCGATCGTTTTTTATTTATTTTACCAGATCGGCCTGGTGGGCCTTTATATGGTTGTTATAATATTGATTTTATTGATAGCAATTGATTATGGGGGGGTATAGTCTCGTACAATAGACACCCCTAACTAAATACATCGTTATAACTATTGGTTAACTGTCTAAATATCTACAAATATAAAATAGCTGGAAAATAAATTTAAGGTAGTTATATCACTTTCTATATATACTTGTACAACTTATAATACGATGTCCTGCAGTAACCTGGGCTTTAGTCTTCGAGATGATGTCTGCTTTCCTAGGTTGTAATTTATTGCTCCTTTAACTGGTGGTAGATGGGTGTGAAATTTCCTGAATCTTTTTTTTATGTGGTCATCTATTGTTTCTATTTGTAGTTCTCGGCGCAGTTGACTATTTCTGATGAACCAGGGAGCATCCACTGCGATTCTTAGGACCTTGTTTTGAAAAGATTGCAATCTTTTTCTTTTCGTAAAGGATGCTGCTCCTCAGACTTCACAGCCGTACATCAGTAATGACCTTAGGACTGTTTTGTAAATGAGAATTGTTATCTCTGGTTTTAATTTGGATTTTCTATTTACTATAGGATAGAGCATTGATAACCTTGCGTAGGTTTGGGTTAATTTAATATTGATATGGGTATTCCAGGTTAGGCGGCGGTCCATGTGAACTCCAAGGTATCGTATAGCTTCGCTGGCAGGGTTCCATTTCACGTTTTTACCTACGAGGGTTAGCTCAGGTGGGTCTGGTGGGCGTCTAAGCGTAAAAACTTTTGAGGTACATTTTTCGATGTTTCCAGTAATCCTCCATTTAGTAAAGTATTGCTCAAGATCATCGAGGTGGCTCTGCAAAGTATTTCTGGCTATTATTATGTCATTGTGTTGGGAGAAACCGGCTGTATCGTCGGCGAACATAGCTATGGAGGTATGTGTATACTGGATGATATCGTGAAGATAAAAGTTGAATAGAATGGGAGAAAAGACTAAACCTTGTGGAGTACCTGCATGAATTTGTCTCACAGTTGAATATGTGTTATTTATTCTAACAGAGAATGTTCGACCGTTCAGGAATGAGCTCAGAATAGCATATAAATATTTCGGGGTATCTACTTTCTTTAGTTTGTATAGTAGACCTCGGTGCCAAACCTTATCAAACGCTTGTTGGAAGTCCAAGAACGTTACCTGCGTATGCTTCTTCATTTCGAATCCGTTTATTATGAATTCTGATAGTCTTGCTAGTTGGTGCGAGGTGGAATGACTATACTGAAATCCCAATTGAAAATCTGTGATAATGTCATTATTGTTAAAAAAAGAAGAAAGATGCCTTTTTATAATTGATTACAATAATTTTCCAATAATTGGTAATAAGCTTATGGGTCTATAGCTGCTGACTTGTTTAACGTTTTTACCAGGTTTGTGAATGACTATGAGTTCTTGATCGATCGAGAACGGGCGTTATCGGACGATGGTGGTTATAGTGGTGTAAGCACTCCCTTTGTTTTACATACGTTTGATTTGATAGGCCGAGATCGGGCGTTATCGGCCGAGAAAAGTTCGGCCGATAACCGTTTAGGTGTACGCGTACCCTCAGACTGTATTGATCTTTCAATAGTATGAATAAACTTGAGTGCTGATTATGGCTTAAAATTGTATTTTCAGATAACTTATGTAATCTGTTTACAGTCACGGATCGACTCTGTGGGATCTGGGAACCCTCTTGGGGGTCACCCAGCCTCTATAAAATGGGTACTCTTAATTGGGGGCGGTTGAGCGTGATCTCGGACGGATCTCCTCCCTCCACAAACGTCCTAGAAAGGTTACAGACTCTATCTACCATGTACTGAACCCAAGACCGTTCATGGATTTTAAAGCCTTTTTTTTTGTTTTATTGCTATCAATTTTACAATAGTATGATTGTAGTTCCCTAGAAAGTGAGGAAAATTGCAACGAGATTAAAAGAGACATCGATATGAATCGGATCGGGAAAGTAGCACAGTAATACATATGGAATGATGAAACGTAGAATTCCATATAAAATCCATTTATATCGATAATTCACCTCTCCGTAAACTATACTAAGATAAATGAATTTTATTTATTTATAAATCACCTCTCCTTATAAAATCTTAGTTGCTTTTTGACGCCTGGGATAATAAGAATAACTGGCATTCGTAGCTCAATCAAAGCGGCGTGAAGCCTGGAATGTACTCTTACTTATCCGCCAAGTCGAAAGAGTCGCTATTTTCCAAGCTAACACTTTCTCGACACGCTAAATGTCAAGGCCGCCTTTTATAATAAACTTGAAGCAAACATGGAATTCGCCTTGTCATTAATCAACGGCTTTGTCATTTTCTTTTCTTTCTAGAGCTTTAATTATTGGCAATTAAATAGTGCTTTATCTGATAGCATCCTGATTCGATGTCGGCTTCGTTCAATTTCTCTTAATTGTTATTGCTTTTATTACTAATCTTAGAGTGTTTGAGTATGTGTGTGTGTGTGTGTGTGTTTCTTAAGTAAATACTCTGTTCATATATTATATAATATATCATATATTCATATAATACTTACTGTAGTTAAAAATATATATACTATTGTATTTTATGTTAGCTAGATGAGTTGATTGTGTAGCACTGAAGGACACAATAAATCTGAAACACTGCTAGTAATTATATGTTGTATGTGAGTACACTTTTGTCTGTCTTTTTCGGATATAGAATTTTATTTTTAAAAACATTAATTGATTGACAATTAGAACTGTATTACAAAAGTAAAAAGAATGAATGATAAATTATGACTTGAGATGAAGGAAATTAGAGAAACTACCCACTTGTTGAACTCAAATAACAAATTAAACTTGAAAGATCACGAGGCCATCTTCTTTTTAGACGCCTCGGAGGATTATCGGGAATCGATAAGGTAGCTAGGTTTGAAACTAGTGGGCTTGAGTGGGAATAAAATTTGTTATGAAAGGATTGATATCGGAATCGGGCCAAATAGCAACAAATGGGAGGGGCATTATGGATGGCATTATTCGTAAAAAGTAGGGAGCATTAAAGATTTTATGAAGGGTTTTGGATTGTGAGGATTGGATACAAGAGAGGAATTCGATGGCTGAGTGGAGCCTCAAAGTTCTATTCCGTTAGTCCAAATGGTTCCTATAAAAGTTTTGTAAATAATTGGGAGCTTCTAGTGTTTGTCTAATAAGTGTTGAAGTAGCTTGAAACGTCTAGCAAGTCGCTTGAATAAGAATTTTTTTTAAATCATAAACGTCATCTGTTTCATTATCAAAACGATTCTAAATTAACTTCTGATTGTCGACATTTTTAAGTATATCACACTACTATCAACTGAGAAGTAGAACTAATATCTATATCCAACTATCAAACCTATTTTCCATGTATGTATTGTATTGCTTGTAACGTCAGGATATATGAAACTACACAATTTCACGTGTGTATTATTTCCTTCAATAACCCTTTGATGTATATTCCCGTGTGAAACTACACTTAGATACTGTCTTTAGTTCCTTTCCAACAAAGCTACTTGTTTTTTCTCCGAGACAAATATGGGTAAACTGCCATTGTTAGCATTTGCGCCATTAGAAAACAAGGATCATCGACCAGAAAGTTCTGTCTTTCTCCCGCTTTAAATTGCATTATTTAGCCTTTGTATCCTCCCGTAGAGCTCTTGCCTTGCGCCACGGCCATTAAGAGGATTAGAGGAATAAATCATAGCAGAATGTTTACTCTCCTCACCCCCACCCCTGTACCTCTTGGCAAGGCTCTCGAGAAATAACTGCCCTCTTACCTAATCGATAATCCGCAAGGAAACGCAATTAAGCCTGACCTTTGCTTTTGGGAATCAAATATAAAGGATTTGACTACGACAATGGCGTATTACATTCTACCTTATGAATAGTTTTAACCGTTTCCTCCTAACCATTAAGGAAGGATTACGGTTTATTAGCGGACAGAAGCTATCATTATCCTCTAATGTGAAGTTAATGTTTGAATGGAGCGGACACCCAAGGTTGGCAGGGAAATATTACTTGGATTTCACGTAAGATTTGGCGTAGGCAGAGACGGCCAGTGGGAAAAACAGCATTGGAGGATTATAACGTCTTATAACGTTTTACAAGTATATTTAGAAACCTTTCTTTGTGAGTGTGTGAATATCTCAACTAACAGTTTGTGTAATAAATAGTAATTCCAATGGATTTATTTATTCATTTTTTTCTATCTTAATTATATTTTTATATATCTTAATTATTCTCGTTATCTTAATTATATTGTACTGGAAAAAAATAAGAAGGCAATACCCAAGAAAAAGGCCAAAGACACGATCACTAAAAATCGATACTACAATCGGGAAACAACAGTCTATATATCTAAAAAAATATAAATAGCCACCTTAGATTAAAGGCGTAAGGAAAATGTAGAATGGACAACATTAGATATATAAGGAAACAAGACTATAACCCATGATGAGTCTAGGGTTTCGTACATAGTAGAGACTGAACTGTTTCTTATCCATCAGTTTTACAATGATATGATCTGGTAGAAATCAAGCTTAATTGCGTTAAAAATATCTCGATTTTATATAACCTAGATGAGGGCCAGGAGGGTCTGCAGATCTCACAGGGAAAAAATTACTAACTAACACATTTATATTTCTAAAGTTAGTAATACTAAGATTACGAAGTACTTTTAAAATGTCTGAATTACGTTTCGGAAATTTTCCCACCACCATTCTGAAAAACCATGCTAACTCCAATCTCATTCCTTAGGAATTAATTTAATGGTTGAGTCACTGATTTTTTTAAAATTTTATTTACCATATGTTCTACCGTTTATATGTATCATTTGACGTTTTATTACAAGTGTAAGATAAAAATACAACATGTAATCGTTATGACTGAAATAAAAACAGGTAGAGAAACTACTCACTGATAGCAACTCTAATAACAAATTTAAGTTGAATGGGCCTAAGCAATCATCTTATTAGATCAATTATCCGGATTATCGGGAATGGATGAGGGAAAAAATAATGTTTGTAATTTATCCATTAGTATATATTTTTAACCAGCAGTGCAAAGATACTCAATTTTAAATATGTAACAATGTCATTCTTTATTAAAGCGCTCAATCCTTGTTCTACAAATTTGAATGAGTCGTAAGGTAACAATAATAATTACAAGTAAATAAAAAATTCACTCAGCTAAGATACTTTTTCATTCTATTTTTCTTTATTTCATTTCTCGTCCTTACACGGCTCCAGTTTTTATAAATACGGGAGGTGTAAGAAAACTCCGGCCCGTGTTGAGGAATGCGGCGATTCCACCCAGTCCGGGAGCGCGCTAACTCCCGATGTAAACGCCTACTCGACACATGTCATCGGGGAAAGGTCCCTTCCGAACTAATGTTTTTTTCTCTCGAGTAGTGGTTTTTTTCTTTCTCGAAACCCGGCGTATATATTTCGCAGGATTAATGGGTTCTTTACCAATTCGGAGGTAGAGCCTTCCAAGTCAGGTGAAGCGGAGCAATTAATGGCCTGGTGATTGGGGCGACGGTCCTCAGGAGCCCCGAACAAGGATACGACCTGATGAAAGAGAGTCTGATGAAAACAAATGTCCCTCGTGTCCTTCGCTCTTTCCATTTCCTAACTGTATTGGCAGCCGTTCGGTTTTGTAATGACATCGTTGATTGTCTATTTGGAACGATCCAATGGTCGTATTAACCTGCCTACAGAAAGATATACGTTACTCCTAGTCATTCAATCACTTTTATCTCAATTTTTAGTGTAGCTTGGCTAAACATAGTAATATTGCTCAAGGTACAAAGCCATTACTTATGGACACAGGGCCATTATCAGTTGTGAAATTGATAAATGTGGCAGGGGTAGGTGGGCGAGTTATTACCCATTCATTCTTCCGCACTCGTCGCTTCGTTTCAGAATACAATATAACAATCTCTCTAGTTTCGGGTATATTATACTGTTTTCGTTTTGTCATTTATATTTTAATACTCAAAAAGTGTTGAATTATGATTGACATTAATCCAAGATAATATCTATGAGTTAATATCTCATATTTGAGTGTCGGTTAAACAAACAGTATAAAGATTTCTCGCTTCAGTTTAACAAAGTAGGCAGTCCTCAGTTATGTATAATAATAATTATGTTTAATAATAAAGCTGAATTAATAATTTTCTAAAATTTAATAATACCATATAGAATTATTTAGGGAGTGGAGTGGCACAGTGGTAGAGCACTGAGTAGCCATGCCGAAAATCCTGGTTCAAATCCCGCTGCAGGCAGTTACTTTTATTTAGTCTGTTTGTGGCGGGAGATGGATCATATGGGATCCAGGACCCTCCTGGGGCTCACCCAGCCTCTATAAAATATTTAAAAAATAAGGGGGGAAACCTAGTGGTTGAGCGTGACCTAGGAAAATTCACCTCCTTGCAGAACCGATGTCCATGAAACAGTACAGTCTCTACCATGTACTGAACTCGTTCGCGGGTCGTAGTGGTTACAGGTTTTTCAGGTATAGAATTATTTTTAAAAAATACATCTGGTTTAATATTTTCAGTTGAACATTTATACTGTATTTATTTAATTTTCCTTTTCAATAATTTTTACCGATATTTATATTATACGGAAGGATGTTTCAGGTATGAATATAAAAATCTCGGATTGAATAATTTAAAAAAATATTAAATAAAAGAAAACATTTTTTTTTTAAATATTACTGAATGTATTAATTATAAGGATAAAAAATCACGCCCGATATATCATTAAGAAAATATCTTCATATCGTAGCTCATTATTTTTGCTGAATCTTAAAGGGCTTACATGATCTGTCCTCATTTTCATAGCTTATGAAATAAAATTATATACATATATATATATATATATATATATATATATTGAAAAATGTTTCATTCGCTACTCAGTATATATGGATTACGATCTCTAAATATCAGTTTCCTCCGACCCAAAAAATGATCCCCAACATTTGGAGCAAAATATTCATTGATATATTCAAATGTTTCTATTTCCAGGGCGGTAGAGTGGAGTACTAGTAACGAGAGCGGGTGCCTGGGGAGATCTGCCTTCAACATACATAATGTATCCGTCTTCATTATATCCCCTCGAGATATGCTAATATATCGCGGTGCATCTCATGCCAAATGGTCGGATCTTATTAACTGCGCCGGATATTACATGTTTATTATAATGGACTCTAGCCTAGGGTACCTGTTCTATTCTTCGTCACCTATTTTAACCATTTCACTGACGTAATGTATTCAAAAGTGTCTCCCAATGAATATGTTTATATCTAGTTCTTATTTGGGTCATTGAGATATTCAAATCTTGCGGCATGTACATGACTCTCTAATTACTGTTATAAATCTCGCTTGTTATATTTGGAGTGCCAGTGCGTTATTTTAATTTTAAAAAGGCCTCCTTTGCTTATTTCGTATCATATCAGTTGTCTAGTTTTTAATTTGCGATTATTGCACCGAGCATCACCCTTTAACCTCATTAAAACACCATTTATTTTTCCATCTCCCTAGTGATCCCCCAATAATTCTATAACCTATGAAGTGGATTCAGTAGATGGTAGAGACGCTACTGTTTCTAGGACAACGGTTGTGCAGAGAGGTGATTTTTCCTAGATTACACTCAACCAGCAAGTATTTTCCCCCTATGCTCCAGAAGGGTGTGCAGATTCAACAGGATCCATCTCCGGCTGTTCCCGGGATCTTCGGCACGACGACTCAGCACTATATCGCAGTGATTAATCTTCCTAGTACTTGTTAAAGATGATTGTTTATGTACACATGAGGCGTTTGGGATTTAAAGCGGATATCTCAGATATTTCAAAAATCGTATTTTTGTCCTTTTGGATAGTTTTGTCAAGGAATTTCGTCTGATGCAACACATTGCCGACTCGTGGTTTTAGTCCGCCTTTGAATCTGAAATTTCAGAAGCATGAAATCGTTGACTGTACATAAAAAAATGATGAGCTAAAAATGTGAAAAATTTAATTTTGAAATTTCGCAATTATCCCTTTTGATCCCAAGCGGTTCATGTAAACATGTATACAGATGGCGATTAACATTAACAGATTAACTTATTTTCATTTGCAACATTGTTTTTAATTAAATATTTAATGAATTAAAAAATAGCCTGACGAATGCTTTTGGGAATTCCCATTTACTCAAGTCTTAGTAGTTCTTAAGTTCCAGAATAAAAGTTATTTTTTCTTTCCATTTCATTAAAAATAGATTAAATCAGTCAACAAAAATTAAAAATTTATTTTCTACAAAGGTATCCCAGATTCCTACAAATAGTTTTACTAATGTTAAGGTATATTTGTTTATTAATAATTTATTATAATAACATAATTATTATAACTGTACATTATAAAAATATACTATTTTCTATTTCTTTATTAGCATTTATCTCAGTTTAGAATTAATTATTATAATTGTATCAACTTTCAGTAATTAAATCATAAACAAATTAGAATCAATGATTTAAAAAGAAGCGTTTGGGGAAATTATGTATAATATGAGCGATTCGGGATCAAATGAGGATAACTCCAAAATTTCAAATAATGACTTTTTCGTTAATTTAGTCAATTTTGTCTAACATTACACTTAACCGCCTTATTTTACATGGCTTTAGTACCTTTTAGAACTTAAAGTTTCAGAAGCTTAAAGAATTGTGAAAAATATTAAAAACACCCCACCAGATGTACATATATATATATATATATATATATATATATATATATATATATATATATATATATATATATATATATATATATGTACATCTGGTCACGCTCAACCGCCAGATTTTTCCCCCTTATTTTATAATATTTTATAGAGGCTGGGTGGGCCCCAGGAGGGTCCTAGATCCTATATGATTCATCTGCCACTGCAAACAGACTAAATAAAAGTCATGGCCTGCAGCGGGAATTGAACCAGGATTTCCGGCATGGCAACTCAGTACTCTCTTAACTGTATATAAATACAATATATATTGTATATATATATATATATATATATATATATATATATATATATTTATATATTTGTGTGTATATATGCTAAAAATAAACAATGGTTAATATATATATAATATTATTTTAAAGAAGCGGTTTGTCTATTTTTAGCATATTTTAACAAATCCGTGTTTTTCCAATGATCCGATATCGAAAAGCACTTGAACTCGACAAACACCTTTCAATTCTAATGCACGTTTTTCGTTGGAGCAACTGCACTTAACTGAGTAACTCGTCCAAAACGGGCGCTTGTGTTATTAGCTCTAAGTCACGATTTTTCGTAACTGCGATAAATGGTCGGAAATACACCAATTATTGCTATGCCGCTGTTTTGAATGTAGTCGGAATATAATCAGATTAATAAGTGAAGAATTAAGATTTACGATATTACCGCTATTAGTTCATCATCTGTAATAGAATTCCTCGTTTCTCCTTAAAATATATAAAACGAACAGTTATTTCTTGTATCGGGGTTTATTCTTCATGTTTATTTTCTTATATTTATTAAATTTGGCGTTGTCTAGAGCCATGCCAACTGCTTCGGAAGCTTTTAATAATTATTAAAAAATAACAATAATAACATTTAAACAATAAACTGTGTTATAGGAAGAGCACGTAGTAAGATTCTTTTCATGATTGCCTTTCTAGTTATAGGTCTTAACTTTTATTTATTTTGTGTCAGTTTTTAAAGTTTACTCCTTAAGAAACGATTTTCATGTTTAGCCCGCGGTATGAAAATTGTATGAGGAGTAAAAAGAAGTTTTAGATAAAAGTGACGAGTAACGCTCCCTTCTCGATAAGATTGTATTATTGGTTTTATATAATAGATAGAAATTAAAAGTTAAATTCCGGGACTAATCGGGAAGAGATACGTATGGTATATATGGTAACAGTGTATTCTATTCCTTTATTCTCGAAGTGTTGAAATGCGATAATTTTTTGTATAGGAGCCTTTTTAAAGACACCTATCCAAACAAGCACTATTACTACTCTTAATTATATTCGGCCTTGAGCTGTTGAGGTCCATTCATATCACTTGGATACAACCTCAACAGACGACAGGGCAGCGTTTCTCTGATAAAAGTAGGAAATTGACTAGATATCTCAAGGCTGTGCAGTGACTATTTAATTGTGTACAGTGTTTAGTGTGTAGTGCTACTAGGACTGGAGATTGGTGTATTAGGAAGTGGACAGCCAGTGATCATGCTGGGCTTAAATACACCTCTACCAGACTCTGAAGATGAGGCCCCCTTCAAAAAAGTAAAGACAGGGAAGAAATCGGTTTTGATTCGGTTGTCATTATGGTACCTTGTAGAAAAGATGCGTATTCTACACCAGGGTGAACTGTCATGCTGTTAGTCATTAGTTTGGGTATGTTTTGATTAGTACTGATCTGCTTAGATCCCTTTTCTTCCATCCTTTTAGTCACTATTTCTTGTAATTTGTTTCTATGTTGGCATTTTCTGTAAGAAGGGACGTGCGCCCCCTCGCAATTCGAGCATTTTGTTTGAGTTCACCTAGTGGCGGACATTCAGAAATGTTATGTGAGCCGCTGCATCTTACACATTTTTCGGTGTGGTTGCAGTAGTTTTTTTGTGTGCCCAAATTGCTGACATTTATAGCACTGGGGCGTTAGGATATCCTTTCTTGGGATGTATTTCACAACCGTGAATATGCATCAATATGAGTTCAGATGACAATTTTACTGTTGTAACAAGTCACCGCACCCACTATTTGCCCTAAAGATGGTCTACAACGTAGGCCGAAACGTTGACACGATTAATAAAAAAAATATATTTATAATTTTAATTAAAATAGTTCACATTAATTTAAAATAATTTACCAATTAAAAAATAATAATACACGGTGATAAGTATCAATAGAGAGCGATTAATTGGTTAGAACGCATTTAAAATTCATTAGAAACGGATGGGGTAGACTCCAGTCGCGTGTGTCGGAGCTGACACACACACTTTTTTTTCTTAGTGGAGTAGTTTCATTGTATTATCATCGAATGATATCTCTCACGACGCTGAGCATTTGCTATATTAAGCGTAAGTAGACGGCAATACCTACCCTATCATTCGTCTTTTTCTACTGAACTCCTGACATTAAGAGTAGTATTTTAATAACAGTAATAACAATTATTGATAGAGATTTTTAGTGACTGCACCAATTATATTATTTTTTTAAACATTTTTTCGAATTGTTTAATAAGTAATAAGTGCTTATTTTGTTCTATTTTATTGTGTGCAAATACATTTAAGTGAATCCAAAAACACCTTTTGAACTGCCGATAGGGTTACTACTAAGTGGTGTACATTCCAAATCAGATGTTTTATTTTTGTTACAGTTAGGTTTCTGATAAGGCTATTAAGATATGCTACGATATTTCCAGGACTGAATAAATCCTCGACCCTAATACTGATCCTAGGTGTTATATCAATATCGGTATCACCTCTCCCCGAAGGCCTGAGCCGTTACTTTATAGGAACCGCTAAATACACCTTGGACAAGACGTAAACGCGAGGGTGACACCTGACACCAGTAACTACCGCTATAGAGCTAGAGAGTCAGAGCGGGTGCTAATGGAGCCTTCTGATTGGCAGTTCCTCTTAGCGCTGGCAACCTTTACAGCCAATTAGAGAGCTGTATTAGCTCCGGCGAAAGGTTAGTTCTCCGCTTCTGCCGGATCTCGAGCCAACTTTTCGTTCGGTAGGCCAAAGATTAAAAAAACCAAGATCCATAATAAATATAAACATATATGTGATGAGTGCATGTCTACTGATGTACTAGCGGACGAATGATACCGATATCTCCAGTTATAAGTAAAACAAAAGAAAAATCTTACAACCTAACCACTACAACCCATTAAGGATATTGGGTTCAGTACATGGTAGAGACTATACTTTTTCTAAGACAGCGGTTGTGTAGTGAGGTGATTTGTCTATGATCACAAGCAATCATATTTCTCCACCAATCAAGGGTACGAACTTGATATTGGCTGGCTAAGCACCAGGAGTTTCTCCAGATCCCTCAGATCCAAATATTAACTTTTAAAAGATTAAATAATTTATCAGATACCGTCGGATTTAAACCCATGACCTTCAGCACAGCATCTTCGAATAAATGTTTTGATTCATAAAAGAATTATGAATAAAAATAATTCCATGTATTAATTGAAAATTAAAATACATTTTAATATTAAAATTACTATATTTAAATATTTTTACTGCACTTTAACGGGTAGAATTTATAGAACCATATAATACGGAATATAATTGATAAAATAAATATGTAGCGAAATTGTTTATTCGTTTTGTTTATTGTTCCTCCATAGCACGAAAAAAAATTATTTTGGAAAGAATAACAATGGATTTTGAGATGATACATAAAACAAAAATTGTTTTGTTTATTATTAAATAAATAAATATAAATTCTCCAGGCCAGGCTATAGCGCCTCAAAAGGTTACCCCTACTAAACCCGCAAGACTCGACTTCTTTGCTTCCTGGCCAATCTCAGGAAATGTGTTCCAATCGTCAAGTGGTTTTTTTTGTTTTTTTCGGTTCCAGACTATTACTACGGAAGTTTTTGGAAGGTTGGCCGGCCATTGAGTTCGATGTGTAATGGGTTCATGGCCTAGGTCCTAACTACCCTAAGGGGCAGTTAAGTTAATACTATACTATTTGCCTCACTTGCGTAACTCACTTTTAATATTAGCCCCTAGTCTTCGGTCGTTAGCGTCATTGCTTTCTGTTTCCGGATAGCTATTAGAAAATTATTATTTTCAATTCGTATTTATAAGTATAGACGATTTTAATATTTTCTATACACAGTCTATTATTTATAATACTATTTATATAAATAGTATTATATATTATATAATAGTTATATAAATGCCCCGAACTAATATAATTATTCTATTAAATAAATTATAATTGTGTACACGGAAAATTCTGAACATGATGCTTCTTCAGTACTTAGTTATGGTAAATTATAAGAGTTTTAATACGAAAATTAAAACCGCAACGCGGCATTTATTTTTAGTGAATAGACAATAATATGATCTATGTTGTTACCTTCGATGACTAAAAAAATAATAAAAAGTTATTTAATCAAATTAGTATTTAAATGTTGTAAATAATTAGCAGTCGGCTGGGTAGCTTAGTTCTGAAGGTCCCGAGTTCAAATCCGGCTGTGAAAGATAATTTATTTAATTTCTTAACAGCCGGGGATGAAACACCGATTGATCTGGAGACCCTCATGGTGCTCACCCAGCCTATATAAAAAAGTCTTTTTTTTTCACATTTGATGCTAAATAGTTAGGGGAGTAGATAATACTAACAAACACTGTTTTTTAAAATATTTCAAGTTACTAATGTTTTCGATTACTTTCTTTTTTATTTGTCTGCAGGATAGGTTCAAGTTGCATAATGCAGAGGACTTTAGCTAAAATAGATTTAACCAACTAATGTGAAATATTTTATGGAACGTCTTATATCCATTTTATTGTTACTTTTATTAACTTTTCTTGATTTATCTATTTTTCTTAGTTACACCATCAGTAAAATCGCTTATTACAATAGATTATTACCCTTATAAATCGTTCCATGACTCCTATCGCCGGGAATGATAGGCGATTAAAATCAGTTAATTTACTACAAAGGTTGCCAAGTTCGCTTTCACTCGACCGAAGCCTGTAATTAAAGATAAATAAGCCGGGATATTTATCTGCATCGAAGGTTCCCGATACGAAATGAGCTACAGAGGGATCAATGTGAAATCTGCTACGGGTTGGTACGTCGTTTCGTTTCCAAACTTGCTCCGAATAGATGAGGACCGCCATAAGCGATAATGTTTATTAGAAGTATGATGGAAGAAAAAGAATTGAAAAAAAAAAGAAATAGATTTTCGGTTAATTAGTGCTCGGGATCCGGTCGGTCGTGTTTTTGGAGGCCGTGGTAGAGGTGGGGGGGGGGGGCGAGGCCGACCAGCCTGTAGGCTTATTGTCGCGGTAAAGACTTGATAATTCCCAACAATATCTCAGTTGCTGAACGATAATATTATTGTGAAGAGGGTATTAATATTGTTAGTTTTAATCGTTTGGTACAAAGCTGGACGCTTGGCGTCAGAGACGATCCATAACGTTTGGAAATGTTGGTATTTTACGTGGTTTAGTCGGGACCAGAGTCAGTAATATTTTTTTCTTAGGAGCCTTGCAAAGTAGTTATTGATACCTAAATGTTCCAACTTTGTGTGTAGGAAAACTGAACTAAAAAGACGACTTTCCGGACTTTCCTCCCACCATTATTAGTGTAGCTAAGATGCTGTAGGTTTCGAAACATTGTTGACAGCTTTAAATTCCTGTTGGAAAATTCTGTTGATACAAGCAATAGCTTTTATCACTTGCCTACAAAGATCTCAACGTAATTAAGCCACCATTCTCGTGATGGTATATGAATCGAAAAAGACGTATGTGCTTTATTTTGGTGAAACTATTGCATTATGGATCATGTAATGTTGTTGATTAACATCTATCATAAAAAGAACATACATGATAAAATATTTCAGACACACTTCATTGCTTTGGCAATCTCTCAAGAGAAGGTTGACAGGAGCCAAATGTCAGATCCGAAGTGCTCTCAGTTTTATCGCAGCGAGGAGGGTAATGGAGGAGCAGTGGGTCAGGCAGCGCTGCCAATCCCCGCTCTGTAATTACCGGATCAGCTCGGCTACGTCATCAGTGTCATTCATAACGGTCCTGTCTCGGCCTCCGGGCCCGCCAGATCTGGATTCCATCTGCTCCACGATTAGGGGTTTCGTCATAGCTCATCCATCTGAGGGCAGGCGGTTCATCGAAAACGAGAAAATCGTTCCGAGAATCGGGCGTTTGGAGGATGTGTGCATTTTTGTAGAAAGGAAAAAGGAGTAAATAAGACCTCGGCATTCGCTAGAACACCTGTCAATCTAAGATCGATGACTCACTTTTGGAAAATACATTCTTAGTCAATTGTGTCAGAAAGTGTTGGATCATGAAAGAAATTCATTCCAGAAAGCCATTCCTTTAAATTACACAGTTCATTTTAAAAGGATGTAAACTGGACTGAATTTATCTAATAATTCCTTCTCACAATGAAAACCTTTCTCCAGTCATTTATGATATATAATTTTATTATATGAAACGTTTCGACAACTACATGTCATTCTCAATCAACCTTACAACTTTCTGTATATTTCAAGATGATGATAAAGATGAAATGATACAGAAAGTTGTTAGGTTGATTGAGAATGACATGTAGTTGTCGAAACGTGTTATATAATAAAATTATATATCATAAATTACTGGAGAAAGGTTTTCATTGTGAGAAGGAATTTTTAGATTACATAGTACTGGAATAACGTTGGGTCAGCTGTTATCTAAGGTTTAGCATATAAAACCAACTTTGCCCAAGATCTCAGGTTCGCAGTCCGGTAAGTGGCCTTAGGATTTTTAAGGGAGTAAAAAATCCTTAGCCATTCCGTCCTTCAGAAGGGACGTGAAATAGGGGGTCCTGAGTCTGTACGGTGTCAGCTACTCGTTAAAGATCCTTATCCTAATCAAATCTAGATTGGAAAAATTTAGGACTCCCGTTGTTGCATTGCTATTAGTTATAGCAGAACATGAATAACAACGCTTAGTCAAAGAATCCTCGATACTTTCATGCTTAATTTTCGTTTTGTTTTTTTTAATACCTTTCGTTGCTCATTTTTATAGAATTAGTTTTAGGTGAACCTACAATCCTGTCGAGAGACGAACGGCCATTATTTTTAGCCGTTTAATTCTATACAGAATATTTGAGAAGTTATTTATAAAAGTGATACGAATCCATTTTTTCATGTATCGTGACAAAGGTTTTTAGCATTTGAATTAATTTTAAAATATGTGGCAATATTATGTTTTTAACACGAAGGACGTAGCAATGAGTGCTGTTCTCAACACTATAAACCTGTTAAATTTTAATGAAATGAAGTAAAAATCATTAAAAGTATTTAATGGACTAAACGATTGTATTTTATACTCAAATATACTTTAAAATAATAGCTGATACTTTCTACGGGTCCATACTGAGGAACTATACATTACAAGCATTAAATATAATTTCGGAACAAAGTGAAATGATCATATTAGCTTGTATGGAAAAATGTAATATGATATCACAATGACACGCGAAGGACAATTAAATTGCGATACATTAGGTATTGTTTCGCAATTTCCTCCAGCCTTTGATCGTTCGCCGCCTAGTCATGTCCTTGTTTCTTGTTTTCCTACTAACTTTGTATCTTACTAATTACTTTAAAACTTCCCAGGCTCTTGGCTCCGTTGTTAATAAGAAAACAAACAACCACATGGGTAATTGTAAGGGACGCTGGGTAATTTATCCAGAATAGATTACTAAGAAATTGTTCATAAGTTGATTGTTGAGGGAGGTTTGTCTTATATATGTGTATTATGATTATTTGAAGTCTGCATTACAAAAAAAAAATGTATCATTGCTATCATTACTGTATCATAGATACTATTCTATCAAAATACTATACAAAAGTAACGTTTGTGCAAATAAATAATCTGTCCGAGATCACGCCCAACATCCAGATTTCTTCCCCACTTAAGGAGTCTGAATCTTTACCAGGGCACCTCTATAGTACTTGGTACAGACTGCTATTTCTAGGACAACGGTTTTATTTTTTTAATTTGTTAACAGCCGGACATAGACCCTAAAGGATCTGAAAACCTAAGGCTCACCCAGCCTCCGGCTTTATTTGGGAAAACCTTTATTTGGGAAAAAATCTGGCGCTTGTTCTTGAACTAGGATCACCTATATATCACCTGCCTGCACAACCAGTGTCCTAGAAACTGTACAGTCCCTAACATGTTCTGAACCCAAGACCCGTTATGGGTTATTGCAAAGTGATAAATATGCAGGTTATTAGAAAGAGATAAATGAAATATTAAATCATAATAATATTGAGTTCAATACACGGTAGAGACTAATTGTGTTCAAACAGTTGTGAAGGGAGGGTGATTTGGATTAAGGGTACTCTCTTTATAGAGGCTGGGTGAGCCCTGGGGTTCTCTAAGATCCCCGGTTGCTTACAAATTAAATAACTTGTCAGTGACAGCCGATTTGAACCCCGGACCTTCGACACAGCGCTCTACCACTGAGCTACTGCGCTCCCCATAACAAGTCTCCATAACAAAATACCTTATAATTAAGAGTGCATATTTTTTTTATGTTCTTGAATCATATTTCACAATCCGTTGGCAGTACGTTGAGAGTTATGGACAAGAAATGGTTGTAGAATGAGACGACATAGCAGAGAGGACACAGAACGCTTATGAATGGGCACCAAATGGGCCCGTTGCGTTGCAGAACACGTACTCGTCGTACGCGCTACGTGGAGGGGGCGGGACGTTCTGGTAATTACCCTACGTCGCCGACGTTACAGGACTAGGCCATTGTTCTACATCGCCTGTCATCATCCCCCGTCATTGAGAGCTTCATCATCCTCCCGGCATAAGGCGTCGCCTCGAGGGCAATCATGGATCAAAGCTATCGTCTCCAATACATCTAACCTTGTATTAGAAGAAAAATAGACTTTAATACTGTTAGGAAGAAAAAAGAGAACACGGATGGGATCATAACCGTCGATCATAGTGCATAGAATGGTTAGGCAAGAGTGATTACTATATTCGAAAAGAAAAATCAGGTGTGCTCATCACTCAATATTTTTAATATATTTTGTGTGAAGTTTCCATTCAGTTTCTCTAGAAATATTTTATTTCCTCTTGTTGACATAATAGCAGAAATTAAGGTATTGAATTTTTCGCTAGTCTCTCTCTTGAAACTTATGGTTCCTAATGGGGCTAAAACCTTGAGAAATAAGACTACAAAGTGTCGTGTTTGATTAAACCAGGGGGAAATGTGAAAAACACATGTTGAAATTTCGGAGTTATTCGCTTTTGAAACTGTTGCCTTATATATTAGATATTAATGTATCTAAAATCCTTTCATGGATTTATAATACATCTATTGGAAGGTTTGGTTAAACGAGAAAAATATGGGGTTTTTTCCTCCAACAGTTAATTATAATGTTAATTTGTATTTACCAATTTTCCCTTAACTATTGACAAGGAAAGACGGTTAGATATTTCAGGCAAACAAGAATTTTAAAGGCAATAGTTTTAAAGAATAATAATAGGCATTTAATTTTTATGCCATTTCATTGAGTTAAGACATAATTTATATAATTCAATACTAATAAGTCGGTAGTAAGTATATAATACAAAATCAATGAGTCGGCACTTCTTGTAAGACGATTTCGGCAAAATAGCCGCTGTAATATCATAGGTATATATTCACCTTAAATGTGAAATTTTAATTTCATACAAATTTTCTGTTATGAGCTAGAACTACCGCGCACAAACACACACACACACTCACACACACACACACACACACACACACACACACACACACACACACACACACATCAAGAAGATTATTTGATTTCTAAAGACTTCATTTAAAAAAAAACTGGGATAAGATTTTTCACTATTGCAATAAATTCTCATGGCCTATATTTCATAAGTAAGTAACTACATATATTTTTCATGATTAAAATTTTTTCTAAGATCGTATGTACATCTATACACAAAACATCATTATACAAAGCATAAGACATGTTTTGAATTTCTATGTTATTGGAAAAAACATATCTTAAAACACCATCCATCATTCACTAGTTTGCATAAAATTTGCATGTATTTATGTCTTTAGTTTTAACCAACTGCTGTCCTTCATACGCTTTCCTTATTACGTGGCATTCCAGCAGTTGACCACATCCTTTCTTAGAACCAGGGTCGCCCATAAGGCACGAATGTCCGCTAAGGTCCTGATAGTTAATTGTAACAGCCTATCAGATAGAGTGACTATTCAAATGTTGAAGTCTGTATTTATTTTATAGATTATTTTAAGTAATAATTAGTTATTTCAATGGGTAGAAATATCTTTTGAAAGTAGTTAATTATTCATAATATTAGGGATACTTGTATCCTTCACTATATCCGGAATTGATCAGCCGGATTTTCATTATTCTAGTTAGAAAAAGTAATTGCACAGTATTTATATATTCTTATGTGTATTGATACAATTAATTTTTGTATTTCCCGTATCCAATACAACATTCCCATCAAGGAACTTAACCTGACACAAAAATTCCTACGTAGACTCCGTCCTGTCTGCACGGCTCGGTCGGAATAACTTCCGAAACCGGTTTCTCTCCACGGCGGTCATTTTGTTTTATCTCCTTTCCTTTAATAGAAGTTGCACCATTGATTAAGCGGTATACTCTTTTTGAGTTCGGAAGCGGGCGTAAGTAGGAGGTGACCTTCGTAGGTATCTGAAATAAATTATTGTATCAGAAAAATATATTTATCCACTTCGAGCTATTGGGTCACTTGTCTCGACTCAATAACGGACCATTTTTAAAAACAATCTATGAATAACTTAATGGCGCACGATGATTTTTTTTTTAGAAGACACGTGATGCGACAAGAAGGCGATATCTTATCATATCTGCTAACAAGCGTCTATAATCGCCAAATATATCTCAATAGTTTTTTTTCTTTTCAATTATATCCTAAAGAAATTATCATTATGAAAAAAATAAATTTTCATTATGGAATTTTAAGCGCACTTTAATCCAAATATTTAAAAAGATCTGCCTGTCAAGACCAGAATGTGATGTTCCAAGGGAAAATAAAATTGAAATTCACTACCGTTCCGTTTAAGGGATAATTTTCTACGTTAACCAAGCGGGTTTCAGTTGATATTTTTTATTGTGAGGTGCCACTGAGTCGCTGTGACGAAGGTACCATGTCCATATCCGGTAGTTGCAGATTTTATTTAATCTGTTAGCAGCCCGGGCTGGACCCTCCTGGAACTCACCCAGCCTCTATCAAGTGGGTACCCACTTGGAAAAAACCGGGCGGTTGAGCATGGTCTAGGACAAATCACCTTCCCTGCCCACACCAAGAAACAATACAGTCTCCACCGCTAGAGAAATATATATTAAAAAGATTTAGAATGTTTTCTAATGAAATAAGATGAAATTAATCAGCCTATTATAACCAACAATGTAGAAAAATGAACAGAATGTACAACCATTCAATAAATCACTGCGCCTTTGCAAATCATTTTTTTTATTAAGCTTTGGTTGGATATCATCAGCACAGATATATTTTATGCATAAGATATATGAGGCGTTCAGGACCAAAAGCGGAAAACTCCCAAGTTCAAAAATTGGCTTTAGTATTTTTTGAAATGTAGGAGTTATCGGATTTTGATCCTGAATCCCTTATACATACAATACAAGACAAACAATGAGCACCTTTATGTGACACTTTTTTAAACCTATCAAATTACAAGTTCAATCATTTCCATATATACATCATATCAATCCAAAAGTTATGAATAGAAAAGCTTACAGACTGTAAACGCAATGCCACGATTTTTGTAGTGAACATTTAATATGACATCTCAAGAAAAGAAGAAAGATTTATTTCAATCATTAAATCATTTATATCAACCCCTAACATAATATATGCGTACACACATACATATATATTTATTAACATGTAACATAAATAAAACCTTTCAACATGTTACATTAGTAGGAATATTATTTACTTAGTAAGCCGGTTGTGGCCCACGTTTTCCCTCATAGCTTTGCAAATAGCTACCCACGGGTATGGGAAAATTTATAGATTGAAGGTAAAAATATCTAGTTTATTCTTAGCTCAAAGACTAACTTATCTCTTGCACTCTTTGTCTTAATATACTGTTTCATATAACTCATGCTTATTGTAGCAACAACTTTACGTAATTCTGTAAAATAAATTTAATTTTTAATTATGTTGGTTATATACCAGATTGAGAATTTTTTTAAATATATATAAAAATAATTAAATAAAATCAATATACCAATTTAATGAAAATATAAACGGAAAAAAAGCAAAATTAAACTTGAATTACAGTTTTTAATAATATAACGTGATTAAATCAAATTTTCATTGTATGCCAGATTTCTGAAAATTGCCGTGGCAGTCAACGTGTCAATAGTTCTGATAATGGTTGATTTTGTTAAATAGATAGATTTTTATGTCTTGTTTAAGAATAGTCGGAAGCATTTAATTTAGAAAATAATTACATAATACAATAACTGTAATTGTTATTTATAATAGAAGATTTGAAATATTTAGTATTATAATTATAGGCGTTTTAGAAAATAATAGGCTAACGCGATTTTAAATTATAAATCCTATACAAATATCGAGATGCCATAGATATACGATCATAGTAAATTGGAAGGATTTCTGTTATAAGAATAATGATTAATTTAGAATTGTATTATATCTACTAATTTTTTATAGTTTTTTATATGATCTTTTCTATCAGTAAAAAAAAAAATCAGTCCACTTGTTCCTTGAATAATACACTAAGTAATGTGACTTAATTTTCGTGCCTGAAAATAGGGAGTATTGTGTAGATCGATGAATTGCTAAAGTTCAGGGTTCAAATCCGGATGTGGCAGTATTTATGAAGGAATTATTTAATCTTTGATTAGCCAGGGACAGATCATTTGGGACCCACAGATCCTTCTGGGGCTCACCCAGTCTCAATAAATTGAGAGGGGAATCTGGCAGTTGGCCGTAGTCTCGGACAAATCATCTCCCTCCAAAAACTATCTTAGAAATATTTCTGCCTTCATGGGTTGTAGTGGTCCCTTTTTTTCAAGAACGAATATACTTGAACCGATAATTTTTAAATTTCAAAGAATTCCATGGCTTTCTTGATTGTGTGTTTAACCATCATGGAAATCTATGGGCACGTGCTGAATCCACCATTGGAAGTATTGTCATTTCAATATCTTGCAAACCCAAGCTGTGGGTGTCCGCCACCCACGCAAAATATTCCTTTTCCACAATTGGTCATTACCGACAACAACCATAGGTCACAGGATTTCCTGTATTACATACAATTTTTTATTTCAATAACTTCAGTGGATGGAAAATTCAGTTTTTTAAATTTATTTAATGAAATTTACAACTGTATTATAACAATACACCAAGAAGATATAATGAATAATACATAATGTAATGGATAAAGGCAAGGAGAGAAAGTACCCAGTGGTAGTACTAATATCAAAATTAAATTAAAAAATCCAGTTATCATAGATTGCAATGTTATTGAATTTTAAAATGTAAAAAAAGTTTCACATTTTTAATTTATGGTACATAATGTACATTAATAAATATTTTTTAATTTACATTTTTCTGATCTTTTTTAAATTAAAAAATGTTAACTAACAAGATTGAACGAAAACAAATGTTTAATCTATGTGTATGAATGATTTTAATATACTATAGCTCCATTATAAATAACGAATTTTATTTAAAAAATATTTTTAATTCCTCAAATCGATAAAAACAAATTTTCATTTGCATAATGAAGAAATATAATTGATGTGATTTTTCTTAGCAATTTTAACCTTCAGGCAATTTTAATCATAAATTCCCTGTGAATACCAAAGTACGCTCATTTCAAGACATAAATTTTGACTTTAAATCTCTAATGAATTTTAATTATGAGTTATTTGAAATTCGTCAGAGGAAGAAAGTAATATTACCGACAAAAGAACGCGCTAGCTGAGTCAGAGGCTTAGTCAGGATTTCCATCGCCCGGGGGTTCCTTCCCTACCGCACCGTTTGCTTTCGTATTCCCATTATCACGGTCATCTTATAATAAATACCATTATTTGCATTAGAAAAGTGTATTTTATTTTTTTATAATATTATTTATTATAAATATGTAAATAAAATTATATGTTTATATAACACTTGTAACAAAATTGCAACACCCTTCATAAAAACAATTATATATTTACCGCATATATACAATTATATATTCACGCATATATATATATATATATATATATATATACGTTTCTAGTCAAAGTGTATATTTTTTCCTTCAAAGTTAATCAATACGTTATTATTACTTAGCCATATCTGTTTAAATATAAGGATCACTATTTACCGTACTTAAATTAATATAATACTATAAATTAATACCTTAGTTTCAACCTAATTCCATTTACAGACTTAATTTATTTTTTGGACACCTTTCTTTATAATGGAAAAGCTTAGTCTTACCATTCCTTAGATCCCAAACTTCATTTCTTTCATTACTAATTTACTAACCCACGTATTATAGTAGTGGTATATATTTCGTCTTAAGTTTAACCGATATTGTTTCGCAAGCCTTTTATCGATTGCTTGGTGACGATTTTTATATTATTGGACACAAAACATCTTAATCCATCTAACACATAATATACATTGCAGTGAAAAACATAATCGTGCCACCTGACAATTTTGTTAAATTATTTCGTTTAGACTATGAACAATGTTATAGTGTTATATTTTAAATGTATTATTTTTTAATGGTATAGTTAACTTCGATTAATCCCACGGTTGGACAATCATGAGTTAGGAAACATAAAATCTTCGTGTTACATAAAACATGAAAATATTGCAGTTAGTATAGAATATTATACTATTACAGCAGAATATTATACTTAGTAATAAAATACATCTAGGTGAGGCATTCAATAACCCCAAAATTTTATAATTTGAACATTTTTCGCAAGTTTATTCAAACACTTTTGTTTAACTGGGTACACCTTATTTATGATGGTTTTAGTACGGTTCTGAACCTGAAGTTTTAGTCGACTAAATTAGCGGAATAAGTGAAAAAGTCAAATTTTGAAAAGCTTTTGATTCTGAACGCCTCGAATATATATTTTCTTCTTAACGCAGAAAGCTTATTCTATTTTTAGATTTTTGATAAACACTTTATGGAAATAACTCCACCATCCCTTACTACTAACATAAATCATAATGAATTCACTGGACATTTTTAAAGTTAGATGCAAATTTTATTTGACCCTTCATAATATTGATCAACTTGTTGTTCATATTGCTTTACTTTTCAATTATTGATTTTTCAATCGTATTTGTGATTTCGTTATTGACTAAACGTTATGAAATGTTTAATTGCAACCTCCAATTGATAATGATGATAAGAACTTATGAATAAATGATATTTTGGAATCTATTGCTTAATAATAAAGGGATCAGATAAAACACAAGATATTAGCCATCTTGATCGGCGAACCCATAAATATGGACGGACACCTCGGCACTAGCGCTACGTAACGCCGTTTGATGTAACTGCCGTTGCGGGAAGCACAGGGCTTGTCCTATCCGTATTTCACACTAATGCCAGTGTCACAATATCAGGAGGCCACTCAGTGACGTAATTCGAGTCCGAAAATATTCCACTTCTCTGCCTCTTCGATGGGTGTCATTGTTAGTTCGGGGCGACCTTTTAATAAGACCGCTTACAAAACTACTCGATGACTTGGGATATCAGCTCTGGCCGAGAACTTCGGCTGCCAGTCACAGCATGACGCACAGGTGGTCTAGTTTTGTAATCCCGGTTTTTATTTACGGACAAAACCTACGCAGAAGCGAATCTCTCTAATGTATTTCGTGATAGAACGTAGAAAGAAAAAAAAATTAAAATCAGTAGCCGAAACACGTGAACGCGGCACCTTGTGGAGAAGGCAAGGCGAATCGCAAATTACAGGAAATGATTTAGCGAGGGAATCTGTCACCTCGAGTAGATGATTGATCTGCTGATTTAGAGTCGTTCGATTCCGGTTCTACTCAGACATGTCCTTTTCAGTATTGCTTCATATGGAGGGACCCTATCACGTTTCTACTATTTCTTCACTGGTTTAAAAAATATCCACGTATCGCTAATTCCACTTGTTCACGTGAGTCATTGTAAAAATCTTTATCTCAATTGTTAAGAATATGTTTGTTTAGATCCGTTCATGTTTATTCTTTTTCGAATAGAAACCTTTTACATCCATCTTAACTGGAAGGAACCCAGTCGGTTTACCTCTTTTCACGTTTTAATGAAATAAAAGATTGTACTGAAATAATAGATAAAGTTCCGGATTCAAATTCGTAAGTTTTAGATTATTTATTTAATCTGTTAACAACCGGGGCGGGATAATCTGCGATCTAGTGGCCCTTTTGGGACTCACACAGGCTCTATATAGTGGTTCCAAAAATAGAGGAAAAATCTGGCGGTCGGTAGTGAACTCGGACAAACAACCTTTCTTCACAATCGTTGTCATAGAAATCTCTATCACAGTGGTTCCCAACCTGCGCGCGCCCCAGCCTCTATACAGTGGGAACCCGAAATTTGGGGAAAATCTGGCCCATACATATTCATATCCCTATATAATGGGGGTGTACAAAAAATGTTGGGAACCCATGCTCTACCACTGAATCAAAGACTTTTCATGAGTCATAGTGGTAGAGGTTTATACTTACAACGGTTTTTTAAAATTAATTGATACTCATGTACAGTGCCATACCTCCTCATGTTTTATATTCTTCCAACAAAGTCGCGTTTATTTTAAGGGATTCTACAATTCGCGTTTGTTTTTTGGTGGGATCCTAAAAGAATTTTTTAAAAGGTTTTAAATTTTGATAAATAAATTTTGTTTTTAAATAAATGTGTTGGAGAAACGTGTTCGACATTTGGAGTGGCCTTTATAAGTGAAGTTGGTATTTAGCGATCGTAATTATGATATTTCTAATTGATTTCTCGGTTTATTAATAATTGCGATTGTATTTTATGAAGCTGATAGTTTGTTTCCTCATACCGTTGCATATCCTAATAAACGTCCTTATAAAAGTTTATCGCCGCTAGAATTGACTATGTAAATAACAATGTGTAATGGCCCATTATCGACAGTCCTCTCCTACGCTGGCTTATCGTCCTTGCTCCTATGATTTAGAGCTGTCAATGCCCCAAGGCCGGGTACTCCATATTCCTCCAGTTCCAGCCAAATGAAATCTCTCCATTGTCTTGCAGAGTCAGTGCCAGCCTTTGTAGGAGATATCCCCTCGTCCATCATGTCATCATCCCAATCTTCCTGATTAATATTAATGCTCTGCAGGATCGGCGGAGATTGTGACAGGGCGGCGGAGGCAATACGGAATTTATACGATCATAACAGGAAATGTATGCGAATGAAATATAATATAATATTAATCCCTCTATAATATAATATATCGCTCTATAATATAATATTAATCCCCATATAATATAATATATCACTCCATAATATAATATTAATCCCTTTATAATATAATATATCACTCTATAATATAATATTAATCCATCTATATTACTTTTTTGTTCATACCATCCAATCTTCACGTTTGCATAAATTGTTTTTTTTTGTCTTTTCCAGGAATATTTTCATTCTGTCTCTGTTGTTCCTTCCTTTGCATTTTTCAATTTTTCTTCTGGACTATTTTTCAGGAAATCTACTATTATAAAACGATTTTTTAAAATTTGTCTCTGTTTCACCTTTTGTGATCCCTACATTTTCAAGATCTTTATAAGCCTCTGTGAATCATTTAATCTTGGTTTTTCTATAATCAAAAGAGATGAATATTTTTTAGGTTGAAACCTTCTAAACAATAAAAACTCTATTTTATATAAACATTCATAAATCTCCTTGGTAGTTATAAGTTTATGTATATGTATTTGATTATTGCCTGCATAACTGCAGTCCCGGCGAATAAGTGGCTAAGTCGAATTTTGTTCACAGAGTATAGAAAGTTAACTGTATTGAGGGAAGCGGAATCGTGTCATACTCGTAGTTTTTGGCTTGAAATGGAGTTTTAATATAAGCCGATTTATATCCGATTTTAAGCCGATGCCTGACTTCGCCCCTTATTCACTTCGAAAATAACACGAGTTTGAGAAACTTTATTTAGAAACTCGTTTTGCAGAAAATTTGACTTTTAATATCTTATTCACCGAGGCTGTACATATATTCCTAAGGATTTTCTTTTCTATTTGATAGTTATCATAGATGATAATACATTATTAGAAAAATATTGCAAACTTTGAGAATTACTGTTTTAAAATGTTTAACTTTTAGTTTTAATGACTATAAGTGTTTATAGCTTTTCTTAGTTTAAGTAAGTTGATTTCGGAAAAGGGCTTTTATAATCATTATTGTTATATAATAAATAAAAAACATTGAATATTTACTGGGGTAAACTTTTAATTCATTATTCTTATTTCTTAATAATTGATTTTTTTTTTTTAGGCCCAGTAGTCTCATCGCCAAAATAAAAATTGCTGTCCATATTGCTGAAAAGAAATTTTATTTCAAATCTTCTTAAATTAATATAAAGTGTTTGCATTTTATTTACATACTGTATATATTTCATTGTAATAATATTAGTTATGTATAATTAACTTTTCTCTCAAATTTACTATATCTGAATAGAACTTTTTTTATTAATCTTTTTTTAAAAGAAAATTTTTTTCTTTGTTTATGATACAACTTTTTGTAAAACTAATATGACGTTAGTCCTTTTAATCTCTTGTACAATTAAAAATAAAATAAAATAATCATAGGGGTCCGAAGGATATTGGCTTTGACTACATTAACATATCAACTAAAAAATCTATCTACTACACGTCAAGGACGATCCGAAATTAGTCCTGTAGAGCCGTTGGCTTTCTATTTTTATTTTGTTGTGATATTCAAATTATAATTTGACTGCTAAAGATAATTAATAAATTAAGGTATAATTTTTTTTAATTTTCATAATTGATAGTTTCTACTATTGATGTGTTTTCGAAATTCTGAGACACTGTCGATTGAAAATTGAATATCAATTGAATTATTTATAAATTAATATAATCTTTGAAAATATTATCTAAAATATGTATGGTTTGACCTAGGTTAAGGCATATGTTTATGGTGTCTTGATGAATTTTAATAATGTTTGTATGTATTGAGACGTGGAAAAGTTGGTAAATCGAAAAAAGTAATTTTTCAATAATTCCAATAGGATACAAAAAGGCGTAAGTCAAAATTGTTCGTGGTTTAGTTTCTATGAACGGTGGTAGTTTATAATTTCCAATGAAACATTCATTTTTAGTTGTCGAAACAGCTTTTTGCTTCTCCTGTAATATTACCTTTTCATAATTAACTACATTTTCAATGTCAAAGCCTCAAATAGCATTTATTAATTGTTCGAAATTTATATTTAAAACATATTTGTAAGTACATGATTTCTCATATTTAAATTTCATTTCTACTTCTGTGGAAAGCGGAGTAGCCCAGTGTGCTGAGTTTCTGTGCTGAAGATGCTGTGTTCGAATGATTCGAGTGATAAATTAGATAAATTAATTGATCTGTTAAAAGTGACTGTTGGGCCTTGCGAGAAATTTTGCCTTCCCACTAAATTATGATACCGTACCGGGTCGAGACCCCTATAGTCCATATGAAGGATGGCATAATTGGATTTCTCTCTATTTAAAAAAATCTAAGGCACTTGCTGGGCTACGAACCCAGGTTCTTGGGGCATAAGTTGTTTGCTAACCATGCGATCATAGGTTACCCCGATATATTAATGCATATCACAATTATGTTTGAATACTCTATGATAAGTTAGACTGGATAAATATCGTGGAATATTGAAGTTGTCTTTTTTTTTTATCTTTTTCAACTCAATGTTAGGAATCGTAAAAATATATTTTGTAACGATTTCTTTTTCGAGTGATTTATTACAATGAAGCGGATCTCTTGGGGACTTTTGAACATTAGAAAGCTCTACAACACGTGCATTTGTTTCAACTAGGCTGCGGTGCTGTTTCGTTGTGAAACGTTAATATATCGACTTATATCCCCGCCCCCCCCGTATGTGTAGGCTGGATATTGTTGTGAAAGAGGTAATTTGATACAGGAGGGCAAACAAACGTCCATGTAGCTTGTCATGTAGTTCGGGGCTCTCTGCCGATTTTTAAATGTTTTTCAAGCTTTCTCTCTTGCGGACATTCATGGATCCGTTGGCGCGGATCGGCTGTATCAGAGATGGGACGATAACAAAAGGGACGGGGACATGACAAAACGAGAGCCATGGATGCAAATACGGTGAAACTATCCTCGGACTGAGCCGCCTTACGTAAGGTAACTGGATAGCCGGGGCCTAGCTACCTTTACACTTTCTCGTAGCTTCCAGCTCGGACGCTCTTTCATAACATGTGAAGCTCAATTAGCCGAATTGTCTCCTCCTATGGGAGTTTATTTGTAAATAGACGAATCGGTCTCTTACCTAAGGGACCCGCCCAGACAGGCCTATACATCTTCTTGTAGAACACAGTTCTGACAAACATACGAAGAGCTGATACAGATATCAGTGGCATTGGCCAATCCCTCCTACTGCCTCAACTAGATTTGAGTAACTCTTCCTGTTTGTCCTCTACAGGTACGAGAAAGTCTAATCCTTGCTCAGGTCTTGGATCCAAGTCACTTTGATTTGCATAGTCTTTAGCATTTACGAATTACGTATTTGAAAGCTGTTTTCTTTTTTAAAATATAATTAAAAATAAAACACTGATAAATAACTTTCTTATTGATGAGATCTATGGAGTAAAGGATACTATGTCCACAAAAATTACAAAAAATGTGACATGGTGTCCATTACCTCCGGGATACAGATATGTTTTGAAAATTCCTAATATGTAGCTGAATATCATTCGATCTTATCAAATTGCATTGTAAACCACTTTATAAACATAATTTACATTTTACAAATGTTTCCAGTATTGAAGAAAAGTGATTTTTTTCTCTTTTATTTCCATATGGTTTCTATGTTTCTACAATATCTTTAATATATGAATTCTATTAGTCTCGAATTGCTTCGAATGTTTTAGTTTATATTATAAAAAAATAGATTTCTTAATAAACATGAAGTGTTTTTTCATTGCTATAAGTATAAATATAAAATTTCATCATTCATTTTGCCCTGACTTACTCAGATCTACTATGAGGATCTTTTAAAATTCAAATATTTCCTATGTGATTGTTGATGAAATAAAATAAGCATTTTATTAGTGATTTATGTAAGATAGCATAAGCTACACGCCAGGACTTCTGACATTTAAGTCTAGAGTACAGTTATTAAACTATAAATTCGTAATCACGAAAATTGCATTTATTTCCATTTCTCGATTTTGAAGTTTGATTCTTTTTCTCAATTTCCTACTTTATTTTAACTAATGCAGGAATATTTTTAAATTCCACTCTCATTAAATGGCATCATGCCATATGATTTTTATTTTAGCGAATTATTATATCTAAATAAAATAACGATTTGTTACAGTTGCATATAAACATTACTATAAACTTTTTTCACCCTTGTGGTTTTTGCCTACCATTATGTAGACATAACCCCCATGAATTAATGCTGCTCCAAGTACATGATATATTCCTAAATGATAAGTTGATCCAAGTAATATTGGGGCAATAAATCTCATTATGATTTGTTTCATGTCTGTAAGAAAACTTGTTGAAATTCTTTTAACTTCTAATTACAGTGCAGTATTGAAATATTGTGAAAGACATTATTCCAGGTTTTCTTCTATTCATTATGAAATAATTCCAGTTCATGATCCCTATCATACCTTTTGTTAAGAACCGATAGTCTAAGTCATAGTGCATGATTATTCTTCTAATGCTAGACCAATGACAAGTCATGTTGTTTTGTTGCAGGAGAGAAGCCTTACAAGTGCCAGTGGGCCGAGTGCGAGTGGAGGTTCGCGAGATCTGACGAGCTGACGCGGCACTACAGGAAGCACACCGGGGCCAAGCCCTTCAAGTGCCACATCTGCGAGAGGAGCTTCGCAAGGTCGGACCACCTCGCCCTCCACATGAAGCGCCACCTCCCGAAGGCCGGCAAGTAGCGTGGTCTTCGGGGTAGCCGGCGTTGTTCCTTTCTTGGCATGGTCGGCATCAGGAAGGCAAGGGATCACCGGAGGAATCGTCTTCTACAATAACTGCAATTCAAGGCCTTCGGACTAACAGTGATCACCACCATCAATTTAGTGTTCATGTTTATCTATTCTGTCCATACTGTCCAAATCCTTTTTCATTTATAGTAAAAAAAAAAAATGACTTTTGAGAAAAAAAAATAGAATTGATTAATTGTTTCAAAAAATCATATTTATTAAGTTGCTGATTCCTGATGTTTTCTGAAAGACTTAAAACTGTATTTGGGAGCTGTATTTGTATATAATACGGCAATGGTTTCATCCGCTGGCAAAAGGCAAGAAGCTGGGTGTCTTTCATGGACTAAACATTTGAAAGTATTCTCTCGTGCCAGCTCCAGCTTCGTTACAAGCCAGAAAATGAGGACCTTATGTATAATTCTATATATGCATATTCATTGTATGCCATTAATTGTTATTTAAAATTAATCTAATTTAACTAAACGTAAAAGTTTTCCCATGAATTCTTGCCAAAGTGCCACAAACTTTCCGTCTCCTTTTCCCGCAGGTTGGCGGAAAAGTCCTGTTAGATTTGTAACCAGGGATATTTAGTGCCTTAGATATATGTGTTATATATATTTGATTTATGTATATAATGATTTATTTTCCAATCAACAAACCCACGTTATATGTTGTCTGTTAATTATTTTTATATAGTATATAAATGTATTTTTTTACACTTTTATATACGGCGTGTGAATTTTTTTTTTTTAGTGATTAAGTAATGGTTGTGATGAGGTAACTGAAATCAAACAGTGACTTAACTTAAAAAGAATATTTTTTAATGAAATGTACTTATAACAAAACCACCATTTAGGGCTCACTGCTCTGAAAATCTATATTAAGAGATGATGATTTTACTTTTATATATATTGGAGTGTTATCGGTATGAACCGATTATAAAGGTTTAGAAGATCCCCGTCTAAGTATTGTTGTAAATATTATATTTAATTTTAAATTATAAGTTTTATTGTTTATAGAGTAACAATTTAACTTTTAGGGCACATAGTTATGTTTTATTTTCTCTTTCAGATTTAGATTTTATCACTTATTTAAAACTTATTTCGATGTTCTTTTTTTTTTATGTATAGATAGCGAGCCGATGATTGCGTTGGGTGATTTTATTAAGTTAATTTGATGATTGTACTTTGGCTTTGGTACTTAAGATTTGGTTTTTGTGTGGCTCCTTCTTTTGAACAGTTCAATATCCCTTCATTAATTTATAATTTGAGATCTGAAATATATTCAAAATTTATTTACTCTGGTTATAACTTATTGAGACAACTTCTATAATGCATTTCTTAAATACAATTTTGGAAAAAAATATTAATAGATTTTAACAGGTTATTTTGAAGGTATTATTAAAGGTTATTAAAGTTTTTATTTTCCTTTTTGTAAATACGGATAAATATGAAATGAAATAAAGGAATAACTAATGAAAATTAAGATCAAAAAAGAAATCAAAATGTCTTCTGAGCTCAGAAGGACATTGTTTGTAAATGATAATAATAAGGCTTAGCGAATCCGAAGGCTCGACGCCGACATAACCAATTTCTGCTTATCCACGGAGCTGCTTATCTACCCAAACTCAAATCCTCCAGATCGCCCTTAACGGAATCCTCCCACCTAAGCCTCGGTCTACCCCTCAGACGCTTCCCAGTCGGCACAGCACTTATCAACATTTTAGGAATTCGTTCGTTACTAAGACCAGCAAGTTTACAAGCCCATCTTCATTTTCGTGACGTAATCACTTGAATAATATTTACCGGATGTATGCTTCGCAATTCCGCGTTGTGTAATCTCCTATATTCCCCAGTTGCCATATACTTTTTTGGACCGAATATTCTGCGTTATCCTTACCTATATTATACACCTTATCTTCGAGTAATTTATATTTATTTATAAATAGTAATTATATTGTATGTAAATACTGATTATTACTTAATTTTAATTTTCTTAATGAAAAGGCTACCTGATTAACAGTTTTATTTTCATATTGCAAGGAAGGCTATGTAGTACATAAACATTAAAGCATTTTAAAAAATACTGACTCTTTCCTAGTTATATAAAATAATTATTTTTTTTAAATATATTTTACAATGAAAATCTCAGATTATAAAACAACAGTTAATGAAAAAGAATACGTAAAACAATAAATTATATTTTAAAAAATCTTAAACAAATTTATATTAGTACTTACCATATTGAGGCAAAATATTATTAATATTTTTTTTTTTAATATTCGTTAAACGAATTCTAAACATTAACTCATGTTGTTGGTTCGTTATTGAACTTACATTTAAACATGGCAATTGTTTGTGATTCAAAATTTTGTTATTTAATGTATTTTTATATAAAATAAATTAGTTTTTTTGTCATAGTTTAAATTATCGAATGTTACTTACGATACACTGTGTTTTTAGAAAAATCCCTATTTTTCATTGTTCCAAATTCGAGTTAAAATTTCATTTATAAGGACATAATTAACTTCCAAAAAAGTGAAAATCATGCTAATATGTTAAATGCAATATGTAACCATTCTTCCAGCACATTGTCATAATGTTGGTAATTTCAAATCTTAATCGAATAATTAATATGTATTTAAATGAAATAAAAAACTAGTTTATTTACTCAAAGGCATTTGTTAATACAATTCTCTACATAGCTATATTATTAATAACGATTCCATCCAATCACATACAGAACTATATGATTTTCGACTTGTTATGATATTGCTGTTCTGTAGTGGATAATATATTCTGGCGATAAATAATATCCCTTCGCTATAATAACAAGCTGAGACACCGAAAATTAGCCCTCAACGAGCCGAGAGGACATCGACTTGAGTTCGGTCACGGCTGAAGAATCAGTATGCAAGATCTCACCTTCCGCCTTGTATTCTAGAAACAATTATCCTTCGGGGATTATCGACCTTTAGCCAGTTTTAGTTTTCGTTTTTTTATTAGATGACAAAGTATTTTTTAGTCAAGCCACACAGAGCATACCCCAATTTTATTTAAATTTATCTTACGGTAATTATCCGAATTTATGATCTTCATTTCTTTCACAACCCGCGCCGAAAAAAAATCCTGTTATTTCAAGAAAAATATCCGTAAAATCAAATGTTCTACAAATAATAATTGTTAAGTTTTATGATAAATTAATTATTGTTCAAAATCATGAAAAGACTTCTGTCTATGTAAATTGGACAAGCTAGATTTGTGTCTTGTTTATGACTATTTGTAAATAGTTGTAGAATTAAGACACCTATGGATTACTTTTTAATTTGAACATATAAAATTACTAATATAGTAACCAATTATTTGTTTGATTGCAATAAAATGAATTTATTTTCCTAGAAATCGATTTTTTTAAATTTATGAATATTATCACGAAAAGTAATTGCTGAATAGGAGTTAGAAGGCGGATGATGGGTCTTAGTTAAATTTTTGTTATTAAATAAAATAAAACAAACATGTTATTTTATAGTAAATTAAACAATAAAGTCTTAATGCTTCTTCACTTCTTTCTGAAAAAAAAATCGTGACTTATTCATGAATTTGTTATACACATAAGTAATTACTATTTCGTTCTATTTTAAAATAAAACTGAGGTAAACAGAAATTTTAGAGCGGTAATGTAAAACAATAACTGCAAATCTAGTTCTATTATTAATAAATTAAATATGATGAGTTTTATAATATTAATAAATTGTGTTACTCAAAGGAGACTAATACCAAGGAATACAAAGGAGCTATTACCAAATTTCGAAAACGTTATTATTTATTACGATATATATAAAAGAACGTTTAATCAGAATAAATACGGGAAACAAATCTTATTTTTTCCGCAGTTAATTCGCTGAGGAATTAACGCCGTACGCTAGAAATGCCAAGTGAGGAAGATAAAGAAAAAATTCTTTTCTTTTTTTGTGCCTTTGAAAACAGCATGTATTTGTGGAAGTTGTCTCAACAAGTAACCTTTGCCTAAGAAATAATTTACAGTTTTGTGTTATTATACTTAATACAGAAGGAGCATTATACTTAGTTATTTAATGGATTGTAAGTGCCCTTGTGTTATGAAGGTGCTAAACTACTATATATTGTATATATTGTACTTAAAAACCCCAACCAATGGGATTTTGTATATCTGTATGGACAAATGTAAAAATAGAAGTTACCAAGATTTGGATTTGTGTTTTGTCTTTCCCTTCTCCTAATACAGGTGTTCCTGATACAAAGTAAAACACAATTAATGTATTAAATAAAACCCTTTTGAGTCAAGGAACTAATGCATTAAAGTTAATTAGACTAAAATATCATACAACCATTGATATTATATCGTAAGTGTTCAAAAGAGAAAAAAAGAATTTTTCACTGAGAGGACGAGGATATTGTGTTAAGGTGTAATTATAAAACATGTAAAAAAAACAAAAAAAATAAACCGCAACAACCCATAAAGGGTCTGGGGGTTCAGTACGTAGTAGAGACTGTACTGTTTCTTGGACAACGGTTGTGCAGGAAGGCATCGTACTGGACCTCTCTCAACCGCCAAAGTATCTCCCCTTATTTTGGGTACCCACTGTATAGAGGCTGGATAAGCCCCAGGAGGGTCCTAGATCCCATAGGATCCATCTCCAACCGCTAACGGATTAAATAAAAGTCTGCCAGCATGGCAACTCAACGCTCTACCACTGATCCACTATGCTCCCTTGATGTAGATTAACCCATTAAATTTTCCGAATTATGTTTACTCATACTAGGGGGTCCGCCTTACCTCGGACCAGCTCCCAATTAACAAATTATACAACTATTTATATAATTATTCTGAAGTAGGTACCTAAGATTTTCATTGAGGTGACTGCTTCCTTAATTTTATTTCAGTCTAGTTTTATGAAAGAAAAATGTTGGCCATATGAGTCGTACTTTTTGTCCCAACATGCAAATTTTGAAATTCGTTGCAACTAATTCGCTACGACCTAACCAAGTATAAGTGACAAAATACTATTTTTGAGTTCAAGAGGGGGTTGGAGAGAATAATTTGAGGACATGAGTCAGAATTTCTTCTTTTTATATTCATTTTTTAAATGACGCTATTTTGAAAAAAGGTACAAAAGCAGTCATATCAGTCTTTTTTATGTAGATCAGATCGATCTTACAGGATTTTAGGGATTTGGATGGTATGACATTTGAATCCATTCTTGAAATACGACAGCCAATCGTAGCCTTGATTCCTTTATGAATGATGCTAAATCTACTTCTTTATATTTGACATTTAATTAGGCTTCAAACGACCTGTAGTCTAGTGGTTAGCATAACAAACTACAAAGATCGCCGGTTAGTAGGCCGGTAGGTGCCCCGAAGGGAATAAAAAATGTTTGGTTATTTTTATTTATTTATCTCTCGGAAGGGAAGTTGAGCGGGGGATTCGAGTCTGTACGATGTCAGGTACTCGTCAAAGATCCCTATCCTAATTAAACCTGGATAGGCAAAATTTTGAGCTCCCACTGTAGCATCGTCCGATTAGCCATGGCAGCATAAAGTGACATTAAATGAACAAATAAACAGCTAGTCTTCAAATGTTATAACCACCGTAGATTGTATTCAATCAGGAGGAATACCCGCTCTTGGGAACTAACCACAACCAGCATCCTCAGCTATTTGTAAAAACCCGTAAGATGAGTGTTTTTAGATTTCTTCTTTTGATGCATATAAACTTGCTAATTGCAAAATCCTCATGTACTTGAAAAAAATGGGGTGTGGCTGTGTCACGTGTGTTGTACGTGAATACGTTTACGTAACGGGTAATGTTTTTTATACAAAATATTATTATTTATGTATTATATCAAAGGAAACGATAGTTCTTCGGCATGCTAGTCGTAAATAATGTTCAGGATGTTGAATGCTGGCTCAGAGCAATGTCGAGACAATGTTCTTCATTCTAAAGCATAGTGTGCTGCCTTGAAGGCAGAAACTTCGTCTCCGGTGCACTTCTGTCATACAGTAGATGCTAGATCATCATCGGTTGCGTTGGCTGGCAAAAACTGGTTCTTATGTTAGCATGAAATGCATTCCAGTGTACTGTAATCTTCTAATAAAATGGTTGACCAAGCAAGAATCGTGGCCAAGCTTTTAGTGCTGACTTTTTGACAACACCGCTCAGATAGGTTGATTTATGTATCACGTCCCTCTACATTGAACGGATTTACGTCCGTCAACATTGAACGGATGATCATCGCCTAATTAACGCAGTAGCTGTTGCACCATTGTGTTTACCTCCAAGGGTACATTAATGGCTTTCCCGATGATACCATAGATGTCGTAACGCAACGTATCTGCATGAATGGCAGTCGCGGTGATACTAGACGTGCCCTGATCGAATCTAATGGGGGCGACCCGTGTTAGTTAAGTAGGTACACAAATCTGTTCGAACGTAACAATGTGGGCTCTTTGTCCGAGTCTAGTGATCTTAACACGTACCGCACAGTTTAAAGTCCGCTACTGTCTCTTCCCGGAATGTATTGTTAAGCAGCTGTGAGTGTTTTTCTTTCGTTGGGTTCAATTAGCGCAGCATTGAAGATCACACAAATGCACTTATGACTGAATGGATTGCTGACAAACGTCGTAGTGAAACGTGCTCCAGCTGCTGCCAATGAGTCTTCATAATCGACCATTGCACTCAATCGAGTCCGTTGTCGATATAGAAGCGATTTCATCATCCACTTGCATAATGTCAACCGCCCCAGTTGCGGTACTGATACCGTCGTTGATCCTCTCGACCGGATTCATTCTTTTACGCTCCCGGCACTGCTTGATACGGCACCATTCGGTCTTGATAAGCCCTTTCCAACCGTATACAATCTCTATACTTGGATTTGGCTTTTAGACGCGTTTTGGCGACATTATATATATATATATATATATATATATATATATATATATATATATATATATATATATATATATATTTATTCTAACCCCTTATTATATTTACCGTCACTATTTTGCATTAATTTATTTAACAATCGCAAGATATTGAGGACACCTGAGGATTGAAACTTAAACAAACGTCGTAGCTTCTCCGAGTCAAAAGTTATACGCAATGGAAATCTATGCACAGCAAAATTACCTCAAAATGGTGGAGCTTGCCCCTCCACCGCGCGCGACGTGTAAGAGTCCTCACTTATCGTAATGAATTCTTTGACCCTTTAGGTATCCAGTGGTCTGATTGAATTTTGGAAGGATATGATAGATATGTAGCTGCAACATCAAACTGTATCCCCCGATTTTGTTATCATTCAGTTTTTTCAATTGCACCTCACTATTGAAGCAATTTAAAAGACGTATTCACGTTAAAACTTCTATTACAGCATCTAAAATCGTTTCTAGAAGATCCAGATCATTTGCTAACCTTAAAATCTGCTCTTATTTAATTATTAAGATACGTTCCTCTAACCAGGTTACCAACATTTCATGCAAGTATTTTGGAGAGAAAAGGTAAATTAGGATAGGTTAGCCCATTATCCTGTCTCATATCTTTCTTCTTTGAGACCCTCCTTCGGCTCACTTAAGCAAACCCCCTCGCCCTATTTTGTCGTTTAAAGTGGGTTCAATGCCAGTAATGTTTGATATCTCACTGTCATTTTTTTAGCCTACCTGTGCGTGTTTTTATTTATCTTCTTCCGCAGAATGCATGAAGATAAACCCAGGTAAAGGTGAGCGGAAAATAGGAATACATTGAAAAGCAGGGGGATAAGAATAATTGGACTCATTATATCATGCAAAGGAATCCAGACTTCTAGACCAATTGCGATAAGATTATTATACACTGTAACAACGTCGGATAGGATAAGGATGTATTGCTTATAAATGAGTTTGAAGCGCCATAGATACGGCAATGGATAATAATTTTATTGGCTGCGTCATTTTCTCAAACAAAATGATTATATTACTTTTGTATAAATTTGTTATATATTTGCTCAGTTTTAGAGTGCTGAGTTCTTCAAGGTCTCCGGTTCAAATCCAAAAGTACCAGATAAATTATTTAATCTGTTTATAGGCATGGATGGAACCTTTAGGAGAAATTCACCCATCTGGGGCTCACCCAGGCATTATAAAAATATTACCCTTAATTGGAAGAAATACCTAGAAATTTCACCTCTCTACACAGCCGTTGTCCTAGAAACATAACCCTTCTACCATGCACTGAACCCAAAACCCATCCTTCATAAATTGTACAATATTTATTTCTCATAATTAATGTATGTGTTGATTTCATTGTAATAGAAAGAAAGAATATGAAAAGGTATGAATATCTTCCCAAGAATGATTTAGATAAAAATATTAACAATTACATATATATATATATATATATATATATATATATATATATATATATATATATATATATATATATATATATATATATTATAATATAATATATATTTCATTGGAATGATGTAAATGTTATGAATGAATATTTATATATGCTTTGATTATTTTTTAAGATGCTTTCATTTACCCTCTTTTTACATAATCTACCTAATACTATTTCTGAAAGAGTAAACTCCAGTCCTGCGTCGCAGCTGACACACATTTTTTCTCGGCCCATCTTTGCCTCATGATTTCACTGAAATTTTGTTCTGTGTATCCTTGTTTGAATTTGTAGCCTATAATTTTGGTCAGTATGTTGGTCCCGTACAATATTACAGGTTTTACCACTATATTGTAGTGCCTAATTTTAGCCTTTTTGGAGAGGTCAAAAAATAAATATATATATAAATATATTTTCTAATAGACCGGCATTTTTAGTGTAGTTAAAAAGACTAATTTATCAGTTCTGCAATATATTTTTAGAAAATTTTTCAAGAGTCGCCCGGTGAACTTGATTGGGAAAAGTGGCGGCATGAGATGGGAAACCTGTTCATCAAGTATGCAAATCCGTTAATTAAAAATCCTTAATTTGGCTTTGGCTCAACTGCGGCTAAAAAGTTGATGTATAAACTGTTCATGATCGCTGTTACTTCAATTCGAAATTATATATTAGCCAATGATTAATTGAAGTTGTTAATAATTACTTGATACTTAATAGAGGTGATTTTTATAATTCAATATTTCGTACAAAACTGTAATGTCTCTGAGGAATTAAAAATTGACTAACCGTAATATAGTTGTAGACCATTAAATATATCAAGGTGAATAAATTAATTTGATTATTATTAAAGTTTGTTGGCTAATTTATTTTTAGGTAATTGCGAAGACCAGAAAATTAATTCAATGTATAAGAGGTGATATTACTTGCGTCATTTTTGCATCATATAGATTTGAAACAAGAGTACCTTATATTTTTTTATAATATAAGTATTCATTACCTTTTCACACCCTTCAAAATAAAAATAATTGATTGAAACGATAATAATATGAAATGAAATAAATTAATTAGTCTTACTTACAAAGGACTTCGTATAAAAATATAAAATAATTCTGATATAAAGTGCATTGAGAATAGTTATAAATGTTCAAAGAACCTGCACATGAAAAAAGTACGGCCCACTTTCTTACTTTTTAAAATTACTCATGGAGATATGGATCGATCTCTATTGCAGATCATTGTTTTGTTTTATTTTTTATTTCAGTTGACTATATCTAATAATCATATCTGGTGCGAATAAAATCTAGACTTGTGCAATGGCATACTTGCAGCGCTGAGATAATATCTAGCTATGATAGCCTGACCTAGAATATCTAATCGATCTAGATATAATTTGCGGTGTAGTTAGATGATAGCTGTTTATATAGAACTCCTCAACGACCTTCAGGAAAAAGTGTCCTTGTTATCCTTAACAAAACAACTTTCACACGACTTAAAAAAAATATACTTCCAACGTGTTGAATAGATTCAGGACCGGCAATTTTGTAATTAATTGTAAATTTAATTAAATAAGTAGTTTTCGGAGAGGTGTCTGTCATCAGCCCTAGAAAGTCGGCCTTTTCTTTCGTAATTTTTGTCTCGTTTGCATTTCATAACGAAACCCAAAATAACTAATGGGCTATCCTCTTGTAGAATTGAATAATTATTTAACTAGTTAAATACTTTGAATTAATTCATGATTTTTCTATGAATTCCTCTAACAGCTGCAATATGTCTAGCATTCAATTAATTTCAATTTCATTAGTAAAAAGTAATAAATTTAATTTTCTAATTATGAACATCATTTTTGTTAAGAACAAGGGATTACAAAAAAATTAAATGAGCAATTTAAACTGTTTTTAGCAATATACATTTTACAAAAACTATAGAAAAATAATACATAAACCATATATACAGTAAATAAACAATATAAGGCTAATAAATAAATAGCCGCCGAAGATAGACAAAACAAGGAGAGTGCACCTTGGGGACGCCAGGTCCCACCCATCTGGGGTTCTATCTACCTGCATGGCTTGATACAGACGGAAGTAAGATAGAAATGTAAATCTTAATGACTTACAAGTATAATATTATGATTTAATATGTTTGTCTAGAAATATTGGTCTGAATTAGGCATATTTTCCTAGTAAATAATTATTTCGATTAGAAAAGAAAATTATTAGGATGAATAGTATGTATATTATGAAATATAGAAGCACCAAGGAGATTTATGTCATTTAAATAAAAGGGAGTATTTATCGTATAGAAGGTTAAGATTTTTTGGTCATATTTATAGATGGATGATAATTTACTGACTAAAAAAGTATTTAACTATTTTGATTTAAAAAAAACAAAGTATAAATGGATCATAGATCATACATCTCCCTATAGACTTATTAGATCCCTTGGTCAATTGGATGAAGGCCCAGATGTAGAGCCCCCTGATAACGAGGATGCATTTGACGAGATAATGCAACTGAAGAAAAATAAATCCCCAGGAATAATTGTCCCCAGGCTGAATTCTGAAACACGGAGGCCCGTGTTTCTTCTCCCATTCTCAGCAGGTGAGCTAGCCATTTCATCCTCTATAACCAGTCAAAAGAGGAGATCGTCATTATAGCGTTTTCTTCTCTGTTTTTTCTTCTGCGCCATACACCGTTTTCCTGGACGAGCCCTACGATCCGTCTGAGGATATGCCTTCTTGGTCCATGTCTCGCAAGCATACGTCACTATTGGCCGAATCAGCGATTTATAGAGAGTGATCTTAGTTCTGAGGTTGACATTTTTGCTTTTCAGCAAACTGGCAATGGCAAAGCATGCCCGATTCCCAGCCTGTACTCTACTTCTGATTTCTTCTGTTTCATCTAGTTTGTCGTTGATGACAGAGCCAAGGTATTGGAAGCTGTCCACCAACTCGAAGGTATGTGTTCCCATTACGTAGAGTTGTTGCCGGCGAATTAGCTGATTCAGCCTTCCTCTTCTCAGCTCCATCAGTTTCGTTTTTTCCTCATTTATTTGTAACCCTAACTTTTCTGCTTAAGACTCAACCCTTTGCAGGCTGTCCTTAATACTAGGTAATGTCCTTCCAATAATTACCACGTCATATGCATAAGCGAGTACCTGCGTTAGTCGATAAAAAATATTCCCGCCTCCAAGTAACCCTGATCTTTCCATAACAGCCTGCCGGGCAATGTTGAATAGTAAAGGGGCAATGTAGACCATTTTTTATTTTAAACTGTTCCGACAGTCCCCCTCTAATGCTTACTCGGCTGTAAGTAAGACTGCAATTCCTCCCCAAAAAAGTATTTGGAATCGAACCAGTCCGAAAAACGAAGGTCAGAAGACCGAAACTGAGATGGTTATAATGCGTGAATGGCGACATCAATAAAGCAATTGAGATCTGTATTATGATACAATAAATTTTAGAACTCTAGGTATAAGGAATTGGTGTGTAGCCCCCCAAGATGAAGAAGAATGGAAGGAGAACCTTGAGGCAGCCAAGATCCAATGATTGATTGTAGCGCCTAGAATGAATGAATGAATACTAAACAAACCTTGCAATAGATGCATTGTCACCAACTTAAGTTGAAATGATTAACGGATTTTTAACGTGTATAATTAAATTTTCGTCGAACTGATGAAGTTAATTTTGCTTAGGCATACCAAGGCAAAATTAACTTCATCAGTTCGACGAAAATTAACAGAAGGTCACAATGATATTTTCTTTCATGTTGGACAAAGAATAGTGAGCTCAGAGAAGCAAATGTTTAACCCTCTTGAAGTTTCCGGCAGCCTTTTTATAAAGAAATATTTGGTTATTTTGCCTTAACTGTTTTTTTAGGGTGAAAGCGGTTTATAATTTATTTCTTATCTTCTTAATCCCAATATATTCAATAAATTCATTACCAACTACATAGAAATCAGTCTAGCTTTTCTACTTGGTTCTCAAGCAAGTCCTCTTCTCTTATCTCCTCATCTTTTTTTATGCCTGGTTCACTTTTATAAAAGTAACAGCTTTATAGAACAGTAATATATTCCAAAATATCATAACTTAAGTTTCATCAACTCATTTTATCGACTAAATATATCGAATAAGGGCCAAAACAATCAGGAACAGAAGGAACTTTCACCTGAAATTTTCTCCCTCTAAATCCCATAAAGAAATACAAAAAAAGAAGAAGAAAAACCTCTACCACAACCTACGAATCGTTTTGGGTTCAATAAATGGTAGAGACTGTAATGTATTTAAGGCAACGGTTGTGTTGCTTGAACACGCTCAACCACCAGGTTTTCCCCCAATTAATGATAGAGGCTGTATGAGCCTCAGGAGGGTCTGCCGACCCCACAGGAAATATAATGTAGTAGTCTACTAGGGACTACTATAATACGTAATACAGTATTACAGGGACTATAAAATAATTTATCTGCTATAGGGACCTTCAGCATAGCAACTCAGAGCCCCACCACTGACTGAGCTTTCCCGCAGTTAAACTTAAACAGGCTATACTGTGGTACTCAACAGCCAGGTTTTCCCCCAATTAAGGGTACCCACTTAATAGTGGTTGTATGAGCCATAGGAGGGTCTAAAAATCCCGTAGATGCCCATTTATACCTGTTGATAGATTAAATAATTTATCTGCCACAGTCGGAATTGAACACAGTACCTTCAGCATAACAACTCACCACTCGACGCATCGAGCTACACAAGTCCCTCTATTATGACTATGAATAACTGTAGCTGTACTGAATGAAACATGTTTTATATGTCAGCGTTATTTTTAAGTAATTATCTTATTTCTTCGTTTACAGGAACTTAAAACTGTACCCACTGCCTATACAATCAGTGTTATTTTATTTTCACAGAATAAAGTAATCAATTGAGAACAAATATCCCTTCCAACCTGTTTACAACCCCCTCTTGTCCCGAAGACTTATCATTAATGAATAAATATCTGACTTCATTAGGGACACGGGCCAAGGTGAAAGAATGCTCGTGCTCGCACCACCTACTCTCCCCGAGTTAATTATCCTATCGAATGATTTCACAGTAATTGGTCGTAATTATCAACAGTCACTGTCCGAATATAATCTTTTACGAACTGTAGAATATTTCAAGGTCCAAAAACTAGTAAATTTTAAATACAGGATAAATTAAAATGACACACCAATTAAAGTGTAATTCGGTGGCGCAAATCAAGCACGCGAAAAAAATTTAAATCAAAATTGTAAAATTTAACTCTGAGTGTAATGGATCAGGTATGGTTTAATTAAGTTCTTATTATAGAATAAAGAAAAATATACCAAAAAATAATAGCCTCCATAGGTTATTTTTTTACACTATTTCTATATCTTACTTATCATGAAGCAAATTAAAAAGTAGTTTTAGTTACAAGTAAAATAACTTACTTGTACAATATATCCATTGATACAGGTCCATAACTGTTAAATATCAAATTTTAAAAAATGATTTACATTTAAACTTATTGTTTAGAACATAAATAGGAGTTGGAAGAAACCCCCCCCCCCCCCCAAACAATTCTAGGTTTTGATGGCTAACTCTTTTTGGGTGATATGTTCTGGATCTGAAAAAAAACTCAAAAGTTAAAATGTGTTTAGGGATAGTGGATATAGTATTTCCTTTGAAATTTGAAAAAAACTATAATTGCAATACTCCCACATTTCTCTATCTCTATCTATAGTTTGAATTATTACACCTGACTGAAGTATAAATAAGAATATTTATAAATCAATTTAAAAAATAGAGTTGTTTATTTATTCTTTCAATGTCACTTTATGCTGCCATGGCTAATCGGACGATGATACAGTAGGATTCCTAAATTTTGCCTTTCCAGGTATAATTAGGATAGAGATCATTAACGAGTTTTTGGCATTGTAGAGGTTCAGAGCCTCCATTTTACGTCCCTTCCGGAGGACGGAATTACAGGACTTTTTATTACCTATAAAAATCCTAAGATCACCTGCCGGCAGCGAACCAGCGTTCTTGGATTTAGTAATTTTTTATGCTAATCACTAGACCATAGATGGCTACTATAAAATATAATTTATTACTTATTATTTGTTGTTCGACTTTCTATAACGTAAAAGATAACTGACTATCTCTATAGTAAAAGATTAAGTGAGGGGTTTAGTTTCAAAATCGGTAACATCTATTTGTAAAATAAAATCAATTTAACAAATATTTAAAATTATTTTGCTAACAATTCGCTTTAAACAATGGGGCTGGTGTAGTGGTTAGCATAACAAACTACTAAGGTCAAGATCGCGGGTTCGTAGCCGGGTAGGTGGCCCTAAGGTTTTTTTAAGAGAGTATAAAATCCTTGGTTATGCCGTCCTTCGGAAGGAACGTTAAACGGGGGTCCCCAACCTGTACGCATAAACTGACGTTAAACGAAACAAACAACTTTAAACAATATGTGGAAGACAATGGTCCGTATGGAGGTCAATAAATTTCTCTTATGGAGAAATGTTTATTAAATAGCCAACGTTTCGAACCACATTGCAGGCCTTCTTCAAGGCTAAATATGCAAAATACAGAAAATTGAAAATGACTAAATTATGGTAAATATATTTATTTTTTTTAAATATATTTAATGAAATTTACAACTGTATACAGAATACATCCAGTAAATATTATGATTGAATAAATTGACATGAAAAGACAAGTAGAGAAACTACCCAGTGGTAGTACTCAATGGTAAATATTAAAGTTAAAATGTATAAGCAGTAGTTAGTAAGGAAGTCTGCAGAAGACCTGCAAGGTGGGTCAAGACGTTGGCTAATTAATGAACATTTCTCCACATCTATGAGAAATACGAGTATATTGACCTCCACCCGGACCATTTTCTTACACATATATAATCAAGGTCAACTATTATCATTCAAGAACTTTAAAAATACTTTCGGACAATTTTTCAGGATATTCTCTTTTTTTAAATCTCATTTAAAAATATATCTTGATCAGAAAATATCGATATGTGGTTAGTTTATGGTTGATTAAAAATAAATAAAACAGACATTTTTAATAACAAATCTCTTTAATGAACCATTAGTAAATATAATATATAATAAATATAATATATTAATAAATTAATATATATATATATATATATACATAGTTTTGATTTTTAGTACATCAAAAATTACCATTTAATGTAATGGATGTAACCACTTTTGATAGAAAATTGAATCCTTTGGTATTGATTTTTGAAGGATCTAGACGATTTTCAAACAAATACATCTAATACATAATTTCTTGCGTTAAGAACTTATAAAAAATAAAAGACGCCTCAATTGTTAGATGTTTCCATCTCCATCGCTATTAATAATCCTTTGCCCAATTATAAAGTTTAAGCCAACAGCGGTACAATTCAAGAGAAAAAAGAACTGGGAATTGGGCGTTCCTAGAATTCCGCAGCTCCGGCTAAAGATAAACTTCTTGCTCCACTTCTGCTAAATAAGGAGACCATACAAATAAAAACAAAATATGTAAATAATTAAAGAAAGAAAAAAACACCGATTAAGCCGAAGTGACATTTGGGAGAATATGACAAATTAGTGTGAAAAGTAACTGGGTCAGTGCAAACTGGACTGAGCTCGACGGGACTGGTCATTACTTCCCAGGAGCCTAATCGTTCTCTCGGGTGACACTGTAATAACTCCTTCCGATGATCAATAAGTCCTAGTGTCTAAAATTTTATGGGAGTTTCGTAAGTGTATGCTTATAGCATAACTGGCTTTAGTAAGCTGATGTAAGTATTAAAAAACTAACATCATATTTGTTATCTTAAAACCATCGTGGGAGGGTGGGATGGAGAGGGTGAGAGGGAGTTCTCTGGGAAGTCTTTCTAGCTGTCTTCTGCAACAGGTAATTATAAAGTTGTACATTTAAATATAAAGATATCCTGTAAATTATAAAGTTGACGAGAATAGGTTAGAAAAAAAATAATGTGTTATAAAAATATGTATAATATAAAAAAATATGTTAGAAATGGAATATCAGATATGTCGTTCCTGAATTAAAAACCTTCGACCTATACAATTGCTAATGAAGGCTTAACTCAAAAAGTTCTTTTGAAGGTGCGCTATAACAAAAACAAATTCTAACTCACTGAAAGTTTCTCAGTATCTATTTTCTATTGGAAGATAATTCAGAACTAACGCTCAATATACATTTATATATATGTATTGGCTACAATATATTACATTTGTAGACAAATATTATCTACAGCACTGGCAGGTGAGGCATTTTCGGATGAATTTCCTGCAACCTGTTACCTCCGGTGATCTTCGTCCTGGAAGATATAAAAAAAAAGTTATCTTTAAAAATGTTATAATAAAATTGGATATCCTAAAAAGGATCTCAGAGTACCTTTAAAGTTTTAAAATGTTTCTATATGCATGGGTCGGCAAATTTTTAAACAATTTTCATATCGAAAACAAATAAATATTTAAAAAATATATAAAAGTTAAATTAATATTATCATTAGGATGATGATATTGTAATACATTGTATTCATCATCGTCATATCTAAGTCCAGCCACACCGTAGGATCCTCTACCATTTCTCTTCTTCTGTTCCATTGCAGGCTTCTCTTTCCGGAGCTTTCCTTAACACTAAGTTCCAGGTATGTCGGGTCTTCCTCTGGACCTTCTTCCCTCAACCTTAGCCTCGTATGTCATCTTGGCCAGCCTGTTGTTTTCAATTCTTAAAACAAGTCCAAAATATACGTTGTATTATCAAGCAAAAAAAAATCTCGTCAAAGATTGAGAGGTTGCAATCCAATCAGTTCCCATGCGGATTTTTTGTAGACTTTTCAGGCATATGTAAAGGAAAGAAACAAATTTTGTCAATGTTTTGAGAAAAATATTCACTCTGGATCGAAAGAAGTTAGTCGAATGGCTCCGATAGAGCGCAGCAGCGTACAGAGACGTATTGAACATGTTTACATTAGCATGGTTAACATATAGCAATAGTAGCTCGATAGGGGAAACAAGCGATCTTAGATATTGCTAATAGTATTTTTATGTCAAGTTCTGGTTCGTTGTATTTTTTTTTTTTTTTTGAAACTCGCCAGTAGTTGTGAAAGTCATTCTTTCGAAAATTGTGTATCGGAAAATCTGGAAAATAATCCAGGATTTTATGATTCCTTAAAATAAAAAAACCAAACAGTAAGCTGTTTACGTTTGTTGTTTTGACTTTTATAAATGTAAAAACTAATTAAATCCTATTTCAAACAAAAATGTTTGTTTACCACATTTTGATACTTGGAAATAGCAAGTCCAACAAACATAAAGAGTTTACTTCTTGAAGGGGTATTAGGAAGAAAACATAAAATCCAGCATTATTTTCCAGACAACTCAATAGTTTATATTTAACAATTTCAAGTTGAGTAAACCAAAAATATTTAATTAACGCAATATTATTACCTTGACCTGACGACCATTGAGTTCCCCTATGTTCTACTGTTGCTTTTCGTTTAGGATGACTGTTTATTGGGCCAAACCGATCCGTAAGAGAGGCTTTCTCTGAAAATTAAAGAGCATATTTTAGCATATGATACTAATAGTTATAATTAATTAGATAATTAAGATATAAATATAAGATGTTATGCTCCTCCAGTAGAAGATCGGACAAGTTTAAATACAAGCCAATAAAACTTACATTTGCATGTATATCTATAAGGGTGATACTCTTTTATAGCAAGGTTATTCTCTACGTTAAGTCCTCAATGAATATCGAAAATAAAAGTGGAAAAAAACCTAAACATATTTAAAAAATTAAAAGCTATGGTAAAAAGTAAGGTCTATGCTATTAATATTCTCTTTTAAAAAATAAACCACAATCAATTTTCATCAATCATATGAGAGAAATCAATATTACAAAAATTCAGAATAATCTATTCTGAAATGTGAATAAGCTTAACAAACGTATTAAAAATGTATATGAAGAAAACTTTTTACTAATTTATAGCCTATATGTGGACTAAGGGGCCAGTATATGCTTGGTTTTGCATTCAATGGCAAATTCCATACGCCCTCCAAAATAGAGGATTAGGATCAACCTAAACTATATTTTAGATCCCAACAAATAAAATTGGAATTCTTTCGGCTAGAAATAAATGTTAAAAGAAAAATCAAGAGTTGTATGGATGTGGCAACTAGAGCTGTGTGAATAAAAAGTCATTTAAAAAAAAATTAGATTCAGGAATTTGAAAATGATTCAGTCGAATGGTTTTTGAAGCTCATTGAGAGTTTTGAAACATCAATGAATGGGCTGGAATTTTGAATGTGAAAATCGTAAATTTTGAATTTGATCATTGCTTCATACAAAAGGGACATTCTTTCATATGATAAGAGTATTTGTTATAATCAACCCAAACTAACACAATAAAAATCTATATTAAAAAAGTTCCGTTCGTTAAAAATAGCCATCAATTTCAAATTTGATGTTCATTTCATTCTTGCAGAAAGAATTAACTTAAACTGCCCAAAATAACAACGTTGAAACCCCATGAGAGGTCATTTATTTTTTCCACCATTCTAGCATTATAAATTTAATAGAATTTCGATCTTATTGCATATATTATCGTTCAGTTAATTTACCAAAGCAGGACTATGTATTTTTTTTATCAACAATAGTTTTTTAACTGCTGTATTTAGGGAGGAAAAACAAGTTTGGTCTAAATTGGTATAGGACTTTTATTTATATTGAACTTAAGTGGAAAAAACTCTTAAGATTTTGTATCATAACCCACTAGATAAAATCTGATAACAGCCATAGATTCATAAGGAACCTGTGGGATCCACCTAAGGCTTACCCAGTCTTTAAGAAGTGGGTACACTTAATTAGGGGAAAACGGATGTTTGAGCCTGATCTCGGTCAAATCACCTCCCTACACAACCGATGGCTTAGGAATAGTACAACTATTGCCATGTACTGAGAACAATACTATACATGCTCTATATACTCTACGCAAAGGATATAAAGTTGAGCTGTTATATAAGGAAGATAAAAACCAATAAAACAAAAAAATAACAATATACTTCTTATTTTACGAATAATGTCTAATTCTCTATCGGAAAATCTCGTATTTTAGCGAATGAAAGTGAGATAGAGTGTAGTAATCACTTCAGTAATTTGCCACCTCCTTCTAATCAATCATTAATCAAGGGAAAAAAACGAAAAACCGTTTCACGTTGTATTTATAAAACAATGACTATAAGATATCCTCTTATCAAAAATCTATCATTTAAATTATTTAAAAAAATAATATAAAATACTTATTAAAACTAGAAACTGTTAAATAATTTAAAAAAATGAACTTTTACCTTCATTATCAACTTTAGCTGTTACTTCTTTATCTGAAAACCTTACTGACGCCCTTTTCTTGTTTTTTCTTGTTTGTAAGATTCCTTGGTTGGGTTCGGATACTCTGTTCTCGTCTCCTAAGTTCTTATTCTTCACTTACAAAAATTTGAAAAGCAATCATTAAATATCTAGCATATCAAATTGATGGTTAACAAGCCGTACATAACTGTAAATAATTTGTTGCCACTTTTTGTACTATCAATGTGTCAAAAAAAACTATAATTAATTATGTCTACACATAAGGCATAACAATAAATACTTCTATGAAAAAAGTAATAATAAATAGCTAAATCCTGTATAAATAAGCCATATTATTGCAGAAATATTTTTCTTTTTACTTCTATCCATTACGAAATAAATTAAAACCAAAACAGTAAGTAAGAAATCTCAAAACTCAAGTTCTTCCTTGAAAAGGGACCTAGGTAGGGAATACATATTTTGAAATAAATATTAAACACTTATTATCCCAACTTGATAATCAGAAGAAGGGAGAAATAGGAGAAGAATGTCTATGTGTTCTATATTTCTAACTGCAGAACACGTCCAAAATCTTGGTGCTAATTTATTTATTATTATCATAAACAGTTAATATGGAATCCTCCTAACAAACTGAAGTGACAGGAGAATGGTCGGTTTTTGGCTTCTATAACAATAAGTAGACAAATGATGTGGGCTTACATTATAGCACAATCATTTACTTGAGATATCTAGAGCCACATATGCTCACTCAGATAACGAACCCAATTTTGCCTCAAGTCTAGTATGTTATTTATAAATAATTGTTATATACCGAATTACATTGTGTTTTAATATAATTAATAAGAATATCTATTATGGATTCCAAGGGCATACAATTACAAAGTTACGATGAAACTTTTATACTTTAATTTGAAAAATAAAATAAAATAAAAATTGACGTGATTATTATTGACCGTGAATAAAAAAGTAAAAATGTAGAAGAAAAGGATAAAAATCCATTACATAAGAAGTATAATGTTACTAATTTTCTGAAGTATTACATGACTAAAATATATAATTACTTATCGTTATGTAATTAATAATGTAAGATAATGTTACTTACATATACTTCGTTTAGGTTCATCCATGTCTTTGTCGTCTATGCTTCCTGAGTAAAAAAAAAAAATTATTTCATAACGTCTAAATCGGAAATCTAAAAAAAAGTTTTTTCAGCAGCCTGGACTCTTGAATCGGGTGATTGAGCAGTATTTGATTAATTGAGATCTATAAATGAGCATCCTATCAGTTCATCGCCTCCAAGTAAGCTTCGCATTTATGTCTCCACATTGTCGACAAATCTTAGCCAGATTAATCCAGGCGAACTAAACCATTAAATTTCTCTTGTATTTAATACATACAATCCAAAATCTTTTCATGTAAAATCCTGGATCCGCTTTGTCACGAGTAAACCATCCATAATGAATTAAATCTTCCATTTATTGCCAATGTGACCCGATCTATCTATCCTTTTATGACAAACTTCATTCCCATCAAGTCCACTAACAAAGTGTTCGCAATGGAGATACCATTTAGCACCCTGTCTAACTTTTTCCGTATTATCCATCCAGCAACATCCATCACCGGATAGATAATAAGATAATAACAAGACGGAATTATCTGTTCAAAGATCATTTGATCCCTTTCAATAATGCCGATTTAGATGGCGTAAGTTATTGAAGACTTGGCAGATAGAGAAAGTGAACAACAACAACATATATACAGAAATGAAATATGAGACGCATTGCTTGTTATACTTCTTTTGAAGTCCAAACCTCAACATTACAACAAACATTCATTAGCTATATTACACCTATGATAACAGATGATTTAAGCTGTACGTTTGGTTAGTTTAATTAAGGAATAGACGAAGCCGACTGAATAATTTTATCATAGATATGCAGTTATTAATGATGAGGCATTATATCCGAGTCGTCGGCAAAATCTAGCGCTTACAACACCAAAATCATGCCATCAGTTTCGATTTCTAGAACACTTTTCATGTTTCAAGATCTGAATTAAGAAGGAAAAAAGTAAGTTTATCTCCTTGCATTAATCCAACGTTAAGTGGAAAGTTCCGCAAACACTTTCCAGAATTTATCGTGACCTGCCACATTAAGCTATCAAATAATTTAATTGGAAATGATCTTTGCCTCATTAATTTAAGGATTCTAGTTTATTGTATTTTAATCTTGAAGAAGCAAATACCATAGTTTCACTGTCGCTGAATTCTCTCTTCTGTCCACTTCACTTTATTTCTAAATAGCCATGGGATATTCGTACTATTACGAAACAGCTCACCTCGATATATGAAGAAATCTGCAGGAAGCCTTAAACATTGTTTTTTAGTTTGTTGGATGCCAAATATTTTTGTCCAACTCTGGAGGCTCCAGGTTGGGTTATCGATATTAATGCTTACATTTGATTCATTCATTGATGTTTCTTAAAGACATTTTGTTTTCATTGCCATTTCGGAATGGCTCTTTTTATTGTCCCCGTTTTTCTGAAATACCTTTTTTTTCTTTTCATTTACTACACTGTATAATTGCTAACTAGAATGCTGCATGCATCAATCCTAGTCCCGTTAGCTAATAATAATTTTAGGAATAAAACAATTTATTGAAACTTTAAAAAATGAATCGACCTTTTACTAAATTAGTAAATGTATGTTTACGTTTCTCTTACCTCTACTTTCTGGAGAATTTGGAATGTTTCTTATTACCACTACATCTCTGGTACATAAAACTACAAAAAGAAAGAAATATCATTTGAAATAACATAAATATTTATTATTATTTATTTTTATAAGCTACTCAATACATTTTCAATATATATTCGTATTCAAAAATGTTATATATTAGTAACAACTTAGCAATTAACGTTTTGTGATTTGAGACATTAGGATTTATAACGTTTATATTCTAACAGCAGTGTTTTCACTCGACTACAGTTTAAGAGAGTAATGTGCTAAGACTACTCGTTTTCTATCCAACCAATTGTGGATGTTTTAAAATGTGTTAAGTGATGTTTCATTATATATCTCTAATATGTGAATTTAATGTATCTAACGAATTTTCGCCTTTTTTTTTTTTTTTTTTTTTTTATTTAATTCAATGATATTTACAACTATAATGGTATTATATCAAGTAAATGTGCAAAAATGTAGAATATGACATGAAAACACTTGTGGAGAAACTACCCATCGATAGCACTCCAATAAAGTTCTATAGTAGATGATCTCGAGGCCATCTTCTTTTCAGGCGCCTCGGAGGGTTATCAGGAATAGTATGGGAAGCAAGCTGAGAGACTAGCGGATTCAAGTGCGTATGGAGCTTGTTATGGAAGGATAGGTATCTAGTTTGGGCCAAATCAGTAACATATGGGATATTAAGATCATGATGGATGAGTTTGTTTGTGACATAATAAGGAGCATTGTCGCCTTTTTTTAAATTTCTTGTTATACCCTTTCTGTGTTCATTATCATATAGACATAAATGAGTGGGATCATATGGTCATACTTGATCAAATAATAACAAACTAAAGGGTTTGCTATAGTGACAAACTTCTAATTGTACAAAGCCGATGCCAACTTTAATAAGTTTTCAAGAGACAACAACAAGTTCTTCTCGAAAATAATTTCTGACCCATTTATTATCTCATGTATTTATAACAGAAGTGGTTCTTATCGTTATACCGAAAATTATGAAAAGTGGAAAATGTGAGTTTTGCATTAACACTCCTTATATGGTCAATACAAAGTATCAAAAATGAAAAACGCCATTTTCCAGTAGATTGAAAAAACTGTTTCAAGTTTCATTCAGTATCAGTGTTACGGACAAATTTTTTACACATGTCAATATATCGCACTGCTATCTCTAAAGTGGCAAAACTCAAAAATCAGTGTTTTTAAGATGGTGAGTTATGACCATGAAAGAAATTTAATTTCTAATTGCTTGATAGATTTTCTCTCCTTTCATAATTTGTTTTTCAGCTGCCTGTAGGTTAGCACTATACTTTCTTTTTAAAAAATCTGGAAACATATGGCTAACATGAAATTTTTTACTTGTTATGATACGTGTTAGGAACAACGGTGTAATGAGAACGAAAATCAATCTTTGTTATTGCCTATTAAGCGAATACAATAACAAGATTTCCCAGGAAATCCAGGTAGAAAAGTTCTTCCTGTTCTATGTTTGTGTATCGAAATATGCCAGTAATCGATTTTAAATAACTGTGATGAGTAAAATTCGTTTATTTTTGTATTATTATAATTTAAAATTACATGACAAATTGCTATGCACGCTATGCTTTACTTTTTTTAAATGGATTAAGTTTGAACTAGGTTAGACATCAACAATTACACTTTGATCCTTAATTCTCATGCTTTCTTTCACATAATTATGAATTTTTTTCTTACCTTCATTTTCTGAAAATTTTGTGCTGCATTCTACCGAGGAAGCACTCTTAGGCGAAACTAAAAAAATACAGTGAGTGAAGCTTACATGTTATTGATAGATTAAACAATAGCTAATATATACTGTGAGTAACTGCAGGTATATAAACTTAATCGAAGGCATGGACCATTCTTAATAATTAATCTAATATTTTATAAGAAATGAAGTGTAAGTTGGTTTATTAATGATTATTAAATAAGTTAAGTTAATGATCGTATTTCGAATTTCTATTACATACTGTAACTATTTCACATGGATATGTTCGTTTTCTTAATCTTTGTGTAATGTTTCTATAGTAACGCAACATATGAATAGTTTTCAATATATCTCAACTGAAATGGTTAATTCTGTAATATTTAAAATATATCTTTGCCAAAAAAAAAATTGATTTTCGCATAATTTTAATTTTCCTTTTCTATAACATTTTGCTACTTGTTAATAACACTGGTCGACAAGGTTTTCTTCACAAGTAATCTGATTAAGGAATCTAGTGCAGTTTTTCATACTGAATTCAGATATGTAGTCATAATTCTTCCATCAGACACAGTGACAGCTACTTTGTCAAATCTGATTTTAGCGGGTTTTTTAACCTGTCATAGGAACCTTAACCTCTTATGCAGCGATTTTATCCAAGCTGTATTTAAGGAAATTTTATTTGTAATATTAGGCTGAAGCACCATAAAACAAGGCTGTGCAGGTTCATTCATGTTTGGATATGCTCAGACCTATTCATCTGGCATTGTGATGTGTCAGTATTGAGCTGACTGTGTGTTTGTTTAGTAGAGAAATATTTCCTTCCTTTCTTTTCGGATGTGTATTGTTTATGTAGTGTTTTAGTTCTTTGTTTTTTTTATCATGCCAAGAAAGTGTGTAAATCATGTTGACAGTTTCTGCTACATTTGTGTTGAGCTGACCTTCGAGTCACAGAGGAGAAATTTGACACCACTCTTAAAGAAGTGTTATCAACTTGACTTAGGCTGTCAGGCTGGTGATTTTGATAAGAGCTAGGCCCCAAATACATGCTGTGCTTCGTGTGTTAGATTGCTGACTGGGTTGAAAAATGGTACACATCTTATGCCATCTGCAATTCCGATGATTTGGAGGAAACCGAAGGATCATTTAAGTGATTGTTATTTCTGTTTGTCAAATATTAAAGGAATTACATCTAAAACAAAACGTACAGTTAAGTATCCGAATTTTCAATATGCAATATGACGTGTCTTACAGAATGAACAGTTCCCTGTACCTGTATATGCAGAAGAAAATGAATTTGTAGTGATATTTGTTCAGTTATGGAAACTCTTGGGCTTCAACACCAGCCAGATGAGTGGCGACTATTCATAGATTCGTCTAAAGTTAGTTTGAAAGCTGTGCTGCTACATGTTGGCATTGAACTTCCATCAATACCTGTAGCGCATGCCGCTGAGGTGAAAGAAAGACATCAAAATATGAAAATAATTTTAGAGAAAATACAATATGGAAAATATGAATGGAATATCTGTGGTGATTTGAAGGTCATTGTTTTATTGCTTGGTTTGCAACTTGGGTTCACCAAATTTTGCTGTTTTTTGTGCCTATGGGACAGCAGAGGTAGGAAGTCTCACTATGTTACAAAATCATGGCCTAAACGTGAATCGCTTATCCGTGGCCAAAAAAATGTGTCATATGTCCCGTTAGTGAATCCTGAAAAAATATTGTTACCTCCATTGCATATTAAGTTAGGAGTAATGAAAAATTTCGTCAAAGCTACGGATAAACAGTCTGATGGATTCTTGTACTTGAAATCGAAATTCCCCAAAGTCAGTGACGCTAAACTGAAAGGAGGATTTTTTATAGGACCACAAATCCGGTCATAAATGGGTGATGAGCATTTCGAAGGACTGTTAAATCCACTGGAGAAAGCAGCCTGGCAGTCTTTCAAAAGTTTATGTTTCAATTTTCTTGGAACCAGTAAAGCGGAAAACTATCGTGACATAGTGGCTGATCTTCTGCATTCTTATAAAGCTATGGGATGCAACATGTCTTTAAAAATTCACTTCTTGGACCCCGAAAATCTTGGAGCTGTCAGCGATTATGATGAGCCTTTTCATCAGCAAGTTTCTACTCTGCAAAAGAGGTGCCAAGGCAAGTGGAGTTCCAATATGCTGGCTGCCTACTGTTGGACCAAGAAGAGAGACGTTACAGATGCAAAATATGCCCGAAAATCATTAACTACCACTTTCTAGGTAAGTCAGAATGAGTAGTTATAATTATGACTTAGATCGATTTTTTTTCGAATATTATAAAAATTCAAATGAATATCACACAAAACTCCTGCTAATGGAGAAAAACTAAAGTTATATTTGAATTCAGCACGAAAAATACTTCTAGAAAATGTTATTTTAGTTCTTGTGAAAGAACAAAAGTTCATTTTTGTCAACCAGTGTAATTCAGTCTTTACTAATATGTCAAGGCGTTTTTTCGCATACTTTTATTTTACTTCTACTAAAATAAGTTTACTTCTATTGAGTAAACCTCAGCCGGAAAAGAGTCCAACGGCCAGAAATATCAACGAAGTCTGGGAGGTAGTATAAGTTCTACGCTGTTTCCAGAGATTTCGAGAGAAAGACTTGAGCCTTGAAGACAAAGAAGGCCGTAAAAGTTCTGCCTTTGAAGTCGATGTTACCCGAGCTTTGGTAGAAGAAAATCCCAGAACAATTGTTTGAGAACAGGCAGGAAAACTGGAATTCAGAAAACCAACTCTCAATGACCGTCTTAAGGCGTTTGAGAAGCTGAAAAAGCTTGAACTTATCCCACAGCTTTCTTCCTCTTCGATACTCAAGTCTCTCTCTCGAAATCTCTAGAACCACCGTTGAACAGTGCACTCACTTATACTGTCTGTTACCACAGACTTCGTTGATATTTCTGGCCGTTTGGGACCCGTTCCGGCAGAGTTTGGACTAAAATAAAATTATGTGAAAATCACACTTTGACATTTTTATTTCAAAATGGATTAATAATTATTTACATATACAAAAGTCAAAAATCCAACAAACATAAGCAGTTTACTAGTTGGAGCGGTATTATAAAGAAAACATACCCAATTCTGACCCAACCCAATATTTCTTCCCCTGTGAAGTTGTCTGAGAAAACGTCTTAGTTAAACGTTTTCGATCTATGATATTTTTCCACAATTCAGAAATGCGAAAGTAAACCGATCTCAGATAATTAAAGTGCTGAAATAAAAACTGTGTCGAAGACTGAGTAGGGCGGCAAAAAAAAACAACTCAAACACATATACATTGATAATCAAAAGAAATTAAGTTAAAAATTTAAGATGTAATACATTTCTAATAAAGGTGCAAATGCCGTACCTGATTTTTCTCTAATCTTCGTAACACCTTCCTGCCTCTTCTTTGAAGAACCTAAAAAAAAGAGCAAAATTCATAAAATAATTCTTTAATTACCTGAAATGTTGCACAAGTTTCCGGCTTTGATAGTTTATTCAAAGTATGAGTACAATCAAAAGTATAATAAATATAAATAAGTATAAAAGTATAAATTGTGAGAGCAATATATTTTCTCCACTTTATTGCACTCCACAAACATGAGAAATGGGTGTAGATAAATTAACGAATGATAATGACTGAATCTAATAGTATTTTCTTTTATACCTTTTATGCCTGCCTACCTTGCTTCAATTCTTTATGTTCTGAACTTTTCTGCAAGTTTTCTTCCAACGTATTACTTTTCTCAGGAGCATCTGAAAAAAGAAGGTAATTGAAAAATGTAAAAACATAAATTAACTAATAATTTTTAAAAATGTTATTATTAAAAATAATTTTTATGTTTAAAACCTCAGTAAAACTAGATTGTACCTCGATTTACAACCGAGAATCTGAAATCTTTCTTTACTTACTGCGAGCATCTTAGAAATACCGAAATAAAAAAGAAATATAAATTGCCATACATTGAAAATATATACTAGCCTAAAAATAATATCATTGTAAAATTATACCTAAAGAAAAAAATGTAATATATTAATTTTTAAAATTAGTAAAATTTCACATCGGTTCCAGAGTCAAAAAAAAAAAATGTATGCTTGGACTTATCTTATAATCTAAATTGGTTATAAACTTAAAGCAGTTAAATTTAAGATTTTTATATGTAGCTCAATTTAAAAAAGGATTAAACTAATTATTTAATTACTTCCGCTAGAAATCGCCGTTTGGTTGTAACAAATAAAAATTTACAAAATGTTCCGAAAAAAATTGCCGTAGGTCTAAAAATTTACCTCTATTGAATTTATAACCTATATAGATATGAAAAAAAGTCGTAAATACAAAAATATATATTTTCTTAATTTCGATCATATCAACAAGTAGTAGAAAACTATTAGTGAAGGTACTACACAGCATTAGTGAAAGGTACTACATATTACATTTTACATGTATATAAACCACCACCTGTAAAGGGCAATCTTGTACGCATGCGCAAGCAGTTACATTTTATAACAGTTATATTTCTAACATTTATCTTGGATAACCTTTTTATATATTTTTATTGAGGTAAGAATTTGCTTAACACAACATGGAAAATAATAATAATAATGGAAATAAATAAATAGAAGTAATCATAATATAATTGAATTTATAAAAACATAATGAAATATATAATATAAATAAATATAATGATAATAGAAATAGATAATGGAATATATCATCAACAATTTAAAATAAAAACCACCCCTAACCACTAAACAAACAACAAATCAGCAACAAACAAAAATGAGGGTATAACAACAACTCTAGAAAACACGAGGAAACAAAGAATGAATCTGTCAAAAATGTAACTGTTACTGCTAGAAATAAAATGTAAAACTGCTTGCGCATGCGTACAAGATACGCGCATGCGTACGCCCTTTACCGGTAGTGGTTTATATATACAAGTACCCAATGTTTGTGTCAAAGAACACTTCAAAGGTTTTTTTAAGTTTAGAATCAAATCATCCAGAGGCTAGTAGATTGGATTATTTTCCAATTTTTGGTTTGTTTCGAATTTAAAAATCCAAGAGCAAGCCTTGATCATTTTTTTACATTAAATAATATAGTTTTAATTTCAAAACATAAAGAGTGTACAATTATGAAAAAATATAATAAATTTTATTTCTTACCCTTTTTATATATATCGGGAGATTTAGGAATGTCTTCTCCATTTTCTTTACGCACCTTCGATGAACCTAAATTATTAACAAGACTTCAATATATTAATTATTTCAATTTTATTGTTTCTTTCCAATCTGTAATAAACCAATGTTTCATGCCTACAGAAAAATAATTGTAGTTACTTTGTGTTCTTTCAGTCACACATATACGATTTCGGATCTGTAGCCGCTGTAACAAGTGGTCAATCCCGTTAATTCATAAGCAATTTCGAAATAATTTTATATAAATACTAAGCTTGGATTTTTTTCTCTTAGAATATGAATTATATCGAGTCAACAATATGCTAGGCAATGATCTAATAGCATGGAAAACTTGAGAAAGGATAGTAATTAGAAATACTTCTTCATTGGTATTGCTATGTTTTAATAAAATAAAAATGATTGATTAGTACAGTTGTTCAATACCTTTATTTCACTTTAAGAAATAAATAATTGTCATGCCTATGTTTTCTCCTGTTAGAAACTATTTATTTATCTTGGGTTTGGGATACCATGGTTGAAGATAATTACTCAACTTATTATTTATTTTAATATCTATAATGCTTAGATTAGATTTTAGAGGTGGTTGTCTGTTTGCGAATTTACTAATCAGCCCACTTTAAACCTGTTTAATTCAGGTTAGCCATAAGCCCAGAAGGGGGCTGAATGAGAAGGAATCAAAAATTGTTTAGCTTCGAGAAAAGGAGGGAAGTATTTGGTGACTCACTCTTGATTGTATACATTAATGAGAAGGTCTCCATTTCCAAAAGACGCGAAGCAGAAATGCGCAGAAGCTAATAGAATTCACAACCTGTGGTGTTTCAGTTTCTCCTGTACTGCATTGCTTATTTCTACATCCCATGAATTACTTCACACCATTAATTCCTAGACAATTCTTAGTAGAGTAGAATGAGGTATTGAAGAAAAAGTGAATGGCTGTTAGTGCTCTCCTCAAAAATTCTAAAGATGTCCTAATTTCCTATAGTGGCGATTCCGGCAACGGTCTTCTTCATTATCAGTAGACCTAATTAATTGAATTCCAAATTCTCGAGCAGCATCCCTTAAGGCGACTTCTGTTTGCTAGGGTAAAAACGCACTGGAAAGATCACAGGAGGAACAAGGAACTTTACCAGGGACAGAGGCTCATGATTCGAAGAATCCCAATACTAAAAGATTATGTAAACACAAACCAAACATCAAAACGCCTGAGTATTAGAAATTAAAACTTAAAAACGCCAATCCACTGTTTGTTTCTCTGCTGGCTTTAAACTAAGTTTAGGCTAACTAACGAACCATAAAAATTAATTAGTGGTGAGGCTGTAAAACGACTGAGGGGCAGACCGTGGAGTTGGGAGGATGATTTTACGGATTTGAATTTGGAACGGAATCAATGGAAGGATTAGTAGTATCGAAATGGTACTTTAACAATTTCTTAGCCTTTTATTCTGATTATTATTTAATTAATTCATACCTTGTTGAGGTTCTGGAGATTTTCTAGATATTTTTAAAACCTCGGTACATTTTATAGTCATTGTGTGTGGAGATTCCTTTGGTCCCGAACAAACTTCATTTTGGAATTCTGGAACAAAAAAGAATAGTGCACCTAACGACTGATCCTAAGGAAAAATGGTATTAAATTAATTTATACCACATATATAGCATATAAACAGAATTTTTTATTTCTGTGTATATGCTATATTTCCTAACCCAACTGGAGGTGGCAAGATATTAGGTATTCAAGATGATATCATATAATCAAGATATAATGTATTATATGGTCGGGTCATACCAAGCGGTAAGTCCAAAAAATCACTTTCCGGTCATCGGTTTGCGTGCTTAAATCATTACTAGTTTTTGATATTTTGGGTCGTATCATATGAAATGTCTTTTTTTATCATTTAGTGGACTTCTGTTTATGTTTAAATGCTGTAATCAGCTGTTTTAAATGATAATTACTATAATATTACTATCACTAGAATGAACATCAACGTTTAATTCGCTGCGTCGTCTTTTGTTAGTTTCTACTGCTGACTTCCCTGTACTAAATCGGGCGCACTGTATCATGTTTATTTCTATTGTTTATATAATTAAATTTATTTCATTAAATTTTATTAAAGGTTAATTAATAAAAATTATTTCTACTACTTTTTTATAAACTAGAACATTACAGGATTATTATAGGGTTTTTTTATATTATCTTGTTATCCATCAGTAAACTTACCTCCAGGCTGCTCCGTATGGTCGAGAAATGGACTCATGTCACGGAATCTTAAATGAAGGTCAGCTGAAAATTTGTTGTGGTAAATAATGCTTAAATTGAGTCTTTGGATTGGATAAACATTAGCATTATTAACTAATGAAAGTTTGTACATATATATATATATATATATATATATATATATATATATATATATATATATAGATGGAGTCACTACATCACTACAATGGATAGTAACTATTACACGTTAATACATAGAGCCAATAAAAGATATAAGTTAGCCCAAGAATAAAATGATACCAAGTTTGAGTGGAAAACTGGTACAATTAAAAAATAAGTTTTTTATTTTGTGTTATCATATACTGCACCCCCTGACCAAGTCAATCCATCATCATAATGATAGCAAGATTGGAGTGAATAAAAGAATAATAAAATTACTTTGGGTTCCTTCGCTCGTGTATCTGTTTCTCTGCGCATCTGCAACATCTATAACAAGCAGTAAATTCATTATGCCATTCCATTAAAAGATTAATTTTAACAATCATTCTTATGATATTCCTAATTCCAAATGATATTAAAAAAATCTTCGATATTTAACCGATCTAAAATCTTCGAATTTTTATGCACAAATATTAATAAAGTAATTAAATAGCATAATTTAAAAAAAAAAAAACTATCTGATGTGGACAAAACTTGGACTAATTTACAACAAATTATAAATTATTAATACAACTATAGCTAAAATATTTATCTTACCTACAGATTTCTTCTCTTGATAAAGTAAATTACTCAAATCGCCGACTCCAATTAAATGAAGGTAACCTGGAAGTATGGATGATAGATGCATGTAATTAATACAATTCTCAAATGGTATTGAGTAGTTCATAATAATAATTTTTTAATATTATCTGTAAAAATTCTATTTGATTACAATAAGAATAGGTTGACTGATATATAACAATATATCAAGATACATAAATAAAAGACAGGTAGATAAATAAAAAGATAAATAGATTTATTGCTAGGTTGATAGAGAATAGATAGACAGGAACGAATCTTAAGAAGTAGCTATGGAATAATAATATTTAATCTCACTTTGCGTTCCCTCAGAACAAGCGATTTTTCTTGGTGAGGATGGAGTTGCTGAAACAAAGAGTCAATCTTCATTTCTAAAGTATTTTGAAATAAATCTATGCTATTATAATGCATTTAATAACACTTCTCAACGGCTGAGAGAGCGGAAGAACCTAATGGAGTCAATCATGAAAATAAATCATTTCAGACTAACAATCTGATTTTAAAGTGGAATTATTAAATTATTCCTACCATCGAAACACACAGTTTCAATTGCAGAATGGAAAAGCTGATAAATGAAAGCACTACCCCAGGTTGCAGCTCGGAAGAGAAATCCACCATTGCTATATGCAATGCATCGGGACCTAGGGTTCTGGGGAGTTCCAACATCTGCAGTAAGGACGAGTCGGAGCATCCTTGGAGTCCTCCCAGACCTAAGTTCAAACGGAAGTTTTTTGCGGGTACTTTAGATGTAAATTCATTGCTGAAGGTTGGTAAATAAAAGGAATTGGAATTACTTCTAGAGAGAAATGAAATTCAAATCTTAGCAGTACAAGAGACGAGATTTTTGGATGTGAACGTGACAGAAACGAAAGATTATAGAATCTTTAAATGTAAACTTGCGACAAAAATTATGAAAGGAATGCCACTCTTGGGAACACCATTTTATGTCCATAAAAGACTAATCGACAATGTAACAGAATTTATATCTCGCTCGAAAAGATTGTCTCTTTTAACAATGAAATGCAAAAACGAAAAGTATACTTTTGTTAACTGGGACGCACCAATAAATAAAGACAACAAAAAGAACCGAAATAAAGTAGATGAATTCTGGGATCTACTAGATGACGAAATATCTAAAATACCAAAATCAAATGTGGTGATATTGCTTGGAGATTTTGATGCACAAATAGGAAGAGAGATAATTTATAGACCAGTAGTGGGGGAATATGCTACACACCAAAGAACAAACAAGGATTTGTTCCATAAAAAATGGAATGAGATTAATTTGTGTCTGTAAAAATTTTCAACTCTAGCTAATGTAAACTTTCTTCAAGGAATTTCCAAGGAAAGCTAAAACATGGACATATCCAAATCCAATGCTGGGTGAATTTCAACTGGATCATGTTGCCATATCAAAAAGAAACACGAAGGAAATTATGAATGTCAGGGTAGTGAGAAGCAGGGAATTTGACTCAGATCACACAAATCAAACTCAAATTCCTTCCTAACAGAAATCACAGAAGAGGGGAAAGAATTAAGAGATATAACGCGGATAGATTGCAAATTACGTAAGAAACATTAGAAATTTTTTAGGCAGAAATCAAAGTATCTCATCATGGGACATGCCAAGATTTATCGATAGAAATAACCAATGCAGCCGAGAAAACGTTCGGTCTAGCCAAACCTTAGAGAAAACCGCAATGGAATGAACTATGTAAAGATGCGTTACAAGAGAGAACAAACCAATGGCAAAAGTGGAAATGCTGTGGAAAGATCAAACACAATGAACAATTCAAACAACAAAGGAAGAACACTGCAAGAATAATAAGAAGGGGGGCTAAAAGAGCTTTTGAAAGATCACAACTTTTAGAACTTCAGGACAGCTTTGTTAAAAATAATTCTCGAAGCTTCTATCAGACTTTCAAGAATAAATTAAAAGGTTATCAAGCGCCCAGTATATGCTTCAAAGATGAAAAGGTTATAATTGGACTAAGCAATGCCGAGAACTGTGAAATACTTGTGAATCATTTAATCAACTTTTGAACTGCCTCGAACCAGATCATAAGCTGGAATTCTCAGAAATAACTGAAAACCTGGAAGAAGATATAGCACCCAATGCTGAAGAAATTAAAGAAGCAATTAACAGGCTAAAAAACAATAAAGCTAGTGGAGAAGACACGTTAATAGCTGTACTTTTGAAATGCTCTCAACCAAGAATCATTGAAGAGTTGCAGCTGAAATTTGAAGACATTTGGAAAACAGAAAGAATTCCGGATGAATGGAAAGTGGCTATAAAACATCCATTACATTAAAAAAGGGCACAAACAAAACATCGACAACTATAGGGTTGTGTCTCTTTTGCAAATTGCCTACAAGGCATTCTCAAAAATTTTGCTGAATAGAGTAGAAACAACACTTGACAATTGGGTGGATATCAAGCTGGATTTCGAAAAGGCAGATCTTGCTCAGAGCATATATTTAATTTAAAATCCATAATTCTCAATTATAGGATTCTCAATTCAAAAGACGTAGTCATGACTTTTCTAGACTCCAAAAAGATCTTTGACTCAGTTGGTAGAGAAACCTTATATAAAATCATTCGTGAATTTGGCGTGAAATCAAAATTGGCAAACTTAATACGGGAAACTCTTACGAACACGATTTCAAAAGTAAAATTCAATACTGGAGTAAGTGGATGGTCTATCACCAATTTTTTTCAATTGTGTCCTAGAAAAAATCGTAAGAATTTGGACTGGTAAATTAAAAGACCATAACATTTCACCATTAACTTTGGGAAGAAAACACAAGGGTATTGAAGTAAATTGCCTAGCATTTGCAGATGATTTCGCTATACTATCAGACAGCATTTCAAGTGCAACAATACAAATCAATCTTTTAGAAGAAATAGCCAGCAAAACAGGGCTGAGAATCTCCGTAGAAAAAAACAAATTTATTACAAACATCAAGAACGCTCCAAAATATTTGATAACAGATATTGGTCGGGTGGAGAAAGTAAAGAAATTTCAATATTTGGTAGAAGTAATCCAAGCATTTGGCATTACTAAGAATGTACTGTAACCTGAATGACTAACACACCCAGCGGTAAACGCACAGCAGAAACCACTGAACTTAGCATCTTGAAGTTATCGTATTCTTTGTATAGCTTAAATGAGCACTAAAAAAGGAATTTGGACAATTCCACCTCCAAGGTTTTCCTCCTTAATATAGTAGGGATTCAAATATTGTATGGAATCCGTCAGTTCTGAAGTTAGACATCTGAAATTTCTGATGTAGGAGTAACTTATAGTTAAAAAAAAATTAAATTATTTACTTAAAATGATCTGTCTCAAAACATTATGTGGGACACCAAATTCAACGCGAGGGAAGGCGTGGGCAAAAGCTAGTCTAATGTATATAATTAACAATTATAGATATCTTATTATTGTATATTGTCTAATATATTTAAAAGAAATGGATCGGCAAAATTTCTTATGAATTACAATACAAAAAAAGAATACTGACAATATTACAAATGGTAAATATGTATATAAAGTTAGATGAATTTTGAAACAATATAATACGTATTTATATAGCCTTAAGTATATATTTTTGGCTTAGACGAGAGAAAAATAAGTATACATTTACTTTGTGTGCCTTCAGTCACGTTTTCATATTTATCTGTTGTGGCTGTAACAAACAGTCAATCACGTTAGATGAACCTTGAAATAACATAATGTGTATTTATATAACCATATGTATATATATTTCGCTTAGAGCAGAGAGAAATAAGTATATAGTTACTTTGAGTGCCTTCAGTCACGTTTTCATGTTTATCTGTTGTAGCTGTAACAAACAGTCAATCGAGTTAGATGAATTTTGAAATAACATATATATTTATATAACCTTGTGTGTGTATATATTTGGCTTGGAGCAGAGAAAAATAAGTATATAGTTACTTTGTGTGCCTTCATCCACGTTTTCATATTTATCTGTTGCAGCTGTAACAAAGAGTCAATCGAGTTAGGTGAATTTTGAAATAACATAATATGTATTTATATAACCTTCTGTATTTATATTTGGCTTAGAGCAGAAATCAATAAGTATGTAGTTACTTTGTGTGCCTTCAGTCACGTCTTTAAGCGGATCTGTAGCACCTGCAACAAACAGTCAATAGAGTTAGATGAAAGGAGTTTTGATACAACTTTTTATACATACTATGGTTATATTGTGTTTTTTTTTTCATTTAATATAAATTAGTGCTTGCCAATGGGAGAGGAGTGGCTCAGTGGTAGAGTACTGAACTGCCATGCCGGAAATCCTGGTTCAAATCCCGCTGCAGGCCATGATTTTTATTTAGTCTGTTTGCAGCGGAAGGTGGATCATATAGGATCTAGGACCCTCCTGGGGCACACCCAGCCTCTATAAAATATTATAAAAATAGGGTACCCAAAATAAGGGGAAAAATCTGGCGGTTGAGCGTGACCTAGGACAAGTCACCTCCTTGCAGAACCGTGGTCTATGAAACAGTACAGCCTCTACCATGTACTGAATCCCAGACCCTTCATGGGTTGTAGTGGTACAGGTTTTTTGGGGGGTTTTTTTAGTGCTTGCCAATATTACTTCAACCAGCAAATGACCTGATGGCACGTGAGATATGAGAAAGGGCAGTTACCCAGCAGCACTGTTTCCGTATCCATACTGTTCTCATTCTGCTTCTCATTTTAGCTCCCTTCTATTATTCATAGTTATTTTTGCTGTGCCACACACACATATATATATATATGTATGTATTTATATGTATATAATTAATATTCTAAATATCCATGTAAGGTATTATAAAACCGATTGTTGGTAGACGCTTATCAACACTGGTTCTATTAATCAAATGCAATCAATCGTGATACTGAATAGCTTGGAATTTTTATGGGTCTGTTTTGGTTATACCGTAAATCCACTTGTAGTAAGTCCACATAGATTAGGGAAGTGTTTGTGTTTATTATTTGTGAATTATTAAAGACTTTGTAAAACAATTAGGAAAATAATTTGAATATTTTGTGAAGATCATTTTTTTTCAGGATTCGTTTTACATTATATACATATGAAATGAAAAGTATAAGTTCCAGTATTGCATTTTAGTGTACTCCCTTCAGAACTAGGCGAATCTAATTACCTAGAAATTTCCGAGTCTTGACTAATTTGTAAGATGAATCCGTCGAAGAGAAAATTATGGTCTTGATTACAAAAGATAACTATATTAGAACTAAGGTGCCAGACTTTAAAATATATAATTCCTATATCAACAATGACATTAAAGATTTTAGACTAATCCGATTTTCCACTCGCTAATTATTTCTTATAATCTTAATTGGGGAGCATTTAGCCAAGCCATAAGAACAAATTGATTTCCATGAGAACAATGACTGCTAAGATATCTCAGTTTCAAAGTTTTTTTATTTCACTTTTGGCTATAAAAAAATATGTACTAATTAAAGCATATCAACTAAATAATATACTAATAAAATTTTGAATAAATACTTACTCGCAGTATCAACTGTTTCTATGTATGTATGAGTACATGTATGAATATATGAAGGAGAGATCGTAGAGGCTGTAAATGAAGAATCGTTTAGAATGTGTATCTCAAAAATATTGGCAATGCTTATTCTGTATTGTTATTGATATAAATTTCTTTATCAGGCTTATCTTCTATAATCAATGTTATGTGTTTTGATTTTTTATTATGGACTATCGAATATTTCATAGTTTTGAGCAGTTGTAGAATTTAACTAAGTGATGCTATAAAGTAATTGAGGCTTGTGTACAAGTACGTAAGTGGCACGTACGATAAGCGCAAGTAACCCTTTATGTCATATTATCGAAATATATATCGTAAGCATATGCATATATATATATATATATATATATATATATATATATATGCAAATTATATATATATATATATGCAAATTATATATATATAATTCATAAAGATATAATTCATGTAAGGAAGTTTCGACATGAGTTTAAAGGTAATACTATAAAAAACTAAGGTGCCAAGCTTTACTAACTTACATAATTCCCATTTTACCAATGACATTGAATATATTACACGAATCACACACACCTTTTTTAACATCACAGGTCTTATATTATTGTTATATTATAATTATTATACCATAAGATCAAATTGCTTTCCATGAGAGCAACGACTTCCAGGATATATATCTACTTCAAAGATTTTTTTGTACTTAAAAAAAAAGAAAAGTTAAATGAAATGAATTGAAATACGATAAAAATCCTACTTGATGCATTGCAACTAAATAATTTCCGAATTAATTAAAATTTAAATATTAAATAAATACTTACTGGAAGCATCAACTGTTTCTATGCATGGACAGGAAATCGTCGAAACTGTAAATGAAGACTCGTTTAGAATGTTTATCTCAAAAATGATAGCAATGCTTATTTAGGCTATGAATTTAATTTCACTTAAATATATTTTTCTAGCCAAGATATAACAAGTCATTTGTACTTATTGGGTATCATATTTCAATTCATATTTACTATTTTATTTGTTGATTATATTAATTTTTAAAAATTCTTTCCTACATAAATATTTTTATTTGAAAAGAAAAGATATGTCAAGGACCGGGACTCGAACCCGGGTCTTCCAGATCGCTAGTCTGGGACTCTACCAACTGAGTCATCCTGGCTGTATCAGGCTCGCTCCCCGGTCATGGTCATATCCTTTCCTTTTACTGATCCCACGTCCCCGCGTTCTCGCAAGATTTTCTTTTCAAATAAAAATATTTAAAAATTAATAAAATCAACAACTAATATAATAAAATTAATTACAATAATTATAATGACGTATGTCAACAAGATCCAAATTAAATAAATGTTCAAAGAACATTCTTCCCCTCGTATACATCGCAAATCTTGCGTCATGACCGGGGAGCGAGCCTGATACAACGAGGATTTCTCAGTTGGTAGAGTCCCAGAATAGCGATCTGGAAGACCCGGGTTCGAGTCCCGGTCCTGGACATATCTTTTCTTTTCAAAAAAAACATATTTACTATTACTTTTTATTCCAAAACCAGATTAATTTCACCTGACCATTTTATCTTACCGTGACAAGTAATAGTGGAAAACTATAATAAGACACGACTTTGCACTCTTTCGCATTATGACTTCTATAAATAAGTCTCGTTTAGAGATCAGGCCTGTATTGACATTGTTCATCCAAATTTAGGTAGTTTTTTTTTTTAACGAAGTAACATAATGGAGAATAATTACTGTTTTTCTTGGGTTAGCAACCCATTACAGGCTAACTGGTCATGACTTCACATATGTTTTATTATTACTGGCAACACCTAATTCCAGTTTCTAATAGTTGCGAAATATCTGAACTTAGCATTATTTAATTGTATTTATGAATTGAAGAATATTACATATTTGTTTATGCAATGTTAGCCCAAAAAATAATTGGTCATATTTTAGTTAATATAAAAAATACCTGACAAGTTGTCACACGATTTCAACGACATCACGAAATATTGGAGTCCGGAAACCAAAATATCCGACCCTGCAAAATAAAAAATGCTTAGCGGATGGCTATATCAATAATCTAAAGATTTCTTGTAGTTCACAATTAATCTTTAAAATTAAACGAAGTTCAAAAAAACTTCAGAAAAACCTGTCTTTTACTAGCATTTGAATATTGAGTGCAACGCGAGGTTTGTTCGTCTAACATGGTTTGAATTCAAATAGAAAAATCACCCAATTAAATATCATCCCGAAACATTTTTGAAAACAATATGTTACCAAATTACCTACTCAAACAATTCCAATGTGATAAAAAATAATAAATTCATACACGAATATTAGCTTGAGTTATAATCGAATTGCACTAGTCTTAATGATAAATGTGGGAAAAATTATCGTTTATATACAAAAAAGGGGACGCCTAAAGCTCACATTTTATTTTTTTAATAACACTTGAAAATATTAGAAATTTCGAATTTATATTTCTTTCTGCTAGATCGAAGCCAATCTCTACTTATATGCTCTAGATACTTCGAAATTCAACTAGCTTCATGGTTTTAACGGACGAGATATGATCGCATTTAACTTATTCAATATACTGAGTATAACCCAGTAAAGAACGCCTGACCTATCATTTTCGTGAAGCAAGTTACTATCTTCACAGCACTTCAAGAACGATTCAAATGAAAACATTATTCTTGTTTTGAAAAGAAAAGATTTCTCCTGGCCGGGATTCGAACCCGGGAAGAATGTTCATTGACCATTACTTTAATTGGTAACTTGTTGACTTACGTCAATTTTATATTTATAATTTATTGTTCTTTTGATGTTGATTATTTTTAAATATTTTTATTTTAATAAGATTTGTCCTGGCCGGGATTTGACCATCTCCGGTGCAGTGCTCTAAGCCAATGAGATAGTAGGGGTCGTATCCAAGCCGGACAAATCCGTTCTCTTCACCGATCCCATATCCCCGGGTTCTCTCAATTTTTGCGATGTATACACGGGGAAGAATGTTCATCATTATATTATTTATAATTTATTTATATTAATTGTTATTTTGATTGTGATTATTTTTAAATATTTTTGTTTTGAAGAGAAAAGGTTTGTCCTGGCCGGGATTCAAACCCGGGTCGTCTGCATTTCCGTTGCAGTGTTATAAACCACTGTGAGCTACCAGGGGTCGTATTCAAATCAGACAATTCCGTTCTCTTCACCGATCCAAAAACGGATTTCTCTGATTTGAATACGACCCCTGGTAGCTCACAGTGGTTTAGAGCACTGCAACGGAAATGCAGACGACCCAGGTTCGAATCCCCACCAGGACAATCTTTTCTCTTCAAAACGATCTGTTCCTTGGCAACATTCAAGATGATGCTATTACGTTAATTTTGATATTAATTAATAGATGAACCGAAAAGTCAATATCAGGAAAATACACTAACTACAAACAAATTAAATTTAAAAAAAGGAAATAAAAGAAGGATTAAAAATTACTTACTGCATGCGTCAACTTTTGCTGGTTCAGTGCAAATAAAGGCTGCAACAGAATAATGGTTAAAAAATAAAAAATTATAGGTATTGTTTATAAACAATTATAAGTAAGTGAGCTGGTTTATGTATAATAAATTTCTATAAGCGTTTTTATAGAAGATTCGCAATCACCTAGCCCTCATCCTGCACACGAAGAAAATCCTAGTACACCACGGATGATTAAATTGTATTATTACTAAAATTCATCCGTGGTGTACCAGGATATGTTTTCTTAGTGCTAATTGTTATACAAACCCTTAGATATATCAATAGATGAAAAAATGGACTTATTCGACTTAAAAAATAACTCAATGTACATATCAGCAGATTTACCAGTTATAATCATATTATAGTTGTAAATATCAATAAATTAAATTTTAAAAAAATAAAATAAAAAAAATAACATTTCCTATTCTAAATATATAAATCTGTAGCGAAATGTTTATTACCGTTCCCTCCATATCACATTGTGCACTTCTTTTCTACTAACGAATTCTTTTCCAAGGTCAAAAAACCTCATGCAGTGTAACAATATACAAATTACATAAGATTTCGTTCGCCGATTTTAAACAGTGCTGGAAGGGTGGCAGCATCTTTACCTTACGACAAATTGTTTCATTTTCAGAAGGTTGTTTAATGTTCTGCACTAAACTCCTCTCCTTTCAATAATTCATCCTTCTTTCATGATGTTACTGGATAAATATTAAATAATAAGGGAGAAAGAACGCAACTTTGTCGTACTTTGCGTCTGGCCTCGGTATCTATACCTATAAATTGTCCATTCTATTGTTTGCTGTTTGGTATATAAGTTTTCAATATAGTATAGTTGTTTTTCTTTTGGGATCTCTATAAGAGGATCATTTCAAATGCCTTTTCATGGTCCACTAAGAAGGGTTATACATCCTCGTTGACATCAAATCAGCATTTGCATTATATAGAACATTGAGAAGGAGAAAGTCATAGGACTAATTTGACTTCGAAATAAAATCACCTATGATTTTTGACCTTTTTATCTCCGAAAGACCTATAACAGTTAATGATATTTTTTGAGCTAACAAAAATTTCAGTAGGGTGTTCAAACACGTCACACTTTCCAGCAAGCATGGGCAAGCATGAGACCCCTCTCGTTGCTGGTAATCGCATTGAACCAGAGGTTGGAACATTCAAGGATTCTTCATCTATCACTCCCACACTCACCATCCTTGGGAATTTGTGTTGAGGAATTGGTTTTAAAAATATTTTTAATTTTATTTTATTTTTAAATATTTTTATTTGAAAATAAAAGATATGCCCAGGACCGGGACTCGAACCCGGGTCGCGCAGATAACTAGTCTGGAGCTCTACCAATTGAGCTGTCCCGGCTCGCCCCCGGCCATAGACATATCCTTTCTTTTCACTGATCCCATGTTTATTTTTTTATTAATTGTTATAATTTTTAAATATTTTTATTTTGAGGAGAAAGATTTGTCCAGGGCTGGGATTCAAACCCGGGTCTCCCACGTTTCCGTCGTGGTGCTCTGCCACCTGAACTATCCTGGTTTGTACCACGGTCAGACAACACAGGGATATGGGATCGGTGAAGAGAATGGATTTGTCTGACCGTGGTACCAGGCTAGCTCAGATGGCAGAGCACCACGACGGAAACGTGGGAGACCCGGGTTCGAATCCCAGCCCTGGACAAATCTTTTCTCTTCAAAATATAAACAATTTTAATTTTATTTTGCAAGGAAAAAAATTAGAAAATTGATTGCGATAAAGATAACATAGTTTTAATCTATGAAATGCCTTGGTCAAGATAGGAAAGAGATTAAATATAAATATTAGGTAAGTAAAGTTAAAATAAATGAGTCACTCACTTTCAGCATCGCTTGTTCCAGTCGATGAACCCAATTCGTCAGCTGAAAATTTATTTATAATTTATTGTTCTATACATAGAGAAATTATTTATTTTAATGAATGCACCAAACGAAACTGTAGACAAAAAGATAAGACATCTAGAATCTACTTTTGAGCTTTCACTGATCTTTATTTATTTAACAGCATTTCATTTGGATTATTTTAGAGGTAAGCATAGTTAATGCCTTGGGTATAGCCTCAAAAGGGTGTTCTCGAGGGAATATACGTAATTAGGAAAGGTATAATAATTAAATCTAATAAACAAACCTGGGGTTCTCTGTCACCAACCGTTCTTGTCTATATTAACTCTTTTTTTAACAAATGATGTTTTATGAGCTTTTTCTGGCAAACAATATCCCCCACCCCCTCTAAGTTTCACAACATTAGCTGAGCATATCACAATTTAACTTGTAATTTTTGGAATCTTCGAAGAAATCCGTGTAGGTTGGCAACTAACTGGTGAAAAAATATAGCTTCGTAAGGCTACACCTACATTGGATCCGGTGTGATACGATGAGACGTCGCTAGCAAACCAAATGACTGAAATATATCGAGAGTTATAACATTTGGTTCTTTAAATTTATAAAATTAAGATTATTTATTGATTATTTTTAATACATTTATATTTTACTATAATGTATAGTAAAATATGTATAATGGTTACACTCCTGCATCGTATGTGATAGAATCACGTCGCACCGAATCGGATCCAATGTAGGGGTAGCCTAAGGCGATCATAACAGCCATAGAATAGTAAAAACGCACAATTTTAAGAAACACTTGATTGAACATACAAAACTGTGGATTTGAAGAAATAGTAGAATATGATTTATTCAACTGATTAAGGATTGCAATGTCTTTCCTGGAATTTCTGCCATTTGATTGGTTTAAGGAAGGTGCTTGTCGAAGGTGACATTAAGATTTTAACAGAGAAGCTAATTATGAAAGAAATTGAGTGGTCGTCGAAACAAAGAGAAGTGATATTTAATTTTTGTATATATTTTTTTTTAAGTGCAGAAGCTTCGAAGTTAACCTACTGTAACCTTTTCGTAGAGCAATTTGATAACTCACTTGATGTTGAACCACTTGATGCCTTTGGTTGAGTCGTCGTGCCCATTCGATGAAGCTTATGCCCCGAATCTGTAAAAAAAAGTTCTGTAATTATAATCCGTCTAATAATTAGTTACATATAAACTTTTCTAAGTACTTACATCTGGTTACCAAAAAATTATAGTCGGGAGGGCATTGTGAGCCAGGTTGATGCGATACCCTGCGTATTCTGTAAGCTCCGGCTGTATTTAAAAATAATTATTCATTTATTGAACCAGATATATCATTAATGTTATAACAAATATTATAATATAAGGTAAGCAAAAATAAGAAATTTCCTCACTGAATAGAAAAATAAAACAAGCTCTAATTTTTACCTACGTAGATGTGAGAATGTAAGACATAAACTGCAATTGAGAAACAAGAATCAATCAATCAACACTGGCTCTACAACCCAGTACGGATCTTGGCCGCATCAAGGCGCCGCCTCCACCCTTCTCTGTCCTGTGCCAAGGTCCTCCAAGCTCTGGATCCAACAATGCTACCTGCATCTTTCTCGGCCTCGTCTGCCCATCTTAATCGTGGCCGTCCGAGTTTCCTTTTTCCGTCAACATACCCAAATAGCAGTCTCTTTTGAGTAGCGTTGTCCTCCATTCTGGCCACATGTCCAGCCCATCTAAGCCTAGCTATTCTTATAAACTGAACCACGTCTAGCTCCTGATACATCCGACATATCTCTGCATTCTGCCTGAGTCTAAATTGATCGCCAACTCTAACTGCTCCATATATCCTTCTTAATATTTTTCTTTCGAAGAGCAGTATACTATTGGCATCTGCCCTGGACAGAGGCCAAGTTTCCGATCCGTAAGTTAACACAGGCCTTGTGCACGTCTTGTAAAGTATCACCTTGGTTCTTCTTGATATCAGATGGCTTCTTAAAATGTTTGCCATCCCAAAATAACATTTATTAGCGGTCAAAATTCTTCTTTGAACTTCTGCTCCAGTTGAGTTATCCGCTGTGGCCAAAGAGCCAAGGAAGACAAAACTGTCGAGACATTCAACCGTGTAGGTGCCAAACGTGATAGAGGGTGAGAGAAACAAGAATACCCACCAACAAATCTTCACTTACCATATAGCACTTACAGCGGACTTCAAGTAAAGCTTGGATGGCATTTGATGACAGCTTAACTTATACTTTATCAAGGAAAGACTAATTCTAAACCACTTCTTAAAATAATATCGTCAAGAAAACTCGGAAGATGGACAAAAGATATAAAGGTACTTATGTATATAATGCACCCCCGAAATAGGCCAATGTTCTACGCATGCCCAAGCAGTTACATTTTATAACAGTTACATTTCTAACAGTTATATTGGATAACCTTACATTTTTGACAGACAATATTGTTTGTTTACTAGTGTGTTCGAGAGTTGTTGTATCTTCATTTTTGTTTCTTGCTCATTTGTTGTTTGTTTGGTGATTTATTGTACATGTTTTGTTGTTTGGTGATTTGCTTATTTGGGATTTTCCACACAAATGCGATTTAAAAGTATGTTTTTAAAATATTATTTTAATTTTTAATTTTTTATATATTGCATTATTTATTTATGACATTATTATATTTATTTACATTATATACTTCATTATTTTATTATATGTTATATATTCAATTATATTATTATTACTTCGATTTATTTATTTCCATTATTATTACATTCCATGTTACGTTTTGGGCAACAAGAATCAAAGTTCGGCCCCGCCGCAGGCAAATTTTTTCTCTTCAAAATATTCGAAGGGAGCCGATCTCGGCCGAACTTAGATCCCAATAAAAATATTTGAAAAGGTTATCCAAGGTAACTGTTATAAAATGTAACTGCTTGGGCATGAGTAGAACATTGGCCCATTTCGGGCGTGCATTATATACACATGTACCGATATAAAATACGTTCGCAAAATCGAAGAAGATTCTACTATTTGATTCCCATGGCATAGAAAATAAGTAAGGTGGTATACATGCAAGTTGATTCAAACTTAAAATTACAAAAGATATTAATGATACTGATTCTGTATCATGCTCAGTATATTTCCCATCTTAATACGGAGTTGAAATCCTCATACAGCTACGAGATAAGTTAATGCCTCGGATATTATATTAAATATTAGAAGAACTTACAGCTAATTCCTCTGGGCAATGTTGATACGAAAAGGAAATGAAAGACAAGCCATAGAGTGTATCTGCACGCCACAGAAAGGGAAAAACTCCAGTACGATACGCTTTACTAACACTCCAGCCAATGCATAAAAATTGATGTCAATGTTTCACTGATTAATGGTTCAAGTATTCTACATACCGTATTTTTATAGACTACTAGCTGTCCCGGCAGGCGTTGTCCACCGCATTTCACTAAAACAAAGGGCTTATAAATTTTCTCCAGCCATTACAATGGCAACTTTATCGATTGTTGGTCCATTGAAACATTTCTCGTGTTCTGCTACAGGCGTTATATCAGCTCTGATTACAATTTTTTGATTACCAGATGACATAAAATCCAGTACAGTTTTAAACAACATAATTAATTGATTATATTGATGAAACAAAGTTTGTGATTAAGTCTTATCACTTTAAAAGTAGGCATGCCCCAAGAGAAGTCATCTGGAAGCAGTTGTTATACTATTGTATTTTTGTAAGGAAGTCATCTGGAAGCAGTTGTTATACAATTGTATTTTTGTAAGGAAATGTATGGAATCCGTTCCAGTTTCTGAAACCAATGAGTACAATGGCTCTGGTGGCGGAACTAATATTTTTATAGATAATGACTCGCAAACCCTAATAAACTTTTACTAACAACGCGCCTATGTTTTGCTTTGTTGACAACAAATGTTTGACTGATAGAACAGAGAGGTTCCTCGTCATTTTTACGTCTTTTCTCTCCATAAGAACCTTCTTTGTGCCATAACAAAAATATGGGCAAACAAAATTAGCCGAATTGGTCGAGCACTGCGCGAGTGTTGCGCTTAGCAACACATTTGGCTATTCATTTTTATTTATATAGATTACTGCAGCCCTGGTGAATAAGATGTTAAGTCGAATTTTGTGCAGAGAGAGTTAGTTTTATTGAGGGAACGAACATCGCTTCCCCAAGTAATAGAAATTCAATTTGTTAACAATGTTCACCAGGGCTGTATATGTTGTCCCAGCTTGTCACAAGGAATTGTAAATACAATCAGAAAACATTGTAATGCAATGGTAGCATCACTCGTTAATCTTCTATATTACTCATTCAACGTTAAACTGCTGTATCAAAAACTACCAAAAAAATTGTTGTCTGGTATGATTCTATGTGTTTCCTATTGACAGAAACTAGATAGAATCTTGAACTAATTTCCTTTGATCTGGTTAGTTGAAATATTGTCATTCCATAAGTTCGATATATCTAATATGAAAAGAAAATTCATTCATAATGTCTTGGTAGAAGCCAGACACCAAAAGTTCAAAAGCTGTGTTCTACTTGTAGGGTACAAGCTCCTTCAGTTACATAGATAGAGGAAGTTATTCTAATTCATTGCACAAGTTCAAAGGGTAACGGCAGTGGACTGCAATACGTCTAAGAGGACATGAAATATTGTTCAGTCTCTACACAGAACCAATTGCATCGGTCACATCAACATTGTTGACCTCATCTTGCCATTAATTCCCTATCTATGTAGAAAAGGCAGTATGACTTATCTGATGATTGTATATTGCATATATGCTGCATGCCCCGGCGAATAAGTGGTTAAGCCGAATTATGCCCATAATTTCCAAACAAAATGAATTTCTTGTGCCTGTAGGGAAGCCGAATTGTATTATTTTCGTACTGAATAAGTGCCTAATTCAGGACTTGGCTTGAAATGGAGTAGTTGGTTATATTAAAACTCAATTTCAAGCCAAATACTATGAGAACGAAACAATTCAGCATCTTCCACAACTCTATCTTGCCAAAATTTAAGTTAACCACTTATTCACCGTGGCTGCAGATATATTGGTAATGTAGCTTTTATATATATATTCGTTCATTAGACGATAGTTGCGTCATGTATCAATATATATATTGATACATGACGCATTTATCGTATAATGAACGAATCATTTATCTAAGAAGAAACTGTATATTCCTTAATTAATATAATACAGCTGCAAAGAAAGACGGGAGGATATAATTGTTCCTGGAGAATCAGGAGAATTCCATGATGAACTCTGACATCAGTGGAGAGTTCAGGTGAGTGCCACTAGAGGTCGGCATTCTCACACCTATCCCTTCCACATAAAAAACAAGGCACTAGATCTCAGACCTTCGAACAAGAACCACCATCTCTCTCATCATACAGGAACACATCTTTCTGCCCACAGAGCAATCTTCACAGCGAAAGGATCACCTCTTCTATTAAATGCAAGTACTAGATTTCAACATTCTGCAGAATAATGTTGACAAAAATAATTTTTAAGAGCTCATTAAAATTAAATTAAATAAATTCAAAAGCGCTATATAAATAAAATATGTTAGTGTGTTATATCTTGATTATAAGGAGATTTGATAGTTAGAAATTGGTAAAATTGTTTTTCTATTGAAATTAATTGGTTTATTATATTATTATTCTATTGTGATTAGTCTGTTCATTAGATTGTTTTTAAATTGAAAACAATTTGTTAATTTATTGTTTTCAATTGGGATTAATAATAAATCAATGTTTTCGCCTTGTCTATTGATTTCCTGATGTTGATCCATATTTAAATTCAAATAAATGGTAAAAGGTTTATTGATAGTTAATAAAGTAATTAATCCACTCAAGGTAAGATTTTCAATTTAACTTAAATAATTTATTCCAGTTCTTATCAGTGAATATAGATAATTAAAATTTGCCCATTTAAACCCGTAAACACCCTAGACAAGCGAAATCAAGTTAGTGTTGATTGAAAGTAATCAATATCAATTTATTTATAAATTTATAATATAAAAAATGTTGATCACTGGTAGGAATGGAATAATATATATATACAAGCAAAATACGGAATATACTTGATCATTTTCCATGCTATAATTTCACCAACTGCTGCTTAAAAACCTACCCTCCCCCTCTTGGATGATCGCCAAACTCTAAACCATAATAATATCCTTTACGTGTATCAAATATTAGCCTACCAGTCTGTTAAACACTTATTAGCTTTTAAGGATATGATGGTTACTAGAGCCAACTCAGGCTATCACTTCAACTTTGATGCAATTCCATATTTTGTCACCTCCTTCTTCTGATTTGTAACACCATAGATTTTACGCATTTCTTTATCTTAATAAAACTTATTTATGACGACCTTAAGAGGTCATTCTAATTCCAAAATTAGCCCGCTATTGGTTATTAGCCAAGCTTAGACCAAACTCGGAGGGATGATATAATCGGATTATCGAAAAGAAGGTTAATGGTTTTATATGTTCTAAATTTCAAATTTTGGGACAAAGGACGCGGTCTGAATAACAAGCATTTTCTGGCTTTAGATACGCCATTAATTTCGTTTTTATAATTATCACAGACAAAAGAACTTCTTGCTATATTCAAACTCCTACAATATATATATATATACAACCCCAGTGAATAAGTGGTAAAGTTTATTTTCTCCAAAATGAGTTTCTTGTACTTAAGTAAGCGGAATCGAGTTATTTTAGTAGTGAATAAAGAGTTAAATAAGGCATTGGCTTGAAATGGAGTTATTGTTTATATTAAAACTCCATCTCAAGCCAAAAACTCCGAGAATGATACGATTCCGGTTATCTGAAAGCAGTTAACACTCTCTGGACAAAATCCGACATAACCACTTATTCACCGGTGCTGTAGATATATTTTGTGTTACTCGAATTCACTTCGAGTCCTACATCATTACTAGCAATTCATCAACGTTTTATAGTGAACCCGAACTTCAGTGAATAATATTTACTGCTTGTAATTCTCCACTAATTATTATTTCTAGACAAATCCATTCAACTGCATGAAATCACTTTTGACTGAACCAATTACTTTTTCGTAAAAGTATGTCACAGATATTTTCCTTCGTATCATTTTCTCCTGAAAGCACTTAGATTATCTACTATAATCTTCCATTTCTGCATCATCTATCCTGTGGAGCATCGCCTTCTCCCAATTTTATACTGATTTGAGGTAGTTTTACTCTTCCTTCCGTATCTTGTACTTCCTACACCCTATTCTTCCTCCAATCGACCCATTCCTGCTTACAAGTTTCCGATGTTCATTTTTCATATCACATTTTTAGCTCTCTCTCTATTCTTAATACTATTCCCACCTTAACACCATCCAATCCAGGCAATAAATAAACCAGAAGATTAAAGAAACCATTACCTTCATATATTCCTAAGGGATTGGCCTCATAAAGCATCTCTGAACATAGGAGGTTTTTCTCAAAAAAACATCAATAAAGGAACGTGCTGAGAAAGGGATACCTTCCCTCAGCAGAATAATAATAAATCTCATATCTAGAGCTACGTCTGTCGTTCGAAGTGTTTAAGTCTAACCGTTTTTACCAAGATTTTTTTCAAACTTATTTTGAAAAGTAAATCTTAAGAAAGAAATATGATGGCAAGAAAGTAAGGGCAAGTAGAGGACTACCCACTGGTAGTAAACTCAAATAATTAGTTTTAAATTACGACTGTAACGTTATTATTAGTAACACCTTTCATATCGCTTCTTCCAAGTACGCTGTGTTAACGAATACTCCAATCTTTGCCGAATTCAAGCTGGAGTCCCCCAAGGCAGCGTCTTGGGTCCTACCCTATATATATTGTACACCGCTGATATCTCAACTACTCCTGAAACCTTTCTTGCAACGTTCGCAGACGACACAGCCATCCTACCATCTCATCCAGACTCTGAAATGGCTTTCTCGAACCTCCAAAGCCACCTTTCACTCATTGAAGTTTGGTGTAACCGATGGCGGATCAAAGTGAACGAGGAAAAATGCAAACACGTGACTTTTGCACTTCGCCGGGGAATATGTCCTTCTGTCCAATTAAATGAAACCGTCCTACCTATTTCTGACACAGTACGATAACTTAGCTTCCTACTAGACAAAAGACTTACATGGAACTCTCATACTAGACGCAAAAGACTAGAACGTAACAGACAATTCAGCCAACTATACAGATTACTATGTAGGACCTCCCATTTTTCAATAGTCAATAAACTTCTAATATAAAAGACGATCATCAAACCTACTTGGGCCTATGGACTGGAACTGTGGGGGACCGCCAAAAAAATCGAATATCAGACGTATTCAATCCTTTCAATCCAAAGTCCTGAGAACTATTGCCAATGCGCCTTACTATGTCTTTAACAAAACATAATGATCTCAACAGTCCTATCGTCCTCGACCTCAAACCTACTAAATTTTTAAACTTTCACCAAAACCTTGCCTGTCATTCCAATCCTCTGGCTCGGTCATTATCCAGTCCAGACACCCATATAACCCACCCCGCCGTCTAAAACGACAATGGCCCCGAGACCTGTTGTAATAATGTTATTTGGAGTTCTGGCACTCGCCAGATTCTCCACTCACGTCTTATGTGTGTGATGTCATGCGCCCTTACCCAGGGTTTATGCCCTTCCATTGGCGTTTATGCCAGTGACGCGGCTGGGAATGGGGAGAGGTGCCTCCCGGACTCCTGCTTTGCCCTCATTCCTGAGGAAGAAGCTTAGTTCGGGGGCCCCAGGCAAATTGTAAATAGTGTAATTATGGTATGGATGTAAGCAATTATTTTATTTTTATTATCATTTTCGCATTTTTTTTTTATTATTAGCGCACGTGTATATTTTTATAACATTTATTTATTTTATTTTTGTTCAGGTTTTATGGAATGATTGTATAGCTACTTAGCACTATTACTTATTGCCCACAAGGGGCAGATTGTAATATTTCAATAAAGTTCTCTCTTAAGTTAAAAAAATTAGAGAACAACTATATACACAATATTTCTTAGATTGTTATTTTGGAAAAATAGATAGATTTCTCACCTGAAGTACCTTGACGTGGGTCCGAATCACTCTCTGAAAAAAAGTACAACATTCTGAATTAAAAATTAAATATGTGGGTAGATTAATATGTGTATAGTGCGTGCGTATGTGCGCCTAAAACCTAAAACCTTGATTTTGTTTTTAATTTTATAGGTTAAAACCTAGAACACCAAATGCAAACCATTTAAGAGTTGCCCGACTGCAAGGAATCAGATAATGTTGACAATTTCTTACCCAAAATTGTATTCTCAAACTTCATTCATTGCATTTGTTCCATTATCCTTAAGGCCCTAATTGATTTGTAATTGTTTATAGGCAATATATGTATGTATATGGCTATAATATTATATGTATGGCAGGTGTGTATTTACAACATGAATTTTCAACCACAATATAATATTTTATACTTGCCTGACTTTCTTTGAACTAGATAATTCTGTTCCTGCGGACAATCATGCCCTAAAGAAAAAAATACTTTATTACAAAAATAAGTAAATTAAAAAAAGTCAACTTTTATATCAGCTCCTTACTTGAAAAAAATACTGTTTGCTCGGCAAAACTTTGATGCCAAATGAAGTTTGGAATATTATACATGTCATCACAATCTGAAGAATGAAAAAAAAAACATGAAAATATATGGCATAAATCATAAACAAAGATCATTGGTCATTTGGATCACTAAGAATAAATTTTAAGGTCAAACTTAAATGTATGTTTTTATCTATGTTATTATGTTTCCATTTATGTTCATATTTGTTATTCTAAAGACTTAGTCCCAGAATAAAGTTACTTTTCTATTCTATTCTATGTTCGGTGATCTCAAGATTCAGACATGCCAAATGTAATTTCAATATTTTTTCATTTTTTAATTATCTGGACTCTAATAATAGGCTAATACTGAGCTGGTTTAGATGATTTTGGTTGTATACAATTTAATTTGTAATGTATGTAGCATTAGTATATAAAGTAATAATAGAAAGCTAGGGTGAAAAAATTACCCTTTGCTAAATGTTGAAAATATAAAGTTTGCCCATATTTTTTAATTAATACAAATGCAAACTTAAATATGGTATCTTGATACATGAAAAAATTGACTAAAATTTTTTATTTTTTATGGATGTTCTTTAAATGATTTTTTAAAGGATGATCTTTTAATTAATTCAGAATATATATATAATCACCATATAATATCTAATTAGGTTAATAAATAATAAGAGATAAACAAAATAATTCCATCTACTTCAGTTCAACAAAAATTTTAGTCAAGTCAAAGAGCTATTATTATTATTATCATCATTGATATTTAGAAAATCTTTATTGATTACTTTTAATTTAAACCGAGCTATTGCTCATCTTTACCTGTTTGTGGATGTTCTTTTAAAAAAATAAATCATAAACAATAGAATATTTCAAAAGAAACTAATTTTCTCCTTTAAATTAATATAACTTAAATTGAATCTCTTTTATTTATCTAAATACTCACTTCTAATGTCTGGAGCACTCGTTTTTGTTGGTTTTCTTTCTAAAAACCTCATCCTTCCACCTATAATGAATATAATAGCCAATATATTTATTTAAACTATAAACATGCAAAATGAAGAGCTATTATTAGTACTAATTATAACAAGAACTATTATTATTATAGTTTTAGCCCGCATTCGAATAATTTAATATAAAATAATAATCGACTTACTGCTTGCCGTGGAGGAAGATGAAGATTTGGAAATATCTCTTCTTGACTTGCAAAAGAGGTAACGCTTGGCTTCATCATCTGTAAGACAATCAAAGATATTTGATAATACTGTCAAAGCTTAAACAATATCAGATATGTTTAATCAGGTAATTAAAAGGTACAGGAAATAGGCTGTAGTCTAAGAACTGAACAAAAATTTAGTCAATTTACATCTTCTGACAGGATTAAGAAAAAATAATAAGCGAAGTAAAATCAGGTTTCACCAGCCATCAGGTTTAGACGGTAGAAGGGAAGATATCCGGAATAAGTGATAACCTTCATTTCATAATTTTATTATCACTAATAAAAATGAATATGAGAAATAGTCATTGTGATAATGTCATTGTCATACGTTCCACTGTTGACTAGTCTAATTTTACGTAATTAGACGTTTATTTACCCTCAGTTAAAAAATTAAACACCATTTTATACACGGTTGTCTAATTATTCAAACGAAATAATTTATCATCTCTAACCTGAATTCGATTTCTGATTCCAGTGACCGCTGGGCGATTGCAAGTAGTTCATTCTTCCCATAAACCAAAGTTAACCTTTAATAATACCTGTATCACTTCCTTCAAAGAAGATCAATAAAAACATCACCAACTTATAACCCGGCAAAGCTTGCATATGGGCGTAAACAACATGTGGATATAGTGTCATGGTTACATTACAAAGATCTAAAGGAAATTTGTTTGGCATATTTAGGCTCTTGTATACTCTGAATAAGTAAGAGGTAGTCCAAAAACCAAATAGATTTATAACAAATAATATTCAACTCATATTATATATTTATTTCGTTTACAATTGTAAATGTTTACTTAACCTTAAAGATACTGAAACTTTGGTCCCTAGTATTAAACGGCCTACAGACAAAAATGTTGAACATCGTTGCTTATAGTCTTTCTTTACAAACAGTCTTGATAGGTAAGAAAGAATTCCATTTATTGTCAAATTGAATGATACACAAGGATGCACAGAGACACATCATACGAACTATCTGCATTGGCTGTTGCTATGAACTAACCTTTTAACTTGTGAACAAAGATAGCAACTACTGTCATAACGATCCATACTACGGGTATACCGTTGTCCTTTTTTCTTCTCTATTCCTATCTATATTTTCTGTAATGTTAATTTCATGATCTGATTTGGTCCCCAAATCGGTCTAGGGCATTAATTTTCGGGATCAGACTGTGCTACAATATAAATGAATTGCCGTTTTCATGACAATCATTATTCCCTCTCAAACCCACTATTTTCAAACCTAGCTAAGTTTTCAATTCCCGGCAACCCTTCGAGTCGTCTGAAAAGAAGAGTGCGTGACCTTTGTTAAATTTATTATTTGAGTACTACCAGTGGGTAATTTCTCTACTTGTCTTTTTCTCACATCATTAAGTATCACTCATTATATTTAATTGTTATATTATTATAACAAAGTTGAATATTTCAATAAATAAATTTTTGAAAATATATCTGTTTAAAACTTCGCAAAGTAGGAGTAATATATTGGTAATGAAATACTTCAAATATATAATTATACTGATAGAGAAACTAATTATTCCACAAACACATTCAGGGTCAGTTGAGAAACATACTACAGTAACTTATCCATGTCAAATAATTTGTAAACTAGTCGGTAACGACTCCCTCATTCTTCAGTGGGCAAGAAAAAGACATTAATAATGACTCTTGTTCAATGGACGACATTGATAGATGCTCGACAAGGTCTTGCAGAGACTTCCTGCTGGCAAGGTAAACACGTGGCTCAAGTGATATTAATCCACTGCAAGTCTAGATCTTGAGAACTTTCAGGATTACCTGAATTCTCCAATTTGAAAGATGAGGTATGAGAATATCTGCATTTCTTCCTTTTTGGAACTTCGGTATTTCACAAGATCACTTTGGTATTTCGGACTTCATTATCACCATTTTCTGGCCCTCCCACAGCAGAGACTCGAAGCACGCCATTGTTCCAGCGATAATTCGCCCCCCCCCCTCTCCGCTCCAGAACGGCTGGAGTAGGCGATAATGGTGTAGCTCCAGCTATGTTAATCAGTCTTAATCACCGGAATCTACCCACCATTAATTACAATAAATTAAATTCGCCTTTATCACTCAAGGACTCCTTAGGCCAATTCATTTCTATTGTTCACGACAGAACAAAACAGTGTCAATAAGTGCCCCAGCGAAAGGAGCAGTAAGATCATTTGCATTTTTTAAACTGACCTATTAGCAATTCGGATCAGCTGGATAAACCACGTGTCTCGAGAGAAAATAAATTTTAAGCTTAAGGACGAGGTAAACGAGAAGCAGAGCTTGACAAATACATTACGAATAATATTAACACATCATGGTCGGGCGTTTTGTGCCGGTTCATTATATCTCGTGCCGGTAATTTTTTTTTTTTTTCCCACGAAAAGGCCTTAAAGACTACGCGAATATCACAGCTAATGCTTCCACTTCATCCGCTTCCTCTTTTCCCATATGTTCCTCATGAGCTCTGAGTGCCTAAGTTTTCCCCTTCTCAGACCACGCAAGACCCTTTTTGGGGCGCTTTTTTCCCACAAGAACCTTTATACCCTTGAGCGTCCTTCTGTATTCATCTCAGTCAAAACAATCTCGGTCTGTTAGCCTCACTTGGTCCATATCATCCCTAAGTTGTCTGAAATATCCCGTTGCATTTTTGTGACAGTGGATTCGGTGAAAAATTTTATGGTTCAGTCTTTCAGGATTCATCCTCACCATGGGTCCATAGAACCTTAGCCTTCCCACCCTAACATCAGTATCTCAGTCCATTGTTTCCCTATAAATTTCTTCATTCGACCTCAACCTGTATCCTTTAGGTGTTCTCCTAGGTTTATTGTTATTGTTACAAATTTATTGTTTATTAATTTATTGTTTATTGTTACAAAAAAAAAACACTAAATTTAAGAAGGGTTATACTTTGTATTACTAAACTTGTAAACAATATGCTCTGCGGCATCACTGATGAGAGCAGTGGGATGACAGCACTCTTGTAACCTTGTGTATGTTTAATTTTTTGTTTTTCATTTATAAAATTAAATGGTATTTGTATGATATAAACATTTTTATTATTATTCTAAACATTTATGAAATGTATATTCATTTTGCATATTAAGGAATAAAATCATTGAATATTACGTGAGGGAAGGTTTTTTGTATCTTTCTATTTACCGTCTTTGTTGTTTTTCACTTATAAGACATTTTGCACACTAATTAATAATATTTAATTATAATAAATAATTAATAATAAGATCATTAGCGGCTCATTCACTTTTCTTAGCCTAGAGAACAGCGTGCATACCAAAACTATTGAAAGAATGTGGGGAAGTACCACGTGGCGAAATGAGAGAGAAATTAGAACCAATAAAGACAATTAAGAATCGTAACTAATCAAATTAATGTTTCGATAAAATAAGAAAATGACCTATTTAAGGAAATATTTAGCTATATATAGGCCTTTAAGTGTTATATAAATGTTATTATTATTTGAATTTAAATGTTATTTGAATTTTATCATTCTGAAATATAATAAGTCAGAAGTCCTAAACCGAGATACCAGTATCAGGATGTAAAGATTCGTCAGGATGTTAATTCACAAATAATAAACCCAGAAAGATGGTGCGTACAAGAATCGGACACATTCTTGGAAGTTTTCCTAAATTCAAAAATTGAAAATAACTTTCTTTATTCAGTTTTCACGAAATAACGTTAACCCTTAAATTAGTTGTTTACTCTCCAGAACAGATAAGATGTGACATTCTTTGAATAAAAGACGTTCAAGAAAAATTATTTCAAATATTATGTTCTTACATGGGATGCAGCCGTCGATGAACTTGGCAACAAAAAACTTATACATTAATGTCTATTGTGAATATGTTTATTTCACTGATTATTTTAGACCTAAGTATTCTAAATTTAAAGAAATAATTAAGCTCTCCATACACTAGAACGATAGGTATTAAAGCTGTATGTAGTTTAAATAAATTTTAAAAATTATGAAGCATATATAAAAATATAAAATAAAAAATATTAATTATAAGTTTAATAAGAAACTAGTAATAAGTCCTTAGTAGTAGAGATTGTCCTATTTCAAAGACAACGGTTGTAGAGGACGGTCCTTTTTGTGATTTGAACCGGGGATCTTCCGCGCTACAATTAAGCACTCCATACAGTGAGCTATCCCGCCCCCATAATTTTAATAAAATAATTAAAAATATGTTATCCCCTAGAGTAGCAATACTTATTTTTGAAATAATAATGTAAACATCGACATGCTTTATAAAAATATAAAGCATAACAATGTTATGTCAGAGTTAAAACGTCTTAAATACATTATTTCATTTATAATTTTATAAAAATAATTTATGACGAATCTGCAAATTTTATTGAGGAGTTATATCATAATTCTATATGAAGTTCACTAGTTTCCCCAAGACGCTGAGCTGAATAAGTGACATCACTGATGAAAGATTCAAATTACATCAAATTTAACCATGAGACTATTTCTTTTACTTTATCGAATTTAAGTCAAATTGCACATTGTTCTTTTTCGCAATGATACATGGTTCTAAAGATGTTTGTTCACATATGTCTTTCGTTACCTACTGCTGCTAGGTAAGATATTGATTTTTGATCCGGTCAAATTTATTCAGTATATTTAAAGAAACATTCTTCCTCCTGTTAACAATTTTGGAAGACACTAAAGGCGATAACCGACTGGCTGCTCGACCTCTCGAGAGGAGACTGTTCCTACATCAGATATCAATCTGATGTAGGAACAGTAACCGAACACACTAGACCCTGCGTGAGCGTACCGTCCATCCATCACCAGCTGACACCTCCTTCCTTCGTCATTAATAACCGCCGCTGTTTGACTTTGCCTCATTAGCTTCACCACATTAGTTCTACTAGGCCGTGCCATTTCGAGCACGGGCGCATTTTCGATGAAACATATTCATCGCACGAGGGCACGCACCGGTCCAATTCTAGTCCGAACTTGACTTACTGTACATGAGCGCTTATTCACTTCTTAACAGTCTACGGTAATTAATAAATAAAAGACATGGTGAATGGTACTTATGGTTTAGTGGATCACCGTGGGTACAACCTTCTTATCTCGTACGAACTCTTGGTACCAAATCCAGACTGGGTACGAAACTGACCAGTGTTTGAATGTAAAAATATAAGACAGGAATTTGAGAACTCTATTAAATATTTAATAAAATATGTTTTAAGATAACTAATTAATTAACGTTCACCAATTTTCCACCTAACTTAAGCTCGTACGCCCTAGTATCGTAGTGCCTGAAACCCCTAAAGATTGCTATATATTCCTGGAAACATGATATTGCAATGGATGCCATTCTTGCAGTAAATTAATTTCTCGTCTGCGAAGCTGAGCCAAGGTTGGCCAAAGCATGACATTTACATATTAGAACCCGTGGGCGTTCGGACCTTTACCAATTGGGGTTCCTCAGCACTCCGCTGATGGCGGTAGCCTCGCCTGTGAGCGATGAAGCAGCGAAATGATAAAGGGCTGGTGCGGCCTCCGGCAGTTCTCTCTTCCTTGACGCCTGACCTTTGTATGCAGAAGTGGAGACCGTTCTTGATTCATAAAGTGAAAACGATCCCGAAAGGAGTAGTCATAATTTTATATCAACTGACACGGTGAATAAGTGGTTAAGTTGAATTTTGTTCAAAATGAGATTCTTGTACTTAGGTACGGTGAATCGGATTATTATGGTAAACCATAAGTGTCTATGGCAGGTGTTGACTTTAAATGGATGATATGGCTTATAATACAACTCAATTTCAACTAAAATACAACGAGAGTGACACAGTTCTGATTCCCTCAAAAAATGTAACTCTCTCAGGAGAAAATTCGACAAAACCACATATTCACTGGGGCTGTAGCTATCGTATGCAAAATATATTGATACATGACGCAACTATCGTCTAATGAACGAATCATTTATCTAAGAAGAATATAGAGTCATTCCTCAATTAATATAATAAACCTGGAAACAAAGGCGGGAGGATATAATTGTTCCTGGAGAATCAGGAGAATTCAATGATGAACTCTAACATCATTGGAGAGTTCTGTTAAATGCCACCAGAGGTCGGCATTCACACCTATCCCTTCCACATAAAAAACAAGGCACTAAATCTCAGACCTTCGAACAAGAATGACCATCTCTCTCATCTGAAGCCTTCATACAGGAACACATCTTTCTACCCACAGAGCAATCTTCACAAGAACTTCATAGCGAAAGGATCACATCTTGTATTAAATGCAAGTACTAGATTTCAACATTCTGCAGAATAACGTTGACAAATATAATTTTTTAGAGCTCATTAAAATTAAATTAAATAAATTCAAAAGCGCTATATAAATAAAATATGTTAGTGTGTTATATATTGATTATAAGGAGATTTGATAGTAAGAAATTGGTAAAACTATTTTTCTATTGAAATTAATTTGTTTATTATATTATTATTCTATTGAGATTAGTCTGTTCATTATATTGTTTTTAAATTGAAAACAATTTGTTTGTTAATTGCTTTCAATTGGGGTTAATAATATATCAGTGTTAACAAATACATAATAATAAATGTATTGCCTTATCTATTGATTTCCTGGTGTTGATCCATATTTGAATTCATATAAATGGTAAAAGGTTTATTGATAGTTAATAAAAGTAATTAATCTACTCAAGGTAAGATTTTCAATTTAACTTAAATAATTTATTCCAGTTCTTATCAGTGAATATAGATAATTAAAATCTGCCCATTTGAACCCGTAAACACCCTAGACAAGCGAAACCAAGTTAGTGTTGATTGAAAGTAATAAAGATCAATCAATTTAATTATTATATATAAAAATGTTTATCACTGGTGAGAATGGAATAATATATATATATATATATATATATATATATATATATATATATATATATATATATATATATATGTATATATTTTTTTTTTTTTTTTTTTTTTTTTTTTCTGTTGGTTCTACAGACCTTGTAGATCTTTCGCCGCCTTTACCAGCCTTCTCCACCTCTATCTATCCTGGGCCGCTGATTTCCAGTCTGCTACATGTACCTCCGCAGCATCTTTGTTGACCTCCTATGTGGTCTCTTGCCAACTATTTTGGCAATCATAGTTTGTAGAGGCGTCCTGCCGGATCACTTCGAGCTACATGCCTCGCCCATCTTAACCTTCTTGCTTTCATATCCTAAGATATTGCCTGACCAGTTTCTGTGTGCAATTCATTATTGGTCCTTCTCCTCCATGAGTTAAGAGTCTCATCCCATACCGCTCCTGTTATCGTGCGAAGTATTTTTCTTTCGCATCTCTCGATTCTGCTTTCCAGGGTGCTGGTGAGTGCCCAAGTTTCACTGCCGTATATCAGAATCGGCTTTATTACAGCATTATACACCCTTAATTTTAAATTTCTTGAGATGCTTCGGGATTTCAATACTCTTGAAAGAGCGAAGAATGCTCTATTTGCACTTGTTATACTTGGTCTATCTCAGTTAATAGGTCATTAGTTGAGGTTATTGTGGAGCCGAGGTATTTGAAGGTATCTACTTTAGAGAACGGTTTGCGATCCACGCAGAAGCTGTTTCTGGGGTGGACTTTACGGCTTACTATCATATATTTTGTGTTTTCCTCATTTACCTATAAGCCGATTTGGTCTGCCTCTTTCATAAGCGCCTTAGCGAGTCTCACAATATCCCTTTCATTACTTCCGAGGACTGCTATATCATCGGCGTATGCAAGAATTGTATGTACCTTTCCGACGTGCACCCCGCCATTCTCTCTTGATGTTGCTCTTATCACCTTTTCAAGGGCTATATTGAACATTAAACTTGAGAGTCCAACTTCAAAGGCCTCAGACACATCTCTCTGTATCAGGACTCTGCATCGGGGGTCGTCTGCACACGCCTTCATCAATCTCACCAACTTGCCGGGAATACCCAGGTCAGCCATGATCTTCCATGGACAGCTTCTTTCTGTATGTGTATGTATATATATATATATATATATATATATATATATATATATATATATATATATATATACTTTATTGAGATATTACAATCTGCCACTTTTAGGCAATGAGTAATAGCTATAAAATCATTCAATAAAAAAATAAAAATTTATATATACATATGCTGGTAATAAAAGCAAAATAAATATTTGGGTAAATGATAATAATAGTAAAATAATATCTCATATTCATACCATATGCATCTACAATATTTACAATTTGCCTGGGGTCCCCGAACTAAGCTTCTTCCCCAGGAATGGGGGCAAAGCAAGAGTCCGGGAGGCCGCTTCGCCCTTTCCCAGCCGCGTAACTGTCAGGGCTGTAAATATAAGGGCATAAGAATAAAAACGTCTTTAGCTTTTTATTTTCTTGAAAATCCACGTGAGTATCCAGTTTCATGCTGCGACTGTTGCTTTTTCAGAAAATCATCGGAGGTAATCTCCATCTCCCGTGAATCCATTTCTACCTCTATGAACCAGGTTTGGTCATCTTTTATTTAAAATACGTGCAAATCAGGTTCGTCAGTCTGATTGATTTTATTCTTAACAAGTGTCCATAAAATGCAATTTTCCATTTTCCCATAATATCCGATATTTTCGGAACATGAGCTCACTGTTATCCCGTCGTCTGTATTCACCTTAGTCTTTAATTGGGCCAAGAATTTTCCTTAAGAAGTGTTGTTTGTTAAATATATGTTATATTTTATTACTATAATCTCTATATTTAAAAAAAACAATCTACTCCTAATCCCCAAAAGTAATCATTCAAGTAAATTTATCTTAATTTCCCAATTTTAGTTTCTAATGTGTATCATGATTTTTCCATAAACATCTATGGTTGTGGGTTGGAGTTAGTGGATTATCGAGAGATGTCCCACCATACACACAGAAGCCTTCCTTCTTATCAATGAGTCCCATTTTACAAATAGGAGAGCTAAGGAAGACGTATCGGGCAAGGGTGACTTGTGGTCGAGGGCTACCGCACGGCCCTTTGTATGATAATGCGGACCTACCGCGCATCGTCTCCACGAATCCATCATAGCTCTGACGGCTGTATACTTAGGCTCTTCAGGTTCATCTCTTCCACCCTCACTATATAAAACGCCTCCATTATAGGAGCACGTACCAACTGTACTTTTAGGAGTACCATGCACCGATCCATATACTATAATCTTCAGACTATGGTGAAGGACCCTATTTTCATATTTGAATTATTTATTCTGAAACGACACTGATAAAATGGCGTATAAAAATGATTGATCAGCTAACAATGAACCTAAATATTGCATTAATTTGGCATCGTCTGAAACTATCACGAAGACCTTCTTGAAGTATCTTTTAGTCAGAGTATAATTTGTTTATCGATGGTTTAACCTATGTGGAGTGTTCAATCAAACCACATTTTTAAATTAAAATAATAAAGTTATATAAAATATATATATTTAAAGGAACCTTTGAAATCAAGAAAAGGTCAGTTCTCCAAATTTCGCAATCCAAGGCTTGTTTAAGGCTTTTTTCCTCAATTTGTTTGGCCGTTATGCTAAATTGGCCTGTAACAGGCCAAATTCTTTCTTTCGATATGAATTCGACCTGTTAATGAATACTATTTTGGGTTTTTGGCTGGCTTTCTAATTCTGTATATAAACGTATTGTGTTTTTCATAGGAAATGTTCGTTTTGAAAGGAAAGGTTGTTTAGTAAGACAAATTTTATGAAATCAGTTTTATTCATTATCCTCATCTTCTGTACCTATTCCCAACGTGTTATTAAATTTTCAATCCCAGACTTGAAAAATTCAAAGTTTTTTTATTAAATTAAGGCTGAAATTCGCTTTTTGACTTGAAAATCATTTTCAAAACACTTTCTTACCTTTAAGGCAGTGGTCCGAATTTTGAGAATGGGAGTGGGAGGATTTCGTAACCCTGGTCGTCAATTTCTTGTCACTGTCTGTCGTGAAACATGAGGTCTGGTGTTATCATGTAAAATTATAGGGCCCTTCTTTTTTTTCAGTAAAGGTTTGTTTGTTCATTTAAGGTCACTTTCTGATGCTATGGCTAATCGGACGATCCTACAGTGGGAGCCCTAAATTTTGCCTATCCAGCAGTACAGGTTAATTGAATATTTTTCTTTCAGATATTAAAAAACTTTGTCAAAATCGGAAGTGAAAGTTTCGCCAGTGGACGAGATTAAAATCCTACAATTGATCCTCCAACGATATAGTTTTTGAAAACGAAACGACAAAATGTTTTAAGTACGCATCAATCTCTTCAACGCCCATAAGCCGAAAAAATATATTCAACACCAAAATAATGTCTTTTAATTATATACTTGTTAAATAGCATTTTGGATTTTAGATGTGGTTGATAAACCGGAATACACAAATTTCTTCAAATGTTAGCTGTTTTAAGTCAGCCACGTAATAAGGGAGTTTTAGTCCCCCTGCTTCGCTCGCGAATATTTCCTTTCCATTTAATTTTATATGTTTATGTTTATGTTATTATCCATTAATTGTATATGTTTATGTTTATGTTATTATCCATTAATTTTATATGTTTAATGTCAAACAGAGCCTGTATAAATACTGTAGCAATTATATTTTGGTTTTCACAAGCCTTACAAGGCATTTCCAATTTCTAACCATTTCAAATTTCATGAAAATCGTGATAAGCAAATCAGTTGGAACCAGAGTTCCCTCAATCATATAACGGGGCTCCCACTAAAGCAGAATGGCGATACAACGTTACGATCCTCTTATACACGACATCTTTAAGATGGACATAGATTTCCACTCTGGTAGAATCCCCCTGAGTTAAGACCTCTGTCTGTATCCTGGCGTTCATAAAACTATAGTAACGGTTCTGAGGTAGGGGGGCGACCTGCCAGGACTACGCGTCAATGAAAATGTCACTGAATCACTAATACATACAGGTGAATTTCATTCTCACCGCATCCAATTTCGGTTTAGGCAGTTTTGCCTGATCCGATTTCTAGCGGTTTGTAAAAATTGTAACTTACATCTAAGAATGCTTCCGTTTTGCCTCAATTTATAAAACAAGTTATAATACTAATATTACCTCCACGCTAAGACAGGCACAAAAGGTAAAATAATAATAAATAATAGGTAAAGAACAAGATACTAATATTATGGCTTAAAAACAAGTTTGAAACAATAACAATTTTTTCACGCCTTTCTGTGAAGACCTTCAGTCCATAAAAAGTTAAATAATCTCTTTTGAAGGTATACTTTTATAATTACTCTTTTTAATTATAAATTTCACACAGTTAGAGTAAGATTTGTTTTTAGACCTACCCTTATTTTTCGTCAACAACATAAAGAAAAAATAAAAAAGTTCAGTCTATTGCTTTTTTGGTGATGCAGTTCGATTCCTCTGTTTCTATAATACTCAGAGAAATTTGATTACATTCAAATGAGCAGCATCGTGTGTATATAAAATATAAACTTTTGAATGATCCAATAAATTAATATTAATGATTGAACAGATCCCTATAGGAAACTGCTTAGAAATCGTAGAAACGATAGGTTCTATAGGTCCTAAAAAAATCTATAAATATATCGATATCACTATGTACATCTATATATAATTCGATAATTAAAAGTCTTTAAAGAATTTATTTATCTTTCAAATGAGTAACTACAATTTGCTAAGAAATGTATAAATGTAGAATAACACAAACGCATGAAGCATAATAAATTTTTGTTATTTCTTATGTACCATGAAAAACATTAATTTTCTTTGGGTCCAATAAAGTATACTAAATTTTACAAGCATAAACTAAATTAATTTTCTTCATAACTTATCGACATTGATAAAACTGGTTAAAATATGTATACTAGTGATCCATTAACTTGAACATGTACAGCATAACTCATGAAAAATATAATTATTCAAAGTACGTGAATAATAAAAAACGTTGATTTCACACAAAAAAACAAAACATTTACCAAACACTTGTATCACCCCAATTACGTTAATTCATTTGACCTTTGACTAATCAATTACTGATGAAAGAAAATTTGTCTTCTTCTTCTTATGGAGCTTTAGTCCATCAGTATAATGAATGTTGGCTTACTTCCCTAATTTGTCTCGATATTTTACTATTCTGATCAGTTCATCATAGTTCAAACCCGTCCACTGTCTTATGTTTCTGATCCAAGAGATTTTCCTTTTTCCAATTCCGCGTTTTCCTTCAATTTTACCTTGTATTATCAGTTGCGGCAGAAAATACTTTTTATTCCTTAGTAAATGTCCTAAGGAATGTCCTAGGGAATACTTTTTATTCCTTAGTAAATGTCCTAAGGACCTTGCTGATGTGGAGTAATTCTCATTCTTGGTTTAAATGATCGAGAACTTGTCTATTTGTTAGATGGTCGATCCAGGGAATTTTTAATATTCTTCTGTAAGTCCACATTTCGAAAGCCCCTAATTCATTCATGGCAGAGACTGTGAGTGTCTATGATTCTGCACCATTTAGTAGTACTGACCCAACATAACATTTGAGTAGCCGAATCCTAGGCCCCAAGTTGATATTTGGGTCGCATAGTAGTCCTTTCATTTGTGTGAATGTACATGTGGCTTGTTCAATTTTGCATTTAATTTCTTGATTTGGATACAGTTTGTTGTTTATCCAGCAACCTAAATATTTTTTTTAATATCTTCTCTACCTGTTCTAACATTTTACCATTCGATGTAACAGGCAGTTGTATATTCTGAGATCGAGAGAAGGTCATGACTTAGGTCTTATCACTGTTTATTTTTAGGTTAAATTCTGCGGTGGTAAGATTAGTAACCTATTAATCAGTCTATGGAGACCTATGTGTAAGTCTGCTATTAATATTGTGTCGTCTCCATAGCTGATACATGATGATCATGTATGTCTTAGGACACGTCTTAGTACTTGCCACAAAAGAAATGTTATGAAAAATCGCTAATTCTGAAGATTCTAGCCAGGATAATAGACAAACATATACTTGTATTTTCATCGGTGTTTGATAATTTTTGATGTTTTAATGTTTTGAAGTGGCCTTAAATCGGGTTTAAAGATTCCGTTACATGCATATATACATACTCGTGAAGCTAATAAAACCGTGTTAAAAATATGGGTTTAATCTATAAATGGATAATTGTCTATCAGGTTGGGTTTTTTTATGTTGATTGAAATATATGAAATCTAGGATAGATGAGGGGTTGCGCTAAGATACTAAGCACGGACTAGTAGCTAAGAATAGTAACGGATACAGCCATCTTAGGTCATGACAATGAAATGTTTATCGGATTGTTGTTAATGTAGTTGGAGTCAGAACTCGCAGCTCTTTTTTACGATTGAGATTATTTCTAATTGCAAGGAGTAGGCTACCTCTCCTGCGAGTGGCTATCTTCTCGCCCTGTCCTTATCGGGCTGTTGCGTACCACAACTGGTTCAAGTGATAGACTTATTATAGGAATCATTTCCTCCTAGGCAAGAAATAAATGCGGGACAATTTGCGTTGTACATAAACAGAAACCCATACGTTCAAAACGTGGAGCTCGTGTACATATACAGATCCAAGAAATTGTAGTATAAAATAACCGAGTCAGTTAAATATGAAATACGGAGGTGATTGGGGAGCGAGGTTTCGCCTAGTTGCATGTTGTGGCGTAACCTTTTTGTTACCATTAGTCATCTCATTGGGACGGAGCTGATCAAGAAGCCGAAGGCGGATCGCTATCTGCAGAGATTGGGATCTGAGGACCAGGATGAAGCGAAAGCAGGACCCAAACAGTAATGGCGGGGTCCATTATGCATGATCAGATATCGCCAAAGGTCACCAATCATATTTCTCGTTCGTTAATATTGTCCAACTCCTGTTACTAATGTAAATCTTTGAATGGCCAATTTCGAAATGAGCTTACTCCGAACAGTGAAATTATGAGCTGACAGAAACTTTAAAAAACTCTTGTATGGACAATTTTTTCTTTCTTACTAATTGTGTAATGCAGAGAAAAATTGTATAAATGAAGTAAAACTTTATTGAGAAAATGATCATTATTTTTAATTACCTTGTTTTAGATAATAGGTGGTTTTCGAACTGCATCTACAGCTTTAGTCAAGATATATTGAAATAACAAATATTCCACTAAAAATACAAAAAACAATGTTAAAAATATTAATAAAGAATGTTAATAATGCCAATAGACATTTTAAAAAAATATATAAATAATTTTTTTTTAATTAAAGTTGTTTTTTTAAGATTTATTCGACGTCAACTCTTCCGTAATGTATTGCTTTAACTTTTGTTCGTTTTGAAGGGATTGATCATCGGCGTAGAATAGTTAATTTTTTAGTTTTACTCGAAGGAATATTTTAACAACCATCTACGTTTTTAACTAGTAATTAGTAAACGGAAGTTTCATTATTCGTATTCCTCTCAAAGAATGGATGGCTTAAGATATTACTGGGCTCTTCAAAATCAAACATTAAATTATTTTGTCAGTATGTTCTAGGAATAGTCTAAAAATAAACAACAAATCTAATATCTTTCCCGTAAACATTTTGAAAAAGTCCCATCGAGAAAGTTTTTTTATCACTATGACAAGGAAGCATCAACCTTATAAGAAACATTACACATAAAATAGTGGACTATACCTGAAAAAAAAACCCAACGAAAACGTCAATTTATTCTAAAATCCCATATAATTTAAATTTACTATGCAATTGTTTCTATGTTATAGTTAAGTATTTTTTAATTACGAAAATTCATTTGGTGATGAAAATGAGATCTAAACTCATCTAAAACCATTCCAAGATATGAAATTGTGAGACTAATTAGCTTATATAAATTGCAATTAGTCTCCATTTCGGATTATTAAAATTACAACGATTGCAGAATGATAAGTTTTAAGAGTCACGCCCTTAAGGTACTTCAAAAAATAATCCATAACCGAATATTCCAGAAGTGTGAATCGAACCTAAGTTCAGATTTGTAACTAAATGCCACGATTAGAAAAAAAATATTTATATATTTTTAAATATTTTTGTTTTGAAGAAATAAGCTACCAGGGGTCGTATCCAAGTCAGACAAATCCGTTCTCTTCACCGATCCAATATCCCCGGGAATTGAACGGATTTGTCTGACTTGGATGAGCTCAACACGCAACAGCCCGATAAGGACAGGGCGAGAAGATAGCCACTCACAGGAGAGGCAGCCTACTTCTTGCAATTAGAAATAATCTCAATCGTAAAAAACAGCTGCGAGTTCTGACTCCAACTACATTAACAACAATCCGATAAACATTTCATTGTCATGACCTAAGATGGCTGTATCCGTTACTATTCTTAGCTACTAGTCCGTGCGTTATGCGCGACCCCACATCTATCCTAGTATTTATATATTTCAATCAACATAAAAAAACCAACCTGATAGACAATTTTCCATTTATAGATTAAACCCTTTTTAACACGCTTATCTCCTAAGACATACATGACTTAATCCTGGCGACAAGCATATGAATACATGCAGGATTAACTGAGCACTTTTGTATATTTTGCGACAAAAATTAATCGTTTAAAATAACTAAACTACACGCTTTTGTAGCAAGCCAAACTAAAAAGTAGAAAATAAATATTAATGTTTAAAAAACACGGGTTTATAGTCATCCAACTTAAAATTATAAAGAAAATAACAGGTTAAAAAATGAAAAAAACATGCTTCAGTTGTTAAACTTAAAGATTAGTGTCTTGCATACTAAAAAAGAAAAAAAAAGTATATTTTTTTAACAATAAAAAAATATTAAAATCAACTAGCTTTTCCTGACGCGTCGACGTGGAAAAGGTAATAAGCAAAAAAAGAAAAGTATTATTTTTTCACAGAAAAGATTGAAAAAAGGAATTCAAAATTGAATTAATGGTAAATATAACTTAATTTCAACCTTTTATCAATAACGAAAAAGAAAGAAAATGCCGAAATGATTTTTTTAACAAGTATTTTGGATCCAATCACGAGCGAAGTTGCTTCGATTAAACACCGAAATATTTCACATAGAAGCAATTCTATCAGGTGATCCTAAAGATGCTTTTGAAATAAGGTATTTCAAAATTAAATTTTCAATATTTCTAGCATGAAACTCTGGATTTGTAATATATTTTACAATGTTTTGAGTGAGTATTGCTTGATGAAAAGAATCACTGTTCCATGAATCATTGCATCATTTACATATGCCATTTTAGCCATGTTGTCTTTATCAGATAGCTACAACCTTGGATCCTTTGAAAAGTTTCGACCTCTCATGCCAATTGTCGCCAGGCTTGGAAGGTCGGAGAAGTAGAAATAACAATTGGCAGACGGACTGACAGATTGGCAGTACTCTTGAAGCAGCCAGCGACACAGCCCAAGAAACCTGGCAGCGCACGTCAAGGCGGCCGTGATGGAGCCCTCAGCTGAGTGACAGAGGATATTAACCTGGCGGCTGCCACTTCACTCTCAGATCTAATTCTCGAATCTTTTAAATATAGGTCGTTCTCAAACGTTATATGAGCAAGAAAAGAGAAATCAAATACTATGCTTGAACTTCATTAAATATGTTACAATATCGAGAAGAAGCTTGTTAAAAGAGGAGCGAAAAAGGGCTAGCAAAATCCATTTAAGGGCTTTAAATGAAGCAGAGACGGATCATTAGCACGTGACACTACTTTTCGAAAGAATTAAAAATCCCTTAAGGCAAGGAGTTGCAGTTTTTATTCGTAGCTGTGTGTATTGCTCTTGGGTGGGAATCTCATAAAGATAATAATGACACCTTACACCTACGTAGGAAACTTTATTTTGAGGCAAGTCCACACCAACAGTCATATATGTAGATGAAATCATCAGTTCAAACTTCGTATTCTCCACGAAGTACTAGCCAATGAACGCTAAAACTAAAGCTTAAGAGACATTAGATATGGTGGTTCAGTTATAGTTAGACGATAATTGGATAACGCTTAACCAGAACAGAATAGGAGGTGAAAACATAAGGGAGTTGACATTGAAACTACAGAACAACGTTGGAAGATGGTGTCAGGAAATCCAGTAAGATCAAAGACATTGGTTCTTTAGTAAGTTTTATAAGTCTCTTCTCCGAACGCGGTGGTAGTGTTTTTTGCTAATGGTAGGAAGTAGCAATAACATAAGTGCTTACTTCACTCGAGCTCAAATTTAATTTCGTCTGATACTTATGAGGAATTCACCGAAATATAAAGCAAATAGTTTAGTACTCGCACGTTTTACGTTTTTCTAAAGTCGGGTGTCAAAGATAACACATCTAACTCTATATTTTTACTGGAGATTAATTTTTTTATTATTCAAGGTTAAGAAAGGCATGAATTTGATAGTAAATATATTAGCAAAGTTACAATATAGACTATTAATCATCACAACAAGGCCAAGACTTATAGAGACATACGGAGCAGAACTATTTAGAATAACACTCCCTCAATCATAAATAACAACTCGAACAAAAATTCTTCAAAAAAATGTCTTTGGTTTGTTTGAATCGCACTATACAAAACAGCATGAATATTTCAGCAGTAAATTATTACATTCCACTTTAACACTTCGACTAAAATGTCACCCCTATCCTCTAGTGCTTCTTTCACTTTCCTCCTCAACCTCAAGATCTTCCTCAGTGGAGGTTAAACAGGTGATGACCTAGAGCTTAAATATGACTCGTCTGGGATTTAATAACCCAGGTCATTCATGCGGATAAGAACAAAACAAATCAAAGAATTCAAATTCGCTTGGTAAGAATGCGTTAGATAATATACAGTAGAATAATAATAAATTTGATGTATACATCTTCCCATGAATGTTAAAGTCATGTTATAGTCAACACTGTATAAGGAAAACACTGTAACCAGTGAGGGAGTTTATAAAAATATATTCTAGTTACTAGTTAACATGTGTTGTTTTGTATCCCTAATTTGTGATATGTTTAACATGGTGTCAGAAGTTAAAAAACTGTAAAACATAGAAATTGTTAATGCGACAACGATAACAAACGAGACGAAACACTTACACGAAAAAAAAAATGGCATCGCCAACACCGTCCACCTCACGTTTCTTCTCAGCACAAGTCGATCCCCTTCCGAGTGAATCAGGTTGAGAGGAATGGGAAGAATGGTTTTTTAATTATGAAATCTATCTAAAAGCATCAAACCTATATAAAGAGGATGATGAACGAAAAATTAACCTTTTCCTTTTTAGTCTGGGAAATGAAGGTAGGCGAATTTATAAATCATTTACAACAAAACCAACAACTTACGACAACTTGGTTAAACTTTTCAATTCGCATTTTGAACCAAAAAAACACCTTGCTATGGAAAGATATAAGTTGTTCACAAGAAAACAGGCACCCAGTGAATCTATTCAAGACTTTGTCATTGCTCTAAAAAACCTCTCTTCGTCCTGTGAACTGGGAGATTTGCAGCAGTCAATTGTTCGAGACTTGCTGATCGTCGGATTGGATCCAAAATGGACAACAATAAAAGAGAGACTTCTTGAAGATGAAAATATCACCCTGGACAAAGCTATTCAGATTGCAGCAAGAATGGAGTACAGCCAACAAGAAATCCATGGTATCAACGAAAACTTGAACAAAGAACAAGATAATCATCATCTCGTACAGAAGATCACAAAAGGACAAAAAATGGACTACAGCAAGAAATCTCAACAACAGGTAAAAACTTGCTCTAGATGTGGCACGTCTCATGCAATTCGCAGCTGCCCTGCATTTGGTTCTAAGTGTTTTAATTGTAGTAGGTTCAATCATTTTTCAAAAATGTGTAAACTGCCAAGTAATAAAAATATGCCGGAAAATAAATATAGAGTTGAGACGATAACGTTCGATGTTCATGACCATGAAAGCACAGATAATGATTTTTTTATTGGCAAAATTCAATCCAAACTAGAAAACCCAATATTGATTTCTATGAAAATCAATAACAAAATAATACAATGTGAATTAGATACGGGCGCAAATGTGAATGTTATGAGCATCGACACGTTCAATTCATTAAAGGTAAATAATAATGTAATATTAACAAAACCATATGTAACATCATTTACAAATCATGAGGTACCCATAATAGGCAAAGTAAATCTAGATTGTTGTTATGGTAGTAACTTTAAAAATGGTGCAAAATTGGAATTTTTGATAACGGATTTAACTAAACATACTATTATTGGTCGAAAGGCTTGTCTAGATCTCAACTTTATTACTATAAATATACAAACAGTTACTCAAAGTTCTAAAAAAGAGAATAATTCAGAACATTTTAATAACATATTTGAAGGGTTAGGACACATTAAAGATGTAATACACTTGCACATAGATGATAAAATAAAACCAGTCATAGACCCTATGAGGAAAATTCCATTTAGTTTATGCAATCCTTTCAAAGAAGAATTAAAAAGAATGGAATCCTTAGGTGTAATTTGTAAAGTAAATGAACCTACTAACTGGGTAAACTCGGTAGTTCTTGTAAAAAAGCCTAATGGTCAACTTAGGGTATGCCTAGATCCAAGAAATTTGAATAAGGCAATCATAAGACCAAGGTATCCAATGCCAAATATAGACTACATAAGAACAAAAATTGGTGAAAGCAAAGCAAAAATCTTCTCAATCTTAGATGCAACTTCAGCATACTGGTCTTTAGAATTGGATTATGAAAGTTCTCTCTTAACAACCTTTAACACACCTGTAGGTAGATTTCGATTTCTTAGATTACCATATGGGATAAGTAGTGCATCAGAAATTTTTCAAGCTAAAATGGAGGACAATTTTTCGCATATAAAAGGATTATTAATATACCAAGATGATTTTTTAATATTTGCAGATACTAAGGAAAATCATGATAAAATACTTAAAGAGGTTCTTAATAGAGCTTGTGAAATAGGTCTTAAATTCAATAAAAATAAATCAAAATTTGAACTAAATAGCGTAAAATACTTAGGTATGATTTTCGACAAAGATGGCATAAAGCCAGACCCTGATAAAATTTCTGCAATTATTAATATAACACCCCCTAAATCAGTAAAAGAATTACAGAGATTTTTAGGAATGATTAACTTCCTTGGACCATTCATTCCTAATCTCTCTTCTGAAACAAGTGACCTAAGACAATTGTTAAAAAAAGAAAATAAATATAACTGGGATGAAAATCATGAGAAATCATTTACTAGACTAAAACACTTAATTACTTCAACACCAGTCTTGGTGTATTATAACACAAATAAACCACTAACGCTTTCAACTGACAGTAGTAATGATGCAATTGGTGCAGTTATATTGCATGATAAAAACCCAATTGCCTTCGCTTCGACTACATTAAACCATTATCAAACAAACTATCCAATAATACACAAGGAGTGTTTAGCTATATATTATGGATGTGTCAAATTTCACCAATATGTGTATGGTAGGGTAGTTAATGTTGAAACCGATCAAAAACCCTTAATTTCTTTATTTAAGAAACCGTTGCACCAGTTACCACCAGTAGTGCAAAGAATAATGCTTAAATTACAAAAATATTCACTAAATGTAACTTATGTACCTGGTAAATTTATGTCTATTGCGGATACCTTATCACGGACTTCAAACTATCATGATAAAGCTATATTAAAAGATATAGATAATGATGTAAATTTGCACATTAATTTAATTTGCAACAACTTGGCTATTTCTGTATGTAGACTAGAGGAAATCAAGGAGGAAATTAAAAAAGATCAAGTTAGTCAAACTCTACTTAAATATATTTCTGATGGATGGCCTGAAAAAATCTCGAGTGTCTCTTCAGATGTACAGCCATATTTTAAATTCCAACAAGACTTGCATAGCACAAATGGATTATTGTTTCGTAATTCAAGTGTGGTAATACCTAGATCATTAAGATCAAAAATTCTAACTATAATTCATGAAGGACATTTTGGAGAAGATAGATGTATTCAAAGAGCTAGAAATCTGGTATTTTGGCCTAATATTTATACTGATATAAAAAACTTAACACAATCTTGTGAAACATGTCAAATTTTTAAAAGAAATAATTCTAAGCTACCAATAATCCATCATGAAATAGGTGATAACCCTTGGGAAAAATGTGGAGCAGATTTCTTTTATTTTGACAAACAAGTGTATCTCTTGGTTGTAGATTATTATTCCAAATTCCCAGAAGTGTGCTTACTAAATGGAAATAAATTGAATGCTCAATGTGTAATTAAACATCTAAAGTCAATAATGGCACGGCATGGAATTTGTAAAGAGTTTGTTACAGATGGTGGCCCCCCTTGGACTTCAAAAGAATTAAGTAACTTTTTTCAGAGTTGGGACATATCTCATACTGTAACAAGCCCTTACCACCATAAATCAAATGGTTTAGTAGAAAGAAATGTAAGAACCATAAAACAAATGCTAACTAAATGCTCACACTCAGGTGATGACCCTTACTTAGCTCTCTTAAACTTCCGCAATACAGCTAGTAAAATCAGTAATGTGTCACCTGCACAGTTACTAATGTCCAGAAGACTGAGAGATAAATTACCTGCCACTAAAAATGTACTACAACCAAAATTAATAAATAAACAAAAATACAAAGAATGTATAACAAATTATCAACAAAATGTATCTAAAAATTATAACAAAAATACCAAAAATTTGATAGATTTAACACCTGGAGATTACATAAAATTTAAAATGACAACAAATAAGCCATGGATACCTGGTAGAGTAATAAAGGAAAGTGAGTGTCCTAGACAATATATAATAGAAAATGATGATGGAAAATTATTGAAGAGAACTAGGGAACACATAATGTTACCAACTAAGATTAACAATCAAAACCAAGAAAATATTGTTAGGGAAGAAAATAATACAAGATCATCTGGTAGGACTATTAAACCCCCTAAAAGATTCAGCCACTCCGACTACACTTAAGAAATTTATATCTTGTAAGAATTTATCTTATAAGAAATGTCATGTAAAAAATAAAATAAAAATAATAATAAAAAAATAAATAAAATAAAAAGATGTTAAAGTCATGTTATAGTCAACACTGTATAAGGAAAACACTGTAACCAGTGAGGGAGTTAATAAAAATATATTCTAGTTACTAGTTAACATGTGTTGTTTTGTATCCCTAATTTGTGATATGTTTAACAAATAACATTTTCTTATTATATCTGACAACTGGCCACGATTATCTACAGAGTCATCTCCACAAGATAGGTTTGCCTCAGGATCCTACATTTGTAGTATGCAACCAAGGGAGAATGGATGAAGACCAACCACCTAGGCACATATCCTGCTCTGACAGAAATAAGACATTTCCAATGAATATTTAGAAAAATCTATATTTTAATATCTAATTTATCTAATCAATATCTAAATTTATATTGGACAGCAAGATATCGGATGGTCGAACGACCGACGACACCGGAAAAAAATAACAAATTATTATATCTTATCAGTTAAAACAACGTATGCTGACCATGCAAGTAAATTCAAATACTATAATGCAGGATTTTAAGTTTTCATTAAAATACCTCTCCAAATATTGTGTATGGTTGTTGGACTGTTGACTTTAATATAATCATAAATAGAATTATTATTAATTCGGCGCAACAGCACGTAGACGCGTCCAGGCCTCCTCAATCCGTATCCGCCAATAGTCCCTGTTGAGTGCTGCTGCCATCCAGTTCCGGACTCCCAGGTTCCTCGCGCAATTTCCCACTCAGTCAATCCACCGCAGTCGCGGTCGTCCGAATGTCCTTCGTCCATTGATGACCTCCGTCAGTAAACGTTTTGGAATTTCCCCGTCACTCATACTGGCCACATGTCCAGTCCATCTTAGTTAGGGTCGTTTAGTGACATTGACCACATTTTTTTCTTTGTCTCCACCTTACAAGAAATGAGACCGGTCCAAATATTTTTTGTAGGATCCTGCGTTCGAATACAAGAAAATTTCGGTTTGCATCCTTCGTCATTGTCCATGTTTCCGCTCCATTTGCAGTGGGCTAGATGTTGTCTCAGCCCAAGATAGCAGCGGTTAGTTGGCAATACTCGTCTCCTGTTTTCTACTCCGATGGCGTTGATGAAGGTGACTTGAGATCCTAGATAGGTGAATTCTGAGACCCACTCAAAGTGGTAAGTTCTGAATACCACCTTATCTACTGGATGTCTTGGACGCTCTTCAGCTATCATGTACTTTGTCTTATCTTGGATAGCTACTAGTCCAAGTTTCCTCGCTGCTTCTGCCAGAGAAAAAAAGGCTTCTTCATCTGCCTGCTTTAATCTTCCTATAATGTCAATGTAATCTACATAAGCAAGGAGCTGTAACGATCTGTTTATTATGGTTCCTGTTGTCTGGACCCCGGAGTCTCTATCTGCCTTCTCGAGAGCAACGTTAAATGACAGACAGGATAGTCAAATCCGAAACCATCGCTTCCATTGTTTTGGACCTGAATAAGACATTCAAGGTTGGTCATAGTAATTTTAACAAAAATATAATAAATAAAAACATTTTAATAAATATAAATATACTAAATTATATGAAACTTCCACGGCCTTATTTGTCTTCAAGGCTCAAGCCTCCCCTCGAAATCTCTGGAACTACCGTTGAACAGTTCACTCACTTGTACTTCGCTCCAGACTTCCTTGATATTTCTGGCGGCTCAGTACTCGTTCAGACCCGTAAAACTAAATCAGGCGAAAATCATGCTTCGACATCTTAGTAAATACTGAATTATTTTTAAGTAGCAAAATTATTTTACGGTGGTAAACAAACATTTTTTTAGGAAGACATTACATTTATAAAAATCAAAATTTCAACAAACATAAACAGTATATTATTTAAAGAAAACATAAAATCCTGCATTATTTTCCATACAACACAATACATAATTAGATTATACCTTAAATTAGAATTCTCAGTGTTTCATTAATTTCAAATTCTTGAAACTTGGAATCCTCAACACTTGTAACTGCCATTCCAAAACATTACTTGTATTACACAATGCTGCATTAATTAAATTTTTGATCGATGTTTAAAACACAAATTGTGTTTTCAACATATTTTTTCGTGCTGAATTCAATTTTAGAGTCAGCTTTTCTCTATGCATGTTTGGTGAAATAACACAAGAATTTCTTGTTCTCTGATGTTCTTGTTATGTGGATTGTACATTTAATTCACCTAGATTCTAAATGACGGTAATTTTTTGTGTGACCATATCTTTGACAGTTAGTACACATGGGTTAATCTTGATTTTTATGTTTTGGTTCTACAGATATTATAGCTGAAAAAAGTTTAGTCATATTAAAATATCTGTGGCCTTTTCATTATTAACTAGCGAGACGGAGCAGAGAGGTGTGGATTTTTTTCCTTATTAAGAATTCGCGCAACATGTAGAACATCGAAATGTTTAGATTTTAATTCAGCTTTTTAGTTCTTCTTCTGTTATAGAATATGGGACTTTTCTAATAACTACATTAAGGGATTTTTTTTTTTCCACTGAATAAGTATGATATTCAATTTTTTCACCATCATAATACTTAGTTACTCTCCGGAAATCTTCGATAGATGAAAGCATAATTTTAGTGTCTTTGCCGCCTAATTTTGTAGTGAAAGGGTTTAAACATAGAGTATTTAGGTCATTCAACAATGCTCGATAATTATTTGCATTATTTAAATCCGAAGGAAGCCGATCTCGGCCGAGCTTTGATGCTTGTTTTGAAAGTCCCTAGACTATTGTTTCCCTTAAGCATAAATTGTTGGATCAAAGTTAGAACTACAGGTCTCGGTCTGTGCTTAAATTAAAGCTAATTTTATTAACTACAGCTTCATTCCCTATGACTCTTGTCGTAAGATCACTCTTTCGGCGGTCGTTCCTCACGAAAGTCAGCCAAAACTTAGATTTGGATTTTTTGGAAAAAATTGCCAATTTTCAAAGGGACGTAACTCAGATTCTATTAGAGATACAGAGCTGCGATTGGGCTCAAATTAAAGAAAATTTAATCTAATCTTAAAAATGCTTACTAATGTTTTTTTATCAAAAACGCATCGATTAAGAGATATAGGCCAGACTGAAATAACTCCGAAAATGTATAGGTTTTTCGGCCACCAAAAGTTTTCCCATCCGTTTTTTTGGTAGAAAACTTGGATTTCCTCTAGTCAGACATGCCCTTACAACATATCAAAAATGCAGCCCTCGTCAATTTATTGCAACCTAAGGCCCTTTTTTGGTACCTGGCCGCTGGCCTGGAGAGTAACGAGGAAAAATAGCAACTAAACTTATGCCTTATCAAATACTGACTTGACTAACTTCTCTGTGAATCACAAACATCTAAGCTAGGAAGGTACTACGTAAGGCCTCTCTAAAATTTTTCTCTCCCTTATGCTAGAGATATACAATCGTGCAACATAAAAACTTAGCGTGATAGGAATCTAACTCTAACAGATTTGAACTCAGCATGGGAGGGAAAATACTGTAGAAAAATGCATCAGAAATCAAATATTTCATACAGCATTGTGTTATCTAGTCTTAAGAATAATAATAAAAAATAGTTAAAACCCATGCTACTAAACTTTTGTTCATGTTTATAAGAACCGTACAAGTGTTTATAAGAAAACCTTTACCTATGACTAGATTGTGTATCATTCGTCAAGAATAGAATTGGTCATACCAAGGAAACAAAACTAAGTTCGGTGAGGTGGAACTAATAGGATTGTGTCATCTCAATGAATATGTAAAATAACAAAATTGGTCTTTAGAAGATTACATAGACCTCTAAAACCGGTAGCTCGTCTGAGGTGACGTGGACCGTTTCTACCCTTTGTGAGTAATTTTTATTTTTTTTAAATTAGATAATAATGCTAGATCTGGGATTTTGATATCAAATATGTTCCAGTTTCTCGAGATGTGAGAAAAATCGCATTCTTGAAATAATAGCACACTCAAGCAGAGCTATTATTTTAGCAGTATCCAATTTATAGTGACATATAAGGAATGCCCGTTCCTTATAGCAATCTTGGGAAGAATATAAATCAAGTTGCTTGCTTTGTTTTTCTCATTCGCTAACTTGCTTGGGTTGCATCAGTATGCCATTCCACGGCTATCCGAAATTTCAGAATATCCATTTCGAAATATAAGCAGCAGGTGAGTTCGATTATATCGATGTAAAAAGTTATGATGGCCAATTATTTAGATATTTATTAGGTCATGTAGCTTTCGCTGGACGGGTCTGTGGCACGTGGTGATGAAAATTATGTATATATTTAATCATCATTTATAAATCATTTGTATTTCAAAAATCAGAAAAAAATAAATTGATGTGTAATTTATCATGGCTGATTGAAAAAGTTGGACATATGAGATGTAATTGGAAGGCTGTCAGTATTAATGATTTTTTTATATCTTCAATGACCAATGGAACTTTAGAATATTTAATAAATATCATATTTATTGTTACATCACAACCGCCAAGTTTGTATATGTATCTATTTCGAGTCCCGATGTTTATTCGCTAAGATTCACTTTTTTTTTTTAGGTTATCATGCAATTTCAGGGAGCGAATGTATGGTGTGAGAAGAGCAGGCCGACCACGACTGCGGTGGGAGGACTGCGTAGCTTCGGACGCCCGGACCATATTGAATATCCGCAATTATAGGGTGGCAGCACTTGATAGAGAAAACTGGCGGTCGATGCTGGAGCAGGCCAAGACTCAAATACAAGGGTCGTAGAGCCAAATAATAATAATGCTATTTCAGATCAATTAAGGAAAGAAATGTGAGCAACTAAATAATATATTATTTTGACTAGTCTAGTCCTGAAGAGTAGTACATAATATTTTAATTTAGGATACGTAGAATGATAATAAAAACAATAACAATGTATCTGGACTACTTTAGTATTTTTAATTGTACATTGCTTTTTCATTAAGAAATCTTCATATTACATTTTTATATTCATACTAGCTTTTCCCCACGGCTTCGCTCGCGTGGCATTTGGTCTGCCAAATATAGTCTCATGACAGATCATTTTAAATAAATAATTTAATTTTTTTTTAACTATAAGTACATCCGAAATTTCAGATGTCTAACTTCAAAACTGACGGATTCCGTACAATCTATGAACCCCTATTATATCAAGGGGGAAACCCAAGGGGGGGGGGTTGCCTAAATTCCTTTCTAAGTGCTCATTGAAGCTATACAAAGAACCTATCTCCAAATTTCAAGATGCTAAGTTCAGTGGTTTCTGCTGTTCGTTGACCGCTGAGTGTGTTAGTCAATCAGGTTACAGTTTTATATAAACATCGCCTCTGTGGTGTGTTGATACAAAGTAGCCTATGTCCTTTCCCAAGGTTGAGATTATCCATATCAAATTTCATCACAAACGGATCAGCATAGTCGTGAAACATACATTGACACTGATTAATAAACGGGACGGACAAAAGTTTACTGTTGTAAAGGATTAGTATGTAATGTTATTGAAAAGGATTACTTAGTATAAAGGTTTCACTTGTCGCACGGCAGTGAACTTAAGAAGTGAACTGTGTTACTTGATTTGTTTTGTTCAACGAAAATATGTAGATTTTGTGAGTAAGAGACACATGAACAAGCATACAAACTTTGCCCCTCCCACGTTTTCACCCCCTTAGGGGTAGAATTTCGGAAAATCCTTTCATATCGGATGCCTACGTCATACAAAGAACACCCCCTCCAAGTTTCAAGTCTCTACGATCAGTGGTTTAGGCTATGCGTTGATCCCTCAGTCATTCAGGATAAAGCATTTTATATGTATAGATTGGAAAAATATTGTATTTATATATTCACTTCAAAGTCCGCCAATTCGCAATGGAGAAATCTGAATTTAATAAAAATAAACAAGTAAAATATTCAAAAACAATGTACCTTTACATCTCTGGTATTAATTATGCGTCGAAATGTAAATTTAAAATATCTCAATAAAAGCAGATGTATTTTTAAAACGGATACTGTAAGATTATTTGTTAGATTTTTCCAGTACTTATGGATATTTTTAATCTAATTTTATGTTAAGACTATGAGAGAATACTTGTCAAGACAGGTATTAGAGGCATCAGTTAATGGAATAAATTCCAAACTTTCTATAAATTTTTAATAATTGTTTAGAAATATATAAATAAACTGAATAGCTAAAAATAAAGTCGAATGCTCTCTTTATTTTTTTCATATCAAATTAAGGCTCCAAATTATAAAATTTCTAATCCCAGTGTAAGTTTGAATGGCATAAGTTTTCGTTGAAGGTCTTTTTTTTCTCTTTATTAGCTCTATTAAAATGTTTCACAAGAATTTAATTTTGTTCTTATTTTATTTATCCATGTTTTTGGCTAGACATATTATTTTGATAGTATAAATTTTGCTATTATAATGAGGGATAAATAAAATAGAAAATTCTGTTCTATTATATAGATGTGTATATACATTTATAGATTTGTAACATATATAAATAGTTTATATACTATACTCATATATCTATATAGTATATAGTATATATTTCTATCCTTTAAATATCTCATCAAATATACCTAAGCCTGGGTCAGTTGGAAGCGACGGTTTTAAGAGTCATTTTGGCTGAATAATAGTCTTGCACTGGTACACATTGTTTTTTACTGAATATTTTCAACTTAAAAGATAAAATAAATAAAAGATAAAGTAAAAGTAGTGTATGGATAATGATGAGTATCGCCAGGAGCCTTCAGGTAGCGATAGAAGGAAGCTAATATAGAATACATGAGAAGATTGGTTGCCGGCTCGGAGAGTCGGTTCTATTGTTGAACGGATTGTTATTTTTGAAACGTAAGAGAGGAATAAATCAGAAAAGCAATCTAAGATATAAGTCTATCCCTTCGTTAACAAGTATTTTACATGGCCCTCTCCCGATGCCCTCTCCTCTTATTGTACATTGTAAGAGGTTAGCTATCTATACCTGCCTCCATCGCTTCTCATTATCCTCTCTTTTGTGGCTGGTTGGAAGGCGATTCTTTTCATAATGCTTATTGGGAAACCTCAGGATTCGAGAAATAACAACAAATTACAAACAATAAGGCGATGCGGGATTTAAATATCAATTTAATATTTAATAAAATGTATTTTATGCTTTGTTATTAATAAAATGTAACTGTCAATTAATGTATAGGAGATAAAATTCAATATCTAAACTAATGAGACAGGCATCGTAAAAAATTCCATTCCAAATTATCGTAACCAATAATCGATACAAATGCAAAGTACCGGATGTGAAAAACACCTCTTTTAAGGGGATTGAAAAAATTGTTTTAATGTTCATTAAAAATTATACGTTCGTCAAAAGTATATTACTTACCTGCGCCATTATTCGTTGTTTTGAGCCTTATAGACGACTCAGTATTGATTTCATATCAATTATCAATCATAAAATCAATCTCTAAAGATAGAAAACGAAATTTTGTTTTTTCACATTCGATACTTTGGATTTTTATTGATGATAGTCACTTACTTTTATTTGAAAGTTTTCCGTAATCAATCGTAGTAGGGAAGGATCGGGTATTATTAATGAACAACCTGATATTTAAAGGAAATATAAATAAACAGATTATCACCATTAGAATCAATCTGAAGAAAATTGTAAATTATATTATTAGTGTCCTCCTTGCAGAACCGTTGTCCATGAAACAGTACAGTCTCTACCATGTACTGAACCCCAGGCTCGTTCACGGGTCGTAGTGGTTACTAGTTTTAGGATTATTAGTCAGTAAATCAGAACAGAACGTTTTTAGGCACAAATCAGTACTAATTACAATAAAACAGTAAATAAAAGAAAGAAACCAAAAAAGTATATCAAGACAAAATGAACAAGCATATATACAAATATATAGACAAAGCAAATATTCGAACATTTCTTGAAAAATAACTCGTCATAGTCGTTGCTCTCAAACCGCTCATGCAGTGGGAGGTTTCTTTCTGTACAGCCCGGACCAAACCGAGGCTAGATCTAATGATCGAGTTGCGAATTCGGTCTCATCTTGTTTTCCCCTCTACCTTTCCTAAGGAATCTCATTTCTGAAGCATGGATCGTACTTTTATGTTTGGTGGTTAACGCCTAAGATTCCGAGAAGTATGTTAATGTGGGGGAGAAAAGTAGATTTATATATCCTCAACTTTGTGTCGTTGGATACTTCTCTTTTATTCAGGAACCTTTTATTCAGTGCATGGAACAATTTACCAGCTGAGTTAACCCTCTCCCGGATTGCATGGTCCATGACTCCATTCTCATCAAGATGTGTTCCCAGACATTTAAAGCTTCTCACCTGTTCGATGGGTTTGTCCTTGACTCTCATGACTTTCATTTTTTGCTGAGGCGTCCTGCCAATTCTCATAACGTTTATTTGTATTGATCTACTCTAGTTCATCTTGAAGAACCCTGATATTGTGTGTGTATTAGGTCTCTATCGTTGTTGGCAAGGACTACCACATCATCAGCGAAGGCCATCAAGGAGTAGGTAACTTCTTCAAGTATCTAAATCCCAGATGGAAACTTCTCATCCGGGTTTTGGCCCGAGATATAGTAGGATCAAGGACCAGAATAAAGAGAAGTGGGCTCAAGCTGCAACCCTGTCATATACCAAGTTTGGTTATGAACTCTTTGGAGTAACAATTGGACGCCCTCACAACATTACGGATGTTCCTGTAGAGGCTCATTATTGCCAGCATTAGTCCCTTGTTAATGCCTCTCTCAGTTAAAGCCTTTTGGATGTCCTCTTTCTTTATTTTGTCAAATGCACAATGGTCCACGAAGCACACGGTTAACTCCTTGCATTTTTCTTGAAAAATGTCTAGTGCAAAGTTGACTAAAAAAGTAGGGAACGATTTAGGCATCGTAAGAGTCTCACATGTCAGAAGGAAGTGGAATTAGGAGAACAAAGTGAAAAATCTGGAAGAGTTTCAGGTCGCAGAAAGACCAGAGAAGGTTCGACGAAGTTAGACAGATGATCAAAGGAAACATTTCAGTGGCATGAAGCAATACTGGAGACAGAGAAAACCCCAGCGGAGTAAACGAAAAAAATAAAGTTTTAAGTTATACGAAATCATAAAAATAAATGATAAATTAAACCTGCCAAAACAAATTGTAGATGATAACAATATAGCGTATCATAAAATTAATCAATCAATGAAATACAATATATAGCAAAAAAAAATACCAAATTAAGTCAGTAGATGTAATTAGAAAAAATATAATTACAATTGCAATACATTAAACCTTAGTGAAAGAACAACCAAGAAAAGTAAGATAAAAATTTTAAGACAAATTCTCCTTAATTTTTTTCATGTATTCTTTAAAGAGCAAGAAAAAATTAATGAAATAAAAGCATTTTTACGAGTACTCCTCACCCATATTTCTACGGCTCCTATGGGGTCCAATGAATTGAAACTCGCGATTTAAGCCAAACAATGGGATTACATAACATTTTTAAGCAGGAATCATTCAAACAGAGATAAATTCGGATTGTAGGAGTGTATACAAGAAGAGCATTTTAATGAATCAGAAATTTAAATAGGTAGAGGGGTATAGACATATTTACCGATTACAATTATTCCTTTCATGTGGACAAGGAAATGAAAACAGATTACCCATGCATTATAGTAATGTATTCAGGTATACACAATGTTACTTATCCAAGTTAATATTACTTATCTCTTTAATGATTGTATATTAAAGTTACAACACTCTAATTGCTTGTTGGCTATAGGCGTATTTTCAAGAGTTTTTCCCATCACACCCAAGGTTTTATTACAAAGTAATAATACTGATTCCGGTGCAATTGGGTAATACTCCCTGTCTCTATGGATATTATTAGTTTTCACAATTAAAAGAAATTATTGTAACAGAAATTTTTGTATGGGCGAGTGAAATAAACGCGCGTTGTAATTTCATGAACTGAGTTGGGAATTGATAATTATTTTCCTTTATTTATATAATAATTTTTGTAAAGACGTGTAAAGTTTTATTTAATATCGATACTAAATATTTAAATAATTGGTGGCGGTAAACCGGGTCTGTTTTATGAATAGGATAACCAGTCAATTTGAAAACTACATAATATTTTTTATAGTAATTATGAAACCTTTCAAACAGAACCAACATTCGAGCGTTCTTTTCTCGCCCGTTCCACCACTGCCTGGAACTCAATCCCTCCTAATATCCGTTATGCTTCTTCCCAAGTTCATTTTCCAACATCCCATCACTTCCCAAAAAAATTCTCTTTGAGCAGGTTCAGTTATTTCCATAAATGAATCAGTATTAAACAATGGCCTTTATTGTTGAGAGTTTTTTCCTTGTAACTTCTTAGCATTATGAAAAAAGTTATTACAACGTTGTTTAATATATTTTCACTAAATGTACTTTTGTTTATTTACTTGTTTGGCACTTTTTAAATACTTCATGATTACTATTATGTATCCTTCTAAGCAAATTCGTATTATGTTTATTTTTATATACGTTTGTTATTCTAAACGGACCTAGTCCAGAATAATGTTACTTTTGCATTCTACTCTAAATATATCAAAGAGCTAAATGTCAAAACCGGTAGAGCCGTTGTTTATAAGACATCGAGGACCCGTGTTTTGCAATGGGTAATTTACGGGGCAGGAGCGATAAAACAATCCAAGCGCGGATTAATGTAATACTTTAATATGTTGTAAATCTTGCGATGTAAAACGGCAGCTGTGCACTGGCCTCCAAGCGACGACCTTTCCGTATTATTACGGATCTGCGTTCATAAATCAGTGTAAATATGAAAGTGAGATACCTTGTAAGCGGGCGAACGCCCTAGACTACAACGGAATTTGTTCAAAGCCACAAATGGTTAAGTTCATAAACAAATATTTGTGACAAAGATCTGTGTTGACATAGCTGTCCGGGCGAGCAGCCTCTCCACGGGCACTATTCATTAGTACCGCTCTCATAATCTCTTCTTACTTTTTAAAGAAATAATTCTCACTCGTAGAATTTTATGAAAGAGATAACTGTAATTTACGCGAGAAAATATGCGACGTACATCTCAGGAAAATTGACTATAATGGATGTATGAATATTCCACAAAGATATATTCATAAAAAGCGGAAAAGCTCAAAAGAAGCCAAATACTAAGCCTTAAGTCTCTAAAATAAAAACAGTAAACAAAAATAGGAATTTTGTCCACCTGTTGTCCTGTAACCTTCTTTATGAATCAGTAGTTGCAGTTTGGCCTTGATGGAGGTAAAATGTTTCCTCTAGTTCGTGACGCTGCATTTTGGGGATGGGAAGAGCTCTATTTGTTAATTTATTTGCTATTATTCTCTTTGTCCTAATGACACAAGAATTGGCGAAATATCGATAGATATTTTCTTTCCTGTTTTTACTTTAAAGACTTAAGGCTTTAAAGACCTTTGTTTTGGAATTGTTCCACTCACGTCTCAATAAGTATTTTATGTCTTTGGCACAATATGTCACGAAATTTCATCATCATACGTTGCGCTATAACTCCTGTAGAGTCAAGGCCCCCTGCAGCTTGGTTCGGCAGTCTTCTCTGTTGATTGCCACTGCTCTCCAATTGCGGATTCCCAAGATGGACCTGGCATCCACCACCACTCCATCGATCCATCGGAGCCGTGGTCTTCCCACTCTTCTTGTCCCATAAATCCTTTCGTCTAGGACCATTTTAAGAATCTCATCCTGGGTCATTCTAATTATGCTGCCCATCGAAGCCGGCCTTCTTTTATTACCCTTAAAATATCTGGGCTCTTGTAGAGTCTTGTTAGCTCAGCGTTCGTCCTTATCCTCCATATCCCATTGGTGCAAACGGGGCCCTAAATTCTCCTCAAAATTTTCCTCTCGAACCTTAGGAGAAGGTCTTCCTGTGAACTGTGTAATGTCCAGCATTCGGAAGCAAAAGCAAGAAAAACTAAGAAGGGTCCTATACAAATGCACCTTCGTGTTTTGAGAAATAGCCCAGCTTCTAAAATGCTTAAGTAACCCGAAATAATATTTATTTAAGGACATAATTTTGCGATGGATTTCTGCTTTTATCTTATTATCCGCGTTCACCTGCGATCCAAGATACACAGAGTCCTTCACCCTTTCAAATTTAAAGCCTCGAGCCATAAAATGCGATGGTTCATGCACATTCAGTTGTGGCCCTGCATGCATATATTTGGTTTTTGATTCATTGACCTCTAAACCCAATCTAGCTGCTGCTATCTGGAGACTGATAAAAGCATTTTCTAAATCTGTAGGGGTTCTTGCCACAATATCTATATCATCGGCTAAGGCCAAAATCATTGAAGATCTATTGAATATAGTTCCCCCAATTTTTATTCCAAATTTCCGCACTGCACTTTCGAGGGCCAAATTGAAGAGAAGGCATGCGAGGCAACCACCCTGTCTCAGCCCTTTGTTAGCTTCGAAGCTTTCAGTCAGGTCACCTTGAACGCGCACTGTGCATTGCACCTTCTTCATCGTAGCCCTAATCAGTCGTATCAGCTTGGGTGATATTCCCATTTCCAGCAGCTCCTTGTACAGCTCGTTCCTCTTTATACTATCATAGGCCATTCGGAAGTCAATGAACAGGTGGTGTGTGGATATTATACCACCTGCACCTCTCCAGAATGCTTCTAATGGAGAATATCTGATCCATGGTAGACTTTCCTCTCATGAAGCCCGTCTGGTACTTTCCTATATTCTGCTCGGCAAAAGGAAGCAATTTATAAAGTATCCGAGAGAACACCTTATAAGCACATGGTAAGAGGGGTATACCACGATAATTATGGCAATCAAGCACATCCCTCTTCTTGTAAATCGGGCATATAACTGCTTTGCGCCACTTACAAGGGATTTCCTCCATCCTCCAGGTATCCATTATTATATTATAGAGGACTTTGACTAATTCTTCTCTTCCATACTTAAAAAGTTCAGGGGAGAGCCCATCTGGTCCTGGTGCTTTATTATTTTTGAGCTCTTCCACAGCTTCATAAACATCGTCCATATCAGGAGGCTCCAATTCCCCTGGGGGCATCTCTATTTCCTCTCTTTCTATTCCATCCACGTCATTAAGTAGGACATCGAAGTAAAGCCGCCACTATTCCATAACCTGTCTCCTATTTGTGGTGATATTGCCCTCGTTGTCTCTACAGGCATTTATTCTAGGTTTGAATTTCTGTCGGCTGTTGTTCATTTCTTGGAAAAAATTTCTCATTTCATTATTAGTCCGGAGTTCTTCCATTTGCTGGAGGGTTTCCCGGTGCCAAGCCCTCTTCTTCCTCTGGTGGGTGTGTTTCTCTTCCCTTCTTCTGGATCTGTATTCCTCCACTGATCTTCTTGTATGCCTTCACTGTAACATTGTTATATAGGCAAGGTTCTTCCGGGTGGTCACTTCTTGGCATTCTTCGTCAAACCAGGGTACTTTCATAGTTGGTCTTTGGAATCCAAGCACACCAACTGCCAACTCATCCATGGCTTCCTTACATTTTTGCCATTCTTGATCCATGCTATCAGCCTGATACAAATCTTTAATTTTGACATTCATGCTGTCAGTAAAGAGTTGCCTAACCTCGAGATCCTTCAGCTTTTCTGTGTTAATCTTTGCCGATCGTGCTCCATTTTGATTTCTGATGTTGGAAATTCTAGCCCTAAACCTGGCGATCGTGAGGTAGTGATCAGAATCGATGTTGGCTCCTCTGAAAACTCTCACATCCATCAAACTACTGATGTGACGGCTGCTTATTAACACATGGTCGAATTGATTACGTGTGAATCCGGCATTGGAGTGCCAAGTCGCTAGATGAATGTTTTTGTGAGGGAACATAGTACTGCCAACCACAAGTCCGTTCGAAGCAGCAAAATTTATCATCCTCGTCCCATTATCATTTGTATGGCCATGAATGCTATTTAGACCAATTGTGGGCAAGTATTCTGTCCCCTTTCCCTCTGCGCATTATAATCTCCCAGAATAATCTTAACGTCAGCGCTCGGGCAGGAATCAAGGCTTTGCTCCAGACTACTATAAAAGACATCTTTTTATCATCTCCTGATGGTTCAGTAGGGGCATGGACACTAATCATACTATAATTATGGAATTTTCCTTTTATTCGGAGATAACAGATTCTTGGACTAATTGGTTCAAAGCCAATAACTAACTGACTTATCTTCTTGCTCAAAATAAATACAGTTCTGAAGGTGTGCCTCTTGTCAGTCACGAAATTTACCTATTTTTATTTACTTTTTTGGCAATTTGTAAATACTTTACAATCCTTATAATAAATTGTATGTATCCTTCTGGCTGAATTCATATCATGTTTATTCTTTCTGTTCGTGTCTATTGAGCTTTTGCTCTTCTATATAAATATATTTGCACTCACTTTCACTTATTGTATATTCATTATATTATAAACTAACGACCCACCCCGTAACGTATTTTTTTTTTATCACGTACTGGCCAGTAAGGACCACGTGAATATCATTGGGTTAGGCTTATTTGGGAGTCTTGACATTCTTTATTCAGGTCTCAGCTAATGTACTTTATTATATAGAAATTATAAAAATAAAAACAAAACCAAATATTCCTTTATATACGAATTTATTATCTTGCACGTTAGATAATTGCACGGGATTAGGCAAGCAGCGTCTTCGGTGAAACCCATCGATATTCCGACCCATTTATGCAAATCTCGACAAATTATATACCTACACCTTTCTGGTGAATCACTCTATCTATTGGTGAAAACCGCATTAAAATCCGTGCAGTCGTTATTGAGTTTATCGCGAACAAACGCGGCTGAGGACTTTGTTTTATAATATGTATAGATAGATATATAACAATATTTTATAAATATACAATACATTTGTATTGTTACCCAGGTATTTTAAACTATTGTCAAAACTTTTCTGTCATCAGATATCAGATAAGATATATATATTGTTCCAGGCAGTATTTATAATAACCCTAGAACATTTTGAATTTTTTTAAGAATGTGATGAGATAGGTTTGCCCAGTTCAATTTCGTATGATAACGTTTTTTCGAACTATTCAATTTTTCAAAAGGTGAAATGATGAAATTGCCGACACATGAGAGAATCACTTAATATGCAATGAGCCATGAATCACCTCCGCATCTCCATTAACACAGTCATCGCTCTTAAATATTGAAAAGGCGCTAAATCGAAAATTCGTCTATAAATTTTGTGTATCCATCCTTGGGAAGCAACACAAAGCACTGATGGAAAATAACGAAAAGCATGACTAACCCGAGGTGTAAAGCCTACAGGAGACAACTTATTGTTATTTGATATTGCTAACACTCAGTAGCCATCCTTCAACGTAATATTATGGGTTATTCCACATTAAATGTCCGTTTTCAAAGGAAAGGTTACTTAGTAAAACAATTTTATGAAATCAAAACATTTTTTATTCAAAATATTTACCCTAGTTTTATATATTTTCCCAATGTGTTTTCTATTTTCAACCCCATACCAGAAAAAGGCAAGGGTTTGTAACGAAAATATGTCTAAATATGCGTATTTGGCTTGAGAACCATTTTGAAAAATTCACCTTTTTAAGAAGTATTCCAATTTTTTTAACGGATGGGAATTTGTTGGAGATAAGTCTAGGGGGCAATATGGGTGTCGAAGAACTTCGTAACCCAGCTCGTTAAGTTTCTTAACTGTCTGTCGGGAAACATGAGGTCCCACGTTGCCCTAGGTCATGTAAGAGTACAGATCCCTAGTAAAACCATACAAAGCACCCTTCTCCGAACGCGGTAATAGTGTTTCTTGCATCTTGAGCTGCAAAGGATCCACGTTTAAACTCATTTTAAAAAAATTTACACGAAAATCACATATTTCTATGACTTTGATTGCATATTAAACAATACTTATTCAATAATTGTAGTGATATTAAATATTATTAAAAAAGAGAGGATTAATAACATCACATTATAATCTTTAAACACAAACATGGTAAACAAGAGAAAAGAGACCCCTTCCCATTAACCAATACAGATTGTTTTTTGGTAAGCATTTGTTGCATTACGTCAAAATCCCCCGTATTGAGCAAGGAGAACAATTACATGTTCGTTAGCCCGAAGCAGTTAAAGGTTATCCTAAGAAGATCTCATGGAAACTGAGCACCTGGACATGATGGAATACAAACGATTCTACTAAAAGAACTACCACAACAGGGAATCACTCACCTGTGAATCTGTACAAGTCGTGCTTGAGGCTGCCATGAATTATTACCACGAAAAATGAAAACATACTATCCTGTCTCCACTCCTCAAGCCGAATAAATCAAGTGAAAAAATAGAACAATTACCCTACAGACCAATTAGCCTATTCTCTCACCTTGCCAAGATATATGAAAAAATCATCCTGAATCATCAACGAGAATTGTGTGATGATCAATCTACAATACCTTGTGAGAAGACGGGGATGGGGGTCAAGCAGGGTGTTGTACTGAGTCCATACCTGTTTACTCTTTTCATAAACGATTTAGCAGAGAATCTCGGGGGAGGAGTCATAGTGGGGCATAAGAAAGTGAACATGTTGGCTTATGCTGACGATCTTGTCCTAATATCAGATAATCCGGTTGGTTTGCAGTACATGATAGGCAAATTAGAAATCTATTGTAAAACATGGAATTTGTTTGTAAATCTGGACAAATCAAAAATTATAGTATTTAAGAAGAATAATAGAGGCAAAATGTGCACAAAAAAAGAGAAATGGTTCCTAAATAATGAGCAAATTGAATGTGTGAAATCATACAAATATCTAGGGGTGGTGATGCGCAATAACTTAAAAATGAAATATGACATTAAAGAAAAAGTAAGTAAGGCAAAAGTAGGGATTAATATAATGTGGAGAGAACTGTTCAATAATCCAGAAGTGCCATTAGAGTCAGAATTTAAAGTATTCGAGTCAACAATTAAAAATGTTATAACCTATGGATGTCAAGTTTGGGGCCACAAGTACTATGAGGAAATAGAAAAAGTTGAAAGATATTTCATTAAAAAAATTTTTGAAATTGATTTGCAAAATATACAGCTATACTCACTGTGTAATTTGAATGAAATTGAAAACAGTTTTCACTTCCTGGCAGTGGGTCCCGTCTTAAAACTGTATAGAAAAAAATTCTTAAAACATGAGCTGATCTCAAAACAAAAATTAATAGATATTCTGAATGGAGAGATTTTAATAGGTTTATATGATTTTGTAAGTAATGCAGGTCGTTATAGAAATTTTTTAATTTCAGATTTTAATTATTAATGTCAAAAAGAAATTTTATTTATTTTTTAGTTTTGTTGTTATTTAGTAGTTCAATCAAACTCCCGGCAGACGGTATAAAGTACCATGCTGTGGTTGCTAATGTTGTAAATACAATTAAAAAGAAAACACTGTAAATAATTTAGTAATAAAGAACATTTTTTATCTTTAAAAAAAATACCTTGTAAGCAAACGGGTTTTCAAGCCCAGATGAGTACGGAACACCAACTCAATCCAACCTGAAAATAAACTTCAGCAACGGCGATGATCCCAATAGATTGCACTAAGGAATTTGGCTCTGTGTCCCACGGCATCTTATGTCGTAAACGTATGGATCTAGAGTGATTAGCAACTATACTTAGTCATCGTTTCGTTTCTTATGAACAGAAGCATCTCAGTACGGGTTCGGGAAGAGCACTCTAGTAGCATACCTCTGACATGAGGTGTGCCACAAGGAGCACTCTTTCCCTAGTACTGTTCTCGATATATACTGCGGAAGTAGTCGGTAAAAACTATTACTAAGATCTGCTGTCACTGCCTACGCAGATGACATTGCTATTTTCTGGATTAGTCCAAACTCCTTGATCCAATTCAATCAGGCTTCCGTCCTGGCCATTCCACACAATCTGCCCTCATTAAAATCACCACTGACATGCATACTGCCATGGACAAAAAAAAACTAACAGTATTAATTCTACTCGTTTTTCAAAAGCTTTCGATTCGCTAAACCACTCTATCCTTTTCTCTAAACTAAAATCTCTTTCCTTTTCTAACAGTTCCATACTCTGGGTCCAAGCTTTACTCTGGGATAGGACTCAAGCAGTCTCCATCCCTAATCAACCCCTATTCTCTTTCCTACAGCTGAACACAGGAGTGGCACAGGGTTCTAGTATTTCTCCACGCTTTTCAACTGATACATTAATGACCTTCCCAAATCAATCCTACACTGTTCCCACCATCTGTACGCCGATGATTCCCAGATATATTTGTCCTTTCCTTCATCCGAGATAATAGCTGCATTTGACAAAATTCAAGGTGACCTAGATAGGATCAGTGCCTGGGCAAACTTGAATAAACTGTCGTCGAATGCTGCGAAAACTCAGGCCATCCTAATTGGTTCCAGTACCCTTCTTAAATCTGTCAACTCACTTCCCCAATTAACCTTAAATGATCACCCTATCGCTTTCAGTTCCTCTGTTAGAAACCTCTTTTTCGACCAATTCCTGTCATGGAAACCCCACGTTTCCCAAATTTCCCGTCGAGCAATAAGCTCACTAAAGTTATTTCACTGTTCCAGGCATCTTCTGACACTACCTATCCGTAAGCTCCTCGTCACTTCTTTCATCTTTCCTCACTTTGCATATGGTGGCCTCTCGAAAGGCTCGAGGAGAGGTTGAAGCGAATTATGAACTGTTCGCTTCGATTTGTCTTCGACGCCCCGAGGAGGTCTCATGTGTCCCGCCGTTATGCTGAGGTAAAGTGGCTTTTCCCGTCTAGCCGTAGACTTTACTTCCTTGGTTCTTTCTTATATCAAACTATCAACTCACAACATCTATCTTATATCTATAGTCTCCTACAATTCAAATCCTCTATCCAATCCCAGGGCACAAGATCTCGCCCTTCTGATCTTTATATCCGTTCCCATAGAACCAAAACGTTTGAGCGTTCCTCTCTAGCCCCTTCTATCTCTCTTTGGAACTCACTCCCTCTCGATAACCTCATTTAAATCCAAACTTTTCATACGTCATCTAAATTCCCAGTCTGATGCTTTATAATCAATAAATAAGTTATAGATATATTCAACTTGATCGATTGATGAACCACTGTAATTATTCCTCACTCATAATGATATCATTTTTTTTTTTTACTATCAGATGCTATTATTTATTCACTTATTTCTCCATAAGCCTATTTGTTTTTATTGTAAATTTGTCTGTTTTTTTATTTTAATTTTGTATCACATTTTCTGATTCTCTAACAAAACATACCTGTTTAGTTATTTACTTTCAGGATATTATGTAGATATTGTTTTATTTTGATAACAGGCCTTTAGCCAGATATATATTTATTTAATTTTGTTCATCTCTGTTATTCTAAATGGACCTGGTCCCAGAATAAAATTATTTTTCTATTCTATTATATTAACAACAGCAGTGTAAACCATAAAAAGGTTGATACATGAAGAGACATGTAATGAGATTGTTCAACAACCGGAAAATCTCAATATACAAGTGAATTCAGCATAAAAAGATTGCGTATTTTATGCGCATCAACAAAAAAGAGAGCAAAACCCCCGAGAGCTCTCCGCGTGGCAAAATCTAAAATAGCTCCTTCAAATTCAACACTATATCAAGGTATAAATCTTGATCGCCAACACAAGTTATCCACTCACGTATACAAAAAATTCGGTTAGCCGAAGGCCCTACCGTCTACATTACTTACTAGCATCATCAGCTCTCTCACTCACCAAGCTTCACACTTGGCTGAAATTACAAGTCTACAAGAGTATGTTGAGCGTTTCTCTACGGAGCACCATTGTTTATGCATCTCAGAGATGGTACACTGCTTCACCTACAGAAGTTTCAAAACACCATGCTGCGGAAAATAATAAAAACCACAGTATGGGAAAAAGAGAATTCTTCTAAACTCAATGAAATACTACAAACACCAACAGTCCCGAAATTCATTAAGAGAAGGCACGTTAAATTCCTGGAATCTCTAACATACTAAAATATTCCCCAGTTTCAGGTAATATCACTAGCGCCCCCAGCAATAAGGTGGCAAAAATAGTATCACAAGGATAACACCGAAAACGTTGATAATGTACTTTATATGTGTGTGTTAAGTTGTACATAGAAGAAATTCAAAAAAATTGTGTGCCCCAACGCCATCGTCGTTATTGTTATTTGACATCAAATATAACATAACTCGCGGAATGCCTTAAAATGCAATAAATTGTTGAACAAGGCAACACAATGAGAAGAAGAAGTACTTTAAACATATTTATTTATAGGGGTTTTGGAGAAAAAAACACATCAATACCCATGCAGTACGATGTGGAAGTGATGGTTTCACCTGTTAGTAGAAAGGATAAATGAATTATTTTATTTATGAATTAATATTTGTATATCTATCTATCTAATGGCGTTATGGTCCTTGCAGGACCTTGGCCTCCTCAGTGATTTCCTCCACTCCGACCTGTCTTCGGCTGCCCTCTTCTCATGGTATCTCCAGCCTGTCGTAAAAAGCGACAACAAGGGGCACAGTATGGGGCCAGCACCCCCACCTGTGTAAACTTAAGCTCAAAAACCTCAAAGAAGCCTCGGATACGGACTGATAAATTAATCTGTGTCACCAACTGAAAATTTCTCAAACCCACGGCGGTGCAACACGGTACAACGCCCTCATCACGTACCCGGTGGTAATGTTACTTGCAGCTTGGCCTACTATACAAGTTTAAACTCATTAAAAAATATTACTCGAAAAATAAAGGCTTCCATATTCATATTTGATGGCATACTAAGCAATGTTCGTTCAATCGTAATGTTAGTAAATATTACAAACAAATAAAAATACAGAGGATTATCAGAGCTCATAACAGTCTGTAAAAATAATCATGGTGAACAACAGAAGTCCACTAATTCCCGTTTTAATATTAGAAATAATGAAACGAACATTTCATATGGAACGAACCTTGGTATCGAGGAAGGTCCCTAATTCATTATTATAATTCATAATTCATTGTCAAAGTCATTTTCCCTATCCAGGTAAGTCAGAAATTACAAAATCTATAGACGCGTGTCTGTGCCGTGTTAGTGCATTGGCAATGGCGTAAATCAGTATCAGAAAAATGTATATTATTTTAATTAATATTCTCTTAATTGATCATAGTTTTGCCGGCTTAATTATTTTTTCAAAAAAAGATGCTCCAAAGTATAAATTATGGAACCAGGAGAAGAGGAAGATCTAGGAGATGATAGATGTATTATGAAGAGGAATACCTCAAATGGCTCGGGAAAACAAACTACAAGGAAAAGACTAAGGACAGATATATTGGAGGACTATTGTTCAGCGAGCCGCACTACGGGCTGTAGAACTACTCTAAGTATAATTGAAATGGAAATAAAAAAGATAACAACTGAAATGGGAAAACTTACAATAGAAATGGAAAGGTTGTATTTTACTTGGAAATGCTGAAGCTAATATGATAGGCCTTTGAACGAATCATTTCAATTATTTATTGTGTCTTGCGTAACCAATTTTTAACAATCACTGTAATACTTGTTTTAACAGACAATACGCGATAGTTGCGCTAATAATCCTAATAAATCTCATATTATTACAGAGCCTGGATAACCCTCCAATGATAAGCACTACCCGACCCATTTCGGACCCCCTAGGGGGTTCTGGGAGGGCCTCCAAGATAAAGACGTAGCCTCGCAGAGAAAGCCGAGCCTTTGTGAAAAATCATTCCGCCAACCGCTGAGATCTGAGAGCAGACATTATCAAAAGGCCCGAATATAATTCATTAATAAATATGCCCAGTATCTCTGGCCCACTTATGTCAGTGCGGGTTTGAAACTCGCCCGCTGGGCTTAACATTCCTTAATTATAGGTTCCGAGCCGGTTATCGCCTTTATTTAGTGTTTTCGTAGTATTTATAATTTTAGTTATTAACGCTCAAAAGCTTAAGTTAAAAAAAAAAAAAAAAAAAAAAAAAAAAAAAAAAAAAAAAAAAAGGAAACGGGATTACTAAGGCAATACCTTAAAACATAAGCAAAATCCACACAAAAAGATAGTTTTCTGTCCAGACTTTGAGCATTAAGAAACAAAAAAAATGCATAATTAATACATAATTGCATAATAATTAACTACAAGGGCTACAACTTATAATTCAGTCAGTCGGCAAAACCAATGGAAATGTATGATTAGACGCGGAGTAACTTCTATGGATTTAATTTCTTGACAAACCAACATTCGCATGCTCCCGAGATTGAAAAAACAATGAAATGAAAACCCATTTTATTATTACTTGGATGAAAAATAATTGTACACTCTACTTACCGTACATATTATTGGCGGAATATCGCTCCCCTCTATTAATGAGCAGCAAAAAAAAACTTTCAAATCAACAAAGCTCAAGGCACTCAAATAGAATCATTCCTGAAGTCTTCCTAATGACCTAAAGCAATTTTTTTACACCAACATGAAGAAAATCTTGAAGAAAAACTCATATTTAGGTATAAAGTAGACCTACATAGGAATGAGTCAGCTGACAATGAAGTTCAATATTTTCGCTTCTAGGAGCTACATAATGATCAACCATTTTTTTTAATATTTAAAAACATACAACAGTAGTATTTAAACCATGGATATTAAGCGAGAGTTTCAGTGAGATGATTAAAAAATACTTTGTCTTTGTATTTCATCTTTATATAGTGAATCCATATCATATCGGGTTATCCATATCATATGGAATCCTTGGTCCCAGATTTTTTTTTTTTAATAATCAAGTCTAGAGTTATTTCAATATAAAGTGGCACTTTGAGGTTTGGGATTTTCAAGCTACTCCAAGAAAAAATATAGTTAATCGCCCACTATTGCACAATGACTTTCATATTGTAGGACAGGTTTATCAAATTGAATTAGTATGGGCCATTAATTTGTAATTCTATCCTGGGATAAATGATTGAACCTATTAAATAGAAAGAAGAATATGTTATTAGTAAAGAAAAGAAAAGGATTGATATTGATGACAGGTCATATTACTTGGCATGATATCCAAAGCAATATTAAAGTATATACTAATAATTTTATTCGAGTCCCGGTCCTGGACATATCTTTTCTTTTCAAATAAAAATATTTAATAATAATTTTATGCATTGATGTCCATCATAATACCAATGTACATTAGTAAAATAGTAAGGTAAAAATATGAAATAATCTAGAAAATTAAATAACAACTGTACTTCCATTTTTAACAATAATGCTCAAATATCAATAACTATTCTACAAAAACATTACAGCACATTTTTTTTACACATTTATTAAAATTTTAATTTCTAAAAGCCTACTTTTCCCACAAGTCTCCATAAATGTTAGTAGGTTTTCGTGGTGTATCCATCGGAGGCATATCTGCAGGATTAAGGGCAGTGGGAACGTCTTCTGGTGTAACCACACCTCTGTAAAAACAAAAAAAAATAAATATATATATATATCGATTATATAATTTATAGTTAATATATACATGTAATTCATAATGAGAAGCAAGAAAGAAACATATAATTAATACAGGAGCCTAGAAATTAATGTATTTTGCAGCTGGAAAACTCCATTTACACCTTTTTACTTTATGCATCAAATACACTAATTACTAAATTAATGTAATATAAAATATAACTTTTATAATTTAAATTTTGTAATTATAAGTTATAGCCGAGCTAAGTTTTCTAGCTTCTTCATTTTCTAGGGAATACAAAACTTTTGTAATAGCATGTTATTACGAATTTCTTCCTGAGGGATGCTCTATGAATACTGAACTCCACAGTGAAGAACTGGAAACATTGTACTCAAAGTGAAAGATTGTATCCAGCTTGGATCAACCGAAAAAGAGTTTTATTCCAACAAGATAATCCTCGCCCTCACACTTCCCGTCGAGCCAAAGAAAACTTTCAAGAACTTCATGGGTTAGAACTCCTGCTTCATCCAACATATAGTCCAGACCTGGCACCATCGGATTACTACTTGTTTCGATCCATTGCCCATTTTCTTCAAGAGAAAAAATTTGATAATTTGTGGAAGTTGAATTTGTGGTCGAAGAGTTCTTTGACAGTCATCCCAAGGAATGGTATCAGTGTGGGATCGAGCAATTGGCTAGCAGATGGCTAATGATGGTAGATAACAATGGATTATACTTGGAGCATTAATTGTACTTTATATCAAAGAAATAATAATACAAATATTTGGTTGAAAAACTTTTTTTTTATACACCCTATAAGATGTCGCAAATGCCCAAAAACCAACATTTTCAACGCTCGCAGTTTTTGAGCTATTCTGAATAGATATTTTCATGAAAACAAACAAAAATTGACTACTCCATAAAGGGAAGTAAAACATGATCCTACAAGAAAATTGGTTTTACCTATATGGCTTTGTCCTCTTTTGTTCATACTCTTCTCGGTTTCTCCTTCTTAATTCATCATAACTAGTACTTCTCATTCTATCAGGAGGTGGAACACTATCATCCGGGCGAATATCTGCATATAAAATAATCTAGCATTATATAAATGAATTTTGAAGTCCATATATAAAGAATAAAAGGTTAAAGCAAAAATTAAATTTATAGAAGCAGATCTATCTGAAAGATCAAACATTTATGTTATTGTACGAACATAAATGTTTGTTTCATGACAATAAATAAATACAATTATATAACTATAGCCCGGTGAATAAGTGGTTAAGTCGGATTTTTTCTAAAATGAGTTTCTTGAACTTAAGGAAAGCATAATTGAGTTATTTCTATTAGTGAATAATTGGCTGTCCCCTGACAAGGCATTTTTCTATGCTTATTGGCTTGAATAGGAGTGCTTATATGCTTATATTGAAACTCCATTTCAAGCCAAAAACAACGAGAATGGCATTATTCCACTTCCCTCAATGCAGGGACAAAATTCCCTCAACTCTCGCTGAACAAAATCCAGCGAGGCTGCAGATTACAATTCCAATTTATTCCATCTCAAAGTTCTAAGGCTATTTTCTCATTATGGTGAAGCAGAGGAAAACAAAATAAGTGCTAACTTCTGAAAATGCCTTTTTAAGAATTATACAACCAACTTGAGCATAATACAAATAAAATGAAATTACATAGATATTCAGTAAGCAATATGCAACAGATCTTGCATCATCAAACCATAAAAAAGCAGTCATACCCTGCTTACACATCGGTTTTATAAGACCTTCTTGGTTAGACTCTAGAATTTTCCAGAAACCAACATACATAAAAAATTCCTTTTCTATTAAGTTGAGTTTTAAATATCATTTACTTTACTTGCTCTTACGCCTAAACAGATTAGTCTTATAAAAACATAAAAATATGTGCTGAAAAAATTCATTTGATATTTAAAGGTACTTTTCTGTTAAATGGGTGCCAGTGACAAAAATGCTTGTACTTATATTCTGGGTACTAGGACCTTTCTTTCGGAGTTTTGACTTAAGAAAATATATCACGAAAATATAACATATATATTTTTAAATAACATTAAAATTTAAATAATAGTAACATTTAACTAATAGCACTAACATTCATACCATTTACAGGCCAATCTATGACTATAATATCTATTATTTTTTTAAATAGGGCCTTTGCTTAGTTCTAGCATATGAAATAATTATTAATTTATATTTATTATTTATTTATCTATACTTTCATACAAGCACAAAAAACATTTTTTATAAAAAGCACTTTAAAATAAAAATCCTAGAAAAGCAATTCAAAAAATCCAGTGCAGTTGTGGAGGGTAAAAAAACGTAACCTTAGCACAATTTTAATTTAAAAGGAATTGCTGAGGAAGGTCATTTTATGACGTCGTACTTGCATTAAGATAAGTAAGACTGTTAAGCTTAAATATACCAAAATACATGTAAACCACAATTTAACATGGATATCATACCATCTAAATTAGGTCTGTAGTCATCAAATCCAGATGAGAGAGGTCTATCAGTATCTAAATCCATAATCCCTTTGTTTGATATATCTGAATACTTCTCTGACTCAGGAATATCAGTTAAAACTTTTTCCAGATCATGATCATCCAGAGTTAATCTATAAAAAACTAACCAGATTAATTGTGATTAATATGTATATATATTAGAGGTTAAAATAACATACATATTAAAATTAGACAGTAACTTTTTCAGAGGCATAAATATTTAGGAAACTTTTTTTTTTAATTTAATTTATTGATATTTACAACTATAATGATATTACAACTAGTAAATCTGCTAATATGAACAATATGACATGAAAAAAAAACTTAAGAAACTTAATAAAGCAACATCAAATTTCTTATTAACCTATATTTAAAAATAAACTTTATTAAAAACTTTTAAGTGAATACAATACATATATCATATATGATTGAGAAGCCAAGAAATACAATTTTTTTCAAATGTAGATGTAAGTGTGCTAATGGATAGTTAATGCTTAAAGATGTCTTGAAAATCAATCTAACATTTTCTTTTTTATGATCAAAATAAATTGATTCTAAAATAATCCCCCTTGCAAAAAACATAATCATATGATAATATTATTTGTCACATTCTCTGGAGTAACGTGATCGGGCATTCACACTTAAGTAAGAGCCCTGGCAGATGATAAACAAGAAGAAAAAAAAGTCATTCGATAAGTAAATACCAATTAATAGAAAAACAGGCCTGACTACAAGCATTTTTTTATTCCTCTCAATGCTATGATGTATTATGATCTATTTGACAGGACTGATTAGGCATATGGAAGTAGTGACCCCATCGCCCGACCCTAGGGTCGCAATCAGGTACTGGTCCTCCAGATTGGTGGTTGACCAGAGGGGCCAGCTACCCCACCCTCAGAAAAAAACACTTTGCTGTGAATTATCAATTAGCCTCGGATATGGACAGTGTTGAAGGTATCGATCCGGTGCTCTCAAGGATTTAAAATTAGCTACTTGGAATGTAAGTTCATTATACATGCCAGGATCACTGAAGGTTCTATTGAATGAGCTACCTAAATATAAGATAGATATCGCAGCAATTCAAGAAATGAGATGGACAGGATCTGGCATAATGGAGATGAAATCTCACAGCATTTACTATAGTTGCTACCAAGATCAACATATTTTTGGTACAGGCTTTGTTGTTGGTGGCAAGATGAGACAACTAGTAATCGACTTTAAAGCTGTTAACCACCGTATCTGTAAGTTAAGATTCAGAGGCGGATTCCGAAACTATTCAATAATTTTGTGTCATCCACCAACAGAGGTGGCGGAAGAAGATGTAAAGGGAGAGATTTATAGTGACCTCGAAAGTGCTATCAAGGTGTCCTCGTCATACATAAAAATAGTTTTGGGAGACCTAAACTTAAGCCAGAACGTACAGAGGAGCAAACGTGGACAGTGATCATTGCACACATACAAGTCAAAATAAGTAATGTTCAAAATACCAAAGGGACCCGCTCATAGAAAATAAATACTCGGAAGTTGCAGGAGCTAGAGTATAATACACGGTTCACCCAAAGGCTGGATGTAGCTTTCGAGCGTGGGTTTGAGGAGAATGAAATTGATGAAACATGGTCCCAGTGTAAGGACACAATTAAAAACGTCGCCAAAGAAGTGTTTGGTTTGGAAGGGCCACCACGGAGGTCTGAATGGTTCGAAGCCACAGAGAGGAAAAACAGGGCCTGCTAGAAAATGATCAATATGCATAAGACCCGTCAGGCTGTTTCTGACTACAGAGTGTTAAGATTAGAAGAGAAAAACCTGCATAGGAGAAAAAAGAGGGAGAAGGAAGAATAAAGAATGAGAGAGATTGAGGTTCTAAGTAGACAAGATAATACCAGCACATTCTATAAGACAATTAACGGCCAGAGAAACGGATTCAAACCAAGAACCAATACTTGTAGAGGTAAGGATGGTAAATTGATTACCGATAAAGAAGGGATCCTAGAAAGGGGGTCTGAACACTTCGGAAGTTTGCTGGGAAATGTTCAAAACCCTTCCCTCGAAGATGACTCGGATTCAGATTCAAACACTCGTTTTAAAGAGTGTGAGCTTCTTGACCCACCAGATGATGAGGAAGTCGAGGATGCAATTCAGAAGCTTAGGAACAATCGAGCGCCAGGATATGATGGCTTACCAGCTGAATTTCTGAAGGCTGGTGGAAATGAAGTGATAAAGGTGATTTGAGATCTTCTACACAGTGTTTGGTTAAACAAAACTCTCCCACGTGACTGGTGCATATGCCTTATCCTCCCTCTTCACAAGAAAGGAGACCAGATGCATTGTGATAACTACTGTGGCATAACATTCCTTAGCTCTGCCTATAAAGTCCTCTCCAATGTGGCATACCAAAGAATACTTCCCCATGCCCAAAGAGGGATAGTAATGTGCCAATGTGGCTTTATGAACGGTAGATCTTGTATTGATTAAATATTTTCACTGAGAATTCTTATGGAAAGGACCAGACAGTTCAATAAAATGACCCACCACCTTTTTGTGGATTTCAGAAATGCCTATGACAGTATCTTCAGGGGAAAACTGTATCCAGGTATGAAAGAAATGAATGTCCCCAGAGAATTGATAAGCCTTTTGGAATTGCTGATGAGGGAGTCGAGAAGCCAGGTCAAGATCCAGAATGACTTGTCTGAAGTATTCAAGACAACTAGGGGTCTGAGACAAGGAGATGGACTGTTGTGCCTGTTATTCAATTTTGAAAAGGAGATAAGAAACTGAGGATTACAAGTCACTGGTTTTATACGTTTGGTACCTACGTGTTTGAAAGTGTCAACAGTTTTGTCTACCTTGGCTCTTTGGTCAAAGCGGACAACTCAACTGGGGCAGAAGTTCAAAGAAGAATTTTGACCACTAATAGGTGTTATTTTTGGATGGTCATTTGGAAAGTCATCTGATATCAAGAAGAGCCAAGGTGATAGTTTACAAGACAATTATCAGGCCTGTTTTAACTTGCGGATCGGAAACCTGGCCTTTGTCCAGGGCAGATGCCAACAGTTTACCATTCTTCGAAAGAAAAATATTAAGCAGGATGTTTGAAGCAGTAAGAGTTGGCGACCAATTTAGACTCAGGCAGAATGCAGATATATATCAGATGTATTAGGAGCTAGACGTGATTCAGTATATGAGAATAGCTAGGCTTTGATGGGATGCACATGTGGCCAGAATGGAGGTCAAAGCTACTCATAAGAGACTGCTAATTGGGTAGGTTGACGTAAAAAGATCACGTGGACGGCCACGATTAAGATGGGCAGATGAGGTCGAGAAGGATGCAGGTAGCATTGTTGGATCCAGAGCTCGGAGGGCATTGGCACATGACAGAGAAGAGTGGAGGCAACGCCTTGATGCGGGCAAGACCTGTACTGGGTTGTAGAGCCAGTGTTGATTGATTGATTGATTGATTGACAGGACTGAGAAAACAATAAATAGTCACTATTTTTATAATTATAATTGTTTTATGACCATTTCTAGTAAGAAGTTATCAGCTTATATAACTTATTCATTCGTTCATTCATTTGTTGCTGGGCTCTACAGTCCTCAAAAAACCCTAGTCTCTACTAATATCTCCCTCCATTCACCTCTGTTAGCCATAAAGCCCCTCCAGCAGTTTATACCAGTCGTAATTAATATTTAAATTAATTAACCTACGATAATCAAAATTTTAACTGTAACCGAAATGAATTTTAAATCAATTATTACAAAAACTCCAGATTGAAAATCACTACTGAATAAAAACTTATAATAAATAAAAATTTATCTTTATAAATTTAAAATGTATTTTCCTTATCATAACAAAACACTTATTTTGGAATCAATTTTCAAAATATCTCTATTATCTTGAAAACTTTTTGTGACCTTGTAATATTTTATTTTACAATATAGGCTATAATTAAAATGTAAAATAATAAATGGGAATAAATGTAAAAATGGGAATATTGCCTTGAACATTTTTTTTTCATGCTTACACTATATTGAAAAATAATACAATTCTTACTATGCAAAAGATGTAATTTACAGATATATATTTTGAGCAATGAGTAGTACAATCAAATAAAAAAACAATCGTACAATTTGTGAAATGGAGGTTAGTCCATCCACCATTCTGCGGACAGGGGGTACCCCTAATAATACTACATATCATAATTCTAACTATTATATCTTTAAACAATTTATTTTCTCCCATTCACCGCTTCATAAAAGAAAAAAATAAGCGAATTATAGAATCAAATTTAATACATAAGAAACAGGGAGAAACTATTAGGTAGTTTATGTCCCTCCCACATCTACTGTCCCCTTTTGCCCCTTAAAAGAAATTTATTATTAATGCTTAAGTTGCATCATTCAGTCTAAATTCAAATCCTATCTACGAGAGTTGTAAAGGACTGTGGAACTATGGACCATCACTCAAACTTTTGAAAATATGAATAGATTGTTCTGACCAAAGATTATGAAAATATGTCCATCATAATTTGCTCAAGCCATTACTAGATCCATGAAACTCTTTGCTCAAATAATACCTTGATGAAACACCAAATGATGCAATCCCCCCAAATAAAATTGGATTAGGAGAATAAATAGATACCCAATAGGGATTTTTACAAAACATATACAAGGCCAAACCCAAGGGAAAAAAAACATTTTTATATTCTCAAATTTTAATATGTAAACTTTTTTTTTAGCTTTCTTTTGCAGTTTTCATTAAGTCCCTTGTTTGTTTTGTTTTTTCATACAAGCGTTTCTTAACAAAACAAAGATGTAGAGATATTTATTGAAAGTTAATATAAAACTAAGAGAACACTCAGTTTGTATATTACTTTTTTTTTCATCTCAGTGTCTTAACATAAAGAAATAAATACTAACGAATTCTGGGCAGTTCCGCCAAAGCGCCTGTTTCTGAGTAAGGCTCCGATTTTACTATCGGGCAATGCCATTAGTTTTTCAGCACATTTTCCTTGATAAGACACTTTCCCCATCAAATATCCAACTATAACAGCACCAATTACTTTAGGCACAGCACCAAATCTGGGACTAGGCTTCAAATAACCTGATATACAAAATGTACGTTAACTTAATTCATGAATTAATCATATGAAAATAAAAATAAAATCAAACCAACCCGAATTCACACCCATGTATGTGCCAACACCAAACAGTGTGCCCAGAGGCAAACATCTTTGATAAAATGATTCCCTATTGCATTCCTGAAGTACTCTCATTTCATCACTGGAAAACCTGTAAGGCTAAAATTCAGAAAACACAATCCTAGTAGTTAAAATCAATTTTAGAATGAACACCATTTACATTATAAAAAAAAGTATTTTATGGGCTCTTAAATTAAATGTAAATCTTACTGTAGGAGGTGGGGGAGCTGCCATTCTAAAAATCTAAAGGAAGGAACAAATATTTTATTTTATAAGTATCTTTTGCAATATTTCAGAACTGAGGCACTTGATGTTTACTGTTACAACACCGCTGCCATGATTTCAGGTTAAAATTTGCTCCAAAGAACTATAAGCCAAAGTGACCCTAGGTCTCTTTTTGTGAAAAGATCATTAAATCTATTCACGACCATTTGGCAAACTTCAAGGACTATTACAATAAAGTTATATTAATAAAAACTATTAAAATCGCCTAATATTTCAAACCTTTGCACATGGGCACAAAACAAGCACATTAAAAGAACTGATTATATTTCAATAAAAGAAACCTTAGAATCAGAATGTAGTAATTATAATTATTTTCTATATGCTCAAGTGCTACAATTTGGGCGTAAACTAAAAAAAAAAGTAAACATGGTTATTAAGAGTATCATGTATAGTCTGATAATTTAGTAAACAACCAGCGCGAAAGTCGCGTCCTGATGAACCTCGCAGAGGAGGCCAGCCCTTTCCCCCTCTACCCTCTACCCATCACTCGCTCATAGTCGTCATCGTGACCTAGTTTTCTCTTACTGTTATATCTTAGAGTTACAGTTGTTTTGCGTTCGACCCTGCTACTGTGTTATTTGGGCAGTAAGAATGGGGGGAGTGGAGTTGCTCTCATCTATGGTAAACAAAACCACCGGGTTCAGCTGTTACTAAGACTTCCATTAAATTTCCACCGACTATTCCCACATCCACCACCCACAGGTGCTCCTCTAAGTTGTAACGAGATCCGCGTGATGATTGCGTTGAGTGACTCTTGCAGGTTTGGGCGATAATCCATGGACAAAACTGTAAACAACGGTCTGTTCATCGACCCTTCGGGTTCGCTAAGTCTTTTATTATTATTTTTATCATTGAAATTATAGTGATTTAATAGATGTCGTAAGAATGTTGTCAATCCAAGACAAGCATAAAATCAGCAGTTCTTTTAACCTTAACACACCTCTATTAAACAATGAAATCGTAAGGAGAAAGCAACTAAGATAAAATAAGGATACAATTAAAAAGGCATTTTAGTTAATAATGAGGATGAATTTATTATGAAAAATGGATCTATCTATCTTGAAATAGACATGTGTGGCTGTGTTGATGAAGCTATCTCTCAAGATTAGTTTTATGATCAGAAAAAAAAATTACTGTACAATAATTGCTAAAATAAAATTCGAATGAATCATTGCTTAGGAATAAAATAACCAAGATAGTAAATAGAAATAATATTTTTTATGTTGATAGGGTAATTTTGTGCCCTAATACCTGGTAGGGTTTCTGCGAGCTAGATCAAGTTGGGAGGATGTCTATCAATCCTAAATAGATGTATTAGGATATTTAACGGTGAATTAAGGATATGATTGTGTGACAAAGTTAGCAGAAGTGAATAAACAAAAATTATAGCTATGTGTGTAACCATTCAGTGAATCTAATGATGGACATTAAAAAGACAGAATGCTCTGTTTTCAAAAGGGTTCTGTGATGCTTATAATTAAAAATTTTATTCTATGATTTATACAAATTTTTTTCATCTTAACTAGTCGCATGGTGGTAAAGAAATATGAATCAAGTTGCCTCATTTTTTTTTTTTTTTTATTGAATTGTACAACTGTAATATACACATCTAGTACAAGGGCTCTATGAATAATTAAATACATGACAGGACATATAGAGGCACTACCACTTCAATAATAGAAGGTCCCGAGGCCATAATCTCTTCACACGCCTAGGAGGATTGTCCGGGATGGGATTGGATGCAAGGATGAAAACTAGTGGGCTTGGATGGGCCTTGAGTTTATTATGGAATGATAGGTATTTGTAATGGGCTGAATCGGTAACATATGGAACGTTAAGGTCATTATGGATGGTTTATTTGTGACAAAATAAGGAGCGTTTAAGATTTTGCGAAGGATTTTGTATTGCAAGGATTCAATAAGAGAGGAATTCGATGGTTTGGTGGAGCCCCATAGTTCAATTCCGTAAGTCCATATAGGTCTTATAACAGTCACATAAATAAGTCTTTTGTAATTGATCTGAAGCTTTGAGCGTTTGTCTAGTATGTGTTGAAGTATTCGAAAGCGTCTAGCTGTTTCTTGTCTTTTCAGTCTTGTGTGAGGGTTCCAAGTAAGACGTTTGTCTAAGAATCTGTTCAACAGGGATAAGTGGAGTACTATTAAATGATACAGTAGGACAGGAAGTCATGGGTTTTCGGCGAAGGGTAAAGGTAATTTTATGGGACTTGTTGGAATTGATTTTAATTCTCCAATTCCGACACCATTCTTCGAGGCTTGATAAATGTGATTGAAGGGATTGGGATGCAATATATGGGTCGTTATTAACTGATAGCACACATGTGTCATCAGCATACGTGGAGATGAAGGTGTTAGGATGGGTTGAAATGAATATACTGTGTAGAGGATAGGACCGAGGATGCTACCTACCTTGAGGAACACCAGCAGACTGGGAATAGAGGGACGAGTAGGAACCTTTATGACTTACTTTAAATGTTCTGCCAGTTAGAAAGGAGCGAATGATAAAAAAGTAAGCAGGAGGAAGGAATTGTTAGATTTTGTAAAGCAGGCCTGGGTGCCAGAATCGATCAAAAGCCTGTTCTACGTCAAGAAAGGCTCCCGTGTAGTATAATCTACGCTCCAATGCAGAGGAGACAACATCCACCACACGATGGCATTGCTGGATAACAATCTGATGGGTAACGAGTCCTGTGCCACTTCGATCTTGCTCTGCGTTTTTCGCTTAACAAGATGCGAAGGTGCTGAGGCAGGTTAGTCTGTTGTGTGATATTATTTCTGTTTATGGTAGTGTTATCTTTTATACTGTCTGTAAGTATTTCTATTGCGATGTCAATGTCTTGTTTAGTCTTGAGCGGAATCCGTAAGTCTAGTTTATTTTCCAAATCGTTACTAAATTGCTCCCAGTTAATTCGTCCTGTAATCAGTGAAGGAAAGGATGGCTTAGGAATGAAGGTTGAGCGTAATGAGAGCAGAACTAGACTGTGATCTGAGGAGAGGTCATCCAGGGATTTGATTAATACATGGGAAGGAGAAATCTGGGATGTTACAAATATATCCAGGATATCAGGGCGTTTTTTCAGGGAAGTTGGCCAATAGGTAGGATTCGAGGGAGAGAGGATTGAATAACTACGAGAAGTGGAGACATGAGATAGGATGTTGCAACGAGAGTTGGATGCTCGACAACCCCATCGTTGGTGTTTGTAGCAATTTGTAGCATTGTAGTCTCCTCCAGCAATAAAGCGTAATCCGAGAGATTGGAATAAGAATTGCAGTTGATTATAGGATAGAGAATTGCCAGGATGACAGTATACAGCTGATAATGTAAGATGGAAGGGACGAGTTGATATGATGATAGAGGTTGCTTGGATAGCCTCATTTGGAGTAGAGGGAATGCGGAATGGATTTATGGATAAGGATGTAAGAACCGGCGTGGGAAAAGTTGTCAGGGTGGTCAGATCTATAAGTGATGTAGTCGCGTATGTAAAAATATGAACGTTTAGTGAAGTGGGTTTCAGTCAGTAGGGCAATGTCAATCTGATTGTCATGTAGAAATAGGTTAAGTTCGTCTCGGTGGTATAGTCCGTTCGCATTACATAAGAGGACAGCTAGGGGCTTCACATTCATCGGGGGAAGTTAAATGGAATTTCTGTGAGGAGTCTAGTGAGGAGGGTGATGAGCGGTTTGATCGTTTGTTGTAGGTCCATCAGGAAGGAAGATAGGATGGAATATATGTCGGTGGGATTACGTTTTTGGAGTGGATATAGATGAGGAGGTTGAGATGGAAAATCAGTAGGGGTGTTGGCTGGGTTCGGAGCCCGACGTTGGGGACAAGGAGGTATACCAATTGACAACTTTCGTTGGTCAATGTAATGCGGGGTTTAGCAGGAGAGAAGGTTGTGATGGAACTGGAAGTGGGTGTTTTATAGGAAGTTTAACACGGAGGGGTAAGTGGTGAGGAGGAATAGGATGTCGTGAAGATTGGGACTGTGCCTTGGGATTGTGGCTTGGATTGAGAGGTTAGGGGTTTAGATTGAATGTTCTGAGATGTCTGACGTCGCGGCTGCTAGGCTTGAGAAGGCGGCTTTATGTCTTCCTGTAAATCGGCGATCGTTGAAGTAGTGGGATGTTGCTGGCTGATAGATGTTTGTGGCAGTTCTGGGAAATGTGATAAATTGCCAGGTTCAGGAGCAACATTTAGGGTCTTCTGTTCAGGTTTTTTGTATCCAACACTATGCGATCTCTGCCTAAAGAGGTTTTATGAACGATCCAACCCCTGTAGCAGGATGGTCTTCACCACAGAGTGCACATTTTCCAGGCTCCTCCTTAGGTTTCGGGCATGCCTCAGATGAGTGTGGGCCGGCACATTTGACACATCTGGTCTGGTGATGGTAGTAAGCCTTTGTGTGTCCTAGATTTTGACATTTTGTGCATTGCATTATTAGTGGTTTTTGTCGGGGCTACTCAAATCTTACCGTGGAATATTCTATCCTTGAGATCAGAAATACCTCAGCGTTATTTCGAGCTGGTTTTAAGTCTACAAAAAATAATGGTAGCGGGTATTTTTCTGTTGGGTGTAGAACACAGGATATGTTTCTGACGCTATGGCCTATTTCATCAAGACCTTTTTTGATGGCAGCTGTGGGGGTGTTTGAGTGAAGACCTCTTAAGACCACACGGTATGCTTTATCTTCTCTTAGCTGATAACAATGGAAATTTTAAGTTATTAGCAGTAAGATGATTAACCAATTTTTATAGTTGCCTTTGCTGTTAGAATGGATTTTGATATCGTGAACGCGTGAGTAACACCTAAAGTTTGGTTGCCCAATTAAATAAATTGGCGATTTCTTCACCGAAAGACAGAAAATTGTCAATTTTGGACATGGGATGGGATCTTAACTATTGAAACATGGGAATGGTAATGGGAAATCAATAGTAGACAAAATATTCAATTATAAAATATTCAATGCTATCGATGCAGATTTTTTTCTGTAACAATATTTTCGGATAAAGGTTCGCCGCTTTGAACGATAAACGTATTAAATCCAACACACGACGCTGGACTCCTACTAGTACTCGGCATGACATCTGTCGGCAGTCTACTATTTTTTTCCGGCGGCTCAGAGTGTAGTTCAGCTTGTGAAGATGACTGAAGGTCTAAATAAAATTAAATATATTGAATGGACCGGATAAAAATTAAAATACTTCATCAAATATTCATATGAAATAAGTAATCCGAGAAGGTAATGTTATGCGACATGCGATAGATGAACGAAAATTTTTGGGGCAATAGAAAAAAAGTTTCACGTATTAACCTTTAACGGTCGTTTGTAGAGTTTTAATTTTACGACGTAAAATACGGTCAGTTGACTAGGCGCCGCCTGCTCTGTCATGCGCCTTTCACGTTTCCCCTACTCCAGCTGCGACATGCGATAGAGAAACTAAACATTTTGGGGCGATGCAGAGTTTCACTTTAAAAGAAGAACAAAAAAAAAGAAAGAAAGATAATGTCACTGGGTTCTAACTTAAGATCGGCCGAAGACGAGAACAGTACACGCCCGCGTGACCGTGAAGTCAATAGTAAATAGCTTATAAGACCTAGAGGAATTACCAGCTGGCTGCGTAGCCTCTATCAACCGATCACTATGTTGTTATTTATTTATTAATGGTCAATAATAAACCTCTCACCTCACTTTTAGGTTAATGTAAAAATGTTTAATGGGTTATAAACTCAATGTTTACAGAGTTTCACTGGAAGATGGGAACTAATAACGGGCTGAGAATGTAACAAGCAAGGAGCGAAACTACAATGGAACTTTAGTTGCGGCCATGACACTTGCTACTTGCGTTGCCTCATTTTAAAATGGAAATTCAATATGGGTTGAATATACAATATTATATGACATAACAAGTTTTCATTGTTAGCCTTCAATAATTACATTATACTTTTTTTAGTTCAATAGGGAAACTTTTACAGAAACTACTTTTATTTCAACTATGTTTCTTTAGGCTTAATGAATGAACATTGATAGAGTTCTTCCCTATTCACGCTTTAAGCCAACTTGAAGTCGACAAAGAGATGATGTCTTGACGCTGAATATATGCACTCTCTCGAAGATGGTCTTCAGCTAAAAATGTTGTCAGTAGTGAATTAAACACATCTGAAGCCGCTGTGGTAAGGCCCTATCAGCGTATGTTAGTAGATACTAAAATAAGATATTTGAAAGTATTTTATTACCAGTGGGCAATAAGGATATTTGTCTATGGTTGATGCATTCTAAGTAGTCATTCTTTGTATGTACTGGGGGCTACATTATAAACTTACTCTGTCGAGAGAACATCACCTCTTCGGTCCATCTAGTCCACAGTAGATTCTGAAGGTCTTTCACCACCTTCATATTTAAGTATCTCTGGAGGAATTCTGTCATGGCCACCTGCCTTTTGATTTTTTACCATATTATGGGCATCTATTATTTTTTCTTTGTCGGGTGGTTCTGCCTCAACTTCCATTGATAATCCAACTGCAAGGGATATTGTGGATTATCCTCTGACAAAAGCTCAGAAAAAAAGCTTCTCCACTAGGCTAAAATCTCTGTCATCCTTATCAGGAGGTTGCCTCTGTTGTCCAAACAATGGGCCAGAGGCAGAAAAATGGGTTTCTCCATTAATTTCCTACATAGAATATTTTCTTCTTCTTCATAGCAATTGACACATCAACATGTTTTCGATAATTTTCGCAGATTTACACATCTTAGTTATCATAGCAATATTAAAAAATATTATACAAAATGCTTAAAAATATTACTATAACACAAATAATTAATTCATTTAAAACTGGTTCGAAAAGAACAGTAGAAAAAAAAAGTTTTTCAAGATTTCAAAGAAATGGTATAAGAAGAAGGAGATCAAGGATTTTTTTACAAGATAATCATTCCATAAAATACTCCTAAAATCAACATTAGTCCTTTTTTTGCAAACTCTAATATCTTTACTGCAAATAATAGGCCAATTGGTGGAGATTTTGAGACAGCCAATTTGACCCAATTCAAAAATCTTTGTGCTCAATGAATTCAGAATTTGACCCTCTACAACTTTGTAACGAGCTTTAAAGGAAGCCTACTTTTATAATTTAATTTTTTTTTTCTCTTACAGTTCTCATTTCTAAGCAGCCAACTCAACCACACATATTGACCAAATTATTTTGTTGACTCATCAGCCATAGATTCTAACTTTGTTGAAATAATGCATCATTTAACAATTACAGAAGAAGGTGAAAATATAATCCTATAATATAATACTTATTTTGTTCTCACTTTCAGATAACATTATCATTTAGATTTTTTTAATATAAGGATTCAACGTTCAATTACGATCAATGTTTTCTTCAGACAACTAACATTTTATTTTTGTTGCCTTTCAGTCTAAAAAAGAAAGTATTATGTATCTATTGGATTTATAGTATGAGCACTATTTGTTCTTTATATTTATAGATAAATAATGTTTAAGCTATTACAATAGTAATACGATATTACTATTAGTAATAGTTATAGTATAAAAAAAAAAAAAACGCTACAACCTATGAAGAATCTTAAGTTCAGTGTATGGTAGAAACTGTACTATTTCATGAACTAGAGTTCTGCAGGGAGGTGATTTGTCCAAGATCACTTTCAACTGCTAGATTTTCCCCTAAATTAAGGGTACCTACTTTGAGGGATCCCACACAGTCCAATCATGTCTGTTAACAGATTAAATAATGTATCACAGTTGGATTTGAACCTGGAATCTTCGGCATAGCTACTATAGTAATAATATTAGCATTCTAATAATAATAATAATACTTCTTAATAATAATAATTCTAGTGGCCCAAATAAATAGAGTTGCTATCTTCCTTCTTATCATTTGGTTTATCATATCTCATAGTATTAAAAAACAACTTTTATAGCTAGGGGCTGGTAATAATAAAATCAATCTTCCAACTTTAAATTTCATTCATTTCAGGGCATTTTTTTGTGAACTAAGAAAGGATTTTTTGACAAATTTAAAAACTAAATTGATAATCAAGAAACTTGGAACACTTTAAAAATCAAAATCAAAGTATATAAATTAAGCTAAAACATTCGTTACTGTTTTATATTTCTAATCAAAAGAAGATGACAAAAAAAATATTAAAAAATTCCAAGCATGTCTTCTTTTTTTCCTTCATGTTTAATATTATGCTTATTATGCTATCAGTTATTAGTTTGAACAGTATAGTGTATTGTCAACAAAGTATTACTCGTAAAAGTGGGTAGATGACTGAGTTTTCTATAGTTTATACTAAACCAATAAGAATATAAAACTTTACAGATAAAACTTAAAGTGAATACACAATTTAAAAAAAAGTAAGTCAATCACTGAGAATTAAATATACGATTCACGTCCACAGTCGAAGTAACTATTAATAGATGCATACAACCCGCATTATGTACATTTCTTTAATATCCTGAAAGTTTGATATTTAAAACAGTGAAAAAAAAAAGAATCAGCCAAAAATTTACATCTGTAATATTTATTTTTAACTATTACCCTTGCAACGATGGAGCAGTTTTATAAATTTAGAATGTTATTAGAATAAAATAAAGCTGGATACTCACGGAATCCCATATTCTTGCTTTTTTATCATTTCACCTATTTTACTATCAGGGATATTCATCAACTTTTGGCGGCAAACAGGTTCATAAGAGATTTGGCCAAGAAAATAAGCAATAGTACAAGCTAAGAGCACTTTTGGCGTAGCACCCCATCTCGGATTAGAATTTAATCTCCCTAAATATAATGTACGGAAGTTAATAACAATATAATTATTTGATCATAAAAACATATTTACTAATATTACCTGAAGATATAGCCATATAGGTACCTCCTCCCATAACAGCCATCAATGGCAAGGATCTTCTATAAAAAGCTTCAAGAGCACATTCATTCAGAGCTTGTATTTCTGCTTCTGAAAGCTTATCCTTCTAAAATATTAAATAAAACAATAACAGAAAACAAGGCAAATTCTAAAATTACCATATCTGAATATAATAAAGGCTATGATCTTACAAGAGACATGGTGAGCGAAATACAAAAATTTTGTTTAACCTTAAATGTGTATTTAAACAAGTTAAGAACCCATGATTGTTTATGTGAGAACAGCTGAAAAATAAGTTACAATAACAGGAAACAACACCTTCATTAGAGAAATTAGATTTATCCAAAAAAAAAAAAAAAAAAAATGAAAATAGGGAAGTAAAAATGGCTATTTAAATAAGAAAATCCTATGTAAATATTTTAATATCAAATAATACAAAATAAACATATTACAACAAGGAAAATAATAATATGTAACAGTATTTATAATTCATATTTTTATTTCTGGTAGTGATACTTCATATTAACAACTTCTTTTATAAAATAATATTAATTTCTATACAAAAATAGTCTTACTGTTGACATCCAATTAAAACTATTTTAAAAAATCTTTAGTCGTAAACAAATCCGGAGGCTCGAATTTGGTCCGTGTCCTTTCTTGTGGTAGTGTGTTTGCCCGCCTCTGTAAATAAGAATATAAAATAATCTCAATTAGGAAGTAATGTTTCAATTTAAAAATAAAAATTCTTACAAAAAAAGGTTTCAATAAATGTTTTAATTTTCCCTCAGTCGAAATCCCTAGATCAGACTCTGCTTTATCCACAAGTACTTCAACTCTATACACATCTTGTTTTATTTTAGCCACCATAAATTCAAGTTTCCTAACTTTATCGAAAAGAGCCTGCAAATCATCTTTGCAAGCCAATATTGAACTACATTTTTGCACACTGGATTCAGCACGAACCTAACAAACAGTAAGGTAAATATTAAGAGCTATCATTGAGAATTTATAAAGAAATATAAGTAATTATTCAACAAACCATATCAATTAAACTAGAATATTCATCCAAGCGAGTAAGTGTTTCATCAATGGATTCCTCGATGGTTTTTACCTACAATACATATCATTTAAAGCAAATGTGTCAATCAATAGATAAAAAAAACAAAATATTTATGCAAAATTATCAAACATGATTGATATTCTAACCCCAGGTGACATGTCAACTTTTAAATAACCAGCATACTGGGTAATTAGTAACTCTGCCTCTTCAGACATGTCAAATTAAAAATAATATTAACTGCTAAATCATTGACAAATAACAAGACAATGAAATTAAACAATTAACAATAATAATAAGCTAAGGTTTGTTTACAAAAACAAAGAGGCTGGACGGACAAGCAATGAAGCATGAAAAAGTTCAAACTTGTATTTCTTAAGGGATCCTTCTGAAGTAGAAAGACCATATTTCTTTTCAAATGAATATATTTAGAAAGACCATAGTCTTTAATTGATGTTCGTATACTTCGAATTGGTATATAATCTATTGGATGTGTTTAAGAAAGCGCTGTTTAACAAAGACATTTCTTTAGTGCCAAATAGTAAATAAAAATTTTCTTGCTAGACACCAAATGAAACAATATCACCTTATATGTTAAATTGTATAAAACGTAATTCTCTGTAAAAAAAAAATTCAATAAAACTGCCGAACTTGTACTGACTAGCGGAGTTAGTGGCAACTGCTCAGTATTTAGCTTTAAAACTCACACCCATTAGAATCATTCAAAGCAGATTTCACTGGTTTAATTTCATTTTCAAAATTATTTTTCTGTCAACTGCTGTTAATCTGTTGTTTTAACAATTTAAATATCAATATTATTATATCTAATATCTGAATTCACTTTTATGAGGACCTACAAAGAATGAACAAAAGAGTATTCACATATCTTAAAAAACTGAAAATAGCCAGCATAAAGTGGATTAAGAAGACTAGAAAGGACATTGAAGAGCTCGAGGTCTCTCCGTATTTAAGGACCTTCTCCACTTAAGAAAGAACTTCAAAAAAACTCCGGGCTCCCAAAAGAAAAACGTAAAAGAGATATAGAATAGAAAAGAACATTTGAAAGAAGCTTAACCAATAGTGTTGAATAATAATAGTTGACCTTCTATATATATGTGTGCAAGAAAATGGTCCGGGTGGAGGCGATACCATTTTCTTCCACTTATCCAATAGTGGCTCAATCGTACAAAATAATCTAATATCTGAATTAGTAATCAAAAAAAAAAGTTTAGTCCTAAATATTAATTTGGTGGACTTGTCACCCCAAAACACGCTCCCTCAACCAGGCCTATTCGCCCTGAAGATGGCCTACATTGTAGGCCGAAAAGTTGGCACATTTAAAAGATAAGTTTCACTTATTTTGTGTTATCTCTGACTGCACCCCCTGACCAATTCAATCCATCATTAGAATTATCCAGTCAACTATTTTCCACTCAAACATAAAGCAGTAATTATTTTCCAACGAATAGAAATTTAACAGTCGAATAATAAAGTAGCAATATGACACAAAAAGGGAGCGGAGTGGCTCAGTGGTAGAGCACTGAGTTCCCATGCCGGAAATCCTGGTTCAAATCCCGCTGCGGGCAGTTACTTTTATTTAGTCTGTTTGCGGCGGGAGATGGATCATATGGGATCTAGGACCCTCCTGGGGCTCAACCAGCCTCTATTAAATATTATAAAAATAGGGTACCCAAAATAAGGGGGGGAAACCTGGCGGTTGAGCGTGACCTAGGACAAGTCACCTCCTTGCAGAGCCGTTGTCCATGAAACAGTACAGTCTCTACCATGTACTGTACCCCCTGACTCGTTCAAGTTCAAAAGAGGATTGTTTTTTTTTTATGTCACAAAATCTGCTAGACAATATTAGTGCTGTTCCATAAACAAATACGAGGTGGCACTCTGGAGTTATTTGTCTTAAAATTCTTAGAGAGTTTTAAAACTTTATTAAGACTGAGACAAGGATCTGTGAGTAGAACCTACTACACGATCTATGAGTAAAGCCACCTACAGAACTTATGAAAGCAATTGAGAATTGAGAAGTATTTTATGTAAAATAAATGAATAAAAGCAAGAATTTACAAATAATTCTGAGAGACTTCTCTTCATTCAACAATGATAACAAAGGTTTGAGTAAATCTTATAATTTTTTCCGGACTGGAAATTTAACGTTTTTTTTATAGAATTATTTATATGACATAAAACGTTGTTTGGTCCAATTTAAGGGGAAACAACCAATATTTTACATCAAGAAGACATTAACCCGTTGAACGGAGCTCACGTCAAAATGACGGCATTGTTTCACAATTTTATTGATAAGACCGTGCGCGGGTCCAACACAAGGCACGGTCCTAGTGACATCTTCAGTCAAATATCGACACGCGACCGCATCACATCGGGAAACCTCTACCACTCTTGGTTTTGAGGCAAGTTGCCTTCTTTCTGAACATAGCACGTCAAAATTACGGGTGTTCTGCCTGTGCCGTGTGGGTATGATACCCGTCAAAATGACGAATGTTCTGCCTGCACCAGTTCAATCAATTTTTGGTTTGAAAAATATCAATACAATCACTCCTTATAAAATGAATGGAAGTAGTAAATAATTATCATTGTTCATATAATATTCATTCAGCATGACTAAACTTTTTTTTCTTTCCTACGGCAAAAACCTGAAGTTGTTTTTTTAGGAATATACACATTGTTATTTTGCCACAATAACAACAATGGAAAATGGCATGAATACCTATTTTTTTGTTATTTATTGTTTCGTTTTTGTTTTTTCAAGGATTATACCTATTGTTGTTTTGCCACAATAACCACTTAATTATGTAAATTTATTTCTTTAGAGCGTTTATTATGATTCCAACAAGTCATAATGTTGCACTAGAACCTTTAATGTTATTGGATCGTAACAAATAGAAAATACCAAGGTCCAAAGACTGAATAAAAAACTAAGTCGAAAAATAAAGACTTATTTTATCATTTGAAAAATTATGTCAAATAAACAATAAATGTATTTTTTCAAAGTTTGACTTTTGTTAGCCCCTGTCGTACGAAAGTATAGTGATGTCCCACCAGTAATCAATTTAATAACTTTACTAATAAATATTATTCGAAAATATACAGTGTTTTACGTAAGTTATGCAAATATTCTCCCTTTCTACGCTAATGTTCCCCTAATGACGGATGTTCCCTGTGGACCAAAACACAGAGATGTTCCGTTCAACGGGTTAAAGTAAAATATGAATAATTTTATAACCTACAGCATACTACCTCTGTGGTTACAGTCCGTATATGAAATTATAGTAAATTGTTCTCCAAGAAGAAATATAATAATTAATTATTGACTGAAATATTATATTTTATTTTATACGCTTAGTAAAAATATTGGAATAAATATACTATCACTTTTTTTTGGAAAACCAAAAACCGTTAGGCAGCAGGTGGTCTCCAAATTCAATTTCAAAAGAAGGCGGGTGTTCTTTTTTTTATCTGATAGGGGAAATATTTTGGTATTATTTACGAGTCATGTTTAGTTATAATTTGTTAACAATCGAATCATGTCTCAAAAATTAGACGATTTTGATGTTATCTCAGTAGTAGGGACCGGTTCATTTGGTACCTGTTATAAAATTCGTCACAAAATCAGTAAACAGTTTTATGTTTGGAAAGCTATTGACTATGGAAAACTATCTGAAGAAAAGAAAAAAGTAACTATTGGTTGAATTGTATCACTTTATTTGTAAATTGTTACTGTGTTAATCATTTAATATATATTATATTAAATCTTTCAGCTTCTGGTATCTGAAGTAAATTTATTAAGTCAGTTACATCATCCAAATATTGTTGAATATTTTGACAGAATAATTAAAAAAGAATCTTCTACTTTATACATCATAATGGAATGGTGCCAAGGTGGTGATTTGAGCGGTCTTATCAAAAATTGTAGAATGTAAGAAAGCTTTTTAAAAATATTTTCTTACGATGTCTAAATTCCATGTTAAGCTTCTATTCAATCGGATATAATTTTAATTTCTTAAAAACTTTTTTTTAGTGAAAATAAGAAATTTGATGAAATGTTTATATGGAGAGCTCTGTTTCAAATTAGCAAAGCTCTGCAAGTTTGTCATACAAGGCTTCCTCAGATGACATTATTGCATAGAGATATAAAACCAGCCAATATCTTCATTGATTCTAAAGGAAATTTCAAGCTTGGTGATTTTGGTCTGGCCCAAAGTGAAGATAATTGTAATTCGTCTGATAATATCGTTGGTACTCCATACTATATGAGTCCAGTAAGTATTTATTGGTTATTCTATTATAAGATAACTTTAATATTAGAGATAGAGTTAATGCACACATTTGTTAAGTATTTATCAATGTTATTCTTCAGTCTTCTTCCTTATGTTTCTCCTGGGTGCCCCTCACCACGGAGGTGACTCTATCCATGCAAACTAAGCTTCGCAAACCCTAGCTAGTGCCTTCGTGGCATTCCAAATTTTCCCACTCTTCTCTCCCATACTTGAGATGTAGCCAGTCCTTTGAGTTGCGGGTCTCCCTCTAGGACGTTTCCTGTTGGCTTGCCCTCAAAGTATTTTCATGGGTTCCGGTCCTCCATGCGGCAGTGATGTCCAAACCACCCAGGCTGCTTCTTTTCAAGGGTATCCTTTAGAGCAGGGGTTACCAACCTTTTTGTACTACCCCCCCCCCCCCCCTTTGTTAAAATGAAAGCCTTCAACGCCTCCTTCACAATAAGTTGTATGGGCATAAGAAAAAAATATATATAAGTATTACATTGAAAACAAAACATTTAGTTTTACTGTCACAAGATCCTTCATTATAAGTTTCAATTTAAGATAAAGAAGTGCAGATAAGTGAGAAAAAACTAAACTAATTGAGAAATTTTTTTTATTTTCAACTGGTCCTTTCCCCCGTCTTGTCTTCATGCTTGTCCTTGGACAAACTGGAGCAGTTGGAAAGCACTGCTTTAGAGAGACAGACCCTTGATTCACCCTACTCCTCTCATTCTTGATATGATCTCTCCTAGTTCGGCCATCTGCTTTATGGATTTAACTTATTTCAGCTGCAATAATTCTGTTTAGGTGCTTCTAAAATGCTACCCAGCTTTCACTTCCATATAATAGGGTAGTTAGGAAGGTGAACAGCTTTGAAAATATGTAGCTTAGCATTTTTTCTACTTCCCTTTTCCCTATAACTGTTTTGCATAGATGGTAGTAGATTGAGTTTGCCTTCTTTATCCTATTGGATATCTCTTGATCTACCTTTCAATTCCTGCTAATCACCATTTAGAGTTAAGTGTAGTCCACCATTTCCTGTATCACTTAACATTATGGTCATTCCATTTATTATGAAATAATTAGTTATCCTTTAGTAAATGATTCCAATCATTCTTTAAATATTAGTAAAGTATGTTCAGATACTTATTGAATTAAAATTTAATCGCTTAATCAGGGTACTAATTATTTGATACTTTAAATTAATTGTTCATCTGAATTAACATTAAATTTGATATATTTGATTTTTTTTTTTTTTTTCAAATAGGAAATAGTTAGAGGAAGAAAGTACGATAGGAAATCAGATATTTGGGCTTTGGGATGTTTGATTTATGAACTTAGTTCCCTTGTCCCTCCATTTAGAGGAGTGACTTTGCAAGAACTGGTTTCAAATATTAAAGCAGGAAGGTAAGCGATTAAATTTATTGTAATATATTACATAAATGTCTTCTTTAATTGTACTTTGCCATATTTTAAAAATGTATGAATATTGTAAAAGGCAAAGATTTAAATGGCTTGGCCATGTCATGGGAATAATTGAAGAAAGAACCAATCAAATTATATTTTTTGAACACACATACAATTATATTTTTTGATCCCCTGTTAAGTGACTGCCCTTGCACGAGTGAATTTGTTCTTTTAGTATTTATAGTCCCCCTGAATTTTCCGTTCATTTAAGAAGCCTTCCTACCATTTCAGTATTCTAGTAAGTATTTGAGAACCTGGAGTAGGTAACCGTTAAGGACTTTACCTGTGAAAAGATTTAATTTGATTATTTAAAAAAACAATAAATTTAATATGAACACTACAGCAGTTTATGTAATATTTTTAATTTTAATTTTAAAAAAACAAACAACAAAGTAATTCATATCAAATGTCATGGTATTTCATTCACCCTACCACAACATTAATTTGGGTCATCTTTGGTCTAGTGTTAGCATAATGGTCTGCTAAGCCCAAGATAGTGGGGGTTTGCGACCCGGCAGTTGGTCTTAGGATTTTTTAAAGGGTGTAAAAAATCTATAAAATATAAATATTCACAACTAATAACTTGTTACATGTTGGAAACTTCTTTTTATGTAATAAAGAAAAATTTATTGCTAGTTGCTATCATAAAAAATAAAAAATGCATTCCTTTAGTTCTTCCATCCCTAGTCATCCTCCATCCATCAGACCATTAAATAAACCCTTTCTTAGCAATACTGCAAAATTTCAAAACATATGGAATCAGGCCTAAATATGTCTAATAAGATAGGGCTTCCAGCCATCGCAGTTTTGGGTCGCCCTGTACCTTTTCTTCAATTATTATTCTGGGTCCTTCGACACTAAACATGACCAGCCTACCAAGCTTTATCACAGGCTGGGGTCTGGAATAGACTTGCCAGCTCCACATTGTTATGTCATCTCCATGCTCCTCCCACTCGAATAGGCCCATATATTCGCTGTAAAATTTTCCTTCCAAAGAATCACTAAACTAAGAACATTAGTTAAGTAAAGTTTTCAACACGGGATTGATTCTTCTTTTGTTTTAATAAGAGTTATATTTTCATCTGATTTTGGGTTTACACAGTTTGACCCATCTCAGAAACCTTCTCTTTTAGTGTATAAATATTGTATCCTACTTTTAAAAATGTAAATTTTACCTTCTTTAAATATTTATTTCACATCCTGTTTTGTCATTTCTATTTAAATAATGTCTTTGTTAATTCTTTAGCAAACTTAAAATTAGCTATATGTTTGTTTAAGGTACCCACCTATACCAGAATTCTACTCCGAACATTTAAATACAATTGTTACATTCATGTTAACAGTTAAGAAAGAATTTAGGCCAACTGTTGAAATGATAATACACCATCCATTGGTGGTTACACATGTAAGTTCAGAATCGCACACAGCTAATAGGTCATCTCGGATAAAATATAGAGATATATCAGAAGATTCTATTCATGAGATGAAAGATTTATCAAAAGGCATTAGTAACATAAGTTTATCTCAAAGAAATCCAGAAGAAATAAGTGAAGCATTATTTAAAGAAAGGTGGTTGAACCGTTTAGAAACTTTAAGGGAAAGAGAATCTAAACTGAGAGAGAGGGAAGAGATGTTATCTCTAAAAGAAGAGTCATTGATTAATAAGGAAAAATACTTATCTCTCCTTGAAAAGAGAACAAAAGAAAGAATGACACAAGCCCAACTTTATTTAAATAGGAAAAAAGTGAATCTATCCAATAGTATCGAAGACATGAGTGATATATCAGCTGATCCAGGGGATACTAGTATTCGCCCAACTAGTGCAAAATTCAATCCATCTCGTCTGGCAAAACCCTGTTTTTTAAGATTGAGTTCAAGTCGAAAAACTATCGCTTCAAAACATGTTCACTTTGAAAGGAAACCGTTAAGGGAAAGTGGAGCAAATATGACACATTCAGCTCAAGATAAATTCCAAAAACAATATGTCATTGATCCTAGGATTGAGGAAATGATGTGGTTGGAACAAAAAAGAAATAACAATTTTCAAATTAAACACTACGAATCTAATAATAAAGAAAATGTTGGTACCATCAAAATCAATAAAAAACTAAAGTGACAATGAAATTCAAATGAATTTAGGGCTAGTAAAGAGGGATTACGGTTGGTGTTTTCAGTATTACACTTTTGCATCTTTTAAAAAGTACTTTAAGTGATAACAGCTATCATACAGTACAGCAATTTAATATTTTATATATGAATTGTGAAAAAGGACTGTTTCCCGGTGAAATACATAGAAAAATATTTTTACTGAATATTGGTTTTTGTTTTTTTGGTATTAAGATCTGAAAAATGCTGCTAAATTTTACTTTGTGTACTCATTGCCATAATATTCTTAACAGTTTTACCTAAACCATATGTATTATCACTGGGAAACAAAAAAAAAAAATATATGATTATGTGAATATAGTAAATAGTGGTTTATTAATGGTCCAATATTGTTTTAAGGAAAGGGTTATTGATCCTATTACAAGGTTGTTATAAAAGAATTGTTTAGCATAATTTACTGGAAACCTGTTAAAATGTTTCTTGATTTGTATTATTGGAATCATTCCTGTATACAATGCCATTCTGGTTTTCTGGTGTGTATTATTATATTTTTATCATCTTAAGGAACGCTAAAAAATAATTATCATTATTTTTGTATTAATATATGATTGAAAAATTTATTTATTTAATAATTAATGCTTAGATAATTGTTAGTTCAACGTACATGTTTAGAATATGAAATATTCTATAAATTGTGCTATTATTTTTATTTTCCGTTATATTTTACAATAATGCATTTTAATTGAAAATTAAAATGTTCATTTGATGGTGGCTGTATAGTTAAGAAATTGAGTGTAAAGAAAAGAAATTGACAAAACAATTGTATTAATGAAGGTTTATTTTTATTTACAATTATTAATCACCCAATTACGGGTTCACATTGTACCTGACTAATAAATACATGTATATATAAGCTGATTTATTTACTTTTCACTATCATGGCCATGAAGGTTTCTCACCAGGTCTCATTTCTCTGCCATATAAAGCACTTTTATCTCTAAATCGAACCATTCTTGATGTTTCAAAGTCATCAATATATTTACCAATAAGATAACCAGTAGCAGGAAACACCAAAAGCAAATATTGCTTGTACAGACCTAAAGCCATCCTAAAATAAAATATCATTATTAAACATTTACCCAGCACCAATTTCAAAATTAACTAAAGAACACATATAAATTTATTGACTGAGAAGGAAACATTGAAACTAACTTTCGCAAAATTGGCAATCTTTATAAAATTATGAACAAAAGAATCCATTCATCATATTCTAGAATATCGAATTTTAATTCAGATTTTAGTTAAATTATTTTGAATTGAAGTTTATTAGGTGATGATTTATTTATTTTGAGTTTCAAAATGATATTTTTGGCACAAGAATGTAAAAACTTAATTGTTTCATGAATAAATTTTATAATTATAAGAATCTATAATTCTCAACGGAAAAAAAAATTAAATCTGTTTTTGAAACCTATGTAAAACTTCATCTTATATATTTATGAAATATAAAATACAAGGAAGACATATTGGGATAGTGAAAATGTTTGGATTTGAGTTTTAAACTAAAATCCTACATTTTTATTAAATTATTCTACATTTAATTAAATTCTAATTCTATAATACATCCAGAACAAATAATCACATCTAGCAAAATGGTCTGTCTGCGGTATGTGATTAATGGTAAGAATATGTGCTTACGATGTTACAGCAATTTTTTCACTAACATCGACTTAGGAAGTACAATTGAATACGACCAATGTTAAACTTGCCTAATGTCTTCTGCTTTGTCCTTTTCATATATATTGCATGCCTCCGACAAAATGAAGGGGAAAAAGTCATCATGAAAAGACAATTTTATTAGCACATTACTCGGAAAGTTTGTATTATATGGTAAGTTCTGCATGGCCCCATGAATTGAAATATATATATATGCAAATTTTTTTTATAAGAATATGAAAAAAAAGATCCTTGTAATCTAGTAAGGATTACAAGTACTGGAAATAGAACATTTTCTCAAAAAGTTTTCAAATTTATTTTCAGCTTGTCCAATCAAAAATAGAAACAGAATTGTCATTCCTGTAAACTGAAATTACTTTGACATTGACAATTTAAAATGTTTTAAAATTCTACTCAACTACGATGTTTATCATAATATAATTGATTTGACTCTAGACTTTATTATCTCTCTAATTGGATATTAATCTATATTAAGATAACAATTAGTATCAATCAGTACAAGATTATATATTGCAAGTTTCATTCATGCATAAATAAAATTTTCTTTTCCTCATAACTCTAACTTTCTTTTTATCAAATAAATATAGTTAACACATGGATAGATTAAAGGCTTTAAGGAAAATACTTTAGGTGAATTTCATTTAGATCTAAACCGTTAAACACTATACTCCAGGGAAGTAGTTGCTACACATATCTGTAAATTCTAAATCATCTGGAGGCAAAATGAATGCTTTTGATTAGATAATTAATTTGAAAAAATTTTGGATAACAATACTCACTTAACTTATTGTGGATAAAAGTTTTTTCGTTGGGTTATTATGATATGTTACCAACCTGTCTAACAAGAATAAGAAAGTCTAGGAATATTCCATTAGTTCACCATAAGATAAATTTCAACCCACCTGGGCGAGATTTAATCCAGCCCAGCAGTAGTGAAGGTTGATAACAATCTTAAATTAAACAATATTATCCTCATTTAAATTATTATTAAAAACAGAATTGGTTTATATAACATTATTAATAAAAAAATTAATCTTTTTTTTTCTTCATTTGGAGTACAATGTGAAGAGACACTGTATCCCTATTCAGGAAAATAAGCTTAGGATAAACATATATCATTGTTTTATTGATTGTTTATAATTTGTCTATTTAAAAAACATTCACATTCCTTTATATATTTAAAATAAAAATCCATTCATTAAAATTTAAACATAAATATATTTACATCTGATGTAATGTGTTCACATAGACTAATTATATACAATAAAATGTCTATATATCTCATAAATCTATGCATATTTATATTTAAATAAAAGGTATCAGTTCTGCAAGTAGTTGTTTTAAGTTATACCACGACAGGTTATAACTTTCCATTTGTTTCCTTTTTAATATTCTCGATAATAAAAATAATAGTGAGTATTAGTTTGAAAAAAATAGTGAAGGTGTAGGAAATGTATATAAATCGGTAATCATTTCATCAAGAAATCAACATTTCAATGTACAGAGGATGATAGATGTTTTGATTTTTATAGTTATACTATGCGCTGATAGGATATATATGCCATGTTGCTATAATGAAATCGAAGTGATATGGGTATCATTTAAATTCGGATCTTTTTCACTAAAATACACTACTTATGATATGACTTTGAAATAACAAGATTTAGGTTAGATGTTCAACATTATCCATCAAATTTAGGCCTAGTAGTAGTATTTTACAACTACAAATTAAAACACAATTGTAAAACTGCAATTAAAAATATTACCACAAACATAAATCAATTTCAAATAAGTAAAAACTTAAAGTTTTCACAAACTATGGTTCAAATAATAAGTACAAATTATTAACTGTGTCAATATAAATTTGACATGAAAACTAGATCGAGACAAGATAATATAAATAATATACCTTGTCATTTCTTACAGGATCTAGCTAAATTCGCTTCTGATATTTAAAGATTTCTGGTTAGATTTCCAATTCTGTGTATGGCTATAATCTGAGTAAATGGCACTAAATGCAAGCACCGGAAAAAGTATACTAAATCCGTATTTCTTCAAGAAACCTTTCACTCTTAATACCTCATTTGCCATAAAAGTATTTAAACATATACTTCAAGTCCTAAAAAAATATACCAGTATTTCCAAACAAGTACTCAATGAAATAAATTAATAAACTTAAAACAAATAATAAATCCCAAAAATACGGACCTACGTTTTAAAGTTAGAAACCAAATTCTTGGCTATGTTACAGAATAAAATAGTACTGATAACGCAAAGAGGTTATTTTTTAGGAGCTACGAGAGCTGCGCTGTTCTCAAGAAGAGCATAAGAGATTTCTTATTCATTGTTCATTTAGCGTCACTTTATGATTTCTTCGGAAGATTTATAGAAATTTATTCTTAAAAAAATTATACCTTATAGAAAAATATTAGTGGCTTATCAAATTATACAGCTTATATATATATATATATATATATATATATATATATATATATATATATATATATATATATATATATATATATTATAAATTACATATCATTCACACTAATCCTGTAACATCAATCAATCAAAACTGGCTCTACAACGCAGTACGGGTCTTGGCCGCACCAAAGCGTCGCCTCTACTCTTCTCTGTCCTGCGCCAAATAGCTCCAAGCTCTGGATCCAACAATGCTATCCGTCTACTCATCTCAGTCGTGGCCGTACACGTTTCCTTTTTCCGTCAACGTACCCAAATAGCAGTCTCTTAAGAGCAGCGTTGTCCTCCATTCTTGCCACATGTCCAGCCCATCTAAGCCTAGTATTCTTATATCCTGAACCACGTCTAGCTCCTGATACATCCGATATAGCTTTGCATTCTGCCTGAGTCTAAATTGATCGCCAACTCTTACTGCTCCAAACATCCTTTTTAATATTTTTCTTTCGAGGAGCAATAAACTGTTGGCATCTGCCCTGATCAGAGGCTAGGTTTCCGATCCTGTTAGTTAAAACAGGCCTGATAACATTCCTACATCATATATGTGCATTCTTGTTTTACATCTACAAGTATTGTAGAATGCTCTGTCTTGTCTTGTAGAATCTTGTCTACTTAGAACCTCAATGTCTCTCATTCTTTCTTCTTCCTTCTCCGTCTTATTTATCTTATGCAGGTGTTTCTCTTCTGATCTCAACATTCTGTAGTCAGAAACAGCCTAACGAGTCCTAGGCATATTGATCATTTTCTTGTAGGCCCTGTATTTCTTCTCTGTAGCTTCCTGACATTCTCGATAGAACCATTCAAACCTCCTCCTTATTCTAAATCCTAAAATTATTCCTGAATTATTATCCTCCTTCAACTCATACTATCCCCGCCTCTATTTCACTGTTGAACATGAATCTAATAAATCCCTACCCTTTTTGACCTCCGTATCATTAGAAACCCAGACCACACCTTATACTAACCCTACCTACTCTGGCAGACTCCTTAATTACTACTCCCAACAAGCCCCACCCGTCAACCACTCTAACATCTCCACTAACCCCCACTCGTTAAACCTGTAACGGGAGTGATATAAATATAGGGAAGGTTATAAACAGCCGGGTAACTAACGAGGCTTTATGTGAAATGGATTTGGCACTGCCTCAACCATTTAATTAATTTTATTGTATTCAATATTAATTACCTAACCATCATTAATTATCAATTATTTTTTAGTTCACTATTGCACAGTTTTTATTCATTTTCATTACAGTGGCAAATCCATGAGTAACCTGCCCCCAGCTGTGATATACCCTTCTGAAAGTTTAACACTCACGTTGGTTGTATAAAAGAATTGTAAATTGCTTTATTTTGTACCAGACGAAAATAAGAGTTTTAAATTGAAGCCTAGCTCTTTAAAAGCCTATGACCGTGGCCTAAACCTCTCTGACCCCCGCCTCCATGCAACCAACACCTACCCCATTAAAGAAATCCTCTTAAAAAACAACTTTCCTGCCTATTTTGTTAATATACTCATCCATGAAACAACGCTCAGATGTCGTATACCGTCATGTTTACGGCGATAACCACTCCCAACTGTAACTCTTCCTACATCGGCGAAATAAAAAACTTCCTTAAAGATCTTATTACCCAATACAAATACGTCAATTCCTCCCGTAACCAAACCGCTTCTAAATTTTCCGTATATCTTAAATTTATTCACATCGTAACCCCTTCCTTCAATTGTCTGTTATATATGTGAGTTTTAATACATATAGTTTCCTTCCATTTTATAATTTCTTTCTCCATTATTCTTTATAAACACAGAAGGACACTTTGACGTAATTTTATTGTAATCATTTCTCTGTCATAACCCATTTCATCATATATACTCTTTGATGTCACTTTATTTTTATCATCACTTAAATATTTGTTTATACATTATTTTACGTGTCATTATATCTCCTATTTATTTACGTGTCCTCATATTTCCCATATTCTCCTTCATTTTGTTATATATTTGGCCGTTAGAGATCGCCAAATATATAATATACGACCAAATATACTTTTTAAGTCAGTTGACCAGATATAGTTGACAGTTCACACAGCCGCTTCTCCTTCTATTTGGTTCTTACTTATTTTAATATTTTATATCTTCCCTTCATCCTTCTCCTTTTCCATTCTTCACAACCATGTCTTCCTTCACGCCACGGCATCCATCTCATTTTGTAATAGCATCCATTATTATTATTTAATTATAATTTAAATATCGGAATTTTTTATCTTTACTTTCTATACATTTCTTCTTTATTTATACATTAGCATAATTGTTTGTATTAGTATAATTCGTATTTATATAACTTCCCACACGTAAATTATCAAATATTTTAAATCATTACATGTCATTTAACGTGATTTTCCATACATTACTTTCTATGAATTTTTCTATATTTATACATTTACATCATATTTGGTATTAATATTTATATAACTTTCTAATACGTCAATTATCATACATTTCATACCATTACATGTAATTTTACTAGGGTTTCCATACTTTTACGTCTCACCAGTTTTACATTTGTACAATTTTAGGTATTTTTCACATTGTATCTTACTTTTTACTATCTCATCTTTCTTACTTTTTATTTTTATTTACATTATCACCTTTCTGTACACACATTCTGTCATTTTGTTATTCATATATATCTTTTATAATCCAACCGACGCTTTATTTCTTTACTTTTCTATAAATCTGTAATATAATGTATTCTATAATTGTTAGTACTGGAATTTTTTTATAGTTATTTTCTGTTTTCTTTTTTAGCCCTGAAGATGGCCTACACTGTAGGCCGAAACGTTGGCACTAGTAAACAATAACTTTTTCTTATTGGTGTTATTATTGACGGCACCCCCTGACCAATTTTATCTTTCATTAGTATCTTCCAGTCAACTATTTTCCTCTCTAACAGATAGGCTTATATAATTGTAATTTGAAATAATTCATGGAGAAAGGCTGTGTCGTTTATTTTTTGTATGATTCAGCATCGCGGAATTATAACGATGAAGTAACACTTCATTTGGACTACCTGAGAACAAATGTGGACCAAACAATAAATGATCTTAATCAAATAGGTGGTGAATTTGGAGGCATCAGATACCATAACTAGGAGGATCTGGGTTCCATATCATAGTGTCTAAAGATTTCAAGATAGCAAAATAACAAGTTGGCTTCAACCCAGAAGGCGGTTATGCTAATATAATCTGATAATTTAGAAACCAACTTTTTGTAGTTTTAAAATAACATTCCTTGAGGTTATTGTCTCATTTCCGCATTTCAAGAACAAGAGAACCCGATATGAACGTAGAACAACAATAATAACTCCGAGAAAATGCAGAGATATAACAGTAAGAGTAAACTAGGTGACGATGAGAACAAAGGGCGAGTGACGCGAGACAAGAAGTAGGGGAAAGGGAGTACTTTTCCCTCTGCGTGGCCGACCCACAGGCGACTTTCGCGCAGGCTGCTTTCTAAATTGTCTGGATATACTTGCAGTAGTGGTATCAACCTCTTAATCTGCGAGATGATAAGATAAAATTGTAGTTAAGGAGAAGAGGCTGAGCAGAACTTTTCAAAAATTTGCAATTCAATTTTGTGTAGCATAACGATCTACGGATTGTCCTTAGAATTTAGAAAACTATTGACCCTTACGATAAGGTCTGGCCTGATTCAGACGTGATCAAAATACCAGATATTCAAAATATGTTTTTCGTAAACTGAAAACGGAAAATGTTTACAAACTTTCAATTTTTCTGGAGACGAATTTGTTATCATTCATCGCCACTGCTTTGATTACATAGGTATCGTTTATAAAATACTAATCGTTTATAGCTCGCTGCCCTCATTCAAGAAATATACGAATTTCTAACAGATATGTTACTATTTCCGCCGAGGTTTAAGGTGTTTTTAAAGATTTTTTTTTGTTATTTGAATCTGTTTAAATATGTATTTTGATATTTTAAGTAATATACCAAATTAAAGCCCTTCTGATTCTAAAGAAAATTACACAAGTTCAACTTTTAAGACAAATAGTTTTCCAGAAAAAGATTGTTGATGATTAAAAAAAAAAAAGGTTTATTTTTTTTAAACAAATAAAAAAAATTACACCGCGTTCAGTACATCGTAAAAACTGAGTTGTTTCTTTGCCAATGAATTTCAGGGAAATGATTTGGCTAAGAACATACACAACGTATTGGTTTCCCTCCCGATTTATGAGGTACCCCATTATTGAGGGTATCTGAGTCCCAAAACGGTGTCCAAATCCCAAGGTAGATTCACTACTGTTAACAGAATAATTAATTTTTCTGTTATAGCCTGTTTCGAACTCAGTATCTAGAGATGAGTAGCACTGGTAGCGTACGTACTGAGGTACCCTGCTCCCTTTTTGGTGTTGTAAAAGTATAATATTTATTTTGAAATATATTATTTAACTTAGTTAACTATTTTTTTAAAGGTGGTGATAGAGGAGAAAGAAAAAAAGGCAATAGGAGGGTTTTATTACCTAAAAATCCTAGTTACTTCCATGGTACAAGGGGCTTTTAGAATAAGAAATTAGTAAATGAAAGAACACTTGGAAAAATTCTTTTAAACATATTCTTTAATAATCCTAATAATTTTATTTTAAAAAATATGTTTCAATAATTTAGGATTTTATAATACTGGATGCGGTGTGTCTATATCTTATTTTAATTTATCATAGTATCCTTTAATAGTACTTCACTTATCCCTGTTGAACAGATCCCTACCTAGGACTCAACTTAGACAAACGTCTTACTTGGAACCCTCACACAAGACTGAAAAGACAAGAAACAGCTCGACGCTTCCGACTACTTCAACACATACTAGACAAACGCTCAAAGCTTCAAATCAATTACAAAAGACTTATTTATGTTACTGTTATAAGACCTATATGGACTTACGGAATTGAACTATGGGGCTCCACCGAACCATCAAATTCCTCTCGTATTCAACCCTTGCAATCCAAAATCCTTCGCAAAATCCTAAACGCTCCTTATTTTGTCACAAATAAAACCATCCATAATGACCTGAACGTTCCATATGTTACCGATTTAGCCCATTCCAGATACCTATCATTCCATAATAAACTCCAGGCCCATCCAAACCCACTAGTTTCCATCCTTGGTTCCAATTCCATCCCGGACAATCCTCCTAGGCGTCTGAAGAGAAGATGGCCTCGAGACCTTCTATAATAGAAATGTAATTAGAGTGCTGCCAATGGGTAGTGCCTCTACACGTCCTTTCATGCATTTATTTATTCATACAGCCCTTGTACTGGATGTATGTATTACAGTTCTACAATTCAATAAAATAATTAAAAAAAAAAAAAAATTTATCATAGTTTTAATTTGACCTAAAATCACTTTTTGTTTCAAGAGGTAACAGTTCAATAAGTGTATCAGGGAGTCATGTTAGTTGAATAAGTATGGGGGAAAGAAATTCGTTGACTGGTAGGTACTAATGTAGGATGGAAATAGTTGGGGGTGCAGTCAAAAATTACACAACAAATAAGTGGAAACCTATTATATTGTATCTGTGCCGACGTTTCGACCTACTTTGTAGGTCATCTTCAGGGCCAATAGTAGTGGCTACTCGGTGCAGAAGGTAACTGGTTACAAAGTTGATCGAAACGTCGGCACACATAAAATATAATAGGTTTCCACTTATTTGTTCTGTAATTATTCACTACACCCCCAACTATTTCCATCCTACATTGAATAAGTATGGATTGAGCTGATAACATCAGTGAATGTATATATCGATATATATTCACTGTACTGATCGTTCATGAACACCTAGGTTTCGGATTTATCCAAATTTTGCAAAAATAATTTTGTCTTATAAGTACTTTACTATAAAAGAAAAGGAATATTTTACAAATTTTTTGTTTTTGTTGTGTACTTTACACTATCCTCCCACTCTCTTCTGGCCTTAAATCATGTTATTATAATTGGTTCTTTGTTTATCTTGATTAGATTTTTTTTTTTTTTTGGATTTAGATCGGATATGAAATTTGTCTTTGTATTATAATTTAAAAAAAATCAACATCATGAATATGGATATAACTCAAATAATTAGTGATTCTTTTAGTATTATCATTATTTCGATGTGTTTATTTTTAAAAGTACCTCAAATTCGTAGTATTATTAGTTTGAAAAATGCCAGGGGAATAAATATTATCGGATTAATCATGGAACTTGGAAGGTAGATTATTAATTTGTTTTAAAACGTTTTTAAGCATGCCTCTAAGTAGAACAATAATTTTATCCGCATCTTTAGTTATTCCCATTAATTGTCAAATGGATTTTTTGGTTCATTGGCACAGTTTCTCTTTAATAATCTTATGAATGTTCTGTTTGCTTTCCTTTGCACAGAAAGTATATAAACTTCTGTGTTGTTCATGTAAAACATTTTTATTACATGTTTACAGATTTTAAAATCGATGCTTATTAGCATATTCATATTATTGTTTGTACAAATGGTAGTTTTTGTTTTCGCTTGACTTACGCTGTTTTATTAGGTTTATCCTGCAAACAATAGCAGCTGTGGATATATGGACTCCAGGGCAAATAAAATAATTTATCTTTATTTATTTAATTAGTTATATAATTTATTAATAACTTTAGTGCTTTATTTATTTTTCCTGAGCACTTATCAAAGTATGTTCCAAACAACAATAATTTTAAATTACTGATTGTGTTAAACTATTAATCTATAACTTAATATTAATTAATAAATGTATAATTATGTTCAATTCAATTACTTTAAAAAAAATTAAAAAGGAAACTGATTAAAATTGTCAAACATATGAAAATAGTATTCTTTAGTTATAAATACCTTGCACAAATTACTAAAGAAATTATAATTAACCTGCATAAATTACTAAAGAAATTATAATTCCCTACTATGAATTGAATCTTAGACCCTTCACCGATGTAAAATCAACAGTATCTAGGGAATAAATTATTTAATTTCATGTTTTTAAAGAAAAATTCTATAAATTAAAAGTTTTAAAATGTCTTAAACTAAACACATTTGTTTAAAAATATTAGAAATAAATTCGTGACAAAACCACAATGGATTTTGTTCTGAATTTTTATATTTTTAATACTGATATTACAGATAATAAAGGATTTTTCATAAAAAGATTAAAACATTTAAAAAAGAAAAGTTTACGTTTAACACAAAAATATCAACAATCACATTGAATTAGATGTAAAGCAAAATGCAGATCTGTATACTGGAAGATATTTGCTAATGATAAACCAGGCTGCTAGTGCTATTATAGCTGTATTTATTTGATTTAAAGAAGATATGAGGCAAGCAGCTCAAAATGTCCCAAGGGCTGGTTGTTGGGTCTGAGCCACTAATGTGGTGGAACTTCTGAAGTGCAAAAACAACTACTCTATTATCTAATTATCCAAAAACAGCTATTTACTTGATAAGTATGAATACAAAAATATTTTATGAAGACTGTAGTTGGAAGAAATAAATATTGTTTGGTTATTAAATATTTTTATTTGAAAACAAAGATATGTCCAGGACCGGGACTCAAGTCCCGGTCCTGAACATCTCTTTTCATTTCAAATAAAAATATTTAAAAATTAATAAAATCAATAACTAATAAAATAAAATATTGTTTGGTTAGTATAAATGCAGTGTTGGGCAAAACAAATCATTTATAATTTATTAAATCTTGTACAATAGATAGTTAAGCTGTGTTTCAATGACCAATTACAAAACTGCTATACTGCCCATACGTCAATAATGTAATCGGGTAGTAACTTCGATTGTGTGATCTTGATATGTATGATGGGGAAAGCCCATCTCGCATTAAATTTTAATTGGTAGTTTCTAATAACTATGTAATCATTTCACAAGAATTGAACATTTAATTTAGTCCATGACCATGTTCCTGTTAATAGATGGTAAATCCAATAAAAACTATTTTTAGATCCTGGTAGTCAAATATATTGAAGCCAAATCTTAGTAACATGGCCTACGAAGGGTCAAATTCTGCCTAGTATAGTAAGGCTGACTTATTTCTTGGTGGATTCACTGTATAAATTTAAATATTTTTCTTTTGCTAAAATTTAATGGAACATTTAGGATAATCGATTCTTTATTTTGTATTGGATCATATTAATAAAAATGATTAAGATGCTAAATTTCCTCGAAAAAATGACAATCTTAATTTTTTATTTAACGGAATATGCTCATATTTTCCTTGATTGCTTTCATTAATAAAGTAAGTCATAATAAAAATATGTGGAAGTGTAATAATGCACTTTTAGGCATCTTATAGCTAGTTATATTGAACTTAAGATTATTTAATAATAAGTGGTTAACAATAGTCATAATATAGTATAAAATATAATAATTATGATAATTTATAATTGTGTACCTCAAGAATTGAAATCATAAGGTGTAATGGAGTATCTGAGATTACTACATAATCTATATTTATATATAAAAATAAAAACAATTATAATAACCCATTTTTCAATTTTTCACTTCAAAAATGTCTGCAGTGGGTCTGAATCTAATATGGAAATATACAATTTTATAAGCGGCCTTCAGAATTAAATTTTAATTCCAAAGTGGCCTGCAAGGTGATTTGGGTGAACCACCCCTAGTTAAAAGCATACTTAAAAATAAGCCAAATAAATTCTTATGCTTACATCTGTACATGAATAGAATGCCCTAAAGCGGTTGCTAAAAAACCTTTGAGATTTACATACGCTTAGAGAATAATGTATTTTATAACAATGACAAATGGAATCATTCATACATGATTATAAAAATTTACTGTCCAATTAATTTATATTGCACATTTATGTGCCATATTTTCTGCAAATTTTTAATATAATTCGAGTCCCATATAATATAAAATGACAAGGCTATTGTCAGCATTAACTCTCAAATTCATATTTTTTCTTCAACTCAATGAAGTGAAGGTCTGGGATTACCACCCCAGCAGGGTTAGACAGTTTGTTTAATGGGTTGATGATGCTAAAAAAAACAATACTGCTTTTTCTACCCACTTTTTGGTCACAAGGAATAGTTTGGTAATTTTAAAATAAGTCCTCCTGATTCATGTGAGTTGTGATCATCTTCCAAGGATCTGTAAATAGTAAAAAAAAATGGGGTAACCCACAGCTCTCTATAGCTCATAAAGATTTAAAGTTGTGGGCTATTCCATTGTTCATTATTAGCAAAAGGATAGGTAAATGATAACAGTATATATAAATCAGAAGAACCATTACTCAACTTATCAAACAGATAATTCCGTGACCATATAATGTACTAGCGACTTGGCACTCCAATGACGGATTCACACGTAATCAAATCGACAATGTGTTAATAAGCAGCCGTCACATCAGTAGTTTGATGGATGTGAGAGTTTTCAGAGGAGCCAACATCGATTCTGATCACTACCTCACGATCGCTAGGTTAAGGGCTAGAATTTCCCTCAGATTTCAGGGGCTAGAATTTCATCAGAAATCAAAGTAGAGCATGATCGGCAAACATCAACACGGAAAAGCTGAAGGATCTCGAGGTTAGCCAACTCTTTACTGACAGCATGAATGCCAAAATTAAAGATTTGTATCAGGCTGATAGCATGGATCAACAATGGCAAACATGTAAAGAAGCCATGGAAGAATTGGCAGTTGGTGTGTTTGGATTCCAAAGACCAACTAAGAAAGTACCCTGGTTTGACGAAGATTGCCAAGAAGTGACCAGCCGGAAGAACCTTGCCTATAAAACAATGTTACAGCGAAGGCATACAAGAAGATCAGTGGAGGAATACAGATCCAGAAGAAAGGAAGAGAAACACACCCACCAGAGGAAAAAGAGGGCTTGGCACCGGGAACGCCTCCAGCGGATGGAAGAACTTCGGACTAATAATGAAATAAGAAAATTTTTCCAAGTAATGAACAACAGCCGACAGACATTCAAACCTAGAATAAATGCCTGTAGAGACAACAAGGGTAACCTCGCCACAAATAGGAGGCAGGTTCTGGAACAGTGTCGGCTTTACTTCGATGTCCTACTTAATGACATGGCTGGAATAGAAAGAGAGGAAATAGAGATGCCCCCAGGGGAGTAGAGCCTCCTGATATGGACGATGTTTATGAAGCTGTGGAAGAGCTCAAAAATAATAAAGCCCCGGGACCAGATGGACTCTCCCCTGAACTTTTTAAGTATGGAGGAGAAGAATTAGTCAAAGTCCTCTATAATGGATATCTGGAGGATGGAGGAAATCCCTTGTGAGTGGCGCAAAGCAGTTATATGCCCGATTTACAAGAAGGGGGATGTGCTTGATTGCCATAATTATCGTGGTCTATCCCTCTTACCATGTGCTTATAAGGTGTTCTCTCGGATACTTTATAAAAAACTGCTTACTTTTGCCGAGCAGAATATAGGAAAGTACCAGCTGGGCTTCATGAGAGGAAAGTCTACCATGGATCAGATATTCTCCATTAGAAGCATTCTGGGGAGGTGCAGGGGGTATAATATCCATACACACCACGTGTTCATTGACTGCCGAATGGCCTGTGATAGTATAAAGAGGAACGAGCTGTACAAGGAGCTGCTGGAAATGGGAATACCAACGAAGCTGATACGGCTGATTAGGGCTACAATGAAGAAGGTGCAATGCACAGTGCGTGTTCAAGGTGACCTGACTGAAAGCTTCGAAACTCACAAAGGGCTGAGACAGGGTGATTGCCTCGCATGCCTTCTCTTCAATTTGGCCTTTGAAAGTGCAGTGCGGAAATCTGGAATACAAATTGGGGGAACTATATTCAATAGATCTTCTATGATTTTGGCCTTTGCTGATGACATAGATATTGTGGCAAGAACCCCTACATATTAAGAAAATGGTTTAATCAGTCTCCAGATAGCAGCAGCTAGATTGGGTTTAGAGGTCAATGAATCTAAAACCAAATATATGCATGCAGGCCCACAACTGAATGTGCATGAACCATCACATTTTATGGCTCGAGGCTTTAAATTTGAAAGGGTGAAGGAACTTGTGTATCTTGGATCGCAGGTGAACGTGGATAATGAGATAAAAGCAGAAATCCATCGCAGAATTATGTCTTCAAATAAATGTTATTTCGGGTTACTGAAGCATATTAGCAGCAGGGCTATTTCACAAAACACAAAGGTGCATTTGTATAAGACCCTAGTGAGACCAGTTCTTACTTATGCCTCCGAATGCTGGACATTACCCAGTTTACAGGAAGCCCTTCTCTTAAGGTTCGAGAGGAAAATTTTGAGGAGAATTTATGGCCCAATCTGCACCAATGGGATCTGGAGGATAAGGACAAACGCTGAGCTAACAAGACTCTACAAGAGCCCAGATATTTTAAAGGTAATCAAAGTAGGCCGGCTTCGATGGGCAGGTCATATAACAAGAATGTCCAAGGATCAGATTCCTAATATGGTCCTAGACTAAAGGATTTATGTGACAAGAATAGTGGGAAGACCTCGGCTCCGATCGATCGATGGCGGATGCCAGGTCCATCTTGGGAATCCGCAATTGGAGAGCAATAGCAACCAATAGAGAAGACTGGCAACCAAGTTGCAGGAGGCCTTGACTCTACAGGAGCGCCTATGATGATATAATGTACTATAGTGTGGTCCTTAAAAAAAAAAAAAAAAAAAGCTTGAGAACTGATTGTGAATGGTGACAAGACACACAATTAAGAAGCAGCTGCCCATCCTGACTCCACCTTTTTTTAAGATTTTACCCTAATCATATTTTATATTATATCAAAAGTACTTAAAAGAAAATTAATTTTAGTTATATTATATTTTATTCTGTTTCAGCTATACAACAACTGCATTATACAACTATGTCAACAAATATTCTCCTCTTTCTTATATGGAATATCCTGTCTTGATAGCACAGGAATATGTGTTGATTTATCTGGTGTTGTTTTATCAAAATTTGATTGGTACTAAAGTAATTATCAGTACAATTTTATATTTTGGTCTCACAATATCCTTTATAATGAGAGTACTAGAGCCAAGTATCTTAACACTTATAATAGTAAGTAAATAAATATTTCATAGTAAAAAAGTTATAATGTATGGAACCTAAACTTATTTCATTTTGAAATTATTTATAGCCATTTTGTACTCCTGTTTCTTTATCAAGCAAGGCAATCCAGCTATGGGAAATATTGAGCAAACAAAATGCGGATTCAGTTAGTGTAACTACATGGGTTATATCAGCCTTAACAAACGGCAGTAAGTAATGTCAATGGTATAAAAATAAATTAAAAAAATCATTAGGTAATAAAGGTTTAATAATTTTCTACAAATTATTATATTAAACTATTTGACCCTAGTAACATTCTATACTTATTCAGTAGATATTTGCTTATAATAAAGTAAAGAGGAGCTTATACAAATAATTTTCAATACAATATTAGATCCTAAATGTTATTTGGAAGAGCTTTAAATGTCTGTGTTGTTAGCTCCTTAATACTAATTGAACTGGTTCTGATTGTTTTTTTTTAAACAAACTCTGACATTAATCTTTTTGTCCCTCCAGTGTACTACTTCGAGTAGGAGGAAAGATTCATTTTGAGGGACCAGGTGGGAAATGAACCCACAAATTCTCAAACAAGAACTTTCACAGCTTAAATATTTATTTCTAACTCCATTTTGTCATAACATGAATGAAAATTGAAAATAACAACTGGATCAGTACATTCTTTTGTATGTTAGAGAATCAAAACTACGATACATTCATGATATTTTACTCTAGAGAGATCTAATCATAATAGTTTTTCTTTTTTAACAATACCACCCATTTTGAACTCTTTTATTGCTGTTTGTAATTTTTCTTTTTAAGTAGAAAAGAGAATTTTCTACTTATTAATGCTGGTCCATATTTCAGTATAATAATTCATAACATTTATTAACAATAGCTATTCATGATACTCTAGTTTTTTGTCTTTTCTAGACAATGGACATAGATTTTGAGATTCACTAGTAAATCAGTCCCAGAAATGTGATAAAATCAAAATTATATTTATAAAATATAATATATATTTGAATTTATGTAAATTTTTACACATGAAGTATATATGATACAAGAATTAATATAAACTTTTTACAGGTCGCATTTACACAATATTAATGGACTCAAAAGATATTATGCTCTTGACAAACTTCGTACTTTCAACAGTCATGAGTGGAAGCATCGCAATTACTGCTTACATAATGCAGAACAAAAAGAAACAGGCTTAAATTAAATAATACAAATACACTTTATGAAGATTGTGTGTATTTACAAGATTGTAGGAATGCAAGATATAAAAATAAACAAAACAGTAATTTTACAGTACAATGAATAATAATAATTCATCATCAGATACATATTTGCCGTTTACAAGGTGGTTGGTAGTTCAATTTAGATACTTCTGAAAAGGTTGGATTAGAAGACTTGAATGGAGTTCTTTTGGGAGGCGATGGGATTTTATAACAATCTCTACATACCGCCATATACTTGTCTAACCCACCAACAACTTCAATCTGAAAATGTTGTTATTATAATTAGAGATAATTGTAATTAGGCTATAAGAAATGTAATAAATCAAACTGTTAAGTGTATATCAATTATTGAGATTTAGCTTCCGTTTTTAATTGATTACATATTGTATTATATAAATCAAATTAAGAAAGTGTTTAAAAAATAATATAAAAGATTAAACTCTGTATGTAGATTAGTGTAGTAATAATATTTTTCTAAAAAGAAGTTAAGCTACAACTATTGTTATAATTTCAACTGTTTAAATTAAAAATTAATGATACAAAATCAGCAACTTTGTTCAATTTTAATTGATACAAATGATAGTTTTAACAACTCCTTTATTAAATACTATTCTAGCTTTAATGCTTGGATTTGTAATGAATTCCATGTTGCCAATACAAGCTGTTGATGATATTAGGGCCATTATATTTTTTAGTATTATAACAGTATTAGGATAGGTTTTAGTATTACAGTGTTGCCGATCCAATTTTTATCTATGTCGAATAATAATAAATCACACATTTAAAAAAACAAAAATAAATAATTTTTTTTTTACATCACAAATTAATTTATTACCTCATCTTCTCCTGATATCCTTTTTGTAAATGATGCATTCTTACCACACGACATACAAATAGCAGAAAGCTTATCAACATTATTTGCAAATGGGACTAAAGCCAAAATACTCTCAAAACCAGTTCGTAAATAAGTTGCGTCTAGTCCTGCTACGATCAATATTTTTCCTTTCTTCAAATATTCATTACAAAATGGAAAAATATCGGAAAACTGAAACAAAAAAATAATTTAAAATTACAGGAATAAAAAGGCTCCATGCTGAAAGGAATTGAGAAACTAGGAAGAGAAAAAAAATGTATTAAGTAACGTGTTTTTAGTAAAATAGTTTTAAATGCACAATATCATAGCAAAATCATTTTTAGAAGCAGCCAGTGATATAATTATTATCATTATATGATTACAAAATGATATTTAATATCTACGAACATAATTTGCAACCTCTACTAGTGGGGTGCAAATGCCCTTCTCACACCCGCCAAATTAATTCAGGCATAATTATAGCCATGTACTACAATAACATATTTATAGCCACAATGAGGACAAAATGTGAGTTAGGTAGCGGAGGAAAGGACGTGGTTACCATGTGACGTGGCATCTTCTGTGTAGGTCGTTTTTTAAATTGTCAGGCTGTATGTCCCAAACAAGCTCCAGTTGAACAGAGACAGAGATGGTTGCCAATTATCTAAACCAGCTTATCTAACCCTATCCAATCTTAAAGAATGCACAAGCTGGCTTCCCCAGATATTGGTGTACTATAAAATGTACAACTAACTTAAGGAAGTCAAAGATGTTAACCAGGGACCACTGTCTACACTAGCAGTTTTGGAAAATAACTACAAGCTAGACACGTAGATGAATATCTCTGGTTCTCAATTCAAATGGATCAAGTCTTCTGTAGAGCACATATCAACCCCAGTGAACTAACCCATAGACCTTCTAAATTCTATATTAAAACTGAAGGCGTGGTGAATGGTACTGTGCTTAAAATCATGATTGATAGCATTATAAATTCAATGAAAGAAGTATAATGAGTTAAAAGTCTTTCATTGCAGGCGATGTTATTATGATGGCTACAAACAGAAAAGTGAATATACTGAAAGGATTGCTGAATCTTAAATTAGTATCACCACATAATGATACAAGTAAATACTGCAAAAAAAAAAACAACAACTAATCACCGATTATTCACACTACCAAGATAATCACAGATAACCAGTATGACATACAAGGGTAAAAAACAAGAAGAAAACATTTCCAAATGCTTGGAAATTACTCAGGATAGCTGACTAATATGAAAGCCAAATTTTGAACAAAATTCTCTTACATTTTCAATTACTCAATAATAAAAAGAAAATAAATATTAATCAAGAGAGGTTTTCGTAATAAATATTACATAAACCAACTTAATTAACTAATATCTTAAATGAATTTGATAACTTAAAAAAAAAAATTGATCACTTACAAATTGGCCTTCATCAATGCCAATTACATCATATTGTTCAACATTTTCAATATGATAAAGTTCATGACAATTAATAGCCGTCATTCTCTTTCCATCATGCGTCATAATCAAATCATTGGAATAACGATTATCAGCATCATATTTAATAAGAGCACAATTGTAGCTACAAAGTCTGTATTTTCTTATCCTTCTGATTAATTCTGAAGATTTACCCGAAAACATGGGTCCAATGATAAGCTGAAAATAAAGTATACATGTAAAATGATTCAAAGATAGAAAAAGATAAACTATTTATGGTCACACTCTACATTATAATAAAATTACACATTTAGGGTTTCCATCATGTATAAGATATCGATTCTCTGATTTATGAAATCTTGGACTCTTTTCAATTGTTAAATAGATCATTTATAACGTTTACGTAGTACACATTAGTATTTTTTCCCATTAAATTATTGCTTATGCTTTTGTATGAAGCCATAAAAATATTTTTGACCAAACATAATATCAAGAATTAATTATTAAAACACAATTTATAGCAACACAGATCAAACTTTTAAATTCTTGATAAAAAGTGATAAGGATAAACACATTTTTTAAACATCATATTTCACATCAAAACAACATCAGAACCTTCATGGAATTCGCTCTAGTATTTAATAGTGAAACTTACATCTAATTGTCCAAATTTTGAAGTATGTTTCTCCATCTCAAAGATTATAAAATAAATGCAGATTGTATTTACTTAAAATTTCTTACAATACTAAAATTTGTGGGGTCAAACTTATAATGAACTCTAAACCTAGAAAAGCTTTCAACAATACTCAATTAAACTGTATTCTTTTACGTATAGAGAAATAAATTATATGAGTTAAATGAGCGGTGTTGATGTTTACATAACCTTTTACACATATTAAACCGCTCAAATCTAAGAGATCCCTGCTGATTAAATATATCGATTTATCGTTCCTTATAGTTCGTCCGAGTTATCAGTGCATGGCAATTACCTATAGCTTATGTTTAATAAATAACACATTTATAAAAAAATAATAATATTTTTGACCGAAGTTTTGCAATAGGTTTACCCACGTCTCATTGTCTTATATTCGAAGTATTTCTTAAGAATTATCGAACGATGTTTCAATTATTGTATAGATACCTATTCCTTTAACTTTCGCTCAATGACCAGCTAAAATTCAAAAGGCTTAGGATATCTTATACCAGTAATCATCAATTACATTTGGTCAGGGTCCGTTTTGGATTTTCTAAAGTCCACCGCGGGCTGAACAGTTCTCCTTGCTATCTCCGTGCTTTAAATAATAGTGCTGGGCCAGAAATCACGAACTGTTACTTTTTCACTGTTACTCAAAAGTCACAGGTCTACCTGTGATTACAAATTCATCAGTAGCAGCTCCAAACTGTTCTTCACATTGATTGGCGATAGAACCGAACGGAATTGAAGCGTGATTGTTATTGTGACTACAGTAACAGTTCTAAACTGTTCTTGGCATATGGGATCTGGTAGTCGGCGAACGGAATTAAAGCGTGATTGTGACTACTGTGTGTAGTACACTCTTTTCACCTGAATAGACTGCTGTCTATTCAGGTGAAAAGAGTGATCACTGTTGTTAGGGCGCCGTAAGGGTAACAGGGATTGCACTCTTGGAAAACCTTTTTCTACAGTAATAAACTCTGATAGGCTGCTGCCTTAATTTGACTCAATTAATGTTATTGTAGAAAATTAACTGCACAGTAATAAATTTAAATTATATTTGAATGATTAAATAATAGGGAAAGTCAGATATTTATTTACAGCTTTTTTATTGTAAAGTATAAATATTTACTTGTAAATTACCTATACAAAAAATAATGGTAGTACAAGCAGGTACTACTATGTAGGGGAGGCACGTGCCCCCCCCCCCTCAGACGGTTTTTTTTTGTACTGAGGAGAATCCAGTACTATATAGGCAAATTAAAAGATCATAGTTGTTAAAATATATGAATAAAATAATAGATAGAACATGAGTGAAACTATCGTTTTGATATTTTAATAAACCTTTGAAACCTTTCTATAAATACTACTAGTTTATTTCTAAGTTATTGTTGATTTTTAATATAAAGAAAAAAAATTTCGCTCCTGGGGACCGTATTCGAAAAAAATCTTCGTCTTGAATTTATAACAATTCATCTATAAACTTTACTTATGATTTCGTATAAAACGTTAATAATAGCAACGAATGATACTTATCTTTCGTATATTTATTTAACGTCACTTTATGCTACTATGGCTAAACTGACGATATTACAGTGGGAATCCTCAATGTTGCCTATCCAGTTATAATTAGAATTGCGAAATGTCAGGTGTTGAATAGAGTTACAGTATTCCTAACTTCTTAGTAGTCAGCATTAAAAACGTACTTAATACCTCCTCCTTCTTGATGTGTACATTTAATGTAAGATCGAGAGTATAGAAAAAGAGAAAGCCAGGAAGGAGATAGTATATTGTAGTGTACAGTGTTTGTTGTTTATTCGTTTTTAAAGGTGTAAAACCGCAAGGCCTTTGCTCCGTGTAGATAAATGACACACTCACAACCACATTCACAAAAACACTCAGACACAAAACATTCAGTAGTGAAGAGTTGTTTTGTCAGTATGATATTTGGATATATAATTATGTGTTAGTCTAAACTCGTTGGCTAATCTTGTTTTGATGGGATCTTAATATAAGCCATGGAAATCTCATTCAATACGACAATAAATAATTTTTGTCTTGTACTCTAAGCCTCTGTTAATTGGCAATTCGATAAGATACTCAATATGCATCTACATTTCACTGTATCTCATCGCTGCTTCAAGAAAAACTTGAAGAGGTCTTAATTAGCTTACTGATCGAAAGAGCACACTGCTTCTAGTTCTTTGGTAGACTCGCTGACCGCAGGAATTTGTCATCTCAATGGACTTGATGAAAAAAGGTGTCCAGAAAGTAGACAACAGGCTGACAAATGTAAGATAGAAAGCCAAACCTATTGCTAATTAGTTTTATTTACTTTAATTATAATAAACATTTTAGAGGGAGAAAACGGTCCGGGTAGAGGTAAAAGAGCTGGTTAAGTCGATCATTTGTCCAAAATGAGTTCCTTGTACTTAGGAAAGCGGAATTGTGTTATTTTCGTAGTTAATAAGTAGCTAGGGTAGGCATTGGCTTGGAATAGAGTTATTGCTTGTATTAAAACTCCATTTCAAACCTAAAACTAAAAAAAATGACACGATTCCGCAACCCTCAATACAGGTAAATCTCTCTGGAAAAAATAGAATTCACCAGGGCTGCAACTGTATTAATAATAATAGTGATAAGATAATTAAATAGATCAAAAGATTGATATAATAATCTATTACTAAATGATAATTTAGTAATATTTGGTGCGGTAAATGAAGAATTTGATTTAGAAACATTCTTCCGACCACCGATTTATTATTTAAAAAGTACATAAACAAGTCAAGCGTTTTCCTCATCAGATAATTTTTAAATCATCATCGAAAGTGAAAAAAAATTCTTAGTTTGCCAATTTTTTCCTATTAACTGGAATTGCGCCTGAATACGAAGTGCTATCTATATCTCTTTTTGAATGCATCCGGTATGGAAGTTCTTGGAAAGATTTGAGTTTCTTCTTTCTGTGCACTTAAATATTACTTAAAAAAGTTGGAGTAAACAAATGTGATAGAAAAGTAATAATGCAATAAATTGTATAAATAATAAAATGTAAAAAAAAGTAAACAGTAATGTTTTTTTGTTTTTGTTTTTTTAGTCTAACCAATGAAGCAATTGTTATCATCCTTACGATAAGCTTATAAAATGTTACGATTAGCTTATAAATTTACTTAAAAGGTAAACCTTTTTCGCCTGTTATACAATGATCATTGGAAGGGTTACACAACATTGACATCGTTTATCCAGCAACACAATAGTTTTTATTTATACTTTTTTGAAAAAATAGACTATTGCCTCGGGTTCGAATGCAGAGACGGGGGTGAAAGTTCGTACGTTGAAAACTTTTTGAGTAAATCTAGCTGAAATTCAGTATGCACGGTTTTTCCGAGGCAGGATAAGACCATAAAAGTGGAAAAAATATCATTCGAAATTTCGGTATGTTTACTTAAAATTTCATGGCTTTTAAAGAATAGCATACTCCTTGTAGGAGTCTCACTAAATTAACTTAGAGGTTGAAATTTAGTATGTAAATTGTGTTTGAGGGAAATGCCTTTTGGGGTGGCCGTCTCAACTGTTTCCTCCTGCGCCACATTCAGGTTTTTTTTAAGGTTTTGCGAATCCCCCCTCCTCCCAATAAAATAAAATCACCATTAAAACAAAATATTCATCAAACTTTGTCTTATTTAAAAATCTTAATAATGGGGTTGGAATCCGTTGGGTGTACATTTAAAAATATACATAAAATGTTCTTAGATATATAAGAATGATAATAATATATATAAGAAAGATCATTATAGAAATACTGTGTGAAATAATTGCATTCTAGTAAGATTATTAAGTTTATAAAAAATAATCGACAATTATTCGCAAAAATACTGCATACAGAATTGTTGCAATGATTCACTACCTTAACATGTGTTAAACAATTCTGGCTTGAGGAAGGTATTCTTATCAAATGCAGAAGTACATATGTATCTTTGAAGTTCCATGTGTTTGGGAATCCCGAATTTTATTCGGTTATTTTCGCCAATGAGCCTTCTGTGTAACAATTATATTTTAAACTTCTTATTTATTCGATTTTTAAAACATTTCCTACATATAATAATACACATCCGAATTCCATTTTTGTTCAAATCAAATCCAATCATGCAGTAGATGGCCTTATACTATCTACTCTAATAAATGGATTGAAGGTCTGGGGAAAGGAATAAAGATGAGATATGGATCAAAGAAAGAAATTTATGATATTTGTGTGGTCCAAAGAACTTACTCACCTTCGATCACTGAATAAAATGACGACCATTCTCGGCAAACATTATCTACTTACTTACTGCTTCTATTAGGTTTCACAAGGAGTGCGACAAAATGACATGTCCTTACATTGCAGCGTTTTTAGATATGCAGGTAAAATGTTGAACATCCACTTAACATTTTATGTAAATGAGTCAATATTAATAATTAAATCTATTCCTTATGCGGTCTATTTATTGAGGGAATTCAATATGCAGAAATTACTGAGTTGGTTGGGCAGGAGCTAGATGGGAAGGGACACTTTAGGATTACTTATAATTAATGATGTGGAGCAAAGTTATTGCCACAAATCTAAAATAAATGCTACAAAAAATAGGTCCAATATAAAGATAATGATATGTATGTAGGTAAATACATACATACACTCTAATTCGTCTCATGTTTGAAATGAAAAATTGACTACCATGAGAGATTGTTGGGCATAGAGGTGGATTTACACTATTGCCACCTATAGACTAATACATCTTGAATGATAATAGTTGACCTTGTATATATAAGTGAAAGAAAATGGTCCTGGTGGAGGTCATTAAATTTCTCCCGAATTTGAAGAAGTTTATTGACCTCCTTTTTCCTTTACTTATAGACTAATACCATTCTTTCATAATGTAAATTATATTTTTTTGTGATTTCCTTAAATCCGGAGGTAGTTATGGAAATGACTTATCTTAATACAATAAGGTAAAAATTTGTCACACAAGAATGTTTGTCTCTATTGGCTGAAAACCACATATCCCCCTTCTGAATTCGCCTATACTGGTAAAATATACTATAAGTGGGGTAGAGGTGCAATTGGTGAATTCCCAGTCTGATTTGTCACACATTAAATAAGAGCAGTTTAGGTGTAACAGTGCCAAAAGACAAATGAAAAATAATTTTTTTCACACAATAGTTTAGGCCACAAATTATTCCTTTGAATTGCCTCATCCCTTTTTATTTCTGTTTTATTGTTATGATAGGTCTCCAGGGAAAGTATAACTATTTATTTAAGACTTTTATGGCACTATTTTTGTGGATAGTGTCGAATATCGAATCTAAAAACTGTACACAAAAAAATAATTATGTTATGAAATGTTCATTAGGATTAAGGCTAAAGAAAATGCTGCTTACAGTTCCTTCAAGCTATAGTTCATAAAAGAAAATAAACTGGGAAATCTTTCTCCTAGTATCTGGGATTACATGTCTGGGAGGCATATGACCAGTATTGGTGTTATTTTTTGGTCAAAATTTTATAAGTATTCCTTGAAATTAAATTAATTGAAAAATTCAATAATTCTAAAAACTAAATAAAAATATTATTTATTATTAATGATTAGATATCTTGGGACATAAATGCCAAAGTTATTTTACAAAACAAAGTAAGAAGGTTTTAATAGAAAAACGTTGATATTGGGATTTGGATGATTTAAAAAAAAAAGTATTACACTGTGTGTCAAATAATATGTTTTATAATTGTGTCAGCAGAAATCTCAGGGGAAGTACAAAGTTATCTACAGATTTGAATATAAATATGACCAGATGCATAATTCTTCACATCACCGACATAATTTGGTTTGATGAGGCAATGCTGTTCTTCCTACATGGAGAGATTTTCATTGGTCTGCATTCCTTCAATGGCGCATTTTTGTTGTTTATTATTATCCAAAGTTAACCCCTTTTTCTAATTCATTGGATGATTTCTCAGTATTTATTTTTCTGCTGTAGAACTTGTTTTTTTGTTTAGAGGGTGGCAACTTTTCTCCAAGTAGGTAATAAGGACTATTTTTTGCCCTTTCAAAGCACCTGCTATAATTTAAATCCATGGCCCTGATTGTCAAAGGTATGTCATGAATACAAATATTCGTTGGTGGAGCTTTGCTAGAAAGGTCATTATACAACTCCTCACTATATTCTTTCCAGTTTCTACTTGTTAAAAACTGTTCAAAAACTTCTTTGAGTGATGGGTAAACAGTATTTAAGAATAATATTATTTTTTCCCAAATGTTGTCAAGCACAAAATGTTGAATCACTATATGCCTAGGGATAACAAGACACTTCGTTCCTTTATGAGCTAGTATTGTATGTTTGCATAGCTCTTCACCTGGAATAGGTAGAAAGAACAAGGTATGTAACAATTATCGAATAATAATACCTTATTTTTTATAATGGTAATTCTGATAATATAAAATGGAAAATATACCCAATCCAAATGTTGCTCCATCTCTTAAATGACAAGTTTGCATAAAAATAGATTCCAAGTTTTTTTTCGAATCTGTAGTTGCATTTTGATCTTTATAAAGTCTATACCATATTTTGGTCGGATTTCTTTTGCCTTTGCATCTTTGAACCAATAGTCTTTGAATCACTGTTACGTTTCCTTCGAGAACGAAGTGTGTGACATCTACATTTGCATCATCTTTCACTAAAACATGAAGTAGAATAATTATTAATTAATAAATTTATTGCCAATCAAACAAACATGATAATTGATTTTATAAGTTCTGAAAATTAGAATAACTGAGGATTACATAGAGCAAACCCCAATAACATAGAATAATTTATTAGGAAAAATATTGTTGGAGATAATATTCAAATTATATATATATACCTTAAGTCTAGAACAAATGACTAAGAAAAATAATTTTCCTGTGGAAGCTATCTCTTCCTAAAATGTTTCCTTTGTTGTTTTTCTAATTTTTCTTTCTAGAACTCTAATATACCTAAGTAAGAAAATGACGTAGTTCACTACTTAGATATAGTCTCTGACATATATATCAATACGAATAAAGTGAATATCAATACCACCCATTATCCAGTCCAATTCTATACATTCATTTCCTTTCTATTCACCAAGATGCTTGAAATGATGGGAAAGCTGCAAGGCGACATTGAGAGTTTAAATTTAAGGCATCAAACAACAGACTCAGTTTGTTGTAGAAAAAACCAAGCCCATTCTTAATGGATCCAATTATCTTCTAAATTCATTTTTTCATTATCTCAAACTCTACTTCAATAACATTTTTTTCTTATTATGACTATTTGTATTTATTAGAGTTTAAATACCTAATATGCTCTTAATAATACAAAATAAAGATAAAGATTACCAATGTATTTTGACTAAATTGGAAAGGTCAAGATTCATTTAGTGGAACTGTCACCATAGCGGATTGGAAACAGCATCTGTAGTATGTATGAATGAGATTGAACTCATTAATTTTTGGAAAATTAGATTCATCTTTTAGATCTCCAAGTGCTTCAGATTTTTCAGGTTGGTTTGTCGAATTTATCCATTTTTTTATATGCCAATATTTCCTAGGTGTCTTCCAATCCTTTAGGATTAAAACAAAATAAATTATTCAGTATGTTATTCCGTCCATTTAATAAATACCAGATCGAGCCTTTAAACCTGTACATCCCTTCTTTTTAAACTTCTTCCTTTAAGGATTTTTTATTATTCATGTCCCTTCCTTTGGGGATTGCCTACCCATATTCATGGGTTAAATTTTTCCTACACCACTTTATCTAAAAAGCATTTATTTTTCCATTTCCTTAATCTTAAAACATCTACAAACATGTGAAAATAATATTTAATGTATTTCTTATATTATTTATGGCTTTCTTTTTTAAAATTTAAGTAGACAGACAAATTTTAATACAATTACACATTTCTGTTATTCTTAGAGAACTAGATGACTCAAAACAGTTAATTAATAAAATTGATTTTCCTTTTATAATAATACTTTTTATTTATGATATTAGTAAAAATTGTAATAATAACTTTTTTACTAATGTATCTGTCTATACTTGAGTGAATAAAACAAGATTAGTTTTTGAATATTCATCACTGATTATGGAGAAAAAAAAGAATCCATTGACGCATAAATTGTGTTATGAAAATATCAATGTGATGGCTAACTTTGAAGCATTAAGAGTTGCTCTGATAGAAATCACAGATAGAAAATTTTACAAAGGTTTAGCCAGTCACAAAATATATTCAAAAACTTATTACCTAACTGCTATACTGTTTGTATGTTATTATAAAAACATGAGGGCAACTTTTTATCAGTTCAGATTTTATAGACATTTACTGCTTTTAATTATTTTTAAATTTAAATTTTTAGTTTAAATAATACTCCTTTATTGTTTTTTTCTGATCTTGGTTATTTATTTCCAATCATGTTGGATGTATTCATTATTAGATGATTATAAACTAAAACAAATAAGAGACGTTAACAGTATTTATTAATAATCAATTAATGAGAATGCGACTTACCACGGACAATTTCATTTTCACCATAGTTAATAATGACAGAATGAACACAACATTGGTTTATTTTGTCTTCAGGCCAGCTATTAAAGTAGGGAAATTTCATCATTGCAGCCTTTATCTCTTCTCGTTGTTTTTTAATCGATTCTTGTAGAAGTGATCCAAGGGTTTCATTCTTTTTCTTTATAAAACGTGACTTTACTGCTTTTCGGAACATTGTTGATTACCTCTGGTGGCTAGTGAGCCAGGACTTGTTAAATCAATAAAGGAGGTTACCATGTAATACTTCTATATTACTCTTTTTTTATGTAATAAAATCTTGCAATTTGGATTTTTTATGCTATAAATTACTTATATTTGCAAATAAATGTATGTATGTCTGTATTTATATTTGTAAATTTTAAACATACTATATTTTACATATTATTTTATTATAAAAAAATAAAAGCTGCTATTCCTCCTTTTGCATTCTAGAAAACCATTCCGTGACTTATGAGTTCAACAGTGCCCTTAAAAGAGTATTGCTAAATTGACTGCTTATAAAATTAAAGTCATTTTCTCATCAGCTTCTCTTACCTTCATAGCTTACATATATCGTCTTATTACTTATCCTTCTTTCTTTTCTTTCCAACAGTTTTTTCTCTGTCCAGCATGACTGTAATAATTTTTTATCCACCTAGTAAGGGCCAGGGTATTGTAGAGATCAATTATTGCACCTTTATTGTAAATTACATAGATGTATAAACTAAAATTTTCTGGTAAACACATTAATAGGAGCTTGAGGATAACAAGGATAAAGATTTATAATGTTAAAGATAACATACAAGCAGATATCATCCAGGCTTCAATGATTCTTTGACATAGTTTACAACAATTATAAAACTTACTTGTTTAAAAAAAATTAAAAAATCATGCCAACATGCGCTCCCTTTTACATTAACTAAGAACACCTACGACTAGAAAGAAAGAATGTGTTGAGGACCATATATTAAAAACATACATCTCATCCTATGCAATCAACTTGGGCTTCTGTATTCTTTTTTGCAGTATAGATTAACGCTAAATATCAGAGAAGGAATAACCATTTAAGATTTCACAATTTTATGGAATGACAGAAAAAAAAATCAGATTAAATAAAATACTTCTCAACTCAGGTATATAACTAATAAAAACTTTCACATTCACCAATCCATGTTACAAGAATGGATTGGATTTCATGTATGAATTATAATGACAAACTTCACAGACACCTGGTGCGGTTTTAAAAAAATTAAATAGTCATGAGGAGTGCCGACAGAAGTGAAAATTATAGACTTTGGAATAACTGTGTTCTTTTTTGAATTTATAAATCAATTATTATCGGAATTATTTAAACTTCAAATTTGTAAATTCAAATTATTAACATTAATCTGGTTTTTACATTTATTGGCACTCCGAACAATAGTTATATACATTTTCTATTAGTTTATTTATTAATAAAAAAATATGATGGGCTGCACAATAAAAGCTCGATAAAATATATCAACAATTCAATTGAAACAATAATAAATATAGTGTTGAAGTAATTCCTCTTTTGTATATAATCTATATTGATTATTAAGTGTTGATTTATAGACAGACAAAACTGTAAAGGGACTGTTGAGATCATGACTTTGACTCCATTTTGTGTTCGGAAATTGTGTGAGTTGACGTGTAACTTTAATTCCTGTGAATCTATCTATTATCTATCTATGTGAATCTATCTATCATGAGTTACACGGTTCACCTAGCCGCCTCTCCTTCTATTTGCCCCGAAGGTGACCTACAAAGTAGGTCGAAATGTCGGCATTAATAAATAATAAGTCTTCACTTATTTGGTATTATTTTTGACTACACCTGCCAACTATTTCCATCCTCCATTAGATCTTCCAGTCAACTATATTTCTCTCTAACATAAAATGGAAAAATTTGTTATATTTAACCCAACAGTTTTAAGACATTCACATTAAAATAAATATTGATTTTGTTCCAGTTACATGAGATTTTTTGAAAGGGTGTCTAATAACTTTAAGTTGCTTTCGACTTCGGAGAAATGTTTACGGCATGTTAGTTTTCCCAAACGGCTTCGTTTCGACTAGCCACGTCTAACCGCTTTTATTCCTTCACTAAATTAGCTTTACGCGCCAATAGTTTTTTCTAAGTCACAAACTTAAGTGGTCTTCATTTAAAAATCTAAACTTTTCCCCGCTGTCACTGTAGGATGTTACGATTTGCTGATTGTCACTTTTTTTTTTTTTTCCAATATTCAAATGTTAAGATGATAATAATTATTTTAGATTCGTGGTTCTTGCAAATTCTAATGAGATTATTAATCTAATAATATCAGAGCGTTGTTTACAAAATAATAAAACGGCTTTGGTGAGATATGTCAAAATTTTCAATAATTTTCTATGCGATGTATGGTCTTAAAAACCATTCTAATGGTTTATCCAGCATATGTAAAGTAAATAATATCAATTAGGGAAAAATCTGACGGTTAAACATGATCTCCGCCAAAACAATTTCTTGCACAACCATTGGAAATCAAAACGATAAGGTTTTCATCACATGCTGAACTCAAGCTTAATCACTGGCTGTAGTTTCTTTAATTTTTATGATTTAGATATTAATATTTAGCTCTACTGCAGCTGTTCAATTTCTGTTTTGATGAAAGTAAGGTTCCAGAGAGTTTTGGAAAATCAATCATCTTCCCTCTCCATAAAAAAGGTGAGCTTGGCGAAGTGACAAATTACAGGGGTATTTCTTTTTTAGATTCCATTTCGAAGATATATTCTGGGATGCTAGCAGTAAGACTTACAAACTGGTTGGAAGAAAGAAATGTATTGATAGAAGGCCAAGCAGGTTTCAGAAAGGGCCGCTCAGTTGTTGACAATTTGTTTATTTTAAGCAATTTAATAGAGTACAGGTGGCATTTAGGGAAAAATAAAATCTATTGTTTTTTTGTCGACTTCAAGGCAGCGTTTGACTCTGTGGACAGGAAGGCGTTAATTTACAAAATGTACGAAATGGGTTTGTCAACTAAGTTCACTAACGCTATAAAAAGTCTTTACGAAAACACGGAGGCAGTGGTCTGGACAAAAGATGGAGTTACGGAGTCATTCAAGACGGGGATGGGGGTCAAGCAGGGATGTGTACTGAGTCCATACCTGTTTACTCTTTTCATAAATGATTTAGCGGAGAATCTCGGGGGAGGAGTCATAGTGGGGCATAAGAAAGTGAATATGTTGGCTTATGCTGACGATATTGTCCTAATATCAGATAATCCGGTTGGTTTGCAGTACATGATAGGCAATTTAGAAATCTATTGTAAAACATGGAATTTGTTTGTAAATCTGGACAAATCAAAAATTATAGTATTTAAGAAGAATAATAGAGGCAAAATGTGTACAAAAAAAGAGAAATGGTTCCTAAATAATGAGCAAATTGAATGTGTGAAATCATACAAATATCTAGGGGTGGTGATGTGCAATAACTTAAAAATGAAATATGACATTAAAGAAAAAGTAAGTAAGGCAAAAGTTGGGATTAATATGATGTGGAGAGAACTGTTCAAAAATCCAGAAGTGCCATTAGAGTCAAAATTTAAAGTATTTGAGTCAACAATTAAAAATGTCATAACCTATGGATGTCAAGTTTGGGGCCACAAATATTTTGAGGAAATAGAAAAAGTTGAAAGGTATTTCATTAAAAAAAATTTTAAATTACCGGTTAATACCCCAAATTACTTTGTGTACTTAGAAATGAATAGAAAATTAATACACATGTACACACTAAAAATGCAATCCAATTATATTTTAAAAATACTAGATTATAAAGAAAATAGGCTATGTACAGTTATAGCAAGAGAAATAATAAAACAAAACATATCATGGTTTAAAGAGTGGGGGGAAATTGCAAAAAAAATAAATTATAGACTGGATTTAACTTTAAACTCCGTGGATACTTGGGAGGGAGAAATGTTCAAAATGTTGGAGCGGTACAAAGATTATTTTATCCAAGTTTGCCATGCAAAAGCAGCAGAGGGCACACACCACGGCCTCTATAGCTCATTAAATAAAACAATAGATTATAATAGACATTTTAAAGCAACAAAAAAAATGAGCGTAGTTATGAAATGTAGAGGGGAACTTCTGAATCTAAATTACAAACCATTTGAAATTGATTCGCAAAATATACAGCTATGCTCACTGTGTAATCTGAAAGAAATTGAAAACAGTTTTCACTTCCTGGCAGTGTGTCCCGTCTTAAAATTGTATAGAAAAAAATTCTTAAAATATGAGCTGATATCAAAACAAAAATTAATAGATATTCTGAATGGAGAGAATTTTATAGGTTTATATAATTTTGTAAGTAATGCAGGTCGTTATAGACATTTTTTAATTTCAGAATTTAATTATTAATGTCAAAAAGAAATTTGATTTAAGTTTTCTTGTTGTTTAGTAGTTTAATCAAACTCCCGGCAGACGGTATAAGTACCATGCTGTGGTTGCTAATGTGAAAAATAAAATTAAAAAAGAACAGTTGTAAATAATTTAATAAAGAGCATTTTATATCTATCTATATCTATCTATTAATATTTGGTTTTATAATGTTCATCAAGGTCACCTGTGGTCTAGCGGTTAGCGTAACAAACTACTAAGCCCAAGATCGCGGGTTCGTAGCCCGGCAGGTGGCCCTAGGATTTTTATAAGGGAGTAAAAAATCCTTAGTTACGCCGTTCTTCGGAAGGGACGTTAAACGGGGGTCCAGAGCCTGTACGATGTCAGGTACTCGTTAAAAATCCCTATCCTAATTAAACCTGGATAGGCAAAATTTAGAGCTCCCACTGTAGCATCGTCCGATTAGCCATAGCAGCATAAAGTGACGTTAACTAAACAACTAACTAACTAACTATAATGTTCATCTTATGTACATTATTATGTTTACATTTGATTAATATTAATACTACTTTCAAAACAAACAAAAGTAAGTTAACGACTGAAATGCTTAAGTAACATAGTCGTCCTGACAAAGTAACATCCTACGGTGGCAAACAGCGGGGATTTAACAGTTTCTAATACCATTTGAGAAATACCCAACAACCAAAAAAGAACAAAAAAACAATCATAATATATTTTAGGAATAAATCGGACTTTAGAACAAGTAGTAGTAATTTGAGAACGATCCATCTATTTTATTGAGTAATTGATGATAGTATTTGATATGAAAGGGGTTGGTTTTAAACGGATACAAAACTTTTACAATATGGCCGAACCTCAAGGCTCTTTATGACCGAGTACAGTACAACAGTTTCTTACCCGGAACAATGACAGACACGAGTGTTTGTTATAATTTCACAGCCCAAGCATTCCTCCTCCAAGTCACTATTAAAAGCTGTCTCTACGCCAAGAAATATTCCCACCCCGTCAGCAGCTTCGCTATAAAACAATAATTTTTTCTGTCCCTCTCCAGTGTCCGGAGAAGTTGTAGCCTTGATAAATGACACTCTCCGGGAGTAATTAATTTACCACTTAATAAGATTAATTAATCATTTCTCCTATTTCTTTTCGCTTGCTGGCTATTTCTTTCCTACAACTCGACCTTTAATCTCAGCAAACTCTGTTATAATTTTATCGCAGTGAGTATTTTACTTTATGATTAAGTGTATGACCGTGATGCCTTCCTTGACTTTTTGTATAAAAGAAAAAAAAAAAGAAAAGAAAAATCGTCCATTTAATTTGTGCATATGAATATATACATTTTTCAATTAACATTAATATTAATATTTATAGAGTTTATGGAATACTGTTGAGAAATAACTGTAACCTCGCTAAGTTTATTAGAAAAAAATGATATTTTATCTGAACAAGCATTTTCTGAACAAAAATTATTATTAAAATCCATATGATAATACTAACAGGGTTTCAGGGTGCCCGAATTGATCAACGGTTAACGGTTGAAAGGATGGATTCCGTAAAAAAAAAAATATACGTGACATCAAATCCAGGGAAACTCGCAACGACCAGGCGTTCGAGTGAAGACCTTGCACCGTGTAAGTCGATATTTTTCCCCAGAGAGATATAAGTGTATTCAGGGAAGAGAAATCGCGTCATTCTCGTCGTTTTAGGCTTCAAATTGAGTAATAATATAAGAAATTACTCCCTTCTAAGTCAATGTCTGACAGCCACTTATGCACTACGCGTAGTGCAGTAGCGTTATTATCGCATATTGCAGTATCGTTATTATAGCATAGTGCAGTAGCTACGATAGATAACACGATTCCATTAGAACCACCTATACTATAAGCTCACAACAGTTCTGTATTCCCGGGACTGTATTGCCATGCCCCGTGCTTCACATTCCTTTCCCCATAGATTATAACGAATAGGATAGAATCAAAATAAGTTGCAGCATTAACTCAAGACGCCCTCGATTAAAAAAACAAAACAAACCCTGCAAGCCTGTACCTGAAATATCATACCAACACATCCGGATCAAAATTAAAACATGTAAATATGTTAATATTGAATGACAATAGCCCAAAAGAAACATAAAACATATGTTATTTACTTCCTCTTTTGTTTAGAGAATTAAGGCTTTTATTAGCTCGGATTTTCAACTAATGTCTTATCAAATAAATATGCCTCAATTAATAGATAACACACTAGAAAACGTTGTTTCACCATCCGGAAACTTGCCATTACAGAATCGTTTTCGTTATATATTACGTTGACAATTGACACATATTACTGTAATATAACTATTAAATAATTACTTGAATTTCAATGAAATATTTACACATTAGTAATTATACAACTCAACACTGAAAGGTACAAAAAAATAAATAATAGTCAATTATAGCAATGAAATGAATATATAAAAAATACAAAAATTTTACGGATGCCACAATAAAAAATAAATGGAGTACTACACAGTATGGATTTAGGTCATACTTATTAAAAAGTGGTGCTCACCTTAAAAGAATAGAACACTAAATAGTATTTATAATTTCTTTTCTAGCTCTGAAGATGGCCTACATCTTAGGCCAAAACGTTGGCGCATTAAAATAAGTTTTGCTTCTTTTGTGTTATCATTGACTGCACCCCCTGATCATTTCAATTCATTATCATAATTATCCAGTCAACTATTTTTCACTCAAACTAAATAATATTATTTAATAAATAATAATTTATTAAAATTATCATTATCTATACATATTATTAAACAAAGTCTTCGGCCGCGTTTGTTCGTGGTAAACTCAATAACTACTGGACGGATTTTCATGCGGTTTTCACCAATAGATAGAGTGATTCTCCAGGAAGGTTTAGGTATATAATTTGTCGAGGTTTTGTGTAAATGGGTTGGAATATCGCCGGGTTTCACCGAAGACGCAGCTAGCCCAATCCCGTGCAATTATCTAACGTGCAAGATTACAATTATAGAAATGGCAATAATAAGGCAAAATGCCTTATTATCCTAGCAAAGCTGGGGTATCTCGATAGTAGTTGACATAAAAATGATAATCCTACAGATTTCAGGTTCGAATGGAGGTAAGAAACATGATAAAACTATCAACTGCAATTAAAACCAAAATTAACACGAACAGAGATTACATTAACAACGAAAGTTGCAAAACACCGTTGCTCCGAATGATTTTTAGGAATCATTATTCTAATAAAAAGAAAATTTTAACTATGAAAAATATCGTTTTTTTAAATGTTTTTTTCTATGCCTCATGTTGCTTCCGAACTAACCATGAAAATGTTTCTCTTCTTCCGCCTCACAATGCCATTTCTAGCGTCGAGGGCCTTTTAAATTTCTGCGAATCTATTATAATTCATACGGGTATAATTGTATTATCGAGACAACAGGTTGTTTGGCTTTACCTCCAACCTTGGCTCTTCTCAGGGAAGATGGCCCTCAAGTAATTATTGTATACGACCTTGTTTAAAGTTTTCTTTTTTATTTTAATTTACTGTAGATTCCCGACTTAAAAACCGAAATTAAATTCTTAGCAATAATAATAAGTGAAAGAATAGTCATGATTATTGATTCATTATGTGGTTTAATCAGTTGGAGATATCTTCTTCTTTCCCTTCCTGCATATACCTTTCAGTGTGGAGGAGCCTCTACCCAAATGTGCCAGTCTTGTCGGTCGCGTGCCAACAACATCATCTGCTCCAGAGCTTTACCTCTTTTCTCTCCTAACTAGAGATTCCCTATACGTAGTTCGTAGTCTTCCTGGTGGTCTTGTTCCTGTAGGTCTAGCGTCTAACGCCTTTATTGATTCTCGATCCTGACTCATTCAGCAAATGTGTCAGAACCACCTCTGCTGCCCTTTCTGCAAGTAATCTTTTAACCCAGGGATTCCCAAGTCTTTCCTTATTCTTATAATTCTTACCCGGTCTCTTCTTGTTTTCCCAGCGAATCTGAATCCCAGCGGAGGTATTTCTGGCATTTCCACTGCGGTTATTCGGCTTATATGTGGAAATACCGCTTTATAAATATGGAGTGTTGAAGCAATAATAATAGACCGGGTTACCTTTTACTGTTCTGTTTGAAATTTCTTGGTCTATCCTTCCCGACTTGCTAATAATTGTTCTCAGGTAAGTATAGTCATTAGTGCTTTCCAATTTTTGTACACTGCAGCAAAACTACGTTTCTTTCTTTCTATCTAGAGACAATGAGTACTTTTCTTGGTAGGGCTAATTTTCATACCTTTACGCAGAAGCTCTTCCTGCCACTATACTATTGCTTGCATCTGTAGAATAATATCTTTTATTTAACACATAAAACAAACAAACAGTTGCAGATATCCAAATCTATAAAGTTACTGATGCCAAACAAATACACCAAAAGCATTTAGCATACATGCTACCTTCAATACTTTATTTGTGCATGACACTAAATCATGTTTTTTTAAATATAATAAATATGCTTCAAATATTGAAGATAAAATCTATATATTGGAAAATGTTTGGAAAAGCGACTGAAAGCACAATAAGATTGTGGCTCAAAACATGAGGTAAAGCTAAGGAAGGAGGACAAGATCTAGACGGCAATCAATTTTCCTTATGGGAAAGAAAATATTTGCTCTGGTCAAGCTCCACCATGTTAGTGTAGGATAGAACTACCTTGCCAGCCATCTTTGCTTTTCATTATACACCTTTCAACAACTTTCCCTCCCTTTTGGTTCCAAAAATAGCGTAATCCTTCAGTAAATAGATTAAATAACCTTTTACAGAAATTTTTAACGTGTCTCTAAGCTCGGAAGAAATATTAGTCCATTTTAATCACTCGGGCCTGTTAGACATATCTAGTTACCATCCGGCACGAAAGTACACGCACCTATTTATCATACACTAGCTGTGCCCTCGACTTCGTCCGCGTGGAATAGTGACTGAGCAGCATTTTTAATTTGTTAGTATGTTTTTAGTTTTTAGTTATTAAAGTATGTGTTTTACAGCAAATAGTTTATTTAAATATATTTATATAAACAACGATTTTGTTTTCCCATAATTTGCCAAAACGTATTTTATGCATTAAAATCTAAGTGTATTTAAGAATGATTAATTTAACAGTCATCGGAGTTATTAAATAATATTAAAACTACTACATTTATAATTTTCAATAGGAAACATTTGTTCATTACCTTCACTTATAGTAGAATACTTAACTTTATCTGTATATATTGTTTAACTTTAGTTTCAATAGTTAAATTATAAATTACAACGATGTGCGCAGTTTCAGAGAAGGGGCCTGACTAAGAGGCTAGGGTACGAAGTACAGGTTCAATGTTCACGAAGAAGAGGGGAATAGGAGAATAATTAAATTTATATATCCTTTTAGTGGATTATGAACGTAGTAAAAATCCATTTTATGAAGTAAAATCAAAGTAAATTAAAGAATGTAAGGAAGAAAATAGTTGGGGTGCAGTCAAATAAAAACACTAAATAAGTGGTTACTTATTTAGTGTTTTTATTTGACTGCACCCATAACTATTTTCTTCCTTACGTCTATCATCCAGTCAACCATCCCCTCGCTTCTCATAAATTAAAGAATGGTTACGAAAACTACGTATTACGAAAATAAACACGCAAACCAACTACAAAATTAACGAAAACAGTGGCATTTTACGGATGATTCTAAACAAAAATCTAGTTACTTTATTTAAATTAGCTTAAGAAAACGAAGAATTGTACTGAGATTGTTCGTTATTACAAAGAAGTTACTGTTATTAGGTACCTAACTAATAACCAAATGTACAACAAATAATAATGACGTAAAAACATCCAACTAAATTCAAAAGTAATCTTCTTCGTACGAATGAAATGAACAAAAACGACCCAACTAAAGAAAACATATTTAATAACCTAACCCCAAAACTGGTTTTTCTTTCACGGTGAACATTAATTAAGTAAAACAAAAAATCGTGTTAACAAATCGAATTACAGTTCGATTGTTATTTACAATCAATGTGGAGTAAATAACAATGAATTTGCAGCTAAAAAGATTTTAATATTCGCATGCGCTTCGCACATTAGTCTGCCCTCAAATGTCTGCACGTTTGGGTAGGCAAACTTAGGCATATTTCCCCACCTACGCACATAAACGTTACACATTTCCAAACAAACTTTCATCCCCTATTTTTATTTTACCACCTAAACGGTAAAAGTTTTACAAACTGTGAATGTCATAATTATTTATATCTAATCAAAAGCCCTAAAAAATAAGTTTCAACCTTCTAGCTTCAAAAATTACATACAAACCTTCATCCCCTCTTTCAACGACTTGCAAACATTTGCTCGAATTAAAAAGGAGGATATGTCCTTTTCAAAGAGTTACATTCGCATTTATAATATTAGTATAGTTAACATGATATGATTTCCCGTATTTACCTTTTTTACGGATCCATTTTAATAAAATAAAAAAACACGTATTTCTCTATTTTTAATCTAGAAGGTAAATATAAAATTTCATGGCGCTCGCTTTAAAAATGACGTTTTTTTGACTTATTATAAGTATTCTTTTCACCCTCTTAGGAACGAATTGTCAAAAATACTTTCTTAGTGCGCGTCTTCATTAAAAAATATACCTACTGTCCGAATTTAAAGTCTGTAGCTTATGCTGTTATGGCTCTGCGATGGTCTTTTCAGTCAGGACGAACTCTTTTATATAAACTCAACAGCTAAAAAAAGCGGACACTTCATATTTTTCGTATTAAAAGCTAATTTTCAGCAACGTGTTTGCTTTTGTGGGTATTCTAGTTATTACAGAGAATGTAGGGTCTAAGTCCATTGTACTATTCCCTTCAGGATTAGTAAACAATTAGATAAAACTCAGATTTGATTTATTTGTCTTGAAGTTGATGTACCTGTCGGACCTATTCTAAACTGTAAGTAGTTTTTCGCACATTTAAACATCTTTAATTTATTAACCAAGCCTTTTTAGTGATTAATAGACATGTTTTTTTTTTAATTTTGGTCCAGAATAATGGTTCTTTCAAATGTTGACATAGCCCGAGCTGATGCCTTGCCCAGAGAAGGCTGGAGCTTGGGGTAGCGAAGTCTACCATTCACGATGCACTCCGGCGTTTATTCCATTCTTACCATAAATTAAAAATATTAATAAACATATGTATTTAACATAAGTATAAGACCAAATCTAAGGGTCCGGTTTTTTTTTTTTGCTGTTGAATGTATATAGATTAAAACACACCCTCTTTCTAATTTAATAAATTTGAACTATTACCTGTATAATTAATGATATATCAAACACAATAAAATCCCTTGGATATTGTTATTATCATTACCCAGTCGTATCTCTGCCCTTGATTTCATTCCCTCGAAAATATCTCAATAAGGGACACGCTTTAAAGTTCAAAAATGTGTATGGTACATCTTACTCATCGATCTTAGAAAGTAATTTTTTTTGTTTACCTGCACGACTACAAATCATGAAGGATCTTGGGTTCATTACTTGGTAGAGACTGAACTGTTTTCATGACTGTGCAGGATGACCTTTTGTCCTAACTCACGACCAACCTCCAGGTTTTTCCCTATTTAAGGTATATATAGGCTGGGTGAGCCCTAGGAGGCTCTGTAGATCCAAAAAATTAAATAAATTATCAACCACAGACTAATTTGAATCTTCAGCATATTAACTCAGTACACTACACACTGAACTACCCCGCTCTACAATTTTAATAGCTGATTAAGAATTACATACCAATCAATGCTAATCAGGCATCTGAAAGAAACATTCGTAAAACTCCGAAGAAAAGAGCTAAAAGCTACCCAGATGATTACTTACTTATTCAGGAAGAATGTTTCCTGTGAAACATAGCAATCTACGTTGGCAAACAAACTGGAATGATAGTTAAGAAAAATGAAATAATATAAAAGTATAAAAGTTTCGGATGTCTCACACAATAGCAAGTTTTATGACCCATTCGATTTTATGCTGGGGTCATCTAGCTGTTTTGTAGTCTTGTTACAGTGTAACTAGAGATCTGCTCTCCCGTGTACGTAAGTCATAAACTCATCTAGTTAAAGTTCTCCTACCCACGTATGTGTAGAACTGATTTTTCTTTTCTTATCTAAGGGTCGCTAATTTCTCTTGAGTAGTACAAAACAAGTAATACTAAATTTCTATGATGGTGATACGAACCGAATTTAATTTTATTGAACTTGTAATATTTTTGAAATAAATGGTACATTTAATTATCTATTAGGTTGGTGCAATACATCCCTCCTTCAATAGAACAAAGTCACAACTCAAAAAACCGTCTTTTTCAATAGATCTAGAATATGAAAGTTCCATGTGAGTTAAAAAAAATTAAAGTTTGGGCATTGGCAAAGGAAAGTATTTCTATTGTAATGATGGTATAGAAATTATTTTATTATCCAATAAAATTTTTAAAAGCTTGTAACTTTTTGTTGTTATTTTAGGTCATTATTCCCTTAAAACTTCAAGTTCAAACTTGATACAACTCAAAATGTAACTTTATTAAAAAAAAATGTTGGAATTGGAATATCAAATATGTCGTTCCTGAATTAAAAAACTTCAACCAATACTGAAGACTTAACAGTATATTAAAATATAAATCTAATATATAATATAAAAATATAAGTTTAATACAAATTGCCATTATTGAGTTATGTCGTTGTCCTTCTGAAGGAACAATATATCAATAACAATGATAATCTTGACAGACTTTGAAACCAATTCTTGGCTATGTCAATATTTTTTTTCAGGTCACGTTTATATCTGCTTGAGAATTCAACTGACTTTAAATTTACTGATTCCTTCTACATTGTCACCATTCATATCGAGATTTTAAAATATCTCAGACGTACGTAACTCGCATTGAATAAGATATCCAAAATCATTCAAAAAGTTTCGATATCGTCGTGTATCTCGTTGATCATGTTCTGCATTTTCTCGATAAACTCGTATTATATCTTACACTTCATCCTCAAATCTATCTCGTCAGCTCAGATTATGCGTAGGATCTAGGTTATACAATCAAAGGTCAGCAGAAGAGGGATGCCATCGTAGTAAAGCCTGACTTCGCTGCTCCGACTTAGCAGTTTACTCCAGAAATCTCTTAGTTGGTGATAGTACGCTTTGATTGCTCCATAAATCAGTTATATAACATATCTTTCCAGCAAACCAATAAGCAAATATTCTTTAAACTCACGGAAGAATTATATTATTCTTCTAAATTTTACTTTATAGGAGTTTTTTGAAGAAGAAAATGTTGAAAGAATTAGTTTTTTGTAAAAACAAATGGTAAAGTTGCAGGGGAGATTTTCCAAATATTTAATGGGAGAAATTTTTTTTTCCAAGTTAGATGAAAAAGTTGTCAGATCCCTAATGGACCTTACTGACAACAGTGTTCTGACAATTATTACTGGTAAATTTCCAAAAAAATATATGTATCCTCTAACAAAAAATAATATGTGCTAATTATTATTGTTGTTAGGGAATTAACCTACATACATTATACAAAATAAAAAGTACTAAGAGTAATAAATGATAAATATTTTTCATAGGAGTTGAAGCCCTCCTTTTTCTAAAGCCAACCATTTTTCATTCGGTCCGATACAGCGTCACCTGCTTTCATATTGACGTAATAATGGTCAGAGATCATGTGGAAATATTTGTACATCTCTATGTCTCTGACCTAATGCTGTAAAACACAAAACCATAACGACTTTTTATATGAGAAAGAAATACAGCATTTTGAAGAGTTTTATCATTTTCAACGTGACACTTTTTTTTATCCGATTGTTACCTAATTTCCAAGCCATCATTAAAAAAAATATTTCATTATTACATTTACATCTTTATATAACATCATTTACATCTAAATAATAAGAGATTTAAAATAAGTTAACTTTTTAGTTATATAAGTAACTGTTTAAATTGTTACAGTGAAGTTTATTATTCAAATCTAAAATGTTTCTTTGAGCGAGATATAAATTTCTTGTAAACACCAACGCAAGTTTTTTTGAATAAAAATAATAATCATCGTTAAAGTTCTTGTTTCTTTCTTTTGCGTCTTACCAAAGAAATCGACATTTTCTATAATTCAACCCAATAAAAACTGTGGTTGTATTCAGTTACTTTAAACTTCTGAGAATATAAATTTTTCATTTTAAGTCAGTTTTAATAAGAAAATAATTGTTTTAACTAATACAACAATAACTACGATTGTGCAGGGAGATGGATTGTCCGAGATCGCGCTCAACTGATCTCTCACTTTTCTCCCAACTAAGGATACCCATTTTAAAGAGACTGGGTGAGCTTTAGGAGGGTCCACTGACTCCACAGTGTCTTTATGGTTGTTAAATGATATATCTGTCAGACTCGGACTTGAACCCCGGATCTTCACAGGACAGCAATTTAGCACTAAACCACTAACCTACCTATACATAATTTTAAATTGAGACAATTTTCGAGGAGTATTTTATAAATTTACAATGTTTCATCACTAAAATAAGAGCTTTTTTATTTGTCAAAAAATGGAAACTTGGAATGTTAAAATGAGCGGATATTTCGATAGTGGATTTCATAGTGCTTTAAGTTTGGAATCCACAAGTTCAACAAACTTTGCATTATTTTTTCATAAGACATTTACTCGTTGGTTAATTTTTTTTTACGTTTAAAATTACATTGGCGATTGTTAGAATTTAATAATATCATGGAGGAGGAAATGGTTCGGGACAGAAACAAAATCTTAAATTGTAAGCAACTATTTATTATAAAGCAACGTTTGGAGCCACTTTGGAGGTGTTCATCATGGCTTTGTAGTCAGAACTATGAGACTCCAGATTCATCACTTCTCCACGCTCCTATACTTGTTAATAATTAAGCAGTGACGAAGACCTGAAATAATTGGTTTCTTACTATTGAAGATGTTGATTTTTGAGCCGGATCGTTTCTCTTCCATTTGCATTAATACAGTCAACTGGTAATTGTTAATGTAAATTGAATTATAGTCTTTAATTGTTATATAAACATTAATTGCCGGACTCATCATTGTCTGATGGACGATGAGACATTGATAATGAAACGGAGCTGGTGATGACCTGGTAATTGGTAGAAGCGCAGTCACCACCATTAGCTAGGATTTCCCTTGGGCCCTTGGATCCCTTCATCAGCTTCACCTCATCACCATCCTTCTCCCCGCTACAGCATTAGTACTTTCTTTTATTTCTTCTCCGGCTGATGACTACACAAAGGTGGAGTAAATTCGTTCAGGGCCTGTCTGGTAATTGTTTTTCTGAAAATTATAATTGCCCAAGGGATAGTCCCATTATTGAATCCCCAAAATGACTGGAATACTGGAAGGCACCATGAAACATATGATAGTTTCTATTTCATTATCAGACTAAAAATTGCTCAGAAGCATTTATTCAGGATCAAATATGACTACCAGAAGAATCAGGTAATGTTCTGGTCGTAATCAAGTTCCAATCGGCTATAAATTCCTTAGTTTTAGACAATAAGTTGTTTGTTCATGTAACGACACTTTATGCTGGTGTGGCTAATCGGACGATGCTACTAGTGGGAGCCCTACATTTTGCCTATTGAGGTATAATTACGATAGGGATTTTAAGGGAAATGCTGACATCGTAAATGCTCGGGACCCCCGTTTTAAGCCCCTACCGAAGAATGGCATAAACAAGGATTTTTTGCACACTTTTAAAAAGTTCTAGGGCCACTTACCGGGCTACGAACCAGCGATCTTGGGCGCAGTAGGTTGTTAATTTACCACTATACGATAGGTCCCCCTAGACAATAGGTTGTGGAATATGTTAATTGTTTTGAAATTGTTGTTAAAACTCGTGTCTAGTATTAGACATTTGTTACGAGTTTCATTAAAGCGAGTAGCGCTCAAAATAAAACAAAAGGTACTATAAATATGAGGTTATAATTGATCTATACATACACATCATTTAGTATCTAAGCTATCAATTATTGCTAAAGATATAAATATTAACATTAGCAGGTAAATAAGAGTCATATATTAAATGGAAAAAAGGGACGAACATTTAAAATTTTAAAAAGATTATTGAAAACATAATCCTTTAGTTTTTAAATTTTAGTAAATTTCATGAGGTGCCATTATTTTACCTTGTTTATGATAAATTATGTCTGTTCGTTCTATTTTTACTTTTTATTTAGTAATGCTTATGTTTATATTTATTTATAAGAGGTGAAAATGTGTCATGGCAGTTGGTTAACATTAGAACAATTAATATTGTGTTTAAAGGTTTTATACAATGTGGCATATAATACAAATGACTTTAAAAAAGGAGTAATCGCGACACAGATTTAAACATTTAACAAAGATTTAATTTATGAATACTAAGCAGAAACTTGTAAACAAAGGGGAAAATTTGATTTGAACCATATAAGGTCATTGGGTGATAATAAACTTAACTTGTCTATTACATTTGTCAATAAAAACTAAAATTTTACATACATTTCTACCAAATTTTCTTTTAAAATATGCATTAACCCTAAAAAATAATAAATACTTCGTAAATTTGTATCCTTTTTTTCATTATTATTATTTAAATATCAATATAAATACTTATATCTTTGTCGATAATAGATATCCTGTGTATTGTTGTGTTATGTATTGTTGAAATATTGATTACAACCAACAACCATTTATCTTTACTAAAAATGAATAACAACGAAACCTAATAAATGATCTAAGAAGACAATTTTTAAGGAAGGATATTATTGAAAATAAGCGCCATTTATATGCATTAGGTATGCAATATTAAATGTATGGAGACGAGAACCACAAAGCTGGGGGCTATGCCTTGAAGTATGAAATTGATTTCCCAGCAGATATCCCCGGACAATATTAAAGCAAATGGTTAAAGCCTTGTATGAAATATTACTGAACCCCCAATGGGGGGGGGGGTGTGATCAATCAATTTAATATATAAATAATAAGAATTGAATAAATAGGGAATGCAATGAAAAAAATGCTTCATAATTAACTACGGTAACATTCCAAATGGCTTGGTTTCGGTTCTGCGAAGCCCACTGCTTTTAATAAAATAGTTATTATATTCTTTACCAATTTTTAATTACCGAAGAGAAGAGAGGATTTTCTATAAACCAACAAACTAAAAATATTGTATCTTTGAATATGAAATCTTTGTATAATAAATTAATAGTAATAATAGAGGATAGTAATTGTTGGGGGGTGCAGTCAAAATATACACACAAATAAGTGAATACTTATTTTTTATTTGTGCCGACGTTTCGACCTACTTTATAAGTCATCTTCAGGGGAAATACAATGAGGTGCGGCTAGATGAACCGTGTAACTGACTCATGCCTTGAAGTATGAAATTGATTTCCCAGCAGATATCCTCGGACAATATTAAAACATGGTCAATTACACGGTTCACCGAGCAGCCACTTCTATTTGCCCTGAAGATGACCTACAAAGTAGGTCGAAACGTCGGCACAAATAAAAAATAAGTATTCACTTAGTTGTGTATATATTTTGACTGCACCCCCGAACAATTTCCATCCTCCATTAGATCTTCCAGTCAACTATTTTCCTCTCTAACATAATAGTAATAATGACTAATAACGGTATTGAAATCTTCATCATTTCGAATCGGTATTGAAACATATTATATAAAAAATCTAAATAACCATCTCGGCGCTAAAATAAATTTTTCAATAAAACTTTGTTTAATCTCACAATAGATCGTGACGGTTAAAAGATAACATCACAAGGCGATAAAATCTTTAAACCTAGAAAATTACAAGATGCAATTAAAAATAGAAATATGTACATTTGTACAAAGTTACCAATGTTTATTACTAAGCATGTTATTTGAGGAAAAAAAAACTGGAAACAGCAATCATAGAAATAATGCTTCTGGATGGTGGACTGTATTTTATATAGAAATAATGGTAGTGATGACTATGAATGAAAGGCATCTTAACTGCACATATTATAATGAGAAATATACATAATTTACATTACTGATGTTGATTGTTATTGTCCGTCTCTGTGGCTGGCATGCTGGGCCCCTAACTGGCTGCCGGACTCCGCATACTCCCCGCTCTGTCGGCTCTTCTTTGCTGCTCTACTCCATGTGATCGGAAAACATGTTAATCATCCAAACGTCTAGAGCCAAATTGGGAGCTTCTTAACCGGCAGTCGTCCTAGGGGGGGATGATAGAGGGCACTGCCTCTGTGGCAAGGAGGTAGAAGAGAGCAAGGAGCAAGGAGCCGCTGTACATTAAACAATCAAATATTTAAGTATACACAAAATAATGAGGACGGAAAACTGTAATAACAAAACACCAGTCAAAATATTCTTAAAATCACAGCTATTTAATTACGTTTTGTCATTAAAAAATAACCTATGATAATAATTAAATTATTAAAGATATACTTTATCGGCGATATTATAATACCTGGTTTAATTCATTGGGAAATAAACGATTGTGAGGTTATTATTCGAGAAATATTTGGAATTATATGTATGGAAGATAATTCTCAAAATCATCTGTATTCAAAATATACTATGATTTTTTTTTTTTTTTTTTAGTGAAATGAAAGGGATCTATGAGTGATGATAATGGCCTTAGTAATGGCTATTGTATACAATGTATTGTTGGGGGTCTTTTGTGGTGTATTAGTTATCTTTACCGTACCGATCTTATTATACCCAAGGTTGGTTGGTAAAAAATCCTTATTTATGCCGTCCTTCGGATGTGATATAAATTGGAGGTCCCTAGCCTGCGAGGTGCCAGGCACTCGCTCTTTAACGCTCTTTACGGTCTATGCTGATTATTCCTGGATTAGAAAAAATTAAGACTCACACTGTAAAATCGTCCTTTTTGCTATAGTGATATAAAATTTGTGTTGAATAAACAAAAGAACTATGTATTATTACCACTTAAAGCATAAAACAACTCGAATGGTTGATACTTGGTAGGATAAAAATTATAAGATATCAATGAGAGGATAGGAAAGATGCCCCACTCACGCACATTCTAAGGATGAGAACATTTTCTGACGGTCGTTATTGACAAAAATATCAGCAAGAAAAATCAGGAACAGCTGTTTTTCACGGCACACCGTGAAATCGACTTACGTGACAAAGGACAGTAGACCTCTAGTTAAAACTGGGATCCAGCGGTAGCCACGCTTTTGTTTTATATTGTAATAGTTGGGTCGCCATCTTGGAATAAATCTTGTGTGCAAGCTTCATAAACTCTTATGGGTCCTATACACGGTCAATATTACTGACAGTACTGGAATGACTAAAATACTGAGGAGTCACCCTTCAGTATTTTTACACAATAAACGATCAATATTACTGTCAGTATTATTGAAGTTTCTACAGCATACACGGTTAATATTACTGTCAGTATTTAACTCAGTTCTCAGTTAGCTCGCGATAAGAACAGTCATATTTTTCACATACAGATTTATATCCACTTTTTTAATGGATAGAGCGTGTTTAGCAACTGTGATCACCATGGCATTGGAAATAAAAGAGGAAAAGGCGCTTGCCGGTGAAGGATAGGCTATTGCACAGGGATAACCAACCAGATTTCAGTAAAGGAACAGTCAGATCACTATACTTATTTTTGGATGTATGAAAACTTATTCAATAATTTATTAAATATCGTTTCTCCTCATATTAAAGAACAAGATACAAATATGAGGGGAGGTATATGCCCAAAACAGCGGTTGACAATTACCCTATGTAAGGCTATGTAGCAGCAGGCCGAAATGTTGAGTTTTTTAAGTTTTCAATGCTAACTTCTGTTTCTGCTTCTGCCGCTTGTGATAGAAGCCTTTGAAGCTCTCATTTTGACACTTAAAAACTTTATTATAAATGACATTGATACACATGACACTGAAAAAAACATCAAATTAAATAAAATTGAAGTAAAAAATATATATTTTTCCATATACAATACTCAATTTTACATATTAAAAAAAAATATGACCGTTTCACCGTCTCCATGGAGATAAGATGGCGACTAACAGTATCTTTCGACACACCACACTCCCTGGGAAGTTCGCGAGTATTTGTGGACGGATTTGACTCAACAGCTTCCTTCAGAACCTTATCAATATTCATTAATGGTCGCCTGGAGCCCTTCCTCCTTTCCAACGTCGTATCTCCACTACTAATTTTTTCAAACTTCCGCCACGGAGTGCGCTGGTCAAAGACACCTTCCCCTTCATATTTAATAATTTCACGAGTTGCTTCAGCGGCTGTTACATTTTTTTTTCAGTAATGTCTTAAAATTACGAGAATTTCGTAGGACACTGTCATGTTTCTTCTTTGAAATAAATAACTAAACTGAGGCTTTTTTTGAAGAATTCCAGTGTTTGTAAACAAGCTTATAGAATTATTAATAGAAAGGGATTATTAAGTGTTGGTAAATAATAAATAGCATTAAAATATTTACAGACTTTTGAACTCTGGAATTAGATAAAACCGTCATTTTTTTTTATATTATTGTTGTTATAAGAAAAATATGGAGTTTTAAGAAAAAACATTACATATATAATTAAAAACTTTGAATAAGAGGGCTATGTTCTCATTATTCCATCGGAAATCAGTCGATGCGATGCACTGAACAGGTACTAAATACTGAGGAAAGAAAGAAACGGGCCTACACGATCAGTAATACTGTCAGTATCCCCTTTCCTACGCCGGGTTGGACTGAGGAATGATGGACTGAACCATCTCTTCTCGATATCCCACTTCAGCATATCAGTATTGCCATTACACGATCGGTATTACTGACAGTATAGTCAAATACAGTATTACTGACGGTATCTGACTATACTGTCAGTAATATTGGCCGTGCATAGACCCTATTAGTATTATGCACGAGGAAACTATGAGTGAGTAACTTGAAGAGCAGAAGTGGGGTCAGCCGAAGAAATTGCCAAAACAACCAAGATTCACCGACAGGAACATCTCAGAATCAACATACACACACTATGTATCATATTTATTTTATTTTTAAATAATAGTCAATAATGTACTTATTTAAATTAAAAGGTTATGTTTTTCAATACAGTCCACTAATCTTTAAACTGAACCGGCTGATTGCAAATATCCCTAATATGAGTGGAATTACCTTAATTGAAAAGCTTCGGAACTGGTACATGTACAGACACCACTAGCCGCTGTCACAACCCATTTTTACTTAAACCGTAAAAAATGTATTTCCTTTAGTTTCTTTTACGTAAGTATTTCTTGTAGTTTTTCTGATTTCGACATGCTTAAATAAACTTTCTTTGTTTAATATTATCTTGATGAAGAATCCATCACCTTTCCCTGGGCATAATTTCCGAAGCCCAATAGGTTCATTATAAGTTTCCTTTGAAGGGGCGCCCTAGCCTGCCTATCAGCTCAAGGACAAAGTGTCACAACCTTTTAAGTAACTATTGAAATTTGTCCTCAAGTTTTTAACTGATTTAAAAATGAAGTTTTGAAATCTGACCCGAAAGTCAAACAAATTACTGACATCAAAGGCCTTCATGCTAAAGGTAGCATGAACTGACGCTTAACTTAAATTTCTTCTCCCTTAGTTTGCCTAATGATGCATTAAATCTACCAACTTTTATGTTAAAAAACTATTTTTTTCATATTTGAAGAAAACAATAGTAAAAACCTGCATTTAAATGTATTTTATGTTTAATTTGATAAATAAGAACCTGAAGTTTTGATGTGGATACCTTCAAAGAATTCCAGAAGAACTCATTTTTACAGTGTTGCGCTTAAAAAAATCTCTACGATTCCCTCGAGAACTCGATTTTTAAAATTTTACTGGATTAACTTAATTGGATCAACGTGTTTTCTAGATCTTGAAACATTCTAGTTATTTAACTCAAGCGGCCATGTCTGTCATTCCTGATTTAATTTAATTATGAATCCTAATTTATTAATTTAGTATATCACAAATGATAAGCGTACACCACCTTTTTTCTTATTTTCTTTTGTATTTATTTTATATTAGAAACTTTTTAAATCACTGGTTGGTATACTAAAGTTCACGATAACTTGTATTTTTGACAAATATTAAAAGGAAACGAATGAAAAGTTAAAACTTCTCGTGACTCGACTCGAAACGACAACCTGCGGAATAATTACCCACTGGTTTTTAAAATTCTTTACGGATGTAATTCCCCTAATTATTTGCATCTCCAAAATCCGTAGATACGGCAACGAACCATCAGTTTTGTTTCGTTTTTATTTATTTTATACCGTTTTATTTATTTATTGCGTACGTGCGTTTAGGAGTGATTTTCACGTATAAGTTTAACGAACTTTTAGACTACCAATAAAATATTGCGATAATTATAGCCAACTCTTTAATTATTCTTAATTTGTAGCATCTCGCATTATTTGGCTGGAGCGTTTCATAGCAATTAATCAATAGATTATTAATAAGTCCGTTATTATTTTACTTATTTAAGAGTATATTTATACTAGATCCGACCTAGATTTTATTTATCTAGCTATGAACGAGGTTAGATAGCAATGTACAAACATCAAGTTGGTTAAAAATAATAAGGGATACGGTAGCTTCATAAGGATTAGTGGTTTTCCTCCCTGGAATACGGCCAATTAAACTCGGACTTGAATTAAGCGGAGTCAAGTACCATGCTTAACTCCTGGGACTCTACCTTTCCTCTCATTTCCTTCTTAGAAACCTAATCAACTCTTTCTGCACTTCAGGACCAATTTTTTTTTCATTGGATTTTATAAATTAAAAAGAACACGGGAATACCCTTCCTCTTACCGTCCTACCTCTCTTCTACCTTTCATGGGTCCTAGAAAAACTCATCCTCAAACGATTGTACCCCATCCTTGATGCTCATCACATAATACCAGATAACCAGTTTGGATTCCAAGCATCCCACTCCACTATTCAGCAATGTCATCGTGCGGTGGATGTAGTCTCCTCTGCATTAGAACGTGGATCATATTGTTCGGGCGTCTTTCTTGACGTGGAACAGGCTTTTGACCGAGTCTGGCATCCGGGCTTGCTCTACAAACTCCGTAAATTCCTACCCCCTACATACTTTCTCATCCTTCAATCCTATCTCACAAATAGAACTTTCCAAGTAAACCATTATAATGTCTATTCATCCCTCTTTTCCCAATCTCCTGGTGTTCCTAAAGATAGTATCCTTGGCCCAATCCTTTATACAGTTTATACAGCTGACATCCCAACTCATCCTAATACTATCCTTACCACGTTTACTGATGATACATGTGTATTATCAGTCAACTCCAATCCAGTAATTGCATCCCTAAGCGGAGGCTAGGATTATGGATTGGAGAATCCCATATCACTGATTTTAAAGAATGGTGTCAAAACTGGAGAATTAAAATAAATTCTCAAAAATCGCATCGAATCACTTTTACCTTACGTTGTAAGCCAATGACTTCCTGCCCTTCAGTATCCTTTAATAATATCCAACTGGTGCCTGTAGAACAGATCCAATACTTAGGGTTGCATCTCGACAAACGATTAACCTGGAATCCTCATACGAGACTGAAAAGACAAGAAACCGCTCGACGTTTACTAGCCAAACGCTCTAACCTCCCAATTAACTACAAAAGACTGATCTACATGACCATCAAACGACCTATTTGGACTTACGGAGTAGAACTTTAGGGGCTTCCACTAAGCCATCGAACTCCTATCGTATCCAATCCCTACAATCCAAAATCCTTCGTAAAATCCTCAACGCTTTGTTTTGTTAAGAATAAAGTCATCCATAACGACGTTAATGTCCCATTTGTTGCTAATTTGGCCCGAACCCGGTATCTATCCTTTCATTACAAACTTCATTCCCACTCAAACCCTCTAGTTTCAAACCTAGCTTCCTCTTCAATTCCCGATAATCCTCCGAGGCGTCTGAAAAGAAGATGGCCACGTGAACTTCTTAGTTGAACTAGTGATTTGAGTACTACCAGTGGGTAGTTTCTCTACTTGCCATTAACTCATGTCATTATGTGTCACATAGCCTATTTACTTGATGTATTATTGTAATACAGTTGTAAATATCAATAAATAAATTTAAAAAAAAAAAAAAAAAGAAGAAAACGCAATTGAGCAGGTGCAAATGAAAATTAAATAATAAATAAATATATGCTTCTGTGTTCCACTTGCTCCAAAAAAAAAAAAAAAAAGAAGCCCTATCATTTTCTCAATGGATGTTTTATTAAGGAAACAGTAGACTTGACTTGTAAGAAAAAAATATATTTATTTGTAACGGAACGATATAACATTATATTGTATAAATCGGCTTTTTGATATGAACTAACTATATTAACTATTAACTATCGACTAACATTGTGAGTACTTTTTAAACTATAATATGGTGGTCAAATCCATTACATAAACTTCCTGGGTTACAAATATTTTTTATAAACAAATTACATTACATCATCGACCGTCCATTAACTAAAAAAAGCTTCAATATACATACAATATTTTCTATGACTAGTTTATGATGTATTAGGAGTGATTAGAGATATTGATAGTATCGGAGGTATTTGTGTTTCAACGTCAGAGAAATAGAGAAATTGTCGAATTTTTATACACGTAATTTTCGTAATAAAATACATGTAGCTTTCAAATTAGTCAATCCAAATATTATGATAACATTGAAAGGGGTGAAAACCGTATAGCTCATTTTGGCAAATCGGATGACAATTCTAGACCAACCCCAGAAGAAACCGCAACTATACTTTTATAAAATTAATATTAAGAAGAAGGACAAGTTTCCCATCAAAGCCAATAGTCTGGATACCTGTAGGCCAACAAGGAGTTGTTTAAGTTGTTATTAATACAATGTTAATAACGTTTGTGTAGGTTTTATTTCATTTTTTAATATTTAAAATTAACATTTATTCTTTAGTTAAAATTATTTATTACTGGGTCTCCCATATTCTTTATTTTCTGTTCTATAATATTTGTATCTTGTATCCTTATACTGATATACTGATGAAATAGACAATTTCAGTAGCTAATTGCTAGCGCGAATTTGGGGGGAAGCGAACTATATCCAGAGGACCAATATCAACAAAGATATTAGTTGTAGCGCATACCAAGTTGTTTTAACTACAATGCATGAAACATATTTTGCACGATAAAAAGACAGCTTGTTTTTATAATATTTTTATCATTCATTGTAGTAAATATATGGAGGCAAATCAGAGGACGAACTGAATACGTCTGATTATAAGCCTGTCGGAAGTGGCTGTGAGAACTCTTGTGGTAGACCAAATGGAACTTCTCCCTAATCTGAGGGTGGGCAAGTTAAGGGAGAGTCCTTGTCCTATGGCCTGCCAATGCCCTCAATAATAAATAGTAGGCGTGGCCGATAGTGGCTCCATAAATAACACCTCGCCCGTCCCAGAGATTATTACCTTAGCCTCAGCCTAATCCCTCTCCATCCCACACCAGGGAGCTTCATCCATTAGTCAGCGGCTTCCCGATGGATTAGTTCTTAGTGTTGCGTGTGCGAGGGCAATGCAGGAAACTCCTCAATTTTCCCACTAAAGGAAAATCGTTAAAAACATTACGGTCGCTTTATCAAATAAAACTAGATTAATCACCTGGCTTTAATCTGGGGGATGCACTACATATACCGAGAATCAACAATATTTGTTACAAATTTCTCTGTCATAAGTAGATGACGAAATTTCAGAACCTAGGAAGTGGTATAAGAATGATTTTTGGTTGATGATAAAAGATTATTAGTAAAATATCTAGTGTGTCCACTAAAATGACTTTTTTAACAGCTTTTAATGCAACATAGTTATTTACATTTAATATGACATATTTTCACACAGATCCATCTATTTTCTCCCACGATTAGGTATAGTTCTATTGCAATACGAATAGACCTCATGTTATTAAGTTTGTTTAGAAGCATCCGACAATTTTTTTTTAAACATAATTTCTGACATGTTAAAGCAGTCAAAGTAAAGTGGTATGCTATTTGCAAACGTTCAACATTTTTTTTTTACCGAATTCCTAAAAAAATACTAATACATAAAAGTGACCGATATTTGTTGTTTAAATAAAAAATTATTTGTAAAAAGAAAAGTAAAAAGTTATACCAGTTGCCCCGGATCTGGCTTTTATGTTTGTTTTATTTGATGAAGTAGACACAAGTTCATATTTGTTCGAACTCTAAATACATTTTATAGAGAGACAATTTATCATGTAAAAAGTTGCTGTCAATCTGTATCGGGTTGCTATCTGTAAACGCAGCTAACTTGAAACATGGTAAAAGCCTTTTAGTAATATAAATACACAAAATTTCAATTATATTGCAGAAATATAAATGTATGTTCTTATTAGAGACTATTAATAGTTTTATTTAATCACATTCCTTTTTTTCTAACTGTTTGTCTTACATATATAAAATGTTAATTACATTTATAAACTGTGAGACTCGAGGCGAAGATGAAGTTATTGATAGAATAATTGAAGTTGACAACGAGTCAATGATTTAAATAAATATTGCTCTTAATTTTTAATATGTTTTTATCATTTAAATGATTGTATTAATTAGGTATTCCGTACTCTAATACGAAAATTGAAATTAAATTTTTAAATTGAATATTTAGTCTACTATTGATTTCCCATTATACATAATAAATGATTTTCCACTATACATAAATGATTTTCCATATACATGATGATTTTCCACTATACATAAATGATTTTCCATATACATGATGATTTTCCACTATACATAATAAATGGATTCATTTTGACTATTATTTAATACTTCCAATTACATATTATATTACAATTATTTTATGCTGTTTTAGTTAGTAACAATAGAACAAATTTTCAATAGTTCAAAGTTATGGAAATTGGCACTTCTGACAAATTTACAAAGATTAAAAAAACTGTGGCCTGGTGTCCTTTACCTCCGGGCTACAGATATTGATCCTTGAAAAACAATCATGTAAGTAGCAGTGATATATCTCCATTCAATAATTTTTTTTTCGTAACCTATCAAGGAATAAAATTGTTTCCAAGAATAGTAAATCTATATTATTGTAAAGAATTAAAAATTTAATTTGTTATTAAGAAGGTGATATTAACATTTGTTTTGTTAAGAAACGAATCTACTCAATAGTCGAGGCGTTGCAACCCAATCAATTCCCACGCGCTGTTTTTGTAAATGTTGCCGACTCGGCTACCAACAGGGGTCGGCTTTCGTGAAATTATTCACTCTCGTTCGAAACGATATAAGTCGAATGGGTCCGCTTAGGTGCATCAGCGTACAGAAGTGTAAGCTTAATTTGATCATACCAATGGGAATTAACCGTTACAAGGAGCGGATATTTCCAACAATTGAGTTTGTAGACTAGTACTCCATGCCAGCATGAGTGTCGTGTTCTGTCCTGCAGAAAGATGAAGTATAAATGTAGGAATCTTTATTTTTTGTGTAGTCTGACTAGATTCAGGGAGTAGCCAGACAGATTTTCTGTTAATGATGGAGCCAATCTATTATGACAGTCAATTTTTTTTACAGTGAAACTTTTTTTCTATCGCCCAAACATTTTTCGTTTCTCTAACGCATGTCGCAAAGCTGGAGTAGGGGTAAAGTGAAAGGCGCATGGCAGAGCAGCCAAGGCCAATGAGGTATTTTAATTTTTATCCGGTTCATTCAATATATTTAAATTTATTTAGGCCTTCAGTCATCTTCATTAGCTGAACTACACTCTGATCCGCCGGAAAAAAATTAGTAGACTGCCGACAGATGCCATGCCGAGTACTAGTAGGGGTCCAGTGTCGAGTGTTGGGTTTAATACGTTTATCGTTCAAAGTAGCGAACCTATATCCGAAAATATTGTCACAGAAAAGACTAAATGCGGAAAGATGCCACAGATATCTTCAGAAATGCAAGTGGCTAAAATTGTGCGCCGATTGTTATCAAGGCACGAGCAGTGGTGATACGTGTCGAGATACAAGCATTTACTTATTTTAGTTACCATAAAATGTTAATTACATTTATAAACTGTGAGACTCGAGGCGAAGATGAAGTTATTGATAGAATAATTGACGTTGACAACGATTCAATGATTTAAATAAATATCGCTCTTACTTTTTAATATGCGTTTATCATTTAAATGATTGTATTAATTATGTATTCCGTACTCTAATGCGCAAATTGAAATTAAATTTTATAATTGAATATTTTGTCTACTATTGATTTCCCATTATCATTCCCATTTTTCAATGGTTAAATTAAGATTAAAAATGCAATTTTAATACCCTAAATCGAATAATTTTCCAACAATTTTTAGTTAAACGCCTAAAAACCGAAAAAAATGTTTCACTTACATCGTGATTTCATAAAATCCAACAAATTTGTTTTTGTTTGTAATGACTAAGTGATAAATAAACTGATGGGGATCGTGAATGTTGTATTATATTGTGGTTAATAGTGCCACTATGCTTTTATTATTGATTGTCTTTGGGTGTACCGTTTTTTTTTAATATAGTAGTGTTTTGTTTTTGATTTTTGTATGTTTCGGGTTTGTTTGTTTCCCAAGTTTCCCTCGACTGTACCATGTTTCTTACCCAACCCTTTCCACTTATCTATCAGGCCGAAAGGAAGAGCCGTTGGTACCATTAACTTTAAAGTGTAGCTACAAATAATTAATGGATTCATTAGGATTATTATTTAATATCACCATACATATGAACATATATCATATTTCCGTCTCATATTATAGGATAATAATTGTTGTAGGGCCAGGTATTAATCTTTCGCAGAGGGCACTAAGGCTGAGAGTCCGCGCTGAGAAGATTGATGAGAACCGTTTTTTAAAAAGCTAGCCTCGCCAGGCAGACAGAACTTTTAAAACCCCGACTGCCATAAAGTACTTTTATAATTACCGGGGTTCCTAACCCGAGCGGCATTAATAACAGGACTCACTAATTACAATGACTTATTCATGCCTAACCTCAACCCGCCTGTATCTAAACTGAGCCTCACTGTTTACTATTTCCCTTCCCATTAAGGATTTCAGGGGTTGGGTATTCACTGACCTTGTTTCGTGACCTTTAAACTTTTTTGAAATAAATTTTTGTTAACTTTGCGGCAATATCGTTTAACCAGACTCACATAAAACTCATCAGTATCTATGAACTAGTAAAGGGGAGAAAACTATGTACATGTTAAAAACTGCCAACTCCTTCATTCCAATATTGTAACGCCATTTTTACAATTCACATATTTTTGAGGAACTATATATCATCCGAAAATGATTAAAAAACGACTAGCGCCAATTTTAAGGAAGGAATTAACTGAAAACGAATCAAATATCACGTTGGTATTTCAGTTTTAGAAAGCACATCGCCTAATGTCTAAATTTTCCGCCTCGACAAACGCTCTAAGCTCCCAATAAATTACAAAAAACTCATATACATGACGATCATTAGACCCATCTGGACTTTGGGCCCAACAAGCAAAAAACAACAACTATGTACTGAATTTGAATACAATAGATATTTTGAACATTTAGTAAATGGATCTGAATTATGAAACTCCGAATTAGATTCTGTCCAGTAATTCATTTTAAGTTCATATAATTTCTTTATTAAACACATTAAAAGCTTACACTTAAATATAATACTGATTCCTAAATCGGTTAGGTTAGTTTTAGCTAGTTAAATAGGTTAGTACCATGGCCGTGCATACTTTCCTCAATGCCTTCTAACCATCTTTTTCGTGGTCTTCCTCGCCGTTTCCTCTCTGCGGCACTCCAAAGGCAGGAAGATATACAAGACGGAAACAAGTGGAAACATAAATTAAAGGAAATTTGTGGTTGAAGGAAACCTCAATTTGAAGAAACCCTTTTTCGTAGTAGATTTTTGGGGTACATACAGTTTATTGTTCCAGTAAGAAATCATTAAGATTTTCAATGTCTGCGTTCCAGAGGGAAGAAATGTGGCATTTATGGGAGAAATTTAAGGATTTCATGATAGAGGGATGAAACGGGATAGTACATTTGTAACCCTAGGCGTACACCAAAACTGATTTTGTTGGCCGATGTCGGACAGAATTACTCGAACGAGTAGCTCGGACGTGCAAGGGCTCACACTGTTACCGGCATTGTACGTTGCCGGTCTTTTGTAGTTGATTGTATGGCTTAATGTTTTAATCTTTGCAACCGCTATATCCATTTCCGATGCAACTTCAGTCCATAAACGTTTCGCAACATCACGATTTTTGTATTTTTTGGAATATTTATCCCACAGGGTTGGTCTAATATAAACACAACTAATTAATTTTTCAATACCCATAGTCGTTTAGGTAGATAACAACACACGAACACGGCAGAATTATGAAATTAAACTATAAATACACTAAATTTGCGCAGTAGACGCCAGCAGACGCGAGAAATCCCAACTAGTTCGGACTAATCGGTTGGTCGGCCGTGAACGGACGTATTCGGAGGATGACGGTTATAGTGGTGTAAGCACTCCCTTTCTTTTACATATGTTCGATTTGATCAGCCTCGAATAATCGAAATCATCGAAAATATTTAGAATATTATTTATTTTAGTTTCAATATTTTGAGGGAGATAAATAACGTTATTGATTAATACAAGAATTATAAACATTACTTAGACTTTCAAACTATTAAGTGTTTAAAATTTTATCTCACAGCTTATACCTTATTATTTATAATATAAAGGGAGCCACATTATAAAATCAATTTGAACGAGTTGGAAGTAGCTTTGCCTCCCTATCAACTCAGTAACTTCCGTGAAAAACGTGGCTATGAAATATTTTATAATTCAAACCTTATTTTGATCCCTTTGTGGGCCTACAACTCCCTGGCTAACGAACTTGCAAAGGGATTTCGGTAACCTCATACACCAATGAAATATCATTGGGTATATCACTTTTTCGTATTATTTTTTTATACCACCAATAATTAAGTTTGCTTTTTAACAGATCTGGTTTTATAAAAATTTGAGCACTATGCTTTTAATACTGTTTTATAATATTTTAATATTATTTACCAATAATATTTTATTATTAAGAGCTGAGTCATGTGCAACTGCTCCACCACACATTTAATGTGTTTGTGGACAGCTTCAAATATCTGGGGTCTTGGGGAGTGACACGAAAGAATGACATCACTGCAGAAATTAAAGCAAGAATTTCAGCAGGGAACAGATGTCTCTTTGCATTGCGAAAAGCATTAAGATTTCGGAACTTGTCAAGGAAGGCAAAATTATTGATTTATAAAACAATCCTAAAACCGATTGTTACATACGCTAGTGAAATGTGGGTCTTGACCCAGGAATGCGAAAAGATGCTGCAGATCTGGGAGAGGAAGGTGCTTCGGCAAATATTTGGGCCAGTATGTAATGAAGGCCAATGGAGGTCAAGAAATAATAGAGAGCTTCAGGACCTATACAATGCACCATACCTGGTCACCTTTATTAAATCAACACGTATAAGAAAAGCTTGGGCACGTAGAAAGAATGGGAGAAGATAGGTACCCAAAGAAGCTATTATATGGCAAACCAGGAGGCAAAAGAAGAAGAGGAAGGCCCAGGCTGCGATGGCTGGATGATGTTGAGAACGATCTGCAGAGGATGGGGATCGGACAGTGGAGAGGTCGAGCTGCTGACAGGGAGGACTGGAGAGGCGTTCTTGCGGTGGCCAGGGCCCTACAAGGGCTGTAGAGCCATGGGAAGAAGAAGAAGAATATTTTAATTGAATAAAAATATAGAACAACATGTGTTCTGTTGGAAGATTCTCTGATAACTAGTTTTAGATTTAAATTAAGAATAGAAGATGGCCCCGTGACTTCTTAGTTGAACTTGTGATTTGAGTACTACCAGTGGGTAGTTTCTCTACTTGTCATTTTCACATGTCATTTTGTATCGCTTAGCCCATTTACTAGATGTATTTTTTTTTTATACAGTTGTAAATATCAATAAATAAATTTAAAAAAAAAAAAAATTAAGAATATTTTATAAAGTAATGGTTGAAACTACATATTCGAATAATAAGGCTTGTCTGAGTTATTGAATCAATTCTTAATGAACCATATCTCGATCTAAAATTCAACCTTTGTGGTTGATACGTGGAGGCCGCATCACCAAGACAATTGAAGAGATAAATGGAAGAACATGTTATATTTCACATTTACATTATTTTTATCAAACACCCTTGGAGACTCTTCAATAGAAGGCTTCTATTGAACCTTCCACATGAATCCCTTTGGGGAGGATTTCTTCATTTGATAAAATACAAAGTACGCTAATAAAATGTGTGCCAAATGGAATTAGTATAATTTATCAATAACTATTACTATTTATTATTATTATAATATTATGTTTAAGGACAATTTAAACTAAATATTATCTACACACCTTTCTCCATGGCTATTTCTTTATTTTGTTACTAAACATTAAATTGTTTTTAAAATTTATAAATTGATTATCAATCAATAAAATAAACTTAAAATAGCATGTAGTATCATGTTAAAATATATGTAACATTACATATTCTTTCGATTGGGTCTCTCATTATGATCTGCTTTCCGAAAGAATCGGTGAACGGCTAAAATCAGCTGCGAAAAGAATGAGATCTATATTTTTCGAATAATCTGATATATTCTTTAAATTAATAAGTGTATTATTAAAAAGGTATACTAATGTACATAAAAGACTAATTAATCGAGGTTTTAATGAATTTTCTTTGACAGCCTTTAAGAGGAATCAAAAACACTTAAAATGAACGGTAAAAAGAATAAAATGAACATCTGTTACAGAATTTAATCTTTCTACAAGTTTAATTCAAGAAAATACTAAATTCAAACAAAAGTTAAGAAGGGCTTTTCTCTTTCATCTCAATGCCTTCTAAACTTTCTATAAAAACGAAGTTAAAAAAACTTAAAATCTTCAGTTCTAAACGAATAAAAGTACTAAGTTGTCAAGAAATAAGCTACATCTTGAATCCTTGAAGCCATGATAACATTTACTGATGTATTATTTTATTATTAATGATGAGCTTATTCAGAAAAAACGGCTTTTTTGATTCATAAAAGAATCCGGACATACCTACTATATGTGTATATATATATATATATATATATATATATATATATATATATATATATACACTATTCTATTCTATATATATATATAGAATAGAATAGAATGGTATAGAAAAATAATTTTATTCTGGGACCAGGTCCCTTAAGAATAACAATATTGTACAGAAATTAATAGAAAATGTCTGGCCAAACAGCTATGAACTAAAACGTTTGTTCTGATAGAGAAAAAAAATATAAAAACGTATATAAAATAAACAATAAATTAATAGAATTCAAATTTACAATTAATAGAAATTGGCTAATGGAAAAATAAAGAAGTGGATAAGAACATCTAATAATATGAATAACAGTATCATAGTGAGTGTAGAATATTTACAATCTTTAGTAATAATAATATTAAACACACACACACACACTCACATATATACAAACATTTATATATTAATTATTTACATATTATAAAACAAAGTCCTCGCCCGCGTTTGTTTGCGGTAAACCCAATAACTACTGGACGGATTTTCATGCGGTTTTCACCAATAGATAGAGTGATTTACCAGGAAGGTTTAGGTATATGAGGTTTTGTACAAATGGGTTGGAATATCGCTGGGTTTCACCGAAGACGTTGCTTGTCTAATCCCGTGCAATTATCTAACGTGCTAGATAATAAATTCGTATATAAAGAAATGTTTGTTTTTGTTTTTATTTTTATAATTTCTATATAATAAAGTACATTAGCTGAGATGGGAAGAAAAAAAATTAAGACTCCCAAAGAAGCCTAACCAATGCTGACGTGGTCCTTAGTGGCCGGTACGTGATAAAAAAAAAATACATTACACAGACAAACTATGTAGGCATAATCCTCTAATCCCTAATTTTGGTATGCTTTTTTAATATTTAATACAATATTGATTAATATTTAAATATTTAAATGGTTTAATTATTAATTTGAAATTGTTACAATTAATTCCATCAGTGGCTGGTAAGTAAGAGATTAGTCGGGAGAGTCAATTAAGAAAGCTTTATGGTGAAAATGTTGAATGTTGAAGACGGTATCGGTTTTAAGCCTCACTTGAGTTAGTTTATTCATCGACGTTTGAATGAAACAATTATTTCGCCTCTCTTCAATTACCCCCGACTTTTTAAATATATAATTTAAACCTCTATACCTAAATAACAAAAGATTGTAATCAAAAAATCTAATTCCCCCCTTCTAATTTGAACTTGTTCTTTGAGTACTACTTTGAGTACTTGATTACGTTCTTTGAGTACTTTCTCTACTTGTCTTTATTCATGCCAATAGGTATCATTCCTGCCTAAATTTTAATGAATAAATTATTAAATAATAATAAAAAACAATAACCTTTAAATATAAAGGTAATTGTTCAGTATTTACTTAAACCACTTAAACAAACATTAATTTAACTATAATAACTATTTTATTCATGAGATATTTGTACTTGATATACAAATTATTTGTATATGGGATATTACTACTACAAGTACATAATCACAACATAAACCATGATATCCATAAAACATGATCATGTTTATCATAAATGTATACAATATGTATACAATGTATACAAATACAAATGCCCATTATTGAAAATAATACGACAAGTCATTTCTATTAAGTAATATAAACGGACCAGACTTTGAAATGGTTTAAAATTATTGATGATTTTATATTATTTTTATAATGTTTTAATACCCAAATTGCATTATTAAGGTTAATATATCTATATATATATAAATCTCCTGTCACGATGTTTGTTCGGGCTAACCTCTAAAACTACTGGACCGATTTTAATGAAATTTTGCACAGATATGTAACATTGTCCAACTTAAAATATTAGCTATATTTGATTGGCTCATCAAAAATCAACCATTTTTACATCAATCATTAATGTAAAAATAAGATGAATAATTACTTAGTAATAATTAGTAATAAACTTTATATATAAATAAATATATATATATATATATATATATTTAAATAGATTGTAATTAATTGGTACGTTTTATCGAAAATATATGAATAAGAAAAAATAATTGTTCAAATACCTGACGGTGTACAGTTGGAGGAGTTCAGCGAAATACAAACGATCAGAAGAATTATCTTATAGTTATGAAATATATAATCATTATCCATCCTATGACTTAAAATTAAAATGAAGTAGGCAGAAAGAAATATTAAAAAAAAGAAAGTATTTATTGAAATTTACAACTATATACTGAATACATCAAGTAAATATAACCAAAGATAAATCATGTCCCGGAATACACACATGTAGAGACTCTACCCAGTGGTAGTATTCAAATGATAGTTCAACTTAGAAGGTCACGAGGCCGGCTTCTTTTCAGACGCCTCGGAGGATTATCAGGAATTGAAGAGGTTGCGAGGTTTGAAACTAGTGGGTTTGGGTGGAAATGAAGTTTGTCATGAAAAGATTGATATCGGATTCGGGCCAAATCAGCGACAAATGGGACAATAAGGTCATTATGGATTACCTTGTTCGTTACAAAGTGAGGAGCATTGAGAATTTTACGAAGGATTTTGGATTGTAAGGAAAGAATACGATATGAATTTGATGGCTTAGTGGAGTCCCAAAGCTTTACTCCGTATGTCCAGATGGGTCTAATGATTGTCATGTATATGAGTCTTTTGTAATTAATTGGAAGCTTAGAGCGTCTGCCTAGTAAATGTTGAAGTAGTCTGAAACGGCGAGCTGTTTCTTGTCGTTTCTTGTGGATTCAAAGTTAAGCGTTTGTCAAGGTGTAGTCCTAATTACCGGACCTGTACTACAGGAATCAGTGGGATGTTATTAAACGACACAGGAGGTCAGGAAGTCGTTGGTTTAAGACGGAGGCTAAAAGTGATTTGACTGGATTTGTGGGAATTGATTTTAATCTTCCAGTTTTGACACCATTTTTTAAGGTCAATGATATGGGATGTTATAACTGGATCAGTGTCGACTGACAATAGACATGTGTCATCCGCATACGTGGTAAGGATAGTATTAGGATGGGTTGGAATATTAGCTGTATAAACTGTGTAGAGAATTGGGCCAAGGATACTACCTTTAGGAACACCAGCAGATTGGGAAAAGAGGGATCAATAGACATTATAATGGTTTACTTGGAAAGTTCTATTTGTGAGATAGGATTGAAGGATGAGAAAGTATGTAGGATGTAGGAATTTACGGAGTTTGTAAAGCAACCCGGGATGCCATATTCGGTCGAAAGCCTGTTCAACATCAAGGACCTACTGACTGAAACTCACTTCACTAAACGTTCATATTTTTATATACGCGACTATATCACTTATAGATCTGACCACCCAGACAACACTTCACACGCCGGTTCTTGCATCCTTATCCATAAAACGATTCCACATTCCCTTATTCCCTCAACTCCAAATGAGGCTATCCAAGCAACCTCTATCATCATATCAACTCGTCCCTTCCATCTTACATTATCAGCTGTATACTGTCCTCCTGGCAATTCTCTATCCAATAACCAACTAGAATCATTATTCCAATCCCTCGGATCACGCTTTATTGCTGGAGGAGACTATAATGCTAAACACCAACGATGGGGCTGTCGAACATCCAACTCTCGTGGCAATATCCTGTCTCATGTCTGTACTTCTCGTAGTTATTCAATCCTCTCTCCCCCGAATCCTACCTATTGGCCAACTTCCCTGAAAAAACGCCCTGATATCCTGGATATATTTGTCACATCCCAGATTTCTCCTTCCCACGTATTAATCAAATCCCTGGATGACCTCTCCTCAGATCACAGTCCAGTTCTGCTCTCATTAAACTCAACCTTCATTCCTAAGCCCTCCTCTCCTTCATTGATTACAGGACGAATTAGCTGGGAGCAATTTAGTAACGATTTGGAAAACAAACTAGACCTACGGATTCCACTCAAGACTAAACAAGACATTGACAGCGCAATAGAAATACTTACAGCAACAATAAAAGACAGTATAAAAGATAACACTACCATAAACAGAAATAATATCACACAACAGACTAACCTGCCACAGCACCTTCGCAGCTTGCTAAGCGAAAAACGCAGAGCAAGATCGAAGTGGCACAGGACTCGTTACCCATAAGATAAAACGCATTACACCCAACTGACTAACAAACTGAAAACGGAGATTAGAAACTACAAAATCCAAAATTTGCTTAGTGTGACTGAAAATCTTACGACTACTAATAATTCACTATGGATGACCACCAAAAAGATCCTTAAATTCAAAGATTTTAACCATCCTCTCCTTACTGAAAATCAAACTTGGTCCAGATCTGACGAAGAAAAATCTCACATATACGCCCAACACCTCTTCAAAACCTTTAATCCACACCCTGATATCCTCAACCCTATTCACATTGAGTGTATTGAAGCAGAACTGGATATCCCACTCCAAATGAGTCTCCCACCTAAGGCTTTTCATCCGTCAGAAATATCCAATGTTATTCATAGTTTGCCTTCCCGTAAAGCTCCTGGACATGACCTAATTACAGCTCGCATCCTAAAATCCCTTCCTCGAAAAGCTATCCTATTCCTCACATACATTTATAATTCTGTAATCCGTTCTACCTATTTTCCCGATACATGGAAACTATCTGTAGTAAAAATGATCCCAAAATCCAAAAAGCCTCCAGAACTTCCATCCTCCTATCGTCCTATCTCCCTCTTACCCATAATGGGCAAGATCCTCGAAAAGCTCATACTAAAACGTCTCTATCCCATCCTAGAAAGTAACCACATAATCCCAGACCACCAGTTTGGTTTCCGAACATCCCACTCCACTATCCAGCAATGCCATCGTGTGGTGGATGTTGTCTCCTCTGCATTGGAGCGTAGATTGTACTGCACGGGAGCCTTTCTCGAACAGGCTTTTGATCGAGTCTGGCACCCAGGTCTCCTTTACAAAATCCGACAATTCCTTCCTCCTACATACTTTTTGATCATTCGCTCCTTTCTAACTGGCAGAACATTTAAAGTAAATCATAATGGTTCCTACTCTCCTCTCTATTCCCAGTCCGCTGGTGTTCCTCAAGGTAGCATCCTCGGTCCTATTCTCTACACAGTATATACAGCTGACATCCCAACCCATCCTAACACCTTCATCTCCACCTATGCTGATGACACATGTGTGTTATCAGTTAATAACGACTCATATATTGCATCCCAATCCCTTCAATCACATTTATCAAGTCTCGAAGAATGGTGTCGGAATTGGAGAATTAAAATCAATTCCAAAAAGTCCCATCAAATTACCTTTACCCTTCGCCGAAAACCCATGACTTCCTGTCCTACTGTATCCTTTAATAGTACTCCACTTATCCCTGTTGAACAGATCCGCTACCTAGGACTCAACTTAGACAAACGTCTTACTTGGAACCCTCACACAAGACTGAAAAGACAAGAAACAGCTAGACGCTTCCGACTACTTCAACACATACTAGACAAACGCTCAAAGCTTCATATCAATTACAAAAGACTTATTTATGTTACTGTGATAAGACCTATATGGACCTACGGAATTGAACTATGGGGCTCCACCAAACCATCAAATTCCTCTCGTATTCAATCCTTGCAATCCAAAATCCTTCGCAAAATCCTAAACGCTCCTTATTTTGTCACAAATAAAACCATCCATAATGACCTGAACGTTTCATATGTTACCGATTTAGCCCATTCCAGATACCTATCATTCCATAATAAACTCCAGGCCCATCCAAACCCACTAGTTTCCATCCTTGGTTCCAATTCCATCCCGGACAATCCTCCTAGGCGTCTGAAGAGAAGATGGCCTCGAGACCTCCTATAATAGAAATATAATTAGAGTGCTGCCAATGGGTAGTGCCTCTACACGTCCTTTCATGTATTTATTTATTCATACAGCCCTTGTACTAGATGTATATATTACAGTTGTACAATTCAATAAAATAATTTAAAAAAAAAAAAAAAACATCAAGGAAGACCGCATGACAATACAATCCACATTCCAAAGCCGACGATACAACATCCACCACACGATGAGATTGCTGGATAGTGGAATGGGATGTTCGGAATCCTAACTGGTGATCTGGGATAATGTAGTTTGCATCGAGGATGGGGTACAATCGTTTCAAGATGAGCTTTTCCAGGATTTTATCCCATACATGGTAAAAGTAAGAGGAAGGGTATTCCGGTTTTTTTTTTAGGTTTAGGTATCATTTTTACGACGGATAATTTCCAGAGGTTAGGAAAATATGTAGTACGGAGTACAGCATTATATATGTAGGTGATGAATAGAATGGCTTTTCTAGGAAGATGTTTAAGGATGTGGATCGTGATGAGGTCGTGTCTAGGAGCTTTGCGAGAAGGTAATTTGTGAATAATATTAGACATTTCTGAAGGATGGAATGCTTTGGGAGGAAGGGTCATTTGAAGGGGAATATTTAACTCTCTTTGTATATATTCATGGTGAGATGGATTCATGATATCAGGATGTGGTTGAAAAGTTTTAGAAAGGAATTGACCAAATACTGTGCTTTTTCTTCATCAGATCTTGTCCAGTCATTGGATTCAGTAAGGAGTGGAAGATTAAATTCTTTGAAGTGAATGATCTTTTTGGTGGTCATCCATAATGATTTGTCAGTAGTCGTTAGATTTTCAGTTAGCTTCGTTAACTTTTTAATATTCAAATTTCTGCTTTTAGTTGGTTTGTCAATTTAGTATAGATAGATTTATTTGTTGGTTATCGAGTTCTATGCCACTTCGATCTTGCTCTCTGTTTCTCTCTTAATAAGATGCGAAAATGCTGTGGCAAGTCACTCGGTTGTGAACTATTAATTTTAAGTTTCAAGGTTCACGTAAACTGTTTTTTTTATTGATGTTGTAAGCATTTCTATGGCTGTATCAATGTCTTGTTTTTCTTAAATGAAATTTTTAAGTCCAGTTTGTTCTCTAAATCATAACAGAAGTTGTCCCAGTTTACACGTCCTGTAATCAATATAGGAAGGGACGGCTTGGGAACAAAACTTGAGTGTAATAAAAGGAGAACAGTGCTATGATCTGATGAAAGGTCATCCAAGGATCTGATATTGGTTTGGTTGGTGGAAATCTGGGATGTGATAAATATGTCAAGGATGTCAGGACGTTTTTTGAGGGATTTAGGCCGATATATGGGGTTATTTGGTGCCAGGATGGAATAACTCTCTGTGGATGATACGGAAGACAGGATATTACCTCGGGAGTTGGATGTTCGACAACCCCATCGTTGGTGTTTTGCGTTGTAGTATCCTCCAGCAATGAAGCACGGAACAAGAGATTGGAATAAGGATACAAGAAGATTAAATGAAACAGAAATTCCGGGAGGACAGTATACAGCTGATAGCGTGATATGGAAAGGTCGAGTTGTTATGGTTACTGAGGTTGATTGGATAGCATCAGTTGGAGTGGAAGGAATGAGGGAATGGGATAGGTTTTTATGAATGAGAATGCAAGATCTGGCATGAGAAGTGCAGTATGGGTGGTCTGATCTATAAGTGATGTAGTTCCGTATATATAATTGTGTTCAGTGAGTGAAGTGTGCTTCAGTGAGTAAAGCAATATCTATTTGGTTGTCATGTAGATATATGTCAAGTTCGTCACGGTGATTATGCAGGGCATTAGCATTCCACAGAACGATTGCTAGGGGCTTTATGCTCATTGTGGGTAATTAAATGGAACTTCGGTAAGGATTCTCGTGTGTAGGTTGATGAGAGGCTTGATTGTCTCTTGGAGATCTTTCAGGAAGGATGTCAGGATAATATTTATGTCGGTGGGGTTTTGGATTTGGGCTGGATATGTGTCCGGAGTTTGATATGTATACTTGACATGTAAAGGAGGGTTGGCTGGGCGTTGTACCCGAGGTGAAAGAAATATAAGGAAGAAAATGGTCCGGGCAGAGGTCTAGACAATTCTCTTATACAGGGAGAACTTTTTATTGGTAAGCCAAAGTTTCAACCCAGATTGCAGTCTTCTTCAAGGCCTGTCTCATCGGCGTGGACATCCCCCTGGACCATTTTCTTGCTTACATATAAAAGGTCAACTAATATTATTCAACAAGAAAGAAATATAGTATTTCTGTATCTTCTATAAATCATGTTTTATTGAATTTCATCACAATGTTTTTAGTTTTCTCAGATTAATAGTCTTCCGGTGTTCACCTGCTATTTTTTAGTTAAAAAAATATCTGCATCATATAGTAATTGTGATATATTTTGAATAGAAAATTCTACTAAAAAGGAACCAAACGGGAAGTGGTCATGTTATTTTTAAATGGTTTATTAATTTTTTTTTAAGGTAAATAATATAATTAATAAATTAAATAATGATATAAACCTTTTGACTTTTTATTATTAAATAATTTCTTATCCTCACAAAAAAGTTAAAGTAGCAATCATTTCAAGATAAAAGCGGAGAGAACAATAAGACCCGTAAATATCGAAAACTATTTATTCCAAGCCATTAGAACTCAACAAGGGCTGGAATAAAATTCTCATCTTATCTATTCCTTACATTGAGCGGAACCCCTTTTGAATTATTTGCTCCCTCATTGGTCCGAATCAATACTCATTCTGGGTTATTGCCTCAAATTGGAATGGTTATAGGACCGGATTGACCGTATAGGCAATGTAGACAACAGTCGTAGGGTCCCAGTGCTCAGTGAAAAACGTACTTACAAATTATTTTCATTTGTCTTACTTAGATTTTAAGCCCATTATAAATTGACTTACAGTAAAAAAAACAACAACAACTTACAACTTATATAATTACTCCCTTCCTAAAATAAACCTGAATTACAAGAAAAAACTTTCAGATGCTATACCTCTCAGCCTTTCCACCGGCGGATTAAGCGATAAGTGGACTAAGTGGCCCCAATAGCTTAGGACCCAGATAACAAATAATGTCTTAACTTGAAAATAAAAAGCTAAAAAAGGTTTAAAAAATTCGCTAAATAAATGTATAGCCCCTTCTTTTCATATTTTATTACGTATAATACATTCTTAATTTATTCTGGGAGGAGTCCATTTAGGATAATATTACAGAAAAATGAAACATGAACTTCAGTGTCTACCAGTAAAATACAGAGAAAAATATAATTAACACATATCAATTTTATGTGCAATTAATAATAATAAAGGAATGTTGCCAAGCCAGCTCCAAGACAGATATAACATAACTAGGCATGTTATAAGATAAATAAAATAGATTGTTTATGTAGTGAGGGGGGTTTATAATTAGCAGGCAGTACTTTTATGTAGTCTGCAGCGGGAGATGGATCGTATGGGATCTAGGACTCCCCTGGGGCTCACCCAGCCTCTATAAAATATTATAAAAATAGGGAACCTAAAATAAGGGGGAAACATCTGGCGGTTGAGCGTGACCATCACCTCTTCCAAGAAACAGTACAGTCTCTACCGTGTAGACTCATTCACGGGTTGTAGTGGTACAGATTTTTTTTTTTTTTTCAGCTACATTATTTTTGCTCGAATAAATTAGACTTAAATCTTAAAAGACTAGGTTACTGAAAGAGAAAGCGTGCTTTAAAAGATGTAGAACCATGGTCTGGAATAGGTCTTTTCCAAGACATTCATTTTTATGACCCATTGTTTAAAAGTCATGCAAGTATTACTTACTTATCTAAACTATCTAAAATATTTTAATTTTAATTAACAATAATAATGGTGAGCGGGGTAGTTCAGTTGCTGAGCAGAGAGTACCCTTGTCGAAGGTTCTGAGTCGAATCCGGCTTTGGCAGATAATTTATTTAATCAGTTAACAGCGGGTGATGTACTCTTTGGGGTCTTAAGACCCTTCGGGGCTCATCCAGCCTCAATAAGGTAGGTTCCCTTACTAGAGGAATAAACCTAGAAGCTCTTGACCATGTACCATGTACTGGTACATGTAATAGAAGAAACAATAATAAATATAAACTGTATATACTAGTGACTGAAAATGTCTTCGCAGAGTTTGGTGTAGCATCTTGGGTAGTCGTTCTGAGCAGTGGAGAAGAAGGTAGTCATTGCGGTGATGGTGATATAGAATTCTGAACCCTGAGTCACTTGGTTAAGCGATTGAGGAATCTCAATACGACAGACCTGGCGGTATACTACATAAAAGCAGGGGAATTTTCTTTTTTCTAGTATTTTTGTACCTTGTACGGGAAGTATTCTGAAAATCATTCCTATAGTGGATCAGTTGATAGTCATATAAAAATTAACATTTTAAATCTTAAATGTTGTTGCAAAACAGATACATAAAAGCACACATTTCAGTTTTTAACTCACAATCAACCTTAGTGATCCATGGAATCACTATTCCACATCTTCTTACTTGGTTGTACGTCCTGTTTTGACAATACTGCAGAGCGAAACAATTTTAACTAACCATATGATGAGTAACAACTTCTTGTGCTTTCAGGATTTGGATTAATTGATTCTATTAGATTGCCGAGCAGATTCCGGCTCCATTCTTGGGTACAAATCCAGAAATACAGGAGATTGGTAGAAAAGAAGAGAATATAGTAAGAAAATTGGAGTCGGGCCGAGGTGGGGTTGACAGTCCACTAATTGGGCCGCTATCTCTTTGAGTAAGCCTCTCCTACCATCTTCAATCAAATTACTTCCGGCCAATGCAGGCTGCCTCTTTCACTTCCTTCTCTAGAAAACCGAATCATTTTAAATATTGTCTCAGGTAAATTAGTACAACGGTATTGTAAGGAGTTACGGACTGAGAAATAACTTTCCAACTATAATTTTCAAGTGTTCACTTATAACTATTTATCAGTTACACAAGTGTATCATAGAAAAACCTAGATAGATTTATTTTATAACTATTTACAGCCAAAAAAAGTAAAAAATATCAATGTTTATTTTGTTTTTAAATTATCCATATTAGCTTAGGATCTTCTTAAATCATAATAGATTTTACAGTGAAATCAAAAATAACTAAATTATTTTCCCAATGTCAATACCTGTTTCAGGCTCTGTTAAATTATATATTCCGAAGGAATTTTGCACCCTCAATTTTGCACTGTGGAGTGCATCACTTATCTGTGCGCTTCAGCTGTGACATCATCTGGGCCAATTTTTATTCTCAGTTTTTATTTTACAGAGCTTCCTCAAACACTTATTCCTCTATAAAACCATCGTAGTCTCAAATTCTCCTTCATAATTATCACCACTGGTTCATATGTCAATTCCTTCTAGCAGTTCTACCGTTTCGTTAAGTATTCATTTTTATTAAGATGTTTTCAGCTTCCATCCTTGATAATGTTTAGATAGGCCCTATTTCGTATTTATTTTAACAATCTCTAGAAGAGTTTTTGATTTTCTTTAAAATTTGTTTCTAAATTACATTATAAAATTCTGCCCAGTCTTTTTCTACGTCTGAATAATTGCTTCATTTACCCTTTTTTTTAAATAAATTTTTATTCTGTTTGGTGTTGTTGGCTAGGTTCTTGTAGATTGTTCTTTTTCTATTTTCCTTCTTCTTTGGCCACTATTTCAATCTTTATTCGTCTATCAGATCAACTATAAGACGTGCTACCCGCCACAAACAGAGCAATTTACTGAATACAGACCTGTTGTCCTCGATGCTTCATTTCCAGTTTGGGTTAGTTTCGTTTATGGTATCAGCCAAGCTGGTCCGACCACATCTAGTCCATAGATAGTAGATGCACTTGTTAACGCCGAATCCAAATTTGACCCTTGGGCTTTCAGCATTGCAACACAGCAGTGCAATTTCAATAACAATTTTTAAGTAAAACCGAATGATATTAAACTATTATGAATTAAATTTTATCAGATTCCACTGTTATTTTTACTTACATTCCCCTTCCAACAGATATCATTTATTGTATAATGATTCCTTCACCTACCCCAACCCCAACTCCTTATCGGGCAATTCCCCCTTCTTCCCCCCCCCCGCTTACTGGAAAGACTAGGGAGGGCTTAATGTCGGCCGGGAGCGGGGAGGGGAGCCCTATATCTGACGGATCTAATCTGGAGGCGGCAGTTCCAATTAGTGAGGCATCTTCATTAAGAATGTGGCTGACTTATATAGCCTCGCCAAACCTCTCTTCCGGCAACCATTCCTCCTCGGCTCCAATTTACCAATTAGCCTAGTACCCGCTAATATCGTACAATCTGGTTTAGGGCATGATTATTGTTTCATTCGGTTTCGTTAGCAAGACGTACATACATAAGCGCTGAAGAGAAGGAGGATTTATAGGCGTGTACTGGCCAATATATCTTCGTGTTACTCCAGTTAAGACCTTCTTAATATGAAGTAGACAGTATTATTGTTATTTTTTTATTAAGGACCTCAGAATTGCTATTAGAGGTAAGGGAGAGTGTATAATACGGCATAATCATGAACTATAATTTCTCATCAGGTAAGATCCTAAGATTATTTTTATAAAAATATACCGACTACGATGGGCTGGGATTATAGCGAGGATGCATGAAAGTGAGATGTCTATAAAGCCTCCTGAAGAGCAATCCCTAAAGTTTATGCAAGATTGGAAGCCCAAAAACAACATGGAGAGATCAGGCAGACAAGAATGGCACAGCTGTAGGCCTACCTAATTCGAGGGAAAGGGCTTAAGACAGGGAGTGGTGGAAAAATCACTAGGAGGAGGTGAAGGAGGGGGGTGTAGTGCCGAAGAAAGAAGAAAACTACTAAGGTTTTCAGCATTAGTACATTTCCCCTTCTTGTAGAAAGTTTTACATCCTCCGCCTATAAAGAAGATGAAACTATATAACAGGTGTACATCCTCTATGGAATTATCACCATCTACAAACCATTTCATTTCTGTAAAAAAATTTAATATGGATTAGTGATTCTTAAATTACTAATTAATATTAATATCGAGCCCAAATATGGAACCGTAAGCTTTTATATCGGAATAACTTTCACACAGTCTACATTTTTACATTTTAAAATTCCTCCCTTCTATGTCCGATGGCAGTTGCTATTGTTTACACTTTTGACGTAACATGAAGTTGTTCCTTGGTATATCTGATGGTAATCACTGAACTACTAGTCATGTTTATGTAAGGTTTTCACTCACCGTCAGATCCGATGGAATCGGATATCATCTAAAATGGTTGGATCTTCTACAACCTTCCTATTTGTTAAATAATCTTTATATTTTACTTACAATTATTTATTAATGATTATTTAAATATGGATATCGGATGAATGAAGGCAGACCAATTTTTGTGTCTCGTGAAACAATTTTAATTTTCAGATACGAGATTTATTCAAAATTCACAATTTAATAATATGCTTGCAACACCATAACTCCTCCCCACCCCCCAAACAATAAAAAAAATTCTTGAGGTAGTGAAGACAAATTGAACTTTTAATAATGCTCATATTTAGAGTAAATTATTTTTTAAAGTTCGAGTATATAAATAAAAGTAATTAAGTCAACGCATGTAAAGTTACTTCAATATTGAACTAGTTTTAGGTGCGTGATATAACTCTAAGCGATTAACCTATTTTATTAAATTTCTTACGACTGGGTCAACGATCTAGAAACTGTTATTGTATAGTTAGAGTTAGACCCAAATAACCGTATCCATTAGAGTTAATAACACAAATTCTAGGTTCGGGTTAGGGATAGCGTTTCTCGAAATTGCCTGGATTCAATTTCAAGAAGGCTAGATCAGTTTCATCCACCTAGCTCTGGCGCGTTGTGATCGAATCTTCCATAGACATTAAGACATTACTTCTTCAATATACGTCAGTTATAAGATGAAATTTCTTGATGAATAATATTGTATATATGTTAATATGTTATAAAGAATTGTTAGTATGTTAGATGACGATAAAGAATAAAAATAATATCAGCTACTTGTGTAGCAGTCTGATATAACAGATTTGATTTAATGTGACTCATGATCAGTTTTTTTTTGGGTTAACTTAATTTATTCTTGATTCCTTTTTGGATTTCTGTATATGTGATATACAGTGCGCGGTTATGTGAATAACGTATATTATTATTATATTATATTTCAATACAAATTAAATATAAATTATCATATTCCTACATTAAAATATTTCGTAAATTTAAACATGTTTACTGATCGAGACACAAGGTATATATATTTTTTTTTTAATTAATGGACTCCACATGGCTTTGTGTTTTAGTTTTTACTGTCTGACGTTTTAATTGAGAAATAACTAATTCAAGAGGGATTTCATCAAAATTAAATATATTTAATTTACAATAATTAATAATATCGTAATAATAAAGGGGTTATTATAATCTCGTGTAACCACCCTCCTGGTGGCATAATTGTTTTTGTAAATCCTACTAGTCGAATTAAAAATACGATATGAAAATTATGTGTATGCATTATTATAATCGGAACTAGCATGCTCAGATTTGAGATTAAAATTTTCTAATTGTTGGAAAGTTTCTAATTGTTTATATGTGTGTGGGTATATATATTTTAATCTTTTTTTTTTTTAAATATTGTTATTGAAGATAATTCGCCATTTCCTGTTTTTATTCATTTTAATTTCTTCCTCATTAATTAATTAAATTATAATAATGAATCAAACGTTCATCAATGTTCAGCTCAATCTTTTCTCATCTTGCTGGGGAGACTCTAAGATATTTGGTGTAGTTTTTATTAATTTGTAGTCCGATGTCTTTACAAGTCTCCTCTAATTCACAGAATAATGTTTCAAGTGCTTCCTCATTTCAGGCCAACACCGCGACATCATCTGCGAACTTGCGAAGGAAAATTCGTGAATATTGTTTCGAGTGTGTCAAGAGATTTGCCTATCTTGGAGCAGAAATCAACTGTGAAAACAAGATCCTCGTAAACGCTGGCTTCAAGATGTGGAAGACGATCAAATAAAGATAAAAACAAGAGGCTGGAGAACAAAAGCTTTAAGTCGACAGGACTGGAGGATTGGAAAGGAAGCCAAGGTCCATCCTGGACTGTAGAGCTGTTAAAAAAAAAATTAATCAAATGTTAATATATTATACTCTATGACATAATAGCTTATATATTATTACTTGCATTGTTATTCTAAATGTCCTAGGATACATAATAAAGACTTTAAGGGTGATCCAACTATAATGCACGATGTTAATTGTAAATAAAACAAAAAGTTTTCAGAGAATTATCTTAATATTTTTTATTATGATAGAAAGATCTATGACAATTATGTGTGAAACAAAATATCGGCCAAATGCTCGCCACGACTTCGGTGGCATACTTCTATCCGATGGTCCTTATTTTCAATGGCACACTTTCACCTCAGCCAAATGAGAATCCACGAGTCATTGTTGAAAAGCCGAAGCATCCACAAAGAGTGACTATTTGGTGCGATTTATGGGCTGGCGGCGTCATCGGGCCGTACTTCTTCGAAAATGAGGTAGGCCAAGCAGTTACCGTGAATGATGTCGCTATCGCGAGATGATAACGGACTTCTTGTGGCCAGAAATTGAGGATATGGACCCTGGGCGATATGTGGTTCCAACAGGATGGTGCCACTTGCCACACAGCGCGAGAAATCCAATGGCCGTGTTATCTCACGTCGTGGCGATGTTAATCGGGCGCCACAATCATGTGATTTGACACCGTTGGACTTCTTTCTTTGGGGATATTTAAAAGAAGTGTACGTCAATAAGCCAAGAACAATTCAAGAGCTAAATGATGAGATAATTCGGCACATTAACCTTAATTATGTCTCAGAGTCATTGAAAATATGGACCATCGAATAGAAGTATGTCACCGAAGCCTTGGCATGCATTTGGCCGATATTTTGTTTCACACATAATTGTCATAGATTCTTCTATCATAATAAAAAATATTAAGATAATTCTCTGAAAGCTTTTGATTTTATATACAATTAACATCCTGTGTTTTGGTTGGACCACCCTGTATAAATGTAGCCAGCCTAGCCTAATCCAAACTTTAGATGAAGTTGATTGGGGTCTTAAAGGACATTGTAATTGTACTAATTCTTCAAATAGTTTCGAGATCATTGAAGTTGGCCGTAACTAACTTTTTATTTAAAGAATAGGTGATTTTGTTTACGGGAGAAATTATAGATAACAATATTAACATAAAGAAGTTCTAAGTTGCAAAGTTTTATAATTTTACATGGTTAAGATCTTGATCAGGTGAAATATAATATTATTTCAAGATATTCTTTCCCCATCTTTCTGTTGTTTTTTTTTTCATTTTTCGTCATCTTTCATTTTTTTTTTTTGCTTTTAACGACTTGTGATTAGAGTAATTCGTTTTTCTCTAACGCCTTGGTTGAACCATAAAATTATCAAAGTAACATGAATACACCCCTACTTTGCTAATAACTTTTGAAAAGTTGATCCAATGTTACTAAGGACTTCCCCAATTATCATATAGAGCTATCATGAGAAACAGCAGTTATGACAAGCTACTGTTCAGTATCTCCAACATGTCTCCTTTCCCCCTTCTAATTTGCGCAAAAGTTTTAAGGATTATCATGTTGCGGGCTACTATTTGGTACTCAAAACTCACACTTGGATATCTTCCTTGCTCTTGGTGCTAATGGTTAATAATTGTAATATTTTAATTCCAAAATCAGTTAGTAATCCGAAAATAAGTTAAAAGATAATTATAGTTTAATATTATTACTCATAATAGTGTTGGTAATGAGCTACGATTTTAGCCTTTTTTTTATACAGTTTTTTGGTAAAGAATTGTTCATCCTTTTTGAACTTTTTGGAATTATTATCAAAAGTCGTTTATAGATTTTAGCTCAATTCCACGTCCGCTGTTATAATTTATGATCCCTTGTGATTTATAAATTAGTTTTAATAAATAAATAAATAGGTAAAATGTCCCTTGGTATTGTGGGCAATGAGATCGCTGATAAATCGGCAAAAGAGCCAGCACGAATTGATTTATTTCCATCTTTTCACAAAACCCTTATATCGTTCATAAAATTCAATGTAACGGAAAATTCACTTTTGAGAAGGCACGAATGGTGGGTTAATTCAAATGAATCTCCTGGTTATATATTTTTTTTTATAAGACTGACAACCATTAACCAAAAATTAATAAAATATGAAAATTACAAACAAAGGTTTTAACTGTACACGGATATACCAATTCATACTTACACAGATTTCACATAATCAGTGACAATATTTGTTCAATAGACAATGAAGAAAAGACATTTAAACACATAATTTATGACTGCAAAATGTATGAATGGCGAAGGTCAAAATTAATTATTTCAATTATTTTAAGTGGGAAATATCGGTTTAGTGTGTGAACACGAATTATATACTATATACGCATACACTATATAATTAGTGTATTATAATTATAATAATTATAACTATTGTAGTATAACTATAGTATATAATTATAGTATATGTAATGAATTATATACTATATACCATGGTATATACGAATTATATACATTTCACCCAAATTCATTAATAATATCAATTTCGAAAAGTTGACATAAAATTAAGAATACATAATATAGTATATAAGCCATTTTTACAGTTTTAATTTGTATAAATTTTAATTTTTCATGTTATTGACTCATATTGAAAATAAGTTATAAAACGGCAAATAGTGTACTGTAATATGAAATGTGCGAATAAATAAAGGTTTACTTTGAAAGAAAAAAAAAATATCCATTCAGTATTTTTTAATTCAAATTGCATTTATTTCCCTTCCGTTCGACTACTGGGGCCATTATTAAGTTATATGGATGTTTCTTCTTCTATAAACTGCTTTGGGAAACTTCTCCAACATACACAAGTCATGTTCAGAACTTTTCAAAGTATTTCTAACGCGAGAACGAGTTGATTCCGCGCTTATAGTGTTTGCGGTATCATCAAATCTTGTTTCTAGTTTACTGACCATGTTTGTACAATTGGATCTCTGAGCAGCTGCTAAGAGTTTGTAAGGTGGATCCAAATAAATAGTTGCTGATTGATCTGGGAGAATATGCATTGCTTTATAATGATAATAAGGATTTAATGCTTCAGTAACATGTATGTTTTAGCAATACTTTTGCACATATAGTATGTCTATCCAGGTAGTCTTTTTACGCTAATACCGTACAGCGTGTTGTTATACTCGTACCAGCCACCTGAAACAGTTTCTACACTTCCAGATGAACAAACTATCCCAGAGGATGTATCACCCGAGCCTGAATGCAGTGGAGAATCCTCAAGTTGTACTCCATCTGAAGAACCTATACTAATAAGCCAAGGTAAATTAATAGACCTTGTACGTGATTTAAATCTGTCTAAATCAAAGGCTGAATTGCCCGGATCGTGGCTACAACAATGGAATCTTCTTGAAAAAGGTGTTAAAATGTCGTATTTTATTAGGAGTCGTGAGTCAGAAGTTCTTCATTTTTTTTAAAATGGATGGGAATCTTGTTTACTGTAATGATATACTTGGTTTGTTGGACAAACTTCCGTTACCACAAGATAGTGGAGGTTGTTCCTTGACAGCTCTAAATTCAGCTGAAAAGGTGTTCTCCTTCATATCGGAAACAAGTACCCCTCAATCCCTTTGCTTATGCAGTAGAAATGAAAGAAACTTATGAATACATTAAAATACTAATGGAAAATATAAAATAAAGTGAATTTAAGTGGAACGTATCTGCTGATCTGAAGGTAATAGCCATGCTTACAGGTCTCTAAGCAGGTTACACAAAAGTACTGTTGTTTTCTATGTGAATGGGACAGCAGAGCAAGACAAAGTCATTACACAGTGAAAGAGTAGCCTTATCGAAAACGAATGTGCCCAGCTAGAAAAACATTGCTTATCCTGCTTTGATTGACAAATCAAAAAAATTTCTACCACCGCTTCATATCAAACTGGGGCTATTGAAAAATGATGTTAAAGCAATGGACAAATACGGGGAAGGGTTTGCTCACTTTAAAATTAAGTTTCCTAAACTTAGTGATGCAAAAATTAAATAGGGAATTTTTGTTGGTCTGCAGATACGATCAATATTAAAAGACCAGGAGTTCTTAGAAAAAATGACAACTCCAGAAAGAAGAGCATGCGTTTCATTTAAAGAAGTATGCAGCAATTTTTGGGTAATGTGAGGTCGCATGACTATGAACAAATTGTGACTGAATTGTTAAATTGCTACCAAGTACTTGGCTGCAACATGTCCTTAAATATCAATTTTCTCTATTCCAACTTTTTTCCCCACAATCTTGGAACTATATCTGATAAACACGGGGGACGTTTCCATCAGGATCTTGCCTAAATGGAAAGGAGGTATAATGGAAAAGGGAATGAAAAAATGCTCGCGGACTACTGCTGGAGTCTTCAGGGAGAAAAACTTCAAGAGGACTACAAAAGGAAGAAAACTACAAATTAGGTAAAAATTATAATTTTACGGATTATGTATTAAGTATATTGTATTATCAGAACGCCTTATTTTGTATTGTATATAGGAAGGGAATAAAGAAGATGCTTAATTTACTAACTTCTTTTTATGAAAACCTAATTTTTTTGTGAATACATTGATTTCTCTGAAAAACTGTATGTGCTAGAATTTTTCTGATGCTAGACTTGGATTCAGGATCATTGAAAACATAGAATGAAGTAATAATTTTTCAAGGGCAAAATATAATTTTTTTGCAGAACATTTCTATTTGTTCATCCTAGTTCATTTAATTGCATTATTTTCTGGTTTATATAGTACGGCTCCTCATCCTCCCCCAACAGTTCCAAGAATCTGCACATATTTTGGTGACCTACTTTTACTGCATTTTTCTGCCTGGTGAAGTAGTCCGTTCCAGCCAATGCTTCACAACTATTTGCCACACCCTTTTTAGATCCGTAAAATGTGGAGCAAAGACGGCATTTATCCCTTATCAGGTTCTCTTTATGAATACGTTTTCTATAGGCTTTTGCAGCAATTATCTGGTCTTTTATATCTATGGAAAATCCTTTGGATCCTCCAAACCGTTACCCTATCTTAGGCCATTCAACTGAGGGTTCACTCTCATCTCAGGCTTGAGATGGTAATCTCTACTAAGCAATTTTATCTCCTTACAAATCGGCTCGAAGTGATACCGATTATTTATGTCTTGAAAGCTTGGATCTTTGAGATAAGGACTGTTTAAAGTTATTTTGGATTATATTGTATAATATTAAGATAGCCAAACAGTGTCTTAACCAGCAACTACTTGGACTACTGATGTATTAGGTGACGACACCTTTGGCCTAGTTTCAAATAAACTTCGATATCTCCTTGCCAAACGTTAGCTATTATTTAAAAAATACATTAACGGATGTTTACGAGTAGAATACTAACAGTTGTATTAAGAATATTTCAAGCGGGTATGTCACAGTTGTGATGTACATATGCTATGTAAAATAGAGGAGCGAGAAACGCCCTGGGAGTTCTCCAGGAGATATTGATTAAAGAGAAGAAACTTCTCAGGTCATAATATATTCATAAGTGTGAAGATAAGTTCCACGTGTTGGATTTAATCAAATGCTATCTATGGAACCCGAGCCAGCTATACATATCGGAGATATTTAGCAAAAAGGGCGAATTGAGTGTGTTTTCAAAATTTAAGTGATTTTAGACGTTTGGGTGTGTTTTTAAAAATTACTTTTTTCAGCCAATACAATTCCTATTTGACTGTGCAAAGGGATTAAATAAATGATGAGTTTAATAAATTTTATTATATTCTATTGATTTTTTAATATATTTATTTGAGTAAATGTCAAAACGTTTCGTGTGATAGCATACTTTTATATTGGCCCGAATTTATTATTTTAAAAGTATTCAGAGTACTGATTTAAAATTTTTACAGAGGATAATTAGCTATATCAGTTTCGCAACCTGGAGTTGCCTACATTAGACTTCCCAATCAACTCCTTTCGAATTTTCAGTGCTAGTACTCAACAGCTGTACTTGGTACATAGTCTTGAGCTAACTTTATTACTGAATAAAAAGTGGTTCATAAAAAACCTCTCCAACTTTTGTTTGTAAAATACTTGAGGGTGTTTCATATGGTGTTTAAAATCTATACAGGGTGTTTCAGGGTTAAATGGCCAAACTGAAAATTTGAAGTAAGGACCTCAAGACAAGAAAGAAAAATTTCCTATGAAGGTATGTTCGCAAACGCTTTGTTTAGAAGATATTCACATCTAAAGATTTCATTGTTACGAATTATTTAGGCATAGTAAATAAATAAAAGTTATTTTATTTGTTCCAATTACTTTATTTATTAAATGTAAACCATTAACATTCATATTAAATGTTCAAAGTGATTTCCTTGAGCATTCAGACAGGCTCGGCATCTTTCTTCAACAGCAGCAGTAGCAGAACGGGCCTGGATATGTGTTATTGTTTCAGAAGACTCAGTTATCCTTCTTCGTAAAGAATTAAGGTCATTCACTGGCCTTGCATAGACTTTTTGTTTAATGTCACCCCAAACAAATATATTCAATGGTGTCAGGTCTGGAGCGCGAGCAGGCCAAGCCACTGGCCCTGCACGGCCAATCCATTGATTAGGATAATTAGCATTAAGCCATTGTCGTGGAGCTCTTCCGTAATGTGCAGGACAACCATCTAATTGAAACCACTCATTCCTTCTCAGTTGTAGTGGAATCTCTTCAAATAAATCGTTATTAAGAAATTCCAAAAATGAGCCCGCATTGAGTCGAGGTGGTAAGAAATGCGGGCCTATTAAAATATTGTCTATTATCCCGAACCACACATTGCACTGAAACTCGTGATGAAAATGATAATGACGAATTGTATGGGGATTTGCATGCAACCAGAGATGATTATTTTTCTGATTGAAGATACCTTTTCTTGTGAAGGTAGCTTCAGCTGTCCATAAAATTTCTCCTGCAAAATGTGGATTGTGATCAGCTTGATTTAAATACCAATCTGAAAAATGTCTTCTTTGCCGTAAATCTTGCGGTAATACATTTTGTACCCGTTGATAATGATATGGGTGACGTCCATCTGCAATGAGAGTTCTCCATACTGTAGTTGGCGTAACATTTAATTCTGCTCCAGCTCTTCGTACACTGGCAGATGGATTATCATCAAAAAATTGTAATACGGTCGCACTCCTTTCTTCATTTCGTAAAGATGCTAAAATACCATCAGCATGTGGTACGACAGCAAATGTACCAGTTTCTCTAAGACGTTGAACGTTGAGTTAAAGGTAGACTTACTAGGGGCATACTCTGCGAAAGCCTCAAACAAACTGATAAATGTTATTGATAGTTCTATTCTTATTATTGAGAAGCGAGTGGATGGTTGACTGGAAGATAGACGTAAGGAAGAAAATAGTAGGGGGTGCAGTCAAATAAAAACACTAAATAAGTGGTTACTTATTTAGTGTTTTTATTTGACTGCACCCCCAACTATTTTCTTCCTTACATATTTTCTTATTATTGTGTGTTATTGATGTTCTATTCCAAACAGTATTAATCCTAAAGTCCATAGTTTATGTACAGTTAGGGAGACAAGGTCATATTAGTATTCTATCTAAATTTATCTCCTAAACAAAGCGTTTGCAAACATATCTTCGTACAAAATATTTTTTTCTTGTTTTAAGGTCCTTAGTTCATATTTTCAGTTTGGTCACTGCTGCTGTTGAAGAAAGATGCCGACCCTTTCTGAATGCTCAAGGAAATCACTTTGAACATTTAATATGAATGTTAATGGTTTACATTTAATAAATAAAGTAGTTGGAACAAATAAAATAAGTTTTATTTATTTGCTGTGCCTAAATAATTCGTAACAATGAAATCTTTAGATGTGAATATTAACTATAAACGAATAACTATATAAACGAAGCGTTTTCGGACATACCTTCATAGGAATTTTTGTCTTGTTTTGAGGTCCTTAGTTCAAATTTTCAGTTTGGCCATTTAACCCTGAAACACCCTGTATATATCATGGTTAAAGGGATCAGGAGTATGATGTATTAATTCTAGTCTTTATCATAAGCATATGCATATATGAGGCGTTCAGGATCAAAAGTAGATAACTCTGAAATTTCGAAAATTTATTTTTTCACACTTTTCGTCAGATTACTCAAGCAATTGTTTCTAACAGGACATTTTGCTACTCTAGTTCTCATGGTTTTAGTCCGGTTATGAACCTTGAGTTTGGTAATCATAAAGCAATGCTAGACTAATCGAGCGAAAAAAAGGAAAAAAAACACTTTTTGAAATTTGGAGGTACCCGCTTTTTATTCGCCTCATATACAGGATATATAAAAATATGTACAGTAATATGTAGATCAAACTGTAGTTGTTTCAAGGGGCAGGAATTATCAAGTAAATGTATCTTTTCTATTAGCATTTATAATTTTTAAGTCGCGCAACAGCTTCCAAAAAGTTCTTAATCAGCTCTGACAATATACTCCAAAAACTTGTTTAATTATGATTTAATTATATATTATATTGATAAGTGTATCTGACTAAAACTTTGATAGATACACTTATTTTAAATATTCAAAATAGTATTAATAAATTAACAATGATCCCAAAAAGTTACAAATACCTATATATATAACTGTGAAAGGGTAGAGGAAGGATAAAAGATGGAAAAATTCTGAAATATCTGAAATAGAAGGAAAAAGGGCTCTCTCTTGATAATAGCCATAAAGAAAATGAATGTGAAAAGCCATGGGTTGTAGTCCAGGGAAGAATGATATTTGCCGTTTGCCCCTTGCTCTAAATCCCCTCTGCCATGGCCGGTTACGTCCAATTTTAGAAAGGATATTTTCTAAGACTCGATCTTCACTTTAGTGGAAATTCCACTCGTAAAAGGGGAGATGGAAAGAAAAAAAAAAGAAATTTGTAAATATACACGAAATCGGCTTTAAATACATAATTTGATTTTCTTTATTTAAATAATATCGGGAAATTTCTTTCCGAGTTATTTATTGAGGGTCAGTTTATTTATTGAGCAGCAGCCGAAATTGAACTCAACGAAATTCGTAAAACAAAATTTTGCGAAAATTACGCTTTTACATCCTAGTGAAGACTGTATTCCAAGTAACAATATATTACAGAGGAAACCAAACATTATCGTTTGAAGTGTTTACATTTTAAAAAGTCCATCAAACATGAGCAATTTACTATTCGGAGGTTTTTTTTTTTTTTTTAAAAAAAGGAAACTTAAAATTCTGTATTGTTTTCTGGAAAACCCAATGTTTATTAGAACTCAGTTTTCACACCACTCCAGTAGTTTCTTTTGTTTAGTTAGATCACGATTTATAACGGTGGTTGATTGCTTGGATCTTATAGGTATTGCTACATTCAAGCTGTAAGTATATATCTCTGATGCGCGGTCATTAGGGCTCAAGTCAAAATAAGTCCATAATACAGAATCAGGAATGATCAGACATGAAATAAATGTATGCTTCAAATAGAATTACTACTATATTGTTTGTAAATTACTACTATATTGTTTTACAAAAATAAAAATTACAAATAATATCAATAATTAGATTTTACATACTGTTTTGAACTTTGCTGTTGCTCTCGTGAAAAATTCAAAATTTTGACTTAAGTCATTATGACAGCGCATCAAAGATATATAGTATCATAAGTTTGTACTTATGAGGTTAATTTTCTCTCAAGTTATGGGCGTATATTTCTTACCATTTTACGTTCCTACCGTTCATCTCGCTGGACACATTCACACATAGTCATGACGAATAACAAACCAAACTGATAGCCTCAATCATCTGCTATCATTTGTCATATCAATTCCTGTATTAAATTAGCGTCCTCTAAAATATTATAAAATCATAAAAACATTAACAATTGAATGTTAATCGAAACGCATTTTCACGGATACAAAATCTATATTGTAATAGAAATTTTACCACTCTAATAGATTATAAATGATTCCTTTGGTAATGCAGTTGCGAATTTCGTAATTAATTGAAAATATTTGTGGTAGAATTAAATTTCAATAGCGGTCGAAATAAGCGAAATAGACAACCTAATAGAAAAACAAATATAGAACTGGAATAATACGCATTTAAACATTTTTTTTTCTCCAGAAATCTTGTTAGAATTATGTAGTAATATAAAAAAAGGTTCGAAAGAATATGTCCGATTTAAACTTTAAGAACTGATTGGAATACAATTACACTAATTTGAATTGTTTAATGTGATTTCAAGAAATAACATATTTGATATACTCTCTAATTCAAAATACTCGACCTGCTATTTCCAACGAAATCGGAACTACAATAGGTACTAGTTTAAAACGTTAAAAGAGAGATATTTCAATATTCTGAAAGTTGTGCAAAATGTATTTTACAGTTATCACATGAATCCACGTACCAGGAAGTTTTTGAAATAAATAACTCATTGAGAAATCCTTAAAAAATAAGTTGATAGCCGCAGGAAGACAATGCTGTTTCCTGGATATAGTAGGTCCATTCACCCCTTATCCCTTCCACATCCCCTATTCAAACAAACACACACACACACAAACACACACACACACACACACACACACACACACACCGTTATCCTCAACCAACTGCTCACAGGGCATGGTTGCTTTAGGGCCTACTTGGCTCGCTTCGGAATAGAAGACCGAAAATCTTGTCCTACTTGTGATTCCGTGGAGGAAACAGTGGAACATTCGTTCTTCTGTTGTTCAGGTTTTTCTCAAGAAAAGGAAGAGCTTGACATAAAATTCGGAACGAAGTCATCGCCGGAAAATATTGTCACTTTGATGATGGCTAGGCAGGAGCATTGGAGTGCTGCAGCAGACTATGCAGCGCAAATCGGAAGAAGGCTCAGAATACAGGAGCGAGAAAGGAGAGGCCAAGCTCTGGCTAATCCGACATAAGTTGTCCAAAGAAGAAATAGGCACATAGCCCTTCTGCCGCCCCACGAAGTAATGCTTGACGGCTGTTCCGTGGGATGGTAAAAGGAGAATTGGGAGGTGGTTTTTTAGTGAGTAGGAATCTCACACTGTTATGTTATTACACTTCGTCTTATGAAAGATTTTTCCCCTACCCAGAAAAAAACCCAAAAAAAACAAAAAAAAAAAAAGCCGTTATCTTCTTTACTTGACTGCTATAAATAATTTTTAGTTATGTTTCTAGAGATTCAGTCAATTTTTTCAGCTTCCATCACAAGTCAAAATATAAATTCGAAACGTACAAGAGAGGTACTTAAGAGTCAATACTCGTACATGAGTGGTACTTAAAAATTGTGACGAATAGATATTAACACATCAATCAACCAAATACCTTTTCAATACTTGCATGTATATGTACATATTGTAAAGAGTTGTATAAATGGAATGAGTAATTATTGTTGTTTGATTGTTTTATTAGGGTCAGCAGTTTTATTTTGATTGTTGAATCATTATTATCGATTTATTAGTTTATATTAAATTTGCAAACACATTTGAACATACAAATTTTTTGTTTATAGCGCGATTTTTATACTTTTCTGCAGTTATCATTTCTTTTAAATTCAGCTTGAAAGTACTTTTCTCTCGAAGTATCATTTTAGACTTATAAAATTAAGCTGTATGTTTTGTCTTTCTGAAATGTGTAGTGAGAGCTGTATGATCCGGTTTATTAGGGATTTTTAGTATCATATTATATCTTTGTTTGTTGGTAGTGTTTAAATAAATAGTAGATTTCAGATACCTTGTCTTAGCTCTCATTAGATCATGTGATAGTCTTAGATGTTACATGATGTTATGTTTGTCATATAAATGTAGTTGTGCTTAATCATTGACTTCGTAAACTTTGGTACATCTCGAAAATATATGACTGATTAAGTTCAGATTCTAAAATTAAGATATAACTAAAAATAATGTTTAAATTTAGATAATTAGTTTCCAATAACTTTCATATAACAGATAATACATCGATTGCTAGGCGAAGGAAAGTTTATTTTAATTAGCTTAGTTAAAATCTTTCGACCAGAACACGCATGCTAGTCCTCAAAGGTGATATGAGATTATATTTCGTAACTTCTAACTACATCTTACCCCATAATCTAAACTAAGAGAATGATTTCTACTGTGATGGCATTGTAAATGTTCTTTTTTTTCGTGGGTCGTCAATGATTGATCCGAAGAGGAAGAAATGGGTTGATGACAAGCGGGCCTAGTAAGGGAATAAGGAAAAGTTTCCAAACGAAAGTTCTCGGAGTTTTAAGCTCGTAAATTGGCTGAAAGTCGAAGAGAATTGCAAGGCCCAATAGGTAACTTTTTGACTGCCGAATGTTTTTTTGATTACCGGATGTTTTTATAATAGTGCCATTTCTTCAGGACCACAATTCCACGCTACTATACGAGGTTATTACCCATAATTCGCCGGGAATGTTTTTGAGGGAAGAAGAGTTTTGTTCAGTATTGCAACAGACAGTTGATAAATAACATCCCTAAACCCGATATAATAAAAACAAATTTATTACGCGCATTTTACGTTTAGGTCCCGTGGATTCCAATAAATAAATATACTAATACAGAATAATTATTGTCTACTACAATCATTTAAGGCTAATTAGTTTTTTCAATCTATTTTTATTATGTTGGGTATGACAAAATCATATTTACCTTTACAATAATGGTACATAGCACATACAATTTAAGAAACTTAAATAAAAGAAAATAATATTATAGTCATGTTATGCCACCTGAATTTTAAAGCTAATTCCAATTTAAATTTAAACGGTTTAATACACTTTTTCAAAGTAGGGTTTATGCTTTCCTTTCAAAGTAATTCTTTGAAAAGGACCGTTTCTTTATTAGGACATTCCATTCCACTTTATATTCTGTACCTTTTAATTACTTATTTACAAAATGAAATCATAACATATATTATAACCCAAGATGTATACAAATAACAACATAAATTATTTTCAAATACGATTTTATAAAAATTTACATTTATAAAAAATATTTGTAAGTAATTTCTGTTTACTTTATATACGTCTACTTTTTCTAGATTTGCATTAAGAGCGTTGTATTTATGTATAATATCAAAGCCACTTTTCTTGATTAATACTAAGAATGAAATAAGTGTTATGATTTTGGAAACTCACCATCCTTCATATTCTTCTATTTTATTCAAGAGCTTTTTTCTTGGCCTTTCATTTTTTGTTTTATATACTCCTCTACCTTCTATCCATGAGCTGAGTGCACATAGACAATGGAACCAAAGGAGTAGAGCGATTGATATCAGTATCTGAATCGATTTCTGATGTTATTCTGAAGGATTGAGATTCGGGAGGGGAAGTGATGGTATGGTTATTGGAAGGGGGTAAGTGGAAGGGTGGAGGGGAGATGAGATATCGATGAAAGAGTCTGTATTTCTTTCGTAGTGGGTGGGTTTTTCTTAGATTTATGATAAATTATAATTAGATTAATGATACGGTTTAGATTATATTAATTATGATGGATTGTAACGACTTAACTTAGTTTAATGCATTAATGCATTAATTGCAGCTGTTCTCTGAGAACATTTAAAAAACATTAGAACTTCATTAATACATTGAGTAGCTTCAATTTCTGTTTTAATGAAAAAAATGGGATATATAACTCTAAAGCGTTGAGATTACAATAACAATTAATGCACCGTTAAGGCTTGACACAATTAGTCTTATCGTTGTTCGCTTCTTAACCACATTTAGTAGAGGCTGATATCTTTGTTAAGATCCAAGCAGTTACAACACCTCATTGAGTTCGGTACGTAAAGTTATACTGAGTTTAATATATTGCTTCCGGGAGTTTAGGCGGACGAAAAGTTACTATATATTTGTCAACACCGGCATATTCAAGTTTTTTTTTTTATTAAAGTTGAAAATTGTATAATTAGCCCCTTTTTAAATCTCTCTTTGCTCAACGAATTATATGTGGTAATAAGGGATCTCATCTTTACTATAATTTTATAAATGAGGACTTCAAGTTCATATTGTTCACCAAAGTCTTTAACAAATTTATAACGCGTGTGTCAGCTTTTAGTCGGTTTCTAACGTTATATGTTTTTAAAGTTATTAACGAAATAGCAAATAAATTTTTGGATAAAAAACAGTGAGACTTTTTTAAAACCATCTTTACCAAGTCTATAAATGATTAAGTAGTTTTGGGTATACTATAATATACACTACCCGCAGCTTCGTTTCATTCACGTGTCATCGTTTCTGTTTTGATGCGCTCCAAGGTATTTAAAGTTCTGCACTTGTCTTAATTTCTAATGACCCGCGTTATACTCCTTGGCTTTATTCCTATCGTCAACACTTCCACAAAATCCAGTATTAAGAGGCTGATTGAGCTCAAATAGGCATATCCTAGGTGGAACCTCCTCATTTTCGTCTTGGCCTTCCGAAGAGCTGAATCCATGTCCGAAATGAACAGAAGTAGGCACTGATTACACCCCTGCCGACGTTCGTTTGAATTTCAATCGTCAGCTGTCGTAAAAATCTATCAATTGTATATAAAGCACTAGTGTAAAATAGTGACAGTGAACATAATAAGCTGTTAGAATAACAACATATTATCAAAAATTTATAATGTCGGCCTATACGCATCGAATAGCCAAATCCAAATACAGAGATCATATAAGGTTGGAAATGGCTTCTCGAGAACGATCGAATGGTAAAAATAAAACACCATATGGCCGTGTCAAGGAGTGCCAAAACCAACTAGCTTATGTGGGTTTGAGTCGCATCACATCGTTAGATGGCATTTATATGATCAATAACCGAAACGAAATCGCGGCTTTGGTGAGGCATCTCCTACAGTTAGGTAGCGGTAACATCATCATCAAGTCGCAAATCCGGTGGAGTTGCCATACATCATCAATAGCTTCACTGATCGTAATACAGTTAACAATGACATTTAGGAAATTTATATGGTAATGAAAGTCGCAAAATCAGGTGATCTCTGTCAAGGAAACGAAAAGGCCAATGGCATCTTCAAATTCATACTCGGGTGTCCATCCATTCGGGTACACCATTAGCAGAAATTAAACACTTTGTGATAGGATCGCTATTAAAATATTCAAAAAATAACACTAAAATTATACCAATTAACAAACCTGTATATCTTACCACCCCAATTATGATAGTATGAGACTTTAATGTTAATGTCTCGCAAGACCGCTCATTTCCCGGTGCTTCAGGCACTGTGAGTATTGTCTCTTATTTGTCTTACAACGAAACTTCTACAGCTTAGGTTTAGGTAATACCTGTATTGATTTAACGTTTACCAGAAACCTCGATGTACCTTGTACGTCATTTTTCGTTATTTTCGTATCACAGACCTATAATTAAGAAAGTTATATTGTAAAAGAGAAATTATTTGTTTACTTGATTTTATCCTGAATACATAGATAATAATCAATAAATTAGAGCCAAAACTCAAAATGTAACACAAACATTTATTAGAATGGAAATGGAAAAACCACAATGCAAAGCCGTATGTTTCAAATTTCTGGAGTAAAACAAAACTTACCAGTCGACGTTTCGCCTATTCGGGCATAAAAGCAGGTATTATAGGTAGTATTACGAAGGTATTACCTTCCTTTCAGTTGAATGTTGAACGTCTTGGTGTGGAGGTGCTGTCTCAGGTTATGAGCCTGTTTGGGTTGTTGATTGTGGGATGTATTGCACTTTCTTCTTGGAGATGTTTTTTATCTAACTCTTTTTGTGTCTTTATATAAAAAGTATTAACCGTTACGTGGCCCTATTCACGTGCCTATGACCCAAGCCAAACCCCATTTTTTCCTTCCCTCAGTCTCTTCAGTACCGGATAAAATAGCTTCCCATTCTGATGAAAGTCATAGTTCAAGACCATCTAGGATTTCCTATCGGCTTCTATAACCGTATTTTTAGCCTAAATTCTTTTCCTCCTTACTATTCGAAATTGCAAATTGCCTTGTTTGCAAGGCATTCATTCCAGAGAGTCTTATTATCACAACCCAGATGGTTAAGCTATTATTAAGAGACTTTGAAATACCATAATAATGGAACTAAAAGGCGATATGTTAACCTACTCCGTATATTATAATACAAAAGGAAAAAAATCCAGTTGATAACTTTAAAATATCTTTAAATTATTAAATTAAGTATACTCCTCCTATATTTTAGATATTCCATCAAATTTATTAGTTATGTCATTTAATTTAAATTTAATAAGGAAAAGCTTAAGGGAATCCACGCTTAGTTAAATTAACGTGTACGGGCGTGAATTCTAAATAATGAAATTGAATGAAATATAAATTAATAGAGATTAATGAATAATAAAATATGTATTAGTAGAAACGGGAATTTAATATAGAAAGCCAGATATGGAAACATGGATTTATTAAGGTGAATTACAAACATGAAAATAAGAAATTTTACACTTAAAGAAATAAGAAAAGAAATGATCGCTGATATCTATGAACAAAGAAATAATGAATCTTTACAAATGAAATGATGAAAAAAACTGTCGACTCTAAGTTTTAACTGGAGTAAATAGTTATAGGCACTAAACACTGGCACTGGGCCTTAGCCACCTGGGACTTAAACTTAGAGTCTTTCCTCTCGATAGGCGGATGCAATGAAATATTGTCTTTATACACTGGGCGCTTGGGCCACATGGGGAGTAGAATCTAGAGCCTTTAATCTCGAACGGGGTATTTAGTTATATTGTCTTTGTTAATTGGCTCAAAGAGAACTTACAGTTGGAGGAGGTGATTTTCATGTGGAGACTTATTGCCCTTGTTCTGAGAGTATCTGGTGGCTCGGCGATCTAGTGGTGTCAGAAAGGACGGGCTTAGCTGGTCCGGGGAGTAGGAGTCCCTCGGTCATGGCCAATGGTTGGCTGCGGAAGCAGTCTAAGGCTACACCTACATTGGATCCGATTCGGTGCGACGTGATTCTATCACATACGATGCTGGGGTGTATACATTATACATATTTTATTATACATTATAGTAAAATATAAATGTACTAAAAATATTAAATGAATAATCTTAATTTTATAAATTTAAAGAACCAAATGTTATAACTCTCGATATATTTCAGTCATTTAGTTTGCTAGCGATGTCTCATCGTATCACATCGGATCCAATGTAGGTTTAGCCTTAGGCGAGAGGAAGAGCGAGCCCATAGGTGTTGCCTGGCGAGGGTTTGCTTCAGAGCCGGTTGGAGATCGAGTGACCACTGGTTGAAGGAGAGAGAGGTGAAGATAACTCCCCTCTACCTGTTATCGAAGCTTATAAGATCGCAACTTGACCAACTATGACCAGTGGCGCGAGATTTTAGTATAATTTTAATTGCTTAGCGACTGAACATAACGAATATACAAAAAATACCAATTTCAATAATTTTTTTTAGATATATTAGACACAATTCTTCTTCTTTTAATGTATACAATTTTTAGAAAAATGAGAAATGAGTGCGAGTGAAAAAGAGAAACGAATGGTCGGAAATACGATTTTTGGTCTCAACGAACACTCATAAGTCCGAGAAACTAACGTTGTGTAACCCGTAATGTAATTTAGAAAGTTTAGTCTTGACTACTTACGATTTTTTTCATAAAGAACAATAAAAATCTTAGAGTAAAATCCTATACTTTAATATTTAGTTTGATTCTTAAATAAAAGATGGGATTTTAGAAACCCATCGTTGGACAAAATGAATTATTTCCGGTTATGTACTGTGCATAGTAGTATAGTTATAATTGTTAATATAAAATTTTAGTGTACTTAGGCAAAATTCACAAAGGCATCGAGTAATTGATTGAGAACCTCCGATATCTGAGGCTCAAAGGGATCTACTACGGGATCGGGATGAATAAACAGCGGGACGGGGATCAGATATAGCCGAGAGAATTACGGCGTCTCTTTAAGATAGAGGCAAGAGGAGAATACCAAGATTGAGAGGGTTCGGGGGTAGGGGCTGCGTCCAAAGGAAAAGGCAACCTAATCTCACTGATGTATAGCACTTTATCATCCTATAATAAATATTATAATATATATTATTATTATAAAGGATGTACATATAAATATTAAAACAAAACGGTTACCACTACAACCCGTGAAGAGTTTGGGATTCACTACAAGGTAGAGACTGTTTCTTGGACAACGGTTATGGAGAGAGGTGATTTGTCCTAGACACGCTTAAGCATTTCCCTCCTTATTTTGGGTACCCATTTTATAGAGGCTGGGTGAGCCCCTAGAGGGTTCTTTATTCCATAGGATCCATCTCCAGCTGCTGACAAATTAAATAAAAGTCTTGTCAGCTGCGGAATTTAAACCCAGGATTTTCCGCATGGCTACTCAGCGCTCTAACACTGGATCACTCCGCTCCCTACATTTAAATATGTTAAAAAAGACGGAGAAAAACACAATTCTATTCTGACATTCTATTCTGTTTATTATTGTCCTGTGCTGTTTGCTCTCACTGATCATCCATTAATGATCTATTTATAAAATGTTTGTATCCATATGATCCTCACGAACATATTTCATCACTTTTTTCATATAATATTACTTCCAGAGAATTGTACTTAATAAGTTTTCAAAGCTATCAAAGTGTTCTCTTTTTGATTTATTATCATTTCAATGGTTATTAAGCACTCCTTGCTGATTATTAAACATGAAACGAGACATTCAATTCATGCTACATCTGATCAGGATTAATGATAGGTGGGGATGCAAACACAAAAGATAAAACGTAAATTTGTATCCGCCTTAAATCCTTTCAATTGAAAATATAAAGGATAAATATTACAGCATGCAGTAAGAGATAGAAAATTGTGAAAAAATATTTCGATGATAAATATTTAGAACTATTTTAAATAAGTGGTATTTATGTACATATTATTATATACCATTACATTATAGTGTACTAAAGTTTATAGCAGGAGTAGCCATATAAATGGTCTTCCGAGCCACTTTGGAAATGTATCATACTCCGCCAGCCTCACAAAAAATTATATATCCCCCTATTAAATTTAGACCCACTATAGACTTTTTTTTTGTAATATTGAAACTTAATGAGTTAATATTTTTGTGTTTGTTCTTAGATAAACACAGATGACATAAATATAAAGATACACAACGCACACTTTAATCATTATAATGATTTTATCTGATAATTTCGAAGGTTTTTTATTGAATAAATAGAGGCACACATAATGCAACTTTTTACACATTGTATTCTACTAGGTTGGCTTTTACAAAACAAATATAATTTGTAAAAGTTTGATAAATCTCGCGGGGGGGGGGGGTGGTTTATATTATAAAAAAAAAAGCTTTGTGAACACTATTAGCTTTTATTAATATTTTATAATTAATCCATAATCGACTTAATTAACTCATATTTCTGTTACAAGAGTACTTTTAGTTATTTAAAATATGATGTAAGATTAATTTATACGAAAGATCAAAGAAAATCTACACTTCGCTATTTACTTCATTATTATTTTATTTTTATTTTTAAGAAGCCAATTTATTAACATTTTACAATCAAATAATTGATTTTATTAAATAAATACAAATTAAAAGATGCATTGTATTAAAATTGTTTGGAATAAATCATTCCTGTTGTTAATTTCCTTCCTAGATCAAAGAGTTTCTTGATTTACTGAAGAAAGAATTCATGAGATGTTCAAGTTTTTGTGATTTCTATATAATTTTTTTTAATGTTGAATTTAAGTATTAAAATTTGCGAAATTTCAATATTACCTTTCCAAATAGTCCAAGTCTTGACTGGTAATTTTTCGAAATATTAAGAAGTTCGTTTCAGCATGGGAAAATATTTCTTCTGTTATTTCCATAGGTTAATTGTTAATATACTTTATAGTTCATATCTTTTCATTTATTAAAAACACTAAAAACGAGAGATGGTTAGTTATTACAGATAATCAAAATTAAAAGAAATTTATTAGAAGAAATATTGGAAATTCGGCATTTGAGCTCTGCAGGACCATTTTTTTAAGACTGAAATATGGTTAAGAACTAGGTGATATTACAGATAATTTTATTTTACATCCATATAACGAGTAGATTTCGGTGAAACTGTTTTGTTTAACATTTCATAGATGCATGCAACATAAGATGTTCCTTACCTTAATAATTTACCAAAAAAAGTTCACACACGCACACACTTTCTCACTCTCTCTCTCTCTCTCTCAAATACACACACACACATACTATTTTGCAATTCATCAATTTAAACTCAGAGGACTTTAAAACTCGGATACGAGTTTATTTTTTATTTATTGTTTTTTCGATGGTGATTATTTTTAAATATTTTTATTTTGAAGAGAAAAGATTTGTCTTGGCCAGGCTCTAAACCTGGTCGCCCGTGTCTGTAGCGCGGTGCTCTAACCGCTGAGCTACCAAGTCTCGTGTCAAAGCCAGACAAATCCCTTCTCTACACCGATCCTATATCCCCGTGTTCCCGCAATTTTTGCGATATATACACTGGGAAGAATGTTCATTGAACATTACTTTAATTGGGATCTCGTTGACTTACGTATCTCTTTAACGCACGATCTCGTAATATTGAAATCAGTGAAGGTATTTAAAGAAAATCTCAAGGTTTACCGAAACATCTATTATTTATTTTATAAAATCAGTAATAGAAAATCTACACGTATATTGTTTTATTTTGATTTATACTATAAACAACAAGTTTAACATTTCTATAAAGAGACTATAGCTCAGGATTCACTGAATTTTTTTTTAAGTACTAAATTCTAACTATCATGCGATTCTAGGAAAAGGAAATATATCAATTTCCCCTGAATGTAAAGTGATGTAGAGATAAATTCAAAAAATAAATAAATATGAAATATATTCCATTTTAATATTAACAGACTCAATAAATTTAGAAAAATACAACCATAATCCATTTTATGTGCATCAAACCTAAAGTTGCACGTAAAAGGTGCAAAAAAATTGAATAAAAAAAAGGTGGACATTGCATGAAAAGTAAGTTTACCGAGGTTTCAATTCATTAAAATAATAATATAAAAATACATCTATCCACAGCTTGTACAAAAACATGTGTTTTTGGCTAAATTAATTGGGACTACAGTACGTTATTTAACCGTATCCGTTAAAAACTAGGCTAAAAAGTAGAAAAGAATCCCTAGGAAAGTAGCAACAAAGATGACAACTTAATTTGCTAAAATATTGTAGGCCAACATGTAGAAGAGGTCATGGATTAGGATGATGCACCTATTAAGGTGAGCCACTAAGTTCAGCAGTTTTGGTTATGACTAATATAGATTAATTTGTTATTTATTAATCGTAATTTTTGATCTTCGTTGTTTATTTCTGAAACTACATTATTTATTTCTGAATCTATATTGCTTATTTATGTAGGTACATTTATGTTATTTTAATTTTTTTGACTTCTTACATTCCATCTGAAGATAAAATCTTGTATGCACCTCGTAGACTAAATTTATCATTATTCCCAGCAATATTTTTTTTCATTCGGATTCGCTCGGGTACAATCATATTCCTGAGGAATAATGAATTTCATCAGTCCCTAGATCATAAATAACTATTTAATAGCTCCAAGTAATGAACATTTTTTTTTATAAGGATTAGTATGAAGCTATGGTTCAGTCTCAGCCTATTTACAATCACTTCGTAGACTATTGAATTAAGCATCACGAAATCAAAAGTACTTATGTGACAACCTGAAATACATACGAATTTATAAGATTTTATTATTTTTATTATATCATTATTTATACATACATGAGTATATGCCCATACATTCTGATGTTTGTGTAACTCAAATTGTGTCGAGACACATATAATTATTACAGTTACTTATCTTAATTTACTGTGAGTTGTCGAATAATTTCCGCTTTATTTAATATTACTTTATAAAAACTGAGGAGTGAACGACGGCTCTGTGTAATATAAAGTTAAGTGCCTGTACTTCAGCTCATGTATTTTTTATAAAGCCGACAGACAGGGGTTGGTGGAGGCTCATGCGCAGAGAGCGCTGTCGTGCGGGCTAGTCTACCCGCGCCTCCCGACCAGGCTGGACTCCTGCCGGGCACATCTGCTTCGTCTACGTCGTCGTGTCTCTGGTTAGTTTAATTGTTATTATTTATAATTTTCTTTAATATTTCTAAATCAACATATAAATTATTAATTCTTTAAGTACTACATCAGGTTAATTTTCAATTAATAAAAATATTCATACAAATGCTAAGTCTCCAAAAACAATAATGTTATAATCATTTTATTTGCTGATTAATGACAAAGAGTTGTATACAATTACAAACTACCTATTATAAAGAATTACGAATACCTTTACCAATTACTAATTAGAAAAAATATTAAAAAGAAATGAAACATTAGCCAGTTGAATTGATTTTTGGGCGTAAAAAAAAGTAACAGAAAACATTGCAAGATGATTTTTTTTTTTTTAATTTTAGATATTGTTGAATACAAGTATCTTATGATAAACTTCAATAAATGACTACAACACTGAATCTATATTTTGAGATAGTTTATTATCAACTACGGCATTGAAAATAGTGCACCTTAAAAAAAATATTAGATGTTTCGCTTAAGAATAAACGGCCAATAATAAATTCAAACAAAATAAGAGATTTAAAAGATATCAATTACAATACATTTTCAGAGAGAAATGGAATATGAGCGAGTTAAATTAATTTTTACGTGCAATAAAAAATTAAAACTATTGACAAAAGTGAAACAAATATCCCTATTATGAGCTAAATGAACTGAATAATTAAATATTTATTGATCACTACGAAAAGGAATACAATTATTATTCATTTAAATTTAGCTTTCGCAGATAATTTAATGAATCCACGTAAGGGAAGGATCAAATTATTAAAAAAAAAAAAGATTTTTTTATTCATCGATTATTCACCTTTAATTTATCCAGAATAAGTTTCTCTAATTATTTTTTATCGTTGCTAAACTATTTACATATTTATAAAGCAATGTTACAAGAATTTGACAAATCCTATGGTGTCGAATGTTAATTATTATATAATGAGAACTGTAAATTTACAATTTAGTTCATTAGTTTCTATTTTAATTTCTTAACATTTATTGTGTTATGCTTAATGGTATGGGTAAGCTTCATTTCATTAAACATTTACAAAGTTTTATATAGCCATTGTGTGTAAATTCATAAAAGATGTCATCAGGATTATTTCTCTAAAATTTTCTGTTTTATCTGATCTTTTTTAAACGTAACTAATAACTAATACGTAACTATATCCACATAATTTGTGAAGAGATTGGGTAGTAATTAAGCGTAATTTTAATTTTTAAGGCAACTCTACACACAACATTCATTACCCATTAGTGTAACAGAGTAATAGTATTTCTTTAAAAGATTAAAACAAAATATTTTTAGTAACGTAAATAAATATTAAGTTGTACAATTGGACAAATTTATTCATTCTATGTATATTGCATTTAAAATCTCTTGAACTTATCTAAATAGAATTTCCTTATTCAAATATATCCCTCATCTTTATTCTATCTGTCACCTACAAAAAAAAAACAAAAAAAAAACTATCCAACTATTTTAAATGGGAGGAAATATGCAGATAGAGTAAATATTGATTTATTTCATAAAACAATTTATGAAGCCGATTAAAAATTTCGGAATTTGTTTTAAAATGTATTGCCATGTAAGAACATTTAAGAACAAAAAAAGATTTATGGTTAACAATATAATGATGTAGGTACAACGTTTAGATATACGGATTAAAGTAGACAAAAAAAAAAGGAAACGCAACGCCATTGTTTGTATTTTTCTCTTTATTTATTTATTTCTGTGTTATTATTATTTTTTTTTTTGCAATTTTAGTTAATTGAGACTTGGTTACTTGAAGAATTGAGTAAATAAAGATTGTACATTAGCATTAAATTAACTAAACGAAAGGAATCTTACAAATCCTTAAAATACAACTTTTAAAAATCAGGCAATTCCGGCAAATCCAGGTATAAGCATAATAAAAATCCAGCAAATCAGGCAGAAAGCAATTTATCGATACTGATTTTAAGTTTTAAATTATTATTTAATTATACAATGTGGATTAATATTTCGGGTTTAATCAAAATCGTGATAGGAAGGTTTCTAATTTAGACCATTTTAGATGTTATGATTTGCAATGATTTAAATAAAATCGAAAAATTCATTGTGTAATTAATTTATTAATAAAATTAATTGAAAATATGTTTTAGTAGTAATAGTACCCACACGAGCGATTATTTATTTAAATTTAATTGAAATAATTTCAAGTTCAAAAACAACCAAAAATTCTCAAAATTTTAATTTCAATTATATAGTCTACTTATTTCTTATTCATTATTATAGAATATACTATAGAATAAATTAGGAATTCTCTGTCTGTATATTTTATGCCTTAAAAATTGTAATACCTAAAGTAAAGTAATTTTGGAATTTCAGAAACTCAAGTTTTGCAAAACATGAATGGCGAGACAGTTTCGTGATTATTGGTCGGAGCCCAGTCTGGATCAGACGGATTAGGATCTGTTTTAATGTGTGGGTTAAGTTTATAAAAAAGTTATATAGAAAACAGTAATCGATGGGCGTGCCCGTCTTAACACAAGAATTCATTGGGCATCTGATGAAGTATGAAAGGACAATCAAGCAGTTCTAAGGGCTACTTCAACGGTCCTTGACAGATGTTCGATAGTTACCTGATGGACAATCGGAACAGATTATTTGATTTTTTTTTAGCTTCTTATAGCACATTTATCGATAGTTAATAAATGAAAATATTAATTTTAAATAATATTATGCTTTGAGATGCAAAAATAAAGTTCCTTAGTATTCTTATGATTTTATAGAACATTAGGCGTATGAAAAAAACTCTAATGTAGTTCATGAAATAATTACCCATGGGTGCCTTTTAAATTATGAATCAATCAATGGAAAGTGACTCTGAAATAAAATTGGCGTATATCACATGAATTATTACTAAATTATCATTAATATCTTATTACATAGTATAGTATCTTATGGATATATATGGGATAGGATTACTAAAGGTAATAACTGTATATATTAATATATTCAAATTAGCAATAACAAATATTAATTATTAATACTAATTACTATATTAAATTATTTATCTATGATTCATATTTATTGGATGATTATTAAATAGTGATGATTGACTCTTTACCTTTCGATAGTTAAGTAGCTAATTTTTTGTTTTTAATCAATTTGATTTTCCTCCTCAGTTTAAAAACAAAAACCTGTGCCACTACAACCCATAAAGGGCCATGGTAGTCGTAAATAAAAGGATTAGTACATGGTAATGACAGTAATGTTTCTAATCCAACTGTTGGGCATGTTGGTGATTTGATCGAGTTCAGACTCAGCCGTGAGTATTTCCTCCAATCCAAGGTATTTTCTATATAGCTGGTGCCCCAGGAAGGTCTGCAGATCCCGATGGGTCGATCTATGACTTTATAATAATTGTTATATTGCCGGTTTTCAGTAATTTATCGTACTCCTAATTATACTGAAATAATAGAGTTTATGAAGATATAATAATAAATTACTATATGTCACCAAAAACTTTAAATTCATCAAGAAATTCAACGGGTATTATTAATTATATTAAAAATTGTATTCATTTTTTTAATTGAAAAAAATTAAAATCTTTCTAGATACTTTAACCATCAATAAATACGAATAAGAAATATAGATTTTCCGAAGCATAACTTTGAGACAACGCTTAAATTATTATTATTGAATTGTTTAATAAATTAAAATAATTGTAAATGTATCAATTCCAATATACATGCCACCTTGTTGGGAGTTACTTAATAAGTTTTAAAAATAAAATTGAGTCAAGTTGGTTTTATATATATAAATAAATTAATGATTTAATTTAAGGAATATTAAATATATATTGAAAATAAAAGTATATTTTCTGTATATATTTAAAAAACCTTTTCTAAAAATTAGAAGAAAAGAATACTTTCATCATAAAAGTGGCAATCAACGCTCAGACGGTTGAAGACAATGCAGCTCCGGTAATCTGGGGCAGCAGACAGTTCTATAAGCCACCTTCCATTATATAAAAAGCTAAATTCTTTTTCTTTTTTCATATATATTTTCAAATACTTATTGTACTTTATAATTCCAGGTCTTAATATCTACAATCTTCATTATATATTATTATATAATAAGCAATGACGACTTAACCAATCAAAATAAAATAAATCCACATATATTTAAGCGAGTGCATGATCGTATAAACGTTAATACTTGATATGAATAAATGTGTAAATTCCGTCTCATGATTTAGTTAGCTGTGTTTTAATTGTGAAGGCTTATTTTATATTGAGTATTCATGTATTTTGACTATTCACTTAAGTATTTTATTTATTTTAATTTTATTTAATCTACTCCTCTTCTACCGCCAACGGTGTGAGGATCTCTCCTGTAGAGTCTAAACCATGAATGTCTCTCCTGTACCAATCTTCTTCTCCTTCCCCATTCCAAACCTCTTCTGTCAAAGGCCTCCTGGATTGCGCCTTCCCAAGTCTTCCTTGGTCTCCCCTTCGGTCTTGTACCTTCCACCTTCGTCTCGTATACGGCCTTTGCCACTCTGTTTTCTGCCATTCTGGAAACGTGGCCGAATCATCTCAGCTGATGCTCCTCGATGATATCCCCCGCTGGCCGAAGCCCCACATTGGACCGTATTGTTATGTTTCGCACTCGGTCTCTTCTGCTCTTCCCTTCCATTCTCCTTATAAATCGCATCTCCATGGCTTGGATTTGGCTCTTGTACTTTTTAGCCAGAGTCCAAGATTCACTTGAATAGGTGAGAATCGGTAAGAAGGTGTTTTTATAAACTACTTTTTTTGTGTTTTTTGACACTTCTGTTTTCCCGATGAATCCTTTTTTGAGGGAATTAAAACACCAGCTGGCAGTGCTCGCTTTTTCTTCCTATTCTCATGATTTTGGTTTTCCCTGTATTAATTGTCATGTTTATTACTTCCAACTCTTCTTGTAAGATGCGTAAATTGAATTGGAGGTTCCTGCAGTTGTTTCCAAAAACAATTATGTCATCGGCAAATGCGAGGATACTGAGGTGGGTTGGCCTTAGGTTTCTATACCCTAGTTGGTACGGTCTCATTTTTGACTTAGCTCTTTTCAGGGCCGTGTCCAGCGTCAAAATAAAAAGTAATGGGCTTAAGCTACATCCTTGCCTGATCCCCTGGGTTGTTACAAATTCCTGTGATGTCTCATTGCATGTCCTCACCACATTTCTCTGTATTTTGAAAAGACTTAGGCTTCCTTTCTGGAGACCCAGATTGACCTTTTTCTCCTTGAGAGCCTTAATGATATCTTCCTTTCTGATCCTGTCGAAGGCCTTTGTGAGGTCGACAAAACCGGTGAAGACTTCCTTGTTCTTTTCTATGATCTTTTCAGATATTTGTCTCAGTGTGAAGATAAGGTCTTGGGTGCTTCTGTTCCCTCTGAATCCATATTGGTCTTCCCCCAGCATTGGTTCTACTGCATTCCTAAGACGTCTTTCTAGTATTCTGGAGTATATTAGTAAATTACTTAAGTAACGAGTAATTAATCTTTTCAGGTATGTTTGTTATGGTTTTTTATATTGTTAAATGTTTTTATTTATAATGACATTGTAAATATTTTCAGATTAATAAAATTAGTCATTAAATGCATCCAACTTACCCTGTCCACAAATTGCCTGCAACTTGCATACATATAATATCAACTTTAAGTTGATAAGAGGGCTTTACATTTTGATAAAACCTAAAACTCCTAGATTTTTTTTTATTTTATGTTATAGCTAACTAGTACATATATCTCCAGTTTTGAAATACTCAATACAGTATTTGAAAGACATTTTATATCCGTTGACTAGCCAAATCTAAACTGAACTCTATCTTTGGAAGAACATTATTTGTACACCTCTGTCTCATGTATTGATATTAAAAAATGAATAAATCATTTATTATTATCAACTTGAGTTAGAGCAAAAATTGCAGACAGTAAATTGTGAGCTTCTTACAGGGAAGATCAAAGAGGAATAATTGAACAACAATAGTATAATTCTAAATGTCATTATAGAGTAACTTCTAATACAGAAATATGCATCGGTGAAACAAAATAAAAACATTTCTAGAATCAATAAAAAAAATTCATTTATAATTAAAAAGTACCATTTGTATTAAAGATTTATAAATATTCGTTGGAATAAAGTAATCTTTTGTTTAAAATCCTTTTGGGGCTAGAATCCTTTTTTTTTTTTTACAAATTTAAAACAATAATGGGATTTGAAGATAGAGAGATGATTAAATTAATGCGACGGACAGTGTATTAGATCGGGGAACACTGATGAAATCAGGTAAGGAATGATCTGTATAAAGCTAGATGGGTGGGCCGCATTCCTCCTCATTCAGCTTTGGATCCAGATCAGTGTTCAGATTCTATTAAAGTCTTTTTGGGTATTTTAGTGAACAATGGCAGGAAGGACAGGAGTGTTTGAATATTCATTCATTAATATAAATAGAAAATAGAGTACGGGTATAAGATAAATCTTGTGGGACACCACAGGAAGAGAAATCTGCCTTGGACGGATGTCGACTCGGTAAGATGAAATGACGCGATCAATCTGAGAAAAAGGGTTGAAAACAGCATAGCACTGTTCGATAAAGGTAGATTTTGTGTTTTGGAATGAAGATTGTTACGGTCAACTGTGTCGAATGATGAAGGAAAAATCGAACAGATGAGAATAGTTTGGAAGGCCTGTTATTGGAAACCCAGTTAACTCCATTTTTCAATTCGATTTTTGTGCTACAAGATGCCATCTATCGATGACTAAAACTATTTGATCCAAAACACGTTTAAAGAAGTTAAAAAAAAAACAATTTCCCTGCTATGCTAAAACCCCGGCAAGTCGACAGAGTGTGAAAGTGTCAAAGTTTATACTCATAAAAAATTACACGATAATCGCTTTTCCATGATAATATTTGATGACATTCTAAACAATGTTCGTTCAATTTTAGTGATAGTAATTATTATAAAAAATGAGAGGTTGATAAGAGTTCAATCTGTAAAAATAAACATAGTAAACAACAGAAGTCCTCTAACTCAATTTTGAATTTTAAAAATAATGAAGACGGATATTTCATATGAAAGGATCCAATACAAATATTGATTACTCCTTTGATATCGAAACCTTCAACGATCAGAGGCAAATGAGTTCAATAAAACTCCATTTGATGAGAGAAAATCTTACACTTCGAAAATGTTAAATGGTTGGTAAAGAAGGAGGAAACTAAAACAGGCAAAATGAATTGGATTAAAGAAATAAAAACAGTTTTGAAACTGTCAGTAATTACACATTTGAAGTGCCAGAATTCATAAATAGCTAGTTAATGAAGAGGAGAGACCAAAGGATCAGACAAGAATAACATGTTCAAACAGAAAGGAAGGCCACAACATGAAAATGGAAGAAGTATGTTTTCTTTACAGAGACAGCAACATGAACTTCTCTAAGTAGTTTGCTTAGTCCTAATGGGCTCATTCGCAAAAGATATTAATAATGAGTGTAAACTTAACTGACAGTCCTTTAAGAAACTTAACAGCTGTAGCAACCATCTAGAGGATCTCAATGCAACTATTGAAGCCAAAAGGAAGGCAAGCACAAATTTACCACAAGATTCCACACAAACGCTATTTCGACTCAAGTGTTTTACGTAGGAAATACAAAAAAAAATATATAGTTTAAAAATTAATAATTTAATATTAATTCAAGTATTAAAACAAACTCAGTTGTTTCAGAATGAAATAATGCTTTTTTAAATATTCTAGACTAAACGTAAGGTAATAGATTTACTTAGAGTAACATGTGTTAGGCCTGAGTCACGTCAAGCTTATTATTCACCAGCTTATGTACGTGGCCTGCATTCTGTATTCAACAGCACTTCACTCAAAACCAATATTAGGGCCGGCTAATGATGGAGAATAATAAAGACAGCGACCAGTGTGATGAGAATAACTATAATTTCAACAGTTTTCTGTTTCTAGGCATGATGAAGTGTTAAACGTGTTTAGTTAAAAAGTAATTTGTACCATGAATGGATTTATTTTTAGTTAACCAAATGTGCTACACTTATTTTTTTTTACTGAATCCATAACATAACAGAGAGATAAATATTACTAAATTACTTTGAGACTGTTACTAAAACTAAGCCGAGAGATTAATTTATTTTTATTTCAAACTTAAAACTGAACTGGTGAAGGTAAAATTACACAAAAAATGGCCATTCTAAACATCCTTTATTTAAACTTGGTATCATATAATCAATCTAAAAACGAAATGAACATCAATATAATTTTGGTTGTCGATGTTTAAAAAGATACCGGATATGCTCAAAAGTCCATTCAAAAGTTTAGCGTTAATTCAACGCAAGAATACATTACTTGATGTTTATTTGAAATAACAAAATATATAATTATATATTGAATAAGATACAACTTATGTATATAAGCATGTATCGGCTCTTAATTGTTTGCCATGCTTCCATCCTCATCACAATTTTCATCTATTTCGCCTTCAGTCTAATCCGAGATCTAATTTCATCATATAATGACCCTTCACGCTATTCTCCATTCATCCATCCGATACAATATCAATTTTATACAACATGTCTTAAACTGTGTACAGTATATCTTATCCAAGTGAAGATATATCTTACACCGGACATTGATTAGACATCCTTGGCTTCGGCAGAGATTCCTTCCCCACAGCTAATTACTTATATTAATAATTATGAGAATTTTCTTTTCATGCCTTTTATAGGTTTATAAATTCTTTTTAAAAACAAGAATAATAACTTTAATCTCTTTGTTGAAGCAGAGTGAGATTTTAAGTGTTTAATAATTAGCTAAATGTATCCTATGCTCTTTAAGTGATCGTATTTTACTAACTACATCACCTGATATACAGTTTACTGTAATTGACACAATGTCTCAAGACTAATTGCTGAGGCTATATTCCTTCGCATCACTTTACAACTTTATTTTCCTTTCTTCTGCTGAACTTTTCTCCGTTTCCAACAATCTTTTATGCGTTCAATAGCTCGTTTATTTTGATCCACTGTCCAGCTTCGTCCAGCCTATTCTGGCTTTTCTTTATCCTGAAATCTTTGGGGATTTTTGGGGATGGAGAAGATGAGAGACTCTGTAATGTTTAACTTTATCTAAATTGATGTCAGAGGAACGTCAGCCTCCTCTTCTGCACATTATCCGAGATTTTTTCTATTTTCTGGTAGATTTCTTTGTTATTTCGCAGTTTCCATCCGTCTTCGGTTACAGATTATTTAAAAAAAAAAATAACAAAAAGATAAAAATGCGACTGTTGTGTTAATAATCATATTTTTATTTTTATATTTTTCCTATGTTGCTAGAAAAAGGATGTGACAAGTGGAGTTTCTTATTTACTAACTAAAGAAAACCTAGTATAAATACTGTTATATATAAGAAATTGTTTCCCATATATTATTATTTTCAATTACAAATTAATTGTAATTGGACACTTCTAACCTCATTTTTATGTAATTAAATTGTCGTATATTTATTTAGAGAAAGAGCTTTACAGTAGTTCCTTTATATATCCAAAACTCATTTTTCCTCCTAACCTCATTTTTATGTAATTAAATTGTCATATAAATAGTTAGAGAAAGAGTTATACAGTAGTTCCTTTATATATATATCCAAAACTTATTAAATATATTAAAAATAAGCTTTTATTATTTATATCGGATATATATGTAATACTTTAATATTAATGTATCATTCATTGCCCATAAGTATAATTAATCATTGGACATATACGTGTATAATAATAAACAATCATGCACCCAAGGACAACATTGATATCATTAATATTCATTATTATTGATATGAATAGTAATACGTAGTAATGTAGTGATAACGGTGTCAGTCCTCAATGCTCAGTGCTCGAACGTGACTCACCACACACCCTCTCTAAATCACGAGGAATAACGAAGCGAAAGATGGGGATGAAATAAGTCGGAGGAACTGATTGGGAGGATTTCCAATTACATTGCTGTCAGGGAGAAGGTTGAGTCGGTATAGTTCACGTAGCACATCACGTAGCAACGGCTGTCTTCATTACTCATTATAACATCAATTCTTTATCGTTACTTCAGGAATTGGGTGTTACTTAACCAGCTTACGGCAGGAAACATATCTATATCGATGTAGTTAAAATCAAACCTGAATAAGCCCATCTAACAATAGTTAGATAAATCGTTATATAACTATAAAGGTCGATCGGAAGTTATAATGATAATTAATTTAAGTTCATATTATTAATATGTTTGATGCGAAAACTTCTTTAGTCGCGTTTAGGGAATTTTCGTAGGGATAAACTTGTGGGTTCGCGTCCGGAAACATGCTCGAGACTGGCGACACCTAGCGGCCTGTGCATGACTTTATTTTAATTATTTCAGTGTAAGTTATTATAAATAAATACCATGCTCAATATTTCCAAAAACTTTTTAATGCTAATAACAACGTGTACAATTTTCTTTAAGCTTTTTCTATAAGTTACGAAGAAACAAATATTAATAGTTTAAAGGGTAATGATTCCATAGGTTGTCGCTTCCAGTTGAGTCACTACAAGTTTTAACTTTTCATTCGTTCCCCTTTTAATATTTTGCAAAATGCAAGTTATCACGGGCTTTAGTATGGGAAAAAAACCTGTACCACTACAACCCATGAATGGTATGGGGTTCAGTACATGGTAGAGACTGTTTCATGGACAACGGTTCTGCAAGGAGGTGACTTGTCCTAGGTCACGCTCAACTGCCAGATTCCCCCCCCCTTTATTTTGGGTACCCTATTTTTATAATATTTTATAGAGGCTGGTTGGGCCCCAGGAGGGTCCTAGATCCTGTATGATCCAATTCCCTCTGCAAAAAGACTAAATAAAAGTCATGACCTGCAGCGGGATTTGAATCAGGATTTCCGGCATGGCCATTCAGTGCTCTACCACTGAGCCATTCCGCTCCCAGTATGGAAAAGAGAATGTAATAATGGGAAATGTTTATACTTCGGTAATCATTTAATCTAGAAATGAAAGTTTCAACAAACATTTATCATCTATAATTTATTTTATTATATTAGATATTGATTTGATTAATTTTTAAATATTTTTATTTGAAATATTTAAATATTTTTTCTTTTCAAATAAAAATATTTATCATCTATACTTTGAAATGTTAGTTGAAACTTTTATTTCTTGATGAAATGATTACTAAAATCTACTCATAACCCATAATCTAAATTATCTTTTCCATACTGAAGCGCAGGATAACCTATATTTTTGGGAAATATTAAAAATGAATCGAATAAACAGTTAAAATTTGTACCTCAAATCGGAGCGACAACCTGAGAAACAGATACCGTTCAAGGTAACGGAAAATCGGCCCTCCTGAAGAAATACAAAATTGTGACATGGTGTCCTTTACATCTGGGGCACATAATTAACAACTGGATTCAAAATTTAGCATCTTAATCTGAAATATGATTTATAGGATTTAATGACTACTTTTGTATTTACATTGCTCGAGCTCCAACGACAGAAGGAGCCTAATATTATTGCAGACTCCTTGGAATATAATAAGAAACCAATTAGGAAATAAGGGTATAAACTAGAATACAAAAGGTATAGAAATTAACTTTTACTATAAATTATAAATGTGACATAAAACGGAGTTCAAACGAGACCTTTTATCGAGTGCCAACAGAAGGAGTTCACTGACGAACAAAGTTCTCCAAATGTCCAAATGGTTTTTTACATAGTCATATGATTGGCTATGTTATAATTTAATTGTAATATTACCTGAACATTTAGACATTGGTAAAAGAAATTGGAATTAATTTTTTTTTCCATTTTAGATTTCTATAAGGATACTATGATAGTGGATTGTCAGGAAGTTGGAGCGGGTCAAACTAGGCGGAATATTCTTGAAGATCCTTTAGAACTGGATTAATTGGTTTAAGAGAGAGGATTGAGCAGATCGGGTTAAGGGATTACTTTAGTATTTGGTTGGAAACCGGGTGGGTTTAAAATTAATTAGCAGTGGTGCCATGGAATAAGATTTGATTTTTTCTTTGTCTCTAAAATAGGCTGTTCTGGCTACCTGGGCATCTTCACTTACCTGCCCTTGTTTTCCATGATATTGTCTATTGTTGATTTTATAGATATTTATAGACAAAATCTTGGATGAAGAGGAAAAAAACATAAAATAATCAAAACTTTAAAAATGCGCAAATTCGTACATCTGATAGAATTGTTAAGAACAGTTTTCATATACACTATGCAAGTTTAGAGATTTTGATGGTGGTTAGAAAGCCTGTTTAGAATTGGCAGGATGTTGTAAATATGTCAGTAATAATATGTTCTAAAAAATTGCTTTAGTTTTGAAATTGTATTAGTTTTTATGCCCTATTTTTATTTAATAAATTGTATTTTTAAATTACTCAAAGCGCTATTGTTTTCCATTCTTATGAAAAGTTGACTTTAAAATTTTCAATTTATTTTTTAAATTGTCTAAAAACGAAAATCATTTTCACATAAATATTACATTGTATACATGATGTAATCATATAAAATACATAATTTTACAGTTTTAGTTATATTTTACACGTTTAACCCAAATTTACATCTTTCTCTGTTACCAGTAATGGTATTTTGTGGGCCTAATATAGGCTAATTTTTATGCCAGTCGGGGAGCATTATATAACGCACCAATAAATTTTCAATTTCGCGCATTTCTTTAAGTTTAAATTGAAAATTGACTCATCAGTAATAATAATTGGGAAAAATAAAACAATAAATGTAAAAAAAACAAAACAACAACGCGGGAGTAAAAATACCTACTTGTATTCCCGCCTTGAAAGGGTGATTAGGGTTGAGTTTTATTCATTAGGTTTTGTAAAAAGTAAACCTGTATCACTAGAACTGATGAAGGGTATGGGAGTCAGTGTATGGTCGGGACTCAAATGATTTTAAGATTATGTTTAGACATGGAGGTGATTTTAAGTTTTAACCTTTTGTAAGGGTTGTTTTTCGTTATTACGTTGCTTAACTCAAGTAAGAACAGGGCCGCTATCACTTGATAACCACCAGAGGGTTGCTAGAGATAACCACCCCAACAGCTATCAGGGGTTGGCCGAAGGGACAAAAGGCCCCTCTCGTACGAGTAAGCTCTGCTCGCCTATCGATTGTTGTGCTTAAGCGTAATAAAATCTATTTACCGTTTAGGCACCGAGGTTTAATCCATTATATGTATTGATATGTATTTATTTTATTAGATACAAATTAGAAAAGTAAAAAGTAAAAATTACGAGATAATAATAACGTGTAACCTGTATCACTACTAACAGTGAATGGTCTTGGGTTCAGTAAGTGGTAGAGACTCTATTGTTTCTAGGTTGTGAAGGGAGGGATTTTTCCTAATTCACGCTCAATCTCCAGGTTTCCCCCCAATTGAGGTTACCCTCTTTATTGAGGATGGGCGAGCGCCACGAGGGTCTCCTTATCCCACCGAGGTCCTTGCCCAGCTGTTACAGATTAAATAAATTATCTGCTACAGCCGGATTTGTACCCGGGATTAGATATTAATTTATATTATAAATAATTTTACCATTTTCTAGAATTTTAGGAACATATAGTAAAAAGTTTTATAATAGATTTTATAATAGATTTTAATCGTACTCTCAAAACTACAAAATTTATCTGCATTTAATTAATTAATATGTTTAAATAACATTCGAAGTAGAATTATATGTAACAATATTTCTATGAATTGGTAATTTAAGTAACCTACTTAGTCATATAAGCCAAATTTGAGAAAAAACATGGAAAAGTTGTTAATTAAATCCTAGCGGTCTCTGGACCTATCAATGAAACTTATAGCGATATTATTGTTTTTAGCTAGAATTAAGAGGTTTTAAAATAATAAATCAACTCTGTAAAATTGAGGAAAATATAATTTTGATAAATATTGCACATAAAAGTACAGAAGGGACTGTAAATTGATTCAAACAATAGGCTCCAATGGGCCTAAATTTTCTTTCAATCGGCCAAGTACATCCAGATTTATATCGAATTTTTGAATATTTAAAAAAATAAAAATTAAAGAATAAATTTTGCAAAATATATGCGAAAGATGAATGTTCTAATTAGTCATGTCAAAATGGATTCATCTGTTGGAATCTGAAAATCCAAAATTATCTATCACAATAGTTCCTTTATTCCGTAAAAAGATGAAAAACATACATTTTAGAAAGGTCTGATAATTAAAATTGAAATTCGTTAGTAATTTAAAATAATTCGTAAATAACATGGTAAGTATGGCCGGTTACCTTGAAATTCAATATGCATGTGTAATCATTTTATTTTTCTGTTTTTATAAATTAATAAATAATATTTTGTTAAAAAACAACACAGTTTTAATTCCGTAATCCATGTAGATATATGCATAAAGAGAGAAGTCATGGAGGAATAACGTAATATATAGTTGTAATATACATGTAATTGGTAGGGGGGCAATAGAAGATAATACAGCAGCTACTATTTCAGATCATCTGCAGTTGTAGTGTATTTGATCTCCGGAGTGGACAGTCTTTGTATCAATTAGTCTAAGTGCTTGTTCAGTTTGTGAGGATTCCGTATAATGAAAGGTCTGCATCATTTTAAATCACAGTTATGACCTTCAGCGTTTCGAATTGGCATTCACATCTTTTATATATATATATATATAAATATTTATATAATTGCGTTCCAATAGAAAAAAAGTAAACAGACTGTACTTCTAAAGAAAAAAATCTTTGGTAACAATTACAGAATGGACTGAAGTTAATTCAGAAAGTATGTATGGATTACGATGTATGTATTTTTAAGTTTCTTAAAAAAACATCGATGGTAATTGTTCCACAAGCTTCGATTTGAGTTTTAACTTTTTAATTTAACATGCTTTAACTTTTCATTCGTTTCCCTTTTAATATTTTCCATAAATACAAGTTATCATGAGGTTTAGTTTGGAAAAATATGATGTAATTATGAGATATGTCCATACTTCGGTAATCATTTCTTCTAGAAATTAACGTTTTAAGTTTTAACAAACATGTATCATCTATAATTAGAAATATTAGTTAAAATTTGTATTTATTGATGAAATTATTACCGAAATCTACTCACTATCCATATTTACGTTCCGTTTCCAATACTAAAGCTCACTATAAATTGTATTTTTGGAAAATATTAAAAATGAAACGAATAAACAGTTATAAGTGTTAAGACTCAACTCGAAGCGCCAACCTGCGGAATAATTACCCTACCGATTATTTATTATGATTTCATTCCCATCTCTCCAAACTATGACCGAAAAATCCGATTGATTGACAACTTTTAATCATGAATAATGACTATTTCTTGAAAATCATCAGTAGCAAGTAATATAAAACGGTTAATTGGTTAATATTGAAGGGTTGTTTTAAACTGAATTTTAATTACAAGTAATGACTATTGTTTTTAAAGTCATTAGTAGCAACCAATACTCTTTGGGTAATTGGATAGTTTGGTTTTTTGTTATTTCAAACTAAATTTTGATATCGACTAATGGCTATTTTAAAAAATTAAAATATAGGTAATTCGGTTAACTGGACGATAATCATTTGAGTTATTTCAAACGATTTATACAAGAAAAACAGTACAACTTATTTTTGTTTTCGTTACTGCACGAAGAAAATAAACACTGATTGAGTCGGGTATACACTGATTTAAAAAAAAAGAAGAAAAAAAGTATATTCTGTGGTTTGATTTAGCTTAACTGGTCTACATTATAACTATTATATATTTTTTGGTATTTTAAAATCGCCACTGCAACCGACACGCATGGACCTAGTGGAATTAGGAGGCCCTCCTGGGGCTTACTCAGCCTCTATAAAGTGGGCAACCTTCATTGGGGGAACACTTCGACGGTTGAGCGTGATTTTGGACAACTAACCTTCCTGCACAACCGTTGACTTAGAAACAATACACACTTACCATGCTCTGAGCCCAAGATCCTTGATTGTCTTGAAGGGGAACAGTTTCTTTTTTTTTTAGAAGAAAGGATCCGACACACATTGTTCACATCTGTAGTAAAACTAAGCCAAATTGAAAGTTAAACGATATTGGAAAATCTGGAAGGCTTAAAATAAGTTCATTTTTAATTTTTCTAAATTCTCTCTTCCACTAATTCATGATAATTTTTGAATCTGTGAACTTGTGATTAAGCAGGTCGCCATGGACTGGTACTCACCATTCTTTATAACCCGAGCACTATTCATTCTGATACTGATAATACCTTCCTCATTATTCTTATAAAAGGAATTTGAAATAAACAAAATGTAATAGCAAAATGCTGAATCTAGACCTCTCTAACGAAGTTCCTTTCCATATAGAAATGTCTTTCCTACACTTTCGACTATAATATCCCCATTTTATATTCTTGTCAAAATGTGATGACCCTTTTGATGACTTTGATGTTCTTTTTCACCTAATTTGATATTTGGAGTTATTCTGAACTTTGGGAAGTACGACACAGATTCTTTTTTTCGAAGACGGCTATTCCCAAAGTGTTGTTATGTTCATTTTAAATAGACAATAAAAAAATAACAAGATAAAATCACCAAATTATACACTCAACAGCAAAAAAAACCGGACACTTAGATTTGTTCTTATAATTTTGTTAAATACATATGTATATTAATCTTTTTAATTGATGGTAAGAATGAAATAAACCCCGGAGTGCATCGTGAATGGTAGACTTCGCTACCCCAAGCACCGGCCTTCTCTGGCTAAGGCATCAGCTCGGGCTGTGTCAACATTTGAAAGAACCATTATTCTGGACCAAAATAAAAAAAAACATGTCTATTAATCACAGAAAAGGCTTGGTAAATACATTAAAGGTGTTTAAATGTGCTAAAAACTACTTACAGTTTAGAATAGGTCAGACAGGTAAATCAACTTCAAGACTAATAAATCAAATCTGAGTTTTATCTAATTGTTTACTAATCCTGAAGGGATTAGTTCAATGGACTTAGACCCTACATTCTCTGTAATAACTAGAATACCCACAAAAACAAACACATTGCTGAAAATTAGCTTTTAATACAAAAAATATGAAGTGTCCGGTTTTTTTTGCTGTTGAGTGTATTTAATAACGCAAACGCAAATAACTCAAATGAGAGGTGTGATATGATGAGGTTACATCTGATAAGGATGAAGATTTCGACTTGCTAAATCACAAGTACATTTACTTGAAATATATCGATATCGCATCTTTCCTAAATGGTTTCCCATCTACATCTGTAATTCTTGTAAGTCTAACATGGGATTTATAGGTGCTGTGACTTCCGAACGCTTTCGTGCATTGAATATACCACAACCAAAGAATAAATAAACACACATATATATATATTTATATATTTTAATAGATATTTCCTATCTTGTAAAAAAGTGAAAAGAGGGAAGAATAGGGCGGGGACTAGTAGTGGCACTTGGGAGACGGTTCTGTTTGCGCCGTTAAACTTTGAGCAGATGTCAAGTTTGATGAAAGAAGTTTTCTTCTTCCTCCTGGCAGGTGTTATTTCTTGGGATTTAATGGATATTTTTACTTGCCCCTCCACCAAAGGGTTCCATTGTAGAGCCCGTGGATTGAAGAGATGTAAATGTGGCTCCCCAGCTTATCCCCATAAGCTATTGTTTTTGTAGAGACCCATGAGATTTATGGAAATGAGCCCCCCTACTAAAAACTATAAACAAGGCAAGCTCAGACAAAAAACGGGTTAATAGATGAGAAAAGTGTTTTTTGCTTTATGTATATATTTTATTTCGGTGATATTAATAATTTGTTGGTCCAGTAATGAATTGTTATAAATTACATTTTATTAAATAAGATATTTATAAAATAAAAATGCATTACTCTAGTGATTCTTTACTTAAAATTGGGGTTAGATAGAGAAAATTCCTAATTTAATTACATTTTTATGCTGTACAGGAGTGTTATGGAGTGTAGAATCGAAGTTAAATAATTCGAGAATCCTGTGGAAAATCCGGACCTGAGGAAAAATCACAAAAAAAATTGGAAATTATTCTAGACTCTAGCTAGGAAAACAGGTACATCGTATATGTACCTTTGTACCTATATTCGCTATAATGCTAAAAAGCAGTACTTTCAAAGGCTTTCCATTTTTCAAAAGGGAGAATAACTACGAAAAATACAAGGTATTACTTATTACGGTAATAATAATAAGACTTAGCAAACCCGAAAGATCGATGCGAATATCACCAATCTATGCTTATGTACTTTCGTCCACAGTCTACCACTCAAACCAAATCCATGAGATCACTCTTAACGCAATATCTATTCCTCCGACTACTCCTACCAGTAGACTCAGTTCTCATCAACTTCTTAGGAATTCGCTCATAAACGTTGCATGCCCATATCAACATTAGCGACGCTATCACTTCGATTATATTTACTTTTATATGCTCCATAATTCTGCGTTGACTAATATCCTAAATTCTCCCGTAGTCTGATCCCATTTTCAGCCGAATATTTTACGAGTACTTTGTTTAAATTAAATTACACAGATGAAGGAGAATCTGCTTGTTTTAAACCGAAACTAATCTCGAAAGTCTCCAAAAAATGATTAGCATAAAATAATTAAATAAATGTGATGAAACACCCCGTTATATTCTATTTTTTTATCTTGAGGTTGCCCTAAGGAAAATATTTGATGAATTATTGTTTTTTCTGAAACCTCATTGGTAATCTCGAGTGATTTCCTGGGCCTATATGGTAACTTAACTGGACTAATCTATACCAAGCCGGTGACCGGAAGATTTTGCAATAATTATCACAGTCCGATTTCGGTCTTTTTTTGTGGATTGGAATAAGTATAATTTTCTTTAATTCTTCGGGAATTTTTTATTTTATCAGATCATTTTATTGAAATCCAGTAAGCCTAAAAATGACGCAATCTTTCTTGGTCAGCTGCTTAGCCGGGAGGAACTTCCAGAAAATTTCAATCCATCGTCAGCCACCCGTTGGACATAATGAGATCCCCAGGATGAGAAAAATTTGAAATTTTCATATCTTTATTAATGGAAGTAAATTAATGCCTGAGTCGGATTATTCAAGAATGTTCTTTTTTCCACTATAAGAGAGCTGGGGCGGAGAGGAGAAATTGGGATTTTTAATATAGTTGTTAGCAGTAGCACGCGGAGGTACATCGTTCCTCATTGACATACAAATAGAAGCTGATAAAAAGAAGATAAAGGTTATACAATAAGAGAGGAATATACGAGATGTTTTCTATTTAAACTTAAAGGAGACTTTAATTATTTTAGATTTTAATCTCTAATCGTTAATGAATTGAAGGAAAGCTATTTCTTGGAGCCTTCAAATGATTAATGATAGTTGGCATTTGGTTAACGTTTATACTGGTGGAGAAAGGAGCAGGAAGAAGGGATAATCCCTGCGGGAGGCCACTAGAGCGAGGAAAAGATTAGCCTAATTAAGAATGGCTACGAATCGGGAATGATTGGGTAAGTAGGTCTTGAATATTGTTCTGTAAGGTTTCCTTTCGGATGTCATAGGGCTTCGGGTTCCTGGCTTAAAACAAAAAAACAATAAGTTCAATTTTTATTAAATCTAAAATTCTTTGTTGTTTGTTTTATTCTTCAAGGTTAAAGTTATCTTTTAAAATTGTCACAGCTATTATTCTAAATGCTATCTTTCTCGTTCCATATAGTTCTTCTGCCAATCGCCAATCAATGATAATGTGTTCCATCTACCTATTAGGTCTTGTATATATAATATACAATATTATGTGGCGTTACAACTTTCTTATGCTATGCTATGCCCAAGCTCGCCGGATCGCAGCCCTGCTGCCAACATAAGTTTTAAGCGGTAGTAAAAATCCTTGGTTATGCCATCCTTTGGAAGTTGCATAAAATGAGTATTCCGATCCTTTGCGGTGTCCGGTGTTACTACACATTTGGTAATAATTATTTTAATCGTTAACCATCACAAAGATTCTAGGATCTAAACCTTTCCAAAACATTGCTGTAACTTGAATTTAAGTTGAATTCCTCTTGTAATACAATGATTGGAGAGCTTCCAGGGAGTTAGCAATTAGAGCTACATCATCATCTGTGATGTAGTGGTTAGCATATTAACCTAATCATGGGTTAGCAGTCGTCAAATGAGGTTGGTTGTTCCAAATTTGAGGCGTAAAACCGACTGGTCATCAAAGCCTTTGTTTAATATAATCGTTTTTAGTCACAGTTTTTATAAAACCGGAATAAAAAGAAGGAATAATAATATAATAAAAATTAAAAAAAAACTGTAAATTAAATTAAATATTCTTAATTAATCCCTCCTTAAAACAGAAATTAATCCCTCTTTTTACAGAAAGACGATGCCCTTATTAATGTACGTTTCTTCATTTCCTAATATCATGGATACATTGGCAGGTACTCCATTGTAAAACGCACAGCTTTCGAGAATATGGGCTATTGACAAGCTCTCGTTGCATTTCTCGCATGTTGGCCGTCTTTCTTTAGTAATTAGGTGAGCGTGAGTAAGCCTTGTATGTCCAATCCTAAGTCGTTTAAGGACCACTTCCTCTCTTCGGATGCTACGACAGGAGCTGCTCCATGGTTTGACATCAGTTTTTATATACTTCAATTTTTTTGGAGGGCTATTGTCCCATAGGCCTACCACTCGTGGAGTACGTTCTGTCTTAGTGGTCGCGCTAGCTCGGATGGGGTCAAGACAGCTTTACCACGACATGGAAGAGCAAGAGCTTCTTTTGCTGCCCTATCAGCCAGTTCATTACCTATAATACCTACATGTGCCGGTGACCAGATAAAATTTATCTGTCAGACATATGTATCTGTCTTATAAGGTTTAAAATAGATTCTATCCCAGGGTGGTCTGCATACATGTTACTCATGGCTTTTAAGGCACTCAAAGAGTCTGATACTACTATCAAATTTTCAACAGGTGATTTCATAGCATATCGGAGAGCCATTCCGATGGCATTGACTTCTGCGGAATATACACAGCTAAGTTGATGTAGCTTACATTTGTAGGTAGCATCGGGTGTGACAAAGCCTGAACCTGTTGAAGTATCCGATTTAGACCCGTCAGATGAGAGTCCCCTGCCTTTACGGTGTCAGATACTCGTTAAAGATCCCTATCCTGATTATACCTGGATAGGCAAAATTTAGGAGTCCCTCTGTATCATCTTCCGAATAGCCATTGTAGTGTAAAGCAGCTTCATACTACAAGAAACAGAGACGAAATTGTTTTGGACATGGTCCTTTTAAATTAAAATACAAGTACATAAATAAATGAAAAAAAAATTGGGTAAAAGGCTGAATGATTAAAATTAATAGATATATTAAATATTTATATACATATATAACTATATACATATATCACTAACTTCTGTAAAAAAAACTGTTGAAAAGATTTCCTCATCTACCGTAAGGGAATACTTTAAACAGTTATACTTTATATAAATACTGATATTGAGAATATGTTACATGTCCTGGATTCAACAGCTTTATAGCCCCTGTTGGTTCAATAATGTTTTAATAATAAAGATAGGTTGTAATAGCAAACTTCCATATTGCTCCAAAGTTTGTTCATGACTAGCTGGAGCCACTATACGCTTTGTATGAAGTAAGGATGAAGAGAGTTGGGTAGTCTTCTTAGGTAGTTAGGTTTGAAAGGAAGTATTGGAATAAGTTAGTAATAATAATAATAAAAACAAGATCTTTATTCAAAATTTGAGAAAAAATATTATCAAAAACTAAGGCATTATTATTGGCTAGAAACAGTAGAACCCTAATAGTGTATCTAATGGTACAATTAAAGTAACGAGAGAAGTTTAATTCAATAATACATTCTTCACATAAAATTAAAGTGCAAAATATTCCTAGATTTAAACAGGAGGCAATTGTAAAATAGCTTTTTAGATTAGTACGTATGAAAACATTGCATATATAAAAATATGACAGAGCACAAAATAAACTGGAGTATTATAAGTGGTTATTATAATGCTAATATTGTATGTAAATATCTGGGGTCCCCTGTGGTATAGAAGTTAGTATAACAATCTTATAAGACCCAAGTCACGGGTTCGCTTCCCGGTTACCATAGGATTTTATAAGGGAAGCAAAAAATGCTAGGAAACACCATGCTTCTGCTGAGACATTAAATGCAGTTCCCGATCCAAAGCGGTGTTAGGTACACGTATACGATCCCTATCTTAATAATACCTAGAAAGACATAATTTTGTAATCCCAAATCGCATCCCATTAGCCAAAGTAGCCTAAAGTTGCATTAAATGGATACAAAAAACAACTAATGAGAACAGAAAGATTCGGAAGAAATTGAAAATCAATTGTGGTTCCCTAGTGATGCTAGGAATCGCAATCTTAGTTTTGTAGTGAACAATTCTGAAAAGTAGATTGTCATGTGTACATTATATCTAATTATTACAGGTTACTGAAAAATCAATACTTTCTCAAATATTGCCATTATTGTTTACTGCAGTATGTGTTTAAGAGTAATAAACATCAGCATCATAAGTGTTAAATATTCTGTTTAATTTAAATACAAATTATTAATATAAAATTATATTCTTTGAGTCAAGTTGCACAGGGGAGTGAAAGGTAACTCCGGAACCCAAGAACGATTGAAGAGTATGTAAACACCTCCCACGGTTACAAGAAATGTAAAATGCTGAGCACGCTCACGGCGCTGTCATATGCGGTTTGAAATATTATCTTTTTCATTTATTTTGATAGAAGTCAGTCCATTTGAGGTTCGTAAATTCAATTAATATTAAAACAAGGATATAAAGTTATTTATTAATCAAAGCTTTTTTCATATATATATATTTTAACATTAAAACATAATTTTTGCATGTTCATTTGAACAGCTAAAAAATCTATACCACAAATAAGCCTTGAGTAGCTTCTTATGACAGAATGATAAAAACCTTGAGCAGTACAGCTTCTTCACTAAGATAGTAAATATACGTATTAATCCTGTCCTGTCCTGAATGATTAACTATCTTTTAGTGACATTTCGATGCTTTATTGTTCTTACATTAGTGCCTTACAGTAAAAATCCAGGCAAATTTATTAAATCACAAACAAGTCTAAATATAAAATTGACACTTAATATTTAATAGTTCCTGGAAATTATCCATAATTAAGATGATTCCAAAACCTAAAAAAACACCAGAACTCCCATCCTCTTATCGTCCTATATCTCTCTTGCCCATAATGGGGAAAATACTTGAAAAACTCATTCTGAAACGTCTTCATCCTATCATAGAATCCAATCAAATAATCCCAGATCACCAATTTGGTTTCCGAACATCACACTCCACCATCCAGCAATGCCATCGTGTGGTGGACGTTGTCTCATCTGCATTAGAGCGCGGAATGTACTGCACGGGAGCTTTTCTCGATGTAGAGCAGGCTTTTGATCGAGTCTGGCATCCAGGACTGCTGTACAAACTCCGTAAATTCTTACCTTCAACTTACTTCCTTATTATCAGTTCCTACCTCAGTAATAGAACCTTTAAAGTAAACCATAATTGTTCCTACTCTTCCCTCTTCACCCAGTCTGCCGGTGTTCCTCAAGGTAGTATCCTGGGGCCCATCCTATACACGATATATACAGCTGACATCCCAACCCATCCAAGCACTGTCCTCACTACTTACGCTGATGACACATGTGTGTTATCAGTTAATAAGGATCCATTTGTTGCATCCCAATCTCTTCAATCCCATATCTCACACCTACAAGAATGGTGTCAAAATTGGAGGATTAAAATAAATCCTAACAAATCCCATCAAATTACCTTCACCCTTCGTCGTAAACCTACGAATTCCTGTCCTACTGTATCGTTTAATAATACACCACTGAACCCTGTCGAACAGATACGTTACCTAGGACTCCATCTGGATAAACGTCTCACTTGGAATCCTCATACAAGACTGAAAAGACAAGAAACTGCTCGACGTTTTCGCCTACTTCAACACTTACTGGACAAACGCTCTAAGCTACCAATTAATTACAAAAGACTTATTTACATGACAGTCATCAGACCTATTTGGGCATACGGAGTTGAGCTTTGGGGCTCTACTAAACCATCCAATTCATCTCGTATCCAATCCTTGCAATCCAAAATCCTTCGTAAAATCCTCAATGCTCCTTATTATGTCACAAACAAACTCATCCATCATGATCTTAATATCCCATATGTTACTGATTTGGCCCAAACTAGATACCTATCCTTCCATAACAAGCTCCATACGCACTTGAATCCGCTAGTCTCTCAGCTTGCTTCCCATACTATTCCTGATAACCCTCCGAGGCGCCTGAAAAGAAGATGGCCTCGAGATCATCTACTATAGAACTTTATTGGAGTGCTATCGATGGGTAGTTTCTCCACAAGTGTTTTCATGTCATATTCTACATTTTTGCACATTTACTTGATATAATACCATTATAGTTGTAAATATCATTGAATTAAATAAAAAAAAAAAAAAAAAAAAATTTAATAAATTGAAGAAAAGATAGTTAGACATTTATTGACTGCATCTCAAGAACCTGAATATATGTATATATATATTTTTTTAATTGTCAATTATTCCCCATTAGGAGAGCGCTAGTACCTACTTGAATCAATCACAGCTTCACTGCTTTTCCTCTCTTGCTTTCCTTTCTTCCCGTCTCTTCATTAATTCACTGTGTTTTTTTTTCCTTTCTTCTGTCCACTTTTTTGATGCTGTTTCTTTACTTGAGTCTTGTTCAATTTTCTTGTTCCTGATCTTATTCCTGAATTGTTGTCTATTCTGAATTTCATATTTGGAGATTTTAAATAATTCCATATCTTCTTGTGTTTCTTCGATCTAATTGAAAATTTTCTTAGTGAGTCAGCTCTCATCCATCCGACATAGGTGTCCGTAGAATTGTAGCCGTCTTTTTCTAAATTTATCTGTGATGTTTTCTGTATTTTCATAGAGTTCCTTAGTAGGTATTTTGATCCAGATTACATCCCGGAGAACAGTGCCATAAATTTTTCTAAGAATTTGCCGTTCTTGTTTCTCGATGTTATGAATTTTTGTCATTACTGCAGTTTCTGCTGAATACAGGGCTTCAGGTAATACAACTGTGTTGTAATGCCGTAATTTGGCATTACGAAATAATGCTTTTTATTGTAATGATTCCAGGTCAACTTGTATGCCTTCTGCAATTTGAGCACTCTTTCTCTGTTGGAAATCTTATTCAGTCCTGTGGGTTGGATGGTATCTCCTAAGTACTTGTAGTGAAAGTACCTATTGCGCGTTTGTAATGTTGATTTTCCTGTTGATTTAGTATCCTTATACTGTGTTATTTCATAGAAAATTTCAAGTCCAGTTTTACGGGAATTTCATGCAGTTTTCTAGTGATAGTTTGGCCTCATCTTCGTTGTGTGTTAATATAGCTAAATAGTGTGAAAGCATTTCACAGTGACTCTCTTGGTTTTCTCCTTTCCAATTTGGATGACCATTCCCACTCTTTGATGACTTTGTCCAAGATGATATTAAACAAGAGTGGCTATAGACCATCCCTTTGTCGGACTCCTGAGTTAATTTCAAAAGATTTTGAGATTTCTCCAATGAATTTCACTTTTGAAGTTGTACCCGATAATGTTTCCTGGATGATGGCTCTGATCTTCCAGTCAACTCCTAATTCTTCTGGGCTATATATATGTTTTGCTCGGTGAAGCTCTTCGACTTGAGACATTTCAAAAGTGAGACTATTTTTTTTCTTCGTGGGAACATAAAAAGAATAATTTCTTTATACTTTTATTATTTATTATAAATAATTAACAAAATGAATGAACCAGGACAAAGACATATCCTCAGGCCTGGAACACTAACGCTGGAGCCTTTACAAGCACCGAGTTCCCGCCATTGCCATGGACAACTCTAGCAATGGCGCGGGCGGACTTGGCCGCAAGGGAAGCGAACCGGAACGCACAGGAAACCAATGACGTTGAACGAATGAAATTAAAAAGGGCTAATGCACAGGATATAAGAAGAGAGATATCGGACCTTAAAAAAATTTAATGGTGACGTGAGTGAGCTTAATCACTTCCTAAAAGGAGTCGACAGAATCATGGTCAGCATACAATCCCAGTTCGCTGCGAACCTATTAGAAGAATCAGATCCCAAAAGGCTGCGTGTGACCCTATCACGTCGGATCAGAAGAAGCGTGCTGAATATGATTCAGGCAGACGGAGATACCTCGTGGCAAATGGTCGCGGAAAAGGGTAAGAGAGTCGCTAGGGATAATTTAGGTGTAAAGGATATTATGGATGCTCTCAAGATGTAGAGAAGGATCATGTCGAACCGCACAAAGGAAGACCTGCGGTACGAGCGGCAATTCAAAGTGATTGCGATTAGAGAGCACAATTTAGTCACTATTAAGATTCTGGCTGAGCCCAGAAAGCGTAGAACAGTACATATTGAACAGCTCAATGTCCCAGCTGGGGAAGACCGTAGCTATGTATAATAATTATTATTATTTAATTGTGTGTATTTTTTAAATTTCATTTAGGTGGAATGGATCAGTGAAATTTTAATTTTCTTGTATGTACAGTTTTGTAAATTACCTCAGTTTCACAGAAATAATTTTTGTACAATTTGGAATGTAATGATCTTGAGATTAAGTTAGTAGTAAGTTGCTGTATTTTTGTAGTTTCGTTTGTTTATTTTGTGTTGCTGTGTTTTTCTATGTATTTTATTCTGAGTTTACAAGGATTTTCGTAAACTGGCAGGGGTGAGTTAAGATGGGACGTACATTAGTATATCCACTAATTCAAAACTGTTATTGTAAACATTGTAAATAGTATATATAGAGGCTTAGAATCGAAATAAAGTAAGTGTTAAACCAGCTTTCATCTGTGTTCTTTCTTTCCTAATCTCTTCTTTTTTTTAATGTTTTACTTGGTGAAGCTTTTAGTAGGAACCAAGGAGATCAAAATTCGGTTTAAGTTAAGCCCGGGACCAAGTGAGCTTAAATCTTAACTGCTAGCCGGCGGGGGACAGCCACCCAGTTAATGGGCATCAGCAAGCTCTGCAGGACCAACTCCTTGGCTTAACTTTAAAATGCTTTTACATGTAAACTTCGGTCGAGTTCGTAAGAGTTGGGCGAAATCAAATGATCCAATGATCATGCTAGACCATTTCAAAATTAAATTATTTTTACTTATTCATACCCAGCACAGGAAGTATTGTAACAGTGAACTTTTTCAACTGACTACAACCATTGTAACCATAACTTAATCCATTTTGAATAGTTTTGAAGTACGTTTGTATGTATCTTTTGAACTCAAAAGCGTTTAGCTACAAAATTTGAAATTTAATATAGTATTTCTTGTTGGCGTGACATTTAGTTGTTACCTTTCTCTTTTGATTACTACATGATCACAAGCAATGATTTACCTGTCGTTCATGATATAATTTAAAAAAAAAAAAATTAGTTTCTATCAATTTTCTTTTAAATATTTAATGGGTATTCCGCAGGTATAGCAGGTATTCCGAAAAGAATATTAAGTTTTAGATATAATTGTAAAGCGATAGTATACTTGAAACTGTTTTTCACTTTTTACCTCAAGCCTTGCGAACCCATATCCAAGCCCAAGGCAGCCAATCCCAATTCTCAACCTCCACGTCAAACAATTCCTCCTCCCCCCCCCCCATTGACCCGTAAGGGTGTAAATTAATGCCTCATCAACCAAATCCTCTCCCTTCCAATCCACTCAAACGAATGCTGTAGTTCATCAAATATTGAATGAAAATCCAGCACCTCAAAATGCTTTATCAAACTCCAGACCCATATCCATTCCAAATCCAAAACCCTATCGACATAAATTCTATCCCGACATCCTTCCTGAAATATCTCGAAGAGACTATCAAGCCTATCATCAACCTACTCATGAAAATCCTTACCGAAGTTCCAATTAATTACCAACGATGAGCGTAAAGCCCCTAGCAATTGTTCTGTGGAATGCTAATGGCCTGCATAATCACCGTCACGAACTTGACATATTTCTACATGACAACCAACTAGATATTCCTTTACTTACTGTCCTCCTGGAAATTCTTATAAACTTCTTGAATCCTTATTCCAATCTCTTGGTCCGCGCTTCATTGCTGCTGGAGACTACGACGCTAAACACCAATGATGGGGCTGTTGACCATCCAACTCGCGAGGAAATATCCTTTCTTCTGTAACATCCACAAAGAGTTATTTCATCCTGGCACCAAACAACCCCACCTATTAGCCTACATCCATCAAAAAACGTCCCGACATCTTTGACATATGTATCACATCCCAGATTTCCACCAACCAAACCTATATCATATCCTTGGACGATCTTTCATCAGATCATAGCCCAGTTCTCTTTTTATTGCATTCAAGTTTCGTTCCCAAGCCTCCCCTTCCTAGATCGATTATAGGCCGTGTAAACTAGGACAACTTCTGTTATGATTTGGAGAACAAACCGGACTTAAAAATTTCACTTAAGACAAAACAAGACATTGATACAACCATAGAAGCCATCAATAAAAACCACTTTAAATGTTAATACCTCAAATCATAAAATTAATAATTCTCAGAAGACTGAGCTGCCACAGGATATTCGTATTTTATTATAAGAGAAACGCAGAGCAAGATCGAAGTGTCATAGAGAACTCGGTACCCAGCAGATAAATCTATCTATACTAAATTGACTAACCAAATAAAAGCAGAAATTAGAAAATTCACAAGTTAAAGGACCTAACTGAAAATCTAACGACTACTGACAAATTATTAAGCAAAACAACTACTACTAACAAATCATGACCACCAAAAAGATTCTTTACTTAAAAGAATTTAACCGTCCACTCCTTACTGAATCCAATGACTGGATAAGATCTGAAGAAGAAAACGGACAGATATTCGGACAATTCCTTTCTAAAACTTTTCAGCCACATACGTCGCACCATAAATATATAAAAAGAGAGTTGAATAACCCCATTTATACTCCGCACTAGATAGTTTCCTAACCTCTGGAAATTATCTGTCCTAAAAATGATACCTAAACCTAAAAAGAAACCGGAATACCCTTCCTCTTACCGCCCTATCTCAGTTTTACCATGTATGGGTAAAAACCTCAAAAAGATCATCCTGAAACGATATTATCTTATCCTGAATGCAAATCATATTATCCCAGATCACCAGTTTGGATTCAGAACATCCCACTCCTCTAGGTGGATGTTGTTTCCTCAGCTTTGGAACGTGGGTTCTATTCTCCAGCGGTCTTCCTTGATGTTAAACAGGCTTTCGACCGAGTCTGGCACTCCCGGTTGCTTTACAAACTCCGTAAATTCCTACCTCTTACACACTTTCTTAATATCTAATCCTATCTCTCCTGCAGGTAATTCACAGTAAATCATAATAATGTCAACTCATCCCTCTTTCCTCAATCTGCTGGTGTTCCTCAAGGCAGTATCCTCGGCCCAATTCTCTACACAGTTCATTCAGCTGAAATCCCAAATCATCATAATACTATCCTTACCACGTATGCGGATGACACATGTCTATTATCAGCCAACACTGTTCCAGTTATAGCATCCCGTACTCTTCAATCCCTCGCCACTGACCTTGAAACTGGAGGATTAAAATAAATTCCCACAAATTTCATCAAATCATCTTTACCCTCCATCGTAAACCAACGACTTCCTGTCCTCCTGTATCATTCAATAACTTCCCACTGTTTCCTGTAGAACAGGTCCGGTACTTATGACTACACCTTGACAAACGCTTAACTTGGAATCCTCATACTAGACTGAAACGACAAGAAACAGCTCGCCGTATCAGGCTACGTCAACATTTACTAGGCAAACGCTCTAAGCTCCCAACTAACCACAAATCATATACACTAATTCAAAACTGTTATTGTAAACATTGTAAATAGTATATATAGAGGCTTAGAATCGAAATAAAGTAAGTGTTAAATCAGCTTTTATCTGTGTTCTTTCTTTCCTAATCTCTTCTTTTTTTTAATGTTTTACTTGGTGAAGCTTTTAGTAGGAACCAAGGAGATCAAGATTCGGTTTAAGTTAAGCCCGGGACCAAGTGAGCTTAAATCTTAACTGCTAGCCGGCGGGGGACAGCCACCCAGTTACTGGGCATCAGCAAGCTCTGCAGGGCCAACTCCTTGGCTTAACTTTAAAATGCTTTTACATGTAAACTTCATGACTCATATACATTACAATCATTAGATCCATCTGGACTTTCAGAATAGAGCTTTGGGACTCCACTAAGCCGTCGAATTCCTCTCGTATTCAATCCTTACAATCCAAAATCCTTCGTAAAATCCTCAATGCTGCTTACTTTGTTACGAACAAAGTAATCCATAATGACCTTAATGTCCCGTTTGTTGCTGATTTTCCCCGAATCCGATATCAATCATTTCATGACAAACTTCATTTCCACTCAAACCCACTAGTTTCAAACCTCGCAACCTCTTCAATTACTGATAATCGTCCGAGGCGTCTGAAAAGAAGATGGCCTCGTGACCTTCCAAGTTGAAGTTTTTGTTGGAGTACTACCACTTGGTAGTTTCTCTACTTGCCTTTATGTCTGGACATGATTTATCTTTCATTATATTTCCTTGATGTATTCAGTATACAGTTGTAAATTTCAATAAATACGTTTAAAAAAAACTTTTTATATATATGAGGGGAGTTTTTTATTCTATAGAAAAATAGTAAAATGGTCAGTCACGCAACCGATTTTTAAGGTGTATTTAAACCTATTGGTCATCAACGCTTAAGTTCAATTCGGATAGTCTCGATTATTTATCCAAATTGAACTTAGGCGTTCATATAAAAAAAAAAAAAAAACCTGTACCACTACAACCCATGAAGGGTCTGGGGTTCAGTACATGGTAGAGACTGTACTGTTTCATGGACAACGGTTCTGCAAGGAGGTGACTTGTCCTAGGTCACGCTCAACCGCCAGATTTTTCCCCCTTATTTTGGGTAACCTATTTTTATAATATTTTATAGAGGCTGAGTGTGCCCCAGGAGGGTCCTAGATCCTATATGATCCATCTCCCGCTGCAAACAGACTAAATAAAAATCATGGACTGCAGCGGTATTTGAACCAGGATTTCCGGCATGGCAGCTCAGTACAGGCGTTCATATAATTATAGTTAATTATAGTTCATATAAAGCTGAATCAAATTCTTTATATTTGGTTTTATAGGAATTAAGAAAAGAAATTAGTTCGTGAATTTAAACTTCTTGAATCCTTATTCCAATCTCTTGGTCCGCGCTTCATTGCTGGTGGAGACTACGACGCTAAACACCAATGATGGGGTTGTTGACCATCCAACTCGCGAGGAAATATCCTTTCTTCTGTAACATCCACAAAGAGTTATTTCATCCTGGCACCAAACAACCCCACCTATTAGCCTACATCCATCAAAAAACGTCCCGACATCTTTGACATACGAATCACATCCCAGATTTCCACCAACCAAACCTATATCAGATCCTTGGACGACCTTTCATCAGATCATAGCCCAGTTCTCCTTTTATTACATTCAAGTTTCGTTCCCAAGCCTCCCCTTCCTAGATCGATTATAGGCCGTGTAAACTAGGACAACTTCTGTTATGATTTGGAGAACAAACCGGACTTAAAAATTTCACTTAAGACAAAACAAGACATTGATACAACCATAGAAAAACTTACAACATCAATAAAAACCACTTTGAATGTTAATACCTCAAATCATAAGATTAATAATTCTCAGAAGACTGACCTGCCACAGCATATTCGTATTTTATTATAAGAGAAACGCAGAGCAAGATCGAAGTGGCATAGAACTCGGTACCTAGCAGATAAATCTATCTATACGAAATTGACTAACCGACTAAAAGCAGAAATTAGAAAATTCAAAATTCATAAGTTAAAGGACCTAACTGAAAATCTAACGACTACTGACAAATCATTAAGCAAAACAACTACTACTAACAAATCATGACCACCAAAAAGATTCTTTACTTAAAAGAATTTAACCGTCCACTCCTTACTGAATCCAATGACTGGATAAGATCTGATGAAGAAAACGGACAGTTATTCAGTCAATTCTAGAGACTTAGCTACCTTCATGAACTTTTCTTTCATCAATCTAACGGGGTGATTTAGTTAGTTATATATTGGTTGTTTAATATTCCTCGCAGATTATAATTTGATGGGCTAATCATTTCATGAGTTAAATCAACTTCGCAACATACATTTGGAGGAATACACATTTTCTATTTAAGATTTAAAATTATTTGTTTAAACATAAGGGACACTTAGGTGGTTTGATCCGTTTTATATAGCTAATAGAAGACAAGAACCTGCTCGCTGAACAAATTGATTCCCGAACCCATTCTGCCGCAGAGCCGTTCGGCCGTGAAATGACATCATTTGGAGGAAGTTTTTACGCATTGCTTCTATCTCAGATCTTTTAGGGATCCACTTCAATTATTCAACAATTGAATAACTATAAGAAAGTAAGATTTTATGATGATTTCTATTATAATTTTTGTGTTTATGGTTTTTCATTGCATTTTTATGATAATATTGTTGGTGCTGCAATAATATTTACTATAATTCCATTCCGTTGACTTTTTTTTTACTTAACTTAAAATGTTACCTCGTTTGCTGTTACGCTGGGTAGATATACCCTATTATATTTTCAATACGTGCGCACTTCTGTTTTACCAAAGGAATTTTATACCGAACAAATTCGATTTTAATCATTAATGTTCAATTATTAAAAAAAGAGTCGCACCATCGGTGAAGCTATGCAAAAAAATATTCTATAAGTAAAATTTATAGCGTCCCAAAGTTTAAAGGATGGTTATTTAGATCATTTTCAATATCCTTCAACAGAGAATTTCCGCGTAAGTAATTTAAGATGAAAGTAGAGAGAAAGAAGTTATAAAGCGATTGCTCTGACAGCTTGTATTTCCGCAACAAAGTTTTTTTTTCTGGAAACTGCGTTCTTACTGAACGACGAACTCAAATTTTTGGGAATAAATAATTGATCCTAACAAAAATGACGACGAAAGAAATATATAGATTTCACCAATGACAAGTCTTTTCCATAATACGAGTTTCATTGGAATGCATTTTCATTTTCAATTTATTATGTTTAAAATGTCCTAATATGTTCTCAAAGTTGGCTTCTGGTCCATGAACGAAATTTTTAAACGCTCAAGTGTTAAGATTAGAATTTTCCAGTTCCTAGTCAAGTTCAATTATTAAGTTCAAGAAATTTAATGATATTATTTAATTGAACTAAAAACTTCGTATAGTTAGGCTAGTTAACATATTTCCTAGGTCGATTTTAAAAATTAGTTAATTAAAATTTATATTTATTATTTATGATCAGATCAACGAATCCCGATCTTCATACTATGGTTGAAATAATTAATTTTATTTTAGTTGTTACTAATTTTTAAATATATTCATTTGAAAAGAAAAGATATGTCCAGGACCGGGACTCGAACCCGGGTCTTCCAGATCACTAGTCTGGGACTCTACCATTTGAGCTATCATGGGCCCTAATGAAGTACGCTTCTCGGCCATGGTCATATCTTTTCTTTTTATCTTTTGGTTGAAATAGTTTGACAACCTCTAGAAATAATCCACCTTCTTCTGCTTTGATAGGAGTCGAGAGAATGTTAAACGCTAATAAAAAATAAGGTAATGGGGGAGGATTTGTTTTATTCCATATTTGAATTATAACTTTCTTGAAAAGTAAAACTTCGTATAGTTAGGCTAGTTAACATATTTCCTAGGTCGATTTTAAAAATTAATTTACTATTGTAGCTCGTTCTTGATTGTTCTTATAATTTATTTTAGTCATTCGAAATTGATAATTATAATAATATCTAGTATCAAAATGATTACTTTGAACAAAAAGTTTGTTGAATTATTGTTATGACTTATTATTTAAAAATACAGCAGGCTTGTCAAATCTTTGAAAACATTTTAATTGATTACTGCAGGGGATATGTAAAAGGGTTAAATTGAAAAATGATCAATTTTTTTCTGGGTTCGACCAGCGATACTAAAGAGAATCGTTGATGCAGGAAGTGGTTCATTGCCCACGGCCTTCATGGTGGCAAGGGCAGAGGACAGAGTTTCATATTGAGGAATTTTTTGACCATTTTTCAGATTTTCAACTCAGAATAAATGTGTATAACTTGTAAATTTTCGCACCTTTGAGTTGATTATCTGTATTTTCATAAAAATTAAATCCGTGTTACTTAAATTCAATCACATCCTTGAGTCGTGATTGAATTTGGACTCAAATTCAATCACGAATCACGGGTGGAGGTCAAGAAAATTCTCTTTTAAAGGGAGAACTTTTTATTGGTATATAACGTTTCGACCCACATTGCAGGTCCTCTTCAGGACTAGTTTGATCGGCGGGGGTTGACACTAGACCAGGAACTGAAATGTGGCTTACCAATAAAAAGTTCTCCCTACATAGAGGATTTTCTTGACCTCTACCCGGACCATTTTCTTCTTCAGTTAGTATCGTAACATATGAAGCACCTGGAAAAGTAAGACTCATTTCATAATTAAACCAACATTAGTACATTTACAATTATTTATAATAAAAATACTTTTTTATTTTTTATTTTTCTCACATTCATATAATTGAAGTGTGGAAAACCAAAATATTCTGGTTACTTTATCAAAATTATTCGGAAATAAATTTTTTATTTCAATAATGATAACGATAAACAAAAATATGTTTTTTTAAAAGCTTTGATGCCTAAGTGATTAAGTCATATCGCCGATAAAAATGCTAAGTATGGAATATAAAAAAAATTTTGTTTTTGATCTACATCGATTGCTTTTAGGACTGGTAACTGAAATAAGTTCTTATTGAGTCATCTATAGAGCACAAAACCACGTATAATGACGTAAGTACGTTTTATGGTATTCACCGTTTTTTTTTCACTTTCGATACTTTACATTTGTATCAACGATTCGCTCATTTCTGATATTACCTGCCAACTATTATTAAATAATTACATACCCATAAATCTGTTGACCAATTAATTATTTATACTTTTAAAGGCCTGCATGAACAATAATAATATTATTCTAGCGTAGGACTATTCTATTCTATTAGTTTGAGAAATCTGATGACTAAGATATGATAACGAAGGCATTTCAAAGCAGTAAATGAAATATTTAATGAAAAAAGTGTCAAGGAGTAAATAAAGAGAGATGATTGAATTTTTCAACCCTTCAAGTCTTGACAAGATGCTTCGGTCTTTTTGACATAAAAGGATTGTAAGAGGTGCTGTTGAGCGAATGGACGGATTTATTTCTTTCTAAAAAGTGGTAGAAATAGGATTGAACAGCTTCAGTTAAATGAAAATGCGTTTTCCTTCTCACAATAAAAATGCTATGAGGATTCCAAAATTTTCTTCAAATTCCCATCCTTATTTTGCTGATGGCTTTCCTCGACCAGACAACTCTCCGGACGAAACATAATCATCATCAAGACTGTATAGGGACTGGCAAAATAAACGGGATTTCAGGAAGAGAGGATATCCATGTCCTGATTGCTCATGATGAAGGCCTAACTGACTTAGTTCTGGCACAATTACTCCTGCTAAAGTGAGATTGCTGATCTCAAAAACAGGAATAGTGATTCCGTCATTTGGCAGAGATAATAACGTTTATCATTCATTAAGGATTAAGTAGCTGTATTTCGTATTTATTATTTATTGAGGTACTTAATTATAATACAAGTAGATACACTTTGGACAGATTTGGGCAATCAGTATTCTGGACTACAAAATTCACTCAGGATAAATACCAGTTTTTGTATCATTTAATTACATCGCCTGAAGCAAATCTTGAAGCATGTAATGGTTGGTATTATTTATTGTTTCCGGATATACAGCTTATTGTTTTGTACACTTATATAACCTCAAAAGTTTTACTAAGTTTTGATAACAAGTGGAATTACAGTTAAAACTTAGATTACCTATTACACAACCACATGATTTAAATACTGACTCTAACCAATCCAGAAAACCTCCTTGCTATCAGTGGTAGTGTTGCCATTGTCCAAAGCAGCTGTTTCATGATTTTATGCTAATCACTGAGTGTAGATAAGGTTGTACTGGAACAAGCAACATAATTTTATAAAAATTATTGAGTTCAGGAATCTAAAATTGAATTATCTCGATTTAATATAAATGACCTACTACTACCATTACAATTAAAATGACAAACTTTAGATTCAGATCGAGCGTTCAACAATTCGCCAGCATACAACTAAATGCTTTCAGCTGAAAATATTGATGGATTTCTTCACAATGATCAAATTTATTAGTTTTGTAAGTTCCTTTTTTTTTTAATTTGTCGTAGTTTTTCTGTTTTATGGATTTAGAAAAAACAGTAAAAAATAAAATATATACTATGATTGACCAGGAGTACCCTATATTTGATGAAACAAAAAAAATATTTGTACAGGAATTATGCTACCATCACCAATCTTTGTTCCTTGGGACTAAAATATTTTTACCTTAATATTTTTTCACTACTAGTTTAGTCCATAGGCCTTCATCACCTGGTTTAGGGTGTTCTGGCCTGTTTAACCATATTTGCTCATAATTACTCAAGGGGATCACCGTCACATAAAATCGTTCCAAGTTATCCTTTCCAAATGACTTACCATTGCATTTAGTCGAGTTTCAGTGGAATCTCTATTACCGTTTGACGAATGATTAGCTTCCACAGATCAGAAATTAAAAATGTATCATCAGCGTAGATCTTAGCCTAAACAAGCACTGTTGTATAATATCCTACAAGCGTAGGGCTTAGCCGGAAGCTGCGTATGTAGAGACCCCAAGGGTTGTATCAAGTTACAGAGTAAATGCAATACATTATTTGAAAATTATCATGGACAAAAGGTTATCTTTTACTTTCCACACTGATTATGTGTGTAATAAAGCTAATAGAGCTCTGTGTACTATATATACATACTTCAATAGGAATTCAAAATTAAGCACAGATAATAAGTTATTATTATATAAAGCCTGCTTACGATCTATTCTAACATATGCATGCCCCATATTTAGTTATACGTCTAAAACAAATTATAAAAAACTTCAAATATTTCAAAACAAATGCCTAAGCAATGCATTGCTGGAAACGATGCATATTACAGTAGAGTTAAAATTAAGCACAAAGAATTATATATACCGCGTATTAAGGAATTTATCAATAAATTATGCAAAAATTCTTTAATAAGTGTAAATACAATAAAAACCCACTTATAAACATATAGGGAACTACACAAAGAATAGTACAAAGCGGTATGTACACAAAAGAACAAACCATTTATTATTGTAGGATACCAAATTATCATATATTATTGTTAATGTTCATGTAGATGAATATAAGTTACTAAGAATGTATAGATACAATTTTTGTTTATTTTGATTATAATTTTTTTTTCTCATTGCTGAAAGTTTTTTTGTAAATATTTTTTTCATTCATTGTATATGTGATTCTTTATAGATACATTTAGATTTGTCTATTAAGTTTTTGAGTTTGAGACGGGTCTGCTTGGTACAGCATATTAGTTTTGTGAATTGTAACAATTCCTATTAGAAATAAATAAATTAAAAAAAATTTTTTTGAATAACATAAAAATAATAGGGTCAACTGTGGTTTAGTGTTTAGCATAACAGCATTCGTAGCCTGGCTGGTGGAGTTCTTTTTTTTTTGTGGAGATTACGTGGAGTTTATGGACATTTTTTTTTAGTATAAAAACTCTTGGTTATACCGTCCTTTAGAAGGGATGTAAAATGGCGAACCAGTGCGGTGCCATGTACTCATTAAAGATCCTACCCTAATTTTACCTGGATAGGGATCGACTCCCACTGTAGCACCGTCCGATTAGCCATATCAGCATACAGTGACGTTAAATGAATATAAAAAAAACAAATATAAGTAAATGAAAATAAAAATGAATGACAAAATTTTAAGGCTAAACATACGAAAGAGGCGATCATGTATAGAGTATTCGTATACAGACAGAGACAAAAGGAGTAATGCTAACATAACTGATGATTAATGCTCTGCCGAAAATATACTAAAGGAGGGAGTAAGGGCATGTTTTTGGTCGCATTCCTTTCCTTTTATCAGGTGATTAATTAAATTTTCTTTGATACCGCAGCCGGTAAGTGTGCAGAAAACTAATTTATGAGATGGTCATTAACTGTTTAATGAACAATGTTGGGAGTTTGGGCTTCATCCTTCATCTCCTATACACAGCCTTCGCATCAGCGGCTTATGTTTTAGCCTGCCTTGATAAGAGAACTAAAGTAATATATATCATTTCATAATGACTTATTTCTTCGTACATGGGCATTAGTTAATATTGTGTACATAAAGGAGCGATATGAAAAATTATTTTTTCATTTTTCTTGCCATATTCCAAGCATCCATCTTAAATCTTAATTGTAGATTTAAATCGATAAAACTTTAATATAGATGGAAGTCCTGAGGAGGGAAGGGAATTATAATTATAGGGATTATAATTATAAGGAAATTATAATGGTGGGAGTGGAAGGGGGTGGGGAATATGATGCTAATATGGCTTTGCTTTGTAGTATTATTTCATCTCACGAAGTGTCTAAAATTATTTAGAATATGTTTTACTAAAGCTTATGAATAATATAATCTGACAAAATAAGTCCGTCGGGTCGTTTCATAGGATATGCCCGTTTATTAAGGAAAGCTTAATAAGTAAAACCATTCAAACCATTTTTATTCAAAATATTTACCCCCATTTTTCCAACATATTTAAAAAAATTTAATCCCAAAACTGAAAAATTAAGGGTTTTGTAATGAAATGTGGGAGCGGACTCAATACATGGCTCAGTGGTAGAGCACTGAGTTGCCATGCCGGAAATCCTGGTTCAAACCCCGCTGCAGGCAGTAACTTTTATTTAGTCTGTTTGCAGCCGGAGATGGATCATATAGGAATCTAGGACCCTCTTGGGGCTCACCCAGCCTCTATAAAATATCATAATAATAGGGTACCCAAAATAAGGGGGTAAACCTGGCGGTTGAGCGTGATCTAGGACAAATCACCTCCTTGCTGAACCTTTGTCCATGAAACAGTACAGTCTCTACCATGTACTAAATCCCAGACTCGTTCACTGGTCGTAGTGGTTACAGATTCAGGTAATGATATATAATCTGAAAATGCGTTTTTGACTTGTGAATCTTTTGAAAAATGTTTACCCTTGAAGAAGATGTCCAAATTTCTGAGCAGTTGGATATTTGGAGATATATTTGTTGGAGATAAGTATGGAAAATAACGTAGGTGAGGGGGATTTCGTAACCAATTTCCCCATAAAGTTCGCTGTAATAATAAAAGTTTCGTGGTTAACAATACATAATATATATAAACTACCAATAAATAACAAACGAATGGATGATATAAAAGAGAACTTATCCGAAGACAATAAAAATGAAATGCTCAGAAACAATAACTAATAGTTACATAATTTATAATATAAGTTTTTTGTTTTTCTTGTAAAATTCAGAAAATAATCGCCTTTCTGCAGTTATATCATGTTATGTTTCATCTGCATCAAATGTTCTTCTAAATTGAATAATCCTAATTCTATTGCATCCAGATCATATGATTTTTATTGGAAGTATTAGGTATAGTTTGTTTGTACCTTATTTTTTTTTTTGGTTATGGAATTGAATTTAATGATGCCTTTATCCAAACGAGTTTCTGTAATTAGCTGAAAGTGAGGACTGTCAGAGGTTTGTTGATGTTCATGTTTGAAACAGAAATGATAAGAGTATGAGATGCATATGTTTAACATGACCCCACGTCATTCATAGTATCGCACCGTGCTTGTGTGCAGGACTGTTTGGTTATATTTGCATGATGGAGGGCATGTATCGTGTCGGAGTGGGTATGTGGTGTATAGTGATTTATAATTATTTAAACCAGTCCTCAATTTTAGTATTAAAGAAGGAATTTTATGTGGTGCCAATTAGTTTAATCATTCTTAAATATTAGTGATGTTTATTTATATCTTAATTTGAAAGATCTCCCTTCCAATTTTTCCCTTACTAACCCTAAAAACGTATGTTTACCTGAGAACAGTTGTTACCCTTCAGGATAGACCGGCAGAGGAAAAGGAGAGATATCACCTCTTGGCACCGGAGATAGCTGGCTCTGGTCCAGGATCTCCCGTAACCCTCTGCTTATGCTGCTATTCCTTACTCGTATGATTGATGAGTATATTATTGCCAATGGCTCTATGATACATCGAAGTTGATACCAAGCGAGCGTTAATGTACTCGAAGCAATTTCCAATTTTCAAAACGATTCCGAATCGATATCATTGACTTTTATAAACGACGAATAGGAGGAAAAGCCGTACGCAGGGAAAGGGGAGTCAGAAATTCAATTCAATCTAGTTGTTGAATTTTCCACCGGTCATATTCGAGATATGGCCTTTGGATTATAGTAATGGAAAAGTTCTGGCATCTGGCATCTCATTTTTCATCCTCAGGGACTTCATGAATAATTTCATTTCTATAAACAGATTTGATTTGTTTATTTTTGACAATTGGTATTGCAAAGATATTATTAACATTTCGAGGTTTAACGGTTACAGGTTTAAAATAAAAAAACATTTAATCAATATAAATCAACTTTACTCAATCGTAATTGTGGAAAAGGGAATTAAAAAACAACAACATAAATTTGTCTGAACGTGCCATTTAGTTTTAATCTTTCAACTTTCATAATAAATTTTGTTTTTAAATTCCTTGCTGTTATACTGAAATGACTGTGCCCTTCAGTTTCGCGAAGTCTTAAGTGAGGCGTTCAGGATCAAAAGCGGATAACTCCGAAATATCGAAAATTGACTTTTTCACATTTTTTAAGCTAGCTTAGTGAAGCAAATTCGTTTATCACGATACCATTCGTGACTAACAAATTGAAGAGACACTACAAAAAAATTCACTTACTTGACACCCACAATTACAAACATTAGTGATAGAACCATTGCGACCGACAAGGAGACTGAAATGAAAAGCTTCTGGAGAAGGGATCTACTACAGATTGATGCAATACGATAGGAGTATTGCTATATTGGCTTAACTGCCCAAGCAATGACCCCAAGGAAAAGTCAGATATTTTAATCTGAATTATATTTATATAATAAAATGGGATGCCACCCTGAGATCGTTAGACTAAATATAATTATATAGAAATAAGAGACATTAACCTCTCTTCTCCAGCTATAATATGGCCCTTCCCTGCAATATGCTATTTATCTTAATAGAAACAAAATCAAGATATTCTATGAGCCTTATGTGGTAATATTACATTATAGTGAGGAATAATGCTAGTAAATTTATTTATTTTAATTTTTTCTAAAAATTTCTTTGCCTCTAGATTTCATTTAACTTTAAATAGTTTCTTGTTTTTCGGGCAATGTAAAAGAATAGAGACTATCTAATAAATGAATATTTAGCAGCCTGCTGTAACTATATTGAAAGTTACTGCTGGAAATAAAAAGGAGGACAGAAAATCTAGAACCTTCGAGATAATGTTGAAGCTTCAAAGAAAACCTTTAAAGTAAGAAAGATCTTCCACGAATTCTGACGTAAATGGAAATTCGGTTAAGTACTAGGGGCTTCCTAGCGCCGCGGGAATGGACTCAGACAAACTGCTTTAAACTTAAAGAGTTGAAATAGCTGTTCCTGGATAGAGCTGAATAAACAAGACCCGAGTCGCACCTGGCCTTCTTGTCCGTTCCTCGTCTTGAATATTTACCTGTTTATCGAGATTTCGAGAATAATCTAAGTTCGGCCGGTAAATCCTTTTTCTAAAAGAAAAACTCCCTTTTGGTATTTCACCAATGACCTACCACTTATAGGAGGTTTTCAAAAGAAGACCACGGATACAATATGTGCCAAATGGCATTTGTATATTCTCAAATCAGTATTAATATATATGCATGAGGCGTTCGGGATCAGATGTGGATAACTCTGAAATTTCAATCATTGAATTTTTCACATTTGTTGCTAATTTTTTTTAGAGTTGTTGCTAGCTTGTTAGTCGAGCGATTTTGTCTAAAGCGACAAAATGCAATATAAAATAAACAAACAAATTTTAACAACTATTCATATATGTAACATAAAGATAAAACACATTTTTTTCATCTTTGGCGTGGGGTATTGGAGTTTCTACAGATCTCCCAAGAAAAGGAAAGACTGAGACTTTCACTCCTCCAGAAGACCATTGAACTTATTACATGCCCTAAAATCGTACTTTATGAGCGAAGCATTGAAGAATTGAGCGTTTAAAAAAAAAAAAAACAGTATTTTTTATTTCTTCATCATTAACAATATGCTTTTTTCGAGGATTGATGGTTTTTGTGAAAGGATATTCTCCGTTCCCAAACACATTATGTTGTTACAATCTCCAGTTTAGTATGTGCCAATTTTATTATTTCATTATTTTAACATAATATTTATTTTCTTCATTGAAAAATAAATATCTGGGGCAATTAACCGTTATCCTCGAAGAGTAACCAGGATTTTTTCAAATACTAAATTGTTTGCAATTATTTAAAATAATAAATTTATTTTTTGCTTTATATTTAGGCAGCTAACTTGAATAATTTAGGTGTTGAAATGGAAAAGGTAGAAAGTAAAAATAATAAAAAATCCTTTTACTTTTTTTCATAGAAAAGGTAGTAAAATCATAGCAATAGGATAGAAAGAGGAGTAAATCAAAACTAATAATGGTTTAATTTCTAAGAACGGTGGTAATTATTATTTACAAATTAAAACTTATGTTAACTTGTAGCTTTATAAACAGTTTTTTCTTCTATTGCAAATTTACCTTTTCATAAATCATTACCTTTTCCATGTCAATGCCTCAATTTTAATCCAGTAAAATTTATATTATTGCGTATAAAGAAATGAAATGTAGTAGCTCAAAGTAATTAATATATTATTTAAATTTCATGGATAAATTTATTAGGAAGTGTTTGGTTATTGTTTTTACATTGTGAACGGGCACCTGCGGACCTTAAGGAAAAAGTTAAGTGGGAGCAAGGCCTTCGTGGCCCCCGACTCATCTTCTTCCTGCTCCCGAGAAGTTTCTCTCGAAAAGGTTTCTGCCTCGGGCACTCTCGGGAAACCCCAACCTTCTATTTCTTTCTCTTTTCTTCTTCACCCCACTTTCCTGGTTGAGATCCCTAGAACCGTCCTGCTGATCCCATCTATTCCGAAATTAAAATTTTTACTATCTAATTAAGTTAATTAACTTTACTTCTTCTTTATAATAATTAAAAAATAGTGAAATTCTAAGTTTTGAACTAAGACTAATAAATAATTATTAAATAATATGTATATGTATATTATATAACTAATAACAATATTAAAACTAAACTAATCTATAATAATTATTTGCAACATACTTAATTCTGTCTTGGTAAATGCAATATACACTCACCAACCTTCAAAAAGGACAATGGAAAACAATAAATAAATTATAACAAAAACACAAAAACATAAGACAAGAGACCATATTAAATAATAATAGGAAAGTAAATGTCCAACAAAAGAATGACATTATCGCGAAACCAGTAGACATAATGTATTAATACTGAAGAGAAAAAGACGATGGTACAAACATTTTACAGGCATTTTTGTTTCCTTTTTTTAGTTTAGATAATCAAGGCTTTTTCGTGGAAATTTTTCAACTTAAAAATAATATATTACATATTTAGGCCTACTGGCACAATGCTCTAAAAAACTATATAGACTGGAAACTTAGAATATGATATATAATAATAATAAGTTTGAAATAATGACTCATCATATTAATTTATTATTTCACTTTTGTTTTTTTCTCCAATGACCAATATCGCAACTCACATCCACTTTAACGTCAACAGCACCGCGGGGTACAGCCGCAGGTCAGCAAGAGTCTTCTGCTTGTCAGCTTCTTTGAAGGGAGTAGCTGGAGGAAGTAGAAGTGTGTATCTTTTTCCATTTGACAAATTCTCATCTACGAACTGATATACCTTCAGGAGCCTGTCACTTATTTCGAAGTTGGATTCGATAAGTTTACCGTTCGGGGTCCTTATTCTTATTCTTGTGACTTTGGATTTTGGAAGTGATATCTTCTCCTTTTCCCTCATCTCTTTCGTCCTCAGCTGACTTGCTCGTTCTATTTCTAGCTCTCGCAACTTCTGGTTCTTCTTCAAATCCTTTGAAGTGAGTTTGTAGAAGGATTCTTCGCGGTCCCCGTCGTGGACAGTTCGACATTGAGTTTGATGACTTCTCTTATCATCTCGATTGGCCTGCAACTGAAAGCTTACGATATCGTTTATGGAGTTTTCAGCAGTTAAATTACGGCCTCTACTTGTCTTTTTACTTCCTGATGACATTTTGTTTTTATTTTCTCTCTTTTTTTTTTTTTTTCCTTTTTAAAATCCAAAGTACTAACAGACTGTGAAATATTATTTTGGAACAAAGAAGGTTATAATTACAAAAAAATTATAGCTTTAGCACTGCAATTTTAGGATACCGTAAAGTAGTTACTAATATGTTGTACTCATTAAAAAGAAAATCCGAATGGTTTAATGTTACAATTCACATTTTTATATATTGCATTAAAAAATATTTGTATTTAATAATTGGAAAATATATGAAACATATGTTTTATATCTATATTTATCATGGTGAAAAATTTAATTAATTTTAGTCTTGCAGTAGTGCTGTAAGGTTATCTTGAAATGCTTTGGTTTGTTTGTTCATTTAACGGCACTTTATGCTGCTATGGCTAATCTGGCGATCCTACAGTGGGAGCTCTGAATTTTGCCGATTACCTGGGATTTTTAATGAGTACCTGACATCGTACAGGCTCGGGACCCACGTTTAACGTAACCAACGATTTTTTTCTCCCTTTAAAAAATCCTAGGGCCACCTGCCGGGCTACGAACCCGCGATATTGGGCTCAGTAGTTTGTTATGCTAACCACTGGACCACAGGTCGCCCCCATTGAAATGCTTTTGGTTACAACAATTTCTAAACCTTATTACGATCATATATCAACGTCAAATTATGGTTTATTTAAGGAAAAAAAGTAAATTATATTCACAGATTTCTTTTGAGTTTTTTTTCCAGAAAACTGGAATCAATCAAACTATTGATGAGAAGCGTTTATTTTTCAAACATGAAGTAAACTAATGATAATTCTTTAGAATGAAAAAAATACATTTTACACACAAATTATTTATTTAATGTGATTCCTTTTACATTTTTTTCCCTCATTAATTCTCAGGTTCTTACAACGAATTTCGCTTAAACATCATTAATATAGTTAATGATATAGTTAATGATTTCCAGAATTCACTTTCGTATGACTTAAAGTACATTTGGATACGTGCATTAGGCCAGCAACTCTCCCATTTATTACTCGGATTTTCTGATTCAGAAACTTTTCTGGATTTTTTTGTTGCTTGCACTGGAAGTGTTTTGTTGGTTGTATAGAGATATGGAAGTATCCTGACTGGAATACTATTACTAACGTGGAATTTTATATAGTTAATTATTAGTTTATCAGGTAATTATATTTAAACTTTTGCAGATTCATATTAATGAAAATAGGTGTAATTTAAGTTATTTGCAAGCCTTAATCCGAAATAAATGAACTTTTTACAGTAACACGTACACTTTTCTTTGGTTTCATAAAATGGGAAGTGACAGGAACTAAATGGAAAAAAAGAGGCAAAATATATTTTTAATCTAATATTTATTCAATAAAACTAAAAAATTATACCTTTTAAAATATTAATGCAAAAATGAATGCTAAAATTTCTCTTTGAAGATTGGCTAGCACATCTGAACACTTTTGTGTCATCGGCATCATGAAACAGTTTTTCGACGCTGAGATTTGTCCAGATGTTTCTGAGTTAGGAATTTTTGCTCTTGCCGACTCTTTTCTTCCCTTCTAATCTAACCTATATATTTTTCATATATGTATGATATATTTTCATAAATATGCATACATAAAATATATATATATATTTTATATATAAGGCATCCTCTTCCAGTGCTTGATACAGCAAGACTGGTCTAAGATTCGCTAATACTTTGCAAGGTGCACTAATAACAACAATAACACTCCCTCTCTCTCCTTCGCCTACTCTCCTCTCTCTCTCTAGCTAAGTCAATACAATAACCAAAACAGACACATGTAATTGCTTCATTTCTTATTCCATAGAATAACAAGTATATACATAATTTACAATACAGTTACATATTTTCGAATACCCAACAATATATATATATAGTGCCCCTACGTGAAGGACGATTACTGTTCTGCATGTTCCGTACATTTAAAGTACATTACATATAATTGTACTTTCATGGTGTTTTTTTTTCATTGTTTACATTTTTATGTTTTATTTAAAAATAAAACTTAACGCTAAATTGAAAATACAACATTAAAACAAAACTTAAACATTAAAATATTGAACATAGTAAACATTAAACGAGTTGAAACAAAAACAAATATATATAACAAATAAGAAAAGGTAAAAAAAATAGTAAATAATCACAAAATTACTACAAAGTAATTGAAAACAAAACCAAAATTCTTTTTCACCTATAATATTGATTTCGTATAGTGATGATTAACCACACTGCTTTAGAAAATACCTTGAATTGCTGAATAAGTCCTTAACACTGATTGGCCAGCTGTCCTTCTGCGTCACATGGCTGATAAATTTAGTTCTAGGTTCGTCCGTTAGTCTGCAGTCATATATTAGGTGTAAGTAAGTTTTTTTTGATAATAAAGTCACAAGTCCATCATGTCTTATTGTCTGTAAGTTTAAATCTGTACAAGTAGGATTTTGTGGGTCCATGTTCTGCCAACATTTGTGTGAGGTAAAACTCAGTTGTTATTTTGTTATTCCTAAAATATTCATGTGTCATTTATGTATAACTTAGGATGTTGTCCTTTATTTCTATCCCACGTGTCTTGCCACTGATCCATATTTGTAACTGTTTGTCTGTGTTTGAAGTAAGTCTTAGTCAATTTACTATAAAGTTTTGGAATATATATTTTCATATATGTCTGATATATTTTCATATATGTATGTACATGTATATATACCTACTAAGAGTCTGCCTTGTAGTAGTAGGTATTTGTCGTTGTGTATTTACGAAGTGCTTCTAATGTCGAAGATTCTTATGTTTTTTTTAGCTTCCAACGCGTCTTGGTACCTCCTCGTTGCTAATTTTAAGAGTCCATGGAACCATATTTCAAATGATTCAATTTCACTTTCACATTTTGAGTATCGAATCCGTGCAATAATATTGACCACATATAACACCCCATAAACTTGAATTTCTTTTGTATGTTCAGATATACTTTCTTATACATTTAAGAGCTCTTGACAAATGATTTTATAGCCTTTTCTGCTTGGATCTTGATTTCACCTTTAGGATCCATTTGAGCATTTATGATTGAACCGAGGTATTCGTATTATCAATCCGTCATATCTATTTCCCATTCAACGAGTCTCTACGCTCGTTGATGGGTAAATCGTCTTGTCATTTTTGTTGGAAGGCAAAGAATCCCTGTGTATACGAGATTTCTCATAGGAAGTGACAAAAAACGAAAAATATTGTGGACATGAAAAAAGAGGGATATCTGTTAGAAATATGTCGGAAAAAGGATTCCATGGACGCACTACTCATATGTGACTACTTTGCAAAAAGATGGTGCAAAAAGAATGGCATATTCATAACCTGTAGTGTAAATTATATAATAAAAATGTATCATACAATTATAAATAAAAAAGTAAAGAAAAAGCGACTCATTAAATTAAATTGAAAAAATCAAAAGGGAATGGGGACAGGGCGGAGTTATATAATAGAGACGCCACTGTATTTTACCATTGTATTTTTCAGGTAGATTTTAAATTGAATTATTCATATTTATTTTATCCTTCAGGTTTCATTGCTTGGCCTCATTAGACCAAGAGTTTAAACTTTGATTGTAGTTTAATGTTTAAAAAAAATTCATTTATCAAAAGCAATAGAGGCATGTCTCAAGGACCTTTCTCCTATTTCTTTATCAATGAGTGAATTCAAGAATATTAAAGCTTGAGAAACTTTTTTTCATTCAGTTAAAGGTTAAAAATGAGCTTTTATTGATAAGATGAATTTAGTTGGTAGTCATGTAAACTAATAAAAGAAATTCTCTTTTGTTTAACACCTTTTCTATATATTTATACATAATTTTTTATAATGCCACTTTTGTTGCTCTTAAAGGACATTTTTTCAGAATATGTTTATTATATTCTATTAATTGAACATATGTATATATATATATATATATATATATATATATATATTTTTTTTTTTTTTTTTTTTTTTTTTACGAGGGTAGGTGGAAATCTTCAAAAGACGCGAATAGGCCCGTACCTATCCGTGTGTGGGATTTTTACCCACTAAAACCAACCTCCCTACACCTGTTTCTCACCCTCCACGGGACCGCCGTTAGGCATTACATCATGGGGGGGAGTGGCTGAGTGCCGCCTCATTGATTTCGGCTACCTTCTGGCTCGCCGTTCCTTTTCCTCCATTCTTAGCTTTTGTAGCACCTGTGCTGCTAACCTTTGGCCTGCCATCCAATAATCCTTATTGATCAGCATAAGGTTGACAATATTATCTGCGGTGGGATCTGAGCCGCAGACGCTTCGGAACTCCATCCTCTCATCTTGAAAGCGGGGACAGAAGAAGAATATGTGCTCAGCGCTCTCATCCGCTCCTGGGCAGAATGTACATGCACCTGTATCATCGAGCTTAAACCTATGCTGATAGGCTCGAAAGCAACCATGCCCTGTGAGAAACTGAGTGATGTAATAGTCGACCTCACCGTGGTTTCTATTAACCCAAGCCTCAATGTAGGGCACCAACCTGTGCGTCCACCTTCCACTGAATGCCATATCCCAACGACGTTGCCACTCCCTAACTGTCTGCTTTCTTAATTCTTCTCTGGGAATGAAGTCAGCACTGTTATAAGACCGCCTCCTTTCCTCAGCGATAAGCTCAATTGGTGGCATCCTGGCGACCACGCAGGCCGCTTCGTATGATACCGTACGAAACGCGCTGATCACTCTTAGAGCACACCGTCGATATACCGACACCATCGGTCTTCTATAAGCCGCAGTGTCCAACGCATCCTTCCATAATGCAGCTGCGTAGAGCAGGATGGATGGGACCACACTGGATATTAGCAGCCTGCGGTTGTTCCTGGGTCCGCCTACGTTGGGCATTAAACGTGACAGTGCGGTGGTCACTCGAGCTGCTTTATAGCTAACCCGCTGGATATGTTCCTTGAACCGGAGCCGGTCATCGATTCGCACCCCGAGATAAGTCAAGGAAGGCTTGGACTGAATCTCTTGCCTACCAACTCTCAAGGTAATACCTTCCCTTCTCTTCCTGCTACTGACAAGAAGGACCTCTGTCTTAGCATCTGCTAGCTGCAAACCTACAGACGCAATCCAATCTCGAGTCAATGCGACACAATGGTTGGCCTTTAGCACGATCTCTTCTTTGTACTTTGCCTCGACTACCACAGCGATATCGTCAGCAAAGCCCACAATTTCAGCACCCTCTGGTAGTTTAAGCCTAAGGACTCCGTCATACATGACATTCCATAGAAGCGGTCCAAGCACTGAACCCTGGGGTACCCCGCCAGTCACCTTAAACCTTCTCGAGCCGTCCTGTGTCGGACATATCATGGTCCTGTCCTTGAAGTAGTCACAGAGTATACTTCTGAGGTATTCAGGTACGTTCATTGCCCGCAGAGCATCCAGAATACAGCTCCATCTCGCTGTGTTAAAGGCGTTCCTTACATCCATCGTGACTATTGCACAATAACACTTAGCGCCTCTCCTCCATCTCTTCCCCGCTATAGCTTTCTTGGCCCTTTCCACCACCAACGCAATAGCGTCTACCGTGGATCTTGTTTTCCGGAAGCCAAATTGGTTCCTGGAGAGGCCTGCCCCTCCTTCCGTGAACTCTTGCAGTCTATTTGCTATTATCTTCTCCAAAGCCTTCCCAGTTGTATCCAACAGGCAAATCGGTCGATAGGCTGAAGCTTCTGATGGTCTTCCTTTGCTCTTCGGAATCAGGACCAGGCGTTGCCTTTTCCATGGTGAAGGAAAGGACCCCTCGCGCAAGCAAGAATTGAAGACATCCAGAAAGAGATCTGGTCGGGTATCCATTGCTGCCTTCAGTGCCAAATTCGGAATGCCATCTAGGCCAGGCGTTTTTCCCATCTGAAGGCAACGGCAGATATCGCTAAGCTCGTCAGCAGATACCGCTGGTACATCAAGTGGGTGAAGGGACGCTGTCAGCCCTAATTCCTCTTGTTCAGGAAACAGAATGGCAACGATCCTCTCCACGGTCACTGGGCACATGGGCGAGTTCGTAGCACTGCTCTTCAGCTTTTTCATAACTGTGCGGTAAGGTCTTCCCCACGGGTCCTCATCCACTTCAGCACAGAGCTCTTTCCAGCATTGCCGCTTACTTAACTTGATAGCTCGCCGGAGTTCTCGCCTCTGAGTTTTATACTCCTCCTGGAATTGGTGAAACAGCGGGCTGCCTCTCGCTCGCTGGTATTTCCTCCTTGCTGCATGGCATCTTTTACGGTGGTCGGCTATAAGGTCGTTCCACCAGTAAGCTGGAAATCTACCACTACCTATATTGGAACGAACCATAGCCGCGTCGCACGCATTACTGACCAAGCTTATCACCTGGCGAGCCTTGTCCTCCGCTGTGCCTGACAGATTACATTCGGCCTCCATCATGATTTGGAACGATTCCCTGTCAAACGTCCTGGTTTTCCAGCGAACCACAACCCTGTCATGGCCAGTGAACCTTGGTTCGTGATTCCGTAGTGTGGTCAGGATAGCTTGGTGATCACTGTGAGTGTACAGGTCGCAGACCTGCCAGCTAGAATTTGGGTGGAGGCTGTCACTAACGAATGTGAGGTCGATCACCGAACTCCTACCTCCCCTCACAAACGTTGGCTCCGACCCAGCATTTGCCAAAACCAGGTTTTCTATCTGGGCAATGGCTTCTAGTAAGATTTCACCACGTCGGTTGGTTGCCTGACTACCCCACTCCGTCGCCCAGGCATTGAAATCTCCGGCAAGGACCAAAGGTCTTCTCCCACTGGCTTCTTGGACTATGCGATCTATGAGACCTTCGAATACCTCAATTGTGCTGTTTGGTGGGGCATAGCAGCTATAGAGGTAAATGCCCTGTATCTTAGCCCAGACAAACCCACAATTAGGGTCTTGCGCCGTTTCAGTTATGGCCTGTCGGTTACATGCCCATATTGCAGCTCTTCCTGTGGCGTCAGATATCCAGGAGACGGTATCCAGATTTTTATACTGTTCACTAAGGATGGCAACGTCAATCCTTAAGTCTTTCACAGTCTGCCAGAGAAGGTCTTGAGCAACTTCGCAGTGATTGAGGTTGAGTTGTAAGATCCTCATTGTGAATGATTTCCCTGCCTTCTTTGCGCTTGCAATGCATGATGTAATGCCGGACATTTATTTCCGCCACAAGAGTGCCCGTTGTCGCCTGTACCAGTGCAAAGTGCACAGCTAGGACTCTGTGTACAGTCGGCGGCGAAATGCCCTTCTTTGCCACATTTCCGACAACATTTTGTTCTGTCAGGTCCCTGACATCTTCTGGCCAAGTGTCCGAATTCCCAACACCGGAAACAGCGTTGAAGGCGCACCTTCTCCCGTACACGGCTGATTACTAGCCCTACTCTGATCTTGCCTTTCGAGACAGCCTTCCGGGCCAGTAGAACTGGCAGAGCAACCACTGCAGTCTGTGTTCCAGCATACGCTAATCGCATCGATCGCACTGCGGTAGGGTGGATCACTTCTCCATCTAAAAGGGCTGTGAGAGCTTCGGCAATCTCTTCTTTTGACGTAAGCGCGTCTAAGTCCCTGATTTCAATCAGTGACTCTTGCGTCCACGCTCTAATTTGAGCCTCTGTTCCCAGTGCACCCTCTAGAGTGCGCTTCATGGTCTGCAGGGCCCCACCAGACTTCCGACCCAGCTGGATTAATAGATTCCCAGCCTCATTTTTACGGACCTTCGAGATATTTGCACCCAGGTTTTTCAAGGCGGGGTCGTCTCGGACCTTCCGGAGAGTATCCGCATAGGTGCTGGACTCCGAGATCTTAATGATCAATGCATCCGGCCTTGGTGGCTTAGGGCGCTTTTCCTTCCTAATGTCCTTTTTCTTCCTGGAAACTGTTTCCCACTGCTCATCTTTCTGGAACTTACGGTTTCCCACAAGTTGCCGGGGCTGATCAGTTGTCCTTCCTTTTGTCGATACCTGTGTTTTCTCCATAATGCTGGTGGGCTCCAGTCGTGGTTTTGAAGGCACTGGTTGCCTTGGTGCTCCTTTCTTTGAAGCTTTCGACCTCTTTTTAGTCGTAGTCCCCTTCGTTCTTTCTTCCTGGCTTCCAGATGGTAAAGATGGAGGCACATTAACCTTCTCCCTTGATAGGAGTGTGCCTGGTAATGGCATCACTGTCTGAGTGCCTACGTCTTCTTTCACACTCTCCGCTGTGTGCTCCCGTAGTTTGCTTTTCATCGCTTCGAGGTAGTTCTGTATCTTACAGACGTATTCCCTTATTTCACCGTGGACATTATGCCTTTGCTGAATGTACTTCTGTAGGTCCTCTACCACTCCAGTTAGCTTCGTCCATTCTTCTTGACAATCTTCAAGACTTGTAGTACTGAATGCCACAGCAGCCAAGTTGACCACCACTGCGGCACTGCGGTCGTGTGATAACGACGTCCGGGAGCCCGCTTGCTCACTCCCGTTAGACGCCGGTACTGGGGATCCGACCCCCTGCACCGTAAGGTATGTCAGATCCTCTTGACTACCCATGGTTGGTTTATTATTCGGGGTTCCTTCCCCTAGTCTGTTTGGTCCGCGGGAGGTATTTTATTTCCCTCCTGCCCACTATATCTAGTGAGCATTCCCCTATCCGCCACCTGGGGACGCGCCACATATGGGTTACAGACTCCCACAGTGGTATATATATATATATATATATATATATATATATATATATATATATATATATATATATATATATATGTGTGTGTGTGTGTGTATTTTAATATGCAAGTTAACAAGATTTATTTAAGATTTTACATTATTATTACTTTTTCATTAACATTTCTGTTAGAAAAATTTAATTATATTAAGTTATTGTTTAAAGGAAGAGATTAAATATTATCTAATAGTGCAATGCCTGGCTGAGGCTAAACTGTTACTCCGTCCGGTTCTACAATTTTTTATGCTTGATTAAAGCTGGATTCACAGCGAAGGTTTCACTTAGTGGCGACCTGATCGGTGTTCATCTGCAAGGATCATATTCCCATTGTTGACCCAAAATGGGGCACTATTTCGATGGATAACTTCACTTTAGATGGAATAGGAAATAATTACTAATAATAATTAAACTGATAGTTATAATATATATAAGCATCCTGTATTGTTGTTGTAAAGATAGCCACTCCATATGCAAGGAAAAGCATAACATTATAAGAGCTCAGCATTTTTAACCCGAGAGAGATGTCCTTCACTTATTTTCCCTATCATTCAGGACACTGAATCAAGTAATCAATAGGATATAAATATTATTTAAAAAAATATACGTAACAATATTTTACACTTTATTTACAAATAAAAAACAGCCGCAGTGAAAAGAAATATCGTAGACATTGAAAGAACATAAACAGTCTAGACGTGAGTCCTTATTCCGGCATAGATCATGAAACAAACTCGAGACTTGCAAGTCATACCTCTCAGCCCGTAATTTGGATATGACAGGTTTGAACATGTCCGTCCATTCCATGTCTATTCATGTCCATGTGGACAAAATTTCAATGGAATAGAATGATTTTTTCATAATTTATACTTAAATGACCGCGGGAGGGAAATGTTCACGGGGACACCTCTCCCGGCTTGTCACTTAATCCATTCGAGATGACGATTTTTTTCGAACACAGTCCCCAGGAGCGAAGTTTTTTCCCTTCTTTATATTACTCATTTAAAAAACAAAAAAACATGTTTACTATGGAAATCACCCAATTCATAAATGGATTCACATAAATAAGATCACCGTGTGTGCAACTCGCTCCTAGGAAAATTTTTATTGCGAGGAGCGGATTGAATACTATGTTTGAAATGTAGGATAAAATGAAAGTACATTATTAAAAATGTATAAACATTTATTTCAAAAATATTTAGATAATATAAAATCGTTATTTAGTTTTCAATATTAAAGAACAGAATATAATGCAAAGAAAATTGTTAAAAAGTTTAAAAAAAAATTAGTTGAATAATGAAAAAATGACATAAACGAGAAATAAATTATTAGAAAAAAAAAAATAAACGAAACTTATTATCTTAAACATGCGTATTTACAGTATTTTACATGTAAGAAAGGCTTCAGATAATTTTTAGATTTTTTGGTACACAGTAAAAACCAATGCCAAATTTTGTTTTCCTGTACTTTACAGATTTCATTAGTTCAGGAAAAATCTTATTTCGACGACTAGTTTACTCAGAATAACTGATAATTGCACTTTACTGTTATTGCACACACTGTGTGAGGCCGTTTATAGCCTCGGAAATCAATTGCACTCACGGTGTGCAATCAGCTTCGAATGGGTTAAAGGAGACACAAGCAATGAAAGACAGTGGTGGTTAGTTATTCCACGAACTTTATTGTGACAAAAAATGAAAATTCAGTATTTTTCCCACAAAAAATGTTTATAACTTTGGTATATACAGCCTGTGATTGTAGGCAAAACCCAATAGCTATATAATGGATAACCAAAGCAGGAAATCTGAGCCATTATGAAAGCTATGAATAATGGAATAAATAAAGATGCGTAGGTAAAGGGAGACCGCCATCGAAGATTTATCGGTTCATTAGCTTATTTATCGGCTAATAAATAGGAATGGGTCGGGTTAATGAATCGGGTTGATCTCCTTTCCAGACCGGCCCTTCACCAGAATAAATTGGATTAAGCCTAAATTCAAAGAAGAAATCTAATTTGCCCTGACTTGAAGTAAACCGAATTATCGACACGCCTCAGGAAATGAAAAGCAATAAACAAAAATTTCATCTTGCCTCTCTTTCTCCTCCCCTACGACCAACAGGATCCTGTCAGAGGCTGATTATTTAAAAGCTAAATTAAAGCGGATATTGTTGTCGAGAGCTCTGTTTCTTCAGAGTATGGATGGTCCCACGGCGTTGAGAACGTAGACCAAGATACAGTTAAAGTCTATGGTTTCTTGAGAAGTAAGTCCTTTTATTGTAGATGTTGATTTTTTTGTATTTCACATATTTTCTAGGATTGGTTTTTTAACTCATGTCGCAAATAGTCTTTATGGCTGGGATTTCAGAAATCAAAAATACTGCTGTTGAAATTATTTTTCATTTGATTTCGGATGTGGGAGTGCGGTAGCTCAATGTGAGACGTGCTGAGTTGCTATGCACAAGATTACAGGTTCAAATCCGGCTCTAGCAGATAATTTTTTTAATTTGTTAACAGCCGAGGATGGATCCTATGGTATCTACAGACTCTCCTGAGGCTGACCCAGCCTCTACAAAGTGAGTACTTTTAATTGGGGAAACAATCTGGTGATTGAGTGTGATCTTGAAAAAATCATTTCCCTGATCAACGGTTGTTGAAAAAGTAAATAATACATAATATAGTTTACAGAAAATAATACATTTAAAAAGCAGCATAAACAACATGATGCTTTATTTTTAAAACATCGTTGAATAAGAGACGCCAGGCTTCTTTGACTTTTTTCTAAGTTTTTCACAATGGTCCTTAAAGCTGGAAGTTTCACTTTAGTTATATTTTCAGCGGGTCCTTTTGAAGATTTAGGTTCTGCAGAGTAAGAATCTTCCGGCGGCTGTTTGCTTCTCCCTACTTCATGTGTTGGAGTAATACGAAGACCTGTCTAGTGTAAGGATCATGGAGAAAAAAAAAAAAGGTTTTGCAAATAAAAAAGCGCCTGTGACATAATAAAAAGTGACGTTGGTGGTAACACCTGTACATCAGTCAAATGCAAATACGCCACTACTAGAGACTCACTTGCCGAAGACGAATAAAGATCTACTTCACGATTAGTAACGTACTTCTCTGAGACGTCGTACATTCAAATGGAAATCAACTAAAAATTACGTGATTTACGAACCTGAAATGGAAAGTAGTGGCAAAAATATTAGAGATGTGGTCAGTAACGGAAATAAGTTCAAACAAGTGCGACTCAAAGACTATGTTACCAGTTGTTACCAATCAATAAACTGGAGAAGGCAGTTAAAATTAAATTTAAGAGATAAATTTTAGATAATAATGATTCAAAAATACATCGTTACGTCACATTTTGTGTTATTACGGCGGTAATAATACAAGCGTGTTTATACCAGAAGTTGGTAATAGCATTTGCAGACTATTAAATTAAAAAAAAAATTACTTTTGCAAACTTTCTGACAACTATGAATAAATATTCATATATCGTTAAATACGATTTATCCAAGCCCTTTATGAATTCAATGTTGTATGGAGAAAACTCTAGTTCATAATTTATGATTAGAAATGCTTATTTGTTTAATATTTTAATACACGGTGATGTACAGAGAAATAACATAAACAGAGGTTAATTTTGTTTATTTTTTTACTTTCTTTCCTTTTGTGCCTGCCTTCCCATCTTCAATCCACTTGAGCGTCAATAATACCGCCGGGTAGAGTTGCAAGTCGACGAGCCTCCTTTCTTTGTCAGTTTCTTTGAAAGTAGTACTTGGAGGTACCAGAAGAGTGAACTTCCTTTCTTTGGATAAATTTTCTTCTATGAACTCATATATCTTATGGAGTTTGTCGCTTATATCAAACGTGGATTCAACCAGTTCATTCTCCGGGGTTCTTATCCTTATTCTCGTTTCTTTCGATTTCGGCATTGCCTTTTTCCCTCTTTCTCTCATACTTTTTGTCCTAAGTTGACTCTCTTTTTCGATTTCCAGCGCTCGCAACTCTTGGTTCTTCTTCAGATCCTTTGAAGTCAGTTTATAAAATTCTTCATCTTCGGGACTGTCTTCGCTCACGGTGGGAGTATTTCTAGCTGAATAACCATGGTCTTGATCGTTTTCGTCAAAATCTTCGACTACATTAAGCTGAAACCCTTTGACATCGTTTATCAACCTGATTACTTCCGCTAGATGAAAGTGATTTTCATTAAAAGAAAGGAACGTTTCAGTTTTTAGCTCGTTTTCGAGATCTACTTCAAAGCCGATGACCAAGAGAAAAATAAGAGCACCTTTCGTCTCTAAAACATTGCTGATAATAATCGGATTTTGGTACCTGATATGCCTATACCTTTCATTTTCGGGGTTTTCGACAATGTTTTTCAAATATCTAGTGATTACGGAAAAACATTCGTCTGCTTTCTCTTTAGAGTTCAACAACCTAACCATCAATATAGAAGCAAGTATCGGATCCGTTTCTAGGACGACCATGATGTATTCGTGCATGATCTTCTGTTGCCATTCTCGTTTCGGTAATATATCATCGCTGATTTCAGGGCAGACATACAATGTTCCTTCCTCTTCCTCTTCAATATCCAGTTTTCTATTGAATTCTTCGAAGAAGTAAGGGAAAATATCACTGTACCCCAAATTACACAACTCCAGCGACTTTTGAAAATGTTTCTCTAAACTTTGTCCTAGAATTTTGTCTACTTCACTCCTGTACTTATTCGTCTTAAGAGCTTTAGTTTTTGATGCTTGACCTGAAGCTGAAGAACTTCCTTGGTTGCTTTGCGCATTGCCTGTCGATTTCTTCATTTTTCTTTCATCGTCCTTCGATTTTTTCATTATTAAAAAGTCTTGTCTAAAGAAATATTCACGTTTTTAAAAAATGAGAGAAAGGTTATAATAAAAGTGATTATTTTTTACTCAATAAAAATTACCATTCACCAATATATTTTGTGCTTTTTTACAAAGTAATCGGAAAGATCTTATAAAAAGTTTTGTGGTTTAATAATGTTTTCTCCCCCACTATACACAAGTACAATATACAATATATACACACAAACGTTAAAGAACTAATGAGGTTTTGGCAAATTTTAAGTAAATGAAACATATGTTTTTTCTTATCACATAATATGGATATAACATATTCAGCTCGCTTATTTTTCCTCGGTTTTAAATTTAATATTATTTTTTCTAAAAATTGCTATTTTTTTAAAGGAAAACGTTTTAATAACTCTAAATTCAGAATGAACTATGTTTTACCAAAAATAAGAAATTTTTTTTGTCAAATAATTAAGAATAAAATGAATGCTCTATTTTTAGAATAGAATAGAATAGAAAAGTAACTTTATTCTGGGACAAAGTCCCTTTAGAATAACAGATATGAACAGGAATAAAAACATAATATATATATCTGGCCAGAAGGCTAAATGTTACAAATCATAAAGCGTGAAAACATGACAGAAAACAATTTAAAAAGAAATATATAAACAAAAATAATAGTAAGTAAATAAATAGTACAGATCTTGACAGGATATTAAGCAATTACAGAGAATAGATAAATCCATAGCTTTTGAAATTGAATGCATGAGCTAGCATTCAATAATTTGTTTACATGATGTACAGCTTTTCAAAGAGCAGAATTAAAAGAACTAGATAACACAATGAGTTATTATATACATTGTATTCTAAGCAAATGACTAACCTACCTAGAGACTATCCTTTTGGGAAGCTAATAGATGTTGATACAGCAAGGATTTGAATAATGATAGAGAGGGAGTATGACGGATATTAGGGGGGATTGAGTTCCACATTGTGGTGGAGCGGGCGAGAAAGGAACGTTCGAATGCTTTAGTTCTGTGTGAACGTATATAGAGATCAGAAAGGCGGGATCTTGTTTTATGGTGTTGAACTGATGATTTGAATTGGAGGAGACTGTAGATATATGAAGGGTGTTGAGAGTGAATGGATTGGTATAAGAATGAACAGAGGAAATATTGTCTTCGGAAGGGAGGGAAGAGCCACTTTAACCCATCATAGAGGTGGGAGACGCGCGATCGCTTCGGAGTACCAAGCACAAATCTTAGAGAGCAGTTCATTATTCTCTTTAATCTGTCTTCAAGCATTTTAGAGAGGCCTCCATATACCACGCTACAATAGTCAAAGTGGGGGAAGATGAGAGAAGATACGAGAAGCTTACGGGAAGATTGTGTAAGGAGATGACGAGAACGATGGAACAACTTCAGGGAACTAATTGTCCGTCGGGATATTTGGGCGATGTGGGATTTCCAGGAAAGGTTTTGGTCGATGGTGATGCCTAGGTTTTTCACCGATGAGGTAATCGTGATAGGATTATCGTTTAGGAGTAATGTTGGGAGGGTGTGGATGGATGTAAGGAGGGAATTGGAACCTAAAACAATGGCCTGAGTTTTCAATGCGTTCAATTCCAGTTTGTTCAGCTTTGCCCAGGCACAGATCCTATCTAGGTCTTCCTGAATACTAGCGAACGCAAAAAATAGCTCGGAAGGGGGAAAGGACAGATATATTTGGAAATCGTCAGCATATAGATGATGGGAACAGTGGTGAACAGATTTAGGGAGATCATTGATATAGCAGTTGAAAAGAAGAGGAGAGATACTTGAGCCCTGTGCCACGCCTGAGGAAAGAGTGAGGAAAGAGGAAAGGGGATGATTAGGTATAGAAACTGCTTGAGATCTATCAGAGAGGAAGGATTGGAACCATCGGATGGAACTGTTAGAAAAGGACATTGATTTGAGTTTGCTAAAAAGGATAGAATGGTCCAAGGAATCAAAAGCTTTAGTAAAATCAAGAAGGATAAGGACAGTTAGTTTTTTGTCGTCCATAGCGGTATGTATGTCATTGGTGATTTTGGTAAGTGCCGATTGTGTGGAGAAACCAGGACGGAAACCAGATTGAAGTGGGTCAAGGAGGTTGGACTGTTCGAGGAAATTTGACATTTGTGACTGGACTATTCTTTCTAGAGGCTTGGAAAGGTTGGAGAGGATTGAGATTGGGCGGTAGTCTTTGAGTGAGACAGGGTTAGAGGATTTATTAATAGGATGGACTATGGCTTTTTTCCAGGAGGCTGGGAATACTCCGTTTTGCAGTGAAAAATTGTATATAAAGAGTAGGACAGGTATAATATCGATAAGGCAGGATTTTAGCAGTTTGACAGGAATCCCGTCGAAGCCTGTGGAGTTGGAGTGGGATTTCAGAACAGAGGAAATAATGTCGTTGGGTGAAATGTCAGCGAAGTAAAAGTTGTCAGGGTTGAAAGATGGTGGTAGGGAAAATACGGGAGAGGATGATTTAGAAGTATTAACTGAGGTGGACAAAAAATATGAGTTTATTTCGTTGGGAGAGGCTGGAAAGGGCCTAGAACAAGATGAATTAAGGAGAGAAAGCTTTCGAAGGAGATGCCATTTGGATTTAGAATCGGGAGCAGATGAAAGGGCTTCGTGGAAGTATTTGGCTTTTGCCTGCCTGATTGTCGACTGTGTCAGATTGCGGAGAGCCCTAAACGCTTGATAGTCGCCAGTTAACCTTGTCCGTCTAAAGCGTCTTCGGGCCGCATCACGCTTCCTTTGAAGATCTTTAATTTTTTGACACAACCAGGGAGCAGGCTGGTGACGGAAGGTTGAGGTTTTCAGTGGGGCATGGGTGTCAAGGATATATTTGAGATTGGAAGTAAGTATGTCAACCATCGAATCAATAGAGGCACAAGAATAAATCTCTCTCCAATCCAAGGCCTCAAGAGAGGGTGAGATGTTCTCTGGGGTGAGAGCATCTATGTTGCGAAAGGTTACGGTTTTAGGTAGTATAACAGGAGTTTGGATATTGTATGAAATATGGATGAGATCATGAGAGGACAGAAATGGAACGGGTAATTGAGAGGAAGAAAGGAGGTTCTGCCGTGAATCAATGACAAACAGGTCTAACCATGTGTCGGATTGAAAGGTGTGATGGGTGTGAGAAAATGGGACAATGGAAAGGTGTAGAGAGTAAAAGAGATTTTCCAGGTATAGTTGATCGTAGGATTGGACAAGGAGATTGGCATTAAAATCACCGGAGATAATGATATGGTTATAGAGAGGAATGTAGTCGTAAAGGGTAGATTCAAAAATTGAATCAAGAGGGGCCAAAGGAGGGCGATATACTACGACATACAGGAGAGGGTTTGGGTTAAAAGAGATTTCAACCAGAAGGAATTCTGTGTGAGGATAACCGGTTGCGGGTGAGGAATCAAGGATACGTGATTTTAGTGAGTTGTGCACGTAAAGACCTACTCCTCCACCAGTCCGGTCTACCCGGTCGTGGCGGAGGAATGAATAGTCTGGTAAGGATATTGCAGAGGAGGGGATGTGGGGTTTTAGCCATGTTTCGGAAATTCCAATGGTATGATAAAAGTTTTGGGTAAAATATTGAAGGAATTCGTCAAAATGGGCAGGCAAGGATTGGGTGTTGACGTGACAGGATGTCAGGATACTGGACATGATGGTGAGGTAGGAGAGAAGATCTCAGTATAAGAGGATAAGAAGCTGTGTGCAATTAATTTTAGCAGGTAGATTAGGACAAAGGCTATGAAATGTTCCAGATAGTTGAAGACATGCAAGATAAAACAAAAAACAGATAAGAATATTAATAGTATAGAAATGATAATACTGTTAAAATATGTAAAAAGAGAAAATAATGAATTAATAATGAGAGAAGTAAAGTAATAGAATATATATAGCTGCTTGAACATGCACAAACTTAAAAATATAGAACATAAGATCCTAAGAACTAAAAATATGGACCAATAAAAAGAAATTAACTGTATAGAGAGGGCGTGGGCAAAATCCAAAATTCCGTGGTGAGCGCCATAGGTTGTCATAGAGCTAGCGGGGAAACAAAACTTTAGTAGTCACCCGAAGACGTCTAGATCTTGGGCCTGATCTATGAAGACCACCTGGTGACCATCTTCTTTTCTACATCGCACTCTGCCCCCAGAGAACCACACATACTTTATCTTTCCCGCTGCCTTCTTCTGACGGGCTAACCAGTAGAGGTGCTTGTTAGCTTTTGTCATCTCCTCGCTCAGATAGATGCGGTGGCAGTCATTTTCCTGCCAACCTAAATCTCGCGTAGAGAAATCTCTTTTGACTTTTCTTTTATGTATCAAGTCATCCCTCACTGATTTCCTCACGAAGCGTGCTATGATAGGTGGGGGTCGCGGGTCATCATTTCTTGCTCTCCGTCGTTGCACTGTGTCCAGGTCCTCTAGATTTAATTTTATGCCTAGGCCCGCACCGATACTAGTTAATAGGCCGGAAGGGGTCTCACCGGCTCGGACTGGGATCCCCCGGATCTCCAGGGAGTTAGATAACAGGCCCTGCTCACTTTTGTTCACCCGCACTTCGAGATCTCCTACCCGGGCCTTTAGAGCTTTATTTTCCGCCAATATCTCTTCTATAAATTTTGATTGGCCCTCTAGATGTTTTTCTATTGTGGTTAGTTTATCACTAAACTCAAAGGTGAGGTCCCCTTGTTTATCAATGGCTGATTTGATATTTTTAATTTCCTCTTTAATACCGGTGTCAATTTGTTTCACGGCCGTTAGAACATCTGATAATGAGAGTTCAGCTTTAAGTTTTTCTCCCGTCGCCGTATTCTTTTTCGCCTGGTCACATTGAGAACATAACCACAGATTTTTTTTGACAGATTTAAGGGCCTCTAAATCTTTATCAGTGAGATTAATGCATCGCCCGTGAAATATGAGATTGCATTTAGAGCAACTTATATTGATTTTGTCATCTCGGGTAATGACGCTATTGCAAATAGTGCAGTGAACCATAATGGATAAGAAAGAGTAAAAGCAATTACGTAAGTAAATAAATAACTCACAATTGTTTGTAAGTTCGGGATAATGCCTAATGCTGTGGGTATTAGGACCGAATGCTTCACCGTCTTCAAGGTCGTCGAACTTAGCTTAATTTAATGAAAATCTTCTCTCTGCTTTTTTTTTAATAAGTTTATAGTATAATAAATAACAAATAATAACCGATAAACATATAGAGAGAAGAAAAGAGACAAAACTAAAAACAACACTACAAAAACACTACAAGAACAAAGAGCAGAAGAAATTAGGAGATTTAACGATGCGTACAGGACGGTATCTCTGGCCAGACTATTAATATTAACGTCTCGTAATATTATAAAAGAAATCAGATAGCACAGTGGAGTACCTTTAAAAACAACACTACAAAGGACAGTAAAAAAAAACAACCATAAAGGATCTGAGAGGTTACATACCAAAAAACCTATACAAAAACAATAGAAATGAATTTATAAACACTTAAAATGAATCATGGAGATAAGAAAAATCAAAGCGGCAGTTATTGTCATTATCACAAAATCCTTAATAAAAGATGAGTGAACAAATCAAACTACTGGTAGATAATTTAATCAGTTTTTGTATCAATGCGAAATAAGTCTTAAATCGAGGTACACAAAAAAAAAAAAAAACGATCTAAAGCGTACTTCAACAAACTTCTGAGATTCTGAAAAGTATTTATGAGGGAGGAAGGAAAACCATTAGTAATATTTCGATTTTGATGATTTTTTTTGGTTTGTCAGATCAATATAGTTACTATTTAAATTACTATTTTATTCTATCATAAAATTACCAATGAAGTCATGGTTCAGTGATATTCATCTAACCCTAGATAACAACAGTTACACGCCGAAAAAAATACAAAAAATAATACATCGAAAGTGCTATTAAATTTATTAGAATCAAACCATTGAAATACGGACTTTTATTAGAATATCCAATCAAACGCTATATTTGTTTTCTTATCACATTCTACAAATCAGATGAAGTTAAAAATTAAAAGAAAGTTAAAAGAAATAAAGTTAGGGAATGATATGTTAAAAAGTTTTACAGGTTTTTGAGAAGAAAGAGTTTTATTTTCTTATTCAAATCTGAATATTAATATAAATATAATAAGATCAAGATGTATTCGAATACACTCTCACACCGCATTATACACCCAGATATTCATGTATTCAATATATTCAGAATCATGTCTCATGTTGACGGCTATGCTAACACGAAGATTAGGAAAGTGATCCGAATCGATCCCATTTTTGATATCTTGCTTATATCAATGCTGGTGGATTCTGATAAAAAATTATTGTAAATAAACTTTTATATCAGTTTGCCTCACATCCATCTCCATGAAACCTAACCAGGAATTTGAATGATTATAGGAGCAGAGGAGACAGGAGAGCCTAAAGTGATATTTCTCGAGAGGAATGGTGAAGGTTGGACAATTAACGTGTTGACATTGTGGTGAGAAATGGCGGGTGTCTTTAAATTGATGGCTCTTTACCAGAGATCCATCTTGCCACCTCCTCCTGGGACAAAGCTTCCCCTGGATATCTTCCCTTATATTTTTCAACCCTAGCGGGCATCCTTTTTCTCACCAATTTCGGGCTAACCTCGTCCGGGACATTTATTACTCGTCATCAACTCAAGAATGTGGCAGAAGTATATATATTGTTGATGTAATAATATTAAAGCAAGTATGTTACTATTCTTGGTTTTTTTTCGTTATAGTGGATAAATCAAATTTTATTTCCATTACATATATAGCTATATGTTACAGATCAGATATTCCAATAAGATTGAGACGTACATATTAAAATTTTTAATTTTTAAACTTATTTCTTAATTTCTAAAAAATGATTTAATTTTTGCCAAACAATTTTGTCGGATTTTAAACTTATTGCGAGTAATATCTAGTTTTTTAACATTTAGCTTCAGCAATATTCACGCATGTATGTAACGGAATCTTTGAACTTGATTTTTGGCCACTTCGAAACATCAAATTAAATTGAAATTTAATATTAACATTTTTCAAGGACTGATGACAAAGCAATACTTTAATAAGTTTGTCTTATTATCCTGAACATGATCTTCGGGAGTAGCAATTTTACATATCCGAAGACATGGTGGTGTCTTGTGCGAAGTACTAAGGAAGGCATGATTTAATCTTCGAGACAAGCTTATGACTACTGGCAGGATCAACTGGGTAGTTTCATATATTTTGCAAAAAAAAAAAATTGTTGAAAAACCCGCTTTTTTAGGTAGCCGAACTAAAATGTAAAAAATGAATAATAGTTAAAAACATTCCCGATGTAATAGGAAATAGAACTGAAAAAATTGGTAATTTTTTTAATAAGTTTAAAATAAGAATAGAGAGATGTACAAAAAAAGTATTTTCGTCGTAAAGAAATGTGAGTAGAGGAACGGAGTTTTCAATAATGCTTGACATAAAGGCAGTTATAATTTAGATGTTTCTAAAAACATGTAACAATGAAAGAAAACATTTTTTTTTTTAAATATATGAATTATGGAATACAATGACGGAGGGGTTGAGGCTGCGGTTAAATTTAAAAACAATTGTAATACGAAAATGTTGAAGCTTATCGCCGGCTAAGTGCTGGGGACAAGTTGCCCAAGGAGCTTCTGTAATGAGCGGGAATTACAAAGGCTTACAATCGCGGATAAAACAAAGCTCTCCCGATGTTGATTATGTTCATTGTACTCCGTCTTAAGTTTGTTCTCAACTGCTTCCCTAATGGGATAAATGAAATTTGTTTGCTTGAATAAATTCATTTACATTTTATAATAATTTTTTTCATACTTTAAAAATCCTAATTATAACAGAGATAGTATATAAATATAAAAATACAAACATACATTTTATCTAGTAATTATAAATAATTTTAAGTGATGCCCTCCGTTTCTTCAACCGGTTTTGTAAATGAATTTAACTGACGAAATTCAATAACTCTTTTCGAAATTTTTTTCCCCTCAGAAAAAGTCCAACCATTCGATAAAACATTTTTGTTAAAAAAAAATAATTAAGAAGATTCTTTAAAAAACGAAACAATTAACAACGTTTATTATGAATATTACCATATTTCAGGACAATTAAAAGTTGAAAATTGATACCACTTTGAATTCATATGAGAATTATATGTATTTTATAATTATTGTTTGAGTCAAGGATTGTGTGGAAAACAATTTTTTTTTTAATTGTTTACTCGCTGACGACTCATCCTTCCCCTACCAAAGTCAATCGATTGTAAAGCCGGCGCTCAGTGGAACGAGCGTTAGGAGCGTCTGGACATTCATTAATATCTCCGCTTCTGGTTCTCCTAGAATAAGGCTATTGGTACGGTTTTAAAGCTTTTTGAATGGACTATTTAATTATATGATAAACAGGGTCAAACCTTTTAGGGTAAACGTGTAAAAATTCTAGATTTGATATTTCGATGTTAGATTATTTAGTATCAAAACATTGTACCATTTATTGTACTTACATACTACGAGAATAGGTACAAAATACAGTATTCTATGGAAAGACAGATACATAGGTATTAAATAAAGTTACACAAAGGAAAAAGTAACAAACCAAATAATTTAATTATTAAACAAAATTAATAAAATAATTGATAATTACTTTTGTTAGTTAATATACTAGGTATAATTGATACATCAAAAATGTAAATAAAATTGATTTATTTAAATTACGAAATAAAAATTAAATAAATAAAAAATTTGACGATTTGTTGTAGGGACTATTGCACCTATGTGCACCATAACACATATGTCGTTGAAATACCACACGCAAACTGAGTTTCATTGTTAATACTATTATGTTAGATGAGGGTTGTTCGGATAAATGAATGTAAACAAACACTGGTAAATAAAAGAAAACTTGCGAAAAGTAGACGCCAATATCAACAGAAATTACTTTAAATTAATTCTCAAGGCCCATAAAATAAAAAGAAAAAATCATTTTCTCGGAAAATAGCACCTAGTAGCAAAATCCGACTAATGGAAAAAAAACTTCAAACATTCTAGTTATTTACTGTGAAGGTAGTTTTTTGGGCGATTTTGAGCGATTTTCGCAATTGATTATTTAATTTTATCACCCGATTTTTACCGAAAAATCCCAGACGTTTGAAATAATCCCAAGTTTTATTTGCCTAAAATATCTTATTATGGATGTGTTTTTTTCCAGTAGGTGCACGATTAATTTAATGCATTACCTCAAGCAGTGGATTGCTTTAAAAATATGAGTTTTTAGAAAAACTTATATTTCAATTCAGAATTTTTTATAAAAGATTTAATTTCACAATTAATTTATCTATGGATTTTGTTAAGAAGAAGTATAAAGTATAATTTAAGATCAAAATAAAGGACAAATTTAGTTATTAGAGAATTGGTCCAATGTCCAACAAATGCCTTGATTCGTTCCACTGTGCGGCGTACAGCACGAATTAAATTTACCATACAAATGTTTTTATTTTCAGATGTATTTTTTGCTAATCCTCCAACATTAAATTTATAAATAATTAAAATATACAAATGCAACAGTATATCAATCTTTATATTAAACGAAAAAAACAAACAATTTTTCAGTTTTTATTTATAAGGAACAAAAATTTGTAGGAATAGGGAATGCATAGAAGGCCGTTATGAGGTATACAATAAACATTCTTATAACATAGATTTTATATATTACCAATAACAAATACATTTTATTAAATACGATTTATGCAATAATTAAATATAAATTTGCCGATTAAACACAGTTTTATGTTTGATTCAATCGATTCAAACCAAATTCAGTTAGTTATAACTGGACGTTGATGTGAATGTCGAGCTTTACTCCAATAGAGTAGAAATCACTTTTTATTTATGAGTTTCTAATTGTAAGGGGATAACGTGTAATAAACATAATTGTATACTAGTTTTTAATATTATGCGAATGAATAATGATTCGTTAATTCATTTAAATCATGGTTCATTTATATATTATCGTCCTATATCCAATTCAATCAATTAAAACCAAATTCAATTGTTCATAACTAAAATTGTTGTGCAGTTCGAATTCGAAAACTCTAAAAATGTATAAATTTTTGTTTGTTTATTAGTTTTGCATTTTACGAGGATTGGAAATGAGGATTCCATAAGCATTGCCATATTGCAGTTTTTAATAATACTCCAGTGCAAATTAACATCCGATTTCTGAAATTATTCAACATCAATTTATATATATTTAAAATGCTTTAGAAGTTATACAATCTGTATTGCTTTACTTAAACATATGTTATTGACAAGCTATTAATAAAAAAGGCGCACGAATTATCCCGTTGGGGATAATTTTTCTCTCAAATTTATGTGGCCTGCATTTCAAGGCTCAAGGGGAAAGTGGTTATTAATAGTAAGAGAAAGTTTTATGCGCTAATATCTATCAAGGGCTATCAAGGGAATTGATAATTAACTTTTAATGAGAAGGCAATAATCAGAAGGGAAGATTTATAATTAGCTTCGTTGGTTATTTTTCAGAACCTTCTTTAGGCTTCATCCTTAAAAAAAATATATATACTTTAAACTAAAACCAATCCATTAAGCATTAATCTAAATGCCTATTAAATAAAAAAAATAAGAATTAATTTGATGTAAGGAAGTTAGTGAGTGAGTGGTATATTAAATATGAAATAGTGTAAGATGTATTCATTATGGATCATTTTAGAATTTTTTAATTACTATAAACGTATATAAACATTTATCATGACCAATAAATTTACCATGATTATATAGGTCCATTTCAAAATTATTAAAACTATAATTTATTATGATTTTTTAACCATTGATTTAATTTTTAAATATTTTTATTTTGAAGAGAAAAGTTTGCCCCCACCCGTGATTCAATGGCCATCCATTAACAATCTGTTTATAACATTTTTGTATCAATATGATCCTCATCAACATATTTTATCACTTCTTTCGTATGATATAACTTGCAGTCTAGAGAAAACTTACAGTTTATCATGTGAATGTCAGTATCAATCAGTATATTTACAAATTAATTCATTTTTTTTTGTCACAGTAAATGATCGAAAGTGATTTATCTTTTAATCTATATAAGCAAAATTAAAAGAATTGAATTGAATATCTACCAAAATTATTTTATATCAGTACCGTGACACAGAAAATTGGAAAATTGATTACCATTTTCAATATTTTGGAGTTGCAGAAAAATCGTCTTTAACTTTAATTTTTACAATGAAATTGAGTAATAGAATACATTAAAAAATTTAAATTATGGAATTACAAAATGTTTAGTCCAAAAGGTAACAAAACCAAATCACCCTTCAGCGAAATCCTCTCGGACTTACATATTTATAAAAAAAAGAAGAATGACCATTAAAAAATTATCAGAAAAGAATCACCCTTATTTTTTTTTAATTTTGCATTTAATTTAGGATTTTAAAATTAAAATAATTAATATCCATACATTATAAAATTATAGTTGTAATAATTTACAATTCGGTCTGAAAATTGTTTAATTTTTAAAATATTAACTACATTATAACATCCTACAGTATTACACTATATACAATAAAATAATATTGTTAAGGTAAAAACATCCATATTAGTGTTATCTAAGAAAAATATTGGTGGAACCACATTGAAATATGAAGAAGGGAAAATGTACCTTTTGGGACGGACTGATTTATTGGGAGGAGGAAAACGAAATTTATTCTCAAGAACCTCAATTTCCATATTTTGGGCCAGCTGTCCCTCTCTCCTCCCTACCTGATTGGCTCTTCAATTTTTACTTCTCTTACTGTGTTATTATACTCTTATATATATTATACACACCTAAAAAATTTGTTGTTTTTATAATTTATACCTATATAACATTATAAATAAATAATAAAAATCGGTTGTCCGTAACTCACAGCTTTAACTTATCTAATTATTTGTGTTTTAATTAATGTATATTTAATTATGATTTATGTTTTGTAGTGTATATTTAATTATTATTGTATATTTAATTTTCGTAGCAATTTCATTAAATTAGAAATTATGCCTCAACTAGAACAATCATTTTGATAGCTGTTTTATTTGAAAGTGGTATAAGCCCATTTTTCATATTCACGATATATTTCCGTTTAAATTACTTTATAAATATGGGCAAACGTGTAAATGTTTTTATCACATAGCACTTAGCGAAGAGTAATGTTTTAAACCCTATACATCTTTTAAATTTTATTATGAAATAATGATCCTTTAATGCATTTAATAGAACATTTGATTTTTTTTTTAGATCCAAATGGATTTATACTATTTTCAAATGTAGCAGCTCATTTAATCTCTCTCTACTAACTTTTAAGGATATAATGTATTTGTTAAAAAATTAATATAGCTTACTATATAAAGCTAAACTTACCAACAGTGTATAATATATTTATATTACTACCTTCATCCTACATATTTGTTTCTAATTTTTATCTCAGATATGCTTTGAGACTTTTTGGTGAAGTTAAAGATCATTAAGACCATAAAACGTGTATATTCGTTGAGTTAAGAAAACAATCAATGACATATAGTAAATTGTTTATTAAACAGGTTTCTAGCCAGGAAGTTTCATCAATGCTTCCGCATCGTCAGAAATGTTAACTTCCTTGATCTCCCATCTTCTTTTATATGTACATATACCACATCTAAAATATTACAAAATGCAGAGAGAGAGAACAAAGGTAGGGAATATGGTTTGACTTGATTATAGTACGCAAAGAGAGTAGACAATAAGTCAGTTGTAGAGTAGTCGCTAAGTTATAATGCTAGCCAATAGTTAATAAGTATAATTAGTTAATTCATATCTGAAAGTCACTTTATAAATCTACGGCATATTATTCCAGGTCACGTAATAATACAGTAAACGTTTATGAATTCCTTAAGTTACAACAAAGGGAGGGGGGGAGAAGCTCATTGAATAGGATGCTCCGGGGGTGATCTGAAGCTCCCCTAGTTTTCAAAAAATTGATACGCTTACCTAAACGGAAACTGGTGGTTGGTTGAGCGTGACACTTGCCAAATTTGCCTTGCAGAACCGTTAGCTTAGAAACAACACGATGTTTACTGTATTGTACACACGATGTGGGTAATGTCGGAAATGAGATGGCTGACAAAGCTGCTCGAGCAGCTCAAACCCTCCCAGGTTGAGGCACAGCTATTCTAACCACCCAAGAACTTGCTCGCCCCCTTAAAGAATGTATAGGGAAAAGATGTCAAGCAATGTGGGATGAAAGTCCAGCCAGTAAATGGAAATATATAAAAAGGGGTGGCTATTGCTCGCCTTAGAATAGGACACACCCGGCTTACCCACGCAAATCTCATTACAAGGGATGCCCTAGGTGCAATAAAAATCTTTGTATCAGACATACATTTGAAGAATGCTACTCCTATAAAAAAATACTAAATCAGCTCAAAATACCACCCGATGTTAGAGAAGGACTTAGAGACAGCAAATCTGAAATCGACAAAGTGGTGAAATTCATTACAAACTGTAAATTAATAAGCCATAATTGATCATCCATTCTCCCTGCTCTAGATGCATTTGTTGTTTTCTTCTGATTGTATTATTTCCTTATTATAGATGTATTATTTGTTATTATGTGTGTATATAAATATATATATATATATATTTTTTGTTTTAAAGATAACTATTCCAGTTATCTATAGGAGTTGATGACCCTAGGGTTTTATCCCTCTAAGCAACAACAAACAAACAAATGATATTTACTGATGTAAGTCTGTAGTCCAAATCCTTCCTAGGCTGAAGTGGAGCATGTTATTTTCTTGCTTATTGTTAACATGATAATTTTATAATTGAATAATTGTAACATACTGGAACTGATTAAAACGATAGCTTGAATCTAATATTTAATAATAACCGTCTCAAAAATATATTTTAAACACACAAAAATACTATAAAATTATTACACTAAAAAACAATATTAATCTATTAAACTAATTTTACTTCGCACCACTACTACCAACTTTTATATCGCACTCACCTCACATTTCACCATATCCTTCCTAAGTGGAGAAAGTTATTACCTTGCTTATTATTATCATTATAACTTTTTATATTACTACTTGTTATAATTAATTATCGAGTAAACATTTTTATAATAAAATATTAATCAATATTAAAAGTTGGTGTCTAATATTTAATGGGAAATATTTCTGTAAGTAGTAGTGTAAGAGCGGTTGCAGAAGCATTACCAAATTAGACAGGGTGGTGTTGTTATCGATTATTCTTTATGTAACCTAGTGACGTGTGGCCCAGTTATTATCTTCACCGCACTAGGTAGTACATCATGTCTATTACGGAAATTAGTCATGTGGGAATCTGTTCCGTAGGTTGTCGCTCCGAGTCGATTTTCAAGTTTTACCTGTTTATTCGTTTCATTTTTAATATTTTCCAAAAATAAAAGTTATCGTGAGCTTTAGTATGAAAAAAATTATGTAATTATGGGCAAAGAGTAGATTCCCATAATCATTTAATCAAAAATTAAAAGTTTTTTCAAATGTTCAACCAACATTTCTAAGTAAACATGATATATGTTTGTTGAAAAGTTCATTTATGAAATGATTACCGAATTATACACATTTAGAATACGCATTAATTATCATATCATTGCAATTAATGACTATATTACAATAAACATTCTCTTTTCCATATTAAAGCTCACGATAAATAGAATTTTTGGAAAATATTAAAAGGGAAAGGAATCAAAAGTAAAAACTTGTGACTCGACTCTCAGCGACATCTTGCGGAATAATTACCATAAAAATAGTATTTATGGACCAATGTCGTACAAAGAAAGGCTTATCAATTCAATCAAATCAGTCTTCGTGGTACAGAAAATCTTGAAAAGTCCATCTTTCAGACAATAAACAATTGAATTAAACGAATCTGAATAGGGAATACAAAATTGCCAGAGACAGTCCATTGAGTAACAAATGGGCCATTTACAATAGTTCAATACAATTGGAGGAAGTTAGATGCAGAGTTTTAAATATTTTAAGAAAACTCATTTGAAGGAATAATAATTTTATTAACAAGGATAATTTTAGTGTATAGTACTAATAGCTAAAGGACATCCCTTGCAAATTAAGCATTAATGGTTTTGAATCATATTATACATTAATTAAGTAACTATAATACACTTAAGTTTAAATAAAATACTTATATCCCTTTTCTACAAAATAAATAGATAATGTTTAGAACTTAGTGTGTTATTTTTTAAATGCATTAATAATTTTTTAATTGCTTATATTTTTTGGTATTATAGAAAGAATATTCCAACTGCAAAAGTTAATAGATTTTTCTCCATTTCCATAATTTTTGCTGCTGATACAAGTATAATGAGGTTGTTTTATAATATTCATGTTGATAATATTATGAACCTTAAATATTGTTAAAAATTAATGAAAATAAAACCTTATTGAGGCCGATTTGCAGCTGACTCTAATTGGAATTTTCGTGTTATGGCGTTACATAGCTTTGAAGATAAAAGGCCATTCATCGAATGGTGTCTAAAATTTAAATAAAACTAACTAATTAAACGAAAATATAATATATATTTAAACGAATCGAGTTGAAAAAAGATCTTCATACGCTTGGTCAATTAGTGGCAGATAATTGGATATGCCGAGTAAATCTTGTTGAAACGCCCTATTAGGAATGTTTTATATTTTTTAATTAATTAGTCAATGACAGTAAAATCTGATTGGAAATATAAAAAAAAATTACATAAAATTGTTTTTTTTTGTTACTTCAAGGAAAATTAGTGCTTGATTTTAATACGGTCAAATAAATGAGAGTTTGGCCGTAATCACCAAATATAAACGAAATACCAAACTTTTGAATCGACAAAAGGATTTCGCTTATAATTGGTGAAATTTAGCGTATAATTTTTTTTTTTTTATAACATTATTAAAAGGAAAGCTCCGAGAAAAAAATCTTTCATTATTTACCCATGATATCTAATTTGCTGACCCGCGACCACCTGTACACTTAGTACCTAATACTCATTATACTCCAGTAATTTTTTTCTCGGAAATTACTGTAACTGTTGCTGGAAATGTACTAGCTGATAAATTGTTTGTTCTATTGGGATAATTGAAATGTTTGCATTAACTGTCGAGAATGATGATGTTATAATCATGTGTTAAATAATATTAGTTGACCTTGTATATATACACACACACGCAGATATATATATATATATATATATATATATATGAGGAAGAAAATGGTGGTTGTCAAAAATTCGACACATATTGCAGGTCTTCTTTTCGGAGCTGGTGAGATTAGGATCAGTCTAATGTCAACTACTGATCTCACCAACCCTGAAGAAGACCTGCAATGTGGGTCGAAACGTCGGCTTCCAAATAAATATATCTCACTATATAAAAGAATTTTTTTACCTCCACCCGGACCATTTTCTTCCTCAAAAGTAATACGGTTCATATTACTCTATAACTCGGATCAAAATCCGAGAAAAATGCCTCAAATCCAAATAACACTAGCACATATCTACATATATATAATTGTCGGTTAATATTTAATGTCAAATAACTTACACATTTACTCAAAAATACAGGGGCAATTATGCATAAGTACGACTAACTTAAATTTATAATTTAATAATTTTACCATACTGGAATCGAGTGCTTGATTCTAATATTTAATCATGAAAGTCTCAAGAATATAATCAAAACACACCAAAAATAAGCTAATAACAAAATTAGTTTTACAATCATGTTAAATCACACCCACCTCATACAACCTTCAATATGGCGCGAACTGGGAACTGTTGATTAGGATAACAACCTACAAAGCAGAAAGATTGTGGGTTCGCCCATTCGACCAAGGTGGTCCTTGAGTACATTTAAAGGGAGTAAAAAATTCTTGGTTATGCCGTCCTTCGGAACGGACGTTAAATGGGGTTCCCAAACCTGTGTGATGTCAGATAATCGTTATAAATTCCCTATCCTAATTTACCCTGGATAGGAAAAATTTAGAGCTCCCACTGAAGCATTGTCTGATTAGCCTTAGCAGCATAAAATTGATGTTAAATAAACAAACAAGCTTATATGTAGTGTGAAGTTTACTTTTTTAATTTTGTCTCATTTAACATCATAGAGTATATTCGTCAAAAGAGAAGAAAATATTAGTTTAAATATTTAGTTTCATTATATATGTAAATTTTATAAATCGCATACGTAGCGTAAAATATGTCGGAATAATACGAGCGAATGATAAAAGAAAGCACAGCTTGCGACACAGGATTATAAAAATGGTAAATATGCAAAATACGGGAAAAGAAGAGACAAAATAAAGGATGAAAGCATAATGCTCATAGAGCGGGGAGTTATATACATATAGATATTCGGCTGGGATGCTGCGCAGTCTGCAACGTGCAATCTGTTCCCTGCTTTATTTTATTCTCTACCGTCTCTCATCCCTTAGTGGTCCAATAAAATCCTGTCTACTCTCTGGTCCTTACTGCTATTCGATTCTTATATGTTTTATAAGGATGGTCATCAGGATAAAATGTGAGGGATGCTTCTCCGTGCGGGAACATGGCATCGAATGAATGCGGTAATGTTAGGTGACAGGATAAGAATCATGGGTGACTCAATCCAAAACAGGCAATAGAAATGAACTCTAGATTTTCGCATAGTATGGACCGATTAAGTAACATCGTATGGAATAATGAATAACGTAAAAACAAACAAATAAATTAAATTAAATTGGCAGTCATGAGGACTGCCATCAGAAGGGAATTCTGAATAATTTGGAATAACTACGTTCTTTTTTTAATATCTGAATTATTTAAATTTCAAATTTGTAAATCAAAATTATTAATATTAGTCTGGTTTTCACATATATATGTCTTAGAAACATTACAGCCCCTAACATATAACGAACCCAAGACTTTTAATAAAGGTTTTTTTTGCATTTTTTTTTAATAACAGTTGATTGGACTTAAACTAAAATATCTAAAATGGCAACCTCTTGCCTTCTTTCTACTATATAATGTATTAAACTATATGCATATTATAAATTTCAATATGTGAATCTGAATAAAATTTTAATTAAATTTTATTTTGATGGAAGTGTCACCCGCAGTAGCTCACTAGAAAGCATTTATAAAAAATATGAAGGACAAAACAGCGAATAAGCTTTCATCTCAGTGGTAGTTCTACCATTTATTATTGCCTCCAATGGATATATAGAAGTAATTCTAGTTGCAATATATTTCATTTAGTTGAAATATTTATATATTATATATCATATAAGTAAATATGGGCTTTTAGTAACAAGAATTTTATATATAAACGATTCGTAAACGATCTTCATGTCGGCTGATTTAATGATTTATGCACAAGTAAATTATATTATTATGGAAATATAGAATATATTTCACGTTCAACTTACATCGTAAAATTAAAGTGTTCACATTTAAGAAACAAGATACAACTCAATCCACCGTTAATACAGAAGGCAGACTTATCTCAGAAATGACAGAAAAAATATCAACGTGGGAAGACTACATCACACAACTTTTTGAAGATATTAGGTATGATACCTCTCTGCCAGAAATATGTAAAGAAGGCCCCAAAATCCAACGCTGCGAAGTACTATATAATACGTAAATACGAAATCAAAGGGATTAAAACCAACAAAAGCCCAGTCCCTGACACCATATATCCAGAAATATTGAAATTAATTAATGATGACAATATGAATCTTTTAACAGCATTTACGAAACTGAAGACAGTCCGCAGGACTGGTTAGAATCTTCATACCACCATCCAAAGAAGCTAATTCTCATTAATGCAACGATTTCAGACCGATAAGTTTAATAAGCCGCGCCCTTAAGATACTTCTAAAAATTATCCGTAACCGAATGTTCCAGAAGTGTGAATCGAACCTAAGTGAAGATCAGTTTGGTTTCCGGAACGGATTGGGAACGTCGGGAAGGGACTTTTTACGCTATCAGCACTACTATCAGCATTTGTAACCAAATGCCACGACCAGAGAAAAGATGTTTACATATGTTTTATAGATTTTGAAAAAGCCTTCGATAAAGTCAACCACAGCAAACTTCTACAATTACTGAGGAATATTGGACTAGACGATACCTAGACATAAGACTGATACAAAACTACATGCAAAGACATAAGACTGATAAAAAACTTACACTGGCAAAAATCAGAAAAAATTAAAATAGATAATAATCTGTCAAAACAAATACCTATCAATAGGGGAGTCAGGCAGGGCTATGTTTTGTCTCCTATATTATTTAACTTGTACTCTGAGACAATATTCAACAAAGCATTTGAAAACACACGAGAAGGCATACAAATTAATGGAATTAAGATACCAAGCATCAGATATGCAAACGACACAATATTAATAGCAGAATCAGACATAGGACTCCAAAGACTTATTGATAGGTTGAATCTTACCATCGCAGAATTTAACATGAAAATAAACAATTATAAGACCTTCTCTCGATCTCAGAATATACCACTGCCTGTTACATCGAATGGTAAAATATTACAACAAGTAGACAAGATAAAATGGTTTAGGTTGCTGCATAAACAACAAATCGGATCAAAATCTTAACTTGAACAAGCCAGATGTGCATTCACACAAGTGAAAAGACTGCTATGCGACCCTCATATCAACTAGGGACTTAGGATTCGGCTACTCAAATGTTATGTTTGGTCAGTATTACTATACGGTGCAGAATCATGGACACTCACAGTCCCTGCCATGAATAAATTAGAGGCTTTCGAGATGTGGACTTACAGACGAATATTAAAAATTCCCTGGACCGAACATGTAACCAATAGACAGATTCTCGATCATTTAAGCCAAGAAAGAGAATTAATCCATACCATCAAGGTCCACAAAACATCTTACCTAGGACATTTACTAAGGAATCAAAAGTATTTTCTGCCGCAACTGATCATAGAAGGTAAAATTGAAAGAAAATGAAGAAGGAATTGGAAGAAGAAAGCTCTCTTGGATCAGAAAAATAAGACATTGGACGGGTTTGAACTATGACGAACTGACCAGAATAGCAAAATATCGAGAAAAATTTCCTGAACTAATCGCCAACATTTATTTTTGGAATAAGGCACCATAAGAAGATAGAATATAAGTTAATATGTATAGACATCTACTAGCATATTTTCGTACCATTACAAGAATCCATTCTGGGGATCTCCCAGACTTTCTAAAATGGGTACCCTTACTTACCTGGTATAGGAATAACCTGGTGGTTGAGAGTGATCTCGGATAAATCACGTCTCAGCACACCGTAGTCTTAGAAACAGTACAGCCTCTAACATGTACTGAACCCAAAGCCCTTCATGGACTGTAATGATACACGTTTTCTTTTTCTATTTGTTTCTGTAAAAACTCTTGTCCATTCTTCGTGGTTATTATCTTACGTTTACTGAGTTTTAAGAAGACCGAGCTGGCATCTAGTTAATCCTCTTACACTTTGAAGTACATTGAAATGAATGTTTACTAATTTGATTTTTATTTTCATATTATCAAGCAGTCTAATAAATTATCTGGGACTCTTTAACTCCGAGTGCTCTCGAAAAGTGATCAATAGAACTATAAATGATCAAGAAATTGCTGTTATCAACAAGTCAATTTATTTTAGCCTAAAATACATTGTATTTTAGGGAAGGTAGAGAGAATTATTTCATCGACCCTCTTAATAAATTCCTACCTTTTCAGGTAGGAAATGAATCAATAACGCTATTAAGTTCCTCACGTATGTGTTCTAATTAGGAACAGGAATTAACGATCCCAGGTTTTAAAAGATAACAAATGTATCGGAAATAACCTTTCGATTACCTTCTAATCTATCCTTTTCAAAGATAAAATCTTATAATGATCTGCGACTACTGCAAACGTGTTATGATCAAAAATAATTATTATTAATTAATACAGAAGCCTCTCGAGGTTTGGACATCAAAAGATATAAATTTTCATATTTTGGTCATGTTATGAGAAATGAAAGAGAGATATAACATTAGGGCAGTAGAATGTGGGTAGGTATTAAGTAGTAAAGTACATTTCGTCGGCATGGTGACAAAAAAAACGTATTTACAAAATGGACGTTTTTCAGCTAGATGTTGTATAGTTATAATCCAGTGGACGACTGGTAATAGAACTATTTTTTGAGATATTGTACAGATATAATATACAATAGGTATAACAGAGACATTCTTATGAAATAACTACGTGACTTATTGACTATGATTATAACTTTTTGACTATACTAAATCTAACTTTACTTTAATTTGCTCAAAGCCATTGATCGGTAACTGAATGTAACACTATTTTACATGTTCTATTTTATGTTCATACGATCTTATGACTGCGTTTCCTGGATAATATTTTTGTATCTACAGTTTGTTCTGAGTCATAAACCACAATTTTCTTTATTTATGAAAAAAGTGTACACGTCTTTGATTTTACGTTAACATTAGGCTAAGTGAAGAGAAAAGAAATAAATGGCTAAATAGGCTAATAAAAATGTTTTTTGGACCACCTTCTTCGTCACTAGCGATAAAGGCAATCTAAAAAAATGACGGAATTGATATTGATAAAGTAATCTTTATTACTTTATCAATATCATTTCCGTCATATCGAACCTTTGTTTCGATAAAGTTTGATAGGAGATACGCCTCATCATCTTCCTGGCTGATATAATTTTATATAACTAAAATATACATATAAAAAATATTAATCATTCTAAAAAAAACTTTGATAGAAGTTTATTTAATCCTTAGTGCATTCCTAGTAAAAATAATAGTCTACCATAGAACAATAATGGTAAAAATGCAATATAATTAGTTTCTGAAATAAATTTTTATCAAAAAAGGTAGTAGTATATTAAATCATTGATTATTTATTTTTTTGTCAAATGATTACAAAAAATTTTTTTTTTTTTAAATTCGTATTGTCGAAAACCATTCCGTGTTCTAAAAACAAAGTAATGAATGTTAGTATAGTAAATGAGTTCCATTAAAATAAATAGTCGTAGTGTAAAAGTTTTAGAAAGTAAAATTCTTAATTAGTTGAGTACAAAAATGTGGAAAGTTGGTTTAGTATACCTATTGAAATTATCAATGTTAAAGTATCTGGGAATGGACTCATTGTTAATAACTAGAGGCTCAAAATAATTGTGTAATTCTGACTTTTAGATTGTATGAATTCATTGCCTCTGTTGTTGAATACCAAATTTTAGACATCTTCCTTCAAGCGCAATTTTCGTCATTATGAATAGAAATCACTATATAAATTTCTTTTTTTTCAATTTTTCAAAAACTAGCATCCATTAGAAAATAAAATATTGTAATTAACAATTTTAAACATTCTCCTTTCTTTAATATATATTTGAAAATTCAAAACTGTTACTTAGATATAGAGAGACCAATGTACCTAAAACTTTCAAAGTTCATAAGTCGGTATAATAAGCATTCATTCGGTTTTGAACGTTTGTTTCAAGTTCACAGAAACAACATATCAGTTAATATTTGTTATATGTAAATTTTTATAAGATATATGTAAAATTAACTAACTGTTTATTATTATTGTGTTTCAGGTAGGTGAACAAAAAATTATGTTGCTTGATGAAGTTTGAAGGTAGGCTTCAATTGAAAACCATATCTATAGTTTTAACTAGTATAGTTGAACTAATAAAAAACATAAGCAACACGTGTATTGGGAAAATTTAACATTAATTCAATTACAAAAACACTTATTTTTTTCTATTTTTAAACAAACATTTGCTCATTAATTTTTATCAGTGACACAGACAGCAAAGAGTAACCGCCATTCTTTACCTGGGAAAGAGGCGAAGCAGCGTCAAAGTGGAAGATGGGGCAGAAGAGGAGATGAATTCTAAATGAGCTAGAAATGAAACTTTTTTTGTGGTCCTTTTCTCACATTTTTATGAAAATACTATCTCGTGCTCGACAAGGGTAGAAAAAAAAATGTAGCAGTTGACCCGAAAAAAGAAACATCCTAATAATTCAGCGTAAATAACTTTTTCCACAGGAATAAACCGACAAGTTTAAAAAATAAATGAAAAAAAAGAATACTTTTTTGCTGACGAAAAATATTTTAATATTCGCTAAGGAATATTCGTTATCTATTATTAACAATTAAACGAAAACCGACTCCTGAAATTTAAGCGTTCTCCTATTTCAAGGGATAGGTGTACCTTTATCGAATAATTTTATCCCAATACGTCTAAGATAATAAAGAAAATATTGTCTCCCAATACTCTATATAGTACTCGATGAATGGTTAGGATCAAACACCGCATTGAACCAAGGAACGTAAAACTGAAGATGGAAATTATGAAGTATTAGGCTTTAAATTTATTGAAAAAGAAAAGGTTTCTGCAGATTTTCACACAAAATGTTTAATGCTTAGGTTCGGTCAAGCCAAATAGTTAACTACATGCTTCTTGAATCTTCTTTTGTAATACCATGGGTTCTTGTCTTTAGATTCAGGACAGAGGCGTGTAATATTATGTTGATGAAACCAGGTTTTGACCATTGAAAGTATAATATTTAGAATATTTGTTGGCTAAATTAGAAAGACAACCGGGCAAGTGGAACGAATAGGGTGCTATCAGGACTCTATTGTTAAATAATGCGGTCAAGTTAATCAAATAGCTTATTACAATTTAAACAAATAATCACGGAAGATGAGCCATTCTCAAAGTCAGGATAGATTATGGCCAGATGAATAAGAAGACTGTAATGAATTTTTCTAATTAACTAATAATAAATTATTATTAAATAGACTGCAATATTGTACTAGAAAAAATTTGAATTTTAGTCATATTTCTGGTTTTCCAACGATATACGGTGATTGATGTTAAAAACGTTATGATGGACGAATCGTTTCGTCATTATGATAATGATGTTGGTTTTTTTAATATTATATTTTATATTGGATAGCCAAACTGCTAACGCTTAGTTTTCTATTAACTTCACAGAGAAAAATGTATCTCACTGGTGCCTTCAATAAGAAAGGGTGTATAATATGAACAGTTTATTTAAGAATCTGAAGTAGCGTAACCCTCACTTCTACAACATTAAAACAATTTCCGCCATCTCAGATCCACAAATTTTCAGATACTGTGCTTTGGTTTTGATTTTGCCTTTACCAATATTACCAAGATAGGTTACAATGTAAGTTGTTTTTTTATTTAATTCTTTTAGGTAAGTTTCAAAACAGACTGCCTCAATGGCAAAATTTTTCTAATGGAATATGCGAATATTCATTACTTTAAATTCTTAATTTAATGTATTAAATACAGTGACTCTTAAACAATGTGAAGTGAACGCAGTTCACAATCAGACATAGGGTTTAACTTGTTTATTATTCAACAACTTTTTAATACTGCTTTTTATGCCCAGTTTGTATTGGGTTTCGAACACCAACATGGTTTACGGTTTTGTGCACCAATTTAGTAATTAATTGAAACATAGGTTTTCATATCTTGGTATTTTTTTCTCTGAAATAAATCTACAACTACATGCTACAGAAAAGTCACACATCATTGAAACAGCTAATATACCAAATAAAACGTTAAAGAGCCTGAAGGATTTGCAGGATAAATTTTATTTTTAGGAAACAGCTGTTCCTTGGACTGGTTAGATGTTTGAGGTATAAATGTAAAAGTTTCAAGACTTTGGAATTAAAAGGATTTATTTGAACTGCTAGATAGACAATAAACATTTTACAACTTTTTTTACTGTTTTGACAATTACAGTTCAGATACGTTCGTTGATTAAATCCTTCAATTTATTTAACGTTTTTCTGAATAACAGTTTGTGTTATTGAGCTTATGGTATCCGATTCAGCAAATATCCAATTAGTTCCCCTCCTTTTGGAATTATTAATTACTGTAAATAAATATCATGTTTCATTTGTTTTTTGTTCATTATGTACAAAATCGAACTTTTAAAATCGACTGTGGAAACAAATAATTCAAAATATGAGGTTTAACGTTTCTAGTTAGAAGGAAATCGAATAATAAAATCCGTCAGTGCACTGTCCGTGGTTTTTTTCGAGCCAACTAAACTGTTCATTACAATCTGCCTATAAATTTAAAAATTGCAAAAAAAAATTAATATTTCCTTTTTTAGAGGTATGTACTTATATATATATATATATATATTCTTTATCTTTATCCATGCATTTGTAGACTTCGATTGATCAAATAAAATAGGATAGCAAAGAAAGGAAGGAGAAAATAAGTCTGACGCTGAATTCGAGATTTTTCTAATCGAACTATGCAGAATCCAAATATCGGAAAAATTCCATTAGTAGTTTTTATTGTAATTATTAGATAACTAATACAATTACATGCAAAAATTATTCTAACAAATAAAAAAAAATTGTGACCTTTGTTCTTTTTTCCACTTCCAGCTCTTTTTAGGCCTCTTCCTTTTTCTTTTATCTTTGAAACTTTATGGGTGACTTCTAGTTTTATAAATTATTTATATAATTCTAATTTCTTCAAATATTGTTACACCATTATTGAAGATAGTAAAGTTTCAGGTTTCCTTAATAGTTTCAACAGCCTGCCATTATTTTTCTTATCATTTCTTAGCACACTATTTTTATAAAATATTAAATGGTTTTCTTTTGTTTTTAATCATTTTATAACTTGGAAACTTAACATTTCTTTTGTCCATTTGAAAGTTATTTTATATTTTCTAACTCTAAAGCAAACTGGAACTATTATAATGTAAACATGATAATTATTATAAACGTATTACGCTCTTTGGAAAATTGAATATTTCACCCGAGAAAGAGATCAACGTTAGGCGTCTCAATCTCTTATCATACAATAAATTTAAGAATTATTCACTTAGCAATATAAATGAAGCACAAAACTAAATTTCCCGGAACAAAATGTAATGCATAAGAGCAGTTTCCCAGGGAAGACGAGAGAAGATCGGAGATGTATTTTAGTGTCATTAACTGAAAATAAGTTTCCGTTTAGAAATTTATAGCAAAATTTATAAATATAAAACAGTAAAATTTATAAGATTCTTAAAATATTGACAATGATAATAAATGATCGAAGCGAAATATATTGGTTCAGGTTAACCGATGTCACTAACTGTGATTACATAGTAGAAGCGTATACGCGTAAGTGATATTCTCTATGATGTTTTCGAAAAGCGATTACTGAATATTTAATTAGAACTTCCGACAGAATAATTAATTTCATACTGATTAATCAGTAAGCAATCGTATTGTTTCCAAGTCTCCCCCTCATAGGGTAGCCACTTTATTGAGGCTGGGTGAGCAGCAGAAGGGACTTCACAGATTCGAATAAGTCTATTCATAGCTATTACAGCAGCAGCCTTGACAGGGACATAGTTGGCTACGTGGATACAAATTTTTCATGAAAAAGATAAAAAAGGGTTAGCAAATTAATTATATTTGTTTTCTTCTTTTTTATATTCACATGAATAGAATTTTGTAGTTGCAACTATTTATAAAATACCAGACACGTGATAATTGATATTTACTTATAGCAATCAATGATTATTTAATCATTTCTGCCGACAAATCCTATGTCAATTACTCTGATTATACAGTGATTAATCAGCGACGTGTAATGTAAGAATCCTCAGGTGATATATCTAAGGAATGCCATTCTCTTTCTGGGGCCATCGAACAATTCCCTTAACTGTAACTATCTCCCGTTTCCAATGCGGTACTTTGAAAAAAGGACGGTGGCAGGGTACTTGAACGAATTGGCCCGCTTGAGGAGAGAGCTACAGTTGTCTTGGGAGGGGAATCGATCAGGCGGAATAGAAGAGCTTCTACAGGCACTCTATTCTGTAATGCAAGACCATGTCCTGAAAGAGAATAGCATCCGAAGGGTCGGGTCCTCCTTGCACATCTCCACTCTTCGCCAATTGCCACTAAACCTGCCGCCCGAGGATCGGAGGAGAGGACGAACGTCAGAAGGATATTACCCGAGGAGGACTAAATCAGGCGATACTCGAGTCGGATAACGGCCGTTACATTTGTTATGTTGATGGTAAGAGGTTTCCCAGGCCTGGTTTGTTAGTACTTTTCGTTCACTTTTATGTCAATGGCCGTCTATAATTCCAACATTATCACTTTCCAGCCCCTCTTGATTGTTGATCGTATATTATTTTTACCCTTTGAACTGTCACGCAGATAATACAAAATAGAAATAATAATAGTAAGTAAAAAAAAAAAAAATGAACTATTATAATCCTCAACGCTAGCCTTTGACATAAGAGGAAGTCAAAGAAGAAGTAAAAAAACAAAACAAAATAACAGTACCACTACAACTCATGGGGGGGTCTTGTATGTGGTAGAGACTATTCTGTTACTTGGACAACGGTTGTGCGGGGATGTGATTTGTCCTAGATCATCCTCAACCACCAGATTCCCCCCTTGCTATGGATACCCTGTTTATAGAGGCTGGGTGAGCCCTAGGAGGGTCCTAGATCCTATAGAAACCATCTCCCGCCCCTAACAGATTAAATAAAAGTCTGCCAGCTAGCAGGATTTGAAACCAAGACCTTCGGCACTGCAACTCAGCGCTCAATAGTATGTTAAGATGAAATAAAAAAAGGTTGTGAACCTGAAATTTATTTTCCAAGATCATTACCACCTTAGAATAAAAATCTTCTTTTACTGTTGATTATCCCATGCATTTTAAAAGCTTCAGCTAAATTATTGAAGAAAAAACTTTTTTAGCAGCGTTCACCAATTTTCAGTAAGGGAAATATTTATGGGTTCGCGTCACCGTCATGCGCGACATGCTCTTGACGTATTACTCGAGACTGGCGGCGCACACAGTGGCCTGTGAAGAAGTGTGAAATTTGTTTTAATCGACTTTTGTTTAAAGTTTAGAATTTCATTGATATTAAGATAATATTATTTGACTTAAATATCGCTTAATAGTTTTGCAAATCCTACTAACAATAACTTAAACTTCAATAACCAACTTTACTTTTGGTTTAAAGATTTTATTTGTCATATTTAAATGTCTTTATGTTGCTAAGGGATGCAAATACATAAGGATTTGAATAATATAAATAATATAACTATTATTATTTTACTTAAGTAATATTGAGATTGTGCTGGCCATTCGATTAATTAATAAACTAATTAAAAATTATTATAATTATTGCTCAACGTGCCAATTTATGTGAAAACTATACTAATATTAATAATTTCAATATACAAATTATGAAATTTATATAATTAAAAAAATATCACTAGTTATTTCGAAGTTTTGAGTTTTCATTTCTGTCGGCAGTTCTTATGACTGCCTACTTAAAACTTTTCTGATAGAAATATATTGTAAAACTGTTAAATTGATATACTTTTACTATTCCTTGAAAACTAAAACACACAAAAAAAAAATCTAACCAACAAAATGATACTTATAAATTATAGTAACAAATTAAAAAAATCTTAAATAATATATTATATTATATTTTATATAATACATTATATAATGTATTATTAAATAAAAATATAAGTTCATATATTATCATAAACATACTTGAAGCGACAACCCGGTTAGCAAGTCTGGGCCTCCTCAAGCTCACACATAATGGACTAAATGACAACAGTATTTTCGTCCGCATTTTCAACAATTAACATTTAAAAATAGAGAGAATTTACCATTTCGATGCTTTTTATAACTGTTGGAGCTTGTCATTTTCGCTATACACTGAAAGACTTTTCATAAGTAATAAAAAATACACCTAAATAGTTGCTGAGTTTTGTTGGCTCTCTTTCTGGTCGGCATTTATGTGATCACAACCTGGTATTTAATTAATTAATGGTCATTTTATGTTCATTTTATTTATGGTTGGTTGTGTATGACTGATCATTGGCTATGTTTGATTTTTTTTTTTTTAAATTTTATTTATTGATATTTACAACTATAATATGATTATAACTAGTAAATCTGCTGATATGTACGTGGAGTAACTACCCATCGGCAGCACTCCAATAAAGTTCTATAGTAGATGGTCTCGAGGCCATCTTCTTTTCAGACGCCTCGGGGGGTTATCAGGAATAGTATGGGAAGCAAGTTGAGAGACTAGAGGATTCGAGTGTGTATGGAGCTTGTCGTGGAAGGATATGTATCTAGTTTGGGCCAAATCAGTAACATATGGGATATTAAGATCATGATGGATGAGTTTGTTTGTGACATAATAGGGAGCATTGAGGATTTTACGAAGGATTTTGGATTGTAAGGATTGGATACGAGATGAATTGGATGGTTTAGTAGAGCCCCAAAGCTCAACTCCGTATGTCCATATAGGTCTGATAACTGTCATGTAAATGAGTCTTTTGATAGTGAATTTTAGTAGAAAGAAATGTCAAGGTTGATTAAAAAAAAAGTTAAATAATAGAAAAAAGTGTTCATTGTTATACGGTATTTTGGCCAAAATTTTAGATCTTTTATACCAATTATAATATGATCATTTAAATCAATTGTGTGATTATTTATTCAAAAAAAGTATGCTTTTATTAACTTTCTCCACTTGTTACAACAAGCCTACTTTTAGTTACATTTCATAGGATCGTAAATGATAGAAACATATATAAAGAAGATATATGACGAAGGAAAACAAAAGACAATTCATCCAATTCCCATCCAATATGTTATGATCTCTCATAATATATGTACAGAGAAAATTATTAAAAATATACACATAACTAAAATAAAAAAAAAATCTAGTCCTTCATCAATAACACTGACTGACTCCAGATTATACTTTATCTATACCAAAGTCATATTTAAGTTTATTATATCCCACCTGCTCCTATTGTTAGATTTTAATTTACGTTTAAACCATTGGTAACATTGCCAAAATTAATCTGAAAACATTTTTTTAAATTTAAGATCTAATTCAATTGAAATTAAATAGCAATGAGAGTTTAGTTGACATGCGAAAATCAAAATGTTTCAGTTACGAATAAGACATAATCATAATGATATAGTCTAGGTGGTTGATTGGTTGAGTAAAATTTAGTTCTGTGAATATTGTTATAGTCGTTTTTAGATTTTTAGAAGAGCAGGCTAAGGATATTCTAAAAATTTCTCTTTTCCATCAAAAGAGAGATTGAGGAGAAATATGAAAGTAATGAATAAATTAATATTCAATTAGAAGAATGATTTTCTCTGATGTATGGATAGAACTTTTTCTTGCGGCACCTTCCTATAATTGGAATAACTTTTGAAATTACATAATAAATATTCAATAAATTATGGTGCTTGTGTATTACCCGGTCTACAGGGATTGTTATCCACCATTGTTTAAAACCTGAGGACTGATAATACCTATATTGTAATTTATGTTAATGGAAGTTGTAATAAACAAAATGCAATAATAAAATGCCAATTCTAGACCTGTCTAGTCATGTTCCTCTTCTTATATAATTGTTTTTCCTACACTTTCGACGTAAACATCTCCATTCCATCAGTGTCTTTCAGCCTATTGCTATCACACTATTCCAAAAGTGTCGTTCTGTTAATTTTCAATGGGTAATAACAAAATTAATAAGACAAAAACACAAAATTAAATTTAATGAACATAGAAATAATGATAATGATATAATATATGATAATGATAACAAACAGTACAGAAATTTAAATAGAGAATAAACAAAATTAACGAGACAAACATACCAGAAAACAATAAAGAAAACAATTTTGTAATGTACATACAAATGACACGAGTGATACTAAGAGGTTCTGATAGATTAGGAGGTAGGTTTTATGCAGACCGGCTAATACACAAGTACATAAAGTATACTATAAAATTACCAACGTTGGTGTCAGGTTACTTTTCGAGCCAAAAGATGAAAAATAATATAGACCTAAGTTGGTCATTTTGAACTGAATTCGAGAAAAATTCTGCATGTTTTAATCATCCCACATACTCTCATAGTCTCATACAATTACACTGGTCGACAAGGTTTTCTTCACAGGAAAAGAATCTAGTGCAGTTTTTCAGATTTGTAGTCAGAATTTTCCAATCAGGCACAGTTTTTTTGTTGATTTTGGTAAGAGTGAAAAAATGGTACATATCGTAAGCCATTTGCAATTCCCATGATTTGGAGGGAACCGAAGGATCATTTAAGTTATTGCTATTTATGTTTGACGAATATTAAAAATCAGATCTAAAACAAAAGATACAGTTAAGTATCCGAAATTGCAATCTCAATTTGCAAATTTCTACCATGGAAAAGAGGAACCAGGATGCTGGCTGAAAATCACTATCTACCACTTTCAAGATAAGTCAGAATGAGTAGTTATAATTTTGAGTTAGATCGATTTTTTCGAATATTATAAAAATTCAAATAATATCACACAAAACTCATGCCCGACGGAGAAAAACTAAAGTTATGTTTGAATTCAGCACGAAAAATACTTCTAGAAAATATTACTTTAGTTCTTGTGAAAGAAAAAAAGTTCATTTTTGTCGACCAGTGCTATCAATGACAGTTTAATCAACTTTAATATTGTAATAAATTAAATATTTTAAAACAATGTTGTTAAGATTTTACAAAATGTGAGGGCTAATAGTTGTTTTGTATTCTTATAGGTATTGTCTTCAGGTATTGCATCGATTGGTATTCAAATTGATGAGGATGAATACCTGAGGCGTGTTCCCGAGGAGATAAGTGACCAAGTTTCCGTTTTATTTGCGACAATACGACGACCCTTCCGGTTCGGTTTTATTAGACCTCAAGGGTGAAATGGGTTCTTATAACCAACCCTTATCGGGCCCTTTTATTTACAAAATACTCTGATGACCCGTCTCCTAATCTTGGAACAGCTTTTCCCTTCCAGTTGTTCATATCTTCTTCAACAGAAAACGGCCTTCCTCCCCCAAAGTGGTTTCTCACCGAGATAAGGTATAAAAGATCTTAGTAATTTTATTCAGCTAAGTGATTTTTTATGCCCCACTCCGAAGCCTAATAAATATTTATTGCTCATCTCCTCGAACGCGGATTACATCATTTAATGATCCAGCGTATTATGGAATACATAATAAGTGATTTAATAAGCTGGTGTCAACAGAGGGGTATAATCAATATTTAAAAAACAAAATTGAAATATTTTATCAATGTTAAAGCTGTCAATTACGCTAAATTTGCTTCGAAAATTCGTCTTCTCTTTGCCTTTCTCCCTGTGCCTCTGCATGAAATAACAATTTTAAGAAAATAATTTATGAAACAATATCTCATCTTAACATGGGGAAAAGTTAAATTAATCAACAAAAACCTATTAAAGTAATTTAAAACAAATCAAGACGTATAGTACAGGTTTTAACTATAATAGTAGTTACAACTATTTATTACATACCAGAAGCTTGATAAATGATATTTACGTATTGCATTTACTGATCATTTAATTATTACTGCGATAAGAGTAATTGACTGAGTACTGATTAATCAGCACTTTTTTAATTAGTTTTTTTCTGCCTAAGGACTATGGTAATGCTGAATAGAATTTGATAATACAAGTTTTTAATATTAATAACATACCCTCGACCAGGATCTGTAAAATTTATTTCATTGAGCCGACAAGTAGAAAAACTACCCAGTAGTTGTACGAATACGAGAATTAGTTCAAATGATATTAAAGCATTAAAAAAATACTTAAATAGTAACCTTGAAGCTTGAAGCAAGACTATGTAAACAATAACATTTTATACAATTTTTGAAAGGTAATGGTTTAACTGAATACGTCAAAAAAATATATTGTTCATCTTGAGAAGAAGAATTTTCTCAAGAGCTCTCCTTTCTGATGGCTTTCGAAGATGGATAATTGGTTGTATACATTATTTATAATGTGAAACTGAAGGAATGCTACCTTTTCTGTTTACATTATAACATAATGAGTTTAATTAATAAATAATTTCTCTTAATATAAATTGGTCTAAATCAGATATAATCAATTAATAAGGCAACAGTTTTATTTAATTTTCTATAAAATTAGAAAATCTGAACGTAAATTTAAATTTTTTTATTTTAACCATTATAAAGTGCTTAGGAGATGTACAGTTTTCGTGTATTCTAACAAATATGCTATTCGCATTAAAGCATTTTCAGTTTCCGAAGCGAACTCCATACGCAATGTATATCAACAGAGCACCGTGCAATCAAGTGAAGTCTAAATTTCAATAGCCCATCATTCTCGAACCGAACTTAGTCCGATCACGTATTGATGAACCAGATTTATTTCCCAAAAAGAAAAGGAAAAAATATTCTGTATCCGAAAGCACTTGAATTGAAATAAATAAACATTTCTATTAGTTCAGCAGAAGACGAATTAATGGTCAAAAATAAATTATTTGAGTATAAGACTACCCTAAGACGCAACCAGCAAAAATAATGATTAATGTTATTTCTAAAAAAATGCCAAAGAACAGAATATTACATTATCTAGTTAAGAGTCACACACTAACCTATCCCTGAGAAAAGAAGATACAAAAAAAAAATTGTAATTAGAAAAGATCATTTAAAAGTAATTTAAGTTTTGTACCGTAGGGTAAACAATGTTTATTGTTATAATCAACTCTAATAATAACATAACGATGACTAGAAAGATTTAACCATAAAAACAGACATGGATCTCAGCCACATAAAAAATTTGAATAAAAGCTTTCAGTTCAACTATATCTGTGATCATCTTATCCTATCTGTGATAAAGTTTTTTGAATTTAAAAAAAATATTTACTGATATATCAAACAACAGGGTCCATCCTGGAGATTTTCACATTTCTTGCAGTATCTTATACACCAGGAAGATTTCTTGGAGATCGTAGACGTCAGTTCTACCAGTATAGCAATGTGTAAACAAAAAACAGGCAACGCGAAATGGTACGGCTAATGAAATAATACGAATGACCAAAAAAAGTTATGATATATGATATTGGTTAAACTTTCGATTTCGGTCGCGGCGATCTGTCAGATCGCTTGCTTCATATGGGCCGTCCATAAGGGTTGCACACTGGTCATGGAGGCACTAAACTCACCCCGGTCATCCACAAAACAGCTACTGGGAGCATGATAGAATTTTTGCCAGCACAAAGGGAGGGGAGAAGAAAAATATACCTAAGCGATCTGTCAGATCGGCCGCGACTAACCAAGGGTTAACTAAATGTTATGTACAGGTTTCTTGAGGACTGATAGCACTTTTATTTTAATTTTTAAACCGATCTTTACTTCTGAATCTTTTTCTCAGACCCTTCCTCGGCTATATTTATTCAAATTTTGGAGAAACATACTTAATTTTTTTTTTTTATTATCCGCTCGTATTAATGATATTTAGTTATCATTCGGGATGAGTAAAAAATTGGCAGCTGGTATTGACTTGAAATTGACAGAAAAGTGAAGTCTGAAATTGAGTTTCCCGACTGATGGAAATTTTTAATATTTAATTATCTACAATTCCGCTTAAATACTCCCCCTATTTGTTTTGTTGGTAATAAAAAAAATATAAATATTTAAAATGATGCGATACCGTACCAGAATTAATCTGTTCTAACAATTATTCAAAGATTTATTTACCTTTTATGGAATTATGTGTCCAGCTAATTTTTTCTGATTAGCTGTTAAAAAGCGGTACTATGATAAAAATATCTATGAATCCTTAAGTTTATATTCCTTACGTTTTTACAAGCCTAAATGAACGAAAATTTATACAATACCATCGGACTCTTACAATCCCTAAAACAATTCACTACAGTCATATTAACACCTTGTGGTCGGGACCCGTAAAAATACTTTTTTCGCAAAGACGCTATCTTTACGTGAGAAGCGCGGATCATTTACTTATACTTTTACAGATCATTGGTATGATGGGTGAATTAAGCTATATAGGTTATTAATCTTTGTTGTTACCCTTTCGCAAACATAGTATTACGTAGTACAAACATACATAAATATTAAATTAGATAGATTATTGAACAAAGTTATTATTATTATTTTTTATAATAACACATTATAAATTAAGAAAATAATAGTTTAATTAAAATATCCAAAGCCTTTTAAATTTATAGTGCTTTCTGTAACAGTAAGATTCACGCAAATATTTCAATAAATTATCCGCTGCAGCAAAAATGTGTGGTCACAAAACGCCCAACCTCATTGGTTTAACAGTTGTAGGTGTTACAAATCTTAACCAAACCAAATCATTGACATCTGGTGCATACATTTCGAGTGCAATTTCCCGATTACTAGGTTTTTTTCAACTACATATAAAAAAAAATCACAAACCGTCTCTACCTTTAATAACGGGTAAGTGAAAGTTTTCAAATACTTTCTTTTATCAACTTAAATAGTAACATTTAATACAAATTATACTGTGTTACAAGTAATAAAAAGAAGTCAGTAATGTGAATGAAAACGCTGGAATATACCTCGAAGCTAAATTAAATACCATTGTATAGTTCACGGACTTCCACCGTTCATGCTACCATTTATTGAAGAAGGGGATCTTATAAAGCATTGAAATTACTCATAATGTTGTAAGATTGAAAAACCTTGGTGGATATGGAAAACCTTTTTTTAATCCAAGTGAAAGTATTAATTACTCCTAATATATAATAATTAAAACTACTACCGCGCGTTGTGTTAGATTTGATTTGAAGTTTAGATTTACATTAGAAATGAAAATTACAGTTAAATAATTTCCATGCCATTTTGTATGGCGGCATTTACCAAAATCGTATTAATTCATTGTCCCAATTCGTCAAGTAAACGTAGAATTTACGTTTACTATAATTTCAAAGTGTATTGGATTTAATTCGCTGTTTCTCAATAATTGAAAAGAAATTTTAATTCACTAAATCGGGATGTATAACAACTTTTTATTATGAGTGTATACATGAGTCCAACATTTTATTATTATAATATATTGTAAAAATATAAAACATTATCTTAAAAAAGAAAAAAAATCACAAAGCTAGTACGTTGTTTTAGTAAATTAGTTAATCTTTCCCGTTAGTTGAGTGATGTCTGGGAATGAAAAGAATTTATGTTATGTAAGTTTGTTTCCCGGATCAAGTTTAATTTTAGAAAACGTTTAAAAATATGAAGAACATGATCAGTATTTTAGTTTATTTTCATGAATATTTTCCTAAAGAGTTACTTAAAATGTAATATTTCAAAAATTCATTCTGATTTTTTTTCTCTTCGCTCAACCATGCCATCTCGCACGGCTGATTCAACTCGAGATATTTGCTACTAGTGTTATTTTAATCCCGATAAACCTCATACGAAGCAAGGCGATTTAAAAATTTAGCTATTTAAAAAAACCTGAAGGGTCAAACCATTCAAAAATAAAATGAAGAAATATTATGATGAATTATATGAAGGTACTTATTATATCGAAAAGAAGACCATACCTGCCTGGTTCGAAGTGGCAGAAAAAGACTTACAGGAGATGGATATTACTTGTGAGGATATTCTAGAACGCTAACCTCTCAGGGTGAAATCAAATGCCTACCAGAGATTTCAGGGAAAAGATGACGACGGGAAAGAAATTGATGGAGGGAAGAAAGGAGTAACTGCGACAACTTAAGAAGGAACGCCGGGCAAAAATCGGGGCTAAGAGAAAACAGTTAAAATCACATCATCTTTGGTACAAAAAAAATGTATTAGAAAAAACCTAAAACGAATTCATTTATTTTTATCCGAAAAAAATGACTCAGAATCTTCCTTTCATTCGGTACACAACACATATACCTAAATACCAATCATTATCTAAATCTGTTCAATGATAAGTGTTTTAAACCTAATAGTGAAATGTCATTTAAACAATGAGTTAAAAAAGAATATTATCATTTAGTATTAAAATAACGAAAAGTTGTGGGTATTTTCAAAAATTATTAATGAACTAAATAGAACTGCATTCGAGACTTATAGATTAGTGCTCAAGTAAGGGGTACAAAGGAGAATAAGTAATAATTTTTTTAATTATTATTATTAAGGCTATTTAATTTTTAATGTATTTATTTTAAGCATTTTTAGCTATTATTTTATTACCTTTTTTTATTACATTGGCTATGCCAGGAGACCTGAACGGGAAGGAATAATGCCCCAAAATTCCACCTGTTGGTTAGCTGAGTGTGCTGGCTTTATGAGAGCGAACTCCTCGAATTCCTCAATAACTCTTGGCACCTGTATATACCACCTTCATCACCATCTTCAATGAACCTGGGCCGATTAGATGTTAATGTATGGGTCCTTAGGAAGTGTTTGAGCCTTTAATAATATCGAATAATGTACGTACAGGCTATCTAATTTCTATCATATGCGTTCCTTGGTATGACATTTCCAAAAAAATAGGAATTTGTATTTAACCATCTTTTACTGCCAACAACGATTGGATCCTTGTACGGAACATTTGGGTCAACGACAAGTAATATATAGTGGTGTGGAGTAAATGTATACTTAAAAAAACAACGGGTAGCCATTCCTAATGGCGTTCATCTTAAGTTTATAAATTATAACTTAATAGTATGTGGTATTATATTATATTTTTTGCAGACCAAACTCCTCACTTGTATTGAATTATGAAATATAAATTTTGCTAAGAAGTGTATTTTAATTATTATTGCAATCCGCTGATTGTCAATTTGTAATACTTGGCAGGTGTGGATAAATTTATGAAGAGAATACAAATTAAAACAGGCAGTCACGAGGACTGCCGACAAAAGTGAAAACTCTAAACATTGGAACACAATTTTTTTAAATTTCTAAATCAATGATAGTCTGAATTATTTAAATTTCATTATTTGTAAATTTAAAATTATAATACTATCCGACCTATAGTTATATACATTTTCAAGTAGTTTATTTATTTATATTAACATATGATGAGCAACACAATCTCAATACAAAATATAAATAATTAAATTGAAATAATTATTTGAAATAGTTATATTATTTATACCTTGTATTTGTATTTACATAGATTTTAGTATACTTATTATCTTTTTTATGCTCGTTAAGTTCTACAAAACTTAGATCATTCGTACTTTCAATCATTTCATTAAAGAATACATTTCACTATGACAAAGAAAATCTTTTAGGGAAACGAAAACTTCAATTAGTTATTGATTATTAGTAGTGATTTCACTATTAAACGACCCTCTGGTTGAATGTAATTTTTCTTATATCAATGGAATTTTAACCTTTAAACTAAAATTGATTAAAACAAATTTGACACTTCTTCCCAGGGCACTGTATGCGTCGCCAGTTTTCAGCATATCGCGGATGATGTCGCTAAATATTTCTCTTACCGATAATTGGTGAACGCCGCTAAAGAAGTATTTTTTTTCAATAATTAAGCAAACGCTTTTAAAATGCATGGGATAATGAATAGTAAAGGAATATTTTTATTCTAAGGTGATAATGAACTTGAAAAATAAATTTCAGAAATTGTATAACCCATGCATACGCTGATAGGCGTCGCCAGTTTCTCGCAATGCGCCATGAGCATGCCATTGACTCGAACCCCTCGAAAGTTTTTCCCCTACCATGAGTCGGCTAAAGAATTTTCACTTGAAAACAAAAAAAGGGATAGTCGGTGAGTAATTGATCGCTAATGGCATGTACCGTAAGTATTTCCAATAGTACTTTATAGTATTTAAAGTATAAATACTTTATAGTATTTAAAGTATAACTACTTTATAGTATTTAAAGTATAAATACTTTATAGTATTTAAAGTATAAATACTTTATAGTATTTAAAGTATAAATACTTTATAGTATTTAAAGTATAAATACTTTATAGTGTGCGCCATTATAGTCCATGTTTTTTCTTAACCAAACTTCTCAATGGTATTATTGAATTATCAAAAATAGAAATTTTGGTTGGATATGTATTTTGATTATTTTCGTATTCTGCTAATTGTCAATTCGTTGTACTTGACATTCGTGGATAAATATAAAGAGAAATAATATTGTTGTCATCAATAATAATTGAATACATGGGCTATATCAGCGGTCACGTACTCCTTTGGTACATTAAAATGGTCAGATACCGATCATAAAAGAATGGACCGTTTCATTAGAACGCATATGGTGAAATCGAAGCAACGGCATCCGAACTCCTCAGTCCCACGAGTATATATAGCCAGGAAACAAGGAGGAAGAGTTCTCACTAGTTTATTAAAATCGTGCAGAGAACAGGAAGCACAACTTTAGGCCTATGTCATGAGCAGTACTTCACCTGTATTATCTGCGATTACAAGGCTTGACCACGGATATACGGCACTAAACTTGCTTCGAGAGGAACAAAACGAGAACCTAACTGAACAGAGCCTTACTGAGTCATGGAAATGTAAACAACTTCACGGGAGATTTTACAACGCCTTAAAAACCTCTGGAACATATTTAGCAGCATCTGTCCAATGGTTGAAAAATGGAAGTATGTTTCCAGAGACGGAAGGATTCCTTTTAGCTATACAAGATCAAGTAATGGCAACGCGTTCGTATAGGAAGTATATCTTACAAGAGACCATTGATGATAAGTGTCGTCTTTGCAAATCTACAAATGAATCAATAAAACATGTGACATCAGGCTGTCAGGTACTAGTGGGAAAAGAATACCAAAGACACAATAATGCAGCGAAGGTCATTCATAAAGCAGTTGCTAAAAGATGTGATCTAATTAAAGATCACCAACCTTTCTACAGATATCAACCTGAAGCATTATTAGAAAGTGGTAATGTTAAATTATGTTGGGACCATACGATGTTAACAGACCACCATATATCTCACAACAGACCTGACATCGTGCTTATTGACAAGGCAGGAAAGAAAGCACATATTATTGAGATAGGAGTTCCTTCCGACGATAACGTGCAAAAAACAATAGTAGAAAAAAATCGGAAATATCAGGAGCGAAGAGTTGAAGCATCTTTGTGGAATGGTGAGGGTTGAAGTACTACCAATTGTAGTGTCTACGAATGAACTTATCCCAGAGGAAACAATAAGAGCCTTGAAAATCCTTGAATTGAACAAGGAAGTTGAAATACTACAAAAAGCAGTGTTATTAGGAACTGCTAGTATTGTACGGAAATTTCTAAATATCGATAAATAAGACGATTAAGCTTAACCCTGGCCATGGTCCGGTTAAGACATATCAATCAGCAATGCTGAGAAGAAAAACATTGAATCAGACCTGACATCGTGCTTATGGAGAAAGCAGCAAAGAAAGCACAGATTATTGAGATAGGAGTTCCTTCCGATGAAAACGCGCAAAAACAATAGCAGAAAAAATTCAGAAATATCAGGAGCTAAGCGAAGAGTTGAACCATCTTTATAGACTGGTGAAGGTTGAAGTACAACCAATTGTAGTTTCTTCGAATGGCCTTATTCCGGAGGAAACAATAAAATCCTTGAATTAAACAAGGAAGTTGAACTATTACAAAAAGCAGTGTTATGAGGAACTGCTAGTATTGTACGAACATTTTTATATGTCGATAAATAAGACGATTAAGCTTAACCTTGACCATGCTCCGGTTAAGCCATATCAACCAGCAATGCTGAGAAGAAAAGCGAGATTGAAATAGGTCTGAGTATAATTGAAATAGGAGCACCGGCAGATGATAACCTCCACAAGGTGGTCGCCGAAAAAATTAGGAAATATCAGGACCTGGCAGAGGAATAGAAGCAGTTATACACGCTTGATAAAGCAAACGTTTTGCCGTTGGTTATATCCACGAATGGACTGATTCCAGAAATGACATTAAATAGCATAAAAGAATTAGATCTTAATTATAATATTGTAGAACAAATGCAGAAAGCCGTCTTACTTGGAACTGCGAGTATCGTTCGAAAAATTATGAATATTACTAATTCATTTTTCTAGCCTAACCCTTAACTTATGTCTGGGTAGGTGGATTCTCCGGTAGAAGCCGAGAAAAAGAATAATAATAAAATATATACACTTCCCTTGAATTTTGAATTCCGGGATGTGAATTTTGCGCCAAAGAAATCTGTGAGAAAAATAAATAATAATTATAATTTGTTATATTGAAATTTTTCTCAAAATAAATAAATAAATTAGGTAGTATTACCAATACTACCAATAAAACAAAATACAATTGTTTGGATGTGTATGTGAAATTGCTAATTTCTTGGTTGGCAAAACGCTGATTCGTTAATTGTTTGTGGGTAATTTAAATATTCTATGATTTGAATTTGAGATCCGTCATTTATTTCCTAAAATTAGCAATCCGATTAAATTAAATTTCTTTGCGTAGTTCGAATTATTAAATAAAATAAGTTGAAAATGAAAAATAAAATAAAAAACTTCTCATGGTTCGTATATGGACTTGTACCCAGCTGTATTAAAAGTAAAAGGGCTCAGGTTGAGACCGAGCAATGAAAGATTAATTTTCTCCAGAAAGTTTGGAGGTAGCTTCATTGTTGATGATGGCGTTGGTCGAAGTCAAATCTTGTAAATATTAGACGATGGTCACTTTGGCAAAAGTGCCTCTGTAAATATTTTATCGTGTCTAGCTTCATTTAATCATATAATTTCGAAGTTGATTCCACAAATACGATTTAAAAGCAAAATAAAATAATAATTTATTCCGTGGAGGAAAATAATGAATAGCATATAATTTAAATGAAAATGGCTTAGATAAATATTTACCGATTGGAGTAATTTAAACTTTAGACGTTGGTAAATAAATTGAAGCATGTTTTCTATTTCCTTAAGAAAATTAATAAGACCCTTCTCTCAAAGAACGAATTGAATTCGTTTAAGGTTTTTTATTTCCTTGTTAGTTTCCTTGTTACAGTTAAATCAGGGTTATTAAAAAATATATAGGCATTACTACCCATAAACAAACGTATTCAGATAAATTAAAATTCAAAATCTATAAATAATTAAAATTATTTAATTTAAACTCTCTCGGTCAAAATGATATTTAAATCAACATCTTAAAAAAAATTACCGTTGACTTCACGAAACGCTCCAACATATGATTATTATATAATATATCAATCGAACATCCAATAATGTAATGAGTCTATAATGCAGTTCTATTAACAATTTTACAATAGGAGATACGTTAAATGTAGATAAAAACCTTAAATATAAGTTTAACTAAATTAGTAAAATATTAGATAAATATCCTTTTTATTGCATACCTATTACATATTATTACAAACCATAAGGTTAATTATTGGTTGCTTATCTGTCGATCCATATGAAACTATCCACTTCACCATTTTTTAAAATTTTGATTCCCAAGCGGCTGTGTTTTGATTTAAACAGTATAACTCACCAGATTATATTGTCTGGCCTGGTTACGACCCCCTGTAGCTTGGGAGATTGCCGCACTAGAGATGAGGTAGACCCGGGTTCGAATCTCGGCCAGGACAAATCGTTTCTCTTCAAAATCAAAGATATTTAAACAATCACCATCAAATAAAAATAAATAAAATATAATTTATGCAGATTATAGGGAAGTAGAAAATTTCAAAATGAAAAGTTTTTTTTATAATACATTCTATACGTTTTTTTATGTCGAATAAGACATTTATAATGTCAAATGGAATCATGAGGAAATGTTTTTAAACGCCTAGAAGTCTTTCTATTAGTTAAATAACAGTTTCCAGTTAAAACGCAATCCTTTCTATCTCATTTGTAAAATCAAACAGAACGTTAATTTAATAGAAGATAATGGTCACAGTACTAATTACTAATTTATTCATAACACAAAATATTAATGTATTGTACGGTTCACGTTAGTCGATTCACATTTAACGATTTATTTTAAGTGTGTTTTTTCCTGCTCCTTTTAGAATAAGAAGAAAAAATTTTATTCTCGGACTTTTTTGAAGTGAAAACTTCTTTAGCGGCGTTTTAGCAAATTTTGGCAGGGGAAAAACTTGTGGCTTCGCGTCAGCAACATTCTAGAGACGCATGAGTTACACAGTTTCTGTTATTCAACAGTAGTTAAAATGTTAAAATTCTACTGACATAAGAATATTTATATTTATCTAAAAAGTCGTTTAAGACTTGTGTAATTGAAAAGATCTTAACCCATTCGAGACGACGATCTTTTTCGAACACAGTCCCCAGGGGCGAAATTTTTTTTCTTTATATTGTTCATTTTTAATAAAAAAATTGTTTACTATGGAAATCACCCAATTCGTAAGTAAATTCACATAAATAAGATCATTGCACACCGGGTGTGCAGCTCGCTCCTCGGAAAAGTTTTATTGCGAGGAGCGGATTGATCACCCTGTGTGCAATAAAAGGTAAAATGAAAATACACCATTAAACAAATTATAAACATTTATTTCAAAAATAGTTAAATAATATTAAATCGTTATTTTGTTTTCCAATAATAAAGAACAGAGTATAATACAAAGAAACTTTTTAAAAAGTAGTAAAATGTTAGAAAAAAATAAGTTTTTAGATTTTTTGGTACTCAGTAAAACCAACGCCAAATTTTGTTTTCCTGTACTTTACAGATTTCATTAGCTCAAGAAAAATCTTATTTCGACGATTAGTTTACTCAAAATAAGTGATAATTGCGCATTACTGTTATTGGACACAAGGTGTGCAGGCGAGGCAGTCTTATAGCCTTGGAAATCAATTGCACACACGGTGTGCAATAAGTCTCGAATGGATTAAAGGAGAGACGAGCAATGAAAGCCAGTGCTATTAGACGGCCTTATAGCGTCGGAAATCAATTGCACACACGGTGTGCAATCGGGTTAAAACATCAATATCAAGTGAAACTTTTCGTTTCCCCTAAAAAAGTTATATCAAAGATTTAATGTCTCTCTTTGTGAAATGATTAAAAGTACTAATGATCAATGTATTCTTGAACTTAACTGTGATAATAATGCTAAAAATGAAAATAAAATCCATGTAACTGCAATGTATAAATTATATAAATACATACTAATTATTATTTCCATCAAATTATTGATATTTTGTATTAAACTTGTGCATCCCATCAAATATTTTCATTAATAAATAAACTACTTGAAAATTTATATGATAATTGTATAGAATGTCATTAATGCGAAAACCAGCCTAATGTTAATAATTTAAATTCACAAATTTGAAATGTAAGTAATTCAGACTTACAGTTATTGCATAGTTTCAAGTTTTTGGAGGAAGTCCACATGACCGCCTATTTATATTTTTTGTTGTATAATCGCAATACGTAACTTAAGAATAGTGAAATTCAAGTTATATGAAGCATAAATGGCCAAAAAAATGAGTTAAAAGTTTTACATGATTTTCCAAATTTTTTATGATGCCCAAGACAGGGCCGCTTTGTTCCAACGGAGAACGAATTGCTTTCCTCCGACTAATGAGAATCGTACCAGCATCGATATATAATTATATATATATATATAATACTTGTCTGGATTTTTTTTTATTTTGTGGATTACTTAAAGTTGCATATTGCTCATTGCTGTTCGGCGATATGCAAGTAATAAATGTTGATCAATTATCTATCAGATAATTAATTTAAAAAATCATTATGAGTCTGATGTTCATATTGAGTATAATTAGCTACGTTTGAAGTAGAAAGGGCTTCATTCAGGTCCGATCTGGGAGAGGGAATAGGAACGTTACTTAAATATTTTGAGGGGATGTGGCACCTGTTCGAGTGCAAGTTGATTTTTATTTCATGGCAGGCCTCAGGAGTACAGCTCAACCTTCGCATTCTAAGCCCTAATAGCTTTGTAACATTTATATGATAATCAGTCCTTCCTGCTCTACTTCAAGGGCTTTGGAAAAAAAAATTGGTGTGAAATGCAATATTTTTTCTATAAAATTGTTAAATATTAAATGTTTAAATTTAGCAATTATATTTCTTTAAAACAACCTAATATGATTTATAATTTTTTTCTTAGTATAGATTTCGTTACGACTTACTCAATGGATATATCGCTCCTTCGAAAGAACAAAATCATAACATAAAAAAACCTAATTTTTCGGATGAGGTATTTAGTTCCATGTCTTGTCAAAATTAAATCAGATGATATAGATAAGTAAAAATGTGCGCATTAGTAGAGCAAAGCTTCCCAATTTGAATGATAGTATTAAAAATCTGTTATTAATCGTTAGACAATTTTTAACAAATTGAAATTTATTTCATTTTAACTTATGTTAATAGTCACATAATACTTCAGATTCAAAGATGAAACAACTCAAAATATGACTTTATAACATGTTGGAAATGGAATATCAGATCTGCCGTTCCTGAATTGGAAAACTTCAACCATTGCCATTGCTATTGAAGGCTTAACTCGTAAATGCCAATTATTGAGTATGTCGTTATATTCGAATTTGAATTTTTTTTCCTTATAATTAAAATCTTTCTGTGGATTGAACACGAAGCGTAACGAATAGAATTAAAGCAATAGAACAAAGAGGAAGTAAAGTTTTGTTTTCGATTAATACAAATTATTTCTTTACCGAAAAGAAATATTACAATTAATATTAATAAACAAATGTATCAATTACATAAGTCTATCTATCTATCTAAAGGCGCTATTCCTCCTCAGTGATCCTCCTCCACTCCGACCTGTCTTCGGCTGCCCTTCTCCATCTGATGAAACCCAACGTCCGAAGGTCCTCCTCTACACCCTGTATGTAGCCAACGAAGTATAGGTCTCCCTCCGCTCCTCCTTCCACCAGGGTGTCCCCCCAAAATTTTCATGCTTTGTACGTGCCTTAGCCATCTTATCCTAGCACTCTTAATCGTGGCAACAATATCTGGTGTACCATATAGATTTCTTAGTTCCTCGTTCTTCTCGATCTCCTCCTTTTTTAGGACCAGAGATCTTTCTGAGAATTTTTCTTTCCCACATGTTTAACAGCCTTTCATCGTTGCGTGTCAGCGTCCAAGACTCACTTCCATACCTGACCACCGGTTGAATGACAGTATGATACACTCTTATTTTAAGAGCTCTGGATAAATCTCGGTTTCGAAATATTTTCATTAGAGACAAGATTTTCGATTGCCAGCAGTTATCCTTGCCTTAATTTCTTCTCTAATTTTATTATCTTCAGTGATAACCGTGGCCAAATACTTAAACTGCTGTACTCTTTCGAAACAATGACCAGCCCCCTCGATATCCCTGTTCCCTTCTTCTTCCTTGCTGCTTCTTCCATTCTTCATATATTTAGTTTTTACCATATTCATTTCCAGTCCTGTTCTACTAGCTGCTATTTAGCATTCCTCTAATGATCCAAGTAATGTACTGACTGTTCTTTCAGTGATCACAATGTCATCTGCAAGCGCTAGATGGTGTGTCAGTCTGTGGTAGATACATCCTCCAGGCCTTGTCCGGATTGATCTCATGACTACTTCTAAAACCATATTGAATATTACATAAGTAATCACCAAATATTGGGCGCAACCCAGAACTTCAATTGCCTTTAACTATTATACTTTAAAGTAATTTGAAAGAACTTAAATGAATACTGCTTGAAACATTTTAAGCAGCACATGGCAAAAGTACAATAAAATAGTTTATTAAATAAATATAGTGAAGCTAATTAATTCTGTATACCTTAATTAAGCTTTTCTTTCTGAAAATAGTTTCAAAATGTTTCATTTAGTTTACAATTTGTTCAAATTCGATAGATTTCAAATATTTATAAGTCAACGTTTCAAGATTGACTTCACGTTGATGGCTAATATTCTTTTTTACTGGGTTAAACTATAAAAATAAAAAAAAAATGAGTGGTTAGCATATGAGTGTTAGTCACTCGTGCCACTTAAATAACTAAATATTAATTGATGTGATACAGGACATTCATATTGACAAAATAATTAATTACATGTTTTTCCGTTATAAAAATATCACTAATAAACGTATCTAAAATATACGTTTAGCTATCCTTGACCATGATTAAGGATGAATATTAAAACATTACAGCTAGAAGAAAATATTCATTAATAAGTTGTATAAATAAACTGCAAAAACATTGTGATATATTTAATAATTTAAAGTAAAACATATACGTTTAAAGTTATAGTCGTGCTCAATTTGATGATAGTAAGTTACCTAGAAGCAATATTGACGGTAATCAAGAATGTATGACAATCATTAGTTTTAAAAATTTACGAATAATTTCAGAAATGGAGATAAAATTAAAATTTAGTATTAATGTATGTATTTATATTAATGTAAAATTAAATAAAAAGGGAAACGTCAGGCTGACTCGGCATTTGAGTGAATGGTTTCGTACTCATTCCAAATGAATCGATGCGGTCGATGTGACCTCCGCTCAACACGAATTAGGAAACGTTTACTAGGTCACTGTAATTGCATTTTTTTTTCATGAACAATAAAACTAATGGTAATAACTGCAGTTTATATTAGGATTACTTAAATTAAATAACATATTAACACATTATTTTCTAAACTGTCTACTTAAAATTGTCTTAGCGCCTGTTACTGGAGTTTCTAGCCTTTTTTAAATCGAAATATTTTTTGAGTATTGATATCTGTTGTAGTCCCTGGAATGGACAAAATACTATTTTTATATATGAAATAAATAGTTGTTAACACTAAAGTATTACTAATTTCATCCATACGATACTAATCTGTATGTACTGATATATTCTTCTTCTCAGTACCTTTCAGCGTGGAAGTGATTCTACCAGGCCTGCCAACCATCCCGATCATATGCTAATGCTCTTCTAGAATTTAACTGTTGTCCTTCTCTCTTTGGCAATAAAGGCGACCCTTACAAGACATCCTCGGCCTGTCTCTTGGTCTTCTGCCTGTTGGTTTAGGAACTTGAGTGATTCGCGATCCTCACCCATGCGCGAGAATTGATCATTACACTTGGCCGAACCACTTTAGCCGGTTCTTCTCAAGCCAAGGGATTCACTCTCTTGTTCCACCATGTCTGATGAAATGATCTCTCTTCAGGCATGGTAGAACCGGTTTTAGTTTGTCTTCGGTGCTTGCCGTTATTTCGAGAAGAACTTAGCTATAACTTACGTTCAATAGTGTAGGAAGGTATATTGTGTAACAGATCGCCAGTTTTAACTTCTTCCAAATACTTCGTAACAGGTATACTCTTTACTGCTTTTTATTTTTTTAGATTTTTTTCTCCTTTAAATTCATATTTCTTCTGTAATAATGATCTGCACATCCTCAGGTTCAAGTCCGATTTTGATGACTTGGATTTTGTAAGCACGTATACTATATTCGTGTCTTTGATTTCTAACTATGCATTCCATTTCGTTATAGCCTGCTTCATATTCTGGACAGAGATAGCAATAAATTTTCATCCGCATAAAGACAATTTTGTACAAGAACTATCAAGTTCAGTTTTCTAACATCTGTCCATTAATAGTTCCTACCGTTCTTCATATATCATTGTAACAATAATAATATATCGTGGTTTAAAACGTTTCAAAAATTATCGTTAGATAAATTTTGCAATGATGCCTAAAAATCTTATATATAAATTAAGTTACAAAAGTCAATTATGATCCAATAGGTTGTCATAATCTGCAAAAAAATGTACTATCAAGCGACTAAATGTAAATGTATGATCCTTTTGAAAAAAAGAGCAGGAATCCAATGACTAACTGATCCTAAGAGGTGTGTCATGAAATCACTATTTAAATTGGAATATTTTTAAGGCGGTTTTCAGACTTTTTTTTTCCAAAACGATTAATTTCGTGACTGTTAGAGAGTTTTAAAAATACATAAATATCAATATTAATAAAGTCATAATATCAAGCACATTGATAAAATAATCGATATGCTAAGTGGATTAAATGTATCATCCTTCGAAAAAAGAGCAGGGATCCAATGGCTAGATGATACGCAGTAGTGCCATGAAATCACTTATTTTTATTACAGGGCTTTCTAGGAAGCAACTACAAGTTAAATTCTCCCATTTTCGAAATAAGTCACATTTACCCCAGGCACTCATTACCCCACTTGATAGTAATTTAAAATATAAAAAAAACTTTTAATTGAAAGAAAATAATAGAAAATTACGTTTGCCTTTGAATTCGGTACATGGATCATGTTCAATTTCGGTATGTGTAACCAACTGGCAGTGACTTCAAACAAAGATGCAAACTTCCACCGGAGATGACCTGACGTCAGGTTGGTAATGATGGATTACTGTGCAAACCTAGCAAAATTAGCTGCCGTTTGGTTGCATGCTATGACAAACAAACATGATGAGAGTAAACACAAAGTAAGCCAACCATTTTGCACATCAATGTGTACTTAGCGTTTGTTTGCGGATGTCTTCAGTTTAAGTTAGTCAGCTCCGATGACTATCTACAGTTAATATTGTTACATCGTATTAAACAATACTTATATTTGCTGTATTATTTCCATGGAATCAACAAACGATTCAAGACCTTTCACTGCTAAAGAATTTCTTCCCAAGTTAATAAATAGTTTTTGATTTTATGATAGAAAAATGCAATCAATATATATTTTTTTGTTTTAAGAAATAAATGGGAATTTGGTTTAGGATAGTAGTCAGTAAAAGGAAGTGTCCTCAATACATCAATCGTGTTAGCAAAATTTAGGACCATCAGGGTCCAAAAAAATCTTCATAGTGTAAATACTGTTTTTGTGGTGTCTTCACTTCATAACATTCAACATTTTAAAGGGTTTGTTTGTTATTAATACCTGTGAATAATTAAAATCTTATCCAAAAATAGTTTTTATATTTTGAGCATATAAAGGCCAAAAAGTCTACTCATTAACTCCTCAATGATAATAGATAAGGATATAGAACAACTTCAAACGTAATTTTTTATTACCTATCTTTCAAATTCCTGTTGAAATCTGTTTACCTTCGAAATTTTTAACGCTATAGTCTTTAAATTCTATTAGATATGATACGGTTGTTCTTCATATTAATGCCTATAACATAGATAACAACGTGCTTTGAATATTTTGAAGTGATTCCTCAAAATTCAGATTTGTTCAAATCGTTTAACTACATTACAGTTTGAGAGTTTTTTTAAATAATTCAATTTTTAAATAAATTCAATTAATTTTTTCTACGTAGAAATAAAATTAGCTTTAAATGCAGAATCATGAAATCTGGAATGATTGTTCGGTGTGATTGGATATATATATATATATATATATATACCCATGAAAATTTGTTCGTTTAACGACAAAATAATGCTCGGCTAATCGGACGATGCAACAGTGGGAGTCCTAAATATTGTCTATCCTGGTTAATTACGATAGGGACATTATTTATTATAAACGTACCTGAAACTGCTAAGGCTGGATACCGCCATTTTAAGACTCCCGACGAAGGACGGCATAATAAAGAATTTTTACTCCCAATAAAAAATCCTATGCCCAGCTACCGGGTAGTGAGCCTGCGACCTTAGGTGTAGAAAATTGTGGTAACTACTACAGTTAGAAATATTTTTTCCTCGCTATTGATAAATATGTACTTTAACACAATACAACGCTAGAAACGTGTTTAATGTCATATTTTAATTAATGGTCTTCCAAATGATGACTTGTAGTTTTCTGAAGCATTATTTGATGTTCATAATTGCAATAAAGGTTTGATTTGAGTTATTAACTCCTTTGTATTTTCAATATAATATGAACCCCAACCTATTATATTGAACCCATGTAAAGAAATTGTGACTAGATAAATTTATACACACACTGTATAATTATTGTATCTGGTAGTTTGAAATATAAATAATGCAGTACTTTATTACTATTTTTTAAGTGTTATAAATATTCAAGTTAAAGAGACACAATTTAAACTTGATTACAGGACTGAGGAAACTACAATTAGAGCATTTTTTGCTGAGTATGGCCGACATGCAAATTACAATAAAGTGGCATCGCAAACAAGTTAGAACTATAAAGTTGTGGCTAAGTTGTGCTTCAACTGTCCGGCAGTTTGTGAACTGCTGACCCCAAGGTACAACCCTCTACAGTTCTGGTGTCTTCAATGACAACTTCAACCGCCCTTTCTCTAATTCGATCCCTCAACTTCTTTGACGTCATGCTCTCACGTAACTTTTCTTTCTTTGATATTAATGTCTGTAGCTCTAACATTATGTTAATCGTTCCGGAAAGTTACTGAGATGGTATTTAATTATAAAATAGTTAAACATAAGTTCCTGAGATGGGAGAACCCATTTAACACAAAAGAGAACCTTTAGAAAATATGTTAAAGATATATACCAATTCTATTTTTTTTTGTATTATTAATACTTACTAATGTATATTATGTTAATATTTGGTAATTATTAATAGCTAATAGAATTAATCATTGAAGATGTTGTCGGTAGACTAATTATCACTTAATGAAGATTATTTAGTGTTCTTTTTTATTTAGTTTTAGTAATTAAGTAAAGGTTATTCTTTTTGAATAACTTTGCATCATAAGCCTACTTTTTTGAAACCGATTAGCATTTCTGTCTCATAAATGAACAAACCCAGATGTTTATAGTAGGAAGATACCATCCATTGGTGGGATATGGTACCTTCTCTCCTTGGTATAAGTGGACTGTATTATTAATAAAGGTAGAGAAGAATGGAAATAAAAGGTATTATAGCTAATAGAATATAATAAATGATAAAAGAGGTATAATTTCACTGATTTGTGCATCTCTGAATGGCGGTTTTGATGCGTTGCTTTCTTCTTTGTGGTTGCTGCTTTCCCTCTAACCCTGTTGGCGTTCTGAGGTATTGTACTCCATATTGTTCAGATGTATGGAGCGCATGGTCGTAGCTCTAGCTGTTGTTCTTCTCTTCTCTTCTTGAACTGTTCTTCTACTTCAACTAGTTTACTCGTACTACTGGTCTAGATGGCCAATTTGCCCCTAATTGAAGCCTGGGCGATATAGATGACTCCACCTCTATAGCAGAGAGGTAGATGTACAAGATAGTAATAATTTGGGCGGTTGATTTAGATTGAAGACCAAAGGTAACAACTCATAAATCTCGACTACACCAACACATCCTAGAAAAATGTTCAAAGCTTCAATTTATTTCAAATTTCTCAGCTATAGGAGTACCGAACTTGTTTAAATACAATGAGGTAATAGATAATAAAGAAATACTAAGATTTTTTAACTCTTCATATTTCTGAAAATTAAAGATGTCCTTCTAAGAAACTATAAATTATGTGAATCAATACATTACACTTCGGTTGCCGTGTTAATGTGGAAATTGATATCTCCAGCGAAATCTAGTCTCGTAACAGCAAGTCCAGCAGGTGTTTCTATGGATAACGTAAGCATTTTCGGAGTCACCGGCTTCCGAGAGCAACGAAGGTACAACTCTTTAAGACGCCCAATCCTCAGCTATGCCTGAAATAAGAATCTTCCGATCTATTATAGCGGAACGCAAGTCCAATCATGACGTCGGAGAACTAATCAGGGAATGTATGTCCTCTTCAAGGAACACATCATACCTTGGTTCATCCCACTCGGACTGAGCACCTGTCAAGGATGAGTGAAGATTCCAATCCTAAAAAAAATTCTAGGAGGAACTTGTTGGCCAGGCGTAAAAAAAGACCCAGGATGCGGTGGCGAGGCGGTATTGGCCAGGATGGTAGGGGATTGCTCGGAGAGATGGAATGGATTATCGTCGAACATGACAGGGACACATGCGTAGGCTGATAAAGGAAGCCTTGAGTCAGTGATGTGTTGTTCGACGCTCATAGTTAATTAATCAATGAATTACACTATGTTCATCATTTATTGCAAAATAATCACCTTACTGATACTACAGAAGGGAAGTAGTTCAGTGTGTTGAGGGCTGATTTACTGAATAATAGTTCCCGAGTTGTTCAGTAGCGCCCATATAATTATATTCAAACTTCCCGCTAGCCGGGGCCGTTGTGAGGTGGCGATTATATATTCTAGTGGGCCTAGATAAGGTGGGGAGCTCCGGTAACAGCGCCGCTAAGCCACTCTTGTGCCGAATCCAGATAGATGAGGATCTCACTTCTCCCTTATGATTTCTGCACTACCTCGCCGTCATCGCATGGCGCTGGCTCCGAAAGGAATCGCCCATGGCTCAGCGACGTTCACCATCGGACGATAACCCTTTTTATGATCGCCGAACAACCAGAGATAGTAAGAACTTCAAAAACTGTTAGTCGTCTTGCATTATCATTAACGTGCTGAGCAGCGGCTGTTACTAACCATAAGACTTTGATTCCAAGTGGTTTTATCGCTACTGCATAAAAGACAATAATCCGCTATTTCACCTGTGGAGAGGAAATACTCTAATTTATAATTCTTCTATCGCCTAGTGTCAGTGAAAGTGCCTAGAACGATTTATCTCAGTTTGAGAATAAGATAATAATAAATAACTGTTTTCTCTCTTTCTGTATTTTTTATATATACCATTTATTTTCGATTAATGTTTATAGTAGTCAATAATAAACCATGTTTCCAAATCTGGCCTTATCTACTAAATTCCCGACTCCCTTCTAATATTATCTATTCAGTTTATATTTAAAATTTAAATTTAGTCTAATTCCCGCCTGAACACGAGTAGAAAGAAATTGGCTTTGACAGTTTATTTGTTATGTTAAAAGCTGTGGTTGAGAAAGTTATTCGCAAAACCACCGATCTGCACAAGCGTTAGTACGGTAAAAAAGTACGGTGGATAACGCGAATTCTATCCATGAACCTTCGAATAATAAAAATAAACTAGTAGGTTATTTACCTAATATTTAGTCCTTAATTGTTGTTTTATTCTTAATATTTTTTTTTTCCCCTTGCTAAAGGCAACTGGTCTCGCAACTACTGTTCGTTCTCTTCTTCCTCCAATAATCCTTTATTTTTGTTTCACTCATTTATTGCTATGATCATTACTTACAATACGAAGAATGTAGTTTCAGAATCTGGGATCTACAGACCATGGGGCTCACTCAGCCTCTATAGACTTGAAAATAAACCATTAATTGTGGTTGAACTTGATGTCAGACAAATCACCCTTCACAACCGTTGTCCTAGAAACAGTACAGTCTATACAATGAAGTGAATCTAAAATCCTTCATGCGTGAGACATTTTTTTTAATGAAAAAAATTGTAGTTATTTACGATTAGCTATTATGATACGGCGAATCTTCCGATATGTGATATGAGTTTTAATTATAAAGAGAATGGTAGAACCAACGGTAAGATTGATAGCGGTTGATGATGTTCCTGAGCAGAAGAAGTAATTATTGGCAATTGTAAGAGAAGGATTCGGTCTCTCGAGCGATTAGGCCCGCCACAAGATTGCCAGGGACAGATAAATCTTCAGGCAGCTGGTTCCAGCCATCAGCAACAGCGGTCTACAAGCTCCTAGCCGTTGTTCAAGTCAGGGCACAAACTCGTGATTCATTAGGTCGTTTTACACGGATTACATTTGATTTATGCGAATTTTCTTATATAAAACAAAGAAAAAGGCAGTTTTTTAGATCCTTCAGCGATAATGAAGAATATTTCAATAATAGCATAACATTTAAACAAAATGTCAAATTTCAGTAAACTAAAACACATCAATATTTCATCTTATTTTGAGTTTTTCTTTATTAATGACTGTTATATCGTTTATTCAATTAAATAATGCTAATGATAATTATTTCATAATAAAATATAAAAAGTGTTCAGTGGCTCTTTGCTTAGTGTTAGATGTTAAAAACATAAAAATTTCCCATATGTTAAAAAAAAATCAAAAATCAAGCACAATATAACAATGAATGAAAAAGATGGACTTATACCTCTTTCAAAAATAACAGCCCATATAGTATAAAATTACACTTAAATAAAAAATTGCTTTTTAATGAGAGCAGCTATAACCTTCAACAGATTTTTACCTTTAAAATCAAACAACAACCAAAGTGAAAGCAATATTGTAAAAAATATTAAATTACTAACACATAAATTAAAAACAAAACAAATAACCTTTACTGAAAGTCATGAAAATTCTTGGGCTCAATACCAGGTAGAGACTGTACTTTTTTTAATACAATGGTGGTGCAGAAAGTTGATATAACAAATATCACACTCAAGTGCCATTTCCCTCCTAGTTAGGTGTACCACTTCATAGAAGCAGAGTGAAGCACCAGGGGATCACTCTATCATCTGTGACTGTCAGTCATCATCATCATAGTCCTTTCTCTCTACTGCTCATGCACTGTAAGGTTTCCTTCTGTACAGCCCGAACCACACCGTACGATCCTCTACCATTTCTCTTCTTCTGTTCCATTGCAGGCTTCTCTTTGCGAAGCTTTCCTTAACACCATCGAGTCGAGGTCTTCCTCTGGACCTTCTTCCGCCAACCTTTGTCTCGTATCCCATCTTGGCCAGCCTGTTGTTTTCCAATCTTATAACATGTCAGAACCATCTTAGACTGTTTTCTTCAATGACTTATTCTACAGGCTCCACTCCGAGGCTTGATCTCATGATCGAGTTGCGAATTCGGACTCGTTTAGTTTTCCCCTCAGTCCTCCTAAGGAATCTCATTTCTGAAGCCTGGATCCTACTTTTTTGTTTGGTGGTTAATACTCAAGATTCCGAGGAGTGTGTTAGGAAGGGAAGAAAAGTGGATTTATATACCCTAAACTTTGTGTCCTTGGATATTTCACATTTATTCAGGAACCTTTTATTTAGTGCATGGAACAATTTACCAGGTGAGTTAACCCTCTCCCGGATTTCATTGCCCATCACTCCATTCTCATCAAGGTATGCCCCAGAAATTTAAAGCTTCTCACCTCTTCGATGTCCTTGTCCTTGATTCTTATCACTCTCATTGTTCGCTGAGGCATCTAGCCAATTCTCATAACCTTTATTTTGTCATGGTTTCTCTCCATATTGTAGTTTGTCAATATTGTAGACTGTCAATAGATTAAATAATTTCTTTATCACAGGTGGATTTGAACCCGGGGATCTCAGCCAGCAAATAAACGTTCTTCTCACTGAGTTACATTATAACATAAAATAATACTACTAAATATTAAAATACAATAAAAAAATCCGCTAAAATATAATATAATTGTATAATATAATATAAAATATATTATTTAATAAAAAAAGTACTTATTGTCTAGTTATGAGAGAAATTAGCAATATTGACTTCGATTTATGAATTCTGTTCCTTATTAGAATTCAGGTTTTATTTTTAATGGTACCTAAACACCATCCATACATATTTATATTCTAAATACATTGAGGAAAAAATCGGAAATTGTAATAAAATCTCCTATTGAGAATTCGGCACTAGAAATAAATCGTAACGGCATTGTATAGTATTCCAAAAATAAAATACAAAAAACAAATATATTTTTATTTTGCGGACATTTTTTTCCTGTACTATATTTTTTTGTAATTTTTTTCCTGTATAGTCTACGTGATGGCGCTCACGCCTTTTTCAAAAACATGTACATGCACATGGGTACAATAAATACATAATATGGATACAGAACATAGGGAAACATGCAATAGACAACTCGGAACTCAAATGAATGTCGAGATGATGGTTCGAATATCCATCTGTCAATAACTTTGAGTATACAAAAAAGTTACTAGTTTTGAAAACTATCAAGTGACAGACATTCAACTATCCTCTTGTGGATAAAGGTCAATATGCTATATAATACATATTCTTTTTAGCTTATTCACGTCACTTATACTTGAAAAATATATTAAGGATAATTATGTATTAAAGTCAATTCTAAATTATTAAAATTTGACTTATATTAGTTCGCTTGAGCAGAGAAAAACACAAACAATGATAATGCAGTCAAAAATTGTTCTTCATCATGACATTTAACCATTAAAACATGTAAACGATTCAACTAGATAGCCTATTGGAATGAAGAATCATGTTTGGGTGAATTTTGTTTTTGAAGATGAGCAGGGATTTTTAAAATATTCTGAATGGCTCGTCCCATATCTGAATCCCATAATACCGCCGGAATGAGATGAAAATCTACTGCTAAAGCAACTTACTATCTTAGGAACAATAATGCGTAATAATAGACAACGGATCATCTACGAAAAGTTTGAAAGAACATTCATTCCTAATATAATATAGACTTTTCTAAAGATTAATGTTTTGGGCTCCGTATGATTTTTCATGTGATATAATCCTCAGTATAACAGTAAGTAAACATATTACCTTTATTAGGGTATATTTATATGGATTTAAAACTTTAACATGCTAATAATAAACAAATATGATATTAATAGTAACGTATATGTCGTCTCCTTCTCACACCATCAATGGGAGGGATGCTCTGTAACAAATAACGAACATGCTACTGTAATCACCTCGTCAATTTTATTGAATTAAGGTCTATAAGAAAATACCTGATAAATATCACATTTTTTGTTGTATACCTTTGAATTTTTTTTTTTTTTATGAATCTTTAGTTATAAGGATTAGTCTCTTCATTTACATTAATATTTTAGTCGATCTCTTTACTATACCACACTTCACAGTCTTTAATGTCCAAGTAACATTAAATAAAAATGGAATTCCAGAAAGTAAAGAAAGAGATGGAATTAGAAAAAATAAATAATCGAGTCAATATTGTGACCCTTTTCCGGTAAACATAATTGTTGATGCAGCGACATCAACTGAACTTAAGGAGCGTAAATACTCGATAAAATTAAACGGGCCAATATTTATTTTAAACTCCTCTTCATTCCTTAGTACTGTTTACTAAAGTTAAACTAACTGCAGAGTAAGTGACCGTGTATTTTCAGATAGGGAGAGAGATAGTGAGAAAAATGCATTTATTGGATCGTTTCATATGATATGCCCATTTTGAAAAGAAAGGTTATTTATTACAACCTTCATTTGTTATCTCATTTTCTATACATTTTTTCCCACGTGTTACCAAATTTTCAAACCTAGAACTGAAAAATTCAGGATTTAGGATTAAAACGATTGAAAATGCATTTTTGACCTGAGAATCATTTACAAAAAGTTTAGTTCTGAGGAAGTTGTCCAAAATTCTGAACAAATAGAAATTTGTTTGAGTTATATCTGGGGAATAAGGGGGCGTGGGAGGACTTCCTAACCCAGCTCGGTTAGTTTCTTCACTGCCTATACTTGTCGTGTACGAGTATAGGCGCTTTCCTATTAACCTATGCAAGTTTTTGTTGCATTATTTCAACCTTCCTATATGGATCATCATTCAGATTTCAACATTAATATATGGATGTGATGGTTTCACCTCTAGGCAAGTGGCCAAGTGTTTGAAGTCGCAATAAATTGAAGAGAACAGCATTTTTGATATGTTGTAAGGGCATATCTGACTAGTAGAAATCCAAGTTTGCTACCGAAAAAATGGATGGGAAAACTTTTGGTGGCCGAAAAACCTCGACATTTTCGGAGTTATATCAGTTTTTGGACTATATATCCTAATCGGTTCGTTTTTGATAAAAAAACGTTAGTAACCATTTTTAATGTAGATTAAAGTTGATATGATTTGAGCCCAACCGCAGCTCTTTAGCTCTAATAGATTCTGATATAGCTCTAATAGAGTTACATCCCTTTGAAAATTGGAAATTTTTTCCCAAAAAATCCAAATATTAAGTTTTGGCCAACTTTCGTGAGGAACACCGGCCGCAGGAGTGATCCTACGATGAAAGCCATTGGCATTGAAGTTGAAGTAAATTTAATTAGCTTTTATTTAAGCACATACCGATCCCTGTAGGTCTAATAGATACTGGGTTACGCTCATTAGTATTTTTTTCCAAACAGTCCAAATATAGGCCAGCGGCCAGGTGTTTGAGGGTTGCAAAACTTTTAAGAGAGTTGTATTCTTGATATGCAGTAAGGGCATGACTGAGTAGTGCAAATCCAAGTTTTCAACCGTTAAAACGGTTGGAAATACTTTTGGTGGCCGAAAAACCTCGACATTTTTGGAGTTATATCAGTTTTTGGCCTGTATCTCCTAATCGGTGCGTTTGTGAAAAAAACACAAGAGTAACCATTTTTAAAGTAGATTAAATTTGCTACAATTTGAATTCAAGTGATCCTACGATGAAAGTCATCAGCAATGAAGTTATTGTAATTTTAATTAGCTTTAATTTAAGCACAGTTTGAGGCCTGTAGATGTAATAGATTCTGAGCTACCCCTTGAAAATTGGCAATTATTTCCAAAAAATCCAAATTTTATGTTTTGGCCGACTTTCGTGAAGAACAACGGCCCAAAGAGTGATCCTAAGATGGGGTTGTCAAGTAAAATGGGGTTGTAGTAAATTTAATTAGCTTTGATTTAAGCGCATAAAGAGGCCTGTAGGTGTTAATAAAAAAAGGAAAATCGGAGAATGCGGGTGTTTTAAGAAAATGACCTTGTATCCCACCAATTGATTTAAAACAGTCTTTTTATTGAAAAGTATAAATACTTAATTGTAAATTACCAATACAAAAAATAATGGTAGTACTAGTAGGCACTACTATGCAGGCCCCCCCCCCACCCGGTCTCACCGAGGTTTTTCAGCCACCAAAAGTTTTCCCACCCATTTTTCGGTTGCAAACTTGGATTTACATTACTCAGACATGCCCTCACAACATAACAAAAATGCAATTCTCTTCAATTTTTAGCGACCCTCAAACGCCTGGGCGCTGGCCTATATTTGGACTATTTGAAAAAAATTACCAACGGGCGTAACTCAGAATTTAATGGACCCACAGGCCTCGGTTTATGCTTAAATTAAAGCTAATTAAATTTACTGCAGCTTCATTCCTCATGACTTCCATCGTAGGATCACTCCTTCGGCCGGTGTTACTCACGAAAGTCGGCCAGAGCTTAAAATTGGGATTTTTTGGAAAAAATGGCCAATTTTCAAAGGGACGGAACTCATTATCTATTAGAGCTATAGAGCTGCGATTGGGCTAAAGTCATAGACAATTTAATGTGCATTCAAAATAATTACTTATCTTTTTTATCAAAAACGCACCAAATAGGAGATATAGGCCAACAACTGAAATTACTCCAAAACTTTCGAGGTTTTTCGGGCACCTAAAGTTTTCCCATCGGTTTTTTCGGTAGAAAAGTTGAATTTCCACTAGTCAGGTATGCCCTTACAATATTGTTACGGGCTACTGGGTGTAAAATGGACTAAACTATTACATAATTCAAGAATCTAGTATTTATTAACAAATTAGAAAGAATACAATGAGATTATTTAAAACAGTTAAATTATTAAACTAATATCAATTTACAATAATAATATTCTACTAAATGTTATCTAATTTCTAAAATAATATACAAACAATATAAGATATTGGTAATACTAAATAACTAAACTATTTATAAATTCGTACAAATACAATAATATTACACTATAGTTTACAATTACAAATTAACACTTACAGTTCGCTAACTAAAGTCCACCGACCGTAAGACTCTCCAAATATGACAAACTGCCACACAGTTTATTACACTTATTACACGGCCACTAATTATCACTGTTGCTCACTAAGCACTTATTACAGACTGATACTAATACTAACTAACTCACACACACTGCCACTAGTTAACAACTGCTACTCACTGGCTTACTACTGACTCGTCTTATTACTCCTCCCGGCCGAAAACGCTGTCCTTTTTATATAGGCAAGGCCGGTCGGGGTGGGGATTTCTCGGAAGAAGACCACCTAGTCCCATCGAGCCCGATCCAGAAGCTTCTACGCCATTCTATAATCCCTTCCGCTTAATCCCATTGTTTGCCTAATCTTCTCAGCCGGTTCTCGTCCCTGCTCTGACCGTAACACTGCCCCCTCCTTAAAAGTGCTCTGCCCCAGAGCATAGTCCGGAGAAATCGGGTGGTTATGAGCTTCCCTCGATGGAGACGTATTTCCTTTCCAGGGGTTGAACGTGCACACCAATATGGCGACTCCAGAGTTGGCGAATGTCTGTTCAAGCATGTTCCTGACAACCTTCCACTCCAGGCCGTCATATCCACAGCCCAACTTAGGGATCGCGAGCTTGGTGACACGCAGTCTCAGAAGCTTACTCCGCAGGTCGTCGAGGCTTCGCCGCAGTGCGTCATATGTGGGCTTCTGATCAGTAGCACACTTGGTAACTAAGTAGAACAGGTGTCGTCCTTCGTGCGTATGGTGGAGTGCTTTCCCGACGCGTGGTCCTTGGCGTTCCAGTTCCTTAGTTCCAGCAAACTTCTTCCTGAAGACCGTTGCAATCCCTCGGGAAGTCCTCAGATCTTCGGCTACACAATGGGCCAGAGAATAGTCCGCGGGTAACGAGAAGATATCTCTGTATACTGCCTGAGTTACTCCACGGGAACCTTGTACCTTAGGTTGTGCAACTGATACCTTACTGGCCTCCACGTTGTTGAGGTACCTGACTTGCTGGTCTTTTGTCGGGCCATGGTCTCCTTTGTATGGGGCCAGTCTATTAAAATGGACTACCCTGGGTTTTCCTTTTGGCTGCTTCCTGATCCTATAGATGACGTCGTTTATCCTATTGATGATCTCAAACGGGCCATCCCAGGAGTTCTGAAGTTTAGGTGAGTAGCCTCGCCTCCTTCGAGGATCATGAAGCCAGACCAAATCTCCAGGCTGGAATCCACCTTTCTCTGCCCTGATGTCGTAACGCTCCTTCATTCTGTCACTGGCTCCCTGGATGTTTGCACGAACCTGCCGAAGGATGACTTCTTCGTCTCGTCAGCACACCTCTCGACATGTCCAGCTTGATCCCGTATGCCATCATGAAGTCCATGCCCAATATGACATCTTCATCGATCTCTGCCACGAGAGCGCGGTGCTTCAGATGTTGACCCCCGATGATGAAGGTGGCAACTGTCTCCCCGTAGACCTTGGCTGGCTGTCCCGTGGCAGTCCGTAATGCCCAAGTTGTTGGTAAGATCTTCTCAGCTGGAAGTGTCTTGGAGTTCAAGATTGTCATGCTCGCGCCGGTATCCACTAGAAGGCTTCGCAGCCGCCCGTTCACCATCCCATCAACGTAGAAGCTGTTCGTTCTGCTTCCTATCGACGCAACTCTGATGGCCTTCCTGGGGGCTTTGACGTTACGGGTTGGACATTTGCTTCTAGGATGTCCAAGCTGGCCGCAGCCCCAACAGCGTATCTCCTTCTTATGGGTCCTGAGAGCCTCCAAAACTTTCGTCACTATGTCTTCGATGCTAGGGATCACATTAGGCTCCGCTTCTGCTGCTCTAACTCGCGCATGGCCCCGTACAGACTGCCTAACAGCCTCGAACTCCATGGCCTGGGATAATGCGTCTCCCAAAGTTTTCGGCCTGGCGAGCTTCACTGCTTGCTGTGTCTCTGGGTCCCGAAGTCCATCCAGGAATTTGTCGACAGCCAAGCTTTCGTAGACATCGTCGGTGACCGATGGGTAGGCGTTCCTCATCAGCCGGGCAATATCCGCTTCAAATTCCTGCAAAGTCTCGTTGTCCTTCTGGACCCTGTTTCTTAGCTGTGAGCGATATAGCTGGTCCATGCGGCGGTGGCCGAAACGCATTTCCAGTCTTCTAATCTGCTTCCCGTAGTTAGACCGCTCCGACAAGGGCATTCCCTGCAGCACCCTCAAGGCGTCTCCACGCAAGGCCAGGCACAATGCTGAAGCTTGGGTCTCCTGCGACCACCCGTGGATCGAAGCCGCTGTCTCGAAGAGAGTCATGTAGTCCTCCCACGGCGTCTTTCCGTCGAATACTGGAATGGTGTTGTGAGCTGGTGGCGCCCCAGCATAGGCGGGTAGAATGCTATTATGATGGCTGCCCTCGGAGGAAAGGTCGGTGTCGTTCGTCGGTGGATTGCTCTTACGTCCCTCGAGAGCTTCCATTCTTAGCCTAATTTCGTTCACTTTTTCTCCTAGCCTAGATTCTACATCAGCTACTTTATTATCTACATCGGCTAACTTATTATCTACATAAGCTAACTTATTATCTACATTAGCTAGCTTATTATCTACATTTTCCATTAACTTAGTCTCTAATGTGCCTAACTTAGACTCTAATGTCTCCATTAAATCATTTTTTACAGTACCTAGCTCATTTTTAACAGTGCTTAACTCATTACCTAGTTCATTTTTAACATTGCCTAATTCCTTACCTAGCTTATTTTCTACATTGCCTAACTCATTTTTAACACTGCTTAATTCATTACCTAGCTTATTTTCTACATTGCCTAATTCATTTTTAACAGTACCTAATTCATTTTTAAAAGTTGCAGACAACTTGCTTAAATCAGTTTCAAACAGAACGTCATCTGGATTTTCCCCTAACTCTACAAAAAATTGACGCAAGCGATGTTGCAGTACACTTTTATTTCCGGAAGAATCCAGATCACGTTCTTCTAATTCCCGTTTTAAATCCGCAACTTTTAAATCCATCAATTTAAAATTTTGAGAAGCCATTTTTCAAACAGTAGCCCAATTATTACAAAATGCAAGACAAAATAACAATTACACAAGATCCCACTTCTGACACCAATTTGTTACGGGCTACTGGGTGTAAAATGGACTAAACTATTACATAATTCAAGAATCTAGTATTTATTAACAAATTAGAAAGAATACAATGAGATTATTTAAAACAGTTAAATTATTAAACTAATATCAATTTACAATAATAATATTCTACTAAATGTTATCTAATTTCTAAAATAATATACAAACAATATAAGATATTGGTAATACTAAATAACTAAACTATTTATAAATTCGTACAAATACAATAATATTACACTATAGTTTACAATTACAAATTAACACTTACAGTTCGCTAACTAAAGTCCACCGACCGTAAGACTCTCCAAATATGACAAACTGCCACACAGTTTATTACACTTATTACACGGCCACTAATTATCACTGTTGCTCACTAAGCACTTATTACAGACTGATACTAATACTAACTAACTCACACACACTGCCACTAGTTAACAACTGCTACTCACTGGCTTACTACTGACTCGTCTTATTACTCCTCCCGGCCGAAAACGCTGTCCTTTTTATATAGGCAAGGCCGGTCGGGGTGGGGATTTCTCGGAAGAAGACCACCTAGTCCCATCGAGCCCGATCCAGAAGCTTCTACGCCATTCTATAATCCCTTCCGCTTAATCCCATTGTTTGCCTAATCTTCTCAGCCGGTTCTCGTCCCTGCTCTGACCGTAACACTATAGAAAAAATGCAGCTTTTTTCAATTTATTGCAACTTAAAGCCCTTTTATGGTACCTGGGTTATCAAGTACTTATTTTTGAAATTGATAGTTACACAGACCAACTATCTGCAAATGTCTCAATTCAACAGGGAATGGTCCATTAATTACAACAGCCATCCCAAAAGCAGTGGTAATGTTTCTCGCAGCTTGGACCGCCGAGTGTCTAAATTTAAATTTATTTTAAAAAATCCACGTTTTAATGGTCATAGTTGATGGTATACAAGGCAATGTTCATTAAAAAGAGAAGATAACAATGATCATAATAATATCTGTGTCTTGGATCTAAAAGGGCCAAAGTCAAAAATGCTAAAAGAGCCACTGTCACCTTAGGCCTTTTAGAAATCATTCAGAAAACACTATCAATGACATTGGCTGACATTACCATGGAAATACAACCAACTTTAGTTTGTTATTAGACATTGGCCTTTTTAGAATTAAAGAATTACTAAATTGGAAACTTTTGGTATAAATAACACAAAATTTGAAAAAAATTGACATTGGTCCTTTTAGAACCAATCCACAGATATAATAATAAGATAATAACACCTCATTATAACCTGTAAAGGTAATAAAAACAGAAGTCCGCTAATTAACATTGAAGTTTATGAATAATAAAAACGGACATTTCATATCAAACGATCCAATTTATGTGGTGTTTTAATTAACAGAAGAGAAAAGAAATATAGTTATAAAAATATTGTAAAATAGATTGAATTCATGAATTTTTCCACTCTGACACATATATAAAATCTTAGATTTTCCACTTCCACTAATATTAGTTTGAAAATTATGAAATTTTCCGTCATGCTCCTTTGAATAACGAAATATAGGACACTATTCCTTGGGTTTCTTATGTAAAATCGAAATTATTATATATTTTATTGTAAAATACTATTTCACAAAATGGTTGTTAGTCTTGTTTCATCTCAATAAAAGATAGAACCAACAGATGGAAAGTTCCTCTGATGAACAACAAATAGTTTTGGTTAAGAAACTGGATCCCCGGTTTATTTTTAGTGTTTAAAGTCTATGGACTCGTGTGATTACTCAGCCGTAATTGTAGGAAGGAACAAAAAGTCGTATCAGAACATCTATAAAATTAACGACGCTTCACGTTAAAATTTATTGATGTAGAGCTAATGGATCTTGAGCAGACTGTTTAATAGCGCTATAAAATGACAAAACATAAAACTGATTCTCGTTTATTCACTTTTTTAATTTTTTTTCTAATCCTAGCAGGTCATGGAACTATCCTGTAGCCGATTTGCGATTCAGCTTAGACTGCAGTTATCTTAAACTGAAAAATCTCATCCACCTCTCTTTGTTTGTTATTAGGGTGGGTCTCATATCATTAAGAATCCCGATCAATGATGTAAATGACTTTATGAGGTGTAGACTGATTTCAGAAATATTAAATGAACAAACCACCAATTCAATTCATTTAACTGATATTTCTATATACATGCACATATTATTTTATTTTTTGGTTCACCTGAAGATTTTTAACCAGATGTTGTTGCAAAATATCGTCCCTATCGTTCTACCCATAGCTCCATTACCAGTTCCTTTGGGGCCAATTTATTAGTTCAAGGACAATGACGAATTGCTCAAGATCCAAGGATTATGGCTGTTACATATATGAACGATTTTATAAACATTTTTATCGTCCATAAACATATTTTACACATTTCTTGGTACTTATTATTTTTCTTATATCTGTTATAGGGTAGAGAAACCCCAAAAGTCAAGACAATTGAAATTTAACTGTCATAGTTACACTCGATTAAGAATTTTCACTGATTTATAATAGTTCATCAATTAATTAAAAAATATTTATAAATTAACACAATTATTTTTATGACTTAAATTTCATGTGAAATCTGTCGAAGTATGATTTGGTATATCCGTATGTAGTTAAAAAACCTGTGTTGTTTTTTGACTTATTAATCTTTAGTTATTGGTTATTGTTACTCTAGTGTTCTGTAATAATAATCTTAATTTAGCTTTAAAAAGAAACTGTTGTGATTTTTAACATAAGTACTGCTACTTTGCTCCTAAGAGAAATACATCGCATAATTGAGTGGCCTTTTGGGGTGGAAACGCAATACATTCTAGCGAGGATACATACAATTGGTTATAGTACATCACTAAAGAGCAACTTGTAGAGAAGGGATGGGCATAGCCAATAGAATAGATCTCAAAGCAGGCCCAAACAGAGGCTCATACAATATTCAATGAAAGGGTTGCTGTGGCCTCCGAGGCTACTATGTTAATTCCAGGCCCGGCCCCAGAAAGTTAATCCCGGTCACATAAATATATTGCGGCCCAACCCTACTTCTTGGATCTTTATTGATTCTTAGCGAAGGAATTATTACACAATCATCCCTGCATCCCTAAAACATTAAAAAAATATAAAAATAGAACAGTATTTAGGTGCTTGACTATAAAAATATTTAGAATAAAATAGAATAGAACAGAAAAATTATTTTATTCTTGGAATAGATTCTTTAAGACTGAATAATGTGTGTAATACTATTAGAATTTGAAAAAAATATATTAAAGACCGGTAGAGAATATTAAGAAAAATTTTAGGCCCTACAAGCGAAATGAGATCCTTTATAAAATAACAGAAAAAATCTCAGACACGATTTGGAAAGGAAAGCTTAATTTCTATGGAATTAATGAAAGTAGACTATCGAAAAGCATATTTTAATTCTTTAGAAATAAAAAAAACTAAACCCAATTGGTTATCACTGGTAACAGAGAGGTGCATGTGGTAACTCGGGGTTACGAAAGATATCTTTACAGATGGAATTGCCAAGAGCATAATCGAGACAAGGGGATGAGGTTTACGGCGAGAACGAAGCGAGCTATCAATTTTTTCGTTGAGGAAAGAAATAGAATATTAGAAAGGATGGAAAAATACTGGGGGGAGAAATAGTCTCGGATTAAGTTTTAATGATTGATCCAAAATATCCCAAAGTTGGGTGAAACTAAAAAAAAATATATATCTGGCGAAAATCATTAAAGAAATAAAATTTATAGATATTATTTTAGACACTATTAATACATACATTGAGAAATTACCATTAATGATTCAGATAACATAGAGGAATTCCATAAATGATCACTTACCCGGTATATTAGGGGTTACTTATATGGTTCTTCCTTGTGTCGGAACATCTTTCCACTCCAGAAGTTCAGTCTTCAACTCATATCCTTTGACTGGGTCTTTCCATGTCCTTCGAGTACTCTCCTCCCTCTTATCGAGCCCTTGAACCCCTTCACCAGGAGGTCTTGGTCCCTGCCTAAGCGACCTAACTCCTATAACAGTCATTTTTTACTTGTTTTTTTTCTTGATTCATATTTCAACATATCACATACGAGATCAAACATAGTCTGTACGATTTGCAGTAAATAAAATGTGTAAATCCAACCATAATTGCTGGTTAAACACAAATAACCATCAGCCGGTTTTCAATTTCTTATCTGAAAAAGAGAACAAAATGATATAATATTTTTTATGAATAAAATTATAATTTATATTTTTATAATTTATAAAATTATTTGTTATTAATTTAATTTTGTATTACAATAATTATTAAGGATACATATATAAAGTAATTACATAGTTTGTAGAGTGTAGTATTTTGAGGATGGCGGAATGTATAAGAACTACTTCAATGTAGCTTACTTGTAAATTTTTTTTTTTTAAATCATCGATCGTTGACCAATATCGGGCCCTATTTCATTATTTTAATGAAATAGAGTATTTATTTTCTTTTTCTTGCCTTATCTGAATAAGCGAACAATAATAATATAATATTTTTTATAAATAAATAAAATTATAATTTATCAGAAATTAATAATTAGGTATTAGTTCTGTAGGTTGTCGCTTCAAGTTAAGTTACAATAAGTTTAAACTTTTCATTGGTTTCCTTTTTAATTTTAATTTCCTCGAAAATGAAATTTTTTTTTTATTACAACACTTATTGAGCATACATACATATAATAATTACATAGTGTATAATCAGTAGTATTCTGATGAAAAATCTCTGTTTAGCAAATACTCCCGATGTAGCCTCCTTGTAAAGATTTGTTTTAAATTGACACTTTTTTTCTATCGTCCCGAAATTTTTCGTTTCTCTACTGCATGTCGCATAGCTGGAGTAGGGGTAAGGCCAGAGCACCCAAGGCCATTATGGCGGCGCCCAGTCAGCTGACCGTGTAGCATTGTATTTATATTCTCACTTATTCCTAAATCAAATATTTATATGAAATTTCTGTGTATTAATGTAAATGTTTTTATTTACTTTATCGTGATGGATAACGATACAGCTAGTGAGTTAAGTAAACCGGTCACCGAAGGAAAAACCAAGAATAGTGCGAAAAGATCCGACGATGAATTAATTTTACGCCGTAAAATTAAAACTCCAAACATTACAAACGACCGTTAAGGGTTAATACGTGAAATATTATTCTATCGCCCCAAAATTTTTCGTTCATCTATCCCATGTCATTACTTTCTCGCATTACTTATTTCATATGCATATTTGATTAAGTATTTTTTATCCGGTACATTTTGTCAGCACATGTGGCACATTGCTCGAGGGGGCACATAACACCACCATCCGGGAGGAGCTTCGGCTTCCCTCGGTGCCCGAGTACATAGCTCGGAGGCACATCAAATTTTTTCATGGGCTGAAGACCTGTGCGAACCCCCTATTTAGGGACTTAAAACCACCCCCCAGACCTGGGAGATGGCAGGGCAGTGTCCACTTGGTCGATGTACTTACATTTGATCTAGGGATGGGGTAAGAAATCCCTTGTCCTTAACCTTCCTTCCTTTCCCTTCTTCCTTCCTCCCCTTTCTTCTTTCTACAACTATCACTTGATCCCGCTAAAAGGTCCTTCACCGTTTCGTATTGTATAATGTCAGCGGCCTTGTGCCGGTTCGAGTAAAAACCGCCTCCAGCGGACTCCTTAAAATACCGAAACGTAACGGAAGGATTTTATTTATATAGAAGCCGCAGTTTTTACTATTTATAAATTGTACTTTCATATAGTAAAGGAGGTTCTGAAAAAAAAAATAAAAAAATCCGGTACATTTTGTCAGCGGCCTCGTGCCGGTTTGAGTAAAAACCGTCTTCAGCGGACTCAGCCCGATGTAACGCCTTAAAATACCGAAACGTAACGGAAGGTTTTTATTTATATAGAAGCCGTAGTTTAACTATTTGTAATTGTAATTTCATATAATAAAGGAGGTTCTGAAAAAAAAAAATCCGAGACATTCAATATATTTAGGCCTACTGAACTACACTCTGAGGCGCCGGAAAAAATTAGTACAGTGCCGAAAGATGTCATGCCGAGTACTAGTAGGGGACCAGCGTCGAGTGATTTAATACGTTTATCGTTCTAAGTGGCGAACCTATATCCGTAAATATTGTTACAGTAAAATGTTTGCATCGAAAGCGACTAAATGCGGAAAGATGCATCAGATAAGGGATTTATGTCAGAAATCATCTAAATGATTGAATTAATTATGTAATCCGTACTCTAATACGCAAATTGAAATTAAATTTTATAATTGATTATTTTGTCTACTATTGATTTCACATTTTTCCATAATTATGTTAAGATTAAGAACGCAATTTTAATACCCTAAATCGAATAATTTTCCATACATTTTTATTTAAATACCTACAAACCGAAAAAAGGTTTCACTTGCATCGTGGTTTTATAAAACCAAACAACATTTCTTTTTGACATTTATCGTTAACCAAAATTGGGCCAAATTTATTTTTTATTATTTATTTGGCATAAATAGATGAAATAAATACATCGTGTATAAACGCCTAGTATTCTGATATTGACGAAAATATCAAAAGTTCAAAGTAGCCTACTTGTAAAGATTTGTTTTACATCGATCGTTAACCAATATCGGGCCCTATTTAATTATTTTAATGAAATGGATTATTTCTCCTTAAGGGAAGTTGCTAGCCGCTAATCTGGAGGAACGGGAGGGTACTTAGCCTGGAGAGGGCGCTGGGAAACTTGCCAGCTCCCTTCCTCTTCTTGACTTCTTAGAAAGTAAAAGTCGTTGATTATTTTTCTCAATATTAGCCCCCTCTCTGGGCCATAGTGGGCGAAAATTAAATTAAGCCGTCCGGAACCTTTTGAAATAATTTAGCTCATTATTCTATTTCAAAAAACATTTACCTGAGGGAGAAAGCTCTAATTTTAGCTCCTTTAACAGACTTAATTTCCTAGGCGAAATTCAGTGTTAATAATATTTTATAAATGCATTATCAGGAATTTTTAAAAATATAATTTTTTTCTTCTTCATAGATTGAAGGACAGTCGAATTCAAGAAGGATTATGAGGAAAATTCATGTTAAAAGTGTTTTTTTGCAGTAAATGTACTACATTACATGAATAACTATATTTCACGTTAACAAAACACTGATCTTTAAATTAATTTTTAGTTTTGATCTCAGGTCCAAAAATACAATTAATAGTATCTTGTAGAATACTAAAAAAATGATATTAATATATTTTATGAATATAGAATATTTATAAAAAGCTAAATCAATTTAATTATGAATTTCCAGACAATTAAGGCGTTGACATTTTCTTTGATATTTAAAAAATAGTAATTAATCATGACAATAAGGTTGAAAGGGGGGTTAAACAAAGAGTAGTAATTTAGTTTCTATGAACGGTGGTAGCTAATATTTAGGAATTGAAACATGCATTTTACCTTTTCATTATCTACACTGACTACCTATCCATCCCAAGGCCTCAATTATTCCATTACTGGCAGAAGTTAATCTATTTGCTATTTTCTCTTTTCAAGCTTTCACTTTCAACTGCTTTATCTTCATTGGGTTGTGGCATTAATCATCGGGTTGAGGAATGGTAGATATACAACAAACAATGCCCTAAAATTTAGCAAATGGATCGAATATTTATATTCGGTAACCAAACAATATGTGCAAAATTTAGAGCTCCCACTGTAGCATCGTCCGATTAGCCATAGCAGCATAAAGTGACGTTAAATGAACAAACAAACAATATGTGAATATTGGGACCTGAATATGAAACCTCCCAGTCCGTCTTCTTCATGAGCTCAAAATGTCTGTATTCCAATAAGATACAGGATGATTTCAGAGGAGTGATGTAAAAATATAAATACTGTATATATATATAACTTACGAGCTCCGGCACATGAAACTTTAAAAAAAAGAGAGATATTGGGAGAGACACAACACGGGTGAAGGCTGATAAGACACTACTTTATTCAGAACTAAATCCTCTATATATACTATTTACAATGTTTACTAATCCCTGTTTGGGATTAGTGGCCATACTGGTGTATATCTTATCTTAACTCCCCCCTGCCAGTTTACGAACATCCTCGTAAACTTACAAAAATAAAATACAAATATATACATACAAAGTAAAAAGAATATAATAACACTGGATCAATGAAATTGCCACTGCTAAACAAACTTTCCTCTATGTACAAGACTCACTTACTATGTCAAGCACACTATTAATTCTTTAAACTTAAGGTAAATGACAAACTGAACAAAACAAACTAAATTGAAGAATAAAAATAAAATTACACTGCTCGACTTAAAACTAAAACATTACATAATTATGGTCTGGCTTCCCCAGTTAGAATTTTCAGTTGCTCAACATGCACTGTTCGACGTTTTCGGGGCTGAGCCAGGCTCTGAATGGTGACCAGATTGTGCTCCCTGATCGCAATCACTTTGAATGGCCCCTCGTACCTCAGGACTTCCTTCGAGCGATTTGATACAATTCTTCTATACACGGTGGTTCCTATCCTAAGAGCTCCCATAATATCCTTAACCCCCAAATTATCCCTGGCAACTCTCTTACTCTTTTCCGTCACCATCCGTGTGTGTGCTTTGTCCCATATTCGTTCGACCTCTATCCTATTAGCTACTAGTCTTTCCGCCATGTCCTCATCCACGACAGTACCGCCCCCATCTCTCCGACGAGCGCGCAGACCAAAGAGGGCCTCAAAAGGGGAGAATCCCGTAGCTGTATGGATTGAATGATTATACGCCGCAATGGCCCGGGGCATCGCCGCGTCCGCCTCCAACCCTTTGTCCACATGAAATACCCGAAGATGCTCGCCCAAGGTATTATGGAGCCGTTCAATCCCCCCCCTACTTTTAGGATGTCCCGATGTATTCCAGTGCCAAGTAACTCCGAGATCTTTCACTTCCTTCCGCAGTTGTGCGTTGTCGAACTCCCTACCGTTGTCCGAGGAAATCTTGTCTGGCACACCGTAGAATTGATACCACATTCTTAGGGCTTCACTAACCGCGGCTGCTGACTTCTCTTTCACAGGGTGAGCCATGGCTATTTTGCTGAAAACGTCTACTATGGTTACCCACTTGAAGCCCCTCCACGTGAAGGTATCGATCTGCAGATCCGTTAACGGTACCGTAGGCGTGCACGTTTCCACTTGTAGCCCTACCGGGGGGTGGCGGTCATACTTCGTGGTATGGCAAACAGCACAGTCTCTCACAATTTCTTCGACTGTTTTCCTCATTTCCACCCAATAATATTTCCGCTTTAACGCTGCTATAGTTTCGTTAATTCCCCGGTGATTGGTCTTCCCTTGGTGGTACGCTAACGTCACTTCTTTCTGCTGATCGGGATCCCGGATCGTATCCACCATGAGTCGACATCGGACGAACGATCTATCCATTCCTATTTTTTCCGCTCTCCACAAATTCCGGATTTTCTCCCATACAGTCGCGTTACCGACATAGAGATGGTGGGTCGCCCCCGACTTGGATGCATCCTTCAACACCCGGCATATCTGTTCTTCTTGCACTCCCGGCTGGGACCAAATGATCACAATATGGTGCTTCTCATATTTGGAAAATTCCATTTTCAGTAATCCCGTGGTCCTTGTCTTCCATATTATCTGCCGGGTCTTATCGTTTATCACATCCTCCACCTCATCCATCTCCGTCAGTCTCTCGTCTGGCGAGTCATCATGGTCGGGAGATTCTCCACTGCCGCTGTGGTCTGCTTCACGTTCACCTTGTCCTTCTGGTGTCCATTCCCGTACGAATCTCTGAAGCTCCCCGGAAGGTTCTCCTTCTTCTGGTTCGATCGCGTTGACCTGAAGCGCCCGAGATAACCAATCTGCCACTACATTATCCTTTCCGGGTTTGTATGTTATGTCAATATTGTATTGGTTCAGGATCTCCTTCCAACGCGTCACTCTAGCCGACGATTCCTTCAAATTGCCAACCCACAGGAGTGGCCGATGATCCGTATGTACTTTAAACCGTTTCCCGAATATATAGGGTCGGAAGTGTTGGACTGCCCATACTATCCCTAATAGCTCCCTTTCGAGCGCACTATACCGAGCCTCCGCGTCCGTAAGTCTCCTACTCGCGTAAGCCACAGGCCGATCCCCCTTATCATCCTCCTGCGATAACACCGCCCCTAGTGCATATTCGCTAGCGTCAGTAGTTATCGCGAATGATTTCGAAAAGTCCGGAAACGCGAGAACCGGTTCCGTCTGAAGCCACCGCATGCACTTCCTAATGTTTGCCTCGATCTCTGGCGTGATCTGAACTGTGCGGCCCTTTCTTAATAATTCGTTCAGAGGGACGAGATTGGCGGCCATCTCCGGGACGAATCGACGATAATAATTTAAGGTCCCGAGCAATCTCCTGATTCCCTTGACGTCAGTAGGCATTGCCATTTTCCCTATCGCCTCTACTTTCTTACCGTCCGGCCGTATACCTTCCGCCGATATCGAATGCCCGAGAAAGGTTATTTGATTCTGTCCCAATATAGATTTTTCGGGTGATAGCTTCAACCCAAATTGACGTACCTTGTCAAAGACCCGCCTCAGATCCGCTATATGTCCGGCCTCCGTTTTACTAAAGACCAGGAGGTCGTCCATGTATACTTGACACATGGTTTCATCCAAGCCCCTCAAGAACTCGTCCATCAGCCGCTGGAACGTTATAGGTGCATTTTTTAGCCCGAACGGCATACGGGTAAATTCATAGTGGCCCCTCTCAAATGTAAACGCTGTTTTACATTGGTCTCTAGGATGCATTCGAATCTGATGATACCCCGATTTCAGGTCTAGCGTGATAAACACCGTCGCTCCACCCAACCTGTCCAAAATGTCCTCTAACCTAGGGATGGGGTATTTCTCGTCACACGTATTTTCGTCCAATTGCCGAAAATCTACCACCACCCTGTAACGTTCCCTGGTATCCCCTTCAACAGGTTTCTTCTTGACTGCCCATAGTGGACTGTTAAAGGGTGATGTGCTATCGACGATAATTCCCTGTCGTTTTAGCTCCTCGATCTCCTCCCTAATATGTTCCCGTAGCACCTGTGGGTATCTCCGCTCTTTCACGTAAGTACTTTTCTCTGACTTCAAATGAATTTCATGAAGTGTTTCTCCCGTCACACTCCTCCGGATCCCCCTCGCGAAAAAAAATATCCGCGTATTCCTCCTTTATGCTTGTTCTCCAATCCTTACCCCGCGTGATTACGCCAACGCATTTCGCATCCCTTTTTGCATTTCCTATTGTCCTATACACTTTTTTGCCTATTCTAATTACCCAATGCCCTTCTAAATTCCGGAGTCTTGCCCCTAGCTTCCCGAGCACGTCACACCCCAGAATCCCCCCGCACTCGCGCGGCATACTCTCTACCACATGCAGAGTTGCTACTCCACCCTTCTTGCCCCATTTGTCTAATGCTAAATCTATCTCCCCTTGCACCGTACAGGGACCACTCAAAGTGACTAACTTACATAAGCACTTGCTCACCTCGGGTTTACTATTCCCTTTAAATAACATATTTATACAATCCTTACTTACTAATGTACATGAGCTACCCGTATCTACTAAACATCTCCAACCCTTACAAAACTCTATAACAGGCAACCTTTCCCACTTTTTCACAACATTATTCACACACAAGAGGTTGCCCCTCCGCTCACACAATCCTCATTCTTTCCTTACCTCCTCATTTCTCCGGCCTGCACTCCGCTGCTTACCTCTTCCTACTGGTGTTCTTCTGCCCGCAGATACGCTGTCCTCCGTCTCGGATCCTGAAGTCTCTGGAGTTCTGGATGATTCAGATGGTACTCTGCTCCTCCGCCATATTCTCTGCGCATTGACCTCCATCGGTTCCCCTCGCTCATATTCTCTCCGCCGAATGTACGGACACTGCCGAGCCATATGCCCCTCATTGTGACATTCAAAACAACGCGTGCGCGGGCATTGGGCCACCAAATGCCCCGTCTTGCCACATTCGTGGCATCTCCTATCGTCTCTCCTCCCGTACTTCTTGTCCGTAGGTTGCCTTCTCTCCTTCTGTAATCTGTCTCTCCTACCGGCATCTCCCTCTCTCCTTCTCTCCGGGTCTGGTCTCGTTCTATTTCTTCCCGTTCCACTTCGGCGATACGATACCCTGCTCCATCCTGGTTCGTACACTTCCCTTTCCTCTTCATCGCGGGCGCTTGCGTCCACCATCTCCTGGGCACATTCGACAAATGTCCTGTCCCTGGGTAAGCCATCCTTCTTACCCGTATCTCTGGCCAGCTGCACTTTGAGGACTGTGGTCATAAAAATCATCCAGGCCTCCACTGCGCTGGTATCCATCACTTCTCGCAATTTTTCATTTATTTTATTCAGTTTTGCGAGAAGCCTTGCGGCGTACTGGCCATTCGTTTGATCCGTCCTCTTCGACTCCCGGAACATTTGAAGCATATCTTCCTCCGGGGCCCATCGCCCCCCTCCATACGCTTTCTTCAATCGTTCCTTGATCACCTGCCACGAGGTGTCTTCGTCGGCTTGAATCAGGTTCAATACACTTCTCCTGACCCTACGTGCTAGGGCGACCCGTAACCTCTTAGCATCTGCTTCCTCTAAAAGGTCTACCGCCACCTGGGATTGGATGCTTACCATGATCCCGTCCCCACCCTTGATGAAGTGGTTTAATTCACCTACATCTCCATTAAACTTCTCTAAGTCGGAGATTTCCCTCCTTATATCTTGCGCATTCGCCTTCTTGAGTTTCATTTTTTCTAACTCATTTGTCTCTTGCGCGATTCTATTCGCCTCTTGTCTGGCTATATCCGCCCGCGCCAATGCTATAGTAGACGTCGGGTGGGGTTGGAGCTCAGAGTTCACCTGTTCTGCCTGTGGTGGCTCCAACGTTAACGTAGCCGGTCTCAGGATGTTCTGCCCTTGTTCATTCATGGTGGGGTTCGCTTCGTTCTAAGAAGATTTATACCAAAAGAACTAAACAACAATAAAAACTAAATGAAAGAAAAAAAAAAAAACTGTCCTTCTCGTGTTCTTATTAAAAAAAAATCTTACTGCGAACTGCTGACAACTTCCCGGGTTTCGGCACCACTTACGAGCTCCGGCACATGAAACTTTAAAAAAAAGAGAGATATTGGGAGAGACACAACACGTGTGAAGGCTGATAAGACACTACTTTATTCAGAACTAAATCCTCTATATATACTATTTACAATGTTTACTAATCCCTGTTTGGGATTAGTGGCCATACTGGTGTATATCTTATCTTAACTTATATATATATATATATATATATATATATATATATATATATATATATATTAAAAGAACCTATACCACTTCAACCCGTGAACGGGTCTGGGGTTCAGTACATGGTTGAGAAAGTACTGTTTCATGGACAACGGTTGTCCATGGAGGCCATTTGTATTGGATCACACTCAACCGCCAGATTTTTCCCCACAAACACAAAGACAAAAACGATTAAAATAATTGAAATCCACTTTGTCAGGAAAGCTTGCGTAATACTTATCTTTTTAAAGAGAATAGACCAAATAGTTTTCTTTAATACCGAAATTTATGCCGAAACCGTCCTCTTCTTGATAAATGGTTTTTCACTGAGGTCATTTGTCCTCTGGCGGACGATCGCACGTCTTTCTTCACACAAAATAATTTTATGGCTGACAGTTTCTCTCAATCAATCAACAATCCTCGATTAATACCTTATTGTGTGGTATAACTATAACATAAAATACAACTTATTTTAAGTTAAATATATAAAAAGGATAGACCAACTGATAAATTCTTGGTCACAAAATTAAATTGTTGGTTGCATTAAAACACTTTTCATAGAAGCATTTGATATTAGTGAAAATTAAAACCTGACCCAGTACAACCCACGAAGTCTTGGACTCAATACACGGTAAATTGTATAGTTTCTAGGGCAATGGTAGCGCAGGGAGGTAGATTAGACCTAGATAACGCTAAACCACCATTCTTCCTCCAATTAAGGGTACCCACTTTATAGAGGCTCTATAAGCTCTTCCAGGGTCTGTAGATAGCACATAGTTCATCCGTGGATTTTAACAGGTTAATAATTTATTATCCGTAGTGACCAGGCTTGTAGGTTTTAGGTCCATGATCAAATGAAGAAATAAAAAAAAAGTCCTAATAAAACAAGATTTAGGGGAGAGGCGTACAATATGACATACCAGTTATAAAATCAGTCATAAAATCTTTATTTATTAATAATATTGAACACTTTAAGTAACTATGTATTCTATGGCTTGTTACCTAGTTAGAATTATAGAGATCAATCAACTCAATGCAGAAACAATAGAATTACTAAACATTTCTAAAAACATGAAAAAAAAATATTTTGTACGCCCTAGGTGGTTAAAATGACACACGTGGTGTGGACAAAATGGCATACCAATTTTGTTACAAAATCATTCGATTGCATGTAGAGTTCACCCGTAAAACGCTTAGTATTTTTCGGAACTACTACATTCGGAACTACTACGGACATGATGCATGAGCCCATCTTTTATAGCTCAAGCACTTAAGCCAGACCACTTTTGCCTTGGACCTGGAGTAGAGGTCATTCCAATAAATGCAAGGACAATCTTCAATATCACCCCCGGCTTCGATGTAAGCTTGTTAGGAAGACAAATCATTTTCACTGTCCGAACCTTTCTCTTGTTTTTATTTGGAACAGGTGGAGGAGCGGATTTTTCTTTTGGCTCTTCTATATTTGGCGTTGTAGTTAAAAGTAATACTGTTGATGGTTTTCTTTACTTGCGTGGTTTTCTTTTACCTTGTCCAGCCACACATATTACTTTCGGGACTGGAGATAGCACGCTGACTGGAACATTGATATTAATATTTTTCCGTATCAATTTAGATGACGTGGGTTGCTTACGGCTGATGTACTTGCAGTGATGTCGAACTACCTGCTTCTACCTGAGATGGACCTGCTGAGGGTATGCATAGGTTTTCTGATGCCGTTGAATCTTCTTCGGGCTCTACACGATCTTATTGCTTAGGGATGTTTGTCGTCTCAGAAGGGTCAAATAAATAATCTGGAAATATGTTTGGATCAAAAGGCCAGAGGCCTGCTTTTTGGAATCCATTGACTGCAGTTTGGACTGTTGCTGCTTTGCCATAAGCTTTGTTGAGTATTGCACCTATTTGAAAATGAGTTTGAACCATGTCGTTCTGTTTTCCTAGAATAGTCGCGAGGCATGATCTTCCATTATCTGGGAAACGAAAAAAGGTGTGTCAAATGAAATAGTTTGCTATTTTACCCGAACAAGGTGTATATCATTTTGTCCACATCATAACCTCCAGCATTAGAAAACAATAACTAAAAATCTAACTAGAATTTTGAGATTTCAAAACATTCTCGAAGTTATTTAGTAAAATTACAATAAATTAACGCTTAATACAAACGAATGAACATAAAAAATACTTACTTTTACGAGAAACAAATTCTATCTGAGTAAACCTCATGACTGCAAAAATTAAACAAACAAATGTCCACACCACACGATCCATAGGACGTGACTGGATCCCCCACTGGTTGCGACCTGATGCAAAGCGGTTATTTTCAGGCCATTATGAGAACTAGTATGTCTGTGGTTTCGGAGAAAAGTAAGTGTGCCATTTTACCAATCTATGCCATTTTGTATGCCTTTCCCCTATTACTTCATCAACGAAACATCGCGATGTAAAGTGTTTTTGACAGAATTCCTTAGATTTCTCGCTTACAAATTTGAAGAGTTTTAAACCAGTTTTATGAATAAGAGATTATAAATCATTACGAATGACCCATAAAGCACATGTTTATACTGTTTAAGGGCTTTTATCCCTTCTCGTTCTCCGCCATGGTTAATTTCAAGTTTTGTAGATACATAAAAACAACATTTATTTAATAGAAACATTTACTAAAAATAGTCTTATTACAAACTAGGAAATAACGGTAGATATCTGTATTTGAATCCCTACTATAAAATTGCATTATATTAGCTATTTAAATGACTGATCGTCAACCAATTAGTACTGAGAAATATGGTTTTCTTGCACAAAAGAAGACTATATTGGATGAAAATTGAAGGAAAATATTACGAGCAATTGTAGGGAACTGGAGGCGGGAAAGAGTCCTACATTGAAGAAATTTACTGTACTCATTTTTTTTTTTATAGGCGTTCTATTTTTTCTCATCCTTTTGAGTCCCTTATAGGATTAATGGAATCGAATGATTATGTCAGTAGGATCATTTATTCCAAATTAACCGATTGAAAATTTTTAAGGCTATTTAATATCTTCATCAAAACTATTTAACAAATTCAAGAAATGATTTTATAGTATAAATATAAATAATAAGGAAATACATTGGTTCCTCTGAAAAACTATAAAATAAAAATTCAGTCATAATAAATTAAAGCTTTTAAAAATAAAATAACTTCATATGTAATAATTTGTTGTAAATCGAAAAGTGATGTTTACTTATTTATTGATTGTAGCAAAAACACAATTAAATTCAATAGCAATGTAGTTAGCAATAACCTGAATTTTTCAGGGTTACGGAATATAATTTTTACTATGTGTTTTCAAGAAACTAGGCAATGAATTTCTCTGAATAGTAATGAAGTTTACATGTTATCACAATTTTTACATCTTAGCACCTGATATTATTTACTAATATACTGCTCTTACACACAGCTGTAAGCTTTTTTGTTTAAAAGCGGCTTATTAAAGCTTCTCATAAGTTCATTGCCTGGGGATTTTCTTCTTACGGCGCATTTGCATTTTAAGGAGGTCTAAATTATACCTTAATCCTTATTTGTGTTATTTCCTCACAATTTCTTATTAGGAGTAATTTGCAAAATATAAAAAATGCTTACTCTTCTAATTATGGGGAAATAAACTTATCCTTCTTCATGTGTCTTGTCTTTGGTAATCTAGTAGATAAGTTAAGTCCTGGAGACCAACAATATTCACTTTAATCCTAAAGAGGTTCTGTATAAACAAACTGAAACTATACATGTAGGATTGCCAGAGTAATAACGGTAGTTATCATTGTGAGTTCGTAGTGTTCATTTCGAAACCCTCTCTTTTATTTCAACCAATATTCGCTAAGTGGTGCCGAAACCCGGGACAATGCGAAAAGAAGAACCGTGGTAAAACCATTTTTTTCTCTCTTTCTTTTTTTTTGTTGGCTCTCTTAATTGATTTTGTCCACCTAAGAAGAAACATGCCCGAACCCGGATTAAGTGATGTACTGAGACCAGTGGTGCTAACAGTGGTACCTCAATCAGCACCACAACCACCTCTAGAACCACATGAGCCAACAAACCCAGATTTCCCTATGCTGCCAAAGACTACGCTAACGTTGGCGCTTGGAGACATTGCCGCAAGGGAGGCAAATCTTTTAGGAAAGATAATGCGCGCGATCTGCGGAGAGAGATCGGTGAGCTAGAGAGGTTCGACGGAGAAGTTGGTGAGCTGAACAACTTTCTGAAAGGAGTGGACAGGATCATGTGCTATATCCAGATCCAGGTCGCGGCGAAGGATATCGAAAAATTGGATGCCACCAGGGTAAGGGCAGCCTTAGTATGCCGAGTTAGAAGAAGCATCCTCAACATGATTCAGGCAGTTGAAGAGACTCCATGGCATACAATTAAAGAAAGGTTGAAAATGGCATTTAGGGTAGGACTATGGGCCCCAGAGGAAGACATGCTCCAAATGTTCCGGGAGTTCCGGAAACAATGATAGTCTCACGGGCAATATGCAGCAGTACTATTGACGCGGTACAATAAAATTACCGAGAAACAGCGCGAGGTATTGGAAACTGACCAAGATTAGAGGCTCGAATGGATTTCCTGTCCAGGATACTGAAGGTTCAGTTAGCCCGAGATACCGGAAGAAAGGATGGGTTGCCAATGGATAAAACTTTCTTGGAATGTGCCCAGGAGATGGAGGAATCAAGTGCAAGGGAAGAAGAAGCGAAATTCCGTGAAATAGCGAAGACGGGCTGGAGTAAGTTCACCTACCGCCGGCCGGAATTAGACATGAAAAAAAAAGGAGACATCACGAAGCGTATAAACAGGAGAGATCGGCTGCACGAGATAGACGACCGGGGACAGAGAAGAAAAATGGGCAAAGAGAGGAACGTAAGTGCCATGAGTGTGGAAAAACTGGACATCTAGTAGCTCAATGTCCTCGAATGCGATGCTTCGAGTGTGGAACAGGCAGTGTCCGTATATGTACTCTCGCAGGGATAAGCGGAGGGTAGAACCCATGGAAGTGAACGTCCAGAGAGTTTTACGAAGACTTATGGCGACACCAATGTCAAAAGAGACACCAGAGACGGAAGAAGAAGGACCGAGAGCAGTGGAGGCGAAGGAGACGGAAGGATTCGCAGGAGCGGACAACTATGAGTAACGACAGGAAGGAAGCAGCTGTCTCCTAGGACTGTGCGGAGTGTCAGTGAACTGCAGCGTGAGAGGAGTAAGCGGCGGTTTGCCTATTATCCAGGTGGAGCTAGGAGTCAGGTGGTTTGGGGATACAGGGAGCTTCGATCTTAGGGGGACGATCCTTAGTGGGAAGACGGGGAGAAGCTGGCGGTCGGAAAAAGTACACCTCGGGTGCAGGTATGTTCATGTAAATTAACCACTCTGGGTGGCCCTAGACTAGAAGGGGAGGTAACGATGGGATTGGATGCGTGGTTTAAATCAAGGACCAAACTAAGAATTCACGTGGTGGAGAATATGTTGGGTGGTAACGAAGGGATAATTGGGTGTGATATTTTAAATCATTTAAGGACTCGAGTGCGAAACAAAGATGGGGTATGGTCCATTAATATAGGGGGTAAGATATTCAAGTGTGATAAGAGGGTGAAGGGCGCGATGGTGCGCCTAGGCGCGGTAAACCAGGTGGAGGATTGGAGGCTACGGATACGGCGGGACTTTGGTGACATTTTTCATAAGGAGGGCGAGCGGTTAAGCGTGACGGGCGAAACAGTCCACGATATACCATTAAAAGAAGATCGAGTGACATATGTCAAGGAAAGGCAATACCCGAAGGCGTTGAGGCAACATATCAGGGAGGAGATAAAGAGACTGAAAGAACAAGGGATCATAGTGGACAGCTCACACCGTACAATAGTCTACTGTGGCCGGTGAGAAAAAAGAGCGCACCTGGGGAAGAGAAGTACAGAGTACTGATCGATTATCGGAGGCTAAATGAAAACATGATAGACGAAAAGTATCCTATTCCGCGATTTGAGGATATCATACACAGGCTGAGCGGGGCAACAGTGTTCAGCACCCTAGAATTGAAGGCAGGATACCATCAGATCAAAATGCACCCGAGAGATCATGCCAAGACGGCATTCAAATTCGCCCATTACTTTTCAGAAATTAATGGATGAGTTTCTTCGGGGAGTGGACGAAGATGTGTGTCAAGTTTACATGGACGATCTTCTGGTGTTCAGCAAAACCGTGAAGCAGCATATTGATCATCTCATGAGCGTATTCAATAAGATGCGGGAATTCGGCTTGAAGTTATCCGCTGAAATATCTTACTTTCTTGGGACACACCATAACGAAGGAAGGGGTGAAACCGGGTAAGAGCAAACTCCGGATATGGAGAATAACATCCGCAAATGCATGACGCGGCTGCAAGAGGAACCAGTAATGGCCTTTCCGGACTTTGATAAACCCTTCATGCTCACAACGGATGCCAGCGAATACGCACTGGGAGCTGTTTTGGCACAAGAGGGGAAAAAAGGAGATCGTCCTGTTGCTTACGCTAGCTAGCACCTTACGGAAGCCGAGACCCGATACAGTGCGCTAGAGCGTGAACTTTTAGGAATAGTGTGGGCAATATACCATTTCAGACCCTATGTAATCGGAAGACGACGTTGCATACGGACAACAGACTCTTGCAGTGGGTGGGCAAATTGAAAGAATCATCCGCTCGTATCACTCGGTGGAAGGAGTTCTTATAGCAGTATAATCTAGATATCAAGTACAAACCCCGCAAAGAGAACGTGGTAGCCGATTGGCAGTCCCGAGCAATTATGGTAAACGCGGTCGACGAGTAGGGAGAGGGCTCATCACGAGACATTAGGCAGTTCTTGCAGGAATGGACTCCAGGGGGGAGGAGTACAGAGTTCGGACATCAGAAAACAGGAAGATGGAGACCAGTACGGGAAAAGCTCAACGAAAGACAGACCGATTGAGATGACGCAATTAGAGGCGACAAGTCATATGGAAAACCAGGACCTCGGCGCTACTAAAATGTCACAACCCTGAGTCAGCGACGACAACATTTGTCTGGTGTTAAAAGAGAGTTCCTCCTATGGAAAAAAATCCAACTTGTAGGCAACGCCACCGTGTGGGAAAAAGTACAGCGGTCATGGCGATTGGAAAGATTGGGCGTAGACTGCTATTTCATTCGATGTACCATGATGGTAGGTAGATCCGAGAGAGTGACAGTCAGAAAGAGATCATCGTAGCATATCACCAGGGCAAAAGTAATCATAGGGGAGTAGATTCAAGCGCTTAAGCCACGGTACTTCTGGTGGAATATGAAAAAGGCTGTCAGATAGGTTGTGGGGACATGTGACGTCGGTTTATCCCTTAAATACGACAGACATTCTCCCAAAGGAGTACAAGAGGAGACACCCACTGCAGAATCACCCTGGTCGGACCTGCAAATCGACACGTTCTTCTGCTATAAGTGGATCACGCTAATAGACAGCTTCAGTTAGGTGGCAGCGGCTCACCTCATTCACGAGAAATCAGCGGATGGAGTTCTAGGGGCCCTCTGGGCATGGATCATGATACCCGACAGGACCGACAACGCAAAAATAAGGACAGAAGCGAAGGAAGTAGGCGTTGTAATGAGAATAAACACCCCGGGACATCCTAAGAGTCGGTATATATATATATATATATATACACATATAGTAAGTGTGTGTGTGAACCTTTTAAGTAGGTTCTTAAAAATCTAACCTTGAAGGTTTTTTTATGTTTAAGTATCAAAGCAGAAAATTGGATCCGATTACGATACCTTATTAAAAAACCAACAAATCCACCGTGTCATAAACAAAAATTATAAATATCTTATATATCTGAAACATTATTTCATGTTTGATCTGGTAGGTATGTAAGATTTGAGAGAAACCTTTGGCTCTATTTTGACTTTTTTTTTTATAATGCTAATACCATTGTTGAACTTGTCAATCTTCAGTTGATGGGTGGGAAAATTTAGCATACATATTAACAACGTTCTTAAAAAAAAGAAGAAAGAGGTTTTTGGAATAGGATATTGAAGTTTATGCATGGAATAAATTTATCTTTTAATTTATCAGTTTAAACCCAAACATTGGTTATCGATAAAACTATCAAGGTTATAATAAACATTAGCATTAATTCAGATATTTATAGTAAAATAAAAATAAGTACTTTATTACCTACATTTATTATACATATGTAGAATTATAGACATAAACAAGATTTACATAATTCCAACTAATTCTCAAAACTTTGTGAAGCGGAGTGGCTCAGTGGTAGAGGACTGAGTTGCCATGCCGGAAATCCTGGTTCGAATCCCGCTGCAGGCATTTACATTTATTTAGTCTGTTTGCGGTGGGAGATGGATCATATGGGATCTAAGACCCTTCTGGGGCTCACCCACCTATTAAATATTATAAAAATATGGTACCCAAAATAATGGGGAAAACCTGGCGAGTGAGCGTGGCCTAGGACAAGTTTTTTTTTTCTCAAAACTGTCAGAACTGTTTTGTGAGATTATTCCTAGTTATTATTATTACCCTAAAACAATTATTCCTAACGAAAGTTTTAATAAATTAATGTTGTAATTAAAGTGCACATCTATCGCGATCCTCATCTTGACGGGTATTAATGCTTAACTAACCAGAGCAAGGATATTTCGAAATTACTTGGATTAATCAGTAATTAATATTTAAGCTCACCTTATTTGTAGTGGATTAACTTAATCTAAAGTCGAATCTTAAGTTTAATTTAACGGATAAGTGGAGAATTACCTAATTATCATACTGTTGCCGAAGTATAACAGTTATTATGCAAAAATATCGATGAAGTTTCTCAATGCAAGCGAATTAATAAATTTATTATTAAATGATTTTTACAATAAAGGCATTCGTACAACACACTTGAAAATCAATATATAATTTTTTTGTCGCAAATCCAATTTATGCATCAATGTCATAAATGTCGAGTTGTTTACCGAGCCCGACATTATTACATAAAGAATAGAAAACTAGCTGGATGATGTGAAAGACGACCTGCTAAGGATCGGAGCACGGCGATGGAGACAGAAGGCCGCAGACTGGGAACATTGGAGTAGGTTGTAGGAATAGGCCCTTGTTCTAGAAGGACTGTATCGCTCGTCAGTTAGTAAGTGACTAGGAGCACCTAAAATATTGGGCTAAAGGGGCGGTTTATCGGGGCTTGCCTAAATTCGTACCGGGCGTCATAATAATAAATATATATTTGCATAAAGAGCAAATGATCGTTTGTAAGAATCAGGTAAAATGGTTAGACTCTATAGTCAAGGTGGGCCAACAGATACTAAAGAGGGGGTTCAAGACCTTTAGGAAGACACCCTCTGAAAAGATCTCGGGGAAGAAGGAGCGAGGACACGGAAGAAGGAGACCAGCGAAGGATGCTGGCGCAGGAGAGTCCGAAGGCGGCCAGGCCGAGACCTTGGACCTATTAGACGTAAACTACCCTTGTTTCACAAGATAAGTTGTAATTTATGTTCTGTGTGTATCTTATGGCAATCGTAAATTATATCTGAATCATTAACCTTATTTCAAATTATATTAATAAAGTATATTCATTATAATTCTTTTGGTGCTTACTTATCCCAGATGCACTATATATATCTATGAATAATATACTGATGATTTAATTAATTAGTAAATTATTAAACACACAACAAACCTTTGGAAAAGAATCCAATTAAAAAAAAAATTAAGACCTTTTGAAGAAATAATAATTCAAGTAAGTATCTTAAATGATTACTCTGCGATCCTAAAATCAATTAGAATATTTAAAATATATGTAAGACTATAAAACATAGCACCTATTATGAGAGCTGATCATGTTAGAAGTTTTTGTGTGAATGTGAACAGCGAACATATCATTTTAAGCATTTGCAGCATATTGTTTACTATCATATAACAATTTACAGCTTGCAGGCTCATTTATAGTGTTCAGTATATTACTTTTTAACTGGGAAGAACACTGCAATCCATGAAGGATCATCAAAATAAACCATCAGGGTTTTCCACTATTTAAGGGTACGCACTTTAAAGAAACTATGTGAGCCCCAGGATTGTCTGCAGATCTTCGGGGCCATTTGAGGGTGTTAACAAGTTAAGAAAAAACATGTACACATCTATAAAACTACTACGTATCTATAAAATCTAAAAAAAAAAAAATAATAAATACATCTCTCATTATTTGTTGACCTCCATGAGGATCATTATCTTTCCCATATATATAAGACCTTTCTTTATAAATAATAATACTCAAGCTAAAATGACTTATAAATATTTTTATTTGATATGAGAAGATATGTCCAGAACCGGACTCGAACCCGGGTCACCCAGATCGCTAGTTTGGAATTGCAGTCCCACTTCGAGAACTTCGAGTCCCAGTCCTGGACAGATATTTTCTATTCAAATAAAAATATTTAAAAATTAATAAAATAAATAACTAATAAAATAAAATAAAATAACTTATAAGCAGATTTTTTTTACATCGATTCTCCGGAAAATAACTATAATATATACTATATATTTAATTTAGTTTTTTTCTTAATACAATTTCCTTACCCGAAATATCCCCCTGTTGAAACTAACTAAGAAAGACACAAAAATGTTTCTGTTCAAAACTAGTCTTCACGCAATTCTGCAAACAAAAAAATTATTTCGTTGACTCGGAAGGACATCGAACTATATTAGAAGGGAAGACACAGTATATTGACGTAGACGAGGTGGGGGAGGGGGAGGGGGAGCGATGGCACCTGATGATATATCGCCGGCCCCGCTACTTAAAGGTGTCAGGTCTAGGAATTAATCTCACCCCGTCTTATCGCACAATCTTACGCTTCCGAAGCACGTGCCTCAGCTAGCGTCGTCATAGTTATTGTATAATCCCTTTAGTCGATGAATATCAAGGGATAAATTAGTCTGTAGTGAAATCAAGTCTGTAATACTTCAAAGTGGGGAAGCCGTAGTTTGAGTACTGAAAGACCACCATTCTGTAGCTACAATACTGGCAAAAACATTTGGATAATTGTCATAGAAGCATTCGTATCACTAGACAATATTTCTGCAGCCCCGGTGAATAAGTCGTATTTAGTCCAAAATGAGCTTCTTGCACTTAGAGTAGCCGAATCGTGATATTTTCGAGTTGAACGAGGTGCTAAATCAGACATTGGATAAAAAAGGAGTTCTTGCTAAGATTACAATTAAATTTCCAGTCAAAAAGTATCTGGATGACACGATTCCGCTTTCCTAAGTACAAGAAACTCATTTTGGACAAAATTCGACCTAACCACATATTCACCGACCCAGCAGATTTGGTCTGATATTAAGTATAAAAGCTTAAGAAGATGTATATATATTTTTTTTTAATTCCGTCTGTATCTCCCTCGGTTAGTCGGAGGGCTTCCCTATTAGGGAAACTAACAATCCCTTAAATTTATACCCTAGAGCAAAAAGTGAACTTCGGGAAGGTACCTTAAGATCTGTAACGTCTGTACGTCGTGAGTGGGTCTGTGAGTACTTGTTGACCTGTAATGAGAGTGTGTGAGCATAATCTTAGGGTGATTGTGCAGGGTTCATTGCGATCAGGAAGCAATAGGGACTGCAAACGCCCGTTACCCCTTGTGGCAATTATAGCTATTATAGAGTATATTATGCAAGGTTATTTCGAAAATAGGTTTACCAGGTAGGCTGAAAAGTTCATAGACTAAAATATTAAAACACAGTTTTTTTGGTAAAATTTTATTTTATTAAGCAACATAGTTGCCTTTTAGAGCGACACAACGATTAAAGTGATCTTTCAATACCATTTTTATAGCACCATTTCTCTTTAGCCTAGTGGAGCTAAAAATAATATTTATTTAATTTTAGTAACACCAATTATATGTCAGCCTACGATCTTATATAGACTAATAGACGAACTAATAGACCTAATAGACTATTTAAAGTTATTGAAGACAAAACATAAGTTAGAAACGAAAACAAATTGTTGATTTACTGACTACTACCTCTCTGTAAGGATGGACTGAGAATAATAATAAAACTTGAAAGAAAAAAATCTGGTTTAGTAGAAAGTGAATATGCAAGCTATAGCGAGAAGAATAGAAAAAATCCTTTATAAGCCCTGTTAGAATAATAATGATTAACTATTATAATTAAATAAAAAAAGTGGTTTAGTCCGTCTGGGGTTTTTCTGATAATAATTAAGCCATTTAAGCTCTCATAGGAATGATCCCTACCAAGGAGACCAGAATAGCTTGTTCAGAATCGAGGACATTCTTGATTAATTCCCATCGAAATGCGAAGCCATGTTCAGGAATAAACTGCTCTACCATATTCTGGATAAGGAGAAATTAATTCCTGGCAAATTCCCTTTAATCCACAGCTTTCAAAGATCGAAAATCGTTGTTCAGTTACACGATTTGAGGGCAAAATTAGCCCATGTAATCAGTTTAGGTAGAATTAGTTTTGAAAATATATAATATACATAACATGATAATCTGACTATCAGGTATCCGATTATTATGAGAAGTATGATCCTGATAGCATCCGTCATAATTGTAAGACAATATTAGGACAAAACGAAAGCAGGACTAGACTAACACAGACCATGGCCTTCATTCTGGAAGGCTCACCAAATGGAAAGCGTGGGATTCTGAACTAAACATGTTTCAAAACTTTCATGGCGTCACAAAGCTTAATTAGTGGTTATACAGTCCATTAAACGCTAGTGGTTGTCCATAAAACGATCGGTATGCACTCTCAAATGGACAATAAACTTTTCATTTTATAATTTTAACTTCTTATGGTTTTGAATGAAAAACGTGTCTCCAATAATAACATTATAGCAAATAACAGTATCGAAGGTCCCATCAGTTATGGCCATCATAGGAACGCGTTCCACATATTTTTCATTAATAATTATACATATATATCATTTTAATATATAATATATAGTGAATAATGTATAGTATAATATATTTAATTTGAAATAATATTTCTAATGGCAAAAAAGGATGAGACGACTGGAACATTTAGGGAATCATACAACGCGGAATTGCGAAGCATACACACCGCTAATATTATTCAAAGTATAAGTTTACGGAGATTAAGATGGGCTAGTTATATTGCTGGGCTTAGTAACGAACGAATTCCTAACATGTTAATTAGCGCTGAGCAGACAGGGAAGCGTCTGAGGGGTAGACCGAGGCGTAGGTGGGAGGATTGCGTTAATTGCGGATTAGGGTTTGGGTCCGTGTAAGGAACTGTGTAAGCAATGATAGGTGGTAATAGCATCGAGCCTTTGGGTTCGCTAAGCCTTATTATCATTTCTAAAATATGTATTACTTATTAATAGAAGTAACAAGAACTTTAAAGCAAATGTTTATTTCAATAAAATACAATTCCACGCACACCATGTCTCAGTTCCTTTTTGTAGGAATTTACTTTGGAAAATAAATGTTGACGAACTAAAACACAAAAGACAAAGTTGGACCTCTGAAACTTGGAGGGTCAGGCTGAATGCCTGTGAACGTCGGGATACAATACAGCTCTGAACTGCTACACTTGTACGCCCATTGGCTGACCTCAACTGGTCATTTCTTTAGTACAGAAACTTGCAAAGAGATAACTAATGCTATCCGTGAGCATTTACTATGAAATGCTCTCACTAGAGGTTATTATTTCTTAATTGATATTATGTCCATATAGTATAAGTATATATTATGTATATTCAGACAAAAAACATAATGTAATTCCCATATAAGAAACTATTTGTACGATTGTTCAATTGTCGGATGGGCTAAGCGAATTTACATCAACGATTTAGGCCTTATACATTCATAAAAAAGAAATCTAAATCGAATTTAAATAATACGATCATTATCATGGCGATCATTGACAAACTACTTAATATGCTACGAATTAAATATCGGGGTTTTTGGCATCAATAATAATTAAATTTACATCAGCGTACGAAGTTGATACATAAAGATTAAAGTTAATAATTTTTTAGAGGCCCTGATAGCTCGTTGAAAGCCTGAAGAAATTAAGTTAGTAAAGTTCAGCAAATTAGTATCAGTTTCTTTTCCTTATGTTAAAAAATATAAGTAAAAAATATCGGTTTGTTTTCCTTATGTTTTTTTTTGTGAAGATTCTCATATAAAATTGGTGCTTCCAACAACGTATCAATGCTATTTTTTAAAACTTAATCACACAATTGCCAAACGTGAACTACTTATTTTTATGACAAAATGAAGTATTCTAAAATGATTTGATATTTTTAACATGTTTTAAAAACTTAGCTTCAGATCTAATGAGATTTTATGTTTATAATTTGTCATAAAATAATTAATATTGTATTATTTAATTCAAATTGTTTTCAAGTTGTTTCATTCCATTGTTTATAAAAATTAAAAAAAACTTGTACCACTACAACCTATGAAGGGTCTGTACAGTTACTAGGACAATATTTTAGGAGGGAGCTGATTTGTCCGAGATCACGCTCGATCACCAGGTTTTCCCGCCAATTAAAGGTGACCAATTTATAGGGGCTGGGTGAGCCAGCTCATCACTCCAGGAGTGTCTGAAGATTCCACAGTTTGATTTATGGTTGGCACAGTTAAGAAGAAATGTGATGTAAAGCTGGGTCGTTAACAGATGAATTTAAAAGGTTTATTAACTATTATGATTATTATAAATCATTTAGTTAAAAGATTAAATTTTCCATTTGTGTAATAAACCACGGCTAGGGGTCTTCCCGTAGCAACTCGGCTCTCTAGCACTGAGCTAATCCACTCTATCGATTATTTCTATTGCCAATGTTAATCCTCATTAATTAACTGAGTTATTTAAGTAAGTCACTGGTTGTCTGAATCTTGTACATAGCCTTAAAATTATTATTGTACAAAACTACTATCAAACATGAGGGATTGTACGATTTAATTTTGGATAACATCTGAGAAAAGCATTTTCGTATCAGCTATGATTAGTGAAAATATACTTTTTTTCTCAATCTTTACGTATATTAACGACAACAGAACCATCCAGCGATTGTTGAAACATAATTGATATATTTTATGGTGGTTTGGACAACGATTGTGCGGTAATTGGCTAACTGTATTGAAGGAGGTATCTGATCGGATTTATCAGAACCCGCGGAGCCGACAGACCGCGCACTTCACCACTCCTCAACTCCTCCATTGTGCTCAGTGTCAACATTCAATTACACTCTCCTTTCCCACTCCAATCGTCCTTCTAACTCTTATCAAGGAACATGTCAGATAAAAATGATACAGAATCCAATATTTTTCTTCACGTTCAATCGTATGGTCTTTTCAAGATTCACACGAGAAAAATTAAATTTCTAAACAAGTTAATGTTGAATGGACAAACAAAAAAAAATATATATAAAAGCTGTCCTCTGTGGAGCAGGATTTATTTCAAAACTTATCTTAATTCGTTAGTTATTAATTAAATACGGAAAAAACCCTTTAATTTAAAATACAAAAATCTAACAAAATATAAACTATTATTAATGAAATAACGATATGTAAAAATACTAGTAGGCAAGATGCCCACTGGTAGTACTCCCAGATTAACGTAAACATAATAGGATAAAATAATTGTATTCTCCTTTGCTCCATTGTTAGCCATATTCTATTTTGCCGGGATAATATTAGTTGACTTTAAATATATGGGAAAGAAATTGTTGCGGGTGGAGGCCAGAGAAATATATTTTTAAATAGGGTTGAAATATATATTTGAAAGCGTTTCGACCCAAATCTAGCCCTGAATGTGCCTCAATTGTTTAAGGTATTCATCACTATCTACTTATACATTGATTCTGCCGTTAAATAAATTCACCAGACTAGTAAGATTACGTGTTCAAGATTCCGTAACGTAGAACTGAAAGATTGTTTATCTAATCTACATTTTTTTTGTTTTTACGCTGATCAGGAAAGAGATAAATTAATCTGAATATATTATTGTTTAATAAGCACCATTGAAATACGGAAGCAAACAGACCTTTATTATCAACTAATTAATTAATTAATTAATGCATTAATCGACCAATTAATGTATTAATTGACCGATTATTGTATTATTAATTATATAACTTGTTGAATTTAAATTCTGAGAAAGGAAGTTAGGCAGTTCGTTTAAAGAACCTATAAATTAATTGTTTATTAAGAAATAATTTCAAAGACTACATGCCCAATTGAGAAAAATTTTACAACTGCTTCGTCACATATAGGAAAGTTAATGGGTTTGTTTTAGTATACCCCAAACAGTTACACCATAAAAAGAGTATTTCCAGAAGAATATCAATAAAGTAAGAACTGAATATAACCGTAAAGTCTTATATGGGATTCAAAATAATAATGTTTATGGAAATATCGTTTTCACCTACCAAGGGTTAATGACAAAACTTTAATTCCCTTTAACATTTTATTCATAATTATATTAATTTTATTTGTAAAGAAAACGATAGCCGTTTTCCATTATAATATAGTTTGAAATTGAAGGGTAAAAACTATTTTATTTGGCTAATAATCGTTGGTTTTAATCGAATGAGCGTTCCGCTACCTGCAATTGATTGGCAATGCAATCTAGTCCAAGGGATAGGACATTTCTATTTCCAGGGGATAGGGCCTCCTAAGGAGGGGGGTTTGTGTCCCTTGGAGGACTTAAGGACTGCTCGCCTGTCCATACTGAGTAGGGCGCGATTGTGTTGTTACTGTACCCTATTCAACGCTGGTCGATACCTTATCCTACCAAAATATATGATATTACTGAAGATTAATATAAATCCATAACGTTACATTGTACAATAATTGGATGATTCATTAGACCTAAATATCAATTAATACATAAATACACACATACATTTACACACACACACACACATATATAACATATGTATACCTTTTACTTCCAGTTCTTGTGAATCAATCGTATACCCGTTAGATTTACTTTTGGCGACATTTAGAGACTATAATGCTCACGTAATTCAGCCCTGACGGTGAAATAATAGTATATGGTGATAATAGGATTTTAGTAAATTGTATAAAATAATTCACTAATCTAAATATAAAATTGACACAAGAATGATGTTCATTCATAAATTGATAAAATGATTACTACCATATCACTCAATCAAAGTACTTGTTGAATATTAGGTATATTCAGTAACCAATATTTTCCTTAAGGCTATTTATTGAAACTCTTACACTAAACTACTTTATGAGTATGCTTTTTTGGAATATTCCAAATATGGAATATGAAAAAAACTAAATATCGAAGCTAACATAGGACACGTAACATGAAACTCCCTAGAGGTCCCTTGTTTTGACAACTCCACTGTTGAGGCCTCAAAATTTTTTTAGGATATTATAATGCTTATCGATCTGTTTATACCAGTAGTTTTTACCAACTACGGTTGGGCAGGGAGGTAACTTTTCAGTACTTCCCCCTCTATTGAGGGTACCGACTTTAAAGAGGCTGGGTGAGCCCCAGTGTAGTCTCAAGATCCCACAGGATCTATTTTCGGCTCTTAACAGATGAAACAAATTATTTGCCACAGCCGTATTTGAACCCGGGACCTTCAGGCTATTCTACCACTGAGCTATCTAGCTTCTAGTTATGAAAGCATTAAAGTAAATTATGTTTAAGCTACTATAATGCCTTAAAATTTCTATTTATTAAACAGACTTGGGTTGACGGTATCACAAATCATTTTTCTTAACTAGACAGTTTACTTCGTTAAATAAAAGTTAATAATATATGAAATAATCTTCGGGCAAATAACAAATTTCAATATCTTATCAAAACCACTTATAATTTTAAAAAATCAACATTAATCCTCACTAATAATTTTAAAAAATTGAAATGAGAATCAGAATGTATTTTCTGTGAGTTTTAATTCTCAGTATTTGATGCAAAAATGTTCTCAATAAGCTATGGTTTTTTAAAAGTAAAAAAAAACAACTAAATGGGCTAATTTAAATACAAAATAAATCATTTGTGCTTACACATCAACACAAATACCTGTTAAAGCTAAAACAAAGTATAAATGTTTAGTTACAATATTTTCTCCTAAATCCTTATCCATCCCTCGGAATGTTTATAGACATATAAAATTCATAAACATGAAAATTTGGAATAGGATATCGATAATCATAAAAGAAAATGGTTTAGGATTAGAATCAAGTCTTTCAGGGCTGTAAAAAAAGTTTTTGTGCATAGCAAAAAATGATCATTCTAAGAGATAAACAACATCATAAGCCAAACAACAGAAAAAATATTAAATTTGATGTTAAAGTTCCCTATAAGGACCGTGGGGTGAACTTCAGACCGCTTTAACCGGAGAAGCTGTGCATATGTGTGGCCCTGGGCGGTCTTAACTAGGCCCTGTATATTACAAAAGGTCTGGAGGGCTGAGAGCCTGTGAAGGATTATTTGAGTGAATAGAAACGGTCAGAGATGGGATCCCGTTATTATCTACAAACTTATACTAACAGGATGAATCAGTTCCGATGTTTAGTTTGATATTTGTTGACAACGTTACACTTAGTTATAATTTTTTTTATTTATAGAAATTTAAAACAGTTTTATAACAATATGCGCAAGTATAATGAATGATATATAATGGCATGGACAAAGGCAAGTAGAGAAACTACACCGTGATAATACTCAAAATCAACTGGAAAGGTCGCAAAGCCAGCTTATTTTCGGATTGAAAAGGTACCTAGGTTTGAAACTAGCGGGTTTGAGGATTTAGGTATTAAGGATTTTGGGTTGTAAGGATTGAATACGAGAAGAATTTGAAAGCTTAATGGAGCCCCAAAGTTCTACTCCATAAGTCCAGATGAGTCTTATAATGTTCGTTACTTAAGTCTAGTCTAATTAGGAGTCTAGAACTAGAAGATCCCGAATACCTTTAGAATGTGCAACAAATATTAGGACTCTACTAAATAATGTAATTGAAGAGGGGTTTCGGTATTCTTCTGGATGCAGATATGTACTTTTTCTTTTCTAATATTTGATAGTGGTTGTCCATTTTAAGAATTGAAAAAAAACAACAAAAAAACGAATCTTTTTCCTTTGTAGACTCAAAAAGAACCTTTGAGGTCAAACAGAACAGGAGCCTTAGCTTGATGATATGGGAATGCCCACTGATGTTATTCATAATCAGTAAAAAATATGTGATTATTTTTAAGTGTATATTGATGACGGAAAGCTATATAAATACATATGCACAGACATATATATATATATATATATATATATATATAGACATATATATATATATATATATATATATATATATATATATATATATATATATATATATAAAATTATATTTTTATAAGCACCAGTGAGTATATTAATAAGTCCAATTTCCTCCAAAATGAGTTTCTTGTATTTAGGGAAGCGAAATTGTGAATTTAATTTCGTAGTGAATTAAGTGCTTGGTCAGGCATTGACTTGAAAAGAGTCATTTGATATATTACAACTCAATCTCAAGCCGAAAATTACTAGAATCACATGATTCGGGTTCCTTCAATCAGTTAACTCTCTCTGGAGAAAATTCGACTTAACCACTTATTCACTGGGGCTCCAGATATAAGCCTATACAAACAGCACAAAAATAATCTTATATTCTTAATGTAAGCGTACAGTAGCGCAATATTCCTTTACCTTAGAAGTAAAGTTAATAAAACAGGACAGAAGGAAAAATAAGAAAAAGGCCAAAAAAAACAAAACAAATGTTAGAGAGGAAGATGAATATTAAATGCAAAACAAAAATTGTTCCTTCATTTTGGACTACATTTCTGTGAACAGGAAAATTTAATAATATGGGAACTGATAATTAAATTCTTCTTTTGAATAGAATTCTTCTCTTCATTCTTTATATTAAGAAATCATAAATAACTACGTATTAAATTTTTGTATTAAGGATCTTAAGGGGGTCGCGAGCATTGTACCGAGGAGAGGACTACAGAATTATCTCTGGGGTTTGCCTAATGATGCTTTTGCCAGGACGTGGTCGCTTACAAATGGTTGCCGCCCAGCCCCAACCGCAGAAATGTAGAGATCCATTTTGTTTAGGTAAGGGTCTGGTTTCTTGTGGAGCTTGTAATGAAATGAACGGAGGAGATAGCACTGTCAACTGTAAAGTATTAAGTACTCTTATTAAGGTTTCGCGCTCGGTATGAACTATATTCTTTTAGCACAGATATTGAAACTTCTTGGTTTGTTTCCACATGCTTCTACCATCAGTCGAAAGAATGGATGATGCTTACTATAGCCATTGGTACCATACGGTATATATATATATATATATGTATATATATATAAATAAAATGTATCACTCATTATATTGTTAATTCCTGTTCTGGTGCTGTGATGAAGATTTAATAACTAACCGAGGATTGTATTCTTCTGTGAGCTGATAAGTACAAGAATGAAATTCGTTTAACTGATTATTTCTCAGAGGGCTCACTAGCTTCAATCGCTGTGGTCCGAGACGGGGTATTAAAAATGATAAGCGTGTAACAAACTAAAAAAAACTATACACGTTATTTTGATGAATGTTGGAGTGGAAAAAAATTAGCCATTTTACCTTAAAGTAACATAAAAATAAATTTTATTTACAGTATGACCGGTAAATATTCTATATCGATTGCAGCAGGTCAGTGAAAAACTACTCATTACTAATCATTAGCAGCATTACGGGGTCAATGATATAAATAAAGTGAAGGTTAGTTTCTTTTCAAAACAAAGACAGTCATCTTTAATTTAAATTTTAAAAAACATCTTCTCAGTATTCGTTCTTGATTTATTTAATACTAGCTTTTGCCCGCGACTTCGTCCGCGTTCAATTTCAATAAAAACTTAAGCTGAGTTTAAATAGAGAGTGAATCAACTAACTACCTACTCCAACTTAAATTCAAGTAATACTCCAGATTATCCACATTATTTAAAGCTTTGTGGAATCAGCCAGTCTACTAAATACTAATTCTTATTTCTTTGTTGATCGATTTTTATAAAACGTCATATTAAATATTAAATGGTATAATCCCAGAAATTGCCATGTGTTTATGATTGAAATCCACCTATTTGTTATCCAAAACTATAATCCCTCGAATCATTATGTATAATCGGATGGAATTAAAGGTATCCGTGGCAAAAAAACAGTTTCGCAGCGCAGGGCCCTTAGAAGCATATCATTGATTTTAAATGCAATCTCATTTCTATCCCTTCTTATCATTATTTCATCCCCTATATTAAACTTTTAGGGGTTTATATTAGAAAAAAAGGCACGCTGGCCTTGTAAAATGTATCTACATTCTAAATTTCAGGCCTGTTGCTTATGCCGTTTTGTTCTGTCAATCAGGACAAACTCTTTTATGTCTATTTATATATATATATATATATATATATATATATATATATATATATAATATAGGTAATGTACTTGCAACAGTGAAAATATAAACTTGATTCCCTACTATTAGCAATTCTTATACAAAACACACGTTTTTTAGCGAAAAAAGTAGGTAAATCTAAAATTTTATGTCACTCGCTCTGTAAGTGACGTAAGTCCCACACGAATTTCCATCCCTTATTATTATTATTTCATCCCCTTTTCTAAACTTTTAGGCGTTGATTTTCGAAAAAAAAACGTAACTCTTTATTTCAAATGTATTAATTAAATCTAAAATTGAAAATGACGTAAGAACCGATACAAACTTTCATCCCATATTGAAGGCTTCTGGGGGTTTATTTAGCAAATTCTTGAATACCATTTTCATTATCTTTGAAAGTAATGACTGCTTACTTATTTTCACATCTCTAACTTAACATGTTACGATTTCCCCTATTTTACACTTAGGTGATGATTTTCAAAAAAAGAAACACGTAAGTCATTACTTAAAAGAAGCTAAATCTAAAGTTTCATGGTGCTCGCTTCAAAAATGACGTATTTTTATTACAAAAGTTCTTCACCCTTTTCACCCTCTTAGGGGATGAATTTTCAAAAATCCTGTCTTAGTGCGCGTTGGCCTTATGAAATGTACCTGCTGTCCAAATTTCAAGTCGGTAGCTTATGCCGTTTTGGCTCTGCGACTGTCTTTCAGCTAAGACAAACTCTTTAGTCCGAATCCGATAGAAACGAATCCGAGGCTCCCTGTTGACTGTTTTTAGCAAAGCAGATTTTACATCGTTGAGCAGCTTCCAACGAAAACCCCCAATCTGGAGGACCAGGGTTTTATTTCAGCGTTTTCCTTCCCATAGAAAAACTGGTTTTCGAGTTCTATCCACCTGCTTTTTTACGCAGTTTTCCTGCTCCTAGGCAAAGTCGAGCACTAGGGGCAGCGCCTATTTAGTTGGGGCGCTTCTCGCCATGTCACCAAAGTCGTATCAGGGCCTGCTGGGGTACTTGCTGATCATGGCCACACCACTAACCATGGTCCCCCGCCCTTGGCTCGGCCGCTCATGATCCGGTGTTGGTATTCATCATATACAGCAATCCTGTTGGAGAAAACATAGAACATTGCGCTATCAGCCATTCCTAACCGCCGATTACTATAGCGATAAGTCCCCTATAGGGGGGCATGCCAAAAAAAACCCCATGAAAAAACTCACTACAACCCGTAAAGCGTCTGGGGTTCATATATAGTTTCATTATATGGTAGAAGCTGTACTTTTTCTTATAAAGTAGTAGTGCAGGGAGGTGATTTGTCCTTGATCACCCTTCACCACCAGAGTCATTATTATTGCCTTTTTAAAAACAATTTCTGGAAACAATTAGTGTTGGTTTAAATCAGATAGTGTAATATTCAACTGATATTAATTATTATCTATAGCCTTACAAATTAATGTGTATAAGTGCATCAACTCAAAAGCTTTTTCATTTATTTGATTTAAACATAGATTACATAGTTTATATATGATCAGCAAACAGAATCAACTTTTTGGCATATGCAATAAAGATCGGTACTATCAGGTAGGTTCCATTTCGTGTCAGTTATTCATATAGATTGTGTAAATAAATCTCTTGGAGAAATGATTTCATTACAGCTGATTCCTCAATATTTTTAAAGAATACATGGGATAACGTGAGTATATAGGATAAATCCTCGAGATGAAGCTAAGTAATCCTTCATACTTTACCAGCTGGGGCCTGTACAAACAGTCGAGATTGTGTGTAGACCGACTAACTAACCTGGGGTCCTCATGCATACATACATTTTCGAGATGATTAATACAATTTCAAGATAGAGATTTTAAAATTAATTTAATTAAATCACTAGCAGACTAATTGTTTATTTCATTGAAACTGTATATTTATATAACTCATTATTTCGTTTATTAATAAACGTCACTTTATGCTAGTATAACTGAGTGAGGGCACACAATTGCCTTTCTTGGTTATAAAAGGGAACTTTAACGATTTCTCGACATCGCACTGGCTACCACTATTTTAAGTGTCCTCGGAAGGACAGCATAATCAAGATTTTTTTATTCACTTTAAATAGCAAGGACACCTGGCAGGCTGAAAACCAGCGATAATGGCTCATATTGGAATAATTCCGAATAAAATGAACTTGATGGAATGGTATGTAAATTAATCCTATTCAAAATTTATAGATAACATGCTTTGAATTTATTTCAACCTTCTTTTTTTTATTTCCATTACCTTTTAAGAATTTTAGTGTAGTTGGTTGACCCAGAAGTAGCTAACAGAATATCCAAAGCCAACTAGGTTTACTACCCTAACAGTGTAGCTGGGCATAGGGAGGTTGGAAAGGAAACCAAAATGCACATCTAAAAATTAGTTTACCTCCCAATCCTCACTTATGGAAGTGAAAGCTGAGTTATGCTGAACAAACAAGCTAGCCGAGTGACAGCGGCGGAGATGAAATTCCTGCGGAGAGTCGTTGGAAAGACCAGGAGGGGCCGCATGAGGAATGAATAATCAGAGAGGAGCTGAAAGTGATTGAGCTGAAAGATTCCATAAAAAAAAACGACAGCTAAAGTGGTTTGGCCACGTCTGTCGGATGGAAAAGAGAGAGAGCCAAGGAAGGCCATGGAAGCTAGACCCACTGGGAAGTGGCCAAGAGGCCGCGCCAGAGTTTCCTATCAGGAATATATCCAGCGCATTGGAGGGGAGAGAGGCAAGACCCTCCAGGAAATGAGGCGGCTGTATAGGGACCGCGAGGCATGGCTGCATTGGGTGGAGGCTCCTCGACGCTAGCAATGTCATAAGAGGAAGTCAAAGAAGAAGAAGAAGTGTAGCTGGCATTATTTTATCAGCGAGTATATAGAAATAACTAGTCTAAATAATTGAATTCAGGCGTAGACTATTTCGAATAACCGAAATTATTAAAGTGTATTAATCTCCACAGGAGTGGATCGGCTCTACCACAGAGCGCTGCGTTTTGGTGCCGAAGGTCCTGGGTTCAAATCCGTCTGTGCCTGCTAATTTATTTAATCTGTCGACATCTGGGGATGGGTCCTGCGGGATCCGGGATACTCCTGTGGCTCACCCATCCTCTACATAGAGAGTACCCATATCTGGGGGAAAACCTGATGTTGAGAGTGATCTTGGACAAATCACCTCCCTGTATAACCGTTGTACTTTCCACGTATTGAATCCAAAACCCTCCATGGATTGTAGTGGTTGAGGTTTATTAATCTGCAAAGCATTGTTATTATATCCGCTTTCTTTTTGTCTAACATTCACGTATCCCTACTTTTTACTTTATAACATTATTTTAAATTTTATGTGAAACATAATGTTAGAAAACTCCTCACAAATACTAATGTGAGAAGAATCCTCAGAGTTAACACATTTTTTATTTTACATGCATGCGAGAAAAAACAGAACGGAAGAAGTGCTTCTCCGAAAAAATTCAACCTAAAATGTAATTACACTTTGTGGGCTTTTCCAACGGATAATATCACATAATTTTAATTTAGTAAAAATAATTAAATTTTTTAAAGTGAAATAGGATAATATATAGGATTCAATTCAGTTAATTATACATCTTAATATTATGATTCAATTGCTATCAATAAAATCAATATTACAACAACCATGTAAAGGCCCACCAGGCCGATCTGGTAAAAAAATAAATAAATTAATATTATGATTTTTGGTTTTATAATACAAAAAATGAAAAAAAAGGTAATTAAATTTTTATAATTTATTTCATTTTATTTGTTACTAATTTTTAAATATTTTTATTTGAAAAGGAAAGATATGCCCAGGACCGGGACTCGAACCCGGGTCTTCCAGATCACTAATCTGGGGCTCTACCATTTGAGCTTCCCACGAGTCCCAGACTAGCGATCTAGAAGACCCGGGTTCGAGTCCCTGTCCTGGCCATACCTTTTCTTTTCAAATAAAAATATTCAATAATTAAATTTTTATTAGAAATTTCTCAACGTAACTTTATGAAATATATCGTTTAAATAGCATTTTAGACCAATATATATTATTTCAACTTTAATTAATTATTTGCAAAATGAAATCATAATATATATGATATTTAAAAATATATTCAAAAAACTTTATGAACTTTCTATTAAAATTTATCGAATTTTACTTTTACAAAAGATATAAAAAAATTTATTTTCTCTAAATTCATTTTACACAGTATATTCCTTCTCAATGTGAAGTCAACGTTTCAATATCTATGGTATTAATGAATTTAATGAAATCCGACCGAAATGTTTTATTTAGTTCTGGCCAATTTTTTCCTCTTATATTATTGTTCAAATAAATAATTTTACCCTAAAAACCTTCCATACATTACTCAATCATAAATTACGTGTTTAAATATCCGTTCTTTTTTGTCATTTGATGAAGTATTATCATCGATTAAATAAATATGTGAAAATATGATTTGGTATGTCCGTATTTAGAAAAACCTGTGTTAGTTAGTAATTTGTGGATTTTATTAATTTATAGTTGTTAGTTGTGAGTTAGGGAGTAAACCTGTGTAGAGTAGGAGATTTATTTGAATTAGCCCACCGTCTATTTCAGCTCAAAATATATTTTACCCTGTATTGTTATTAAGAAAATTAAGAAAAGATGTAGTAAAAATTGCGAATTTATTTAATTGTTATGGCATTACAATAAAAACAGAAATATTTATTAGGAACAAAGTAGATGAATTGGTTTTCAGATATCGCTCCTTCAAAAGAACAACGTTGTAACTCAAAATACCTAATTTACTAAGGTATTTGAAAATTCCATGTCTTGTCAAAACTAAACCAGAAAAAAAATAAAATTAAAAATTGAGCATTGTAATGATGGTATTGAAATTCTTTTGTTAACTTAATTTTTTTCTTTTACTTAGGCCATTATTCTCATTAAACTTGTTCAAACAGGATACATCTCAAAATATGATTTTGATCAAATATTTATTTGTATTTGACTTGATTTGCTGGACCTGAATGACTTGAAGAATTGCTGATTTTTGAGTTATGTCGTTCTTTTGAAGGTGCGATATAAAGGGTCAACTGTTATTGTTCAAGAACAATACATTTTAGTGCATAAAAAGAAGAGAAATTCATATAAAATCCGAGACAATATACATTTAAGGGCAGTTATTAAATATAAGAAAACGGCAAATAAAAAAAGCTGGCCGGGATAGTGAATAATACAAATATGATACAACTCAAAATACGTCTTTATTAAAAACAAAAAAGACATGATGGAAATTGAATATCAAATGTGTCGTTCCTGAATTCAAAAGTTTTAACCAATACAATTAATGCTAAGGATTAACTCAAAAATGTCAATATTTTAAAGGAGCGATATGTAATTTGGGTTAAGGTATGGTAAAACAAATTGAGGTTATGCGGTAATCTACATGTAATTATTTTGTTATTTTTAAAATGGAACATTTTTTATATTAAATCATAATATTGCCTAATCAAAAAAGTTATTTTGACATAAAATTATCTTAGTCGATTACGATTAGATAGCAATGATATAGGAGATGCTGATACTAAGACGGCCGTTAAGCGAAGAAGCGCGTTAAGCTGGCGTTGTATTGGTCGGGATCCATTATTCAGTTCAATTAGATCGGGAACGGCAATCAGCTTAGTTAGATTACGCGATTAATCAAGGAAAAGGGAAGATGGGTCTTCCTCGAGAAAACAGGTCTTAGCAGTCCTTCCGGCATTCGGCCCTTCATGAAGGGACGGTATTGAAGTACATTAGGTATTGCAATTAGGTTACGACCTTGGCTACATTAGATCTATACAACCACAAGAGGAAAAGGTTACTTAGAAACAAAATGGAATTATATTAAGCGTATGTTATTTTTATATAAGGTATTGCAAATATTTTACATGATTGGATTGTTGGTTAGTTGTTTTAAATGCGTGGTGTAAAACCTACTGGTCAACGCCTATATTTATTTTGGTATAATTATATTTACATATTACACTATTGCATATTACATACGAGGCCTGAGACAGAACACACAATTTACCTAAATTCAAAACCGTGTAACCAAAGAAGTACAATTGACTAGGGACATAAATTTTAAGGTTATTGGTTCCAACTTTTATTTGTGTATAAAATGTTATTTACTACCGTTAAGCTTAATTCACTATGTATATAAATTATTCACTAATTGTTTTTATTAATTTAAATTATTGTATTAAACTTATGCTTAAAATACAGTAGAACCTCGATTATCCGTCAGGGAATGGGACCAAGAGACATATGTTATATATATATGTAAGTTTGCTACATTTAATAACATCACTGTTGGAACCTTCAAAGGGTTGGACTTTTATAACACTTGTGTCCTAAAGTTGACTTAGTAAAATTCATTTTGTTGTGTTCAATTACTAGTTGAAAGGACGTGTAATTTAATTCCTTAATAAAGAATAACGAATAAACTCACGTTCAAACAATCTTACAAATTAAATAACAAGATTTCAACTAGTAAGAAATGGGTTTACTTCATGTTCAAGTAGTTAAGAAATCTGAGAAAGAATTCGTGATTCAATGCAAATCTAATGATAAGAATACTTGGTATTTAATGCCAGAAGAATTTAAAGATGTAATTACCCACATTTCTCTATTAAATAAGAAAACAATAAAAAATGCAATGTCTGCTATTAGGAACCAAAAAGGTTATAGAACAGTTGCTGCAAAAATCGATGAAAATATAAAAAAAAGAATATTTCGATGAAGTTGGTAATGTTTGTTTTCAAGAGCTGCCATTAGAAGAATTGTTACCCAATATCGAATTCCCGAGTTGCTGAAGCTAAAAAAATAGAGTTAGAAAGACAGATAAGACAATTAAAAGACCAATTTAAATTTAAAACAAGAGAAAGTAAAACTAAATCAAATCGAGAAAAAAAAAATTTGTTTTAGAAAAATTTGAAAAAAAATCAATCAGATCCTACAGAATGGTTAACTAAATTTGAAGAAGAGTGTAGCCGCTTCCAGGTAAATTCCGATAATGGTAAGATTCAAGCTATGCGGTTTTTTGTGATGAGCCCCACAAAAGATAGGTTTGGAATAAATCTGAAGAATAGGGGTAAATGGTCAATGGAATACTTAGAAGGAGTCATTCTCGAACGTTTTTGTAGATAAAGGCTGGTACATTGTTAGGAAAGCTTTCAACTACAAATATTTGGGTGGGTCTTTAATCGAATACATTCTTATCAAAGAAAGGTTATGCTTAGAAGTAGAACCTAAGGGTACTGAATTATCTTGTATCAACCTCATAGTTTTTGGATTCCCGAAAGAAGCTCAAGAAGAACTTGATAGAGAAAATATTACCAAACTTGAAGACTTATATGAGGAACTCCGAAAACTAGAGGACTCGTTTTCATAGAAAGAAGAAGGAAAATCCCTCAAGTAATAGATGGAAAGTAAGTCCTGGGCCGAAAACTTTTAAGAGAGATGAATTTCACTCAAAGTACGAAGTTCAAAGGAAAGCATGTTCAATTTGTGCAGCTATTGGTTTTCCAAATCGATACCATCTCGTAGCAGAGTGCCGCAATCAAAATAAAGTCACAGAAAAATTAAAATCAAACATGACTCAAGGATCTTCTGGAATTGAAGATATAGAGATATTACAATCAGACCTGGATAACAAACATTTAAACTGAAGAACCGGGCAAAATTAGATCCGTTGATAAAGCTTAATGTAATCGTAAGTGACAAGATTAAAACTAAGGCTATTTAGTGGTTCCAACGTTACATTCCGATATAAACTATACCGATACGATATATAAATCCGATGCAATAGTGATCGAGAGCATAATTATAATCGATGTAAATTAGACCAGATGGTTAAAAGACAAATAGATGATAATCAAGTTTTAATTGATATAGATGAAAGTTTAAAAAATAGAACAATTCGATGTCGATTTATATCATATTGAAAATGATGAGCGAAAACAGCAGATTGGAAAGCTAATTAAAAAGTATATACACATATTTGGAAAGGATAAATTTGATATAGGGAAAGTGAAATCAAAAGAAGCAGAGATAAAATTATTATCTAATGAATATGTTACTTGTCTACCGTATAAATGCCCAATTCCAGACGATGAAGAAATACGAAATCAGATTAAGAAACTATTGCAACCAAAGATTATTGAAGATTATTGTGTATCGATTTTCGCAAATTAAATACAATAAATTGGTAGTTCCAGAAGTTTTTCCATTTCTTACAATACAAGACGTAATCGACAAAGTTATAAATTTTGAATACTTAACGGTTTTAGACAACAATTCAGCATTTTGGTGTATTACACTAAAAGAAGAAGACAGAGAAAAAACTTCGTTTATAACGAAATATGGAAAGTTCATGTTCAAAGTCCTTCGATTTGGTCTGAAAAATGCTCCAGCAACGTTCCAAAGAATCTCATCAAACATTATTCGAAGAAATGGTTTGGACGAATTCTGCATCAATTATATTGATGATATGTGTGGAAGAAAATGGTCCCATGGTAAATATAATGGTTAAAATGTATGAGTGTATAGTATTAATAACCAAGTGACAGGAAGGTAGTAAAATACATACTAAAGAATAAAACAGACAGTGTTAAAAATTAAAAAAATAAGGTAATAAAGATAAAAATTAAAATAAGTAAATATTAAAGTTAAAATACATAAGTATCAGGTATATGAGTTGTGGACAATAAAGATGAAGGAGGGGAAAGAACATGAGATATATATCAATAAAGAGCAAGGATGATCATGTGGAGCATTAATAACCATAACATTAAAAAATATATAAAAACTACAGTAAGTAATAAAGTATAATAAAAAATACAGTAAGAAATAAATAACAAAATTCAGAGGTAATGAAAATTAACAATACAGTAAGTAATGAAAATAAAAATTACAGTATGTAATAAATAAATAAATTGAGTGGCGGATAATAGAGTTTTACTGTATTAATTTTATTTATTTTTATATTTGTTAAATTTAACAATTATTTTTAATTTATGATTACAAATTTAATCCTGATATTACTCTAACATATAAATTTAGTTCACTTGTTAATTTTTAGTTTTTTATATTCTTGCATTTTAACGTATTTCTATAAATTAGTATGTAAATATAAGTAATATATATATATATATATATATATATATATATATATATATATATATATATATATATATATATATATAATGACATGAACACTCAGTGTCAAAATGTTAGACACGCTCATTGAAATTAAAAAAAACGTTTTATGTTTTCTTTATTTTTGATTGATATTATTTTTTAAGCAGTTTAAGTAGAAATCATGATATTGAAATGGGGACAATCTTCTAAGCTCTTGAGGATTATTTAAATCCAATATCAGTAAATATTGACATTTCATATTCGTCAAAATGACAGACACACATGGTGTAGTTTAATATTATCTTAATCCTCTAGAGTAGAAATACCATTTCTACCTCAGTGCCGTTTTGAATTTGTTTCAAAATAAGCCTGAAAAGAACGTGAGTTAGGGGAAAAAATAAGTGTTTCTCCGAAGAAGAGCGCCGTTTGATTTCATTACTCCACAAGGACGGTATGAGTTGTAGGGAAATAGCCCGCCGAATCAAGCGCAGTTTTTCATCGGTCGCTAAGTTTATTCAGCACGGGGAAACAAACGGAACCCACCGTTCAACTGGGAGGCCCCCTGCTTTGACATTACGAGAGAAACGGAATATTCTTCGATTCGCACCCAACTCTTATAAAATAGCAAGAGCAATTGCTGAGGAAGCTGGAGCTCAAACAAACCTAAGGAATGTCCAAAGATTATTAAAAAAGTCAAAAACAATAGTTAGAAAAGAATTGAAAAGAAAGCCAGTTTTAAGTACCCGTCACAAATTTGCGAGGATGGTCTTTGCTGGTAATGTGATGTCATGGAATGAGGAGTGGAAGAAACTCATCTTTAGTGATGAAAAAAAATTCAATCTGAATGGGCCAGATGAATTTTCGTATTATATTCATGAGAAAAGAAGAAAATTTTTTATCAAGGCGTCAAATGGAAGAGGATAAGTTATGGTTTGGGCATCAATTGGTTACAAAAAAAAAAAAAAAGGAAATTTGGTATTTGTTTCATCAAGAGTAAACTCAGCTGAATATAAAAATTTGTTAGAGGAACAAAAGTTGACTTTTAATGACATGTCTGAAGGCACACCAGTTTTCCAGCAAGTTAACGCCCCAATACATTCAGTAAAAATTATTAAAGACTGGTTTACTCGAACAAAATTTCCAAATTAGACTGGCTTGCTGTGTCTCCAGACCTGAACATAATCGAAAATGTTTGGGGAACTCTTTCAAGAAGGGTGTACTCTGAGTCAAGGCAGTTCGAAACAATCGAGGATTTGAAATTTGCAATTCTGGCTTCATGGGAACAATTACCTCATGAAACAATCAAACAATTGTACGATTTATTACCAAACAGAATTTTTGAATTATTAAATGGTGGTGGAAAGGCCACGAAGTATTAAAATGAGTTTTATTTATTTTTACCAGGGATAGTGTCTAACATTTTGACGGGTCTTGACTTTAATTGGAAAAATAAAAAAAACGTACATATTTTAGGTTTGAGAACCAAAATACAAGCAGGCTGCTGATTAACTTCAGGTGAGTGCTAGATTATTTTAATACTGTTTTACGGGTAATATGAAAAGATAGGAGGGTAGTGATAACAATTTTTGAAGTGTGTCTAACATTTTGACACAGAGTGTAATATTTAATTTAAGCTTGTCCTAATATTAATAAACCATGGGGTCACCAAGGGGGGAAAATATAAAAAAATATGCATATTTATAAAAAGAAGAAAAATAAAATAAGGAGATTATTATATATTTTTGTTAATCCTTCGATGACTTTATCAACGTATTTTTTTCTCATTATCCAAATCTATTGATACATACATACTATTTTATGTATTGTTCTATTGTAAAAGGCACTACCCTCAAAGTTATGGGATATTGTTAATGGTCCATATGAACTATTGTTAATAGGTAAGCTAATATATTAACTATATATTATTTTAAAATTAGTTAGACGTGTATATATTTCTTAATAAACTACAAAAAAAAGACTTTCCTATTCCCTCAAACCGTGTCATTAATTGTTCTATTATATGGCTCTAATAAAGGTTTTGTTAAATTAATATAATAACTTAGTGTAACTTTTTAGCAGCTGAGAAGTATTCTGCCGAGAATCGAGACAAGGGAAAAGTAAAAATTATTGGAAGTGTAGAGTTACATTCACAAAGTTATCAACACAAGATAATTTTATTTATTAAAAAAAAAACCCACAGACGATGATAATTTAGGAGCGCAGTTGAATGACCAAACAAGAACTATTTATAACACTTCTTGTAGTCAGTCCCAGATCGATACCACTCAGAGATAATGGTTATTTAGAACCCATTAATATTTTCACCGTGTATTTTTTATAATAAAATTTGTTTCACTTGTTATTAAAAAAATAATAATAAAAGATATAAAATAAAATAAAATAACAAATGTAAATTTGCTACTATTGGGTGAAGACGCGGAAACTGTCGGTTAGTCAGAAAATGATGAAACTATGATGATATTGTTGTAGGAGAGCATAAGTTCGAACAAGTGGAGGAGTTACATACTTAGGATCAATAGTAACTGGAAAAACGGAATTCAAGAGGAAATAACAGCGCGATTAAATTTGGGAAATTCTTGTTACTATCGATCTCGAAATAACTAAGCTCGCGCCATTTATAAAACAATTATCCTTCCAAATCTTCTTTACGGATGTGAAACTTGGCCGCTTACGCTAAAGGATGAACAACGTCTTCAGTTATTTTAAAATAAGGTTTTACGTAGAATATTCGGTCCATAAAAGGATGGGACCACTGGAGAATGTAGAAGATTGCATAACGCCGAATTGCAAAGCATGCATCCAGTAAATACTATTCAGGTGTCAATGTCGCGAAGATTAAGATGGGCCTGTAACGTACGAATTCTTAAGATTTTAATCAGCGCTGTGCCAACTGGGAAGCGTCTGAGGGGTAGACTGAGACGTAGTTGGGAGGATTGCGTTAACGGGGATCAGGGTTTGGGTTCTCCGTTGGGTTTGTAAGGAGAGATTGGTGGTATCGGCATCGAGCCTTCGGGTTCGCTAAGCCTTATTGTTATTATTAAATGGAAATTAACATAATTCTATGAATACTATAAACACAAAATGTAATATATATTTTGAAATAATATCAATAAAGTTTGAAAATAATGACAATATTAAGTGTTTTTTGTATATCAGACTTGCTGGGAATTACGATAAATTAGTTTTAAGTAGCGTATAATGATAAATACTACCAATAACATTAATTGATATAAAAGTCCATCAGATATCACCGAACAAAAACAAAAAAAGAAAAATTATCCTTTTTAAGATTATAAATGTAATGAATATATTAAATGTGAACATTTATTTACATCAGAAATACTAATGATTTCGATTTCGGAGATTTCGTTTCGATAAAAAATTTAAAGTATATACAAAATTGGAGTAGGAAACATTGCTTGTAAAAGTAAAGGAACATATGGTTACCTTTTATCTGTAGCATAATGTTGTGATATACAGTTCTCATATTACGGTAATAGGGTACAGCCTGTAACCTACTATAATTGAATTATTATTGACCTTTAACTTTTCGTTTAACGTTTATTCTTATTTCTATCTGGGAGGGAAATGGGAGAGACTGTGGCGTTATCCATTCCATAAGGTGCTACTCATAACTCATTCTTCTTCAGACTTAAGAAGAATTATCGCTATAGTTTGACGAAGCGGTCAATAACTTGTGTAGCCCCATGCAAGATGTATCTCTCTTTAATTTACGGATATCAGGATGTTACCTCCACCCTAGTATATTGAAAATCAACAAAATACCGTAACAAGAATATTTCATACATTAATCGGTTTAGCTAATATATCCAAATATCGTTGTTCTCAAAAGAATATAGAATTAAACTTCAGATTATTAACGACATTATAATCTACTAACACATTGGAATATGAATCAAAGAAAAGAAGAAAAGCTAGTAATAAATACGGATTATTTGTAAAGAATGAAAAAAAAACTAATAATCTATACAATGGACAATTTGGAATTATTGCTTTTTATTGAGAAAAAAAAAGATCCTTCTTTGCTTATATAAATTAATTTGACGGATAGGTATTAACAAAGGACTCAAGCATGGCAGTCATCGGTGGATGGTACCCGGCTCTTGTACAAAGAGAAGAAACAGGACACCAGAAGATGAAAGAGGGGAAAGGATTCGTTCAACGAGAAAAGGGGAAAGAAATGAAAGAAAATAAGAAACAAAGAAACCTACTACTTGAGTGTTACAAGTCATCTCAGTTATATCGTTTTTGTTTTCAAAGGAATGAGAAAAAAAAATCCTTTAACGGTTGAACGGTAATTAAAAGGAAATATTTTTTTTAATTCAGTTTAGATAGAATATATATATATATATATATATATATATATATATATGTAAAAATACATATATATATATATATATATATATATATATATATATATATATATATATATATATATATATATATATATATATATATAAATATATATATATATATATAAAAAAAATACATACATATAATGATATATTAGTAGAATAGAGTCGGGGAATCAAATATTTTGGCCAGATACTGAACATGTGGAGTTTATTAAATCGTTTTTTCTTTCTTTATATTTATATCCTCACCTGTCAAATAAAAACAGTGACAATCAGCAGATGGTCTGACACTAAAATCATGATACAATGACTTGAAAGGCATGAAGAAGAACATTTCCCAGCGGTACCTCTCCCTTTGCTTGATTCAATTTCCTATGATAACAAATCCCTCATCGACATTCTTTTTAGTCTCCTCCTAGTGTTCTCAGGCTTGAGAGTCGTGGCCATTTGTTCAATCAATGGGTTTGGGTGTCCGTGTAGTTTTTCTTGAAATCGTTTGTAGTATGTTCGTATGTGTTCGTCAACCGTTGGTATTTTTAAGTCAGTATGTAGCGTTTTGTTATTGATATAGCAGGGTGCTTTTGTGACAAGTCTGACCACTTTTTATTGGAAGATTTGTAGCCGTTTTCTGTGAGTCTGTTTAGTGATGCCATAAATTTGTAATGCATATATCCAAACTGGTTTTAGTAAGTAAGTGTACGTGTTTAATTTTTGTCTTGTTTCTAATTTGGAGTTTTTCCTGAATAGAGAATACATTAAGTTCAGTTTAAGATTCGTTAGTTTAAGATATGAGGACCCCATGTCAATCTCCTATCGAATGTTAGTCCAAGGTATTGTACTTTATCTGTCTGCGGGGTGGGTGAGTTGTTAAGGTAAATGGGTGGGCATGTTTCACGTCTAAGAGTAAAAGTGATGTGCTGTGACTTTTCGTGGTTCAGGCTAATTTTCAATAAATGTCACCACTCATTCAACTTTTGTAAGTTATGTTGTAAGTTTAGTGAGACATGTGTCGCGTCTTGATGTTTGGTGATTATGGCAGTGTCGTCAGCGTAGGTTGCTATCAGTATGTCAGGACTTTGTGGAATATCATGTGTATATGTTATGTACAATAGCGGTGCAAGTCCCTGAGGCACACCGGCTAAGATCGGTCGTATTGAAGTTAACTCAGAGGCCTGCCGAAGTGAGAAAAATCTGCCTGCAAGAAATGATTGAAGAATTAAATAATAAGTATGTGATAGTACAGACTTAAGCTTAAAGAGAAGCCCCTTTGCCAGACCTTGTCGAACGCTTGAGTGACATCCAGAAACACTCCAGTTGCATATAACTTTTGCTCTAGTGCTGTCGGTATGTAGTCAGTTACTCTGTGTATGTAAGTTGTCGAGTGCGATTTTCGAAAACCGAATTGATGGTGGGGAATTATATTTTTGTCAGTCAGTAGCTTTAATAATCGGGGATAAAGTAATTTTTCGAAAATTTTAGAACACATAGGGAGTAAACTTATAGGTCTGTTCGAGGAAGGGTTACTAATTTCTCTATCTTGTTTTTTAATCATCTAAACAATAGAATATTTCCATTGTATAGGGAATTTCGTAGTTCTAAGTATAGAGTTGTAGATTGTCGTTAGGAACACTAGAGCTTTCCTAGGCATTTGCTGGAGCACCTCAGCATTTATTAAGTCATAGCCCGGGGCTTTTCTTTTTGGTAAGTGTTTAATTAGTTCTGCTACTTCTGTGGGAGTGAATGAAGGCGGTGGTAATGTTAGTTGTATTGGAAAATCAAGTGTGTTATTTACAGTTATTTCGTGTTCTGTGTTTGTGAAGTCAGTATGAGGTGTAAAAACGGAAGAAAGATGGTCGGCAAAAAGCTCAGATTTTTCCTCGTCCGACACAGCCCAAGATCCGTCTTCTTTTCTAAGAGGCGCCGACATCTCTCGGTGTTTTATGAGTCGTTTGGTATGCTTCCATAAACTTCCATCGTCTGTCGAAAGGGATTTAATGTAATTTTCGTAGTTGTACCTGTTAAATATTCTAATTTGGCGCTTCAGTTCATTATTTAGTTTGTTAAATGTCCGTCTATCTGAAAGTTGCCTGTGGGCTTGCCATATTTTACGAGCTCTACTCTTGGCTCTGATCAGATCTCTAATATACTGTGAGTAGCTTGGTAAGTTATCTGTTTTCCTGCACCTGGGTTTTGATGCTGACCACGCTGCTTCTTGTATACTTCTAGTGAACATCTCAACTGCCTTCTCTAGTTCTGTCTCATTTTTATTGAAACAGGGATTGAGAGTTCAGAGTTAAGGTAACTTCTATATAGATCCCAATCGATTATTCCCTGTGTAAGCGCAGGTCTTTTTTGTGCCTCTGAAGGCTCTTCGCACAGGATCATTTGCACTAGAGAATGATCAGAGCAAAGGTCAGAGCTCGTATTTACAGTTTTGTGTATTGTTCTTAATCCTTTTGTAATAAAAAGTCCAGTAAGTCCGGGGTTTTACGTCTAGAAGTAGGCCAGTAAGTAGGAGCATTTGGAGTTGTTGTGTATAGTGAAAGTTTATGAAGAGCATACCACAAGTTCCTACCTCTCGGGGTGCACTATCTTGAACCCCAGGATTGGTGTTTCGCGTTGAAATCACCTCCTGCGATAAAACATCGACCTAACCGTTTAAAAAACTCAGAAAACATCGAGGATGTAAACTTGTACCTAGGGGGGCAATACACAGCAGCGAATGTGATGTTTTTCTGTTTTGTATTTAATTTTATACCCGTCGCTTGTATATGTGGTGTGATAGGTAAGTGAATGGGGCTGTGCTTTAATGTCGATTTTATGCCACCGTGTGCCGTTTTGTCTGGGTGGTCAGTCCTGTAAATAGTATAGTCTGGAATGTAGATTTTTGATCGAGATGTGAGATGTGTTTCAGTGATAAGTGCTATATCTGTCCTTTTTTCATGTAAATATAAGTCAAGTTCAGTCTAGTGTTGCATCAGTCCGTTAGCGTTCCATAGGAGAATTAACACGGAACCAGCTGTTGAAAAATTAGGCATGGCTGTGGCTCCATGCTTGAGTTAGCTGTTGAAGGAGAATAAAAAGAGGGTGGATAAGATTATTAAGACCATTTAAAATTTGAAAATTTGAAAAAGTTGAAGAGGGGTATTATCTAAAGGTGGTACAGGCTGAGTACTGTCGTTCATCATACCTGCTGGAACATGATATTTTTGTGATGCTGGTTTCATTCTAGGTATCTGCTGAGATTCCCCGTTGTTCTCTGGTTGTCCAGGAAGATGATGCTGTGAAGGTTTTTTGAGGGTTGGAAACTGATGTAGATCCGGCGGTGACTGAATCGGTTGAGCTGGTGTCGGCCGCTGGAAGTTATTTCTCGAGCCACGATGAATCCCGAGGTTCTTAAGCGTTTGACAACCTTTGTACTTGGCAGTGTGTTGTCCGCCACAATTGGCACAGGTAGCAGGCGTTCCTCTCGTTTTTGAACAAGAGCTGCTGTCATGATTTTCGCCACACTTTACACACCTTGGTGGGTGGTTACAGTAACTCTTAGTGTGACCGTATTGTTGGCATCGTAGACATTGAGGGATCTCTTTTTTTCCCGCGGTTATTCGATTACCACTTTAGTATAATATATAGAATTTATTTTGTAAATATCCTCTTCAAATGTTTCTTTGGTTATGTCCACGAAGAACATAGGAAGAGGCTTCTTAAATCGTGAAATTACGTTTTGTTATGTTCGTGACTTCATAACCTCTCTCTTTCATTTCCTCGTTAATTATAGTTATTGGTGTTGTGTGATGAAGGTTCTTTATCACAATTCTTGGGCATTTGTCCTGTGGGAGCTGATACGTATGAAAGTCCGCCCCTTCTTTTCTTAAGCTTGCATTTAGCATTCTATATGTTTCGGGTGTGTCCGGGTAAACAATCACACCTTTCATTGTGGATTTTATTGTAAAATTTTGATGGCCGGCTTTTTCTTTGAGAAATGAAATAAGTGCCGAATAATTTTCCACACCATTGATGTTAAGTGGAGGCGGTTTTTGATTTATATTTGGTCTACTTGTAATTTCTGATTGCTCCTCAGATATTGAGGTTAGGGCTTGAAAACTATTTTGTATTTGAATCGGTGCGAGACGTTTCTGCCTTGTGAGGTCCTGATCAATTGGTAATGGTCTCTTACGTCCAGTTACTAGTTTCCAGGAACCAGTAGCATTATTATTTATACAATTAGTTGTATTTTCTGAGTCCATAGCACTTACCTCCTGGCAAGATGTAAACGACTCGCCCATGGTTGGCGGTTATACCCGCACTACTTGAGTCCTAAAATCAGTCTCTCCGATCAGATTAAAGCACTTTTTATTAAATCTAAGTATATTTACGAGGTTAGGCATTCTTTACACTTAAAGAAAATACAGAAATTATCATTTCTTACAAAGAAAGAGAAAAAAACATGAACAAATGAGAATATTTTAAATTACAACAAATTAACAGTAGGCGACAGGGCCATATGGCGAGGAATGTATAGTCTTTATTTCGTCCGGTGAATGAAAATTGTAGTCTTTGAGGTTGACGATGGCCGATGAATAGCTCCCTCTTACTAATTGAATAAAAAGCGAACTTACACTTGAAGCGAAGGATTCGATTCCTGAGCTCTGATTGCCTCTGGTTAGCAGGCGATCTGGTGGTATCAACAAGGGTATACTTCTTGTGTCTTCTGGTGCTAGGCGATCTAGGGCTAAGGGCGAACATCAACTATGTCCTCCATGCGGTGAACGGCGAGGTTAGCTTTAGTCGAGCAGAGCAGAGATCTGTAGATAGCTTCCAGTCTGAATCGGAAGTCAAGTGAAGTGCGAGATGACGGAGTGGGGGAAACAAATTCCCTTTTATTTGTCGCCAAGGTAACAATTGTGATAGAGACCCGCGGAGATTTAAATTTTATTTTATGAGATTGATTTGCGACTGAAGACATACGTTAAAATAAGTGTTTTACTGCAAATAGCTTATTTTAGTGCCTTTTTATAATCAACGTGTTTGGATTACCCATATTTTGCCTAAGCATAGAGATTTTGCGGGTTTGATAAACGTGAGCATGCCACATAGAGTTGCCCATCGGAATAACATTTTTTTTTTCTAAATGAACACCTCCAACTTTAAGCGCCTGTCATTGAGCTTTGTTTATTGTTATTGCAAATGCGGTTTTTAGGGGAAACTGTACTATTTTAAACTGAAATGGCAAATCAGTCGGAATTATCGGAATACGGGGAGTCTAAACATTTTCTCTTTTTGCCATTCCAGTCATGATTGTAACTTTTATAATGATGGTGGTTCCCAGATGTGTAATTTGTAGCCGTGTACCATTACATAGCCTTGGCGCGTCAAGATTTCTCATTAATAGGACTGGAACACCAACTATCAGCCTCAACTCCTGATAATTCTAAAGAGTTGAGGAACTCTATAGGGTATGATGTGACTTGTTCAGTGTCCATAACATCGTCTACTGAGAGGTATTCGACAACATTCTCCTCCACGTCTGACATGATTTTTTTGTTTATTTGATTAAGTATCTCATTAGTCGGCGCCAAAATTGTCCTTTCACACAGCTATTCTCGATTTCCCATACTTATTTGATGATCAGAATAGACATTATTATTTGACAGAACTCACGTCTTAGTGTAATCATGTCGTTACTGTCTGTTGGCATACAATCTTCTCCGATTTTTAGAAGAGCAGCACCATATTGCCCTGCTTGAGAATCATTGTGAAGTTTTACTCGCATATTTGTAGTGAAACAAAACTTTTTTATGTGTACCCATAATACAGATGCTTTCAAACAGGCATTTATTTCATGTGCCGGCGTACCTCTAGTAATAACTGGAAGAGTCTGTCTAAAGTCACCAGCTAAAAGTACTACCATCCCTGCCATGATACCCTTGTTGCCTTTGATATCTTTCATTGTGCGATCTAGTGCTTCGATTGCTCTTTTATGAGACATCGTAATTAATCCCAAAATAACAGCTTACACTGCTGTAACATCTTTGTACCAATTTTCATTTAAATCGGTTTAGTAGTTTAGGCGTGAAAGCGTAACAGACAGAAAGAGTTACTTTCGAATTTATAATATTTGTATATATATTTATACATACACACACACACACATATATATATATATATATATATATATATATATATATATATATATATATATATATATATATAGATACTAGCGACCCACCCCAGCTTTGCTCGTGTAGTAAGGCATATTAAACCTACATAACATGTCTGTGTAATGTATTTTTTTTTTTTTTTTTATCACCTACCGGCCACTAAGGACCACGTTAATATCATTGGTTAGGCTTCTTTGGGAGTCTTGATTTTCTTTCTTCCCATCTCAGCTAATGTACTTTATTATATAGAAATTATAAAACTAAAAACAAAGCCAAATATTTCTCTATATACGAATTTATTATCTTGCACGGGATTAGGAAAACAGCGTCTTCGGTGAAACCCATCGATATCCCAATCCATTTACACAAAACCTCGACAAATTATATACCTAAACCTTCCTGGTGAATCACTCTATCTGTTGGTGAAAACCGGATGAAAATCCGTGCAGAAGTTATATTGTGCCGCCGACGAAATTGTTTTATAATATGTATATATATATATATATATATATATATATATATATATATATATATATATATATATATATATATTTGAAGATGTTGTATATTGAATTATAACACACTCTCACAAACACACACATACGCACATATGTATGTGTATAAACTAAATAAATTATTACAATTATCACTCAGTCTCGAACAGCTTTTGTGTATGCGCCACAATTATATTGAGTGCTGTAGGGGAAAATATCTTGTCAACTTAATAATAATTTGTTAATAACAATTTATGCATGGCATTGTCTTTTAATCGTAAAATTGTTTACTATATCGGATTCCAAAAATCTGTAAATAAATATTATTATTAAATTGTAATCATAAACCAAAAAAAAAAAAAACCACGTGCCACTACAACCCACGAAGGGGAAGGGGCTCAGTACATGGTAGAGACTGTACTGTTTCTTGGACAACCGTTGTGCAGGGATGCTCAACCGCCAGATTTCCCCCTCTTATTTTGGGGTTCCAATTTATAGAGGCTGGGTGAGCCCATAGGATTTATCTTCGGCCGCTATCAGATTAAATAAGTCTGCCAGCAAGCGGGATCTGAACCCAGGATCCTCGGCACTCAGTGCTATCCCACTGAACCACTCCACTCCTACATATAACTACATAAACAACATTGATTAAATTCAAGTTTATGTTTCATGATTGAAAGGTATACTAAATGAACGGTAACATATATTGTAATAAAGTTCAATAAAAAATAAAATGATCCAATATATATTGAATAACCTCTTCAGTTTATTATGTTTTTCACTAATGGTATTAATCCAACTAATTGGTTAAAATCGCAATACCGGTTATTAAATTCAGACTGGTTTATATATTAATGCACTGAAATAAAGACGTTAGAATATTTATAAATAAATATAAGTTCAGATTAAAAGCGATAGAAATATGAGCATTTCTTGTCAATTAAAATATATATTTTTTCCCTCGGGAATGGGTCACTCAGGACCACGTAAAATGTATTATAAAATATTTTTTATTGTTAAACTTTTACATTTTTAACCATTTTAATTTCATCTTTAGCTTTTAACAAATTAATCTTTAGATAATTTCTACGCAAAGGCGGAATTCACCGATTAAAGGATCGTTATTTATATATCTACAGTCCCGGTGAATAAGTGGTTAACTCGGCTTTGCCTACTTTTCAGGCCAGCGTTTTTAAAGTTTGAACCTTTACCCTAAATGAAGGTTTTATGTTAGGTGGTTGAAATTTTGTGTAAATTACTAGAATGTTTTCCAAATTTTAATATTACAACATTAATCTGATTGGTCGTATCAGGAATGAGAAATTAAACTTGACCTACTTGACCAATCATTCACTTAAAACTAAACATTATTATAGCATTTTTGTTATCATTTCTTAGATTTTTGATAGTTAGTAAATTGAGGAAAACTTTTCTTTCACAGTTTTATTTGATAACTAGCTCTACAGAAATCTCAAAGGTACTTACTTTATTTTTACTTTTGCAGGTTTTTTCCCTGCAGGTTAAGTCAGAGCGCCCCTCCACTTTTCTATATTACACCAGTCATCCTCCTCTCTGTCGGCCTTCTCCTCCACGCAGTCCTTCCACCGGGTTCGGGGTCTTCCTCTTCTTCGTCCACCTGGCTGTTCCCACAGCAAAAGTCTCTTCGGCCACCTACGCTCTGGCATCCACTGGCAGTGTCCATACCATCGCAGCTTGTTCCTTCCAACCCTCCCCGGAACTCCTTCTGTCACGCCCTGTCTGTCTCTAATATCTTCAGTTCTGACTCTATCCAAGCGGGTGATCCTTAGGCATCTCCTCCAAAAGTCCATCTCTGCAGCTTGTAATCTGGAGTAGAGTCCTGGGTTAAGTGTCCAGTTCTCCGAGGCTTAGCTGAGGGAGGGCTCAACACTACTTCTGAAAATACGCCTTTTGTTGTCCGTTGAGATGACTGTGTTCCAAAGAACTGGGTGCAACATTCTAGTCCCCCTTCTCGCCGGGCCAACTCTCCTCCTAACTTCGGGTTCCGACTTGCCCCACATTTATTACTTAATAATTTAATATTACATTTAAAAAACTTAAGATCCATCAACACATTATAGACAATGGGAAAAAACTTTCTTTATAATTTTTTTTAATAAAAAAAATTAATATTCATTTTAAAGTAATGTGAAAAGCATTTTAAGTAAGAAATGTAAGAAATCAAAGTAAGGTAGATATTTATTATAATTGCGAAAAAAAAGAAGTGAAAATATGATAAAATGAACAAACTTCGAAATCGTATAACATTGCTTACTTAGTTTGTTGGACAAAATTATTTTTTTCATTTGGATCCCAATCACCCTCATCAGGGATTATAGGATGATAATCTCTTGATTTTTTATTTGCATAATATTTGTGGAATAGTGCATCTATCAATTGTTGCAGAGTAAACAAATTTTATTTTCATCGATTGACATAGCTTACAGATTATTCGACGCATTTGGTAATGAAATATAAATTATAAGGCTTCTATGTTTGAAATTAATTGCTTTAAAGGATTCTTATTAAAGAACAATTGAAAGAAAGCTTCCCCCTCCCGTTCCGTGTTGTAACTATTGGTTATTGACCCTTAGCTTTTCTTTTAACGTTTATTCTGATTTCTATTTGGCAGGGAAATAGGAGACACTGTGGCATTATCCATTTCATAATTTTCTGCTCAAAACTCATTCTTCATTAGACTTAAGAAGAATTATCGTTATAATTTGACGAAGCGATCAAGAACTTGTGTAGCCCCATGCAAGTTGTATCCCTCTTTTATTTACGGATAACAAAAAGTATATTGAAAATATAGTACAAGAATATTTTGTACATAAACGGTTTAGCTAATATATACAGATACCATTTTTCTCAAAAGAATATATAATTAAACTTCAGGTTATTACCGACCTTATAATCTACTAAGCCATGGGAATATGAATCAAAGGAAAGAAGAAAATCTAATAATAAATACGGATTATTTGGAAAGAATGAGGAAAAAAAAACTAATAACCCATACAATGGGCAATTCGGTATTATTGCTTTTTATTAAGAAAAAAAAGACCCTTCTTTGCTTATATAAATTAATTTGACGGATAGGTATTAACAAAGGACTCAAGCATGGCAGTCATCGGTGGATGGTACCCGGCTCTTGTACAAAGAGAAGTAACAAGACGCCAGAAGATTAAAGAGGGAGTTTATTATAGAAATATAAGAAATCAAAAAGATTCTTATTATTTAAAGAATTATTGAAAGAAAGCTGCCCCTTCCGTTCCGTGTTTTAACTATTGGTGCCAGTTACGAGAGTCGAAATCTTTTCATCTTATGCAAAAATTTTATCTTTTTTCTTTTGCTCATACGCAGGTTTTGCAATTGCGTGTTGCACATCTCTTTCAACCGAAAATTTCGTTACTCCATATCTTTCTATTTGGCATCAAAGAGGTCCCAATTATGATACATTTTGTTCTTATCGTTTGTCGTTAAGGTTGTTTAAATAATAGATCTAACACATGTAAACATTGGGTATGCGTAGGTACACACCAGGATTTCAACGATTCTCATTATATCCTACTAATATTATAAATGCGAAATATTAAATGTGAAATATTAAATGCGAAAGTTAAATGTGAGGATGTATGTTTGTTACTCTTTCACGCAAAAACTACGGAACGGATTTGGATGAAACTTTACAGTAATATAGGTTATACATCAGAATAACACATGGGCTACAATTTATAATAATGATTTTGTAATTTGGTCATAACGATAAATATCAAGTAAGTCGGATAAAAGTTTACTCCATCCTATCTTCAATTCTACTTAGAAACCTTCAAACCCAAAGAAGCTAAGAAAAAAGAAAGAAAAAAGATGTTTACAGGAGTGTATTGAAGTAGGTAAGTAGGACCGCCAAAACTAAAAACACATCGATAAGTTACCTACAAATTTACATTTTTCTTACCCTTTCATTTTTGATTTCTCGCTACCGTACGACTAGTGAAACCGTTATACTAAGTAATCCTTTTCAATAAAATCAATAATGCTAATCCTTTACTGACACGAACAACAGTAAACGAAAGTAACTTCTGTCCGTCCCGTTTGTTAATCAACGTCAATGTATGTTTCACGGCTGTGCTCATCCGTTTGTTATGAAATTTGATATGGATAATCTCAAGCCTGGGGAAAGACGTAAGCTACTTTTTATCAACACACAACACAGGCGAAGTTTATATAAAACTGTAACCTGATTGACTAACACACTCAGCGGTCAACGCACAGCAGAATCCACTGAACTTAGCATCTTGAAATTTGTAGAGCTTAAATGAGCACTAAGGGTTTCCTCATTAATATAATAGGGGTTCAAAGATTGTATGGAATCCGTCAGGTTTGAAGTAAGACATCTGAAATTTTGGATGTACGAGTAACTTATAGTTAAAAAAAAATTAAATTATTTATTTAAAATGATATGTCACGAAACTTCATGTGGCAGACCAAATTCCACGTGAGCGAAGCCGTGGGGAAAAGCTAGTAAATCATACATCAGAGAAATAGTGAAACTTGGATCCAGACACTTTTTGTTCTTGGTCATTCCTGTGGTTTACATGTTTAAAGCCATAAGGTTTATCGCTTTTGAAAACCCTTGTTTTTTTAAGACCTCTAAAAACTGACGTGAAGACATTTTCTAGTTTCCTCACCAAAGATGAGAACTATACAGAAACTATCGCGATTTAGACTGAATATTCATATTGTTGTATGGATTCGTTCAAATAGAAAATTCTAGAAATGAACTCAAGCAGAGAAAAAAGTCATGAGAAGTCATTTATCATGTTCTGGTGATGTGGTGATGTTTATTACAAGCCTCTAAAACATTATGAGAAATACTCCACCGCAACCGAGAGTTGTGTATGTGTAAGTAGTAATCTAGATTTAACCAACTAGTTTAAAGGCATAATTTTGTAGTTAACAAATTTTAAAGGCATAACAGGTTTGTTTGTTTGATAAATTATTCGCACATAAATGGTAACTAGACTTGAACATTTTGGATTTGACGCGAATAATTGGTTAACTTTACTCAGAAAATTGTTCACAAATTGAAACATCTGTGTGTATTCAGTTAACTCGACTTAACCATCTAAGGTTATTAAATCATAAGATGAATAAAAACGCACTTCACAATAACTCCGTTTCTAGCCACTTCCTGACTTTACCACTCATACATTACATCGTGGTTAACTCGATTCCACATCCCCCAGTACCATTAACTCATTTTGGCCAAAAATCGACTTAACCACTAATTCACCGGGACTGTAGATATAGTAAGTATATGTAAATAATTTTTATTTAGAGAAAATATGAATGCTTTGTAGAGATTGATTTATTTCAGTCAATATACCTCCCTTCATATTTATTCTTAAAGCAGAAAGGGAAAGTAGATAACAAGTAGTGTTTGAAAAGTAGCAATCTTTTGTTTAAAAAAGTAGGGCAAGGGCTGGAAAGGGATATGGAACTTGAGTGGTCTATGGTTGTTAAAAATAGCACTTAAGTGCCTTCGAGCGCCCATCTTAAAAGCTTATTTACTGCAGTTTGGACTGCATTCATGGAGGGAATCATTATCTGTAAAATGGCAAAGTAAAAATAGACTTGGTATAATTGTTTCAGTGCTGAGGGAGTTAGAAAGGGTAATGGTACTAATTAACTCATCGGCAGAAAAATAAACTACCCTCAATATAAAGCTTTAAAGGTTTTTTTTAATTTAATTTTTATAAAGGCAATATTTATTATTGCTGTAGTGGCTATACAAACCGCTCTATTATTAGATATTTTTAAGAATTGTAAATATTAAAATATAAATTGAAATAAAAATCATTTCAATAGGTTGAGGAAAAGTGCGAAACCACCATGTCCTAAAATTTTGATTAAGGATTACATTATTTTTTGTATGTTTAATATTCAGAAATTAATCTTCGGTAATAGTAATTTTAATCGTACTTCGGACATCTTAATAACATTTTAAAAAAATCCTCAATTTGAAGAAAATTTAATGTTTTAAACTTCTATTTCGGAATTGGTCAGTTACATGGTTTCACACAGTTCCCGAACATATTTAAATCAACGAAATTTTAAAATAAAAAATGGTTGAAGTAAGAATAATTCTAGCATACAGCAAAAATAAATTTAAATCAGTGGCTATACTTAATTTTTTAATAACATAAATTACTAAATTTCATTCATATTTAATGCTAATAAAACTAGTGACGATAAATAAAATTTTGATAATTGGTTGATTTATTAATTAATTTAGTTGTCAATGACCAAAAATAGAACAGGAAACTAAATTATAATAGTTTTTATTTATTTATTGAAATTTACAAAAATAATTGATTGATTAAATAATTATTTTGATTTTAATTAACCTGTACCACTACAACCCGTGAAGGGCACGAGATTTAGTTCATAGTAGAGACGAAATATTTCCGGGACATCGGTTGTGCAGAAAGTTGATTTGTTGATTTGGAATTACATACTGGCAGTTTTCAAATAACACACTTAAGGTCATTAGGCCAACTTCTTTGCTGATAAAAAGTGAAATAGATTAATATAATTTGATGGCTTGACTGCTATATCCAGTCGCATACTTAAAAAAACAAAACATTTATTTTGTACTGCCACCCTAGTCGACTATCCTAGCAGCCGCCAACTCGGTTTCAAGTTATCAACTGATACTTTTCAATTATCCTTATATAACATTTCAATAAACCGTAGGCTATTGAACGCATTGTGTTAATAATTGAAAAAATAAACCTTTACATGGAATCTAACTTTTAAATTTCAGCTAAGAGTATTTGTGAATTAGATCTGTAACATGTGAGAATGATTCCAGCATGTGGACATTGGCTTTTTTTTATTTATATTTTTATTATAATATCCGATGATTACTTAGGAGTTGTCATCTCGAACTAACCTGAGGAATGGCAAGAGTTACTTATTAAAAAAGGAACGATAACAGTTCTGTAACCATTACTATCGGGGTAGATGTAACCAGTTCTATCGTTTTATAATTTTACATGATGATATTTGTTCAGTTGCATAAAAAGTATGTTCTTGTTTGAAACTATAATTAAGTCTGGATGGGAAGAGACTTGTTGAAACAGCACCGTTGATAATTCTCTGTTGCAACACTTATTTATTCTTTCAAAAGGACGTCTCCTCATTAGGGGAAAAATATGGAGCTCTTTAGACAGTTCCTTTACTCTTATCAAGGATAAATGAGGTCTTTCAATAAGAGTGTAGCTTCTTCAATACGGGTGGATATTTAAAAATATGGGATCATTATTTATCCTTCTGCTGCATACCATCAACGGGTGTTTTATGCTTAGAATTCGGTCCATTTATCGAAAAAAAATTTAAAAAAAAAATATGAATTTAATTAAAAATGCTTTGATTTTCTAATTTTCAGTACGTGGTTTGTATGTTTATCAGTCAAACTCGAAATGATGTGAAAATCCGTCGTGTTTTGACCAGCTTAGTTCAATATCCGTTGAGTTATAACAAGTTGGGGATATCACTGCTAAGCTGATGAAATGAAGCTGCTTTTCATAGAAAGTTCCTTTCATAAGTTGCCTAAAGAAAGTTAGTTCCTAAAGATTAAATCGATTCTGAAAATTTATAAGTTACAGTAAATTTATAAGTTATAGTAAATTTATAAGTACCAAATATAACTGGTCTAAATATGGAAATATTTAAGGTTTCTTAGAAAATAAAGTAAAATGTCGTTTCTTGAAACGGATTTTCCTAAGAAGGTTGATGGGAAGGTAGGCTATTATATTTTTGATAGACTTTTCCTTTAGTATTTACAGACATTACATCCTGGAATTCCTGGTACATACCTATATTTTTTAATCTATATTTTCATACATAGATTGAATTGTTAAATAAATAATATTAGGTAAATTAAATATTACTTTATTTATTTTGTATGACTATATACGATTAAATTGGTAAGTAACAGTATTGTGATTATTTTAAAACTATATTAATCTCTCTCTTTCTCACTCTCTCTCTCTCTTTCTAGCTCTTTCTGTTGTCTCTCTCTTGCTCTCTCTCTTTCTCTGTACACTAACATAAATATGAGAATTCAATAAACTGAAATAGATCAAATCAAATAGAGATTCCATCTGATTCCTTGATAGTTCCCGAATTTTTCTTTTGTAATTAATAAATATTCCTAGCTCTTCGTTAAAATTCTGCTTTCGTGACTTTGTCAAATAATTTCTTCATGAGACTCTCCTAAAATAGGATTCTTGTGTTCCTGAAATGACTGAGATATTCAGTAGGTCAATAAAAAGTGACTAAATAATAAAACGAAATGTTTTACTTGTAGGTAATTAGCAGAAGATCCATGGACCAAGGAACGTTAAAACCATTCAGCCTTTTCTGTTTGAATGTTTGTTTGTATACCGCTTACAAAATGCTATTCTTTCTTTCTTCTTTTTTTTAAGAGGCACTTTATCCCGAAGTTCCATTATCCTTAAGTAGGCCGTTACTCCAGCTGGTCTTGAAACCGACTTAAGAAAGCATCAGTTTATGCGTTTAGATAAAAATTCTCAGCACCTTAGAAATTCTTGAGATAGAGGTGGGGAAAGGGATCTTAGTTGGAGATCTGGAAATAGAGATCCTAATCCTTTGCCGAGGAAAAGGCTAGGCCCTTTGCAAATATTTATAAGTTCATCTCTAAATCATCAGTTGGCCCTCGGAGCTCTGGGACTTATCCCTAGGATCAGCTCCTAGCTCCGGCACCACGTCAACACTACACTGCTATACTTCTTGGTCATTTTGGAAAAGATATCCCAATCTTGTTGACGTTTTGAACCTCAACTTCAGGACTTTAAATCGCTTATGTTATCCTATAATTTGTATAATGTTAACTCCTGTTATATCCTGTTATCTGGTATAATTAATATGTGTATAATTCATGTTTGGTTCAATATTTGTTGGGACTCTACATCCCTATGGTATTTTTTTTCTTTTTGTCATATTTGTTTCTATCGTTCGTTTCCTTCTCGTTTATATTCTTTTCCATTTAGCCATATGGTATAATTACATTGTTTTTAATTTTTTTATAGTTCAATTTAATAAATTATGTACTGCTTATATTATTCTGTTACACTTTTTCATGAATATTACACTTCTTTAAATATATTAATTTGGTATTTTGTTATAATTTTAAATTCATGATTCGTTCACTTGCTCCGGTTCCATGTCTTACATTATCGGCTTTAACATCATTTGATAATTATTGCAATCTATGTTATGTGCAATTACATTGTTTTATTTGTTATTTCACTGTTGATTATTATTTCATATCTGATATTGGACTAAAAGTCAGTTCGAAACGACGCGTTTCGAAAGTTTTGCATTATTTAGCGTCGAGATGGAACCAAAGGAAAAATATTGGGTAAAAAGAAAAAAGAAGTTCTTTTTAAGGATTATTTGCACCGTGATGGATGAAATCAGGAATCAGATACACTTGATATTATTCCCTGATAGAATAATTTATTTTAATGTATAATTTAAAATACAGCACCCCAAACCTTTCCTACACTACTGAACATACAATTTTTATATAAAATTCATTGTAAATCTATGTAATTTATCTTACTATTGGCTTTTATTCCATGACTTATTTCTTAATTTTCTGCTTTCAGATCTATTATCAACGAGAATCCAGATATATGAAAGAGGGACAATCTCATTTCATGATTTTTTAAAAGTAAGAACATAAGTTAAAAGTTTATGAGGATTTTACATGCTCTATATATTAATACTTTCAAAACTACTATGTGCATGTTTAGTACAAGCGAACCTCGGTATATCGAAACTCAGGGGGACCAGAAAACTTCGAATTATCGAGGATTTCGATATAGCGAGGTTCGATTTATGCAGGTGATTTCTGACTGACTTTGATATAAAGAGGTAGAGATTAATAACAAAATATGTATATACTCAATGTAATGTAGAAAAAATGTACCTATTTTATTAAAATATTACACATATATGTTACAACAATACATTTTATGCCAATTAAATTGGTTAAGATTGCTATTTTTGAATATTGAAATGAAGAATTTTTATGACAAACATAACTAAAAGCAGTTAGAAATAAAAAGGACTTGGAATAAAAAACCTTACATCGTCATTATTTAACTGTAAAACAATAGACTTAAAAAACAGATACATATTGAATTTAAGAAAAAAAAATTAAGCTGAGCTTTGAAAAAAATCGGAAATTGTAGTTTGTATACCTGAAAACGACACTTTGTCCAATGCATCATCCAGTACTGCAATAGATTGGATTGCCCGATCACCCATGACAGTTTTCTTTTAGAAGAATATCCGCAAGATGGTAATAGCACATCGAGCATCACGAAGTGTGGGGTCTGAATCTGGTTCTTCGACCTGGCCCTCCACATTGTCCTCGCTGGCATCTTCTTCTGCGTCTTTGGAAACGGATGCGATGATGTCTGCATCGCTTAACTCCCCGCTTATGGCCAGACCATCGTCAAAACTTACAAACTCCTCGAAAGTGAGTTATTCAATGTTTAAGCTCTATGTAATTTCGTTCCATCGTGCAGGAGTTTCATCTATATTAAGTAGTGCATCAACAGCAATACCATCCTCTTCAACTGTTCCTTCACGATCTTGATATTTTCGTCTAAACCCGCATATCTTGAAACAATTTTCAATTGTTTTTTCTGCTACATTTGTACACGCCTTCGAAGCCATTAACATGACATCAAGCAAGTTAATTTGCGTGGATTTCTCTCGTCGATATCACGGAGAAACTGGGGAACCACTTCTTTTCTATAAAGAACTTTAACGTTTTTTATTACAGCTTGATCAAGAGGCTGTAGATTGGATGTGGTGTTCGGAGGTAGGAACTCAATTTTTATGTTTTTGAGTTTGGGAAGATTCCCATGTGCTGTACAATTGTCTACAAACATGAGTATTTTCTTTTTTTTTTGCATCTCCTTGTCTAGGTCCGTTAACCGTTTGTCAAAAATGTCACATTTCATCCAAGATCTTTGGTTTGATGTGTAGTCCATTGGTAGGCTTTAACCACTTTGAAACATCGAGGGTTTTTTGCTTTTCCAATCATCAATGGCCTAAGTTTCACAGTTCCTGTTTGGTTTGCAGCAAGAAGTACTGTAATTCTCTGCTTGCTATTTTTTCCACCTTGACACAAGTTCCCTTTGAATGCTAAAGTTTTGTCCGGTAAGCAGTGGTAATAAAGTCCAGTTTCGTCAGCATTAACGATATTTTCAGGATTGTACCCTTTTGTTAGCTCCAAATGTTTTTCTCTCCACTGTAAGCACACATTATCGTCTACACTTGCACTTTTCCCGGTAATTTTTTTAAAAACAATTTCATTCGTTTTCTTAAAGTTCTGAATCCAGGCATTACTTGCACGGAAATTTGGTTTACCGAGTTCTTTAGCTAATTCTGTTGCTTTTTCCTGTAAGGTTGGGCCACTTATCGTTAAGCTTTTGTCACGACACTGCTTCAACCACTTCACAACACTCTCTTCGTTGTCTTGTAACTCGGGCCCTTTAATTCTCTTTGATGACGAAAAAGCTTGATTTTCATACTTTTCCCTGTTTTTTAGAATTGTGGATAGGGTGTTCGCTGGTATTTCAAACCGTTTCGCAATATCGCACTTTTTTTCAACCCCGGCATTTACGGCTTCAATGACTTTCATTTTTTCTTCATAGGAAAGGGTTTTACACTTTGCCATGTTTTGAAAATCAAACTAAAACTTAAAGTAGTACGACAGAAGACGAAACATATTGCACAAGTGATAGCTGAAATTGAAACAAACTGGAAACAAATTTGAGTTGGGGAGTTACAGGCTTACTTGAGAAAAAAGCCGTTATGAGAATGACAATGTTTCTCAGAACGAGCTGTGTTGAGGCTAAACGCTACACATTTAACGAATTGACTTCGATATGTAGAAGTTTTCCTAAAAAAACTTCGTTTTGTAGAGGTGCGGTGTAAGCTAAGGAATCTTGAGAAATTCGATATATCAAGGTCTTCTAATGCAATCCTTCGATATATAGAGGTAAAAAAACATAGGAACGATAGGCAGATTCAAGGGGAATAGAAAAACTTCGATTTATCAAGGAATTCGCTATATCGAGTAAATCTATTTACAAAAACGTATATATACTGTTAACAAATTTTATACAGAAGAATCGAAGAAAAGAAAACCAAAGTAACCGTAAAGTACATGTATTAAAAAAAATTAATCAAACCAAAAGACAGGAAAAAAACAATACTTATCACTAATACTGACTGTGTAACACGATTTTGAAAATTAGAAAAAAAGAGATGGTAAAAATAAAAGGAAAATTAAAAAACAAAACAAACCGGTCAGTCGGACTAGGATTTTTGGCAATAAGGAAGGAATAAAATCAGGCAAGGAAATAAAAATTGATTCACCGAATCTTGCCGTACTCTCCTCTCCTGACTGGCGTCTCGTAGGCTTGAGCTCACCGCGGTGGCGTATGTCCAATGCCGGTCCTCTCAATTCGGTCATATAACTTAGGAAAAGGCGGAGTATAATCAGCGGTGACCAACAGGTTCAGGAAGCGGTTAACAATAGACTTCGGGGAAAGTAGAAAAATGTGGGAAATCAATTTGCGGGGGAGAAATGCGGTTCTGCAAGCGGGGGACAACATATCTTCAATACAATAGACTGCCTTCAGGTAGGGGGTTTTAATCCTATTAGGAATTATATAAAGAAATTAGAACTCAATAAGTAAATAAATACAGAACTGAACACTGACAAACACAAAAAAAAACTTTAATAAATGGAAAAATAGTGAAACAAAGATAATTAAAGAAAGACACGTGCTTAACAAGACGCAACAAAATATAGGGGGAGTTTAAATAGTGTGAACTTATGAGTTTTGTTATTCGCGATTTTCCAGCTTTTCATCTGTGAGCATCGTAAGAGTGTTACCAACTTGATTACAATACATACATATGTAGATATATTTATATGTATGAGTGTAAAAGGATCTTGAATCGCAATTGTTATTTTAATATTTAACAACTCTAATGGATGGAGAAAGGGTCGACTATGAGAAGAGTTGCGTGCCGTTCAATAAGGAATGAGGACGGGAAAATAGAAAGAACGAAAGCACTTTAGGGCTCCTCGAGTGCCCTGTCCAAGGTAAAAAAACAACAAAAACAAACAAAAACGGTTACAGGTCCTCCTCGCCCAACCCAAACAGCCTCGTATCAAATAACATGTATCCAAGTCGTTCGATACCCCTCTGTTGTTCTCCTCTACGCGGCTTGGGCCCCATTACCACATATATTGCTTATTATTGATACTGTAATGATACTCTGTCGCAATCTATACGGCACCTCTATAGCCTCCGAAATGAGGTTTTGATAGAAAGTTAGAGAGATATCTCAAATAGGTTTTCTCCGTCCAGTGCAGTTTACCGCAACAATATCTAATTTAGAGTAAAACCCCTCCTATAGGACCACAAATTGATCGTTGCCAAGATACAACACTTAGAACACCACCTCAGCTTATAGTTAGTAGTGCTATATGGGTGACTCTAATTCTACAGGCAAGTTTCTCACGTTACTTTTGAAATTTTTCCATGTGGATTAAAAAAAAAAAATCTACTTTTATATGGACCCACCCACAGCAAATCTAGCATTATAGCAGTTCATGACCATTGCTTGAAATTTATAAAATTCAATCTAAAATTTCATGGCCATGATTTCATGGACCATTTCAATGACTATTGGGGCTTAAATTTTCAAACTGCCTAAATTGCATCAAGTATTGTTTTATTATCATTGATTTATTCATAGGATATCACAAATACACCTTTTTAATAGGTAAAGAAAGTACGTAGTAAAAAAGTGGCCATGACAATGATGGCCGAAAACATCCACGGCATTCACCAATTTCCCTTTTAAAAAATGTTTCATGTACCAAAGAACGAATATCATCATTTTTAACAGGAAAGCAAGGGGAAAAACAAGGAAACGTTTTAAAGTTTTAATTCACACAGAAAAGCGTTAAAACTGAGACCACGACAATGATGGTAATTTAAAAAAAAATATATATTTATTGAAATTTACAACTGTATTTAAAATACATCAAGTAAATATAATTAGTGAATACATTGACATGAAAAGACAAGTAGAGAAACTACCAAGTGGTAGTACTCAAATAAAAAGTTCAGTTTAGAAGGTCACGAGGCCATCTTCTTTTCAGACGCCTCGGAGGATTATCAGGAATTGAAGAGGTTGCGAGGTTTGAAACTAGTGGGTTTGAGTGGAAATGAAGTTTGTCATGAAATGATTGGTATCAGATTCGGGCCAAATCAGCAATAAACGGAACGTTAAGGTCATTATGGGTTACTTTGAATGATAAATTTCTTTACTTGGTAATAAAAATAAATTTACATTCACGATGAAAGCATACGTCGCCGTGCAATGAATCACTGAAGGAACGTAGTAAGGGAGGGTAACATTTCACCCGACAGTGTTGCCAATATTGAAATTACCTCTTTGGATCACTGAATTCCCACTAGGTGGATGTACGATTCGAATACTCATTCGCCCACGCTAATGACGTCGTTTCCGTGTGAGAATTAAAAATAACGTTTTAGTAATATATTATTCGAACCAAAATGATTAAACATTTTCTTTCTTCTTCCTTAATTTTACAATAAAGGAAAAAAATTGTCAAATATATAAATAGTATAAACTAAAACATCTAGTTAGAAAGAAAATCGTTATTTGTGACAATCCATGGCAATGACGAATAAGGTAAAAACCAATCAGATTCGAACACAAAGTCACAAAAATATAATATAATTTGTATTTCAGAGCACAAACAATTTTTATATCTAACAAAAGAGGCGCCAATGCCGGGTTTGTCACTGAATAGTCAGTGACAAGAAGTTGTCCATAGTTTGAGAATCCCATATGTTACATTGTTAAGGATGCTAAGGATCTTTAAATAAGGGTTACTGATCCGGTGAAGGAAACGTATCCCAGTGTTTCGAGGCCGAAACCTTAGAACAGAATTTGAATTTTTTTGGTTATAAGTTCATGTCTTAAAGATTATTTAATTTTTAAAAAAATAATTTAATTTATTTTTTTCTTATGCATTTTGTTTTGCATGAATAATGAATGGATGAAATAAATTGCGTATATATTGTATTGCTCGTAAGTAATCGGCCGGGGTTCTTGAGTTTCAGTCAGTTATTTCAACTTCTTAGGCGACGTTTCGAGACTAGGTTAGTCTCATATTCATGCCCTGACAGTGAAAAAATGAGCTTTTAGTGAAAACATTAAATAGCACACTAAAATTAATGTAAAATGACACGTGTAAGTTGTAATTAGATAGTTACTTAAGTACGATAGTTTTAATTAGATACCTACAAGTTCCAAAGAATAGATCAATTTATCATCAATCACTTACTTCGCAATATATCATAGAATGTTTATATTGCATTAGCTATGATCAACGAATAGCTGTTCCTAAAAATCGATTACTTATTCGTTGATCATAGCTAATGCAATATAAACATTCTATGATATATTGGGAAGTAAGTGATTGATGATAAATTGATCAATTCTTTGGAACTTGTAAGTACACCCTATCTAATTACAACTTACACGTGTCATTTTACATTAATTTTAGTGTGCTATTTAATGTTTTCAAAAGCTCATTTTTTCACTGTCAGGGCATGAATATGATACTAACCTAGTCTCGAAACGAAATAACTGACTGAAACTCAAGAACCATAAACAATATATATACATATTTATGAAATTTTGTTTCTATTTTTAAAACAAGTGGAATTTATCTTGCAGAATAATAAAAGCAACCTTAGGGCCTGCCCCTTTCCCTGTTGCGATATGAATCGCTAGCCTTACGGTCAGGTGTTTGTCCTGGCAGCCCCTTAAAGGAGGATGGAAAATCAACAACGGCAGGGTCGAGTATTTACGATCAAATATTGCCTATACCTCAGGCCATTGTCCACAAAGTCTGATACGGTTCTTTCAAAGGGTTCTGTATTTTTTATGATTGAAAAGATAATCTGTCTTATTATTATTTTTAAATCCATTGGTGAAAACGATATCCATTTCTTCGTTAGGGTTTTACTTTGGATATCGATGAGTATTCTACATACATATAATACATCTGTATTCAACATACATTTAATACACATAAATATAATTTAGCGTTATTACTTGTTCTAATTTTACCGCTTACTAACTATATTTAAAAACAAATAATTTAATCATAATTAAAATATTTTTTTATTTATAACTTAATTTTCATTTACAGCTGCGCTATTGCGCATCCAGCAAATTTGATCTAAGTTTTTTTCTCTTCGATTTTATCCTGGAACATCAACTTTTGGAATGGAAATGTCAATAGTTGAGTAGGTTTCTTGGCCAATGTCTCTTTAATCTTTTCGTGTCAAGTCCAGGTAACAGGGAGTAGGAAAGTGAAAGAAAAAGTGGATTTGGGTGATTATGTGTCGATGAGTGGAATGTTATGTATTTGTCATGAATGATGATTTTATATTGTGAATGTTCATGTCGTTGTCTATGGTGTGATTCGAAATATACCATGGTTCACTAACAATTTTTCTGAGAATTTTTGACTGTGTTGTTTGTATATTGTGTATGTGGACTTGTTTTGTAGAACAAGTGCTCATACACAGCTGCTCCATATGTCCAAATAGGTTTCAGTATACTGTTATAGATAAGTCATTTGTTTTGTAATTCAAGTGAAGATCTGTAGTCCAGAAGATGCGATAGTTATTTGTAGCGTCTTGTCAGTTCTTGTCTTTTTAATTTTGTATGTACGTTCCATGTAAGTATTTTGTCCAAGTATAGTCCGAGATAACGTACATAATTTTTGAAGGTACTTACTTCGTCGTTGTCAATTATGACTGCTGGGCACGAAACTTTGCGTAGAGAGAAGGTTACATGGCTCGATTTTGAGGCGTTTATTCTCATTTGCCATTTTTTTGATAGGATACGCTTATTGATAGGAACACTTTTCTGAATCAAATACATGATTTTGAAGAGCTAGAGTTGCTAGGTTATGGTCACTGTGAGAAGAAATAATGGCTCACATTATGTGACTTCGTCAGCGAAGTTATACATGGTGGTGCATGGGTGCAGAGGTATAAATGGAATAGAGAAGAGGGTTTTACTTTGGATATCGATGAGTATTCTACATACATATAATACATCTGTATTCAACATACATTTAATACACATAAATATAATTTAGCGTTATTACTTGTTCTAATTTTACCGCTTACTAACTATATTTAAAAACAAATAATTTAATCATAATTAAAATATTTTTTTATTTATAACTTAATTTTCATTTACAGCTGCGCTATTGCGCATCCTGCCTTGCGGTAAAACCCTGTATTGAGGAAAGAAGGAGGAAATCGAAGAGTCAACGGAATTACAAAATAATCTGTCTTGGAAATAAGATTGCAGAATTAAAAAGTAAGCAAGAGACAAGTGAGGTTTTATTTTCTAGAGATAACCCTCGTGCCAGACACTATCAAATGCTATTTCAATGTCAAGAAAAATCGCAGAGCAATATTCTTTTTTCTCAAAAGCGATACATATTCACGATACGTTGATACTGTTGTTACAGTGGAGTGATAAGAACGAAAGCCAAATTGGTGGTTCTGTATCACTCCGCTATTTTCGAAGATAGGCTATATGCGATTGAGAAAAATGTTTTCAAATAATTAAGCCATTATAGGGAGGAGTGTAATTGGAGAATAAGATGAAGGATTAGTGACAGGTTTAGAAGGTTTAGGCATCATCTTAATCGTGGAAAGTTTCCAAAGGAGCAGAAAATAAGTTGTGCGCAAGATTGAATTATATATGAGAGCGAGAAAGAGATCAGCTTTCCGAGGTAAGTGGCGAAGGATGAAGGGAGTGATGAGATCATAGCGAGGAGCTTTTTTTTTTGCATATTATTCAGTACTTGCAAAATTTTTATCGGGTGAAATGCCGGAGGAGGGAGATATAAGGGTAGTGGTGTTGTCAAGTCGCCATATATTTTGTCAGTGAGAGTATTATCCTGAATTTTATTTGTCTTTGGTGTTGTGGAATGCTAAACTGCATTTTGAATACATTCAGTCAAGTGATTAACAGCATTGTCCAGGTTGTCGGCTGTACGTAAGTTAGTATTAAGCGTGAGTTTGTTTAAATAATTTCGGAACTTACTCCGGTTTATATAGCCATTATTAATGTCAGGGGTGTAGGTTGTTTAGATGGATGATTTGATAGCTCGAGGAAAAATGGACTATGATCTGAAGAGAGATCAGAAAGAGTGGAAACATCGAAATGTTTAAGTGACAAGGAATTCGTAACAAAGAAATCGATAACATCAAGTGACTTTGATATTGATGTAGGCCGATAAGTAGGTTCAGAAGGTGAAATAGTAGGAAGCTTTAGTTCTTCGTGCATTTATTTAGCCTTTTCCCGCGTGTATTTGAAATTCACAAAAAAACCCATGTAATATTCTTAGCATTAAAGTTACCACCAGCAAAGAATGGTTTACCCATAGTTGAAAACAGATTTTTCAATTCATCAATTGAAATAACTTTGTTCGGAGCAATTTAACTGAATAAATTGTTAGCTGTTATTTGAAGAATTTAAGCAAATAATGATGACCTGAATTGTATTCGTAGAAGTGGAAGGAACAAAGTGATGATTCAATGATTTGTCTACAATGATTGCAGTACCTCCATGGGCTGAGTGATCCGGATGGTTCAATATACTTCGTATCCATGAATTTTAAATGTTTGTTTGTGTGTTAAATGGGTTTCAGTTACAAGTGCTATGTTTGTGTCCTGTTATTTTAGGCAAGTTTCTAGTTCGTATTTTCGATGGACCAGACCATTGGAGTTCCAAAGGAGTATTTCAAGAGAAGGTTATAGAGTTTTGGCCATAAGAAGGATTCTGCTTGAGAGAGGAAGTAAATTTTGCGAGAAGTTGAAGAATAGGAGATAAAAAAGATTTGGGCTCTGACAGGAAGGATTCAATAAAAGATGATATAATCGAAGAGGTATCAAAAGATAAAGAAGGTGGGTAGGAAGAAAGAGTGGAAGAATGACTCCATGTTACCTTTGTAGCTGATTCTCCAGTTCTCTCCAACGAAGAAACTTGCTCAACTGAATTTAGGCCTGAGTTTTCTTGTTTATTTGTTAAGGATGCCATTTTGTTTCATTTCATTTTATTTTATTTCGGATGATAAGGTTTGACATAGTTCTTTTAAATTTTTAACGTTTTTTATATGAATAGGAGGAGGATTTGACGTAGGCCAAGTTAAAGGTTTCTCTTGATTATTTGATGGATTTGGAACATAGTGGGATACGGTTTCGTTAGATGTTGTAGCTTTTTCTGCATTTGGTGGCAAAATTAGTTTCTTGAAAGCAATTTTAAGTTGATTAGCTTTTTCTAACGATTAGATAACTATTTAGAATGAAAATAAACTGACGGCCTAATACAAAGGAAATGAAAAGTTTATCCGACTTGTACTACAAGCAGAAAATATCATGCCGCAATATGCAAGTAAGTTTATATATTTTTTCAGTTTAATATTTATGACAGTTTGATTCACATTAATCCAAAATTTCAAATCATTTTCCAGACATAGATTTAATGACAATTTTGTACTTGAGAGACAAAATATTGCATTGGTTACACTATAACAAAATGTAATAGGAATATCGGGATCGTACTTGCTGGCAGCATCTAACTCGTTCGTTTGTATTGAGCGGCTAAATATTTGATTTTCTAACTGATGTGTGAAATTATCCAATAATGAATTTTCATGGTCACAATTTTTTGACATTTATGAAACTGTTTAAGTTACAAAATTGTTTTTCCATTGACGGGAAATGATGCTTCTGGATGGTGGACTGTATTTTATAAAGAAATAATGGTAGTGATGACTATGAATGAAAGGCATCTTAACTGAACATATTATAATGAGAATAAACATAATTTACATTACTGATGGTGATGGTTATTGTCAGTCTCTGAGGCTGCTGGTATGTTGGGCCTCTAGCTGGCTGCCGTACTCCGCATGCTCCCCGCTCTGTCGGCTCTTCTTTGTTTCTCTACTCCATGTGATTGGAAAACATGTTACTCATCCAAACGTCTAGAGCCAAATCACGAGCTTCTTAACCGGCAGTCGCCCTAGGGGGGGATGATATAGGGCACTGCCTCTGTGGCAAGGAGGTAGAAGAGAGCAAGGAGCAAGGAGCCGCTGTACATTAAACAACCGCCCGCCTAAATTGACTGTGATCAATTTAAGAATACGGCTGCTCAGTCCGAGGTACACTTCATATAGTATGCACTACATCACTCGCGATGCCATTCACAATCACTCACAATGGTCAGAAAACGATAAACAATTGATTGATTATATGACAAACAAAACTCCATCAATGGACAGATAGATTACATAAATTGAAAAAAAAAGATACAATTGATTATAGTTAAACAAAAATAATGTCATCTTATATTGGTGTATGAAAATGATGTATGTGCAAGGTTATTTTCCTAAAGGGCAGTCCCATCCGAATCGTCATAAAACAGCCGAATAAGAGACGTAGCTGCTCTAGAGAATGTGGCGCCGGAGGGAGTGCGGACGACGACGGTTCGAGTGACACCGTCCTTGCCTGGGAACGCTTCAACAATTCGGGCCACCGGCCATTCCCCCACCGCGAACCTTTTCTCTGACATCACGACCAAATCACCTACTTGCAGATTAGGCGTGTTGGTGGTCCACTTCCTCCTCAGCTGAAGACTGTGGAGGTACTCTTTCCTCCATCGTTCCCAAACGGTAGCAATTTGGGTCTTCACAAGTTCCCAACGAGCGAGTGCAGAGCGAGGTGCTTCGGTGGAAGACGACTCCGGTAGCGATAGGAGAGGAGCGCCAATGATGAAATGCCCAGGAGTAAGAAAATCAAAGTTTTCATGGTCGTCAGTTAAGGCGCATAGGGGTCTTAAGTTAAGTATGGCCTCTATCCTTGTGAATGCAGTAGACAGCTCCTCATATGTGTAAGGCTGTTTTCCCATAGTGCTGACGAGGAGTGACTTGACTGATTTTACTCCCGCTTCCCATATGCCTCCAAAGTGGGGAGCGCGGGGTGGTATAAACCTCCACTCGACTCCGAGGGGGGAGAGCGCATCAGCGAAACGGCATTCTTCTCGGGATAAGAAGGCGTATACGTCTTTTATGAATCGGGAAGCTCCGACGAAGTTGGTCGCATTGTCTGACCGCATGATTCTTGGAAGGCCTCTGCGTGATGTAAACCGTTCGAAGGCAGCCAAGAAACTAACGGTAGAAAGAGATGTTACTGTCTCCAAGTGTATAGCCTTCGTGGCCAGGCAAACAAATAAGCAGAGGTACGCCTTGCCTTGAGATGCATTTCTCCGTGAAGACTCCTTTATACAGAAGGGTCCTGCGTAGTCGACGCCCACCTGCATAAACGTTCTTGATTGGGCGAATCGATCCTTCGGAAGGGGCGCCATCATAGGAGTCATTGGTTTGGCCTTTATCTTCCGGCAATGTACGCATCGAAGAATGCAAGCGCGAATAGCCTTTGAAGCTCGCGGAATCCAGTATGAGTTCCGTAGAATTGCCAGGACGAGAGATTGTCCGGCATGAAAATGCCGTTCATGTGCGTCCCTGATGAGCAATTTGGCGAGGTGGGAGCCCAATGGAATCAATATGGGGTGCCTAGTGGAGTAGTGGACAGGAGCATTTTGCAACCTGCCACCAACCCTGACAATCCCGTGTTTGTCGAGGAATGGAGACAGCTGTTGAAATTCCGCAGGAGTAGGAGAGGCTGGAGAAAACAGATTCGCCGGAAGATGAGTTCGTTGGACCGTTCGGACGAGCTGGGCCTTGGCGTAGTTTATATCAGAGATGTCGAGATTTCTGGATAAACGACGCTTTACGGATTTCCTGGCGTCCCTCCATCTGAGAATGCGTGCTGTGGTCCTGACGAGGCTCAAATAACTGGAAAATCGCGATGTCCAACTATCAGAGGGTTTGTCCTGATCCTTGCAGGCAGCGTCGGCGAGCAAGTTGACTACAACCGGAGGCTTCGATTCCGGCCATGAACTGATTGGCATCTTAAGCCAATGAGGCCCGTGCCACCAAAGTTTAGACTCCTTTATGTTGGTTGGGGAGCATCCACGAGATCCGATATCGCATGGGTTTTCTTCGGATCGCACGTGACTCCATGATTCCACTGGTGTGGAGGTCAGAATCTGGCCGACTCTATTGGCCTCGAACACTTTTAGACTGTAAGAAGGAAGCCTTAGCCAAGCGAGAACGGTGTTGGAGTCAGTGAAGCATCTGAACCCTGAGTGGGGGATTCCCTCGAAGACTGATGAAAGAAGCCGGGCGAGAAGAAGTGCCGAGCACAATTCCAGGCGAGCAATGGAGACGTATTTGACTGGTGCGACCTTAGTTTTGGCCTTGATCAAGGACACTTTAACGAGCCGATCTGGACCTTCAGACCTGAGATACACTGCTGCGGCGTATCCCTTAGTGCTTGCATCACAGAACCCAACGAGTACTTGAAGTGCGCCGATTGATGTGATGTAGCGAGGAATAGCTATCGAGGAAAGAGATGGCCACTCGTCGAAGACGGCATTCCATTGATGAATCAGATCGGGAGGCAGAGGATCATCCCAGTCCAGTTTTGCCTTCCACGTTTCTTGAAGAAGAATCTTCGCCAATAGAATCACTGGTGACAAGAATCCTAGCGGATCGAATATTCTTGCAACAGCCGAGAGGACAACGCGCTTTGTGAGTCTAGGTTGAAGAGGAGTCTGGATGGAATATGAAAATGAGTCACTTTTGGTGTTCCACACGAGACCAAGGATTTTAATGACTGAACCTAAGGTTTCCTCACCCTGTCTGATAGGAACCACTTCCAAGATCTTCTCTCCTCCACTGGGAAGGAGCGATCGCTCAGTTGACGCCCATTTGCTTAAGGTGAATCCTCCCTTTGCGAAGAAATCACATAACTCCTGCTTGAGGATGTGAGCTTCGTCGACAGTGTCCGCTCCGGAAACTATGTCATCCACTAACATGTCCTTAGATGCCCGATCAGCAGCTAGGGGAAAGTTCGCACCTTCCTCAAGGATATGTTGCTTAACTACCTTTAGTGCCTGGTAAGAGCTGGACCTCACGCCATATGTCACAGTATTGAGGTCCCAAACCATTAAATGAGCGTCAGGGTTCTCGCGCCATAGAATTTGTTGATGTAGACGGTCTTTAGGGTGAATTAAAATCTGTCTATACATTTTAACTAGGTCGCCGCACAGGGGGACTGCGTACAACCTAAAGCGCGCAAGTACAAGGCAGATGTCCTGTTGGAGCTTTGGACCTGAAAATAGAACGTCATTGAGACTGGTTCCGTTGGATGAAGGGCAAGATGCGTCAAATACCACTCTTAATTTCGAGCCCTCCCAGACTCCGTGGTGCGGAGTGAAGTAGTCACCAGGCCTTTCGGCGACCGTCATGTGCCCAAGATCCTTGTACTCATTCACGAAATCTATGTACTTCTGTTTCAACGTGGGATTCCCATTGAACCGTCTCTCTAAATTTAAGAACCGCCTTGTGGCCAGTTCCCGGTTTTCCCTATGGGGAGTAGGGATGGATTTGAATGGGAGGCGCACCATATAGCGTCCTTCTTGGGTGCGAGTGTATGTGGTTTTGAAGTGGTCTTCGCACTGTAGATCGTCCGGATGGGATCTGTTTGCAGTAGCGGGCTCCTCTAGCTCCCAAAATAGTTTGAGTTGCTTCTCGATGGCGTCAGTGGATTGCGTGAACAACGCTATTGTTTCATTGGAAGGTTGGTTGGTCAATTTCCCCATGACCACTAGACCAAATACCGTTGGTAGGAGGAATAGTTCTGGTACAGGTGAGGAGTATGGAGCCCCGTTCACGACTTTGAAGTAGATGTCAGCGCCTATCAACAAGTCTATCGTTCCTGGCGTGTCAAATGATCGATCTGCCAGTTCATGACGAGCCATTTTCTTCACCGTTTGTTCGGGCAATCTAGAGGCGGGTAAGCTCGGACCTATTCGGTCAACTACAACTGCGGTAGTCACTATTTCCGCAGAACCACGGAACGGGTAGATAATACTGGTGACAGTTCCTGCTGGTTTGACGAGAGCGGCGCCACCGAGTCCTATAATTTGTCCTTTATAAACTTCGAGAGGGTAGCCTAATCTTTGAGCCAGAGACTTTGACATAAACGTCTGCTGGCTGCCTGGGTCAATTACTGCCCTTGCAGGATGGAGACCCTCGTGACGGTCTTTAACGAAGCATTGCGCTGTACCGAGGAGAACCATGTTTTGAGGCGGCGTCCTCACCGATGATCCAAAAGCGTTAAAGCTCCCGGCTTTATTAGAGTGTACCTGAGCTCTTTTCGTGAAATCGTCAATTGGCCCAGCATCTTGATGCAGAAGACTGTGATGCCTTTTGTTGCATTTACGACAATTCCACCTAGACTGACACTCGGACACCTTGTGGCTTTCGTGCAAACAGTTTTTGCATCCTTTCCAATGGCGCAGATTCCCTGAGTAAGATGGTATGTTGATTTTGGGTAGGTGAAGTTCAGCCAGGGATGTGCCAACTGTAGCAGGATCGAAGCGATTTTGATTCCCTGTGACGTCGAGCCTTATACGAGCCTGGCTCTCGTCCAGCTGTATATGGATAGCAGCTGCCTCACAGATTTCATTCCGGACTCTATCGTAGTCCTCATACCAGGCCTCATCAGGCCACGAGCTGGGAGGTTCCACGTGCACCTGCAAGGAATCTCTCTCGTCCCATGCCCTTTGATATAGATCCCAATCAGCCTGGGCGCAAGCAAGTTTCGCTTTGAACAGTGGAATTTTGCTCGAATCACTGAGCGCGTCTTTTCCAGCATTGGCAATCCCCAAAATGTTTCGCTTTAGCCCGCGTAATTTCCTCTCGTAGACCTGACAAGAGGTCTGAATGTCTGGTAAAGAATCAGGCATTACGATGTTCTGTTTACAATATGTATCAGTAAACAGTATATCAAGAGATATATGAAATATAATTTATAACGATATATATGTATATATATATATATATATATATATATAGAATATTTAGGAGTAAGAGAGCCAACAGAGAATAGAGGAGTGGGATAAACCAGCAAACCAAAAAAGATATCCCAGAAATCGCTATACCAAGCCTCAGATGAAGTTAAACTTATCCAGCGAAGGAAGGCAACCATAAATCACGATTTAAAAGAAATTATAGAAAAACAGTGATAAAGATACCGAGACTGGTGAAGGTTGCACATGACGTCCAATAGTGAGACGTCAGGATGCTACTCTAAGCGTGGGTTAGAGGTAGCGGGGAATTGTAAATAAACCTTTAGAACTTTACAGCAGACATGGATATACAAGGTGCGAAAGAAATCACCGAAAGATGGTGAAGGTAAACATGGCGTACCATTTGGGTGACGGCATGTTCACGCAACTCTAAACGTACGTTAGAAGAGCAGAGGTGTATAGGAACCTCTTTGGGCCTCGCGCTCTGGGGGTGGGGAGGCAGTGAATAACCTTACGCTGTGTAGGTTACATGTTGATACAGACTGTGAAATGTGCCCTGCTGTAAATTATCTCGAGTATCGTATTTTGGTACATTGTGATTGTTATGTTTGGAAAATTAATTATTTTAATAACCTATGATAAATAATATGAAAGTAACGTGATTAATTGATTTTCCTTCATCTGTCTGGACATTAAAGTACAATTTGATATTTGACCTAAAGTGATTGATGGGTACGATTTGATACAAATATTTAAAGTGTTATACATAAAATCATGAAATAATTAAGATGTAAATCGCACAAGTTGTGAAGTTAAGATTTTCATTTTCTTAAATTATTGATATGAGTTTTAAAATCTAACAAAGTAATAATTAGAAATGGTATCACAGAAAATTCTGATATAATCATAAATATAAGTGACTGAATGTAATTGTTAATAAATTGATTTATAGGATCATGATTTTAATTTGCATTAAGGAAATTGGCATTTAGTTTGATAATTTTCTAGTTTTAATTGATTGAAACAATACACAGCAAAATGCTAATTAAATAATAATAGAAATTCACTCATAAAGGTATTGGGTTGAAACATCAGTCACTTAAGTAGAATATTATCATTGTACTGAAAACATCATTTTAAAATTTATATCAAACTAAAGGTAGTAGCAGGCTGGATACAATTAATTACAAAATATTTAAGAATTAGAAATAAAAGCATTTAAACAGTTTTAAATCACATGAGATGTCAGTTAAGAAGTACGAAATTATGATTCATTAGGGCTGAAATAATTTACAATTAACAAAGGTAATTAATAGAAATGGTTTGAATGATGATTATGGATCAATGATTAATTTATTGATTTATATTTAGATAGCCAGTTTTTTTTTTTTTTTTTTTTTTTTTTTTTTTTGTAAGGAACATTTATATACACAGTACAGATTGGGTTTTAATGAAATTTCTAAATTTGCATTGCTATTCTGTAGATCCTTTCTAACCATTGTGTACGTTATACGTAAACGTGACCTTTAATCTAATTATATGTTGATATCCTGACAATAGTTAATGCCTACTGAGTCAGTTTGATACTAAGGCTGATATAATTTAAAAACAGTTTAAAGCCCATCTTAAAGTGAAAACAATGAGAGAAAGGATAATGATATAATAATTGTTATAAATTTATACAAACAAAAGTTTGATGAAATAACAGTTGATATTACAATTAAATAATACAAGAAAATCAAAAAACCTTTGATTTGATTTAATTTATTGATCCATTTTACTGATATTTCTCACGATAAAACTGATATTTATCCGGAATATCTGGCATATCCGGTTAAACTAACATTTATCCAGGCCCGGTGGACCATGTTTAAGTTACAAAATTGTTTTTCCATTGACGGGAAATGATGCTTCTGGATGGTGGACTGTATTTTATAAAGAAATAATGGTAGTGATGACTATGAATGAAAGGCATCTTAACTGAACATATTATAATGAGAATATACATAATTTACATTACTGATGGTGATGGTTATTGTCAGTCTCTGAGGCTGCTGGTATGTTGGGCCTCTAGCTGGCTGCCGTACTCCGCATGCTCCCCGCTCTGTCGGCTCTTCTTTGTTTCTCTACTCCATGTGATTGGAAAACATGTTACTCATCCAAACGTCTAGAGCCAAATCACGAGCTTCTTAACCGGCAGTCGCCCTAGGGGGGGATGATATAGGGCACTGCCTCTGTGGCAAGGAGGTAGAAGAGAGCAAGGAGCAAGGAGCCGCTGTACATTAAACAGAAACCTTGATTTGACTATGTTAAATGCTATGGACGATATAATATGTTTTGAGCAACTCGAAAATATTTTCGTAGTTTATTATTACTAGCGAAAGACAATGCAAGATGGGTGCATATGTCTTTCTTTATGCCCATACTTCTTGCTTTCTTTAGGGGATTGCTTTCTCTCATGAGATGATACTTAACCAGTCTTCATATTTGTCACTCTCAATTATCCAAAACACATTCTAAGATTTTGTTTAAAACTATTTAAATAACTGATATAACAAATAATAATGATATAATACATTTAAAAATAAAATAAAACGGGATTAAAACTGTTGATCAAGGATTTGATGGATTAGCACCAGAGACAAGGCATGGTTTTATAAAATTTAGTATTTAACAATTTATAAGTAAGAAGAAACATAAAATACATGAAAAGATTACTCATGATATGACATCATCATCATCATCATATTCTATCCTCATGAACCGCCTATGCAGTGTGAGGAGAAACTTTGTACAGCCATCTTCAGCTCTGCCGGTCTTCAACCAGCTGTTCCATTGGAGTCCCAAATCGAGATCTTTCTTCACCTCTTCTTCCACTTTTGCTCGGTAGCTTTCGCTAGCAATCCTGTTTGGTTCCATTCTTAGGAGGTGTCCAAGCCATCTCAGTCGGTTTTCCTCTATTACCTCGTTGACAGGTTTTACTTTTAGGTTCGACCTTGTAATGGTGTTCCGAACTCGGTCTCATCCTTGTTTTGCCCTCAATCTTCCTGAGAAATCTCATTCCTACTGATTGTATTCTGGATTTGTTCCACTTTGTCAGTATCCATGAGTACGTGGGGATAGTGAGGAATGTTGACTTAAATCCTTTTGTTCCCTTTTCTACTCCTCTTCAGACAATCTTTCTTAACCGCTTCAAACATCCTGCCCGCACCACCGATTCGCTCGCTCACTTCCAAATCGATCTGTCCGTTTTCGTTTTTTTTTTAGGTGCACTCACAGGTATTTGAAGTTCTCCCGTTGTTCCAGGACTATTTCTTCGACACATAGTAATATTATATGTCGAAGATAAAGTCCATATGTTATATTTAAACAGATGTTTGCAATGGCTATACCAATCAATTTTCCAACGAAAACTTGTCAAATTCAGTACTATTTAGATATTCTCATTATTATATATTCTGATTTTCCTGTCATAGTTTCAAGCTATGTATTTATTTATGTTTATGTTTTTTTTACAACACTTCTTAATGGAACTAAGTCTAACCTTCCACATCCAATACCTACGTGAAGGAGGAAACATAAATCAATCGGAGAAACGTCAAGTGAAGTGGCCTTAGAATCAAGAGAAAACCACTTAACTGGCCCCAAGTGGCACTTAATGCTTTTCTGCTCAACTGTGTCACTAAATGGAGCTCTCAATCTACAAACTTCTACTTACTATCCTCAATCTCTTAGCGAATGGTGCAGAACATGTCTACTGCATCTACAGGATTAGTCTAAGGCATGGTGAAAGGATCTAGGTCATCTAAAACCGCATCTAACGTCTTAATCGAACTCATAATTTATGTTATCCTCTTTGCGTATATAACCGTACATATTTTATGAATTTGAAGGATTTTGACAGACAATGTTACAAAGAAAGTAAATTTGACAGCTCCAAACATGAATTATTTCTTAAAAAATCAAGTTTGCTGAAATATTCATTTATTGTAAATTGTTTAATACTATTTTTTTTTTTTTGTATACTTTAACAAAGTACTTACGTCTTAATGCAAAATATGATTATACTCAATTTCGTAAAGTAACAGGACAAATGAAAGTGTCCTTGCCATTACTTTTATGGGTTCAATCCTATTTTCATCTTAATAGTTATAGAAAAATCGTTTCAAGCTGAGAGTTATGCAAACTTCTAATGATGCCTATTTTTTTGAAACACCTTTAAATGGTTAAATCTGTAATATAAATAGTAAGGCTAACAACTGACGTGATTTGATTTTATAAAATCATCTTTATCATTCCAATTACAATACTTATTAAATTAGCTTTCAGAAGAAAAAGTGTATTTTGGGTACTTGCAGATTAGAGCTAATCTCAAAAACAGTTTTTTTGAACAAACACGCGGCCATACACTTAAACCGCCTAATCTAGCTATGATAGGATCTGAATTTTATATTTTATTCATACATGTGAGATTTGTCAAAGTGTGTCAAAGATTATATAGATACTTCTACATTGATGCAACGGATTTGACGGAATGGTTAGTTTTAGGGATTACCATATAAAACCCATGGTACATAAATATATGGAACAATATCTTACGTATCTAGTTTTAGGTTGGAATATCAGTTACACACATAGACATACAACTTTACAAGACAGGTATTTGGGCTCAGTGAGCACATACAAAATAAATACTGCTTATGAAAACTTGGATATCCCAATTCTTTATTTTACTCTAATGTATATTAGTATATTTCTGCAGCCATAGTAAATAAATGGATAAATTGAATTTTCTCCAAAATGAGTTTCTTGTCCTTAAGGAAGAAGAACTGTGTTATTATCTTAGTGTAAGTGGCTATGTATGTTATCTGATTAAAATGGAGTTACGACTTATATTATAACTCCACGGAAAGCCGAAAATTACACGATTCCGCTTCACTCAATGCAATTATCCCTCACTTGACAAAATTAAACTTAACCAGTTATTTACTGGGGTTGCATGTAAATAAGTGTATAAGGTTATATGTTTGTTCATTTTAAGTCACTTAATGCTATGGCTAATCGGACGATGCTACATCGGGAGCTCTAAATTTTGCCATTTAGGTTTAATTAGGATAGGGATTTTTAACGAGTACCTGATATCGTACAGGCTCGGGATCCCCGTTTAACGTCCCTTCCGAAGGACGGCATAACCAAGGATTTTTTACTCCCTTTAAAAAATCCTAGGGCCAACTGCCGGGCTACGAACCCCCGATCTTGGGCTTAGCAATTTGTTATGCTAACCACGAGACCACAGGCCACCCACCCGCCTCTACAAGGTTATATGTAAATAAGTTAAAGTAAAAAAAAAATTTTAGACATTTTAATAAAAATATTTTTTTTAAATGAGAGGATAAACTTACTACATGAGGTTTTTGTTTTTATTGTATTAAATTAACTAATCGGAATGACTTTGATGTGCCGAAGACTTGACTACAGTTGTTAACGATATGGCGAAAATCTAACTGCAGATGTTTGTTTATTATTTAATCTTAATAGTTTATTAATAAATAATATCTTCTTTAAGGGGGAGGAAATGGTTAAATCCTTAAAAAGTGATAAATAATTGATTAGAATCCGTCATTTGCAGATTGCATATATTCCTCAGGACTGGATGGACAAGATACAAACATTTTTAAAATACAATGATGGGAACAGACATAATTATATTAAAAATTAAATGATGTAAATAGAACTATTGGGGAAAACTCGATATAAAAGAAGAAATAATTTTTTTTCTCTTTATATTTTTATCAACACCTGTCAAATATAAATAATTGGCAATCAGCAGATTAGCTGACAGGAAAATAATACAGAATGACATGAAAGACGTGGCCATTTATTGTATTAATGTGTTTGGGTGTCCGTGTAGCTTTTCTTGAAAGCGTTTGTAGCACGTTCGTATGTGTCCGACTGAGAAAAATCTGTTTTCGAGGAATGAGAGAAGAATCTAGTACAGTCTTGAGCTTAAAGAGAAGGCCCTTGTGCCAAACCTTGTCGAATGCTTGGGAGACATCCAGAAACACTCCAGTTATAACTTCTGCTCTTGTCCTGTCGGTATGTAGTCAGTTACTCTGTGTAATTATTGAGTAATCGAGTGTGATTTTTGAAAAGCGAATACATGGTAAGAGATCATATTTTGTCTGTCAGTAACTTTAATAATCGGGGATAAAGTAATTTTTCAAAGATTTTAGAACAAATGGAGAGTAAACTAATAGGTCTGTACGAGGAAGGGTTGCTAATATCTATATCTTGTTTTTTAATCATGGTTATAATGGAATATTTCCACCGTATAGGGAATTTTATAGCTCAAAGTATTGAGTTGGAGATTATTTACGAAGAAATAATCTCGTAAGACACACTAGAGCTTTCCTAGGCATTTGCTTCACCACCTCAGCATTTATTAAGTCATAGCCAGCGGGCTTTTCTTTTTGGCAAATGTCTAATTATTTCTGCTATTTCTGTGATAGTGAATGAAGACGGTGGCAATGTTAGTTGTAATGGAACGTCAAGTGTGTGATTTACATAAATTTCGTTTCTGTGGTGTGAATACGGAAGAAAGATGGTCGGCAAAGAGCTCGGATTTTTCCGCGTCCGACACAGCACTTTTCTAAGGGGTGATGTTTTAAGAGTCTCTTGGTATGGTTCGATTGCCTTTCGAAAGGGATTTAATGTTATTTTCATATTTTTACCTGGTAAATTTGCTACTTTGACGTTTCAATTCATTATTTAGTTTGTCAAATGTAAATCTATCTGATGGTTGTAAGTTAGTTTGCCATATTTTACGAGCTCTTCTCTTGGCCCTCATCAGATCTCTAATATACTGCGGGAAGCTTGGTAAATTATCTGCTTTCCTATACCTGAGTTTTGATGATGACCACGCTGCGTCTGGTATACTTATAAAAAACTTTTCCACTGCCTCCAATAGTTCTTTTTCATTTTTTATCGTAACAGGAATTGAGAGATCAGAATTAAGGTATGTTCTATATAGATCCCAATCGATTATACCCTGTGTAAGCGCATGTCTTTTTTGTGCCTTAGAAGGCTCTTCGCGTAGGGTCATATGTACTGGAGAATGATCGCACCATAGGCCAGAGCTCGTATTTACAGTATTTTGTACTGTTCTTATTTCTGTTGTAATAAAAAAGTCCAGTAAGTCCGGGATTTTACGTCGATAAGTAGGCCAGTAAGTAGGAGAATATGGAGTTGATGTGTCTAATGAAAGTTCTTAGAGGGCATTTCACAAGTTTCCAAGTTTCTACTTCTTGGGGTACTCAATCTTGAACCCCAGCACTGGTGTATCGCGTTGAAATCACCTGCGATAAAACATCAAACTAACCGTTAAAAAAACTCAGAAAACATCGAGGCTGTAAGCTTGTACCTAGGGAGCGGGGGGGGGGGGGGAATATACTGCAGCGAACTGGAATGTTTTGTATTTAATGTGTTGCCAGACGTCTGTATATGTGGTGTGATCGGTATAGCGATGCTAACAATATGTAACAAATAAATTAAATAATCGCGATTACCTACCAACCATATGTTGCAGGTAATATAAAGAATGTTTTATATCGAAGTACTTTTTAATAACGAAATATTACTGAATACTTCTATGTATGAAATTTGTGTAATAAAATAAATGAAAATTGTAAATTTAACAAAAGTGCGTTAGTTGAAATAATTGAAATTATTAAACACGGACTGGGTTTTAATGTCGATTTGATGATAATGGCGGTACCTCCATGTGCCATTTTGGTCGGGATGATCGGTCCTATAAATATACAATTTTTTTTTCGTGAAGTAAGACGTGTTTCAGTGATAAGTGCTATGTCTGTCCTTTTTCATGTAAATATAAATATGCCCAGTCTTGTGTTGCATCAGTCCATTAGCGTTCCATAGGAAAATTGACAAGGAGCCAGCTGTGGAAAAGTTAGGAGGCATGGCTGTGGCTTCAGGCTTGTGTAACTTGAGTTAACTGTTGGAGGAGATTAGGTTATTAAGACCCATTAGTATTTGAAATAGTTGAGGAGGGTCATTATCATAAGGGGGTTCCAAATTAGTACTGTAATTCATCATACCTGATTGAACACGACAATGTTGTGATGTCGATTTCGTTACTGGATGACTTCTTGGTATCTGTTAAGATCCAACGTATTTCTCCAGTGTATGTTGCCCGCCATACCTAACACACCTTGGTGGATGGCCACAGTAACCTCTAGTGTGACCATACTGTTAACACCTTAATGTGTAATGTGACCGCAATGTTAACATTGCGTGATGTCTTTTTTCTTCCGGGTTCTTCGATATTTATTTTCGTATTATATATATTTATTTCAATCCATAGATGTCTTATTTGAAAGTTTCTTTTGTAATGTCTACAAAGAACCTTGGGCGAGGCTTCTTAAATTTTGAAATAATGTTGGTTACATTAGAAGCGTCTTACCCTTCCTCTTTTATGATACTAATAGGTGTAGTGTGATAGGGACCCTTAATCACTATCCTGGGGCATCTGTCCTGTTGGAGCTGAAACGTGTGAAAATCCGCCACTTTTATTTAAAGTATTTTTTTATTGGCGCTTGTAATTTCTGTCTAGTAAGATCCTGTTCAATTGGTAAAGGTCGTTTTCGACCAATAACTAGCTCCCAGGAACCAGAATGATTATTATTAGAACTAAAGTTTAAACTGTCCGACTCCATATCACTTACCGCCTGCGAAGAAGCAGACGCTTCGCTCATGGCTAGCGGTAAAACCCGCACTTTTATCAGTATAGTCTTAAATCTAATCTATTCGATCAGAATGAAACACTTTTTAAACAGAAAAAAATAGTTTTAAAACATTAATTGAAGTTAATTTAGTGACACATAAAACGAGCCTGTTTTCACTCTAACTTCCAGAAATAATTTAAATAACAAAACAGAATGTATGTATTATTTACATTTTTAAAAAAAATTTAATTTTTTGATATTTACAACTATAATATGATTATAACTAGTAAATCTGCTGATATGCACATTATGACATGAAAAACACATGTGGAGTAACTACCCATCGGCAGCACTCCAATATTATTTACATTTAAAACTGAAACAATAGGTTATGAATTAATGAGAATAATAATAAAAATATATGGAAGTAAAAATAAAAGCAATAGAATGGGAAAAAATAGATTGTTCTCATATTAGAATATGTACCTACATAGTACAAATTACAATAGGTAGTTGTAAGAATGAAAGAATGATAGTAATATAAACAATGACACTTAAAAATTTAATTAACACAAGAAATCTTGTAATACAGGTCACAAATATTTCCTTTCTTATTGCACAAATATTCTCTTTCTAAAGAACAATGCCACAATTCAAAAAATCCAATTTTTCAATGGAAGTATTTAAAGTTCCATGTGAGTTTAAAAAATAAATAAATTTGGAAATCGGTAAAGCAGTGCATCCCTATTGTAATGATGGTAATGGAATTATTTGATTAACCATTAGAAAAATATTAAAAGCTAGAAAGTATTTTGTTATTTTAACCTACGCTATTATTCCCATAAAACTTCAAGTTCAAACATGATAAAACTTTTCGAAAATTGGCATTTATGTTTGTCGTTCTTATGAAGGAGCGATATACAAAAGGTTATTATTATCATTAAAAAATAATAATTCCTTTAGTTTAAAAAGTAGAGAAATTCATTTGAAATCCAAGACAATGTCCATTTAATTGCTGTTATTAAATTGAAGAAAACAAGCATACGATTAGGAAAAAAGTCCGTGGCGGACTGTGAAGAGTACTGATGAGAAGGATTGCTTAGGCTGACCACACGTGGCAACTTGTTCTGTTGGGGCCAGATGAGCCGCACAATTAGCACTTCCGCGGGGCCTCGACTCTACTAAATAGCGCTTAGACCCTACCGATCTCCCTTTACAGGTCAGTTTCATCTGCTTTGTGTGTCGTTAAGCTCTTTAAAACGTTCATGATTAACATTAGCAAATTTGGATATTCCTTGTTTAACAGAAAATTAATATATTTTTTTTAAGTTATTCAATTAGTACTTTTTTTTTACATGTATACGTCTTTAAAATTGCTTCAATAATGAGAGAAAAATCAAAAAACGAATGATAACCAAATCGGGGGATACAGTTTAGTGTTGCTGCTACAAATCTCTCATCTCCACCCAATATTGAATGAGACCACTGGATAGCTAACGGATAAAATAATTTATTACGATATGTGAGGACCTTTAAGCATCTCACGTGGTGGAGAGGTAAGCGCCGCCATTTTGAGGTCATTTTGATGCGTATCGAGATTTCAATACAGTAGACCTTTTGGCTCGGAGAAGCTATAACATTCGTTTAGGTTTCAATCGCCAGAATCTATTGATTGTTTTTTAAATTTGTTTTTTTTAAATTTAATTTATTGACATTTACAACTATAATATTATTATAACAAGTAAATCTGCTGATATGTACATTATGACATGAAAAACACTTGTGGAGAAACTACCCATCGGTAGCACTCCAATAAAGTTCTATAGTAGATGGTCTCGAGGCCATCTTCTTTTCAGATGCCTCGGAGGGTTATCAGGAATAGTATGGGAAGCAAGTTGAGAGACTAGCGGATTCAAGTGTGTATGGAGCTTGTCATGGAAGGATAGGTATCTAGTTTGGGCCAAATCAGTAACATATGGGATATTATGATCATGATGGATGAGTTTGTTTGTGACATAATAAGGTGCATTGAGGATTTTACGAAGGATTTTGGATTTTAAGGTTTGGATATGAGATGAATTGGATGGTTTAGTAGAGCCCCAAAGCTCAACTCCGTATGCCCAAATAGGTCTGATAACTGTCATGTAAATGAGTCTTTTGTAATTAATTGGGAGCTTAGAGCGTTTGTCCAGTAAGTGTTGAAGTAGGCGAAAACGCCTAGCAGTTTCTTGTCTTTTCAGTCTTGTATGACGATTCCATGTGAGACGTTTGTCCAGATGGAGTCCTAGGTATCGTATCTGTTCGACAGGGTTCAGTGGAATATTATTAAAGGATACAGTAGGACAGGAATTCGTAGGTTTACGACGAAGGGTGAAGGCAATTTGATGGGATTTGTTAGGATTTATTTTAATCCTCAAATTTTGACACCGTTTTTGAAGGTGTGAGCTTTGGGATTGAAGAGATTGGGATGCAACAAATAGAACCTTATTATCTGATAACACACATGTGTCTTCAGCGTACGTAGTGATGACAGTGCTTGGATGAGTTCGGATGTCAGCTGTATATATTGTGTATAGGATGGGACCCAGGATACTACCTTGAGGAACACCGGCAGACTGGGTGAAGAGGGAAGAGTAGGAAAAATTATGGTTTACTTTAAAGGTTCTATTACTGAGGTAGGAACTGATAATAAGGAAGTAAGTAGAAGGTAAGAATTTACGGAGTTTGTACAGCAGTTCTGGATGCCAGACTCGATCAAAAGCCTGCTCTACATCGAGTAAAGCTCCCGTGCAGTACTATCCGCGCTCTAATGCGGATGAGACAACGTCCACCACACGATGGCATTGCTGGATGGTGGAGTGTGATGTTCAAAAACCAAATTGGTGATCTGGGATTATTTTATTGGATTCTATGATAGGAAGAAGACGTTTCAGAATGAATTTTTCAAGGATTTTGCCCGTTATGGGCAGGAGAGATATAGGACGGTAAGAAGATGGGAGTTCTGGTGTTTTGGTATCATCTTAACTATGGATAATTTCAAGGAATCTGGAAAGTATGTGGTGCGAAGTACTGCATTGTAAATATATGTAAGGAGTAGGATCGCTTTCCGAGGAAGGCGTTTTAGAATGTGGGATGTGATTAGATCGTGTCCTTGAGCTTTGTTGGCGGGTAATCTGTGAATAATGTTTGATATTTCGGAAGGATGGAATGCTTTAGGAGGAGGGGACAACTAAAGCGGAATACTTAATTCTGCTCCAATGCATTCAGAATGGGTTTGGTTAAAGATATCTGGATGAGGGTTAAATGTTTTGAATAGATGCTGGCCGAAAATTTGTGATTTTTCTTCATCAGATCTTGACCAGGTTTGGGATTCGGTTATAAGTGGATGGTTGAAATTTTTATAGTTTAGGAGTTTTCTAGAGGTATTCCATAAGGATTTGTCAGTAGTACTGAGATTTGCTGTACGGTAATACAAATTTTGAATTTTGAATGCACTTTGCTCTTGGCCGTCATTTTTCTTTTAATAATTCGCGATTAATGAATTATAATTAATAAAAATATATAAATAATATAATGACGTTAGTCAACAAAATTCTAATTAAAGTAATTAATTAAAACAATTATTAAAAATTATAAAATGACTTTCGTCTAACCATTTATGAAATAAAAAAGGGTGGAGCAACTTAAATCAGTAAGACCGATCACTGAGGTTCTATTGTCTCTTTACAGTTATACCTTACAATCGGATTATTCAATTAGCTAATGATTTCGTAAGATGTAAATTATTGTTTTAACTACTGACGGATTATGTCCATCTGTTAAAGCGTAACCATTAAACCTCTGATTCCGGTTATCCAAGGCAAGTTGAACTTCCATATTCAGGAATGAAACATTTAGTTATGTATTGGTCCTTTTTTTTATTCACTACATAATTACTGGAAGTGTATTTATAAAAACATGTTAATATATAAATAATAATTTACAGTTCTATTTTAATGTAAATATTTTATTAAATTGTTTATATAGTTGACGATAATTAGGCCCATGGAGGCTTTAACAGAACCTCTGTATGGAACGGAAGAAGGGGGAGACCGAAGCTGAGGTGGTAGGATAGTGTGGAGAGAGACGCGAGGGATATTCTAGGGGTCAGAGGCTGGATGTCGGCTGTAAAAAACCGGACGACTGAAAGAAGTTGGTAGAGGACGCCAGGACTCGTCACCGAGCTGTAGCGCCATAGAATAATAATAATAATACAGTATTATGTTATGAGTAATAAATGAATTTATCCAGAATACATTTTCAGCATCCGATATATGAGGCGTCGTTGATTACAATGGGAGACCTCGAAATTTCAAAATTGATTTTTACCACTCCGGTTGTAATACAAGTAATGCTTTAGGCTTCTGAAACTAAATGGGCCAAAAACATGAGAGATAAGGCGGCAAATCTTCGTATTAGTCAATATTGCTTGACTGAACTAGCAACGAATGTGTAAAAATAAATTTTTTAAATATTGGAGTTACGCTGGAAGCTTCATATAGTTTAATTTGTATATAAGAAAGTTATGTGGTGTATACAACATTTTTCTTTTCTTTCTACTGCAGTAGCAAATTAACATTTATAGGAGAATCTTTTGCTCATCTAAAAAAACCTATTGAAATTTATATCTGAATTGAGGTCAAACATGGAAAATTAAATTATTTTTAGTAAAATATATAGCTAGATTTAGTTGGACTATATTTCCTTTCAGAGATGCCAACTATAAAGTTTTATTGGAAGGTTTAGGCGAAAGGAGTGGGTTGATTCCATACCTTGACTGCCGGAATGGAAATGTTGAGTTTGAGGAGATCGTATAACAAGCTTTCCCGGGCTTGATGGAAAGTTATTTGAATACGATCAAAAGTTCTTTGATGAACTCCACTTTTTCCTAGATTTGGAAAACTGTTGAAGCAAACCTTCAGAGCTATTCTATTCAGTTTTTTCTTATGGATTTGCATATCTGAATAAAAAATCGATTACAAAATTGATCGGATCCAGATTTAAAAAAAAATAATCATTAAGAAATCGAATAAATTTACTTGATAAAATGAATATGGATAGTCCTATTACCTCTTGCCTGAAACATAAATTAAATATTTAAGCTTATATATGTGTGTGTGTGTGTGTGTGTGTGTGTGTGTGTGTGTGTGTGTGTGTGTAATAAGTATATAATAATAAGTATACAATATAATATATTTATATTATAAATTAGCTGTCCCGGCAGACGTTGTTATGCCCTATTACCCTAAAAATAAAGGGCTTCCAAATTTTATCCAACCATCTGAATGGCAACTTCATCGATTGTTGGTGCATCGAAACATCTCGCATGTTTTCCTTCAGGGGTTTTATCAGATCTGATTACAATTTTATGATAACCAGATGGCATAAGATCTAGCGTAGTTTTAAGCAATGAAATCAATTGATTTTGTCGATGAATAAAAGTTTGTAATTGTTCTAGAGTAGAACTCCTCACTAAACTGTTATATACACAATGCTGATCAATTTCTTCTGGTGTATTGCCCATTTATTCCATTTGCAGGAATTTATAGTCGCCATCTGTTACCGGCAACTGGGAACCTGATTTATGATATATTTGGCCTTGTATCGGAAAATTAAACAGAAAAGTTTTATTTCTACCCAAAAAATTACATTATTTTATATTATGATAGCGTAATAAACATTTACTAATAACTAACTCACCTCTGTTTTGAATGACGTCAAATTTTTGACAGCTGGAAACAGAGTGGTCTGTATGGGAAAAGAAAATTGTTGTTTTTATTATTCCCTCGGCATTTTTGCGGGTTTCTCTCCATAAGAACCTTCTTTGCGCCTTAAGAACAATATGGAAAAAAAAATTAGCCGAATTGGTTGACCCGTTCTCGATTTTTGCGGTTAGCAAGGAATTGGCGATTTATTTTGATTTTATAGATTAAATATTTAAAATACACATCATCGTTTATTCTGTTTTTTACATCATATTATGAATGTATACACTGTTTAATCTTTATTTTAATTTTTTCAATTAATGAACATTTCCCTTAATTTTGTCTAGTAGTTACTACTACTAGGTAAAGGAATTCACCCGGCCTTCGTGGGATATTTCAACACTTTCCAGGGCCACTAAACTGGTCTTACCATGAGTTAAAACAGGACATTTAAACATTGATATTACTTCTCTCAGGAGATCTGGTGGACTGGAATTCCTTGAGTTAGCACGTCAAGGAATATTACAGTGACTTGCTAGATAAAGCTTTCCTCATTTAGACAATATATTAAGTGCAGATGGTTTTAAATGATTTGATTGAGACATAATTATAATGCAATCTATTTCGATTACCAATAAGCTAAACTATGTAGGTACATATTCTAATATGAGAACAATCTATTTTTTCCCATTCTATTGCTTTTATTTTTTATTTAGTTTTTGCGATGTCTGTAGCTATGAATCATTTGTGCCACGTTAATTTAGTTAAAATTTGGTATAAAAAATAAATTGGTAGACTAACGGCATATGCAATTAAATTGAATTTTTATGTATATGATTAGATATAGGTCTAATAGTAATAAATAAAAAAATTGATATTATAAATGAAGTAATGAAAAAATTAGCTAAAAAGGTCGATATAAAACCGACCGATAAATTGGATTTGGAAGTATAAATATCCAGAATTCGAAAACCAATTAAAACCAGATAAAACCCGTCCATTAGATAACTGGTAATCTACATTTAGGCATTTACTGCCGGCGATTCTCTTTAATCTCATCGTACATCTTTTGTCAGAATCAAATTGCTTTTCATTTATTCATACGCAAATGATAAATGGTTTAAACAAAAACCGTTTATGGACAGTGAATACTTCCTTCTTTAGGCATTTTCTGATTGTTATTGCTTATGGTGCGTCAATCGTCTCTGGAAAATAAAATGGAGGAATGATACACAATGGTACGGATAAAGAAAACTAGAGAAACTACCACTGAGGATTATCAGAAATTGTAGAGGTTGGTAGGCTTGAAACTAGTAGGTTTGAGTGAGAATAAAGTTGGCTATGAAAAGATGATATCGGATTTGGGCTAAATCTGTAACAAATGGGACACTGAGGTCATTATGGATGACGTAACAAAGTAAGGAGAACTGAGGATTTTGCGAAGGATTTTGGATTGTAAGAATTGGCTAGTGGAACCCCAAACCTCTAAACATGACAATCCTTAATTGGTTAATTGGGAGCTTAGAGCGTTTGTCTAATAAATGTTGAAGTAGCCTAAACCGGCGAGTGTAAATGATATAAGTCTTAAATATCTTTCGAAATTAACTCACAATATTTAGTTTATGAAAGCTAGTTTTTTCTGACGCAAACTACTGAACAAGCGTGGTAGATGTGAACAGTTTTCAAAGGTGCCAGAGGGGCCATGAGGAGAGCAGGATAGGGTAGTTAGGGAGTGTTGTAATGAGCAGGGGTTCAAGTGCCCTAGCTCTCAACTTCCTCACTAAAAGCGACACTTATTCTGAATTCCTTAAGCTTATCGTGAAATTCAAACAACTGAAAACGAGAACACCCGAGAAGTTTAGTGAAAGGTCCTCTTATCTCACTTTGAAGCAGTCGTACGTATGTGTTTATCATTACGTTTATATCTGCTGTCTCCTACGAACATTCATTTTATGTGGGAGAAAATGGCCTAAGTGGAGGTCAATAAATTTATCTTAAGTAGGGAGAAATATTTATTAAAGACCCAACGTTTCGACCCACAATGCAGTCTTCTCTAGGGCTGTCGAGGGGCGCCCGTTTTTTACGATAGATGATGTGAGTAGAGTTAGTGACGGAGTTACACTAGGCCCCCGCGCCCCCCACTTGACAGCACTGAAGAAGGCCTGCAATATGGGTCGAATAATAAATAAACATTTCTCCCTACTTAAAAGAAATGTATTCACCTCCACCCGGACCATTTTAATTCACATACATCTACAAGGTCAACTATTATAATTCAACATTTATTTTAGTTTCAAAACATATGGTTTCGATAGCATTCAAACTTCTCTTCATTATCGATCAATTTTATCTGTGTCCTTTTGAATAAGAAAAAAAAAAAAAAAGATCCTATATTTGCTTAGACATCAATTTAGAGTCTGGCTCTTTACTATTTGCTGGAGACTACGTACATTCCATGTTCCTAATATTAATTTCCTGTCCGTTCCGGGTCGTTTACCATCCGTACCTAGGCTTCCTACCATCGCATCCTTAGCTTCTTTGAGGTTTTTGAGCTCAAGTTTACATAGGTGGGGTGCTGGTTTTTTTTTTTTTTGTTTGTCTTTTTGTCGCCTTTTACGACAGGCAGGAGATATCTCAGGCTTATTCTTATCCGAGCCTGGACGGAAGCCCTAATAACCTACAAAGATGTATTTACTAAAAAATCATTGATAAGTATAATTTAAATTCCCGCTAATAACTGGTGATAATGATTAATATATGATCGTACTGAAAGTTTAATTGGATATTTTGATTGTATCGAAATGCTTAAAAATTATCTTATCAGTGCTGATAGATAGTGGGGTAGCTCACTATTTATAGTGCGGATTTGCTGAAGGTCCAGGGTTAAAATCCGGCTGACAGAGAAATTATTTAATCTTATAACAATCACAGATAAACCCTGATGGATCTGGAGACACTTCTGGTGCATTAACTGGGTACCCTTAACCCTTCGCAGGGCCCTATTTCATCCGTATAATGGCAATCAGGTAGTTTTGTTATTATCAGGAAATAGAAATTTTCAATGACAAATTTGGTTATAATTATTCTATAAATTATTTGTCCAAACAATAATACCTGGACAGTAGGATAACGTATAAGAACAGAGTAGATTAGGATATTAAGGCACGAAAAGCGGCGGGATATAGATGTCTGTTACGTATACAGAAAATAGTTTGCTGTAAAAGGATGTCAAGAAAGGTAAAGTGTCTTATATATGAAACAATTGTGAGGCCAAGTGCGACTTACGGATGCGAGGCCTGGTCACTGACAAAATATTGCAAAAAAAAGGAAGTATGGGAAAGAAAATTACTGTGTAAAATTTTTGGACCTATCTGAGTGGAGGACAAGTGGAGAATCAGGTCCAATAAAGAGTTAAGGGAATAGATGAAGAGCCCGATGGACCCAACTCCAAGAAGGATGACGTACGATACACCGAATGATGGTTCAAGATTAAGAGAGAGGCCCCGTCTCAGGTGGCTCGACGATGTGGAGAGTGACCTGTAGGCGATGGGTAAAAACCGCTGGAGGCCCCATGCGGCGGGCAGAGGCGAATGGCAGAAGAAATTTACAGAGGTCAAGGTTCTCCAAGGACTGTAGAACCCAGTAATAAATGAAATTTTTTTTTTTTCACTTGATCATAGCTTTGAACTAGAGTTATAACACTCCAATTTGTGGGAAATACATAAGATCTAGAGTTGAGTCATTCTGATCTCGTAACTCATAAAGTCTATTTTTTCATCTATATATACTAATAATTAAAAGAAATAGTACAGTCTTTCATAAATTCGCGAAATTATAAGCCGTCTTTATGTTTATATAGATACACTCATACGTGAGGTTTTTTTTTATTGATGTATCATCGTTACTTTTTGTAACGTTTATTAATTAAAACTTTTGTTAGCTATCAGCTATTATTCGTTGACACAATTCAATTTCCGTTATTCATTTATTTCAAACTTGACACTGCCAATTTGGACTGTTAATTGGTTTCCTTCAAATTATGTTTTAGAAACCGTATGTGTTACGTGTAGACATTACAACGAACTCAAAGAACAGACGGCGGAGTTTGGCGAGGAAACTGGAATTCGTTTAAAATAACTTTAATAGGGCGGAAGGAGAAAGAGATAATTCATTTTAACTCAAGGCCGATTCTGTTCTCGAGTGGTAAAAGCAAGAGAGGAAAATTGATGCAATGAAATACTCTTTCTTCTCAAGAATCTTGTGCAATAAAACGACCATGCTATACTATTTTGAATGAATAGAGATATCACTAATTTTGTTGTTTTGAAATTCCCTAGCATTTTAATATTATTTTTATTATAAAAAACATTAATATTTATTAGAAATTATATTACATTAAATATTGCAATTTGTTATTTTCATAATAATATAAATGCTAGGTAAAGTATATACTACAAAATTAGCAATATACATATATATTTTAGCGCAGTATGCATAAATAATATTTAAATATCTGTTTTGTCCAGCAAAAGCAGATGCATGTTATCTCTTAATTTGCTAAGGGGTGACAAAATATTATTTAGAAAATTACTTTCAAGATATTTATTTGGTATAAGAACGTGAGGCTATTATTGCCGTGAAGCTCATAACTGCAGCTTTTATTTAAATTAACAAATTTAAAATACGGTCAATTTAGTGATTTAGCAAATACTAATGGAAAAGTCATTAGAAATTGAGCCGTTTGGAATCAAAACCGGTTAACTCCAAAAATTTTAAAATTCACTTTTTCACATATTACGATTGTAATGCATTGATATGCTCCCGAATCTTCAGGTTCAGGACCGGACCAACATCATGAGAAACAAGGCGGCAAAGTATCATGTTAGACAAAATTGAAAATTGCAAAAAAACTAGAGAAAAAGATAATTTTTTGGATTGAGAAGTGTGTGGAATTAAAAATGGAAAGGAAAGGATTAAGTCAATGCTATTGAGTTAATGTACTAGTAGTTGAGTACAACAATAGGCCGATTGAGATCGAAGAAATAATAACAATAATTGGAGAAATCGTACTAAAGAGGATTTAATAGTAGAATATAAATAAAAATCATTATTATTCCATTGCTTAAGAACATCTATTAGGCTTACTTTTTTTTGTGGCTATTTAAGTTATTTCGCCAATATTTATTAACATTTAAATTATGTTTTGAGTATATGGGTACCAGTGATAAATACAGTAATGCCTCAAAACATTGAAAATTTATATTCAAATTAAAGATTAATGAAAATGAACTAATTTAGTAGGTGCCTATAAAATATTCTATTTATCATTATTGAATTTAAAAAACACGAAAAAGTCTTCTACAACTGTAACCTCTGAACGGTCTTAGATTCAGTACTGTTTTAGAACAAAGCACGGAGGTGATGGTCCTAGGTCACGCTCAACCATCAGGTTTTCCCCCAATTAAGGGCCTGGGGACTTCATAGAGCCTAGGGAAGCTCTAGGAGGGCCTCTAGGTTCCACACGGTCAACCCGTTGCAGTTGAAAGATTAAAGAATTTACCTGCCGCAGCTGGGTTTTAACCCGTAACCTTGGCTATAGCAACTCAGCACTGCAGGACGCTCTCTAATTGAATTTAGGGTTAATAAAAATCAGATCTGTCGGTGGGTTTAGCGTATGAATTATTCCAAATATAAGGGAGGAAGGACTGTTTATCAGGCAGGCTACAAGACTACAATATTCAAGGCAACGTGAGATGGACAATATTTATTCTGTCGGCCCGTCAGGGAACAAAATGTAATCCAGTGCCAGGATTCAAACCAACAACGCATACAACCTGAAAACGAATAATCTAATTTATAAGAGAGTCGAAATTTAAAATTGTTGAAGGTTTTAAATAGACTCTTATGAAGAGCAGTTTAAGTTTATAAAAAATAATCGATATTAACAACATTCTATTTCGTAATAGAACCATTAACTTTTAATGAATTTTTCCTCCAATTCTTCCTAGACTATGTTAAAAGCAGTTTTAAATATTTACTTGAAAAATCAAAGCTATCAAACCTTCGAGAGCAATATCCAGATAAATAACAGTTCCTCATAACAAATACAAATATTTAAAATATTTTTGAATATAGCTTTCTAAATACTAATTTAAGTCATAATTAAATACTAAATACTAATTATCTAAATACTAATTTAAGAATATAAATTTCTAAATACTAATTTAAGATATATTTAATTATCACAATCTATTTCTACTATAAATTTTTAATATGGGACAATATATGTCCACATAAAATTTATTAATTTTAAACGAAATGATGCGGATGGTGTATCATCCCAAAAAAGGTAAACAAATATTTATTGGTGCATATTCAGCCCTAACTTACCAACGAATGGAGTCGATTTGGTAGGATTTATCTCTAGCACCATAACTCTATTTACTTCTGCAATTGTTGTTCTAAAAAATCAAATACAGATCTAATAATTCAATTATTAAAAAAAAACAATCTAGTACCGAATTCAAAATTATATTCGAAAATAAACACAGTTCAAGTGTCATTTTTCTTCTATAATATAGATACACCATGATTTATAATAATAATTTATCAGCAACATTATTGTGGAGTTATTGTGCTAGAGATCCTACCACTCTGCCTAATTTGTTTGTAATATGGGCTGAAACATATAATATGAGCCAGTAAATAAATGTTTTTCTAATTTTTCTTTGATGATCAGAATCACCCTCCGCATCATCTTAAATTTCGTTAACATTAATGATATTATTAGAAATATTATCATTTATTAAAAATATATAATATATTACTATAATATAAAAAACCCGTTCCACTGCAACCCGTGAACGGGTCTGGGGTTCAGTACATGGTAGGACGGTACAGAGTAAAGGAGAACGTTTGTGCAGAGAGGTGATTTGTCATAGAACACACTCCACCGCAATATTTCCCCCTTGTTTTGGGTACCCACTTTATGGAGGCTGCATGAGCCCCTGGAGGATATCCCGTATGATCCTTCTCTGGCGGCTAACAGACTAAATAAAAGACTTGCCAGCAGCGGGGTTTGAACCAGGATTTTTGGCATGGCAACTCAGTGCTATTCCACTGAACCACTACCTACCTTGCCGTAATATAAGATTACTTAAATTTGTATTACGAATGTATTTTTCTTCTTCTTCAAAGTTTCATCTTCCTTTCGAAGGTCGGTAATTATCAGGATTATTTGAATTCCGGATGCGGCAAATGAGAAAAGGATGTTTTGTACAGAACTGGAACCATTCTCTCAGCTTGAGTGTTGTTTCCTTCCTGAGTTTCTTGTTCCTGGAATTTTCCCTGCATTATCGGCTACAATAAGTCATATTTAACTGCACGTGTAATGTGGCCTTGGTATTACAGTTTGGGTTTCTTTATCGTTCTATTATTCCCTCATTATCAGCATAACAGTTTCATTTGTAAGCATATCCATCTAACTTATTTTTTAATTTTTTCTGTTCAAACGCATATACAAATGTTTACATTCGTTTTCCTTTGAGTCCAGCATAAAACCCCGTATCAGTTAGATATTATTAATTTGTATCTGTTTTATAATTATAATGGAGCTGAATAACATTTATACCAGTATTGAAGGCCTGATGTAGAACGCTGCGGAAAATCATGGGGCTGAAGCGCCAAGACTTAAAGCGGTTTTATTTATTCGGAAGTAATGAATAGAGTGAATACAGAAGTGTGAGCTCCTCTTCGCCGCACTAATGAACCGAGCCGTCCCAGCGCCTACTTTAGAATCAACGCCATCAAAACGTGAATGAGGCTCTAAGTAAAATCATTTTCGCTCCGTTGGGGCGAGTTCTTAAGCGATGCCCTATAAAAGTGAATTTTCGCTCTTCCCGACATTTGTAATATTGTAAACATTTTGAGATGAATATACACTCCTTTTATAATTAAATACGACGTCTTCTTATTACTGAATTTTGATGAAAAATCTTTCTACAATGTAACGAGTCGTATAAGTACATACTTATTAATTAAAAAAAATATCTTAACCAATACAGATACACATCTCCTAAACTTTATATCAATCTAACCATTGTAATCGTCCTTTTTTTCTGTAGATAACAAATTTTTGAATTAACGAAAATTCAGTTGTTTTTTTTTATCTCTCATTTTAATTTGTAATTTCAGTTTTATATTAATTTACTTCATATTGCATTATTTGAGAAATTATAACGGATTCTTTAATTAAAAAATGTAATTTATGCATACATAAATACTTACCAGTATAGCACACACGAGGCCCGGATCCAAATGAATTCTGCTATGGTGTTAAAGATATCTAAAATTTTAGATGTTTGGAGTTATTTGATACTATTTTTAATTAAAGGTCTTATTGCAAAATGATTTTTTATACGCTTGATAGCAACATACTTTTTATACGGGTGGTGTAATGTAACGTTCTGTCCATCTATAAGAAGAACTGCCAAGCATAATAAAATAATGGCATTTGGGCCATAATGGTTTTGGATATTCTAAATTTTTTTCGTTATATATTTCATCTTTTTTGTATTCTCTTTCTACCTGGAGAAGCGGGGTGGCTCAGTGTGTAATATATCCCGGGTTTAAATCCATCTGTGACAAATTAATTATATAATCTATTAATAGTCCCGGATAGACACCGTGGGATCTACTGACCCCTCTAAGGCTCACCCAGCCATTAAAATAGAGTACCCTTCGTTGGGGCATAAATCTGGCAATTGAACGTGATATCGGACAAATATCATTTCTGCACAACCGTCGCTCTAGGGATAATATGATCTCTACCATTTACTGAGCCCAAGACCATTCATGGGACGTAGTTGTACGTTGTCCATAAAACAGTGAAGGTTTTTATGTTTTCTTCAAAATACCCCTCCAAGTAGCAAACTCCTTATGTTGTTGGATTTTAGACCATTATAAATGTAAACACTTAATAATCATCTTTCAAACAAATATGCTTCTTTACTTTTGCAAAATTTTTGACACTTGGAATAATTCAGTCTTTTCTGAGATGTCAAAGCACAGTGCCTTTCTTCCACAGCCTTCTTTGTCTTGAAACCCTCCCTCGAATTCTGTGGAACTATTATTGACTAGTGCAATCACTTAAACTGCCTTCACCCCCGACTTCGTTGGCAATTGTGGCCATTTGGGTTACTTTCCGGCCAAGTTTGAACTCTTAAAACAAAATTATACTCTTATATCTTTCCTACATTATTTACTCGGCAATCCAATAATTTTGTTACTCTCCTTCTGCCTGAACTGGCGAAATATCAACAGCGCCTTCTTGTTTGGTATTTTTCCACATATATCCTAACAAATATATATATATAATCAACTCGAAACGCGTTGAAAATATTTTAAAGGCATTCTACCAAATTTTATAAAGATTGAATAGAATAATGAACACAAGAAAAGACAGTGAATTATCAAAATGGTTGATGTAACTAACTTAAATAATACTTTTCAAATGATCTAATATATTTTCTTCGAGAAATGCTTAGGGTTGCTGAACCGACCAAAAAAAGAAAATGAATATGTAAACCTATTACTTCAAGCAGAGTTACATTCCATGTCGTGGAAGTTATTCCAAATTGTCTACTAAACTTCGGTAGTTGTGCAGAAAATTCAGCTAAGCTTTTAGTTTAGTTGTTTTCTTGAGTGCTCTGTCGAGCCTGTGTTGAACTGTCCATTTGCATTCCTCAATTGTGTTGTCAGTTAGCGGTGGTTAAGCCTTGCTAATAACCGGAGAAGTTTGGCACTAGGTCTGCCAATCAACAAGTTAGCCCTGTAATTAATGTATTAAAGGTTGTTTTGGAACTGTCTGTTGAATAGAATGATGTCTTACCTTGCCAAAGTCTCGTTAACTCTCCTTTTTCGCTCAATATGAGTTAATATCTTAGTTTGTTTATGTTGTTTTCACATCCCTTAAACTCAAATATGTTTGATGAGTTTAATTTTTTGAATTATAAATATATAGTTTTTATTAAGATACTTTTTATCTTCGCTGTGTATATATTTATTATTTAAATTACGGATAAGTATCTATGATTAGTGCTTAAACCTTTTAAATTAAATAACATTCATAACAGCTTTATAACTTAATTTAGACAACCTTAATATGTGAATAAAAGCTCTGGAAACTGAAAATCTACATTAAAGAAAATAATAATAAAAATATGGCCACAAATTATGATCCTATTAGGGACTAAATTATAATTTTTTTTTTTTATTTGAAAAGAAAAGACATGTCCAAGACGGGGACTCGAACCTGGGTCGCCTAGGTCACTAGCCTGGAGCTCTACCAATTGAGCTATCCTGGTTCGCCTCTCGGTCATAGACATATCCTTTCTTTTCACTGATCCCATTTCCCCGCACGCTCGCTATTTGTGATGTATACGAGGGGAAGAATGTTCTTTGAACATTATTTAAATTTGGATCTTGTTGACTCACGTCCAAATAGTAGTTCCGTAACTGTTACGGATATAATATTATAACTTATTTTATTTTATTTGTTATTGATTGTATTAATTTTTAAATATTTTAATTTGAAAACTGAATTATTTTATTCATAATTGTCAATGTCAACTGAATCACATTAGATTTATTTGTACTATTAATAGTACAAATACATTTATTCTAATCATAATTATTACGCTGTATTTATACAAGTTTCTATATTACGATTTCAATTTCAACTTCAGAAATTATTATATTCATCCACAGTTTTAAATATAAACGACTTGTTTTCTTATTTTATTGGACGTTTTCAATTAAGTGACATTCAATCTGGGCCAACTGAATCAAAAGTGAGTTCCTTCAGTTGTTTTCTTTTTATATTTTTTTGGAGTTCTCTTCGAAGAGTCCTCCTATTTCGTGAGAGCTTATAAAGATCTTTGTCATAAATATTAGATTTACCAAGTTGGAAAAAGTGAGTAAACCGATAAATTATATTATAAAGGATGTTTATATTCTTTAAAAATTAAAATTAATAATGAAAACGAAGTATGAATCATATAATAATATTTAACTTAAATGAAGTCCCGAATGATAAAAATGCCAATTAAATGTGTGACTAAGATAAAGCTTAAAGATTTTACCTCGAGATCTTTTACACGTCTAATAAGGATCCGTCCCACTAAAATATTCATTTTCCGAGCTACTAATAATCTTTAACGTTGAAGATGCTTCCATGAAATGTAGAGCAAGAAGTTTTCGTTTCATCAAGTATTAAGGTTTGGTAACGTTACCGTTCCAGGAATAGTTTATGTGAGTAATGCTCATCTTTGATACCTTCTTCCTTACGGATAACAAGCGGTTTGATTCATGTCGAATGACTAATTATTTGATATTTAATTTATTTCTTCCGAATAAGCCTTAATTGTTTTACTGGTGTGTAGTAGGGTGCTTTTGATAACTGGAATATTTACGTAATTTCTTGTAATATATTTCTAATGCAGGGTTTCTTACTGTTAGAAATATTATTTTTTTCTCACCCAGGACTATTTTAACCTCTAAGAAATTTAAAAAAAATAAACATTCTAAAACATTTTTCCTTTACAAGTTACTTTTGCGAAAAATTATTCCAAGCTACATGTAACTGACGGTAGTGAATTTTAGCTAGGTGTAAATTTCATAATATGCGGCTTATATTATGAATTATACAAATCTCTTCTTTATAAAGAGCCTTTAACAATGATTTATAGATATAAAGATAAATTTATTAGGTATTTTATAATTAAATATATGCACTTATTAGTATTTATTAATTAGTATTGTTAATTTATAAGTGTTTAGGAAGTATTAATATGCCACTGCATCTATTGTAAACGATGTCATATGATTATTCTATAGAATGCTCTAAATAAATGATAGCTTTGATAAAATCGAAGATCTTATATTTCACTAAACCCACGCGTCTATTTTGTGGTATTGACTTTTTTTAAAAAGTTTTATAGGATTGTAGAATAAAGGTAAATTGGATTTCATAACATTTTTTTTTTAAATAGGATCATATCAGGGTAAATATGATAGACCTGAATCTTATTTAGTAGTCAGGGCAGGCAAAATAGACTGGACACGGCCTTAACTGTTACCTGAAGGAAGTTATGCAATTGAGGTAGCTTCGTAGCCCACGTGCCCTGAATCTGCTACACTAATCACAGCTATAACAAGGTAACCTCACAATTGAGCAACAATTGGTATAACCTGATTTGAAACAATTAAAGCTATGGGGCATAATATAACCTAAATCTAAACTTAGATAGATTTAATATCTTTCAATAAGGTGTGTTCATTTCTCATTCAAACTCATAAATACTGAAATATGTTCCTGAGTTAGGTTATTTTCTTTTACACAATTTTTTTTTTACTTGTTAATGCAAACATACTAAAAAAACACAACAAAAAACAGCTGAAGTCATGTGTTCGCAGCCTGGTTGATTTTCTATAGGGTTTTTTAAATGGAAGAAAAAAATCTGTTTTTATCCATTCCTTTGGAAGGAACGTAAAATAGTAGTTTCTGAGCCTCCTTTGTATCAGGTTAAAGATCTCTATCCTAATTATAATTTGATAGGAAAAATCCAGATTTATTAGACAGGAATAGTTTTATATGTTGATTATATCACCCACTAGGTATCAGTATATTATGTTTTAGTTTATCTTAGCGTATTTCAGTAATAACTGCAATAAGAAAATCCCGAAAATCATTGGTTTTGAAATAAAGTATTAACGTTTAACAATATTTATACTATCCTTTCCAATTTTTTTCTGAACTTGATCTCCAGTTAACAACTTATGATCTACCATAAAATATGTTTAATCTAAACGAACTTTACAATATTAGTAAATTATTACGTATTGTCACCTACGTATTGGGAAAAAAGTAATTAAATTTCGTATTAGTATAAATTTTCCTTGAAATAAAACATCTAATATTTTGAAACAAAAAAAAACATGTATATTTATAATTTACAAATATAATAATAATAATAATATTTATTGACAGGGATTATACAAATGCCAAAGGAGACAAATTACAAATATAGATTTTTTTAAATTTATAAATAGGGCATCTTAAATATAGATAAATAGCTTATCTACATTTTAGGCAACATAAAAATTGATGATATTGTTTAAAAATCTGATGGTCATGTAATCATTTATGGTTATAATTACTTTATATAAGTTTGAGTGCGTTATAGAAATCCCTACAACTGAACGAAGTTGAGGGGCAAGGCGACCTGACCAGCAATACTTAGCGGTCCTGCGGTTTGATCAACTGGTGCGCCGCAACGACCATTCAGGCTACCGAGTACTTGAGGCCAATAATTGCTAACGTTCTCAATAATAGTTTTACGTATAAAGCTTAAGGGATGAATATACAGTTCATTATAAAACTATAAGCTATATATGTATAATGCTATGATTTGAACTAATAAAATAAAATAAACTAATAAAATTTTCTTCATACATATTTGGCACTTTAATAATTCTATGTTGTGACCTTTATAAGACTATTTACCTCATTTATTTATCATGGGAAGCCAAGAGTGATTGTTAAAAAAAATTTATTTTATTATTTATTTTAGTGTCCTAAATTTTTTTTGAAATGGATTTTTTTCCAAAGTTTGGCTTTGTGTATACCAATTTACTAAATCATAATTATCAATGTATAGTGTATTCGGGTTAAGCAAGCATCGTCATAATACAACGAATATATTTTATTAATACAAATAATTATTTTGTATAATATATATATATATATACATTAAGACTCTAGAAATAATGATCAGGCTTGCCATAACACATAAATATTATTTTTTTTAAACATTTATTTTTAATATAATTTGCTACAATTCGAAAAAATTACATGCTGTATGAAATCGACCAGTCTCTAGTTAAAAACAATTGTACAAATTTAAATGTATCTGCACAGAATCATGTTTACATTGAAAGAAAATATATAAATATATTTAAAAAAAATTCAATAGAATATATATTATTAAATTGTAACTTATCTGTATTTAGAAAATGTATTTCGAGGGTTCTTCGAATGTTGATCTGTGGGTAGGGCGTATTTCGGGTTTGGCCATCTTCTCTCGCCAGCCTCCTCAGGACTGTCCTCTTTTCCCTATACCCTTTTCTGCTGATAAATCTCCCCTGTTCAACTACTTGTTGCCTACGTGACCATTTAGTACTTAGTTTTTGCAACCATTATTTCCCTTATTCTCCATATTCGTATATCGCTTGATACTTTGAGTAAAGATTGAAAGAGACACAAGAAAATTTAGATGACACATTTCTATCTGTTGGTACCCGATTCCCATTAATAGTATATTCAAAAGACCGTTTTACTTTTTATTAGGGTTGCTTAATTCAGATACTCAGCCCGATTTCAACTTCAAAGTCTATAAGCTGGAAAGATCGAAAGAATGTTTTCCGCTGTTTAGAATCATTCAATGAACTACCTCTTAACAATATAAACGAGATGGGTGCTAGGGATAGTGGTTCTAAAAACCTTTCCAAATATATCCGCGGAAGGATTTTCCCCTGATTCGGCAGATTTTTAAATATTTGTACATTATTTTATAGCTACCAAGTTTATTTTTATGGTTATGCCGAAGTACGACCGTTTACAACGGAGTGGTGGAAGATATTAAAACTATTTTAGGTTAAAACTTATTATCTCAAATCATAGCAGATACTTTAACTAGGATTTTAATGTAAACCTATTGATAAATCTAAAGTACATAGCTGTTTTTTTACCATAACAAAACATCGGAATAAATTCTGTGAATGTAGTGACCCCTTTAAGGCTCGTGATACTTATTATAAAGTGATTGCGGCATCGAATATGTATGTGAATCTCAAGGAACTTGATGAATTATTCTGGTTTAGTGTCCGAGATAGTACCTGTACCACAACTAGGAGTAATAGACGAATTTCTGCGAGTGGCTACCGAAAAGGCCAGCAAGGCGGCTATTCTGTCAGGCGAAGTTTAGTTTGCAATTAAGTTAGTTAGTTGGTCTGTGAACTGCGGACATGCAAAATGACGTGTGCGAATGATGTAGATGACAGCTTTGTTCTTCGGATAACAACTTCAACTTCCTCCTCGTTCCGGTTAACTGTCTAGCAACATAGTTACTGGCATATTTTCTTTCATATAATTTAGTTGAACCAAGCCACTTTCCAGATCAAACTTTGGCGGTTTGTTTAATTGTTAAATTTATATTGCAGAAGTCTATCATTTACCAAGTTTACAAGCACGATAGTTCTCTATCATATTTGCTGCCATTACGCATACAATACGCATGCTTTTGGATCTGTACCAAAAAATATGTTGGTTTTCGCTCCAAAAACGACCATCTGTAATAGCCAAGATTTATGATATGTAAGTAATTTGAAGTTTCATTTGTAACATATTAAAGAGCCTGTCTAAGAATAAACTTGAACTCTTAGTATGTCAAAACCGAAATTGGGCAACGTTAGCATATCTCTGTATAAAGAGTAGGAATATTAATTCAAATTTCAATTTTCTCTTCAGAAATTCGTACAAGAGCTAGTGGTGCTGGCATTTCTAAGAAGAGAATCAATCTTTTGCCAAACGTTAGTTTTAAGAAACGCATATTTTGTCCTACTTTATTTGTGAAAAATCGACATAAAAAATCCTACTTCTACTCTATTCCTACAAGTATCATTGAGAGATTTTGGTAAGGTAATTAGCTGTACAATGGTTTGTGTGCTTCGGCCCTCGTACTGTTGCGGCCTTTTACAACCTTGAATGATGTAACTGTACTTTAACCCGACTCACTGTAGAAGGAGAAGGCTGGACTCCCATGAACAATCTGTATACATTAAGAATACAACTGGTATAAATCGGCTGCCACTCTGGCAAATATCATATTGATCCATAAGTGCTCAAGAGGAAAAAGTTGAAGGTTTACTATTGCTTCAGCAATGTTATACAAAATCCAGACTTTGTTAAAGTACTCTGGACTTTTCATTAGTCTGTTTAGAAAAAAAAAATACTTGTGGAGCTCTTCGTTTGTGAAGCATCCTAGAGCAAGTTTGCCATCTATATTGCTCTATAATGTCCGCACTTCGAATTCTGTGATGTGATTTCTTTTTGAAATGTTGTCCTGAGGATGCCAGAATGGGCGAAACATCGACTGGTTGTTTTTGCTCCAATATTTCGGAGTATTAAGGCTTTGTTATGAGGATTTTTTCTATTGCAACCGACTTATAATCTATGTCTCTTGTTGAGTTTTTGCTCACTTTTACTGATTATTATATGAAATTTTACAAAAAAATGTATGAGGGGCATTACAATACACATTTTATACTTAATTTTTATAATTATATTCGAATGTGTATTCATTATTCATTTGTTACAATATAGGAACATAAAGCTTTTGTTACGTCGGTAATATTTCTACACCAAGATCGGACCGATTTTAATACGACAAACAATACTATTTCTTTAATAAGTTAGCACACATTAAAAAACAATTTCCCTCTTGTTTAAGCCATCTCTGGAGTGAAGATGATAAGTGCCTTGGGAGGGGAAGAATTTAAATGCCCTTGAAGTGCCCCAAGAAGAAACTAATTGACTTTCCTTAATTGCTTCTGAATTTTAATTTGGCCCAGATAAATTATGAATAGCATTAAACTTATCCAACTTTTAATTTACATTTTCATGTTTGTGATCAATAATGGAGAGGGATTTTTCGTTAATATTTCGTAGTACTAATACATTAATAATAATAAATTTGATAAAGGTATCTGTGTAATTGTTGAACGGATTGTGAGCGTTCCATTTTAATTGAAGTCATGACATAATTAAATGGGATAATGATATTGTTTGTACTATAGCAAATTTTCCCGTACAAAAAAATATTTCAGAGGCCTTAGTATAATCTATAATACATTAATCGAAACTCTTTGACGAGTTAAGTTTGTGAAAAAATGAGGTATTTGCGAAGAAGCTAAAATAGTGGTCTCCATGCCCAAACTAGGCAACCATCATTCATCGGCAGAGACACTAAGCAGAACTAACTACAGGACACTCCATTGAATAGCTGTATCAAAATCAAGATTTATACGATTTCTATTTTCTATTTTTCCTTTGTTGCCTAGAAGAAATGGTCCGGAATCAGAGCGTTCTAGTGAGAGATTCGGTTAGGAGATAAGTCACACTTGACATTTGCAGGAGGAATGGCTTTCATCGATATAGACCATATTTTTATCTATTTTTTTATCATTCGACTAATAATCGCCGAAAGGTATAAAGATTGTAGTTTTGAGTTAAAAAATACCCATAAAAGATACTTAATTTAGCATGTCTGATTTAATTGGTAATTTTGATGTAAAAACTTCTTTAGCCGTGTTTAGCGACTTTTGGTAGAGGCAAAACTTAAAAGTTTGCATCAGCGATATAGACGACATGCTCATGACGTATTGCGCGAGACTGGCGACGCCTATCGGCCTGTGGAAGAGTTAAAAAATGTCTTTTAATCAAATATAGTTTAAAGGTTACAATAACATTGATGTAAGAATAATTTTATTTAACTAAAATTTGTTTAATAGTTGTCCAATTGAAACTACTAATAAATTAATAGATAAATACCTAGTTGAACTTTTCATTTCCCCTAAAATATTTTATTTGTCACAGTTAAACGTCTTTTATTATGAAATCATTAAAAGTGATTAGAAAATGATCTAAGCATTGCTGAACTTAATGATGGTAATACTATTAAAAATGAAAATACTTTTTTTTTTCAAGCATAACCATACAATATGTGCATGTAACTATTAACACAAGGTAATAATAATATAACTATGCATTAATTATTATTTAATAACTAGTGAAAACCAGGCTGATGTTAACAATTTAAATTTACAATTTTGAAAACAAACCACTATGGATGACCACCAAAAAGATCTTTAAATTCAAAGATTTTAATCAACCTCTCCTTACTGAAAATCAAACTTGGTCCAGTTCTGACGAAGAAAAATCTCACATATACGCCCAACACCTCTTCAAAACCTTTAATCAGCAGAACTGGATATCCCACTCCAAATGACTCTCCCACCTAAGGCTTTTCATCCGTCAGAAATATCCAATGTTATTCATAGTTTACCTTCCCGTAAAGCTCCTGGACATGACCTAATTACAGCTCACATCCTAAAGTCCCTTCCTCGAAAAGCTATCCTATTCCTCACATACATATATAATTCTGTAATCCGTACTACCTATTTTCCCGATACATGAAAACTATCTATAGTAAAAATGATCCCAAAATCCAAAAAGGCTCCAGAACTCCCATCCTCCTATCGTCCTATCTCCCTCTTACCCATAATGGGCAAGATCCTCGAAAAGCTCATACTAAAACGACTGTATCCCATCCTAGATAGTAACCACATAATCCCAGACCACCAGTTTGGTTTCCGAACATCCCACTCCACTATCCAGCAATGTCATATTGTGGTGGATGTTGCCTCCTCTCCATTGGAGCGTAGATTGTACTGCACGGGAGCCTTTCTAGATGTAGAACAGGCTTTTGATCGAGTATGACACCCAGGTCTCCTTTACAAAATCCGACAATTCCTTCCTCCTACATACATTTTGATCATTCTCTCCTTTCTAACTGACAGAACATTTAAAGTAAATCATAATGGTTCCTACTCTCCTCTCTGTTCCCAGTCTGCTGGTGTTCCTCAAGGCATCCTCGGTCCTATCCTCTACACAGTATATACAGCTGACATCCCAACCCATCCTAACACCTTCATCTCCACCTATGCTGATGACACATGTGTGTTATCAGTTAATAACGACCCATATATTGCATCCCAATCCCTTCAATCACATTTATCAAGCGTCGAAGAATGGTGTCGGAATTGGAGAATTAAAATCAATTCCAAAAAGTCCCATCAAATTACCTTTACCCTTCGCCGAAAACCCATGACTTCCTGTCTTACTGTATCCTTTAATAGTACTCCACTTATCCCCGATGAACAGATCCGCTACCTAGGATGTATAGGATATATAGGTGTATGTAGACGTTTGTCTAAGTTGAGACTTAGACAAACGTCTTACTTGGAACCCTCGCACAAGACTGAAAAGACAAGAAACAGCTAGACGCTTCCGACTACTTCAACAAATACTAGACAAACGCTCAAAGCTTCAGATCAATTACAAAAGACTTATTTATGTTACTGTTATAAGACCTATATGGACTTACGGAATTGAACTATGGGACTCCACCAAACCATCAAATTCCTCTCGTATTCAATCCTTGCAGTCCAAAATCCTTCGCAAAATCCTAAACGCTCCTTATTTTGTCACAAATAAAACCATCTATAATGACCTGAACGTTCCATATGTTACCGATTTAGCCCATTCCAGATACCTATCATTCCATAATAAACTCCAGGCCCATCCAAACCTACTAGTTTCCATCCTTGGATCCAATTCCATCCCGGACAATCCTCCTAGGCGTCTGAAGAGAAGATGGCCTCGAGACCTTCTATAATAGAAATGTAATTAGAGTGCTGCCAATGGGTAGTGCCTCTACACGTCCTTTCATGTATTTATTTATTCATACAGCCCTTGTACTAGATGTATATATTACAGTTGTACAATTCAATAAAATAATTTTAAAAAACCAAAAACAATTTTGAAACATAAATATTTCAGACTATAATTCATTTAGAAATTTTTAAAAAAATACAGTTATTCCAAAGTTTTGTGTTTTCATTTCTGTCGGCTTTCTTCCAAATGTTCAACAGGATATTTATGTTTTAAGATATTATTTGAAATAATTGAAAAACTATTGAACGACTTTTTAGTAAATTATTCTAATATCAATGGAATTCTAACCTTTAAACTAAAGTTGATTAATGAAATTGTATAACTCTTGCCTATTTGAATTTTTTTTTCTCAACACCATGCTAAATGTGTGATCGGAAGGTATGAACCGATTGAAATTGATTTAATGCCCACAAAAATATACACATACACACATACTTATTTTTGTTACAACTTTTATTCTTTACTCCAAAAATATTTGCTTTGAATATGAAACATATATAATGGAATACAGATGTAAGAAGAATGCCTAGGATCCATAGAAATATGCAGATTGAGTCAAAACGGAATTGTATACATCTCACTAGAGCCAGGAAGGTAGGGGCGCCAACACTGATTTGACTTTCCGAGGGAATGGGGCCAGGATGATCAGCTCCACAACATGCATAACTTCTGATTATATCTCTCCCCTCAACTTCCGTTTCTTCTTCTTCCTTAAGGATAACAGATGGTGTATTCTGCTTTAACATATGAGAATGACTTTTTATCATAATATCATGTTATGAAATATGCTTACAAGGAATCAAATTTGATAAAGCTTTTAGAAGGTTATAATAATGTAAAACTCTGATGAAAAAAATGAACAAAGAAAATAAAAAACTATGATTGTACTTTTTCTAAACTGTGATATTGTATTTTATCGTTATATTTAAAATATTCCTTGCATTACATACTATAACTAAAATACAGGGTTCTTTCTTAGATGATATTTACTCGAAAAAATGTTCAATAGAATTTATAGATAAAATCTCATGTCACGTTGTGTGTCCTGGCTAATCTCTGAAACTAATGAAATTTCGCAGACATGTAATATTGTCCAACTTAAATAGAGGCTATATTTTATTTCGATTACAGAACACCATGTTTTTATTGCGAAATTATATTTGTTTCTAACCTGCTGTATTTTCGATACCTCAACTAAAAATCAACCATTATATTCCTCATTCATTAAACTAATGTTTATATTTTATCAGTCCAGACTTTAGTTATATAATGAATAATGAATATTATTTAGTTATTATATAATATTAAAATAGTTAGATATAAGACTAATAAAATGTAAAATCAAAAATTTAATGTAATTTATTTTTTTCATTATTTCTTTAAAATTCAAATTTTAACGTAATATTTTTTAAAACTATTTTAACAGTCACAGCAACGCGTGTCCGGGTTAGCTAGTATTAAGTAAATCGAAATTTTCAACTGAAATTCTGGACGTGATATACACACAATTATTCAATATTTTAAAGAAACAAGTTGAAATGAGCATTATCTATGTCATTTCGTAAAGTGGACATATTTAAATTTAAGAATGTTTCCAAAGTAAAACAAATAAATTATAAAAACAACATGTACAACTACGACCCATGAAGACTACTGTTTCTCGAACAACTGCAGCACAACTAGAGGTGATTTGTCCGTAATGGCGCTCAATGGAGATATTATTCTCCTATTTTCAGTGTCCACTAAATAGAATCCACAGTTATGCTGTAATCCCGGGTTCTAATCCGGCTAGATCGGATAAATTATTTAATATTTTACAGCTAGGGATGGATCTTTTGGAATCTGGAGGATCACCTGATGCTCACCTAGCCTCTGTAAGAATGGTTCACTTAGTTGGGAAAAACTGGTGGTTGAGCGTGATCTTGGACAAATCATCTTTCTGAAAAATTATTGTCCTAAACGCTGCCAGATGATATTTACTTGGCTAAAATCCCTTCCAGGTTTGCTTTGGTACAGTTTTTTGTCCTGGTTTTTAACTTGGAGTTTGCAGTTTTAAATTTGAGAAAATTAAAACATGTAAGTAAGTAAATAAAAGAGCGGAGTGGCTCAGTGGTAGAGACTTTTATTTAGTCTGTTTGCAGCGGGAGATGGATCATATAGGTACCCAAAATAAGGGGGAAAAATCTGGTGCTTGAGCGTGACCTAGGACAATTCACCTCCTTGCAAAAGCGTTGTCCATGGAACAGTACAGTCTCTACCATCTACTGAACCACAGACCCGTTCACGGGTTGTAGTGGTACAGGTTTTTTAAGTAACTAAATAATAACTATAAAAAAGATTAAGAGGAAAGAAGGCGCACGGCAAATCTACCTCTGAGCCATCCCGCCCCCTTAATAATATATTTTTCACACTCTAAATTTTAATTATTTTCAAAAATGTTGTAATCGAGTTTGTTAGTTTTTATTTTTTCATTTGCCCAATTAACAGTACTGAAAACTAACTGCCAATTAGCTAATAAGCCCAAAATCGAGGGTTCATAGCTCGGCAGGTGGCTCTAGGTTTTCTAAAGGGAGTAAAAAATTAGTTATGCCATGCCGGCTAAGTTACGCCGTCCTTCGGGAGGTTAAACGGGGGTCCCGAGCCTGTACGTTAGGTATTCGTTAAAAATCCCTATCCTAATTAAACCTGGATAGGCAAAATTTAGGGGTCCCACTGCACCAGGGTTAGATTAGCCACAGTAACATAAAGTGAGGTTAAATGGAAAAACAAACATTTAATCCTGATAGCTCGAATTGTATTTTTCACTGCCATTTTTTACACTAAAGAAATACAACAACATAAACATCAAATATAAAATGCAATATTCTTTCCGGGTTGAAACAAATATTATATAATTTTAAGAAGAAACTTTCCAAACTATAAAACTCCCCCCAAAAAATATAAATAAAAACGATTAAGATGCCCAAGAGTAAAGTAAGATGATTCTGAAGTGGCATGTGTAAACGCTTCATTTTTATATACATTTAGATTGAGTTAATTAAATAATATCGGATGATAAACAAAAATATATGCAAAACTAATTCATATGAAAATATTTCAATTAATATCCCTGATAGGTTTTAGGTGTCTCGGCGATATCCGTTTAAAATGGTATTTTGGATTTCCTAGTTAGAATGGAGATAAATAAATTAGTCAATTCGGATTGGACGATGTTCAATAGAGAATGGAAACTGTTTTAATATTCAATTGTTGTTGAACGAATAGTATATAAATATCGTAGTGCATTTTTAATATAAATTGTTGCGTGGTATTGTTTTACCAATTTAGCTTTACAAAATTGTGTGTATTTACTAATTTGGGTGGTACGTGGTAAAGCATTGCATTGTTTAGTTATAAGTGTATATTGTTGATCGCTTTGATAACTCTGAACATAACTCTGAATCTCTGTGCTGGTAATGAGTTCCTCGCACACCGAATAGGTCTTAAATTAGTCGTGCATATGAATCTATTGTTACTGATTGGGAGCTTAGAGCGTTTGGCTAGCAAATGTTGAAGTGATCTGAAATGGCGAGCAGTTTCAGTGTTTTTGTCTAGTATCAGGATTCCAAGTCCTATTTGTCAAGATGTCCTGAGTACCGGATCTGTTCTACAAGAAGCACTGAGGTATTATTAAAGGGTACTGGAGGAGAGGAAGTCATTAGTATGCGACAGAGAGTAAAGCTGATTTGAAAGGATTTGTGGGAATTCTTTTAATATTCCAGATTTGAAACTATCCTTCAAGATCAGTGCTATAGGATTGAGGGGTTTTGGGTGGAATATATGCAATAGTGTGATATTATACATAAGTGGTAAGGATAGTTTTAGGATGAGTTGGGAAGGCCAGTTATGATTAAATTTCTTTAAAACGTTATTTAATTATATTACAAATACCAGTATCATCTAAAGATGGTAGGAATGAGATACAGGATTCAAATTTTATATTTATGTTCCTATCATTATGATGTCGTTTTTATCTATTTATAAATTACAATTTAAAATACTCCAAACTATTAAATAACATCTTCCAGTCAATTCATTTATTCTTTCAAACAATGACGTTTCGATTAGATAAGAATCATAATGAATACTGCAAACATCGACGCGATAAATTATTGAGTGACGTCTTGAGAGGATATGATTGTTTCAATAGCACGTTCCCGCTTCCTTCAGTATAGTTAACTCATTTTGGACAGAATACGACTTTATCACTTGTTGACCGAGGCTGCAGATATATAATCCTTTATTCCCATCCCGAATTTTTCTTATTAATATTTCATTGTGAGTTAATATTCACATAATTTTAAAAATCTTATTATTTGTTTTTTTATCTTAAACTATTTTAAAAACCAGACATAAATACTTTTTATGTGACATAAAAGATAAAGTATAAATGAAAAAAAAAACATAATGGCAATAAATGGATCCACAAAGTGCAGGTAGGTACGGAATGGAGGGTCGAAGGGAATAACTGAGAAAGGAATGGAAGAGATAAAGGATAAAAGAACTGTCAGCCAAAGCTAATCCAAAGCATCCTCATAATTGCCATAAATCAGGCCCATAAAGCCTGCCTCTTCCAAAAAATAAAAAAAAGAATAATAAATAAATTGTACTAACCGGGTGGCGGGATATTGCCACGTAAATTACGCTAGCACGTCCGCCAACCCCTGTTTTCTTTTTTCGAGTGTTTCTGATTCAATTCGTTACTGGTATCAAGGCATTTAATTCCTCCCATGGCCGGAGTCCAGCAATTTCGGAATAATAATTCCGATGAAAAATATATATTTTATTTTATTTGGATCGAGCCCAAATAATTAAATTAAAAAATCTCTATTAATTGTCTGAAGTTTTCTGCAAACCTGTACGATAATATCGTTTAGAATCATTATATCCTTAGGTTTGTATTTTGCACAAAATTTACTTCAATGACAGAGAGATCGAGAGCTCAAGGGAGCCGCTAAATCCAATTTGGTTGGGTTTAACTGGTAGCTCGGTGTTTAGAGAGTTTAGTTGCTGTGCAAAAGGTCCTGTGTTCAAATCCGTCTATGAAAGATAAATTATTTAATCTGTTAACATCTGCTGATAAAATTTGAACTGGAGGATTTAGACTATTGCACAATGTGGGATTTACATTTCCTGCAAAGTATATATATATATAAACAAATTAATTACTAAAACGACATAATCGGTGGCAATACTGATAAACCTCCAAGTTTGAAACGTAGGTTGTAGCGTTAACTAAAGGGTTATCTTTAGGATTTGGAATAGTGTGCTATCCCTTCGTAGGATGTTAAGCAGTAGTTGGTGCTATCGTTATTGAATTATTGGATTCGCCTTTTAGAGACTGTACTGTTTCTAGGAAGACGTTTGTGCAGGGATGCGATTTGCCCGTGATCACGTTCAACCGTTGGGGTTTTCACCCACTTTACAGAGGCTGGTTGTGGCCCAGGGGGGTCTCCAGACACCATAGAATCCATCCTCGGCTGGTAATCCATCTAAGATTAATTTACAAGTCAATGTATATTTAATAGTTTGTCTTTTACTTTAAATAAATTCGTGTTTGATAATTAGCTAAATAAATATTCCTTTGGTTTTCACCCACTTTATAGAGGCTTTTGTGACCCAGGAGGGTCTCCAGACACCATGGAATCCATCCCCGGCTGTTAACAAAGTTATAATCCATCTAAGATTAATTTACAAGTCAATGTATCTATTTTTATTTCTATTTTAATATACAAGGATATAGGAATGTGGCATTCCATTCACATACTAATGGATCGAACTTGGAAATCACTTAAATTCATGCCAATTCAAGTAAAAGACAATCAGTAAATGTGTTGAAAGAAAAAAAGAACAATGTGAGAAGAGGAATGAAAGAAGAGCAGTCAACGTCACCGCCTTCTCACCTTATTCCACGGTCATCTGTTATTTAGGGAGGCCTCTGGTCCATATCCTTTTCGGCCGGTGGGTTCTGTTGGTTTATTTCTTGTTGGCAGTATTTGTTTGTTAGTTTAGCTCATTCCAGTCTACAGTGATACTGTTTATAGTCTGTTTGAATTTAATTAGTTTGCGGTTATCAAATAGTATTTTAGTAATAATGAATGATTGAAAGTAGTCACAGTTATAGAGATGTATCAATTATTTTTTCTCTTAATATTTAAATTTCGTTTAAGGATAGTCAATGATATAGGAATATTATTGCTATTTTGAACATTGTTCAACTCTATAGTCCCTAATTGTTTCCAATGATTGTATAATATTGCCAGGAGGCGTCACAGAAACCGTTTAATCTAGTTTTATATATTTAAGGTCATATTTCAAAATCATGAAAACTATATGTCATGCACAGATTTAAAATGAAACCCTGATCCATGACTAAAGTTTATTATAAAAAAATCTATATGACTTTATATATATTATGTTTTGTTTTATACTTGTTACGTTGAAAGTTTTCTGTCAACTAATATAAGATATAATGCTATTCATTTTTCAAGTCAGTTTTTTTTAGACATTATATGGTATCCAGCATGAAATTTTAAATAAAAATATTTTATTAATTTATTAATTAGGTACCAATTCTTATTAGTTAAGTAAAAAAAATGATTAAATTAAAAAAGTTACCTCCTCAGATCTTGTGGACATCTGAAAATGGCTAGGTGGGAAGCAAGGTACAGTTAAGGGCTCATGTGGGAAACTTGGGAAAGAAACAGAACAAAAACATCGAAAAATAATTACTTCCATCTATTACTCAACAAGATTCACAATCCATTCACAAAACATATGATTAGTGATCGAGTCGGTAAAAAAAAAATGTTTGCCATAACTGATTGATAGGTTCTGCAGCTCTGTCATCAAATGAAACTACTATCTTGGTAAACCCAGAATATAGTCAGACTAAAGTAGAATGAGGGATTCCTACCTTGACAGTTGATCTTTAAAAAGGTTGATTCCCGCTAGCGTTAACATTTTCAATACTCCCCTGAAAGATGCTGCACCTTTTTTGCTTAGCTCTCATTTGGCTAATTCATTTATTTCCCATGGAAATAATTTACAAAATCTGACAACAACAGAAAAAGGAGTGTTTACAGCACCTGGGCATCAGAAATGATTGGGTTGCAGATCTCAATCACGGATCTGATAGAATTTTACCTTGTTAGTTCGTCTTTCTTCAGCTCAGTTTAATACAATCCTCAGTAATTACGTAAATTACATATGTTAATTTCGACTAGCGTAAACATACTGAGGATGGCCTCAGTACGCTGCTGCACTCTATTGGAGCCATTCGACTATCATGATTTGGTCCAGTGAATATTTTTTTCCCAAATATTACAAAGTATCTTAATCTAAATATCACTTAATTATCACATCATAGTATTATTTCGATTAACTGTACATCATAAAATTGTCGTTTAAAATCTTGCCTTAGGGATTCAATAAATTATTTTGATAAAAATCATTCTATCCGATTTAGAAAAAAAATAGTCACAAAATAACCATATTGATTTTATGCATTATGTTTGAATAGCGGTAATAAATGATAACTCGCTCTGACTAATAAGCAACCATACAGAAAAAATTAAATTGTGAAAAGAAACGGAAAAATGGTAGAAGAATTATCCTGAAAATAACATAATCATTAGGCTAACTGGTGGAGTGATAGCGAGGTAATTGAGGTAATGGGACTTAACCCTTCGGATAGGGACCGCAGTAACCATTAGCACCTTTTTCAACCCTAAAATTTTCTCCTAGGATCATTTTTCTCAACCGGCCGCGGGATTTGTTCTCCCAAAATAATTATCGCATTCACTTATTCAAAAGGAAGAGGATGAAAAAAATTAAACAAAAAATATTATTCATACTTTTTATAATTATACCATTTCGTATAATTATTTTTCCAACAATAGACTATTCTTACCTCATGTTGAATAGAATTTATTTTGATAATTGAGGCTAAAAAATAATCCAGCGCTCTGTAGACTTCATCATTGAAATGGCCGAACTCAATCCTAAAACACAAGCCATAATTACTATCCAATGGATAATGAATTTTTAGGAATAAACTACCACTTTAATGTAGAAAATAATGGTTCTTAGTTCTCTTTAGTTCTTCCTGAACAAGCATTTTTTGTACTATTATTATAATAATTTTTAATGCTATAAGTATTTGGTGAACTTATGGAATTCTCATTAATACTGACGCAGTCATTAATATATCGATATATAGTATAAAGCAATGTTTCGTGCTTTGTTGATGATATAGGTTTCAAAAAGAAAACATGACTGACTGAATTCGGGTAGGAGCGGAGTGGCCAGTGGTAGAGCGCTGAGTTGCCATGGGTTAAAGTCCCGCTGGTGGCATGACTTTTATATAATCTCTTATCAGCCGGGAATGGATCCTATGGGATCTTGGACCCTCCTGGAGCTCACTCAGCCCCTATATAACGAGTGCCTAAAATAAGGGAAAAAATCTGGAGGTTGGGCGTGATCTAGGAAAAATCATCTCTTTGCACAACCGTTGTCTCAGGTACAGTCTCTAACATGTTCTGAACCCCAGATCATTCACACGCTATAGTGATACAGATCCTTCCCCCAATACATGGCTTTAGAGTCGCATATAATTAGTAAAACTTATTCAATGATAAGTTAGTCATACTGGCTAATGAAAGAGGTAATGAACTTAGTTTTCATTTGCGAATCACTGCTGTAACGAACCCATATCGTGCCATTTCTTAAAAAAATAGTGAATTGTTGTGATAAATAGTGGATCACGTACGACAATACTGTGTGAAAAACAATCGTAGATAATACGTAGGTACAGTGACAGAATTATGGATTTAACAGAAATGTCAAAAAAATTCATCGTTCCAAATGATAAATTTATCAGTGATTAGTATTTGAAATTTAAATGAATAAATTTTCTTTGAATAACATGAAAAAAATGTAAATATTTTTCCCCAACCAACTTTTTATCTTAAATAAAATAAAATTGGTTATTATTTAATTTTATGCCGCCAACACTTGTAGCTCATATTTACATATACTTGTAACAAAAAGTTAGAATTGTTTTGGTTAATATGAACTTGTAACCAAAAATGTATATAATATAGCTCTAATTTTAATAATATAAATGCTTTCGTTATTCATTGATATATTTTTTTAATAAATGATTTGTCTATTATTTATGATTTATCTATCCTCTTGTTAAAGATAGTTTCTTTCTGGTCCCTGGAAAGCAATAGCTACATCATCCTAATCAGTATGGGTAGCTAGCTATAATTGCAGGTATATAGCTCTAAAAATGAATCTATGATATGAATAACATAACCTCTCTAAAACACTTACGATATGATGTTACTGAGATGACAATAAGGTCCAAGCCCAGAAACTCGAGACCAGTCGGAGGAGGATGGAAGGCTGGATTGAGGAGAACATTAATTATCCAGATATAATGGGAGAGCTAATCCCCTCACGAGCGACAGATGTCCAATGCTTCATCACCATCTAGTGTCTCTCAATATTCATTATCGTCCCAAGAAAAATATCTTAGAAAATGTACATAATAATATATTTTCGTCAATGTCATTAGATAATAAATCTGAACTGTGATGGCATATTTATATTTAACAATGCTTTCATGATGAATGTTATTATATGGTATATTAACTTACAATACTGATAATAAAGTTTAAATAATTACTGCGCTAAATAATTATGCATAACTAACAATTTGATAACCGAGTTAACTCTATTTGGTTCCATTATATAAAAATGCATTAGTGATCACCGAGTAATATTTCATTTTACATGTAAGGTGCAATAATAAACATAGGTGTAGAAAATGTAAATAAAAGAGGAGAAAGATTAGATTTTTTTTTTGTAATTTTAATTGATATAAAAATATACTATGTAACAATTATACAACAATGGTAGTTTGAGATAATGGATCAATCATAAAATTGGAACAAAGAAGAATCCCCGAGTTGATAAATAAACATATTATTTATTTTTAATTATTAACGTTTTACAAATTCTACTTCAGAAAAAAAAAAACCTGTACCACTACATGAAGGCTCTTGGGTACAGTTCGTGTTAGAGATTGTACTTTATCTTGAACAACGTTTGTTCAGGGAGATGATTTGTCCTAGATCACTCTCAGCGGGTACCTAACATATTGAATAACCTCTGCTTGAAGCAGTTATGGAAAACCATAACTAAAATAACTATTTTTCTTATTTTCTAATTTCAATATTAATTTTCTTATAGAAGCTATATGGGCCTCAAGAGGATCATTAGATCCTACAGGGACCATCCGCAGCTGTTAACAGATTGAATAATTTATCTGTCATAGACGGATTCGAACCCAGGACCTTCGGCACGGCAACTTAGCGCTCAACCACTGAGCCAGTTCAGAAAAAAATCTTAAATATATAATTTTTATTCATGTTGGACGGAATGAGTTCACTTAGCGATTCGTAGTCTGATAAGTACTCATTTTATTACAGTTCGGCTCAGTGCATTGTAAGCAGATAGAAACTATTTTCCAAAGAGTTATTTAAATCTCTTAGTTATGTATTAATCGGTATTTTGAACTAAACCTTTGATCACTGATATATAAAAAATAGATATAACAAATTGAAAATATATTAATTGCCCAAAAATGAATATGGATATTACTAACTTTGTTGTACTTACTTTGGCTATGCATTTTAATGTTATTTATATTATAAAAAACAATATTTTTTTATTAGAAATTCCCTTCATGAAAAGTGTATATATGTTTTAATTTTTTTTATGAACTATATTAGTTGGTACATGTGTATTATCAAACACTTCCCAGCGATTCAGTAACAAATCGAACAGTGCCGATTTAAAACTTTTTATAAATTCTATCTATATATCTACGTGACGCTACAACCCACGTGAGGGTTCTGACAGCGTCTACCATTGTACGCTAATCTTCTCTTGTTTCAGATGCGATTCTCCAGTCCCTGATACCCGGAGATCTACTCTTTCTAACAACCTCACCTTAGGCTTGCCCACTCTACGTTTTCTGTAGATCCGCTCACCAAGCATTTTCGTCGGAACTTTTTCTTCTCCCTTTCTTGCAAAACGACCAGCTCATCTAAGTTACAATGTTATAATTACAAAATAAATATTTATAAACCACATAGTATTAGCCAAAATTCCATCATAAGTGACGACTGCTGTGATAAGAATGGTATTTTTTAAATAAAAAATTACAACCAAAATATTTCAGTAGAAAAGATACTTATCGGAGACACATTTAGGTTATCGTTGGCCAAAAAATAACAAATCTGCTTCTAATTATCTTTATTTTAGGGTATCATATTCTGGCACTTGTAAATACATCAAAACTGCTAACTACATTCATGCGTAATTCTCACTCATGTACATTTTTCTTTTTTAATAGCTTAAGATATCGGTCTGTTGTTATTTATTTCAGTTCCAGCCACTCTGTTTCAAAACTACCGTTGACTTACAGAAAGTTATTGAAAGTATTTTATGGTACTTTTACTTTTAGAAAAATCGCTATTAGCACTGTAAGCGTTAAAGTGTTTTTGTTGTGTTGTCATCGTTTTGTTGTGTTAGTACGCAATTAAGGATACACTAAGGATTTTTAACTATAACCTCTTATAGGAATCATCTCTGACACCTAGAGTTTTATCATAGAATTTTTGTTAGAGAGTATTTTTTTTTTAGTTTGCCACTAAAACAGACATCATTCGGGGCAACCTGTGGTCTAGTGGTTAGCATAACAACCTACTAGTCCACGATCGCCGGCAGGTGGCCCTAGGATTTTTTAGAGAGAGTTAAACATCCTTTATTATGCAACTCTTCGGAAGTGGTGTTAAACGAGGATCCCGAGCCTGTACGATGCCAAGTACTCGTTAAAAATCCCTATCCTAATTAACCTGGATTGGCAATATTTAGAGCTCCCACTGTAGGATCGTTCAATTAGCCATAGGAGCATAAAGCGTTAAATAAATAAACAAACATCATCAGGATTAAAAACAAGGAATCACATAAATATTTATAAGATATTGTATAGAAGAAAAGAAACTACTTAAATATAGATCACACATCACTGAACATTTGAGTATATGTGAAAAATATATAAAATATTCAACATCTTTATATTGTAACCATTTATGAAATCCTTGAAGTTAAAATCTGATCCGGAAAATATCTTTAAATAAACAAAGATAATTTAATTTTAATTTTTAAGCAATAGATACATTGTATATTTAAGAAAGCTTTAAAATATCGAAAAAAATTGGTGCTGCAAGAATTTATCTTTTCCAAGATATGCAGGAGGACCCTGGCACCCTTATATCTGTTCAGGGCACGTCTGATGGAGATCCCTCCATCCTCCCTTAGGAGGCGATATCCCTTCATCGGATTTTAGGTTTCCCGCAAAATATGGTCGCGTCCATTGGGTCCTCTGCATAGGTTTCTGCATAAGTCAAATAAAGTTGCCTCAAAGTTGTGCTATGTTATAAGAAAATATATTAGCTTTATTAATCCTGTTGGTTTTGGGATGCCAAGAGTAATTATTTAAAATGATTACTCAAATTATTATTTTTTAACGACCAAACTTTGTTTTAAATTGGATTATTTTCCAAAGGTTGGGTGTGTGTTTACCCATTTACTAATCAGGCAACTTAATACCTTAATAATTTCATTAATGTATAGTAATACACACGATTGGAAAAGGGTATTAAATAAGAAAATTCATAAAATATGCACATGAATTAAAGTAACACTTATTGGACACAATAGTGTTTCATATAGAGTTCTTCATCAGGTAGTTCTTCTCCCAAGAAAGATGGTTGCTTCCATACCAAGCCTCTTCTGCAGTTCTTCCTTACAGAAGTAAAGCCTTCAACTCCCCTTCATCCGTGTCTCATGAAGCAATATTCCTTTGCCTCTAACTTTGAAGGGGTCTACCTCCTCCCTCACGTTTTACTTCTAACTCCCTAAGTGATCTATTTTTTAATACTATCATTTCTGACTATTCTTATTCTCCAAATTAATATTTATTTTTCAAATAATAAAGCCCGATTTGACTTGTATATATATATAGAAGTTGGACTAGCCATTATTTAAACTTTTATAGAAAAATTAGCCAGTATTTTTTATATTATATCGAAGACAAAACTTTACTGTTATCTGTAAATTTCTGTAATTATGTGTTTTCATGAAATTTAACATAAGGATTAAGATCGAGACTGAACAATGTCTGAGCCTGATTTAATTGAACAAATTAAATTGTAGTGAGGCAGAAAATGTTTCATTAGATGGCTCTAAAATAAATTAGCGCTATTAACAATATATAAAAGAATAATTAATCAGTAATTCCAAAATTTGGTTAGGAAACACAATTAGCGACCACCCGACTATCGAACCTCACCTGGGATTCGGTTCAGACACAGTCTGCTTCGTGGTAAGAAATATAGGTCATCGTGCCTCTCCTGGCCCCGAACAGCCATAACTACCCTAGCTTCTAGATCGATTTATCATAGTTCTTGAAATCGAGTTCTCGTTAGCTCGACACTTGTGAATCAGCCAGAAGGGTCTCTTTATGGAGCTATGAACAGCCTGCCGCTGCACCAGGGAAAACATGTCTAACTGAAAAGTGAGGTTGGGTGACCCCTTCAGGCTGGCAGTATTCCCACTTGCACTACATGTCAGTGAGATGGCCGGCCAAACATTTTCAACTTCAGATCGGCCAAAGGTCTTCAAGTGTTTCGATACTAAATTGTTCTCTTAATCGTGCCCAAACTATGAAAAAGAAGCTTTTAGTATAAAGATAGCATACTAGTCGAAATATAAAATTTATACTTGAAGATTGATGAAAAAATGTCTATCACTATAACACTCAATCTAAATATCTGTACAAATATTGTTTATGACCAGTGATTGCTGAAATGTAGTGTCGCCAAAGTTTAACGAATATTCAAATGAATCTCAAGAACTGTTTGTAAACTTTATGTTACCTGCGGCTCATCTCTTGGATTTCGTTTCCACCAAGAAGGGCTGGGTGGGGACAAGCTGTAATCAAGGACAAATACTGAAATTTTGGCAAATATATCAACCCAAAACATTCTAATATCAAAAATAACACATTACTATATTAAAACAAAAATAAAATTACACCCGATAACTAATAATAATATATTAATAATCCTAAAGCAATTAATAAAAATAATAACTACTATTTAAAACCAGATTCACCATCCCATCTGCTTAGTGATGGAAACGTTACAAACGAAAAAAAAGAAAATTGAGAAGAAAAAATTCGGTCAACTCTATCATCAACTAATTGTGCATCTGGCTACACCCAGAATCTGGTCAGACTATAGTAAAATGAGGGACCTTAAGAGTCCATCTCTAAAAAAGTAAATTCCCGATAGCGTAAGCATTTTCAATACTCCCCTGAAAGGAGCTGCACCTTAGCGGGCTTATTTGGGTAATTTATTTATTTCCCGTGGAAATAATTTACAAAATCTGGCAAATTAAGAAAAAGGAATTTGCAAAGTTTACTGAACTTTAATGAGTTTAATGAATGCATCGGAAATCATTGGGTTGCAGGTCTCGATCACGGATGAGTTCCTTAATAACACAATTTCATAATCTAATTACAAATTTCATTTTTAGTTTATTAAAATAGATGAGCGTTATCTAAGAAACCAGGAGATATATTTATTCATAATTATTTGTATTCAATAAAATATATTTTAAGTAAGTAAACGATAAATAGTATTTTAATCTCAGGTGGCGAAACAAACGAATCATCTGTTAAAAAAGGTATCACAACAAATAAAATTATTATCACATTTTTATTATTCATTCCATTTCATTATTACATAATTAACTCTCGAGCACGTTTGTTGTCAGTGTTAAAAGGTAATTCAAAGCCGGACTAATAAGTGGAATCCCTTCGTGACTATTTGATATATTATTCAAAATTAATTATGGTGCAGATCCAGCTAATTAGGAAATAGCCGATCGGATTGAGAGGAACGCGAGGGGGAGCGTGCAATATTTTATGTTAAACCATTGGGCATCTGTATGGGAGAGAGGCTAGAGCAAGAATGTGATGATCAATGCAGCTCCTGGCAACAATTTAATTATACCGCAGTCCCACTAACTCTTCCTCACTCAAAATAACGAGTCACTTAATTCAAATTTTAATGAACCGTTGTTTTAATGATGGTCCCCTCCCTTAATATGTTTCTCAGTGCGAATAAACGATACCGCGGCCGAACCGATTCTACAAACTGTCTTTTTCCGAATTAATATTGTAAATTGTAATCCTAAAATAACTGCGAATTAAATAGATTATTAGACAATTTCTTCACGTAGGTAACAAACGGTAGACCACTTGTAAGATGAAATAGGTTTGTTGTTACTTTTGAGCAATATAAAGTTTACATCCTTTTAAGAACTAATTAGGTAAATTTATTAACTATGGACAAACAATATATAACTTAGATACTCTTTTTTTATTTACATTTAAAAATATTAATTACACATATATATTTACTCTATTTACCTACCATAGTCTAGTCCTATCATCTCCCTTCTACTCTCTGGTAAGTTCAAAAATTGACTTTTATACATTTTCGCTAGTGTAGTCATGCAATGCTGTATGCTTTCGAAACTTAAGTTTTGTAATTGAATTAAAACCATGAGAAATAAGTTCCTGTTAGGCGAATTTGCTTGATTAAAGTAGCAAAAATGTGAAAAAGTCAATTTTTGAAATATCGTAGATATTCGTTTTGGATTTTGACAGCCTCATATAAACAAATATGCCCAAAATACACACCGAAATAAACTTCAGGGGCCTCACATGTCTGGATCATCATAGGTTGTAATTTAAAATAAGGCACAGTCATTATATGCTAATTTTTATCCTCCAATAGGAGACATAGAATCGTGTATACAACTATTTATTTCAATTTATGCAAGTAAAATATAATGGGAAGGGTGTACTAGGTTTTTACATGTGCATATACACAACTATTACTACCAAATTTTATAATTAATCCTATAAAAATGATTTTCATTTGCTACTTACATTATTTTCTATTTATTGCTGAATAACTTTGACATTTTTTTTTCTTAAGACTTCAGTTGGGTCTGTGGGGATATATACAGACTTTTAGAAAACAGACGTGCAATTTCGGAAGAAAAAATTCATGGTTCTCGGTCTTATGAGACCATAGTGGAAAGCAGTTTAAGGGCAAACGCCACTACCAAAGTAATTCCTCCCATAGAAGAGAAATCAGTTGTATACCGAAATGCTGTCTTACATTGATCCAGGCGTTTTAATAATGAGAATATGAGCCTTGGATATGATCTAAATAATAAATAATATGGTCAGAAATAAATTATCAGGTCAGTTATCGGTTGCCTCTGATGGACGGGCTGTAAACTACGACACTCCTACTGGAAGAAATAGTTTATGCAGTTTTGAGTTCGAAGTAATCCGCTTAGGAAAACACAAAGCCATTTTGCATTATATCGTTTTCGTTTGTCCAGAAAACTGCAAGGAGTAATCGTTTTGCATCATTCTTCGATACCCCACATTGTTTGACCGAATGGTGTTTTTCAGAATAAGGTGAACTATAATAGATTAAGAAATAAAAATGCTAGACAATCAGAAATATACCATAATGATCCGGTCCATTTATTTACGGTAATCTGCTTACCATTTATGTGTTCTACTTAACCAAATCCATTTATAAAATGTAGTACATTTCCTAGTGAGAGCGAGGGAGGTTACCCGGCAGGTTACATTCACAAACTTTCTTGATGGAACTGGAAATTCTTCAGGTTGATGTAGAAACTTTCTTAGTGAACTCGGTGCTACCCATTCCCTAATTACAGGTTGATTGTTGTTCTTGAACTCCAAATATGTAAATTACCCTCTCTAGAACATTGCTTTACTCTTATACTCTAATTAAATTTTTATAAGATTTTACTAAAAAAAACAAAAAAACTTTCACCGAATCAGACAGTAAAAGTCACTGTTCACACCTATTTTTGTTTATTCTCTACTGTTAATTCAGAAAATAAGGCCGTTTTTTTAATGGAATCTTTACTTCAATTACAAAATATAATTCGCTGGTATTAATGGTTTTTTGTTACTAAAACAAAGTGTTGGAAAAAATAAGTTTTCCTTAAATTGTATTGGACAGGTTGTTTGAATTATACCGTAATACAATCTAACTGTTCATGCTTGTTCTTCGAGAAAACTTGACACGCTTATCATCTGTCTGTGTGATTTTTTCAACAATTTTTATGAACCTGCTATAGACAGTAAATAATCAGGTTTCCCGAATTTGAAGTGTTTATTATTTGCAATAACTGCATCTCCATCTAAAAAAACATCACTTGTAACAACATATCAATCATACAGACTTATTATACATTCTATTTAAATTATTGGGAGCTTTAGCTGGGGATTTAATTTATTGATTTTACTTATATAATAAAGACTTCGGATTTAACGCCGCAGCATTTGAAATGAGGGAAAAACGTCTGCTGAAAATAAAATATAAACATACATGTGCATTATACAAATAAATTATGCATTAATTGTTTAAAAAAATTTATTTTGTCCCTTATAACAATCAGTACGTACAATTACTAGAAGGCACAAACCGATTATCACGTAATGATTAGATGCCGGGCTCAACAATAGTTACATATTCCTCGAGTATTTAATATTCAAAAGATGTCTTGAGTTACTTAGAGACAACTTAGTACATCCTCATCAGTTCATTCAATTTCAAGTCTAATTGAATTCCTATAATTTAGTAATGGGCCAAGATGTGTGTCGTTTTAAAATTATAACTGATAATAGAGATGTTGGTAAAAGCTGTTTGGGCCAGCTGATAATCTGATGTACTTAGACTCATCCGTACTGATTTTCTGAATAATATCGCTTTCTTGGCATAATATAGTTTGTTCTGCCTCATTTCTAAAGAGCTGATCCTATACAGTGAGATAGTCTTGCCAAATATTGCTCACTAAGAAGGGTCGTTATTCTGAAACTTGACCCCCAACCTGGAGGGCCAGATGTCCCCCGGTCTGTACTAGAGTTACCCAGCCTATTATTACAACGACTATAGTCCTTGGTTTTGTCTTCGTAGGTTCTCCTAATATTCAAAAACTGATATCTATTCCATACAATGGAGTACTTATTGTAATATAATGGTGGTAATTACGGGCCACATTACAATATCCAGACCAGGACTTCTTAGTCAAGACCACCTCTAATTCTAAGCCCTCTGCTATGTCTGATGGAATTTCATTAAACAATTTTAATAACCATTAATGATATCATTAAAGCGTTGTATTTCCCACTCACATATTCTGGGTCATTTTGGACAAACTTTTATACTCATGGAAATTTATAATTTCATACAATTTTATTTTATTATTATAAATTTTATTACATTACGTTTTTAAACGAGCTGCAGTCATGTACTCAGTTTATTTAAGCCTCAAATTATGGTTTTTAATATTCAGTGACAATTTTTCTAGTTAGCTCACTATTTTTGGTCTGTTCGGTTTTCCTGGATATATACAAAATATATAATTTTGGTTACTGTGATTATTTGATTTTTACGACAAGAACATTTTTTTTTTTTATTGACACCAACTCATTTTTATTTAGTCGTAGTTTTAAAGATTGTTGCAAGAATGGACGGGGACACACCTATCAAGAGGCTGCTCTTTGGGTATGTGGATGGGAGGAGAAGGAAAGGACGGCCACGACTGAGATGGGCAGATGAGGACGAAGCCGACGCAAAGAAGCCCCTCAACACCTGAGCTTGGCAGACCCTGGCGCAAGACAGATATGATTGGAGGCGGCGTCTTGATGCGGCGAAGACCCGTACCGGGTTGTAGTGCCAGTGATGATGATGATGAGTTTTAAAGAGAATTAGTTTTTGGAGGGAGTGGCGCTTGTCATGAGGGATGAGCTGTACAACAGGATAGATAAATGGGGAGCCGTATCTTCCAGAATCATAGAAATGGATATCGAACTCACGATTGGAAAGGTTAAGTGTATTCAGGTATATGCTACTACAGAGTATAACGGTGTCGGGAATAAGGAGAACTTCTATGAGGTCCAACAGCGAACTGTTGAGTCGGCAACAACTAGGAAGAGGAGTATCATCCTCGTGGGAGACCTAATTTCAAGAACGGGGCAGGATCACAATCGGTCACATGGCGTAATTGTTAGATTTGGTGGGGAAGATGCAAAGAACATCAATGCATAGAGACTTATGAACATATGCATTGGAAATGGCCTGCTCCTAGGAAATTCCTTCTTTAACCATAAGAGGATTCATAAGGTAACATTTGAAGCTCAAGGACAAGAAGGTTCAAGCATCATCGACTACAATATCTATAGTAAAGAACTCAAGCTGTACTTTATGGACATAAAAGTCATTAGAGGAGCTGAGTTGGGGACAGACCACAATCTCCTAGATGCCTACGCAAGGATTATGAAGCCTAGAAAAGTCTCAACTTATGCCTCTTAAGGAAGGCATATGATAGGATGTCAGTAGAAACTCTGCGACACGAAAATAAAATGCAGGAGTATATGGAAGCTCTGAAAAGGGAGTCGGAGGATGTCAATTATGACATGGCACTAGATCCATGACATCCCTTATGGACGTCAATCAGAGATCGCATCCGTAAAGCGGTTTTGGAGGTTTCTGGAATGAAGAAGATCAGGCCAAGCACCAGGATGACAAAATGGTGGAATGATGAAGTTGCCAGAGTGGTGAAAGAGAAGAAAGTGGCTTGGGCGGCCTACAAGAGGTCTAAGTCACGTGAGGACTGGGAAGGATACGTGAGAAGTCGGAGTTGCTTAAAGCAACCGTTAAGCAAGTTCGGAGTAAAGCCTGGGAGGATTTTGCTAAGGAGATAGAATAAAATTGCCAGGAAAACATCCGACAGTTCTTGACTACTGTGAAATCAATAAGAGGAAAGAAAGGAAAACAGATCCGGAACATTAAGGCTAATCAAGGCCAGTTTGTAACGGCAGAGAAGGAAATTCTGGAGTTATGGCGGAATCATTATGAGGGAAAATTTTCGTTGGAGGAATACAGAAGTGATCGGATAGTGGATAGAAGACACCGACCGAGGACATACAGCCCGAGGATATGGATGACACAATCCAAGAGGAAGAGGTTGAGGATGCAGTGCAGTAAAGTTTGGGGGACCAACGCTGGTTAAAGCACTACAGAACCTGTTCCAGAGGATGTGGAACTCAGGGACCATACCTGGGGAATGGGAGGAAAATCTAATTATACCTATATACAAGAAGGGAGACCATACCATATGTGAGAACTGCAGGCCCATATGCCTCTCTTTGGTGGTGTATAAAGTGTATATAAGGATCCTGGAGCAGCGGATGAGACCATATGTTGAACCCCACATGGAAGAAGAACAAGCTGCTTTCCGACCTTCAAGACAAACCCAGGATCATATCTCCTTTCTCAGGATGGTTACGGAGAAAGCATTGGACCGATGACGAAATGTCTACCTTGCCTTTTTGAACCTCAAAGCAGCCTTTGACACGGTCCCCAGACAGGAGATTTAAATTGCTTTACAAGAGAAGCGGATACCACCAAACCTGATTAGCGGCATCAAATCAACGTACCAGGCCCCAAAAGGCGTGGTTAAATTAGAGGGAATGAAGTCTGTCCCATTCAGAATCTACAAATGGGTTAAGCAAGGTGATAGCCTCAGTCCATTCCTGTATAAATTGTCATGGACGAGGTGTTGAAAGTATGCAAGCGGAGAACACCCAGAGCAATCGTTGGTTACTGAAATATGTTGCCCGTCCAGGTCCAGTGTTTCGTTTATGCAACGAAATTGTGGTGGTAGCAGACAATGTGGATTCTCTGCAAGTTGCAGTGGATGAGTGATCCGAGGAGCTTTAAAGAAGAGGACTCGCCATCAATAAAAGCAAGGTTATGCAGGTAGGACGGGAGGAGGTGGAGCTCAGGGTTGAGCGAAGGACACCAACTGGAGCAGGTTGGTATGTATGAATATCTGGGAACGATCTTCAGTCGGGATGGGAAGATAGACAAAGAGGTTATGCATCGAGTGCGTAAAGAAAACCAGGTTTTCTTCCAGATTTCCAGAACTCTGGTGGGCAAGCAGGAGGTGAGCAAGGAGGCGAAGCTTCGCATCTTTAGATCTGTCTTCCTCCCGGTCTTGTTATATGGAGCCGAGTGCTGGGTACTACTGGACAAGAATGCCTCACGAGTGACGTCAGAAGAAATGGGGTATCTCAGAAGAGCTGCCGGAAAGACGAGACGAGGTTGCGTGAGGAACAGAACAATTAAAGATTCCCTGAAAGTTAGACATGTGAGGGATGCCATAGAGGAACGCCAGCTCAAGTTTGCAGGATGGGGGACGAGCGTAAAGCAAGGTGGCTGATGGAGGCCAGACCAGGAGGGCAAAGCTCGATGGACGCCCGAGAATCACATATAATAGTTATATGGATAGACTTGGGCGAGTGTGGGGGTCGACCCTGGTGGAGATGAAAGGGAAGGCCCGGGATGGGACACATACCGAAGGTGGTCCGAGACGTCTCCACGCTTAACAGCACAAAGGAGATAGAGAAAGAAGAAGAAGAAGAAGTTTCTGTTTTATTAACAGTATTTTGTTATTCTATTAGGCCGTGAAACAATAATATTTGTGTACATATTTTATATGATTAACACATAAAATCATTCACAGTCGCGGATACCTTAACTGGACGAAAGAGAAAATTTAGATACTTTGAGATAATGCTGCTATTAAGAGAGTGCTTTTAAAACCTAAATTACCAACGAGAATAAAATCAAATACGTATTTATTTATCTTCAAATGGTTTATTAAATAAAATAATTATCAATCAACTCAAATGGTAAACAAAAATATCTTTATTAGAATATTATTTTGTATTCATCTTTCTTAAACCTTTCGAAAGTAGGCCTTAATAAACTCTTCACAAAGGATGATAATAAAATTTTAATATATTAACAATGTTAATTAATAAAAATTTGAAAAACTCGGTGAGCTTTTCGTTCGTTGAAATCTCTACTTTCTGATGGTGTAAAAAAATATACATTACTATGGTAAATGTTCTCAGAAAATGCAAGGAAACGAAAAAATCTCGATTCCGAAATTTTTTTTTAATCATTATGTATACATACAATGTACAAGACCTCGATAGAAATTGCCAGAGGTACTAATAAAACTGCCATGGTTGTGGGTCAAGATATTGATCTTTTGGTCCTTTAGAATCAATTAAATTCAAATAATCATGACATTTATTTTCTTAAGCAAGGTTATGAGTTTTTTTCGTTTCTTGGCATTTTCTGAGAACATTTACCTTAGTAATGTTTATTTTTTTTACACCATCAGAAAGTAGAGATTTCATCGAACAAAAAGCCCATCGACTTTATTAAAAAAGTAGATATTTTGACGTGAGAATTTTCGATTGAAAATTAGGGTGCTTTTTCGACATTAAGTCAAAACAAGGAGAAAAAATAAATATTTTCAATCAAAAAATTACAGTCTGTTTGGGACATACAAATGTAAGTTTTCACCAAATTTCTTGATTTTTTTTTAAAAGATAAAAATAAATGTTGAGATTATGTGAAAAAAGTGTAGATACACAAGTTGTAGATCTTTTTAGTACCTACAACTTTGTCATTTAACTTTTTTCCATAGGACTTGTAGTTTTGGCGGAAATCGAGGTAGGCCGATTTTTACTCTTAAAACCTCCTCCACTTCCAGTTCCCGACCTCAGATCGCCCGTAAATTATTTTTCCTTTCATTTTTGTTATATTCTCTTCCTTTTTCAAAGGGTTTCATCCTACTATTATTTTTTTTTTCACTTTTTAGCATTTTCAAAGGCTTCTACACTGGCCTAACTATAGTAACAGAAAATTAAAAAAACAAATTGGGGGAGGAATGTTTAAAACTGCTCATGCTGCATCTTTAATGAATTAATTTCCGTTCCAATATATAAACATAGAACCAAATACTATAATGATTAAATTAGTAATAATTTTAGCCCTTTTAGCCCCCTCATTTATATTGAATAAAGTAGAATCGGATCCTTAAGCTGATATTTAGGATAGGAATTTCAATTTGGTAGGCCTTTCAGTCTTACCAATGGCTACTAATCCTTTTGAGTGTTTTGACTCGGATCGCTCCAATACTAAGACTATTTTATCAATTCATTAGGGTAAGATCCATCTCGCTTCGGTATAATTGAACATAGGCAAAACTTCGTTTCACATCTCATCCAATCAGTGGGGAGGGGTCCATTACTCGTTCTGTGTTTTCTGTGTTATTTTTCCATAATAATAAGATTGAGGGAGGCCTATTAATTAAAGGGCTTACTACTATTTATAAAGGGATTACTACTATGGGATTCTCAGCATCTCATGACTTGCAGTAAGTTCTTTGTTATGATCTTATTGTTTTTAGTTCAATAAGATATGATTCGTCTCAACCTCAAAGTTTATTCTTGAACAACTGGTAAGAACTAGGGCAACCTGTGGTCTCGTAGGTAGCGTTACAACCTGCTAAGCCCGAGATCGCGGGTTCGTAACCCGGCAGTTGGTCCTAGAATTTTTTAAAGGGTGTAAAGAATCCTTAGTTATGCCGTGGTTCGGAAGGGACGTAAAAAGGGGATCCCGACTCTGTACGATGTCAGGTACTCGTTAAAAATCCCTATCCTAATAAGACCTGGTTATGAAAAATATGGGCTCCCACTATAGTCCGACTAGCCATTGCAGCCTAAAGTGATGTGATATGATATGTGTAAAGTGATAAACAAACTACAACCGGTAATAACCAAGAGTTTATCCAGATTCTACAAGATTCTGGGTACTCCTTATCCTTCTATTCCTAATTATTATAACAAGATTATTATATTAACAATACTGACACTCTACCTGGTTACTGTATACTTTACTATTTAATATAAGCAACGTGTGAATAATTTAGATGGGGATAGAGAATGACCAAGTTCTTTGTTAACCTCAAGTAAGATGAATATCAATGCAAATCAAAATATACTAATCAATAATTAGAACTCTGCATATTTAATCAGCAAACATAAAAAGATAAAGTGCCATGTGAAGTTGTAAAAAAGCTTCTAGACATTAGTCACATCAAAGATTGCAGATATCAGAGCATATCGGGAAATGCTATATCTGGTCGGACGTAATGCTTAGCCATGTGTTAAAATATTTAAATATATACAGGTAACAGAAAGCGATGCTGATTGGAAATACTTTTAGTATTTTGATTATTCATGTAGATTATGGTTGACATGTATTTTTGAATATTGCGTGATTCTATGTCAACATTTCTTTTCAGGTCAGTTAATGATACAATAAAAAATACTGCGAGAGAGTCGATAAGGAAGGAAAATAAATAATTACTGATATAATTATATATATATATATATATATATATATATATATATATATATATATATATAAACACACACATATATTATTGTGTGTGTGTGTGTGTATGAACATCTAGCTCTTGAGGCGCACACCAGTCAGGACTATACTAATCCTGATAAACAGCAGCAATAACTTAGTCCTTACATAACGTAAATTAGAAGCATATGTTCTTACTTATGTAATGCAGCCTAAGCCAGGGCTACTATATTAGCTAGTTTCTGACAGTGGGCTATCATTTGTCTGGGTTGCGCCATTTGAATTTTCTTGAAATTAATTTTGAATATTTTTTTTTAGTATATGTTTAACTAATCTCTGTTTTATTAAAAAATACAGAAATTTCGAAGAATCAATGAAAATGAAGAATTGAAGTTTATAACCTTTAATTCTATTTGTTTTTAACAATAACGTTCCTTGATATATCGTTGATTTTATAATACATTGTCGTTTTTCGACATATTTTCGTTTATATTCGTCACTAATCTTCATTATTTAAACCAATGATAACCAAACATATCCAAAACAATGAAATTTACAGACATAAATTGGTGAATTAAAGTCCAAATTAGAATTAAAAATTTGGAAAAATGTAATGTCAAATTTACGAACTGAAAAACGTAAACAAAAAAAATCCGACTGCTTTAATTTTTTTTGAACAACTTGATGTATGTAGATCAGCGAGGAATAGTTATCCACCTCTATAAATTTTTATTTATTAAACATGTAAATTATTTATAGGATGGATAACCCTAATCTCAAAAGAGATTTTTCTCTACTTAAGGCACAGTACAGAATCAGATTTCAAATCATTAAAAATATTTTAAAACACTTTACATAATTAGTTTAGTCACATTTATATTTATTAACGATGAATTTTAGACTTCAGTTCTTATTGCTATTTTTTAAAAATAAATTATTTATTAAGACATTTGTGGAAACACTACAAACAAGGAGCCTTAAGTCTCTAAATTAAAATTAGGAAACGAAAATGCCTCAATAGATATTTTACTAGATTTATTTATGCGTTTTAATTAATTTAGATTATTATAATTTTATTACCAAATAATTCATGAAATAATCAATTTCTAAATTAATAAGGCAGTGCCTCCGATTAAACCTCCTAGGAGGCTATACTTTTCCCAACATTTCCAACAATGTAATACATTATATTCCAACCCATTTAGACAAAACCTCGACAAATTATATACTTAAACCTTACTGGTGAATCACTCTATCAATTGGCGAAAGGCGCATGAAAATCCGTGCAGTAGTTATTGAGTTTACAAACGCGGCCGAGGACTTTGTTTTATAATATGTATAGATATTGCAAAGTCATAGATCATATGTTGATATTAAATTAATAGTGAAGCTGTGAAGGTTACAAAAATGTATTGTGTGCTTAAACTTGAACTGTATTTCCTGAGTTAAATTATTATCAAATTTATCTCCTGTAAAATCTTTTTTTCGGGACTTGACACATATGAGAACTAAGGCATCGATATAAAAACATCTCCATAGAAATCACGAACTAAATGAAGAAGGTAATAACTAAAGGACCATTCTAATATTTAAGTTAAGAAGCTAGATGAAAACTAACTTTAATACTTATGTTCCTACAATTAAATATCATACATATGCTATTAAAAAAGCATATGAAAAGGCATGTCCTTAAATTCAAACAAAAATAGGAATGGATGACATTTGTAAAATATGAGATAATTATAAAGAGTTACATTTTATTCCGTGGTTAAAAAAACAACACTTTTTTGTTGTCTTGGCTTTGAGTGCCGAAAAAGGATTTTAAAAAAAAGTTTGCCTTATTTTAAGTCAAGCATAGTTATTTAATGGTTGGGAAAAATTAATTCAGGTAGGAGCGGAGTGGCGGAATTTAATCTCTTACCAGCCGGAAATGGAATTCGACCCTCCTGGAGCTCACTCAGCCTCTGTATAAAGGGTACCTGAAATAAGGGCAAAATCTGGAGGTTGAGCATGATCTAGGACAAATCTCGTTGTCCCAGGTACAGTCTCTACCATGTTCTGAACCCCAGACCCTTCACACGCTTTAGTGATACAGATCCCCCCCTCCAATGTTTGGCTTTATAGAGTCGCATATCACTAGGAAAACTTATCCAATGAAGCCATACTGGCCAAAAAGCTAATGAACCTAGTTTTCATTAAAACTATTTTTTATTTATGAACCATGTACCTAAATATCTTAAAAAAAGAATATATTTAAGCACATTAGATTATCTTTTTTGTGACGTACCCTAGGCGGGACAAGAACTTGGCTATTTCCTCTAAGACGGTAGGATGTCCTGAGCCCTCCTAAGTTCGAAGGGTTTGATTATAAAGAATGACGACCAGGAAGGGGAAGCTAGATGTTGAGAAATGGCTTCTTCTTCCCCTTCAGCCCTAAGCAGCTCAAAGGGAGATAAGTTCCGTATTTTCAGTTTTTCTTCTCACCAGATGCTACAAAACGTTGGCTGTATGCTACAGATTTTGTTATTATTTATTTTATATTTGAGTACTTAAAACGAAAGATATGAAGGGATTATATGATATCATATTTATTTAGCAATACAAATAAAAAAAATATAATATGGGATATAGATAGTCTGAGGATGCAGTAAAAAAAACACTAAATAAGACAAACGTATTTATTATAAGTACCGACGTTTCGACCTACCTTGTAGGCCATCTTCAGGGATGAGAGAAAAACAAACAGAACAAAAATAACTATAAAAACATTGCAATACCCAGAAAGAATATAATAACATAGAAATTGAAAAGTAATGAAATTAGTGATAAATTTAATATTAAGGGTATATATGAATAAAATATAACAAGATTATAAGAGTACAAAAATATGGTATTGGCAAGTAAAGATAGAAAAAAAGGGAGATGAACAATACAAAATGAACGTAAAGAAAAGGTACACATGTATAAAGGTGAGATATAAAGGTATGGAAATCTTAGTTTTTGTGAGTCGGTCTTAATATTGACAGCAGAGGATTCTAAATTGATGAGGATGGTTTCAGAGAAGATACGTTTATCATAGTTGGGAACTGAACAAGGGTCGAAGTATTATCGAAGTCAAAATCATGATGAGGGGGGTGTTGGGAGTGATAATTAAGGAGTCTGCCAGAGTAGGTAGGTTTGGTATACCAGTCTGTGGATAAAGTGTGGTCTGGGTTTCTCATGATACGAAGGTCAAGAAAGGGTAGGGATTTGGTAGATTCATGTTCAACGGTGAAACGGAAGCGGGGGTGGTATGAGTAGAAGGAGGATAGTAATTGAGGAATGATGGTGGGATATTGGGTAAGGAGGAGGAAATTCACTTTATTTTTTTTAAATTTTAATTTAATATAATATTTAACGGTAATAGGTTTCTAAATTATTTACGTGTCATTACATCACCAATTTATTCACGCCCCTCTTTTTCCTATTCCCTACTCCTTCAGCTATACATTTTATCGTTAAACATTTTTTTTGTTAGCTAACTCTACGAAGCCTGTCTGTCACAGTAGCTCCAACCTTCTGTCAGGTACACTCTTTAATTCTTATATCTTCCGTTCATCCTTATCTTTCCCCATCACTCATACCCAATTCTCTCTTCATCTCAACGCATCCATCTTTTGTTGTAACAAAACATCACGATTTTATAATTTATCTTCATTCACAATCCAGTATTTTATATCTTTACTCTCTATACATTTCTTCTATAGTCATCCTTTAACATCATATCTTTGTATTAATATAAATTCTATATATTAATATCATTATATGTATATATTTATTTATATAACATCCCATACTTTTACTATCTACATTTTGCATCATATTTTGTATTTAATTTCATACATGTTTACTTACATAACATTCTATGTATTAGTAAATTACCATTTTACATCTTTTATATCACCTGTAACTTAACCTAGATTTCCATACCTTTATATCTCACCTTTTTACATTAGTACCTTTTCTTTACGTTCATTTTGTATTGTTCATCCCCCTTTTTTCTATCTTTACTTGCCATTACCACCTTTTTGTACTCTTATAATATTGTAATATTTTATTCATATATACCCTTAATATTATATTCATCACCAATTCGATTACTTTTCAATTTCTATGTTATTCTATTCTTTCTCGATATTGCAAAGTTTTTATAGTGATTTTTGTTCTGTTTGTTTTTATCTCATAGCCCTGAAGATGGCCTTAAGAAACGTCGCTACTTATAATAAATAAGTTTTATTTAGTGTTTTTTTGACTGCACCCCCAGACTATCTATATCCCACATTAGATCTTCCAGTCAACAATTTTCCTGGCAAAAATAAAAAATATAATAGTGTCTATAAATACAAATCTCCACCCACTATAAGGTTCTTCTCCATTACCTGGATAGATTCTGTACTGTTTCTGGGTAACTGTTGAGCAAGGAGGTGACGATACCATGCTCAGCCATCTGGTAAACATTAGGCAAAGGGAACTTTGCCTAATTGAGCTCAAGAGGGTTGATCTAAGACTGTTAACTGATCAAATAATTTGTCTGCTACGACAGGATTCGAACCACCCGCTTCCTACCAAAATATGAACTAAGAACTAAAAAAATAAAACTCTCATGCTATTAATATTACTTAAAATATATAGGAATTATGTACATATATTTTAATTTTAATATTTACCATATATAATTTTAATTGTTTGCAGTTTGCATATTTAGCCCTGAAGAAGATCTGCTAAGTGGTTCGAAACGTTGGCTTTTCAATAAATAGTTCTAGTACTATGGAGAATTGTTTTGATCTCCTCCCAGACCATTTTATTCCTCTTATTTTAATTTAAGACTATAAGATGCAAAAACCTTAGGTCGAATAGATTTTTTTATCCCAGTCTTCTTCATTCGAAGCCGTAATTCCATTTGGCTGATTCGAGAAGAGTTCTCTACTTCGTAGCTTTCCTTCGACCCGGGGTCTTCGGAGGACTTAAAGTGTCATCCAAGAGACACAGTTCTGAAATTTTAACTAGGCAGGGAGTGGAGGAAGAAGATACTTAGCGAATCCCTGCTTCATTTTTTATTTAAGCCACAAGTGGTTGCCCGATCCTTCAAAATTAACCTTATTTCATTGCCCTTCATCAATAATGACTCTGCTAAGGATTGCCGAATTAAACCTATATGCTAATTACACGTTAAATAAGTTTGTTTTTCTACTCCGTTTCGTAAATGAACTGTTGATTGTATAAAAAATAAACCATTTTAAATTTTTACGGTATTTGAAAAAACTAAGTAAACGAATTTGAATATTTTGACATGTAGCTTTTAAATATAAATTACGAAAATAATTTACTTGAATATAATAAAAATATGTCTTAAATACTCAAAATCATACTCAGATTATAATATATAACTGTATTTATTTAACAAACAAAGTTAAAAATGAAATGATATTTTTTTCACATAAGTAATATGTATAACTATTATATTATATTGTTTATGCCCGCTATTGCTTTTTTATATGTTAGGTGTATTAGAAAACATCAATCATACCCGCGTCAGGTTTAGACGAAAGTAAAATATTTTTTATAATTTATTAGTTAGTTGTTTTAATTTTAATTTTTGTTGTTTTAATTTCTTCAAAATGAAAATAAAATATAATTAATTGGCTCAAGTAAATTTAAAAAACAAATCAAAAACACGAATGATACTAATTTTTTATGATTATTGTAATTATAAAATTGTAAAAATATTGATCATTTGTAACTGTGTTCTCTCCAGTGGCCCAATCAACCACACCCCTCTATTACCATAATTCTTATAAATTCGCATCTGCCAACCTTCTTAAAGATACTCCTCTTTTAGATGTCTCGAGTTGAGGGTCATTCACTTATGCGATATTCTCTCAAACTTCTTTCATCTTCCAATTTTCAACTAATTTCCCGAAATAGAATAAGAGTAGTTTTCTTGCTAACACGTCTATCCATAGATTTCCGGAGCATGACTAAGAAATGATTTATGACTAATTCTAAAAAAACAGCGCTATTTATTTATATATGTATATTGATAATTATAAATCAATTGAGGGATTGTGCAGAGAAGGGTCTGTAGTTACAAGAAATAAAAGTGAAGAGCCTTACATAAAGGAATTAAAAGAATAGAGAACACAAGGAGCGAAAACATTTAATTTAATGGTTTTTACAGTCGTTTTAACTGATTTATTGTAGAATGGTATGAACGCATTAGATGAAAGGAATGTTAACTAGAATAGTATATTAGAACCATAACAAATGAGTTTTACAAAATCCAGAAAGGTTAAATTCTGTTTGAATTGATCACGGGTCCAAAATACTTTTAGAAATTGTTACTATGCTGAATGTAGTTCAGTTTGATTGGTTCACTTTCTAGCCTGTTCAACTGTCTTTATTTTAACCATTCCTCGCTCTATCTTTTGCTAGGTTATCATAAATCCTCAGTTACCTCATATTCTTCGATTATCTATAGTTCCTTCGGCATTTCGACCTGTCATTTGTGCTTGAACCATCTGGAACATTAATTTATAATATATTGGCGATTATTTCATTCTTTATCCTCAGCCCATTGTGAATCTATTTCAATTAATATATTTTTATACAAGAGGTGAGCTCTGTTGAGCCGAAGATGTTCGTAGGTTTATCTCTTCGTTGCCTAAGAATTCTCCTCATAATTGTTTTTTCAAACCTAACAAGAATATTGATGTTTTTATCATTAAAGGTTCATGTTTCTCAACCATACGTAACAACAGATGAAAAAACTCCAGTGACATTTCTAACAAGTTTGCATTCAATAATTCGCAAGATGAAAAAGTGTTTGTATTCCCTAATGAGCTTACGTCAGTCCTTCTTTGACTTTTATTTTATCCTTAAAAACTGATCGAAAATACTGAAAGCGTCTGACCATTTCAAAACTACAAAGGTTCAATCTACAATGATTCAGCTTTTGCGTCTGTTGTATTTTCCTTACCCTTCCTCTCATTAATAAGTTATTATTATTTCAAGGTACATCCTTATTACCTGAAGAAATTTGTTCAAGTACGAAGATTTAATCATTAGTAGTCCCATTGTTTCGGAATAATCATAGTCAAGTGACTTATTGGAGGAGCCTATTTAAAAAGGTTACGGAACAAATATACAATCCTGTGCCTTACTCTATTATTTGTATAGGGTTTACTTTTTCCATGTTTTAAATGGAAGTCCATGGAGCTTTGATATATCCGAAACAGAATGATCCGATAAATAAAGTCGAATTCAACGGTGAACATGTATAATAATATTGAGATTCTCAAATGAAACAGTTCTCTAAAAGTGTTTGACACGTTTAGAATTTAATATTAAAATCTTCATTATATTTTCTCATTTCCAGGATTTCTCTCTTACTTAAAGGCTTTCTTGCTTTTCGGAAATCTCTTAGCGTCCACTCTGACCACTTTATACAGCTTGTCCTGAACCGTATCTTTAGAATGATCAATATTTGTCTTTTTTCATAGCGCTTCTAGATTATATACAGCATTCATTGTCAAAACCAGTTATAATTTAGATATCTTACCTTTTCCCCTCCACACACTTCTATTAATTTTTAATATCCACCACCGCAAAGACTGATATTCTGACCTAAAACCTGGGCAAAAATATATTGGCACTTTTTTCTTGTCAAAAGGGTCTCAAATTTCTAAAAACGTATTTCGGAGACGATAAAGTGAATGGTTAATCAATTTTACGGAAAAAAAGTTTTTGTAACATTATTATATTTTTATTAATAATAAATAAATTTTATTGTTAAGCCATTCTTTGTTCTTATCAAGAAAACCAGCTTTGGTGATATTACATGCTAGCCATTTTCGTTAATAAACTACTTTAAACACGTTAATAGTTTTTTGAAGGTTTTCTATTTTCTCGCGGGGACAGTTTTTCATATCCACAACTTTTTCTACTAAATCTCCAAGTTTTCCGTCAAGCCGTCGTTGTAAGGTCCCTCTAACTATCTCATGCTGCTGTTTTCTAGTCATAGAAATGACAGAATGGCCAATATCTAGAATAATATAAACACGTGTTATTTAAAATCGCAGTGAAGGGTGTGTTTTAGAGGTTATTTATTTCTGAGATGTGAATACTTGTGACTCTTTTTGATAGCTAAAGTTATAGTAGACATAAATGTAGGTCTGATGCTGTTGCGGGGAGTTGCTTACATTCAAAAATACAAATGTTTGCGAAAGGACATGAAAAAGTCAAATATTTTTAGGTAGATAGTTAAATTAGATGTCTAAATAATGTTTTAAATATGATAAATTTATGTCAATTTTTTTTTGCTAAAATGACTTTTAACGTAAGAAAACACATAGCGAAAATACGGTTTTTTGTGAAATGTCCCGAACAAAGACGTGGGTAAACAGCGAGTGCTAGGTTCCGACTGGTGGTACGGCGGACTTGGGTGGTCAATCCAGGTAACAGGTTCATCAAAAGATGGGCATGTTATCTACTAGGCCACAATCCTAGGCATGGGAGTGAAAGCTGACAAATTTGATTTTTGGCCAGGTTTTAGGTAAAAATACCTAGTTTCAGGGTTAAATGGCCAAACTGAAAATTTGAACTAAGGACCTCAAAACAAGAAACAAATTTCCTATGAAGGTATATCCGCAAACGCATTGTTTAGGAGATATTCACGTCTAATGATTTCATTGTTACGAATTATTTAGGCATAGTAAATAAATAAAACTTATTTTATTTGTTCCAACTACTTTATTTATTAAATGTAAACCATTAACATTCATATTAAATGTTCAAGGTGATTTCCTTGAGCATTCAGACAGGCTCGGCATCTTTCTTCAACAGCAGCAGTAGCAGAACGAGCCTGGATATGTGTTATTGTTTCAGAAGACTCAATTATCTTTCTTCATAAAGAATTAAGGTCATTCACTGGCCTTGCATAGAGTTTTTGTTTTATGCCACCCCAAATAAAAAAATCCAGTGGTGTCAGGTCTGGAGAGCGAGCAGGCCAAGCCACTGGTCCTGCACGGCCAATCCATTGATTAGGATAATTAGCATTTAGCAGTTGTCGTGGAGCTCTTCCGAATTGTGCAGGACAACCATCTAATTGAAACTACATGTTCCTTCTCAGTTGTAGTGGAATGTCTTCAACTAAATCGCGGTAATCGTGATTAAGAAATTCCAAAAATGTGTTCGCATTGAGTCGAGGTGGTAAGAAATGCGGGCCTATTAAAATATTGTCTATTATCCCGAACCACATATTGCACTGAAACTCGTGCTGAAAATGATGCTGACGAATGCATGGGGATTTCCATGCAACCAGAGATGATTATTTTTTTTATTGAAGATACTTCTTCTTGTGAAGGTAGGTATTTTACCTGTCCATAAAATTTCTCCTGAAAAGTGTGGATTGTGATCAGCTTGATTTAAATACCAAACTGAAAAATTTCTTCTTTGCCGTAAATCTTGCGGTAATAAATTTTGTACTGATAATGATATGGATGCACATCTGCAATGAGAGTTCTCCATACTGTAGTTGGTGTAACATTTAATTCTGCTCCAGCTCTTCGTAAACTGGCAGATCGATTATCATCAAAATATTGTAATACGGTCGCACTCCTTTCTTCATTTAGTAAACGGGCTAAAATACCATCATCATGTGGTGCGACAGCAAATGTACCAGTTTCTCTAAGACGTTGAAACGTAGAGTTAAAGGTAGACTTACAAGGTAATCTTCTGTTTAGAAATCACATATTTTTTTCTTGTTTTAAGGTCCTTAGTTCATATTTTCAGTTTGGTCACTACTGCTGTTGAAGAAAGATGCCGAGCCTGTCTGAATGCTCAAGGAAATCACTTTGAACATTTAATATGAATGTAAATGGTTTACATTTAATAAATAAAGTAGTTGGAACAAATAAAATAAGTTTTATTTATTTACTATGCCTAAATAATTCGTAACAATGAAATCTTTAGATGTGAATATCTCCTAAACAATGTGTTTGCGGACATACCTTCATAGGAAATTTGTTTCTTGTTTTGAGGTCCTTAGTTCAAATTTTCAGTTTGGCCATTTAACCCTGAAACACCCTGTATATCTTTAAACATACTAATTCTTATATATCAATGTATACAAATATTATAGTATTATAATTCTTTATTGATACTTCGAAATCTATTGTGTTTATTTATCAACGATAATTTATTTATGTACATAAAACCTGAAACTTTATTGGATTTGCATATTTCTCCTCACGTCCTTTCCTTGAAGGAGAATATAAAAGGGAAGGTGGACGAGGAAGGACGTGTGTGCCCTAGCCCTCGATTCGGTGTCTTTGAGGCTATTGATTTGTTCACCTCACACCCTCCTGCATAAATGATGAAGACCAAATCATTGAACCCCCTCCACAAGGTCTCCGCCTGGTTCCAAATGATTTTTCCCGATTTTCCACAACCCAATAAGTATTTTCTTAATTGAAATCTTGCTATAGAAAATGAAATAATCACGATAAAAAGAAAGCATCATGTCATTTATTTCCAATTTAGAGGAGTGTAGACTTTTCAAGTAGAACACGAAATGATGATCGGCATGCCACCCACATAAGTGAAGATATATTGCATAAGGGATAACACTTTTCCATTGATGTCTAACTAGGTTTTACTATTGAGTTAAATAAGGCCTATTTTAATATGCAATTAGCTTTATAATTCAACTAAGACTTAAATTATCAATTATCATATTTTTGGGGAAACCGAAAGCCAAGAGAGAATACAATCTAAATTGATGCTTTGTTGTATCTATGATTGGTCCATTATGGACAGTTAAACTTCTAATATTAATTAAGTATTTTTTTTTTAGAAATATGTATAAAGATACCAACACTATCTAAATTATCATGTAAAAAAAAAACATAATTCTTTATATTTTTATAAGTAGGAGAATTTACCTAAAAAGTAGGATATAATACTTATATAAAATATGTATAAATTTTGAAGATTAGGATTTCAATATTCATTTATTGAATATATTTCTTACGGTATAGTTATCTTATTGTTTCAAATTATTTTGATTGCATTCTTTATAACTGTTCATTTTGGACAGTTAAACTTTCTACCATACTTCTAATTATAATTACGTGTTTTTTTGTTTTGTTTTTCTTCTTCATTCTTATTTTGTTACCTCTTCTACCTTGGAGTGTAAAGATTTTTGCACATAGAGTGCCAATTGTCTCTGTTAAGATCTGCTCTCCTGGCTTCCACCCATTCAATCCCTTTTTCTTTCAGGATATTTTGGAGGTTATTCATCCTTCAAGGTTAATCTCTCCCTCATTCTCGGCCTTCCCCCGGGCCTTCTTCAATTGGTTTAGCCCCCATAACTGGCCGGCAATCATTCATCCTCATTACATGGCCGGACCATCGAAGCTGTCCTTTCTCTATTATCTGATTAAGAGGTTCAATTTTTAGTGCAATCCGTAGCGTCCTGTTTTGTACCCGGTCCCTTCCTCTATTTTCCTCAGGTACCTCATTCCCATGCTTGGAGTCGGCTACGATTACACTTTTTTTAGGACCTTTTTTAGGATATATAAGATTCACTTCTATAAGTGAGAATCGGAACGGAAGTCCAGCGAAAAAAAAACAATTTACTTTCTTTTGTGACTTTTTATTGATTGCAGAAAAAATCCTTCCCGAAGTGGCAATTCTCGAACTGATTTCATCATTTAGATTCCCATTCTCACTTCTTGTTAAGCCCAAATACTTTTGCTCTGCTCTATAGTGTTCCTATTGATTTGAATAATCAGATTTTTCGTTCACGATACAAGCATACAGTTGGTATTCGAAGTGCTAATAACCATATTTCACATTACTAACTCTACTCGTCAGACATCTAAATTTGCCTGTAACTTTCTTTCATTGTCAGCCATTAGTACAATTTCGTCAGCAATTGCAAACGATGGACAGTTTACAGGTTGTGACTTCCAATACCTTAGTAGTCTCTCCTTCGTTCTCCGCTTGCATTCTTTGATCACATCATCCATGAGGGTAATATTTTTTTGCTTTTTTTTAAATATGTGAAAAAAATACCAACACTATACAAATTACCATATTAAAATATATAAATAGGCTGGATATAACGCCTATATGTAGTACATATAAGTTTTGTATCAGATCAGTGATATCAATATTCATTTATTGAATATATTTCTTATGGAACAGTTATCTTATTATGTAATAATTATTTTTTATGTATGTGAAGATTGTAATTATGTAATCAAAATAATAACCTATTCAGACCTCATGGTAGTATCCGTTTTTAAAGTTTCAAATTAATAAAGTTAACTACTTCAACTATGTATTATTGTTGCAAATTGTGTTGGGCATTGTGCAAGATTATCTTTTACATTCTAAATTTTATACTTTGGTAATAGTACAGTCCTACATTATTACTGATGGTTATAAAAATCTATACTACCATAAAAAACCACTATAAATCTACTTTGAAAAATTGATTATCTGTATTTACGGTACTATAAAAAATAAATAATTGCAATACTATTCATTATAAAAAAACCCAAACGATTATGACTGGTAAAAGATCCCCTCAAAGAAATCCTTTTCAAATCTTACGATCAATAGATACAATCCTATATTGATCAAAAAAGTAAACTTTAAAACTAAAAATAATAAGTGAAAAGAAAGACCGAGAAGCGAGCCAGGATAGCTCAGTTGGAAGAGCACCAGTGACGTGGGCGTCCCGGGTTCGAGTCCCGGCCCTGGACATATGTTTTCTTTTCAAACAAAAAAAAAGTTATAACAATTAATAAAAAAATAAAATACAATAAGTTATAATAATATGTAATGACGTGAGTCAACAAGATGCTAATTAAAGTAATGTTCAGTGAACAATTTTCCCCTTGTATACATAGCAAAATTGCGAGGAGACGGGGATATGGGATCAGTGAAAAGAAAGGATATGTCTGACCAAGAAGCGAGCCAAGATAGCTCAGTTGGCAGAGCACCACGCTAGTGACGTGAGCGACCCGGGTTCGAGTCCCGGCCATGGACATATATTTTCTTTTCAAATAAAAATATTTAAAAATTATAACAATTAATAAAAACATAATATACAAATAATTATAATAATAAAAATAATAAGATTATATAAAACTACTAATGTCCAGTTGTAATAATAGTTTTGCTTATAAATATTCTTTTGATGGTTGATTACAACGCATCCATCCTTGGTCAAGGTATAACAATTATTCATTCTATCATCCTTCTATTTATGCATTTTATAATAGTTGGTAGACATTCGCTGAAATGATACTATACTTAAATTTCTCCTATTCACTAACAGAAACAAACTAAGTACGGAATTGAAGACAATATTGGGTTCACCGTCCAAACTGCCAAACTATTATGCTAAAATCTCATATTATATGACTTATTTTACTTTTAAAGGGATATACATACATGTATAATCACTATAAAATACATACATGCAGAATAAAGACATTTTAATGTAAGATAGCCATGAAAGATAAGAAAATTATAGTGGAAAAAATCCTAAACGGGATCTTGCGAGAATATTCCTCGAATTATTGATTAGATTTATCTCAGAGAATAAGGGAGGATCACTTAGGCTTCATAAATTATCTCAGTTTGCTCGACGTTAAGTAATTTCAGAGCCATTCTGTCTTATCGTTAGGCGGCATCGAACTTAATCGTCGAAGTGAGTTGGATAGAGCTCATACTGAGTGATGGTGTATTTAATTTAATATTATTCTTTCTTAATTAATCGGGAAATTATTCAACCAAGCACCGAAGTATATTCCTCATTCCTCATATCCCTCTTTATAAGTCTGAAGAATTTGAAAATTACTGTTAGTAATCTGAAGGTTAACATCCGACATTAATTCTATGATTCACCAATAAATTATTTTGTGTACCTACTATAACTTGTTTGTTTGTTCAACGTCACTCCATGATGCTTTGGCTAATCGAACGATGCTTCAGTAGGAGCTCTAAATTTTTCCTATCCAGGTTAAATTAGGATATGAATTTTTAGTGAGTGCTTGCCATTGTACAGACTCGGGACACACGTTTAACGCCCCTTCCGAAGGACGGCATCACTAATGGTATTTTACTCCGTTCTTGAACATCGACATTAATTTGTTTCCGTAAATTATAATGCGATAAAAATTATTCTGACCCACCTCAAATACTAAATATTAGTTACTATACTATTTTCAATAACAGCAATATCCAATGCTTAACTTTACATAATTTATTTACTAATAAACGAAAGGGATATGTGTTCCAGCTAAATATGGCCAATAACATGATTTTATTGGGTTTTTAGTTTTAAGTGAATTTATTATAGCATATAGAAATATCTTTAGATAGTATTAAACTATCCGAAACGTCATCAAATAAGTAAATCAAAGGGTCTAAGTAAATTTAACGTTTTTTTAAATTAAAATTGAAATACAGTAAGATTTTTTCTATCCTTCCACTTTAATAATTACGAGTTCATAAATTATTTACGTAGGGAATTTTAAAAGAGTGCCAGAATGCTGCCACAAATAGGAATATTGGCGTGGGCCCAAAATTCACAAATCCTAATGGCTACATGATAAAGGCAATTGAGGGCCTCCATTCATTCTATACATATTTTAAATTCGGTATTTTCGTTTGTGCTAATTATTTTAGAAATTGAATTGCCGTCTCGAAGTTGGTTGGGATATTCATTGTTGATCAGTTAGGATCTATATTAAAAAATATTAACATTAATATTACCATATCTCTTACATGTTATTAGTTGTGAACATTTTGAAATACCAACCGCTCATAATAATTTTATCTATTTAAAAAAAAATCGAATATATGTAAGTTAGTAAATTCGGGTCGATAAATTTCAATCTTGCAGCTAAATATCTTTGTTGTTTTGGTTGACTGGTGGTTGAAATTATTGCTCAAAGGTATAGATTTATAGAATGCAAATTAATTATTTAAAGCTTAACTCCAAATTGAGGGTCAAGGTTGGTCATATACAAACGTGAATCTTTTTAATTTTGGCAGAAGTATAAAAACTTTTGTTGTTGCATTCTGTTGCATTACTTTGTAAAATATTTTAAGGGTATACTTAATAGACGTTTTTTTCGTAGTTTTAAAATGGGTCATTTTAAATTTTGTTTTGAATTAATTAAATGGGGTCCTCACGTTAAGATTAAACGCCAATCACTGAATCACAAACTCAAATTAATGTACTCGCTATTCAGGAAAAACTCCAAATTAGATTTAAGACAGAAATTAAATACGTACTCTTACTTACTAAAACCAGTTGGTCATATGCATTACAAATCTACGGCATCGCTAAACAGACTCACAGAAAACGAATAGGAACTTTTCAGTCAAAAGAACTTGGACTTGTCACCAATGCACCATGGTACGTCAGTAACAAAACTTTGCATATGGGCTTAAAAATACAAACGGTTGAAGAAAAACGCTATCAAGAAAAACTGCACGGACAAGCAAACCCATTGATACAACAAATGGCCACGACTCTCATGCCTGAGAACACTAGGAGGAGACTAAAAAGGACGTGGATGAGAGATCTATTACAGTAGGAAATTAAAGGAAGCCAATGGAGAGGCACCGCTGGGTACTGTTCTTCGTCATGCCTTCCATGTCATTCTGTATTATTTTACAGTCAGCCAATCCACTGATTGTCAATCACTTGTATTTGACAGGTGTGGATGAAAATATAAAGATTAACATTAACATTCGTTTGGATTTCATACAGTATTAACATATTAAATTGGGGTGACCTGTGGTCTAGTGGTTAGCGTAACAAACTACCAAGCCCAAGATCGCGGGTTCGTAGTCCGACAGGTGGCCCTAGGATTTTTAAAGGGAGTAAACAATTCTTAGTTACGTCGTCCTTCGGAAGAGACGTTAAAGGGGGGTCCCGAGCCTGTACGATGGCACGTACTCGTTAAAAATCCCTATCCTAATTAAACCTGGATAGACAAAATTTAGCTCCCGCTGTAGCATCGTCCGATTACCCATAGCAGCATAAAGTGACGTTTAATGAACAAACAACAACATATTAAATTTAATTGTTTGTGTTTTAAGGAGGCCCTTATATTTTAATTTTATGTTTTAAAGTAATATTGGTAGTAAAAAATTTAATATTATGAATAAATTAAATGTTCATTACAGTCTAAAAAGTAGAACGAAGAATTGAGTTTCAGAGAAGTTAATTTATTATAATATAAATTTATTAAACTCAATATGTAAAATAATGAATATTTTCTGCCTATTCGATTTATAATTGATTCCAGATTTTCCTAAAAGTATGTTAAGGAATGTTTTAATTTTTAGGTTTAAATGTTTAAGGGAACTGTATCGAAAAGCTGTTTTAAATATTAAACTCAACTATATTCAATAAGATAATCCTTATTTTTTATTTTGTTTGCTTTAAATTTCCATTCACAAGATAACGTGGCGTTGAAATCAAAGGGAAGATTAATACCCCAAAACATCTCTTATATTTGTCCGTAATTGAAGAAAATGTACACACAGATAATCTTAAAAAAATAAAAGATAACCGAAGTAAAAAAAGAAAATTAAATACCTCTCAAACTAAATATAGTCCAGGAAAATTAGGAGTTTCACCTCGGAATGAGAGATAATCGGCTATAAACTTGTATAAACCTTTATTTTGACCCCCTAAAACTTGCCTCAAAACCTACTTATCGCAGGGTGTCCTCGACTACAGATATTCCAAGGTCGAAGGTCAAAAATGGATTTTTTACACATTTATTGCAAATGTCTCGTTTTATATGAGTTTTATGCTATTTTTATTCATAATAAATGATGTAGAAGAATTAATTTTCTACCACTTTTGTTTTAACATTTTTTTTATATCTTGAACCATTTCTGAGATAGAGGGCAGAGCACGCGCAGTGTTTAACTATTTAGTGTCATTCGAGGTCAACCTGTAGTCCCGATTAAAAACACGCTGTATAAAGTTTATAAATTATTGATAAATATATAATTCTAAATAATTTGCATTTTTTATTAACTATTACGTTATAATAGCTCGCACTCCATTCTCTAATAATGATTGAAGGTTTTCTTCTTCAAATGCTGCAGCTATTTGATCCAAATTTGGAAGTTTCTCGAGTGTTTTTACAAAAGTTTTTTTTCCTTTTCTAAAGAGCGCAGAAGTCGTGTCACAGCCACTAATTGGGTGAAGAAATAATATGTGTTTTTTAGATCAAGGATATTTATCAAAACTTTTGGAAGAGTATATTTCAGCTTTTACATTTCCTTTGCCTACTTTTTTTGAAGAAAATTTCTTGTTGATGAGATAGGGTACGCCAAATTGAAATGAAAAGTAAATATATATCTTTTCCTATTATAACAGCAGTTTTTTTACGTTTAGATTCATCAATAGCTATAATTATTAATTATAACGTAAAAGTTATTAAAAAATGCAAATTATTTAGAATTATAAATTTATCAATAATTTATAAACTTAATATACGGCGTGTTTTTAATCGGGACTACAGGTTGACCTCGAATGATACTTTAAATAGTTAAACATTCCGCACACTCTGTCCTCTATCTCGAAAATGGTTCAAGATATAAAAAAAAAAATGTTTAAACAAAAGTTGTTGAAAGTTTAATCCTCTACAATATTTATAGTAATTGCAAATACCATAAAACCCATATAAAACGAGATATTTGCAATAAATGTATAAAAAAGTCGATTTTTTGACCTTAGACCTTGGAATATCTGTGGTCGCGGACACCCTACGACAAGTAGGTTTTGAGACAAGTTTTAGGGTGCCAAATAAGGTTTATACAATTTTATAGCTGAATATCTCTCATTTCGAGGTTCTTGCCCTCATTTGACTAATTTTCCTGGACTAATATGAAATGGAACACTTTGAAGGTAATTATTAAAAAAACAATGAGAAGTTTTTTTTTTTTTTATTATTTATTTATTGATATTTACAGTTATATTACAGTAATATAACAAGTAAATTGGCTGAGTGATACATAATGACATGATATAATGACAAGTAGAGAAACTACCCACTGGTAGTACTCAAATCGCATGTTCAACTAAGAAGGTCACGTGGCCATCTTCTTCTCAGACGCCTCGGAGGATTATCGGGAATCGAAGAGGAAGCTAGGTTTGAAACTAGAGGGTTTGAGTGGAAATGAAGTTTGTTATGAAAGGATAGATACCGGGATCGGGCCAGATCAGCAACAAATGGGACATTAAGGTCGTTATGGATGACTATATTCTTAACTAAATAAGGAGCGTTGAGGATTTTACGAAGGATTTTGGATTGTAGGGATTGGATACGAGAAGAATTCGATGGCTTAGTGGAGCCCCAAAGCTCTACTCCGTAAGTCCAAATAGGTCGTATGATGGTCATGTAGATGAGTCTTTTGTAATCAATTGGGAGCTTAGAGCGTTTGTCTAGTAAGTGTTGAAGTAGCCTGAAACGTCGAGCGGTTTCTTGTCTTTTCAGTCTTGTATGAGGATTACAGGTTAATCGTTTGTCGAGTTGCAACCCTAATTATCGGATCTGTTCTACAGGCACAAGTGGGATATTATTAAAGGATACTGAAGGGCAGGAAGTCATTGGTTTACGACGTAAGGTAAAAGTGATTTGATGGGATTTTTGAGAATTTATTTTAATTCTCCAGTTCTGGCACCATTCTTTAACATCAGTGATATGGGATTGGAGGCTTTGGGATACAATAACTGGATTGGAATACACATGTATCATCAGCATATGTGGTAAGGATAGTATTAGGATGAGTTGGGATGTCAGCTGTATAAACTGTATCAATGAGAAGTTAAAATGGATTTTGTGTATACAAACAAATGACAGAAATAATATCTTCATAGAACTATAAAAAAATAATTAAAATAAATTAAGAAGAGAAAAAAAGCGGCAACAGATGCTTTTACAAAGAAGGCAAAGCCGTTTGAGTTCTATCTGACCTTTCTGATTTCTTTTTTATTTAGAACAAGGGCATTTTAATTTTAATTATATCTTTTAGCACTTTTTAATTAACCTATTATTTTAAGCACATCACTAAGCATTATTCAATTATTAAATTCAACTTTAACTAACAGTATATGAGGAAAAGATTAAGAAGAAGAAGATACTTCTTGTTTCGTATATGTTTTAGGTACAAAATTATTTTGTATTTTTTTTTTTTTTTGCTAAAGTCTTTTATTTCTTTCATTTTTTCACGGTTTTTAGAATTTATCTCCATATTATAAATAAGAAATGAAGTTAGTTCAGCCCGGCATGTATGTTAGTTCAACACGTAATGTAAATTGTATTAATTTAAAGAATTGTGCCTATTCAAGAATTATTTGCATCCAAATTACCATAGCGTGGCTAGATTTTATTTATAGATTACCATTTTTAATCAAGTAGAATTCCTCATTAAAACCTTTTTTTAAATAAGTAATTTTTATAAATAAAAGTTTTGTATGAAAATATAGATAAGTAATATTTTATATTAGTTAATAAATTGATCATATAATCGATTTGATAACTATGCATTTATATTAGCAGTAATAATAAATTTTAAATATTACCAACTATTAACTTTCAATTGGAATACTGAAGGGAGAAAACGTCGAGGGAGACCACGGAAAACGTGGTTGGAAGGTGGTATATACGTTCTTGGTCAAATACAGGTAGATACGGAAGGCAGGAGAAAATGGAATAAGGAACTGAAAGAAATATTTGGTTAAGTAATATATTTCATCGAAGGAAACCTAAATCTGAGGAAAAAATTCTTTTTCATAAGTCAAAAATGAAAAATGTGTCGCTGTTATTAGGAAATGTAAAAAAAATGGCATTTGTATAAGTTAAGACGTAAGCAATTTCGTTTGTTACGTGTTGAAAAACTTATTTAAGCCTTAAACATTAATATATCAAACAAGTTTCGCCATAATAACCTTTTACTCTTTACTAATATTTTTGCTATACATTATAAGACATAGCATCCTCAAATAATTTAAAAAAAAAACATAAACTACGGAGAATACTCGAATTATAAGATTGGAAAGTGTAGATGTTTATTCAAGGTGGATCATCATGACCTTTACTAGATGAATATAATTAAACTAACATTGATCCGATTGAAATGACATGTAAAATGATTGGACTGAATAACGTATGATTTACTAATATGATAACCATTGCTCGGTCAACAGTAAAACGCTCAAAGAGACCGAGTGTTGTTGGGATGATTATGTTATTTCTGACTTTGTGAATGTGGGTTTTGACATACATCGCGGAGTACGAAATGATCCATTAACCCTAGTAATTAATATTTAACAAATTTCAAAAGTTCAAATAGATTTTTTTTTCATCCAAAACTAATTTATTTTAAACTTTAGTTAGACAATTTTCAAAAGGTCTTAAATACCGATGAGATTTAAATTTATTTTATAAACAACAAGTCAATGAGAAGTTCTAGCTTTTTTATTTATTCAATATAGAACAATTATCATAGTAATTATATTGTTTTCAGTTAAATCTTTGCAATACTTTGACATTCCTCTGAAATTATAACTCGGGTTAGGTGCCCCCGTGAGCATTTCCCTCATGCTGATCATTATTTCAGTTTAAATATCAGACAAATCATCCTATTCGACTGAGATGTTGTCCACTGATATTGGCTGGACTTGTTTGCCTTGCAAGTTTCAAGGTCTCAGCAGGAATAAGGAAAGCTTCTGATATTTTTATTCACCGCGGCATTTCCCAAGCACTAATATTTGTTTTCACTGCAGTTGAGTTTAATTGTTATTGAAAAAACAAACAAAACAACCGTACCAATATAACCCATGAAGGGTCTTGGGTTCAGTGGTGGAGAATGAGCAGGGAGGAATTTGTCCTAGATCACGCTCAACCGCTATATTTTCGCCCTTATTTTGGTTATCGACTTTATAGAGGATGAGTGAGCACCAGAAGGGTCATAGATCCCACTTGATCCATTTCCGGGTCCTAACAAATTAAATAAAAGCTTGCCAAGCAGCGGGATTTGAACTCAGGGCCTTCGGAAAAGCAACTAGCTGCTCTAACACTGAGGTAGTCACTTTTTATTTTTCTAATTATATTTATATCCTATTCATTCTTGCCCCCTGAATAATCGCACGTTAAAATTAAAATGAAATGTTGATGGAAATCACAAATTGAGGGAAATGCTCACGAGGAAACCTCTTGTATAACATAAATGAAATAAACCTCTCCCGGGTTTAATGATTTTAATATTCCTACTTTCCTCCTTCCACACATAATTAAGAGCAAGACCAAAGTTCTAAGGGTTATTAAGGGCTTAGATCTGATGAGCCAGTTGAATATCAGTAATGTAATTGGTGAGAATGGGATCGTATTGGGTAGCAACAGGCATCCTACCCCAAGCCCTTGTTGGTAATGACAATGGGTTTGGCGACACCTGGCTCAGCCCACACCAATCCCATTCTTCTTAACACGCTATGCCGCATTCAGTCTGTCTCAGTGTTCATCATTTCCTCATATTTCAGTATTTCATACGCATGGCTATTGGTTCACATATACAATAACGTGCATTATTTTGTTCTCTTATTATGTTTATCTATGATCAATATTTGTTTTTCATTACATCATATTTCAACGGATCGAATTAATCTTTACAATATCATAATATTCGACTTCATTTTTTAATTTTGTCCAATTAACAACGATAAACAATAAAAAATAATAAATTAACAAATTAAGAAACATTATCTGTGAGTGAGTCTAAACTATTCTAGAATCCACACAAAATCTAAACAGAAGTGAATCTAAACCATCTCACCACTTGAATACTCAAAAATCCACATGTAAACAATAAACTATCACAATAACTCAAATATTTTAGGATTTGCTTTACATATTGTTTCAGATGTACTCTTAGACTACAGTTCAAATTTTCCCGATCAAAGAACTGACGGTTGGATAGCCCCCCCTCCTTTCTTTTAATTTATATAACTGACTAAATACATTAATATCAGATTGAATAGTAAATCTAACCCATCCTCAGTCCCGTCTGAATACATCTATCTCTATACGGCCCTACAACCCGGGGGTGGGCCTTGGCCTCCTCTAGGAGCTTCCGCTATCCAGCTCTGTCCATTGCTGCTGCTCTCCAGTTCGGTGTGCCTAGCAGTAGCCACACTATCCATCCATGTCAGTCTGGGTCTGCATCTCCTTCTGGTACGGTCAATCCTGTCCTCAAGGACTCTTGTAGGAATTTCACCTACCCCCATCCGAATCACATGGCCAGCCTATTAGCTTTATGAAGTCGACGTCCATTCTTATGTCCACTGATTTTTGACAATGCTCTTTTTCTTTTATACTTATACTATCCTTTTTGGTATGGCTTTCTTGTCTTGTGTTTTATTGATTTGTGCTAGTTTTACTTTCCTTTTTAGTTTTTGGATGTTTGGTGTGCGTGTTGTTCTTTAATCTTTTCCAGCTGTTTTTCCGTAACCATCCGTTATTATGATGTTGGGATGTTTTCTCTTGTTGGTGTTTTGTTATTATTCATTGTTGGAATATTATTTATTTTTTCATTTTCTATGATTCTCTTTCTGTAATGGATATGCCTGTTATACAGACATTATTGTATCCTCTTTTAATTTTAACTGCATTTTAAGAACATTATTGTTTGGAATTTTCCCATTCATGTGATAATATATAAGTGAGTATATTGATACACAGCAGAGGAGGCCTCATGAACTTACAAATGTTAATGGAAGTTACAAGTGCTTAGAGCTGTTCGTAAATCTTACAAAATATTAATTATGCTCAGAAAAGACACTTAATTTAGAATTTTAGCAAGAATTACTTATCTTCCACAACAAACTCTCATATGTACAAACACATAATAATCACGATATTTAGGATAAAAAAATCCTGTTAAAAAATATATATTTACAATGATTTATATTTTATTTCTAATTAAAACGTCTGAATTTGTATGTTAAATCCTTAATGCCATTCACGAAAACGATATTTGTAACAGAATTAATTAAATGTACTAACACCAAGAAGTTTAATTTGAATGTTCTGTCCGGAGTTGCTACCACCGAGCAAGATAATAAGATTAGGTTCAGATCACATTCACATGCCCCAAAACAGAGCCGAGCACTTACCCCTGCTATCATGCTGTGTCACCACAACTGTATATACTAGTATATACTGTTATGTTGAAATGTAAATCACAAAGTATTTTGATTAGCAGGTACAAGTTACCACTTAATATTTACATTTCGTTTCACGTCACTTAGCGAATAATAGTGAATTACTAATGATGCATCAGTTGAGATAGCACATGCTCCTAAATGCTATATTCTCACAAGTTCAGGATTTGAATTCGCCAAGACGACTACAAAATCATATTATTCATTTTAAAATTACTTATTAATTAATTTAATGTCAGTTTATTCTGATATAAATAATCGGTATAATAAGGATAGGGATCTTTACGAGTACCTGAGGTTATACAAACTCGGGAACCTTATTTTAAGACCTGTTTTTAAAATTTCTAAAGCCACCTATCGGACTACAAACCCGCGATCTTGGGCATATTTTATATTTATGCTAACCACTAAAAACACACGGCTGGTGAATGTGTAATTAGGTTAAATGCCTATATACTTAATATACCTAAATAATCTAAGTACAAAATATATTTTGCTCAAGTTGAATAAATTATTTTTCGCAAAATACTTTTTCAAGAAGTGAAGATTATACCACCAACATTAAAGAACAACAAGTGTTAATGATGGATGCCTTACATATACATAAAAACAATTTAGATATTATTAATGGTTTTGCGATTTCTTTAATTAGCTTACACCATACAAGGCAGCAAAAAATAAGTATGAGGGTAATTTGCGCCTTCATTAGTAAAGATACAGTACAGAATGACTGAACGGCATACCGGTAATGCAGGTCACTAAAATTGTAGGAGCAAAGGCCAACAAATTAAAATCATAATATATTTATTTTTATTAATTGTTATTTTGATGTTAAATATTTTTAAACATCTTTGTTTTGAAAAGGAGAGATTTGTCCTTGCTGGGATTCGAACACGGGTCTTCCGCTCTCTAGCACAGTACTCTATCAACGGTACTCTTCCAAAACAAAATTTAGATAATCACAAAAAATAAAGAAAATATAAATTATAAATTTAAAATTTACGTACGTCAACCAGATCCTAATTAAAGTAATGTTCAATGGACATTCTTCCCCATATATGCATCGCAATAATTGCTAGTACTGGGAATATAGGATCGGTGAAGATAACGGATTTATCTGGCTTGGTTACGAGCCTGGTAGCTTATTTGGTATAGTACCGTGCAAGAGATGCGGAAGACCTGGTTTCGAATCCTGGCCAGGACAAACCTTTTCTTTTAAAAATAAAATTATATTAATAAAAATATATTAAAGAAAAATATAATAATATTGTTTGTTTTTTTGTATTTTCGACGTATTTTATTCTACATTTCGATATTCTATGTTATGTTTAGTAAATCTTTGAAGTGATTATTTCTTCAATGAGTTATTTTTAGAAATCATTATCTTAATTTTTTTTTTAATTAAGCTTATTTAAGTTGTAATTTAAATATAACACAATAGGTTCTGGTTAATTTTTGTTTTCAAATCTGTCTCTTATTAGGCAAGAGAGAATTATTGATTAATTATTAAAGGAGGTGTATTAATGGGCATATTTGTTGTAGTCGATCGACTAAATAAGCAATTACAAGTTTCATCAAAGTTACAGTTTCGGAGCTAATTAAAGTTAATGGGAAAATGTTTTAGGTCCTATTGGAAAATCGGTACATTAATTAAAACAGTTAACTCACAAACAAATAATTAGTAAGCGTGTAAATATTTAAATATCCAATTATCACCTTTGATCACAAACGTAAATGAAAATAAGCTTTTTATAACCAGAATTCAAATAATTCAAAGAAAACGTAAATTAATTATTATTTTAAGTAAAAAAAAAATACTGCTGGATAAGGTGTTTCTATAACATAAAGCCTCAGATAGTATTTGAAAAGAAAAAAGTAACATAGGATATTCGAAAAAAAAATATTAGGAAAGGAATAAATAAATGCAGGGCTGAATAATGAATAATCCATAGAGCCTCTTGATTATTCATTCTTTTATCAGCCAAGGTTCTTTTTTCCATTCATGATTAATTTTCAGTCTTTTTTTTTTTTGACGAAGCGTTTCATCTATAGAAAAAAATTAAATACCGCTTTTCGTTTAGAATGCGGCAATGGAATCCGCCTTGAGGCGTAATTTGAAATTCAAGATAAAAAAATATTAGGAAGTCGGATTAAAATAAATGATTGTTGCTAGATAACCTATTATGAAGTTGAAAAAATCATGAAAGTATATTGGGCATAAAGTCGATATTAATGTTCACAAACTAAAATTTGTAACAACACAGAACGTCTCGATATCATTTTTGCAAGTTATTTCACCCTAATTGGATTCAGATTTAATTAATTGGCACTGATATATTTAATAGTAATGAAGATATTTAATAGTTGTTGGATTCGTCACTTAAAAAAAGTGGAACATTAAACACAATTACTTATGTTTGTGATATTTTTTTGAAAATAATGATTAACCATAATTGATCTTTAAATTCTTTACATTTACACCAAAATCTGAATTGACACCAGGATTATTTATCTAAACTCAGGGTAGTGTTAGTAAAAAATTGAGTACTGGTTTGTATCACTTAATATCTGGATTAGTTTTAATGAATAATATTGTACGTTATAATTTTGATAAGCTCTATTTTCATCCAAATTTTATATTTTATTATCAGAAGAAATATTATTCTACTCAGCGGAAAATCTGTCAATCTGTTTTTTCGGATAATCTGTTTTCAACTGCATGTTATTATTCATTAATCCGTTCATACTGTGAATTAGATTGACTGTAAATAGTTTTGAATTTCGCACTAGGATTAATTTTAGCAAATTTTTATAGTTTAAAAAAGGGAAAACAGTTTTCCGAAAATAGCTTACACAAAATGTATCAGGTTGAGCGGACCCTAGGCTTAAAAGAGATTTTACACCTGATTTGCAACAAATATTTTTTTTTGTGTATTGGAAAAATCCATTTCCAACGAGAAAAGGAGTAAATTTAAGTTTTGTTGTTCCTTTTTGTCGAAAAGTAATCGATGACCGAACCACAAAGTATTATGGTTAATTTACAACTATAGCATATTACACTAGACAAAATGTCTTTAAACATTTAATGAATCTTTCAGAATTCATTTGAAAAGATCTGTTGAACACATAACCATATTTTAGTGAGTTAGGACTATAAGATATTTTATAAGTTTAAATTATTTGTAACTGTTAAATATAAAAAAATAACAGCCTGAAAATATAATTATATAGTTAGTAGGTATAATAGGGAGGAACTGTACAATATCGATCTCGTGCAAGAATCGCGTGACTAGAGAGGTTGCGTGCTTGGTAGCCTTCACTCGTCAACATGACTTTATCCCTTCCCGAAATACATTTCTGGGAAAGAAGTCCTAAACCGTTATATTTAATTTTCCAGGATTTGTAGCTTCTGTAGATTATCTGGAACTGGAACGTGTGATGGTTAATTTGCATAAAACTACAACTTTTCGCTTAATTGCAACCTTTTCTCCACCATGCTTTAAGGGAGAGTATGACTAGTTTAAACTCTAATTTTAAGTTTAAAAAAATGTTGAATGAAACTATTCCTTAATTATGAATTCTTATTTAATTTATCTACTTATCTTTATCCAAATCACTTTTAGAATTAAAACTAAGTCAGATTTCAATTACAGTAAAAATAAAAAAAAAAAAACAGAAAAATAATGTTTTAAAAGTACAAAATAAGATATCTTTGTTATAGTTGTCTAAAAGGGAGCATAGGTTTTATATATAATTATTTTTATCTGACAGAGCTAGTGTAAAAAAAAAGTTCTTCATACATATGAGGATTCAATCCTCACCTATAATGCAATTTATTTTTCTTGTGGGTCTGTATGTTGTGAGATGTGTATTTTTCATTTCAGACCTATAAACACATTTATCCAAACCTTAGTATGAAATAAGTCTCCCTTTTAGCGGAATATGAAGAAAAATGTTTTGCTGACTCAAACTGGAGTCGGATACTTCATTTTGGTTTGTAATTAGGTAATAACAAGGACAGATAAACTTGAAGTGTTAGCTCCGCAATGCCCTGTGTCAAAACCTGGGTATGGGGTTATGGAAATAAATGGTTTAACTCGTTAGTTTTTTATGAAACTGTGTGATTAGCATCTAATTACAATAAATAAAGGAGTTGGGAAAGATATAACAATGACTATGCAGCAGGTCTTAGAAACGCAGTGTGTGAGTTCGTTTCATAATTACTGGGTTTCTCATTCTTCCCTTCTCTCCTGGTATATGTAAGGCCCTTCATTCAACTGAAGGCTACCCATAAAGACCATGTGTAGTTGTGGTGTCACTTCTCATTTTTTCATTTTTACTGAGAGATGTCTTACGACTTTCTATAATGACAAATAGTCGCTCTTAAGGCCGAGTGTACATCATCTGACTATTAATGATGAATACTGAAGAAGAAAAACATGGCTTATAGCAACGTGATTTTGATGTTGGATGAATCTTCACAGGCCAGACTGTCTGTGCTTCACGCAAACAAAGCAACAAATGTCTGTTGGATTACCATATCTCTCGGGCACTGATCATTATGGCATACAGCGCCAATCTAGAATACAGACACACACGCAAATATATAGGTATATAGATAAGACTATTAATAGGTATACATCTATATACTTTATACCTAAGTATAAGATAAGACTTATACTTAGGTATAAAGTATATAGGTGTATACCTATTTGTGTATATGTGTGTCTGAGCTTCTTTAAAATAATTGTTAAAAGTGAGAATCCATTATTTTGAAATAAACTTAAATAATTTTAGATGAAGAAGAGCATAAGAAATCGAGTATCCAGGAATATTACTAACAAGGGACGATGCTAACCGCCAAACCCATAGGGAGACATTAATTGCGTCATATGTACTGTTGAAACACAACTTCAAAAATGTAATCAAAAAAGATCCTAGAAACATAGTGGTTGCCTTAAAATTAAATAAAACTCTTAATCACCAATAGTAAATCATAATGATGTGTTTATTGAAGAATCAAAAAGAATCATAAATAGAAATATAGCAGTAAACGACGATTTATTAATAATAAATAGCTATTTACAGCATCATAGACTATATAGAACTTCAAGCCATAAATACCATAAGCAGAAACAAGAACTATGTGTAGGATACAATAGATTCAATAAAATTCAACCATAACTATGATTGAAATTACTCATATTCAAGTAAGAAATATGAGCCGTTTGGTTTCAAAATCAGGTACTTCCATTTTACATTCCAGGTAAAACTTTTTTCAAAAATGTTTTTTTAATTTTTTTTTGTATAAGTTCTTATTGCCAGAAATTATTTATTAGATTTGTTTCTTTCAAAACCGTCTAGATACTTCAAAAATCAATACCAAAAGATTCAATTTCCTATAAAAAGTGGTTTTCCCTACATTCATTAGAATAAATGAAATTTTTTGATAGAGGAAAATTCAAAACTATGTATACAATATTAAAATAGTCTGTTCTTAAAAATGTTTATTTTATTTATTTTATTTTCATTAACCATAAACTAACCAGACATCGATGTTTTCTGATCAAGATATATCCAATATATTTTTTTATATGAAATGAGATTTAAAAATAGAGATCATAAAAATTGTCAGTAATTACTGTTTGAAGTGAATTGTTAGCAAAATAACAAACGAAATTTTTTTTTTTTTTAAATTAAACATTTTTGAAATTGGATGTAACCTGTTTTCAAAGCAAACTCCTCATATATGTGTACTTCTATATTTGATACAAAATTGTGTATAGGAAAAACTGCTACCTAAAGTATCTAAACAAAATACTATATGAGTATTAATAAATTATATGTCGGTAACTAAAATAAAAATAAGTTTAACCCTACCATCAAATTTTAAATTATACCTTACATCACTCAGATTAAACCGCTGGTTAATCTCTGGGCTCAGGAACAGTGAGAAAACAACATTTTTTTTCATTCCTGTCTACTGGAGTGACGAATCAACGTTCAATAACAGTGGAAAAGTAAACTAGGATGATTTTGTCGGATGAGTGGAACGGATCAACAACAGCACTGCAAACATCAGGTCCGGAGCTTACAATAGCAGCATTTGCTGACCTTATTTTTTCGATGAGGTTTTAACAGCTAAACAGTTTAACAATTTCATGATTCAATATCTGCCATCCTTCGATGCTGTGCAAACATATGAAGCTCTAGAAAAGACTACAAGTTTGATTTAACCTCATTACCGCCGTTAATGCTTAGAATATTTAACAAGAACTTTTAAGAGAAATTTAACATCCAATTAGTATCGGGGTAGTTTTTAATTTCTCAGGATAATTATACTGCAATATTTTTTCTCATTTCGTTTATTTTTGTGGAAAGGGGACAAGATTTACGCCTTTAAGAAGCATAATTTCTAAAATAAAATTGTTTTTAAAATTATCATTTACCACTTGCAATAGGAAATTCCATAGTTTGCTGGAGAAGAACTGGAAAGGCTGAAAATTCCTGGAAAAGGGTGTATGAACATCAAATTATGAAATATCGGGTATACATAATAATTTATATTTTGTATATTTAATCAAACGGTATTTATGATCTCATTTTTAAATTATAAAAATATAATATTACCACTATTACTTTCAATATATCCCTCCATGATACAAATATACTTAATTTAATCAGTACTAGACATATTTAAATATTTTGTTTTGGTGTATTAAAATGCCTATGCCTTCATTATCCCCAATATGTATTTGTCCCGCAGGGGGTAACTGTTGCATGCAGTTACTTGGGGAATAACGACACCACGGGTTAGCACAGTTCAGTACACCATTTCATACACACATTAAACTAAACACATACTCTTAACATAAGGACACCTACAGTACACACCTTAGGGCAACCTTCCCTAGGAGTTCCTCTTAACAGGAGGGAGTATGTTCAGTTACCCTTAGGGGCAGCCCCCCCCCCCAATGATCTAGGATAGAAATAGGCGATACTCTATCCATCCGAATCTTCAAAATCAAAAGTAGCGGAAAATATAAAACCGTACAACTTTTACGTAATTCGACATGACGAGGAAACGTACGAGGATTAAGGGGGAAAGAGCAAGAGTTACTGGCAGAAAAGATAAAGGCAAAGGTACATAGATCTCCTGGCGAAAAACAAAATTAAAAGATGAGGAAAAGGAGAAGAAAGAATTGGTGACAACATTCTTCTCTATTCAGGCTCCACAGGAAACAGAATACTCAGCAGAGGCGTAGGTTTTATATTTGAGGAAAACCTTATGAATAGAGTGATCAAAGGATGGAAATTTGTAAGTGATCGATTGATGACTGTTGACTTGCAAGAAGAATCGAAAAAATTGTCATAGGAGCCTAGGGACCAAACACTAAACAAGAGCCACGGAGAAAGAAGAGTTCTTCTACAGTGTTCAAAGGGAAATAGATGATGCACGCGGAGAACCGATTGTCGTTGGAGACGTAAATGGCAAAGTGGGAAAAGATTCTCACCTATGGCCAGTTGAATTGAGGATCCATGGAGAAGATTTAAAAAACGACTATGTAAAAAGAGTACTCCACTTGTGTGCAGGCAATGGCATTATCGTTGCTAACAGGGAAGAACCAAGTCTAAATGAAAAGTCTATACTAGACCATTTCCTAGTCAAGAAATATTCCCTTAAATATATAATTGATGTCCAATTCAAAAGAGCTTTTAAAACAGGTAGTGACCACTACCTTTTAAAGATGGGCATAGTATGGAGGAGACAAAAGAATTGGTAGAAATGAAAGAAGATTTATAAAAGAAGTGGTAAAAGCACACCGGCTAAAGGAAGAAGACGATTTGGTTACCCTCTTCCAAGAAGAAATTGAGAGAATTACCAGTCTCAGATCATCCATGGGACTCTGATGATTTAGAGACATGCTGGTTTTACTTAAAGATAATAAAAGATCATTAGTTTGTGGTAAAAGAAAGGTTGGGCCCCAGTGAAGAGGAAGAGGAAGAGTGATCAAGGAAAATAAGACTGTATGGAAAGAATATCTTGGGCACAAAATGCCATAGGACTATGAAAAGTATAAGAACAAAAGGATTGAGGCCAAAAATAGAGTTATAAAAGCCAAGAGGAAAGTCTGGACTTCGGACGAAAATTGGAATCTGACTTTCATCAGAAACAGAAATTATTCTACCATGTACTGAGAGTAATGAGGAAAGTAAGAGTACTAACTTTGAATTTTGTAAAGGACAGAGAAGGAAATATTCTCATGGATAACGAGTGAATAATGGAAAGGTGGAAGGAATATTTCCAAGAGCTGCTGGAGGGGAACGCACAGCTTCCACACGTAAGTGAAGAACAGAGAGATCTGGGAGGAAGATAATTACATTGGTGTGGACGAATTAGAGTACCCACTAAGCATGAAGCTAGGAAAATCTGCAGGTATTGACGAAATAAGTCCTGAAATGTTAAAATATATGGGATTAAAAGGAAATGAGATTATGCTCTATTAACAAAATTTGATTTGGAAACAGAAGAAAAACCCTGAGACTGTGATAACAATCGAGGTATATCCCTCTTAAGTGTGCCAAGCAAAATTTATTCCAAAATCTTGGAAACCAGAATAAGAAGACGAGTAGGATTGCTCCAAGAGGAACATTATAGCTTTCGTGAAAATCGGAGCACTCAAGACCTTCTTTTTGCAATGAGACAGGTTTTCGAAAAAGTCCTAGAAAAGGAAATGTCTCTTTGCTTTTTCTATCTCACAAAAACGTTTAACGCTGCAAGGAAAACTGAAGATGGGATAAAACATAAGGGATGGATAAAGGGCATATACTTGCGGTCGAAAGTTTATATAAGAAAACGAAGAGTGTAGGAAGATTATTCAATTATACTTCTCAGGAAATTGAGAACACCATTGGAATCCGGCATGGATGTAGTCTGAATCCCTTATTGTTCATTTCGGTCATCGATTCAGCTCTTCGAAATGCCAAAAATAAAAAATTCCCCCCTAGGGCATGCCAATCTGTGCCCAATAACTGTTGGCATTTACGGATGACATTGTTGTTTTCTCAGAGAATAGCAGAAACCTCAAGCACAGTGTTAGCGTATTAAAAGAGCATTGATGGCTATAAATATGACCATAAACCCTAATAAAACAAAATTGATGAGGGTAGGAAAGAAGCCAAGGAGAATAATGAGGGTCATTAGAGTAGAAGATAATGTCCTGGAACAAGTAGAGAACTTCTAATACCTGGGCGCGCATCTAAACAAAAACGGATACATCGATTCGGAAGTGACCGAGAGAATCCGCGGGCAGGATGTTTGAAGCGATTAAGAGAGGATTTCTTAACCGAAGAGAAGTATAAAAGGAAACGAAAGTTGCTGTATTTAAGTCAATATTCCTCCCTATCCTCACGTACTCTTCAGAATCATGGACGCTGACAAAGAAACACCAATCCAGAATAAAAGCACCAGAGATGAGATTACTCACGAAGATAGAGGGCAAAACAAAAAGAGACTGAGTCCGGAACACTACTATAAGGTCAGGCCTGAATGTTAAACCAGCTAACAAGCTAATAGAGGAAAACAGACTGAGATGGCTTGGACACCTCCTGTGAGCGAATCCTAGCTGAATTGCTAGCGAAACCTACCGAGCCAAAGTGGAGGAAAAATGAGGAAGGGGGCGACCTAGGAAGAAGTGGGAAGAAGAGGTGAGGATGGACTTGGAGATGAGGGGACTCCATTGGAGCGGAAGAGCTGAGTTGGTGAAAGACCGGCAGAGCTGGAGAAGGGTGTGTATAATTCCTCCTCACGCTGTTTAGGTGGTTATGAGGATTGATTATGATGATGTATTTGCAATAAAATATTGATTTATTACATTTCTCCAAATTCCTGACTAAAACTCCATGATTTTAATAAAATATATAGGTCGATATAGAAAGAACGACAAATTCCCTTCAAGAATACATAATCATTTTTTATATTTTAGAATTTGTAGGGAAGAAAATCTTTTGGGTGAAGGTCAAAGATTAATTCCTTAAATATAGAAATTAGAAAACTGTCTTCAATTTATTAGTTTTCTAATAAGTAGTTGATTACTACTTATTAGAAAACTAATAATTATTATTATTAGTAATAATTAAACTAAATTATTATTATTATTATAATTAAACTAAATTATTATTATTATTATAATTATTAATAACCTTATAAATATTATAAGGAATTAATATATGATTTGATTTTATAAAAACTAAAAATAATTGTATAGATATAATTTCATAATATTATCATGATAGTGTTATGGAAAGAACGACAAATTCCCTTGAAGGATACATAATATTTTTTTTTTATATTTTAGAATTTGTAGTGAAGAAAATCTTTTGGATGAAGGTCAAATATTAATTCCTTAAATAGTGACATTAGAAAACGGTCTTCAATTTATTAGTTTTCTAATAAGTAGTTGATTACTATTTTAAGGAATTAATTCGTTGACATCCACCCGGGCTATTTTCTGTATTTATGATTTGATTTTATAAAAACTAAAAATAATTGTATAGATATAATTTCATAATATTATCATGATAGTGTTATGGAAAGAACGATGAATATGGGTGTGTCTATATACCTAATTAACACAAACAGAAGCCCTCGCTTTAGCCCCAATATGCCTGACAATAGCACTTCACGGTCATTATATGTCAGGAGAGATGATCCGAGCACAGGAGATTATCACACTGTTCCGAATTACAAGGCAGATGATCATTAATACAACAGTCAATCAACAGAGGGCGAAAATACTGCTAATTTTCCCAAAGGCCTCCCGGGCCATAAACATTAGGATCAATTGTAATTAGTCCAATTACCGGTATCGGCGAAGGGTGGTATTCGTAGTCAATGAGATTAAATTGGAAATAATAGTCACTTCTCCACTAGGGATTCTAGGGCAATAGTAATATCCTCAGTAGTGCATTTATAATTGGAATAGTGAGATCATAATAACTAGTTATAATTATTCTGATAGAGTATTCAATTTTTTTTCTTTCATTTGAATATGGTTATTGTAATTAAAATTATGTATATAAATAATATATATAATAAGTATATATTAGTAAAACATATACTGATAAAGTAGGTATTAGTAAAATATATACTAAGTAGCGTAAATCCTTGTTTATAATTATATGCTATGGTATAAATGAACTGTAAAAGCTTTGCAACTAAAAAGGAGGTGTATGAAAGATCTTATTTTCCAAATTGACACTAATTCACGAAACTGAAAGAGATGCTGGTTTGACCTACACTACCGCAACACGAATATACCATGTCTAAGAGTAAATAACAAGTTCTTTATATGTATTTAATAGCGTAAATCCCTTAGGTCATCACCGCCTATGGTTCGCGATATAAAAATGTAGTATATTTGTCGGAGAATAACATACACACACAAACAAACATAAGCACGGATGCGCATGCATTCAGATTAGATCATGGAGAAATTTACGAGACGAATTCAGATAAAACTATAATTCAGGCTGTAGGCCAAGGGCTTTCAAAAACTGAAACATTTACGCGATGGTAGCTTCGTCCTCCCCAAGTTCCTTCGAAAAATATGAGGCTAGTCCTATTTCATTTATTGTTGGATCATATAAAGTACAATATGGCGGAGGTGGCATTTTTTTCATACTCGGGGAATGAGTGAGCCGAGTTTTCCCAAGCGTGATTATTTTACCTACCTATATAAATTAAATGTTAAAATCATTAGTTTCCTTGGAAATTAAATTATGAATTTATTTTCGGAATAGATTCTACAAATGAAAATAATCCTAAAACAAAAAGGTGTGTTTTCAGACATACCATTGGGTTCTATTTCTTTAATATATACTTCTAAAATGAATCAAAATAAGCATATCATTCTATTGAAATTCCGTAATAAACAAGCAGAAAAAAAGGTATAGGTTCTTTCCACACTCCAAATAAGTTCACTTGTAAGAGCTTGATTGATTCATTAATTTCTTCAAGTGGTTAGCATTAACTTTTGCGCACTTCTCCAAAGCTGATTGCACATCAAGAATATTTATAAAATAAATTAAATTTTTAACATAATTGTTTATATACTAAATACAGTTCATGGTGTAGAGATTACTTCTATTTTCTTGAAGATAATAAGGATTAATCAATAAGTAAGTAAAAAAGTTTTTGCAATAAATTGGAAGCTAGGTGAAAGGGAACCTCCTCAATGAGCTCTATCAATAAGATGGGAAAGACAATATAAGCACGGCGGAGTCTATTCAAGTTAGACCATTATCCCTGCACCTGCTCGGGAATTATATCCGTCCCTCCGGATCCTAGGAATGGGGAACCTTCTATCATCATCTGTAGATCCTATCCTAAGCTCCTTCAGATAATATACATATCTTATAAGTTTGTTAATAATAACAATAAAATAAACAATTTTAATTGTATACATCAAAGATCACGTCTGACAGATTAATCTTTGACATGCGATAACAATGTATGAATTTCCCACACTTATATATGAAAATTCAAAGATGACATACTTCACTACCGCTGGCTCCCTAATTAGTAACTATAACTTTTATCAATCAACTCATTCATTATGTAATATTCATGAAATATAAAATTGAACATTTTGAAGAGATCATTGTTCCTTTTTACATACATACCCTAACCTACTGCCTCCGGCCAAACCATTTTTTCTCGACGGCATGTGCAGAACATTTCAATCTGCAAATTACAGACGGGCGCCACACTATTGAATACAAATCATTTTAAACCGAATCTCAAGAACGAAAATTAAAAATTTACTTAAAATTATTAACTAAAACAGTATAGAAAAGCAGATACCGATATGTGCAGTCAAGCAGTCGATTATAAAATGTACCATGGAAATATAGAAAGAAATGGGATTTTACGAGTAGTAATAACATTTCCTCACTAATTAGGCCTAGATAATGAGAACAATGTAGTCTCGCAACGTCGCTAAGAGGAAGTCTAGGAAATATACCTAATCTAAACAATGGAAATAAAAAACTATATATTAACAGTCAAGTAAAGTAGTTAGTGATATATCTACAGCCCCGGTGAATAAGTCGAGTTTGTAAAGAGAGAGCTAACTGCTTTCAGATAACCGGAACCGTACCATTCTCGTAGTTTTTGGCTTGAAAAGGAGTTGTAACATAAGCAATAACTCCTTTTCAAGACAATGCCATACTGAACCCCTTATTCACTACGAAAATGACTCGATTCCGCTTAATTAATTACAAGAAACTCATTTGTAGTTATTCAAATTAGACTTAAACACTTATTCACAGGGGCTGTAGACATATACTAAGAAGTTGAGAATAATAATAATAGAAGTATAGATCCAAGTCAAACGTAGCATTCTGGAATTATGTAAAAAGTAATACAGGCCAACGATGAAAAAACTTTTGTACTGAAAATACCTTATTCCTATAGTTTTTAGGGTGCTAAATCCAAATATGATAATATAAAAGCTGTATCACCCACAATGTATTCACATTTTAAAGTGATTCATTAATAATTAATAATTTATTAAATTATGCGATATTTAAATAATTGAACAGCTTTAATATTTAAAATAAATAACTGAAAAACTAGGTCTATTGGTGTGAATGAAGTTGGTACCTTTGCTGAAACATATTTGCAGAAAGAACTGGCCTGTGAGGAAGTCTTTAAAAGCTGGTGAGAAGAACATTCTATGCAAAAACCTCGTAGATCAAAAAAACGTACTTCCACCACCTCTACATGTAAAGTTAGGCCTCGTGAAACGATTTGTAAAGGCTTTGCCTAAAGATGGACCATGTTTCAAGTATCTGCCAAAAAATTCCACGCTTATCAGAAGCAAAACTAAAAGAAAGCGTCTTTGTCGGACCTGACTTTAGAAAAATTATCTGAATCCACAATTACCTTAAATGAGAAAGAAGCATGGGTATCATTCAAGCAAGTCGTTACAAAGTTCTTGGGAAATGAAAAAGACCCAGAGTATGTTTCTATTGTAGCTAATATGTTACAGAAGTTTAAAAAGTTAAGATGTTTGATGAGCCTGAAAGTTCACTTTTTGAACAGTGACCTTGATTACTTCCCGGACATTTTGGGAGATGTTAGTGAGGAGCAAGGTAAAACACACTGTTTTCACCAGGACGTTAAAGTGATGGAAAAACGCTATCAGCGCGGCTGGAACACCTACATGTTGGGGGGCTACTGTTGGTCACTTCATCGACAAGTTCAACAAGCGACTCATCATAGAAAAAGCTACACAAGAAGCTTCAAAGAAAAAAGAGAAAGAAAATATAGACCAATTCCAGCTGACAAGTAAAACCTGTATTAGCACATCATATCCCTGTTTTAAGTAGCCACTGTAAATACAAACCATGCTTAGAATGTAACATAGTGTTTCATTAATTCCCCCTTATACCGTATAGGGGTTTATACTATATTATACAAAGCATATTGCTGGAAAACTATGGTTGATACAAAAAAAAAAAACTAAGGACAGATTTAGATTCAGCACATAAAAATCTATAAAGATCAACTGTAAAAGTTTTGGATTGCATTGAAGAAATGTTTTGATTCAGTTTTCAATGGAAATGTTTATTGGCTCATTAATATGCTTTTAAAGTAATAAATAAACAAAACATAATATGTTTCTAAAAAAATATATAGTTTGGAAAACATTGTACCACCGCCTATAATGCATTGTACAAGTACATACATATGCATACTAATTAAATATTACTCCGACAAGCGAATACCATTGCGAATCACAATTTTGAGGTGTTCACTCAGTGAATAAATAACTAAAATGGAAACATGGGTTATACTCGGAAGCACTGTGGTCTTTGGGTTAAATATAATACACTATGAAACGTATCACCGGCAGTATCGAAAGTATTAAAATCGTCAAAATATTTCTCTTTGTTCGGATTCGGGGAGTATAAAATAATACCCTTTGAGTTCCTTTCAGGGGTTTCCAAATAAATTGGATTGCTGTATGAAAATTATATTTTATAATTTATTTAAAAATATAGTGTGAACTGATTTTTATTTTCATTTAATATTTTAACTGAATACTTATGTAGGAATAAAAGAAGTAATAACTATAATGTAAAACTATGAAATTAAATATAGACAATCCCATTTGGGGTGAGTATTATAAGAAAGGTTTGGGAGATTATGGGACCAAAGTAAATCATTAACTTTCCCAAGAAGCAGTGAGTGCCTTCGTTTTGTCCTGCTTCTTCGAGCTCTTTGTGTTTCATTACTAATTGTCCCCCTTCTGTAGATAAACCACGTCCTCGGCTTTCTATTGGATTCCGCTCAAGAGTATTACGTCGAATGACTTCAAGGTTTCTTTACGGTAAAACGTGTCCTGAAGAATATATGTATACCATATATGTAACAATATCGATATGGGTATCCTCACTACATATGTATATTAGCATGGTAATGTAAATCCTTTTTACTGCCCTCAAAGAAGGTGATGAAAGAGCTACCAGTAAGCGGAGTATCTTCAAAGCCGTGATTAATTTCAAATTTTAAATTATTTCCTTACATGACAGTTATCAGACCTATTTGGACACACGGAGTTGAGCTTTGGGGCTCTACTAAACCATCCAATTCATCTCGTATCCAATCCTTACAATCCAAAATCCTTCGTAAAATCCTCAATGCTCCTTATTATGTCACAAACAAACTCACCCATCATGATTTTAATATCCCATATGTTACTGGCATACTATTCCTGATAACCCTCCGAGACGTCTGAAAAGAAGATGGCCTCGAGATCATCTACTATAGAACTTTATTGGAGTGCTACCGATGGGTAGTTTCTCCACAAGTGTTTTTCATGTCATATACTACATTTAAGCACATTTACTTGTAATAATACCATTATAGTTGTAAATATCATTAAATTAAATTTAAAAAAAAAAATATTTCGAAGACTTAATGTACAATCAATTAAAATAGGAAAATTTGTTAAAATATTTATAGTTGTTAATCTCAACATCATCATCATAGTCTATTCTCTCTACCCTTCTTATAGTGTGAGGTTTCCTTCTGTACAGGCAGTACCGTGCGTTCCTCCAATATTTCCCTTCTGTTCCAATCCAGATTTCTCTCCGCAAAGCTTTCTTTAACTCCTTCATACCCGGTATTTCGGGTTCCTCCCTTGGCCTTTCTTCCAACAATCTTAGTATTATTTGGTCAGTCTCTTGTTTTCCATCCTTAGGAGTCCAAACCATCTTAGACTGTTTTCCACAGTAACTTTTTCTTCTGGTTTCACTCCGGGGTTTAATATAATGGTTAAACAGCGTGATCTTGCCAGTTTTCCCCGTCTACCTTTCTGAGTAATCTCATTGCTGATGTTTGGATCTTTTTTTATATGCCAGGCTGTTAGTGACCAGGATACAGAAGAGTAAGTTTATGTCCTTGATGTATAAGCTGCTCTCTTTTATTCAGCAACCTTTACAGGATGGAACAATGTGTTGTATTAATTCTCTCCCGGATTTTACTGTCCAAAACTCCATTCTCATCTAGGTTTGCTCCCAGATATTAATGATATAAAGCGCTCACCCGTTAGATGGAATTATCCTTGATTCATAGTTTTTTCATCTCTCGCCAAGGCAAGCTGTCAATTCTCATTTCCTTTCTTTTAACAGGGTTTTTACCAAATTGATTTTGTGTAATTCGTCTTGAAGAAACCTGATATTATCTCTAATGTTGTAGGTGGCATGAATTCATCTGCGAATGTGGTTGTCCTCATCGTCAGGAGATTCTAGGTCTCCCTCGATTGGTTTGCTAAGAGTAAGTTTTCAATCTATTTCACCCTATCTTTTTAACAGTCATTGAAAGTACCTTTTAAAAACCGCCATACAGCAATCGGCATCTTTCAAAAGGACTCCATAGTCGTTTTTAAACATAGAGAGGGCTTGCTTGAAAGGCTTCCAATTATTGTTGCCAGCGTTCATGTGCTTCCTCTTTTAACAATGGCGTGTCTTCTCCGCTCTTCTCTTTCTCCTACATTCTTCCAAAGAGAGCCGTAACAATTTGTTGATCATCGCCTGGTATGTCACAATCTTCGCATCCGTGACAGCTTTACACTCGTCTTCAAACCACAGTGTTCGAGCTCATATTCCAGTTGTCCCCAGAACTTCAGTTGTTTATTTAATAGCTGAAAATCATCTTTTCCGGATAGATTCTGCTTCAGTCCCGAAACATATCTCTGTTGGACATAAAACCTGAACCTGTTCTACAAAGACCCGTGGACGACGAGTCTAGAATTCAGTACCTAGTAGAGACTTCACTGTTTCATGGACAACGGTTCTGCAAGGAGGTGACTTGTCCTAGATCACGCTCAACCGCCAGGTTTTCCCCCTTATTTTGGGTACCCTATTTTTATAATATTTTATAGAGGCTGAGCCCCAGGAGGGTCCTAGATCCCATGTAATCCATCTCCCGCCGCAAGCAGACTAAATAAAACTGTCTGCAGCGAGAATTGAACCATGATTTCCGGCATGGGAGCTAAGTGCTCTACCACTGAGCCACTCCGCTGCCTATCTCTGATGGGCATGTGAACTATAATTTTCTTCATAACATAGTGCTTCACAGCCTGTGCTTGTCCGCGTTGGTCATTGTTTATTCTTCATATGTGAGTCGAAATGAGAGGGATCTTATTTTGTAGATTTTAAGAATTGATACTAATCTATTATAACGCATTATTGAATGTACGTATAGACACATTCCAGGTATAATAAAAAAAATAAAGATTCTTTGCAGGAAAATTTTCTAATTATCAATGTAATATCACAACTTATGTTAATTATATATTTTATTGTGTTTGTTATGTGTGCAGCATGCTACATGCAATATACTATTGGCGCTGACTAATCATAGAATATAGAGGAAAACAAATTCAGCAATACATACAGCTAAATTCGATTATATACATATTGATTTTTGGTACTATCTTTCATTGCAGTAACGGTGTCAAACGAATGACTTTAATTCAAACATATAGAACCTATAGAGCCTATACCAAGGACCTACATGGCCTAGCCGGTGTAGGGCATCGCGACCCGGTTCATCTCATAACCGAGGGATAATTGATGGTTAAACCCCCACTGATCCCCTTCCCTTCCATGATCCCCGAGATATTGTGATGTCCCGGCCTTGACTCAGCCATTGAATGAATAAACCGCTACGCCGTGAAAATCAGGCCATCGCCATCATCCCTCCTTCATGGCAGCTCATTATGTCAAAGGGGGAACTTAACTTTATTTATCAGAATAGAGCGATGGCCAACCGTCTTTCCTTGTCATAAATATGGTAATACGAGATCAACTCCTAATATATTACAGTAGGTTATAAAATTATTTTTTTTATATTATCTGCACTATAAATCAAAACAGTTGGGATTCTATGATGTACTAGTGAATTTATCATGAACAAACCACAAAACATCTCAATATGTTTTAGCCTCGATGAAAAAAAAAAAATTTGAATTAAGTCAGTGCTTGTGACTTATCAGGTCGCCATGAATGCAGAAGGACCAGGTCCTTGTAGGACCGTCCATCAGTAAGTACTTAAGTAATGAAACCTACCTTCTCATCTTATCATATGTTACTTTAATCCAATTACTAAAACCAGTTTCTCCGTTGTATTACTCATAGCCATCTCTACACAATGAATTAAACTACAAAAATATCATATCTCAAAGAACTAGGCATCCTATGAAGAAACTAGTAGTAGGAAAGGACAATAAAAACAAATTCAAAACGCATTTGCTGGAGAACAAAAGTCACTATTACAAACATCAGACTTAGACCAACACCTAGTGACTCCTAAAGTGGTTGAAATATAACTGAAGATAGGGTCTCAAAGATAGTGTGTTTGTATTCTTAGTGTATTTTAATGGAGGGGAGTTGCTGTATACACATTTCCAAACGAATCTGTGATATGAGGATTGTAAAATATCAGCATATGTGCAACGTATGGCCTACATAAATAATTTGTAATCATAAAAAAAAAAAAAACATTTTTGTTGAAAAAAAGATATTTCGGGTCCAGTACTAATGTCATAAAATAGAATACAAAACAAAAGTTATTTAAATGCCGCATAATTATAAAAAATAAATATAAAATAAAATCATGGAATTGAACCCTTTATTTGTATAAGAAAAGCAAGATTTCTTACAAAACTGTATAGACAATTTTAATCGAACCCTTTGTTTTCAGCAAAATGTAATTTTTTTGGTCATTTATGATTATGGGTTGTTTAATGTATAAGCAATAATACATAAACAAATAATAATATTGTTATTTTGAAAAGTTATTTGATTTGAAATTACACTTACACAGTGTGTTTTCCTTCAATTATTACCATTATCTTTTTATAATTATCTGACAACAATTATAATAAGAATATATTATAATTAATTAATGATAATTAAAAAAAGCATCTTATACCTATGGTGTCCGAGATTCATCTTTTTGAAAATTTCATATAAATTCAATTATTTCTGATTTCGTTTCTAAATCTTCGATGTAGTTGTTCAAATTACAAAAAAAATTGTTTATAGTTTTATGATTATGATCTAATATGATACTATTGAAAAAATATCTTGAAAATATGAATTTTTTAAAAACTATTTGTAATGAAACACTTACATATAGTAGAAATAGCGCATAAAGTACGAAAAGTTAAAAAGTAAATCATCTTGAAAGCTGAGGTAGACCTCTTTTTCCACATTTTTTTTCCAAAAGACCTCACATGTATCTCCTGTTATGAAAGAAGAGGCTTTTAACCATTTCCTCGAGTATCGCTAACGCGGAGTGGGATTTAGAGATTGAAACTGCTAGTGACAGCTTGCTTTACAATTGACAATATGCATTTCACACCGGCGTATTTAAGTTCTAACTTTTACGGTATATCCATTTAGTTCTGTATTTACCAATTACCTTAAATGTAATAAGGTGCTAAAATATTATGTCTATAGCCAAAAAAAGTTTAATCCATTAATATATCTTTATTTTAAACATAACTTGGAATGAAGGGTCATTTCATTCGACACAAAATTAACTAATTAACTATTAGCTATATTTCTCCATCTCCATTCTTCACACCTATTTCTCCCATGATCACTTTAGCATCCATCATAGTTTTAATTAAAGAGTTCATTTTTATTGAACATCAAAATTATTTATAATATATCTCCATTCTCAAACTGATATTTTATATCTCTCATTCTACAGTTTCTTCTATTCTTGCATCATATTTTATATTAATATAACTTCCTTCCTATTGTATACTTTTATATAACACCCGATAAATATATTTTAAATTTTATATTTATATTTTACTTCTCTTCCTATCATACACGAGATTCCTATTCTTTACTTTCTTCAATATTCTTCTGTATTTATTCTTTGGCATCATATTTTTAATCAATTTTCTTTCATTTTACTTATGTAACTCCCTAGGAGTCTATTATCATACAATTTTTTTTCTACAATACAATTCTATCTTTATTAAACTAAGTTTTACATACTTATATATCTCACTCTTTATATTTATATCTTTTTCATTTTATAAATTTCTGTTTAACTTGATTTCTCTCTTTGTATTTTGTTTGCACCAACTTTCTATACATCTATTATGTAATCATCTTTATTCATATATCCTTTCATAACACATCCTTCATTTTTTTCGCTCAATTTTTCTATATCTCTATATTATTATTATAATTTTATTTTATTTTATTATATTCTTGGTACTGTTATGTATTTTTATAGTCATGTTTGTTTTTGTCTGTTTTTTCTCATAGCCCTGAAGATGACCTACAAAGTAGGTCGAAACGTTGGCACACATAAAAAAATAATAAGTTTCCATTTACTTATTGTGTAATTTTTGACTGCACCCCCAACTATTTCCATCCTCCATTAGTACTTACAGTCAACGAATTTCTCCCTAACATAATTATCGAATAAATGCCTCAGGAATTTTTATGTAATGTACTTTATTATAAATATAGTTAATACACAAACACAAATATGTACTTTTATTGAGGAATATTTCTTCTTTTATTGAGGAAACAAATTAATGAATCAGACCGTAATTTGTCGCATACGTAAGTCGATTCCAATTAAAAACTGCTTCAATGACGTTAGAGCACTCCTCGTTAGTGATGCTCTATTCAATTTATATAATTGAGTTAATTAGAATTGTCTTTTTTTTTTTAACGAAGGGAAACTTTTTCCTTATTTCTTTCCTCCTCTTTTTTATTTTAATTCTAGTGTAATTTATTTTTTTTTTAAATAAGAAAAAATGTAATAATTATAATGGGAAGGGTACTTTCTTTCTAAAGTTATTTGAAAATTTCAACAGTTATTATATAAATGACAAATCCTTAGAAATCTATTAATCATGACTTATATATATATATATATATATATATATATATATATAACTTAAAGACTTCACCTCGCCAAAGCATAAAAAAAAGAAGGATAAGGAACAAATAACACACTTGAAGGCTGGTAAAACACTGACTTTATTGCTCTTATAATTCTCTATATATAGTATTTACAATGTTTGTTTATAAGAATTTGGTATTAGTGGATATACAGCTCTTAGTCTCATCTTAACTCCCCCCTGCCAGTTTACGAACATCTTCGTAAACTCTAAAAAACAAAAAAAACAAAACAAAAAAAAAAAAAGAATACTGGTACACCAACATAGTATAAGCTAAACTCAATAAACAAATTCTACAACTTACAAAAACCAACTTAATACTATCTTACTCTATTGCATCACTGGATATATACCATATAAGGCTTATACCTAAACTTTATTTACAATGACAAGGAAACTCTACCAAAAACAAAACATACAAAACATAAAAAAAATTATATACTTCTATATATCGCTAAATTCCTAAAACTACATAGACAAAGAGGAGAAAGAGAAAAAAAAAAAATATCCAATAACAAACTGAAATAAGTACAATTTCATGATCGGCCCTCCCCTGCCGGAACCTTAAGTTGTTCAATATGAACGGTTCTCCGCTTCCTGGGCTCAACCAGACTCTGAATAGTGACAAGATTATGCTCCCTAATCGTAATCACTTTGAATGGACCCTCATACTTGAGGACCTCCTTCGCACGATTCGACAAGATCTTTCTATAAACGATAGTGCCTATTTTAATCGTCCCCATGACATCTCTTACTCCCTCGTTCTCACGCGCCACTCTCCTACTCTTCTCTGCGGCCATTCGTCCGTGTGCTTTGCCCCAATTTCTCTCGAGCTCTACTCTGTTTGCATTTAATTGCTCGGCCATGCCTTCGTCCACCACCGTCTCCTCCTCGTTTCTCCTTCGTGCGCGTAACCCGAAAAGAGCTTCGAAAGGGGAAAACCCGGTGCCCATATGGATAGAATGGTTATATGCCGCTATTGCTTGGGGCATCGCCTCGTTCGCTTCTAACCCTTTATCCGCATGAAATACTCGGAGATGTTCTCCCAACGTATTATGGAGACGTTCAACCCCTCCCCTAATTTTCGGATGCCCGGGCGTGTTCCAATGCCACTCGATTCCCAACCTTTTCATCTCCTGTCGCAAGAGCGCGTTATCGAACTCTCTGCCCCCATCCGAGGAGATTGTGTTTGGCACCCCATAACACTGGTACCACGTCTGTAGAGCGTCATTCACCGCCGCCGCCGACTTTTCTTTTACTGGGTGGGCCATGGCCGCTTTGCTAAACGTATCTAATATTGTTACCCATTTAAAACCTCTCCACGTAAAGGTGTCTATTTGAAGCTCTGTCAGGGGTACCGTGGGTGTCCGCGTCTCAGTCTGTAATCCTACGGGAGGGTGGCGGTCATATTTGGCCGTATGGCAGATGTGACAATCCCTTATTATCTCTTCTACCGTCTTCCGCATCCCTACCCAGTAATACTTTCTCTTTAAAGCTGCCAGCGTCTCATTGATACCCCTGTGGTTCGTCTTGCCTTGATGATAAGCCGTGGTTACCTCCTTTTGTTGGTCCTGATCCCGAATGGTCTCCACCATCGACCGGCATCGGATGAACATCCTATCGATCCCTATTTTCTCGAGGCGCCATAAGTTGCGTATCTTATCCCACACCGTCGCATTTCCAACATACAGGTAATGGGTCGCTCCCGCCTTAGAGGCATCTTTCAGCACACGACACATTTGCTCTTCCCGAACTCCAGGTTGTGACCAGATAGTGATGACGGAATGTTTGTCATACTTAGAAAATTCCATTTTCACGAGCCCCGTAGTCCTTGTTTTCCATATGACCTGCCGGGACTTGTTGTTGACAATGTCATCAATTTCCTCCATCTCAACCGGTCTCTCGTTTCCTGACTCGTCCTCTGAGGATTCCTCATTGCCTCGGGGGTCATCCACACGTCCTCCTTCTCCGTCTGGTGTCCATTCCCGTACAAACCTTTGTAACTCCTCCGACGCTTCTGCACCCTCCGTCTCCAACATATTGACCTGTAATGCACGAGAGAGCCAGTCTGCTACCACGTTGTCTTTCCCCGGCTTATACACCACCTCCATGTTGTACTGGCTGAGGATCTCCTTCCATCTTGTAACTCGAGCTGAAGACTCCTTCAGATTATCCACCCAGAGCAACGGACGGTGGTCTGTATGTACCTTAAATTTTCTACCAAATACGTATGGTCGAAAGTGTTGCACCGCCCATATGATTCCTAACAATTCCCGCTCGAGTGCGCTGTAACGAGATTCCGCATCTGTGAGTCTCCTACTCGCGTATGCTACGGGTCGTTCCCCCTTTTCACTTTCCTGGGACAAAACGGCCCCCAGTGCATACTCGCTGGCGTCTGTGGTGATCGCAAATGGTTTCCCAAAGTCTGGGAATGCCAGGATTGGTTCAGTTTGCAACTGTAACATGCACCTTCTGATCTTTGCTTCAATTTCTGGCGTCATCTTAACTGTGCGCCCTTTTCGCAGCAGTTCGTTCAAAGGAACCAAGTTCTCCGCCATCTCCGGTACAAACCGTCGGTAGTAGTTGAGGGTCCCTAATAATCTCCTGATCCCCTTCACATCGCTCGGCATCGCCATCTTCCCTATTGCTTCCACTTTTCTCCCATCTGGACGTACCCCCTCCCTTGAAATCACGTGTCCCAGAAAATTAATCTCCGTTTGTCCCAGAGTCGATTTTTCTGGCGACAGCTTCAACCCGAACTGCCGGATTCGCGTAAACACCCGTCGCAAATCATCCAGATGACCCTCCTCTGTCCTACTAAACACCAGTAGATCATCCATATAGACCTGGCACATGTTCTCGTCCAGTCCCCGCAAGAATTCGTCCATCAGTCTTTGAAATGTGATGGGCGCATTTTTCAGTCCAAACGGCATACGGGTGAATTCATAATGCACCCTTTCGAATGTAAACGCGGTTTTGGCCTGGTCCCTGGGGTGCATCCGGATCTGGTGATACCCTGATTTTAGATCGAGCGTACTAAAGATTGAGGCTCCCCCTAGCCGGTCTAAAATATCCTCTAACCTGGGAATGGGGTATTTCTCGTCGCGCGTATTTTCGTTAAGTTGCCGAAAATCGACTACTACCCTATAGCGCTCCCTAGATTCCCCCGCAACCGGTTTCTTCTTAACGGCCCATAGTGGGCTATTAAACGGCGACTTGCTATCCACGATGATCCCCTGCCGCTTTAACTCCTCAATCTCCTCGCGGATATGTCCTCGTAACGCTTGTGGGTACCTCCGCTCCTTTACATAAGTGACCTTCTCCGACTTCAGATGGATCTCATGAAGCGTCTCCCCCGTCGCGCTCAGTGGGTCTCCCTCGCGAAAAAATATATCCCCGAATTCCTCCCTTACGGCCTGTCTCCAGTCTGCACCCTTGGCAATTACTCCAACGAACCTAACACCCCCTTTCACATCCTGCACCGTTTTATATTTCTTGTTCCCGATCCGGACTACCCACTGACCCCCTGTACTACGAGCTCTCAACCCTAATTTGCCAAACGCATCGCATCCCAAAATCCCCCTATACTCCCGCGGCATGATTTCCACAACATGCAGCGTCAACACCTCTCCCTTCTTTCCCCACCTATCTAGGGCTAAATCGATTTCCCCTTCTATCGTACAGGGCCCACTCAAAGTGACCACTTTACATTGACATGGCCTAATGTCTGGCTGACTCTTACCCTTAAACAACAACTTTAACTTGTCCTTACCCACTAGTGTACAAGTACTCTGCGCCGTATATATGGGCATTGTCTGGCCATATGCCCCTCACCTTGGCATTCGAAGCACCGCGTACGTGGACACTGAGCTACCAAGTGCACTGTTTTGCCGCATTCGTGGCATCTCCTTTCCTCTCTTCTCCCATTCTTCCTCTCAACCACTTGCCTTCTTTCTCTTGGTGGCTTTTCTCTTCTCGCAAACTCTCCCTCTCTTCTTCTTCCCGGCTCCTGTCTGAATCTGCTTCTGCCTGTTTCGTTCCTCCGGTACGACACCCTATTCCACCCTGGTTCTATCACTTCCTTCTCTTCTTCGTCTCGAGCACTCGCGTCTACCATCTCTTGCGCACACTCCATAAATGTTCTATCTCTGGGTAGGCCATCCTTCTTTCCAGTGTCCCTAGCCAGTTGCACCTTCAGGACCGTGGTCATAAATAGCATCCACGCTTCGACCGCACCGGTGTCCATTACTTCTCTCAACTTCTCGTTTATCTTGTTCAGCTTCGCGAGCAGTCCAGCCGCATACTGTCCATTCGACTGGTTTGCTCGTTTCATCTCCCGAAACATCTGCAACATATCCTCTTCTGGGGCCCATCGCCCCCCTCCGTAAGCCTTTTTTAATCTCTCTTTGATTACCTGCCACGAGGTATCCTCATCCGCTTGGATCAGATTTAACACACTCCTTCTGACCCTCCGTGCTAAAGCTACTCGTAGCCTTTTGGCGTCCGCTTCCTCCAAAAAGTCCGCTGCAACCTGAGACTGAATACTGCTCATGATGCCCTTGAGAAAGTGATTTAATTCACCTATGTCTCCGTTGAATTTCTCAAGGTCCGATATCTCCCTTCTCAGATCTTGTGCATTTGCCTTCCTTAACTTCATTTTTTCTAATTCGTTAGTCTCCTGCGCTATTCTGTTTGCCTCCTGCGCCGCTAGGTCTGCCCTCGCCATTGCTAGAGTTGTTGACGGCAATGGCGGAAACTCGGGATTCACCTGTTCAGTCTGCGGAGGCTCCAACGTTAACGTTGCTGGCCTAAGGATTTCTCTTTGCTCATTCATTTTAATAAAATTATCTTCAAACCAAAAGAACTAAATGAAAATAAATCTAGAGAAAGAGAGAAAAAAAAATCGTAGAAAACAAACCTCACTAAACTGCAAAAACGTTCCCGGGTTTCGGCACCACTTAAAGACTTCACCTCGCCAAAGCATAAAAAAAAGAAGGATAAGGAACAAATAACACACTTGAAGGCTGGTAAAACACTGACTTTATTGCTCTTATAATTCTCTATATATAGTATTTACAATGTTTGTTTATAAGAATTTGGTATTAGTGGATATACAGCTCTTAGTCTCATCTTAACTTATATTTATATGTATATATATTTATTTATATGTATATATATATATATATGTATATATATATATATATATATATATATATATAAAGAATAATTTACTGGAATTTAAATATATGTATCTATGTGTATATATATATATATATATATATATATATATATATATATATATATATATAGATACATATATTTAAATTCCAGTAAATTATTCTTTCCGTTTTTTTAGAAGAATTTCACAATTCATTGATGGGTTAAAGTTTTAACGAATTGTATCATTTGAATTTCTTAGACTTAAAATTTAAACTAAGTATTACAAGCGGACGTTGGAATTCGGTGTCTCAATTCGAGATATTGATAGTTTCGAGTAGATTCGAGAATACACTAAGTACTATTTTTTAGTTCAAAAAGTAATGTGTTTAATTATAGAATGCAATATTGCGTTAATGAAAATTCATTGAACAATTAAAAGTCCGTGTTAGAAAAACTTCTTTCAGATTACATTTAAATTCATAATAGTCAAAAAATAAATTAATTATAAGTGAATGTTGTTGCTGATAAAAAATATATATAATTTCAAATGTAAGTACAATTACTTATTTTCGGATTGGATTCAGTAATCTTGGAATATATATTAATGTTAATGTATTAAAATAAAATATACATTAATGTTTTTAATAAATATATTAATGACTATTATTAGATTTAGCAATCGATTTCCTCTTAAATAGTACCTACTCATAGATTTATGCAGTTTATTAAGAATTTAGTTGTAAAGAGTCCTTAGGAGTTATTAGGTTTCATTGAGTTCAATTCTTTTTTGCATTAGCGAAGAAAAGTTACAAAATTGTTTTATTTCTTTTATTAATAAAATCAATTTATAAGTAGAATTACCAGTAGTTTGTAACGTTCATTTAACATGCGGGCACCACGTTGGCTCGCCGAGTTAAAAGTTTCGTTCAAGGTCCCCTTCTATTATGAAACAATGTCTGTTGTTTTGTGGAGGGGTGGCTGTTCTGTAGGTTTTATCTTAAAATTGTTTGCTACATTCTAAAAGAAAAAATTGGATTTCTTACTAAGACTCGAATAACCCGTAAGAAATCGAAACATATAGATAATGAAAATTATTGATTTAAATAAAAAATATTGGTTTCAATTTTGAAAATTGTTAATGAATTGATTACTGAAGAAAATACTGCATACTGCATACATTTTAATCGAGAGCGGGCTAGCTTAATTTGTAGAATGCAGAGTTGCTGCGCTGAAGGTCCCGTGTTCAAATCCAGCAATGGCAGATAAGTTACTTAACCTGTTGTATAATAATATGGATGGACCCTGTGGGACCTGCAGAACCTCCTGGGGCTCACCCAGTCTCTATAAAGTGGGTACCCATAATCGGGGAAAACCTAGTGCTTCAAATCACCTACCTGTACAACCGTTGTCTTACGACGATCTTTAACTGCCAGATTCTTGACCTTTCTTTTGAGATTTATTCAAGTAATTCAATAATTTGTTTATTTTTATAATCTTAAAATTGATAACAAATGTCTAATGATCTTAAAACTTTCAAGTAAATTGTATTAACCTTGATCCAATGCCTAAGATTGATTATATTAGCTATTTCGAGGGATAGGAGATAAATTTCTAGCAGGAAACTAGAAAGGGACTTGAGCAATTTTATGGACCTACTCGAAGAGATTTATTTTTGCGGTAAGAGGCAGAGAACCAATAAGAAAGGGTTCTAGGGTTTTCCCGATACAAGAACTTACGATAAAATGTAATTGTGTCACTACTAACGTCCCTTCTAAATAACTTTTATAGTTATCTCCAATAATGTTTTGTGATTTTCAGTTTGCTCGATACTGTATGTTAAAGCAACGTGAATTGAATGTTCGTGTATTTTTGTTTAAACTTTATAATTCCGAATTGGGATACATACACATGCTTCAATATCTTAATTTTCTCATTTATTTTAGATTAAATTTTTACCGAATTTGCTTTCCCCAAATTAAATGAAAAGTACCCTAGTCCCTGCAATCGTTTTCACTACAAACCTTAATCGTGATTGATTAATGATCAATTTAGTTGAATAAGAGTTGAATTATTGTCTGAATAAAGAAAAATACGAAAGCATATAACACAAAATTGTAAAAGTTGTTATTTTCTTTTAATTTAGTGATTTTATATAAGTTTGAAGTTCTTATCAACTTCCGAATTGATATATTTTTTGTCTTACAGCAGACATTAGTTTCCAATATTGATATCCAATCTTAAGAACTGAAATTTTCGGGGTGACCTGTGGTCTAGTGGTTAGTATACCAAACTACTGAGCCCAAGATCGCGGCTTTCTAGCCCGGCAGGTGGTCCTAGGGTTTTCGTTAAAAATCCTAATTATACCTTATTCTTATAAGGTAGAATATGGCCCGATTAGCCATATTCTCATAAAGTGATGTTAAATGAACCAACAAACAACTAAACATTTTAATAAATAACCTAACGACCCTATTGAGGGTGATTGATACTCGTACGCTCAAAATAAGGTACGGACTAAACAGTTTCTCGGACAACTGGACAGTATCCAACAGGAACGATTAACAGCCCCAAACAGCATAGATAATTCATGTTCTACACCCGGATTTTAAAGTATTAGAAACTTATTTTATCTTGTGCATTGAAACTATATATACACTATTCACTACATGTGATACTATTCAGTATTTCATAGGTAAATATTTAATAATTTAAGGAGGTTGATAACGAAAATTGCATATAAAATACGGATTATAACAATTTCCTTAATAATTTTAATTAATTATATGCAGCTATTTATCTTTTCCTCAGGGATTAAATGAATTTAATCCTCCGCCTTAGTTAAGTTTTTTTATTATATCAACAAAAATAATAACGTATTATTTTAATTTTAGTAGATTTAATGTTAAATTATGTAATCGGAAAGATAATATGTTCTAGAAAAAAAAAATGATTTAATTCTTGACTGTTAAAATTACCACTTACCTGTATTTGGTTTCGTCAATGATTTCATTTTTTATGCAGGAACCATTGAGACAAAAACAACAATACAGAGGTATGCTGGTGAATAAATAAATACGAATGTAATTAAATCTGCGTGACTGAAATTCCTATATATGTTTGTTATTCGCACGTCCAGAATTTTCTTAAGCACACATTTTTGTATTATTATATGTAAAAAAAACAAACAACGTAATCCATCATGATATAATATTTTATGTTATATTCAAGGACAATGCCATTTAAAAAGTCAAACCAACTATGAATTTATTCCATTCATTATTTTATTTTTATAATATATATAATATAATGTAATATGGGGACATTTATATAATATATATCATCATTGATTCACATATCAACAAGTAAAAATATTGCTATCCAAATTATATAGTCTTTACTGATATAAGTAAATCAAATGGGGAAAAAATGGTCAGGGTGGAGGACAATAAATAGAGTTGAAATATTTATCTCAACCCTGGTCCTATTCTTGTTAAACCCTATTTAAGAAAACTTTTTCTGACCTTCGCCCTGACAATTTCCTTCCCTACATATATATATATATATATTTATATATATATATATATATATATATATATATATATATAAAAGGTCGACTGATATTACTCAAGATAAAAAAAAAATTGTTAACAAATATTTTTTTATTGTTTAGTGTTCTGCAGTATTTACTATTAAAAAATAATTAATGTTCATCTCAACAAAAATCTAAAAGTAAATTTTACATCGTATTTATGATAGTTTTACCTCTGTTGGATGTATCACTGGTATAATTGACTTGGTAAAACAATATATATGAAAATAACATTAATTATAATAAAACAAAGCTCATATCTTTTGCTTTCCATTATTAATATAAAGAGAAGTAGAACACTAATAAAAATAGTAAAAGAAATAACTACAACTATTAAGGAGTTACGGTTTATCCCACCGTCTTGATCTCAGTACTACGATAAAACCAGATGGAGTATAAAGTAATGGGCATGACTAACCCCAAATCCTATGTAGACAATTAAAAGCGAACGCGAACGTGAAGCGGTGGACGCGTGATTCCTCGAAGCGGTCGGCGCGGTGGCTCTACGTGCGCGCGAATCGTCAATAAATTAACAAAAGAAAAGTAGGACGACAGATGTACATGGCTGTTATAATCAATTAGATTTGTTTATTTAAATCCTTGCTGAATTTTCAAACGTTTTATCTCATACATAATTTGGGGAATTATTTATTCTGAAATAGAAGTTTATTACTCTACTTGCAACGGTCAACATTTCAATCCTTTCAACACGTATCTCATCTCGTTTCGACCATGTAAAACCAGACGTTTCGCTATTAAGGTCACTTCAGTAGGAACGTCTTCCACATGAAAGGCTTTGCGATTATTGTATCAGGTTATTTAAATCCACGAAAACAAATTATAATTTAGATCATTGCCGCTGTAGAACCGTTATTGGTCTAACTCGTATAATTTGCCATCGATCCTTCCTCGAGGATGCCGATGAATTCCAAACTTCTGTAATGCTTTTAACATTTACTTTTGTAATCCGGTTTACATCTCATGAAAATTTTCGGATAGACGTAACAGTGGAGAAAATATTAGCTTTTGTCCGAATGAATTGTATTTGTCAGTGGTGATCTTTTTTTCATTCGCTGCAAAATGCCTGGGAACGAAAGCATATCCCTTGCCCCAAAGTCAACAGCATATTGCATTTCAGGTCAGCAATATCCCCGTTCAACTGTTATAGTTTAGCCTTTGCAATATTATTTTTTGATGAGTATCGGATGGTCGGTTCAACTTTATTGGAAAACGTAATGCCCATTTTTAAGGTTTCATATTTTATTTAATATTTCTCCCCTGGTATAAACGCGATAGTAAAATAGAACGAAAAAAGCAAATTCGGTTTCAGTTGAATTTTTAGGAAGTAAAGGAAGCATCACAAACCAGTTGCCACTAATTGTACTTATCACTTTAAGCAGTTCCACTACGTCTTTAACTTATTTAATTTGGTGGGGATATCTAAAAAAAAAAAAAACCTCTACCACTACAATGCATAAAAGTTCTTGAATTAAGCACATGGTAGTTATTGTAGTGTTTCAAGGATAACAGAGGTACAATATTTATAGAAGGCTGAGTAAGCCCGAGGAGATTCTATAGATCCCAAAAGGTTCATGAATGGCTGTGAACAGATTCAATGATTTAGCTAGCATAGCCGCATTTGAACCTGGAAACTTCTGCACTCTACAGACTGAGATACACCGCTCCCTTATACTTACATGATTTCTACAAACGTGTCACCTCCGTGTTTATCTTGTAGTCTCAGAACAGAAAAACATGAAGTGTACTAAAATTAATGGAAATTAGCAAATTATATAAAGACTCAGAGAAGGTACTACTATGACGAGAATATTAATGACAGAGTCCAGTTTTTAAAATACCCCATCTGGGCGAGTGAAATCATCTAGAATGTGAAATGTTTAAAATTAAAGTACTTTGATGGTCAAGAGAATTTCGTCAATATTCAAAAAAATAATTAAGACAAAACATATTCAGTCATTAGGAATAAAAGTATCGAACCAAGCCGCACATGTTCCCTGTCTTGTCTTGGACCCTAAACCCAGGAAATGAGATGCTTACCAGCCTTTTTCCCTTTAGTCTTCTAATAGACATTCAGCCTTACCCGTATCTTTAGTAATCCATATTGTTTATCGTCATTTGCTATGCCCATGAAGATTATCGTGAAAACGGGAGTAAAGTGTACATTGTAATAGTCCATATGTGGTTGATTTAAATCGAGGTTGAGTTTCTTGTATAGCAGTCTTAGAAACATCGTCTCTATTTGCTAAACCATAAATCTATGAGCAATAAATTCTTAATGCTTTGACAAATTAAGCTCCAATATTACTAAGATCCTCTCCTGGCCCGCGATCTTGGGTATAGTACGTTTTTATCCATAACAGGTGTCCCCAAATTTTTGTTATCATTTATGTCTCGGCCAATGTAACATACTCTCTATCTAAAGAACTAGGATGTCACTAATACAACTAGTATGAAGACTATTTCATGGAACAGTATAGTTACTTAAATATAGGCTTATTTGATGATTTTATAGCGTATATCACATGGACCAACTATTTCGAAGATGCATAAGAGGTAAGCTATAAGCCCTGAGAACTAGTTCGAGTTTAGTTAATATAATTAGCAATAATATACTTTATTACTTAACATAATTAGCAATAGTTATTAGATAGGACCACTAGTTAACAAAATTAAACTACAAATGCACGGTAGAGCTACTAGAATTTCGATAATCGAAAGTTTATTTTATTAAATATCTTCAATATTTTCCTCTTATTTTTATTTATTTCAATTTGTATACGAATGTTCATAAAAATGCCTCAGGTAACGAATGCTTGATAAGAATGTCTGTTTAAAGTAGATAAGGTACCTCCCTTTGGTGGGATATGGTACCTTCTTTCTATTGTATGAGTGGACTGTATATTGTTAGGATTGAAGATGACAGACGGAGTAAGTTATACTGCTATTTTAGATTGAACAATATCTTTATACTGGAATCCTGGAAAGATGGAAACAGTTAACCACATCGGAATAATTTCAGAAATGTCTTTCAGTATAAAACAAAATAAGTGATACTATGATCGGGAAACGTGTCGTTAGTTTGCAAAGTGAAGCTTCACTTGTACTCTTGTATGCTGCTGAAAACTGGATACTAACGAGAAGACTGGAAATTTCTTCGTAGGATTGCAAAGAGAACATATACGCAAATTCGAAACCTTTTTTGCTTTTTTATGCCGAGAGGCACAAAATAGTCTAGTTAGAGAAGAGAAATACATCTTTGTTGTTACAAATCTAATTTTCTGTATTGGATTCTATTGTCTGATGCCTTAAGCATACACATCATAATCGGCGTGTGGAAGTCTGTTCAGTGCTGTTATTATAAGTGATAGAAAGAACTACCTTCAAGGAAACACTAAATAACTGATACGGTTTGTGGCAGAAATTCTTGGCTATTAAGCTGTATATCAAATTAAAAACTTAGTTCCCCTAAATGACGAAGAAATGCAGTTTTCTAAATTGAGCCGAGATATAATTTTCTACTGAGATCCATGAAGAATTTAACTTTTGATATATTTTTTTTAATAAGGACACCATCAGGCACGACAAGTCCTCTAACTAACAATTAGTCAAGTAATGAAGAGCAACGCGGCAGAATCCCCCTCATTGAAATTACACTTCAAAGACGACGGATCGGATATAAAAGACGATGATCCAGTTTGAGACCCGCCAGAGCCTGAAGAATCGAGCTTACTTACATAATGATGTACTCCTGCTAACCCGACCATCCAGTTCTCCTCCTTCCCGGTCCCTCCAATTAGGAGGACACCTTTAGCCCTGCAACCGGATTGCTTTGGGTAGCCCGGGTCAACTTTCAACATTCGTCTCATCTTTCAGGGGCATTAAACCTTGGTCTTTTAGTTTTATGAGCATTGATGGTAGCAATTAGATATTTCAACTGTAGGGGTATAACAATAATCAGTCTCTAATTAATTCTATAAGTCTAGTTATTCAATAGCTAACTCTTAGTCCAGGATAATGATCATTAGTACAGTAATGTTTCTAATCCCGATTTATAACCTTAGAATTTCAAACCAAAATGCCGCCTATTGAGAAAAATTTAAATAAAAAAGAGGACTATAAATTAGGTTGTAATAGAAAAATCGGATTAATAGGATAGAGAATAGGAGTACATACTGTTTTTTACCAACCTTGCGCATTAAAGTTCCCCAGAACTATTTTCATATCAAAAGAAGGGCAAGCAGCTATAGTCCTTTCTAAATCCTCGTAGAAAAGATGCTTTTCATCCTCTTCTATATCTTCCGTTGGGGCATGCACATTTGTGAGGGTAATGTTAAACATTTCTCCCCGAATTCTTAATTTGCATAACCTCTTGTTTATAAGTTGGAAATCAAGAACTGGTTTTCTCATGCGTTTTGACGCTATGAAAACTGTACCGAACTCATGCTCTTCCTGGCTTCCACCGTACAGCATGTTGTAATCCTTTCCACTTTGTTTCTCTGTATTCCGGTCCAACGTGTATCCTGTATAGCAGTTATATCTATATTTAATTATAACTTCTTATGGTAATAGCGAAATTAGACCGTGGAAGTTGAAACATAATATGCAATTAACCTTCTTATCATTTTAGACGTGATTTAGAGATATTTGAAAATAATACTTAACTACAGTTAGTTATAAATTATAAAATTTCATCCGGAGTTATTACTTATTTTCTATAACGCTATATATATTTATAGCTTTATAGAAATAAATCACAGACCTTGACGCTTGATTTAGACAAAACTGAAAAATTAATGTGAGCCATACATTATCACTGGCAACAGAGTAGGGCGCTGTTGCGTTGTTTTGCGTACATGCTATTAAGAAAGGAGGCTACAATTACTTCAATTAAAAAAATTACTTAAAAATTATAAAAGTTGTTAAGAATTATTTAAAATTGTAATACATCAGTAATTAGTTTTGATTTTTAATAATTAAACTGCTTGACGGTGTTAGGATGAGTTCAAATATATTATATAGGAATTAATGGAATATGTTCACCACTTTCAACGTTAAAAAAAGAATCAATGTTAAAAAAATAATTATAAAGCACGCAAACAATTATTAATAAGTGAAACAACAAACAAATACCATCTTATTATTAAGTCATTTTTAAAATCATTAACACCTGTTCCGCAATTACAATTTTGATTTCCAATAAATAAATAAAAAACATGAAATCATTAATTCCTCTAAAAAGATATTAATGCATAAATTACTGATATTTATTGTTAATTGTTTAATACCCTGACAGTTGCAACTAAACAGGTGTATATACATAACCAGAAAGTAATATAATAAACTCATTATGTATTCTCTATTTTTAAAGTGTATATTCTGAACTCTAAATCATAATGAAGATGTTTTCAAAAAATATTCTAGATTTAAATTTTTAAATTTATTAACGATATTTTTTGTAATAAAAATATTAATTACAAAAATATATGATATTTTATGCATCTATCTATTGATTTGTCCAATTGGGTACATATATATTTTACGACAATTTCTTTGGTAAAAATTGCCACACATTTTTAATAAAACTTTAATTCATGATTATTATGCTATCTGAACGCAATCGACCGCATTTAACGTTAAAGAAAGTGGATTAAAATATTTAATTGTTTTTTTTTATTTAACAGTTCATTTTTCGTCAATTGGTCTCAAACGAATGTTTTCAGGATTTAAATTTTTAATAAGGTTAATATATCCTTAGCGATTCATACACTATGAAATTATTTTTGTTTTTTTAAAGATTTCAATCCTCACAGGCCGGATATAAGACCATTCTGTTATTCGAGACGATGCCCCCCCCCCAGATAGATACTTAGGAAAACATCCCTTAAATTTTAAAGTACGCCATGGGCCCTGCTTAGTTGCCGCTAAAGATTGCTATCAAAGGGTTCTCCTTTAATGCCTTCTGAAAAATTCACTCCGGTTTATAAAGGGCGTTATGATGAATTATAGAATTTCCAAACGCGTGCAATTTATATCCACAAAGAGATTTTTCTCAGCCTTAAAAATATTTATAACCCGTTAATATTTATACTTGGAAGTCTACGAAATTAACTCCTTCAAACAATCAGAGCTATTTCAAATGGAAGCAAGATAAAACTCATTGGTTGCTTAATTTTATATTATAAGTTTGTTTTTTTTTGTTTTTTTTTCCTTTTTTCCCTAATAGGGGTGGCATTGGTATATTCCATACAGCCACATCTGTATCTTGTCAGTTCACAATATATAAGAACCGTAGTATATAACAAGAAATAACTTTAAATAATTTATTTACTTAATTATTAAAGACCACTTAACTTAAATATTTATGTTAACGCTCTATACACTTGTATCATTACTTTTTCCCCTCTATGTATCGTCATTTTAAAATTTAAATAAATTAGTTTTATTACTTGTTTATATATATATTGTAACGAGTTTCTTTTTTTTATCGCTAAATTCGTCCGTCAGGTGATTCTACCTGTGGACTGTCGTTGAGTACGGATGTATATCAGTGGTTTATATGGCTACGTAATTGCCAAATTTTACTATTTATTCTTATCGTATCTTTGCGGATCAGCGGTAAGCCTCCTATTAAAATTTGCAAATAAAATTGTATATAATCTTTGTTTTTATTAATTATTTATCTATGATTTTTAGTTGGTGTTACGTTGGTGTTATGTTGTGTTATGTTATATTATGGTTATGTCGTTGGTGTTGCCGTTTGATGTAAAGAATATGAATACAACATTTTTTTTCGATTATTTTTATATAATCAATTTGGACCTTGGACCGAAAACCCCACAACCTGGTCACAATATTCATGTTTAATTTAGTATTCATATTTAGTTTGTAATTGGTTTTGATTATAATGAATGAGGAAAATATTGGAGTAATTGTACATATAACTTTATTTTATAATTAGAATTTAGTAGATTATAGTTTATAGATAAATCGAAGCATCACATATATTCATATGTCGACAAATCACGACGAGTCGCTTGCAGTCATTGTGTATTGAACTTCAATCAGTGAAGATCACTCATTACGAGTTCCTTTTAATGTAGACTTGACCTTCAGTCAGTGAACATTACTCATTACGAGTACCTTTGGTAGTTGCAATCACATTGTTGAATTGAACATCAGTCAATGTGAATCACTCTTTACGAGTTCTTTTGTGACCAATTGTATAACAGTATTGTACCTACTGTTCGCTCTTTATCAGCTCTGGAATTCTTCCAGTCATCATCATCTTTCTACTCATTAGGAGTCAAGACGATCGCCGATCTTTATAGTTCTTCTAATCAGGTATCTCTAATTAATACTATTTATAAAGGCCTTGTTGAAGAGAAGACGTCGGAGAGAATTTTTTTGCTGTCACTTATGGACATTTAAGTCTATTATTGTTTTATATTAAATATAAATTAATAGTTAATTAATTTCTTCGTTTAAATTATACATTTAAATTCTAGTAAATATCAGGCCAGTGTAGTAATTCTTCATAATTAATAGTTTATTCTTTGTTCTATATATTTCATTAATCATATGTTTTTTGTTATCTATTAAATGTAATTCTCTCATTCATTAAATTTAATTTTGTTCATTTCAATATTTCTTATTTTAATATTTTTTTTCTAACAGCATATTAATCACTTTTTTTTATCCATAATTTAATTTACATTGTAAGTCCTCAACATAACCGGCATTTATTGACACGGGGTCGGAGATTTACATCTGTTGGTTTATTACCTTTATGGTGTCGCTCTCCCCAACAATTTTAATGAATGAATTATGAATGATGATCTATTCTACTTTACTGTGTACAAAATATTTTCATAAATAAATATTTCCATATGTATATAGATACATAACGTGGATTGCCGAATCTAAATTAAATTATGTTTCTTTAAATTAATTATAATAAAATATTATTTTAATGTGAATGTTATTTTTTTTAACGGATCAGTAAGTCCTATTGAAAATGTGTATTTCAAAATTAATGTGCCAATGTTAATCTCTTGGTCCTAAACCTATGGCGTGGAATATTCTGCAATTCTTATCTCTGAATCTTACAAAAACATCCAAAACTTTGAAACTTTACGGGTTGTTTATGTTTATATTTAATTTAATTTAGATGTTATACTATTTCATTATCCATAGAAGTAATATCGGCGAAAAATAAAAATTTGCAATATTCTTCAGTTCAGAAAATATATCCTGAAAATGTTGATAAAATTATATATTTTTCTTTTTCACATCACTTAAAACTAAATTTGTGTCCGATAACTTTATGGAAGGGATACAATCATAAAATAAAGATACTTATTAAACATACTAAAAAGGAACACAGACTCTTTAAATCTTTAATACTCCATATATTATGAATAATATGTACTAAACATCTCCATGTTTACACTAATCTTTATGTTTCCGCTTTATGGCTGAATCCTCTAACCAGCTTCTTAGTGACATACTGTGAATGATATTATCAACATTACGAAATGTGTATGTTAAGTAATTAGACTGATTTTCTAGAGTTCCCTCTGGCTACTGTGGAGACGCAGCATATGTAGGGGTAGAGGCAGGCACATATCTAATACGCGTCCAACAGTACAGTACAAGTTTCAACACGCTAGTTTGATGCACTGTCCGTTGTTAATTGCTTTGTGAGAAAGGTCGTTTAGTGAGCTGTGAGGTTATGGTTCAAATTTGGCGATGGAAACATTCGAAACACGGTGACAGACCGAAAGACAAAAAAACAAAAAAAAAAAAATTTGGTTGAGAAACAAACGCTAAAATGTTTTTCCAGAAGGAATTGAATATATAGAAGAAAAAAAACCTCTTTTTGTTTTGAAGAGAAAAGATTTGCCCTGGCCAGGATTCGAGCCCGGGTCGTCAAATATTTTGGTTTTGAAGAGAAAAGATTTAAAAATTATAACAATTAATAAAAAAAAAAAATATATATATATATATATATATATATATATATATATATAATGAAGAAAAACCTCCAAATGGAAGGTCCACTTGTTCAAGAACCATGAGAATGATTTTCAATCAATATTTTACCGACAAGTTCTCAAGAGATTTCGAAAAAGGACCAACACTCAAACATATTTCGATCTTGCATTACTACTATACTCCATTTCTCACGTGATTTTTATCAGTGAGTTTTTGGTCAGTAAAAAGATTCCTGTGCCTCCTCAACTTAATTATTCACCCGACTTAAGTCGATATGATTTTTTTTTCTGTTCATGACTTGAAAAACCACCTCGAGAGAATATTCGAACAGATGTAACCGACCATGCGAAGGCTATTCCATTATCCGAGTTCCAGCGCTGCCATTGGGAATGTTGGAATTGTCTCCTGCCCTGTTCGGTGTCTCTAGGCAATTAAAGTAAGGGAGTCCATATGTGAATTTGTAATTATTTCAATAAAACAATAAGCGTCATTAGTTAATATACCCATCTCGTATGCAATAATTCCCATAAAAATCAGTTATTAGATTAATATAGTGTAGATCAATAAATATTATATAAATGAATACTTTTTAATGGTATTTAACGGGTTAGTTCTGATCAAACTGAAATTAGTAATGTTAATTTGCATCAATATTTTTTTAACTCGATAAGTGATTGGAGAGATCACTATAGACACAGGAGCGGGCGATAGTGGTGGATTTAGGTCCGACCAATAAAGCCTGAGTAGGTTTGTTATCCCAATCGATGGAATGAAAGCTGAAGGGCCGCCCCGAGTGCTGACATCCACCAACTTGCGTGACACCATCCATCCACCATCCTCCATCCACTATCCACCACTGACCTTGTTTCTGTCATTGATTAACGACTCCCTCCCGTGTTTCCTCTCTCCGATAAGGATCTTTCCTAAATGCCCCGTCCGGGAAATCGACTCATTATCTAATCGTGGGGCTATTAATGCAGTTTGCCCAAGTATAAAACTATGCAGTGCAACCTGAATTTCTTTATTCTGTTCATGTTTCTGCATTTTAGCATATATAAAAGGTGATACAGCTAATATCACAATCAATTTGGAACCTATAGAACGAGTGTAAAATACAAAAACTACAACAATTTTATTTTTTCTTAGCCCCTTGAGTTTGAACTTAACTTTCCTCTAATCCCTTGTTTTTTTTTAATTATTTGAAATCGATATTTATCAGGGTATATATGAATAACAGAATCTCTGTTACTACACCATGTGCATCAAAGAGAAGGATGAGTATGAGTTTGCAAGATATTTCATGAATGATAGGAGTAGGACTCAACTGATGGAGCTCGCTCGTTCTTTCTGATTTGGAGTTAAAAATTTTTTATATATTACAAAACTTTAAACGTTCTAAAACAGTTTACTGTTGCTAGAGGGGATAAAAACTGTAGATTTTGGGTATGGTTCGCCAAAATATTATCATAATTCTTTTACAGGAACATACAATCATCAAATACATTTTTAATTGAATATTCTAATAGAAAGGATTCGCCTGTTAAAAGAAAAAATATACGTCTATTATGTTTTAACATAGTTTTACAAAAAAATATATTTATTTAAATTTACAATTCTGTTATATTATACAACCAGTAATAAATCTGTTTAATACAAATGTGCCAAGCATTTTTTGAAATGAAAACTACTTTAGCCGTGTTTGGCAACTTAGTGCAGGGCTAAACTCACTAGTTTGCCCGTAGAGGGCAAACTAGTGAGTTTAGATCGTCAGTAATTTCCTGATACTAGCGACCCCTTGCTGCCTGTGGATGAGTTATAAAATTTGATTTGTCTTCATAAAATTTAAATTAAAGGTTAGAATTCGATTAATAGAATAATTACAGTTAACTAATAGATTTTTTTCTTAGTTCCTTCAACATCAAAATCTAGTTGAGCCTTTCGGTCACTCTATAATATTCTATTAACCCTCTAACGGTAAGATGAATTTCCCTGGCGTAATGGGCAAGTTGGGGTCGGATTAGACCACACTCTCCAAATATCGATTTTTTGGGGGTAAAATAAAAAAGGAATAATGGGGAAAAGTTTTATCATCAAAAATAACACAATTTAGATTAGTTATAACAAAAAGCTTATTATTTTTATAGTCAATAATTATGAACATAATAAATAAATAAGAGTAAATAGGAACAAAAATAGGAACTTGATTACAAAAAAAATACCATAATAGAAATATTCTCTAGAAACATATTTAAAACATAGCAGCTTCAGAATTTCTAAAGTTGTACAATTGTATAAAATAAATCATCAAAAGTGTGAACTGCTTTGAAATAAAATATTAAGTTCTAAATAATCAATGTCATTATATAGCTAATGTAATAGGAACAAATAGTAAATGTAAAATTTATCCTGGAAACGAGTACAAAAAGTCGTGAAATAGATAATTGGCATCAATTATTGTTATTGTTATCATAAATTATTCTTTTTAATGTAATATAATTTGAACTGTTTATTTATTCAAAGACATCTATAAATATCCTGGTGAATCATTTTGACTGGGAGCCACTGTATGTAATATAAAAAGTAATATGGGGTTGAATCCTCCCAACAAAAAAATAAATAAAAATTGTGACGTGAACAGTAAGGTGGGGTAGGATCCAATCCGAGCGTGGGTAAAGTAGGCTTCGGATAGATATGGTAGCTCAAGGTCACTCACCAGACTGACGTAACTACCTCAGCGTTCTCGGGATGACTGGCTAGATGGGTAGCTGGGAACCACAGCACTCTAGGCGAAGGAAATTGGGATTAGTAAACAAAACAAACTCGGTGGGGTCAGATCCAACCCCAATCTTACCCTTAGAGGGTTAAAACTTTGTTTTAGACACACATTATTTATATTTAGATATTATATGAACTAAAATTTGTTTTATCCTTCAAGCCAAGTACCAGTTCCGGTAAATTAAAACCTTATTCCTTCTATTACAAACCTCTTGATTAACCAATTTGTCTTGAGGTAAAATATTGCAATGAAGGTACATGAAGGTATGAGATAAAGTCAAGTAGAGAAACTGCCCACTGGCAGTACTCAAATAAATTCAACTTAAAAGATCACGAGGCCGTCTTCTCTTCAGACGACTCGGAGGATTATCGGCAATTGAAGAGGTAGCTAAGTTTGAAACTGGTGGATTAGAGCGAGAATAAAGTATTCATGGAAGGATTGGTATCGGGATCGAGCCAAATCAGGAACGATTGATACATCAACTTCATTAAGGAAGACTTTATTCGTAACAAAGTAAAGAGCATTGCGTGTTTTTCAGAAGATTTTATAAGGATTAGATACGAGAGGAATTCGAGTGAAGCTCCAATGGTCTCTCCGTCAGTTCAAATAGATCTTATAATAGTCATCATATGAGTCCTTTTTAATTAGTTTGGATCTTAAAGCGTTCGAATAGTAAGTGTAAGTGTTCAAGTAGCCTGAAACGGCAAGCATTTTCTAACCTTTTCAGTCAGGAAGTTTAAACTTAATTCGCCTCTGAAGCATTGTAACTAAAAGTTTAAAAGAAAGGTTATTGTTGTAAATTATAATTTTCATTTGTTCTATCTTTGGAAACATCAATAAAACAAGGGCATACGTTTAATATTTTGACTCATCTGTTGCATGAATTTAAAATTACTCAGACAACTATAACCTAACCAAATAACATCACCAAGTAACCTTCTTGTAACTAACATAAATTTATTGAATATAAGATACTTAAAACCGCTCAACATCAATATTACAATTGAGCGTTAATGTATAGATTAAGATAAATAATTATATATACCTCTTTATGAATCATATTAATTGTCCAAGAGCGGGTTAGGTGAGAGAGAACTGAAGCGGTATGAGCATAATATGGTAATGTGCCACCGAGGCAGTTCCATTAACGAAATGTCCCCGCCGAGTGCTAACATTTGCTCTTGCGGTATCAGCACTAACAGCTGTAATAATGCTAAGGGTAAATTGTTCTGCAATATCAGATTCTCAGTACGTAGGAAGATCAGTTAAGGGGGTGATGAAGAATTAAAAAAAAAAAGTTTCTAAAGTTGGACGATTTAGAATAAGGCCTTTTTAAAAATCGGAGCCGGGCTGGGGACCGGACGAATTCCCCATTGGTTATCGACGTTATAATGAATTACCAGTATAGTTATAGTCATAATGTTAGCAATATAATGTTATTAAACCAATCGTAATATAATCATTACCATATTGAGGACACGAGGAGGCGACCATAATTAAGGAGGTTCACCTTAGTGGGGGGGAGGGAAGGGCATGTCTACTCTATGCACGTCTGTTCCTAGGCGACTTCTACGCAAGTTGTTTCCTAAACTGTCAGTCTGTAACCATATTATTAATGTGCAAAGTAATTTCCATAAATTTAATGTTCTAGCTAGAACATTAAAACGAAGAAAGCCACACCAACTTAAGTGTCAAAATGATAATCAAGCCCAGTTAGTGATAAAACCATAGCAATATAATGAATCTTTATTTTTAAAATTTTTTTAAATACTTGGAGTGAGATAGCTTAGTGTGTAAATCACTGAGTAATAGGGATCTGTATTAGAAACTGGCATTGGAAGATAAATTATTTATTCTACAGGGGCTCACCTTCTGTAATGTCTTCAAGTGGGGCAATGCATCAAAACGGCCGAATTATCTCTTTTTAACTTAGAAACAGATTTAGAACCAATTTCTAATAAATTCATAACGAATTTGATTTAAATTTCGCTTGTTTTCTAATTCTGTAGGGTCCAGAAACCATTGAGGTCGTTAATAGCAACAATTGTGCCTTACGTTCTGCTACTATGCCTGATCAATAAACTATATCCGAATACTGATATATGCGCTTGGTCTACGAATTATTTAAAGCAGGGTTTTATATCTTCGGTTCTGTTTATACTTTAATTAGCATTCTAATAAAATTTAGTTGAAATCATTACTGAAGTACATTTTGATAGTTCCGGTTTGTTAGGCTGATTTTGTGATTGTAATTGTTTGTTGCCACACTCTGCTTGTGTGACCTAAAAGATATTTAGGCTACATGATATAATTTATTGATTAAATTCTATTTTTAAGTTTAAAACTAGAGTGTATTTTCTGAATGTTATAGAATCATTTTAATTGTGTTTTTTTTTCTAATGGTTTCCTCAGATTGAGGTATCGTTCAACCAAAAATTTTCTTTAATTTATTTTTCAATTTTTTTCTATCTTTTATATCTTCCATTGCCGTGCTTCTCAATCCCTTTTATTTATCTTTTTCGTGACTTTCCTCGCCATTTCCTTACTTTAGCACTTCAATTGAAAATTAATTTTGTTGAGTTGGCATTCGTTTTCTGATTTCGGCATTAGTCTTTTTAGTGTATACCATGGCTGCATCGTTTATGTCTCTGCTCCATATTGCAATATGCTTTCAATTATGAAAATATAGGTATCTTTCGTCACATTATTGATCCAAAGGACCTAGTTAAGAATACTAATTACTTTGCGGGTTGTAATTATCCTTTGTTATATCTCTTTTTCCGATGTCCCATTCCTTTCCATTACAGAGCGCAAATATTTAAAATTATCCACTAGTTTTATGAAATTTCAATCAACAAGGTGGTCCTCCTGATCATAAATGGTCATGTAATCAATTTTGCTTAAGTATAAGTCTCCCACAGTTTTCGTAGCATCTATTCTGCATCCTCATGAGCGAGAATTACCTGATCATCAGCGGTATATATATACAAGCGACGTATACAAACTTTCTTGTATAAATTACTGTTACTGATATTAAATTATGTAATACATAATACATAGAGTTTTACTAATATTTTAACCTCCTCAAATTCACTGATATATTATTGATGTTAATCGCTAATGAAAAATTTTCACTTGCAGGTCTTACGAGATACGGGATGAAACAGGAAGGAAACTATAAGTTTTCCTGAGCTGGAGACTTCGGCCACCGCCAGGCACCAAGTAATTAATTATATCTAATCTGTTTAAATTTTAGGTGTGATAAATTTTATTTAAGACCACTAAAGAAAACATAATTCATTAAGAAACATTTAATTGACTGAATCAAGAATATTCTGAACAGAAAATATTAAAAATCGTCTGTGTTCGTCGAAAAGATGAAATATTGGAATATAGAAGGACTCATGTTGTCCGCCATGATTGAATACTTGTGAATTCAGACCTTATATAACTGATGGAATCTTTTCTTTGCCTTACGCTCAAACAAAAACTGTTAGGAAAAATATGAGAGATTCGTGATCTCTCGGAGTGATCCAATTTCGTCTCCCAGGTAGGCTCTGGTGTGAAGTAGGTCGCTATCAGTTTCATTCATTCCAAATAAAATAGCAATATTAAATATCTAAATGATTTAATTAATTAACTAAATTAGATATCTAAATTAATTTTACAATTATATTTCTTCCATTATATAATAATTATATTTCTTCCATTTTTGTATTTTATTTAGCTATTTATTCATGACAAAATAATGAATCATACAGTGCAGCTTAAAATAGTTCATAAAGGATATTTCACCACTACGCACATAACAAAATTTTATTAATTATAGCTTATTTTTACCTATAAATCCACATTAAAGTAATCTCTCACTCTAGCCCCCCCCCCTCTCTCTCACTCTCTCACTCTCTCTCTCTCTCTCTCTCTCTCTCTCTCTCTCTCTCTCTCTCTCTCTCTCTCATCCTCTCAATATATAATTACAATTACAATTTTTTACTTACCTGAAGCATTCGTGTTTGACTAAATATAAAAAATAAATTTAGTCGTCAGGGAGTAAACAAATTTTTGACATTTAGAAAATTGTTACTCATCTTTTTTTTTTTTTTTTTTTTTTTATTATTTATTTATTGATATTTACAACTATATTACAATAATATAACAAGTAAATTGGCTGAGTGATACATAATGATATGATATAATGACATGTAGAGAAACTACCCACTGGTAGTACTCAAATCGCATGTTCAACTAAGAAGGTCACGTGGCCATCTTCTTCTCAGACGCCTCGGAGGATTATCGGGAATTGAAGAGGAAGCTAAGTTTGAAACTAGAGGGTTTGAGTGGAAATGAAGTTTGTTATGAAAGGATAGATACCGGGTTCGGGCCAAATCAGCAACAAATGGGACATTAAGGTCGTTATGGATGACTATATTCTTAACAAAATAAGGAGCGTGGAGGATTTTACGAAGGATTTTGGATTGTAGGGATTGGATACGAGAAGAATTTGATGGCTTAGTGGAGCCCCAAAGCTCTACTCCGTAAGTCCAAATAGGTCGTATGATGGTCATGTAGATGAGTCTTTTGTAATTAACTGGGAGCTTAGAGCGTTTGTCTAGTAAGTGTTGAAGTAGCCTGAAACGTCGAGCGGTTTCTTGTCTTTTCAGTCTTGTATGAGGATTCCAGGTTAATCGTTTGTCGAGATGCAACCCTAAGTATCGGATCTGTTCTACAGGCACAAGTGGGATATTATTAAAGGATACTGAAGGGCAGGAAGTCATTGGTTTACGACGTAAGGTAAAAGTGATTTGATGGGATTTTTGAGAATTTATTTTAATTCTCCAGTTCTGGCACCATTCTTCAAGATCAGTGATATGGGATTGGAGGCTTTGGGATACAATAACTGGATTGGTATTGACTGATAATACACATGTATCATCAGCATATGTGGTAAGGATAGTATTAGGATGAGTTGGGATGTCAGCTGTATAAACTGTATAAAGGATTGGGCCAAGGATACTACCTTGAGGAACACCAGCAGATTGGGAAAAGAGGGATGAATAGACATTATTATGGTTTACTTGGAAAGTTCTGTTTGTGAGATAGGATTGAAGGATGAGAAAGTAGGTAGGTGGTAGAAATTGACGGAGTTTATAGAGCAATCCCGGATACCAGACTCGGTCGAAGGCCTGTTCCACGTCAAGAAAGACGCCCGAACAATATGATCCACGTTCTAATGCAGAGGAGACTACATCCACCACACGATGACATTGCTGAATAGTGGAGTGGGATGCTCGGAATCCAAACTGGTGATGTTACTCATCTTAAAATTTATTATTAAATGTTTCTATAAATTTGGAATATTATTTAGCCATTTAACTATAATGAAATATTCAACTCTTCTATAAATATTCGAACTATAAATATTCATACAAATTATAAATATATATATCTCTCTCCTCCTTCCACTCTCGTTGCTTAATGATAAAAATAAAAATAAAATTGAATAAAAGTAAAATAGTAAATTCAAAAGTAGTGTTAAAATAAAATTAACATTTTTCGAAAATATTTAGTATATTTTATGTTCATACTGACTGCTTTGGGATTGAAAATCACACTTACCAGATATACCTTTTTTTCAGGAAAATTTTAATATCAAATATCTAGTGATTGAATGTTACGTTAAAAGTATAACATTATCTTATATTACAACCGTCTGTTTTCGAGATGACTTATATCATTCCAATAAAATGTTTACATCAAGTCATTCCATCCATTTCATCATTTCATCACTCAAAATTTTATAAGACTAAGTGAAGCGTGAAGTGTAGGTGGATTTTTGAGATGAAGTTTGAATAATGGGTGAGAGAGTGGATGTATGAAAGACATATTTGAACCATGAAAAGGATAAATCAGCAAAACCCATTTTAAATAACATCTTGATATATATTGAGGTTAAAAGATTGCTGATGGATTGAAGGTGCTATATTGATACGTCGGGTTATGCCCCGCGATAAAAAGAGATTCCTGAGAACTAAAAATCATTGACCAGCAAGAAGAAGAAATAGAGAACAAATATTTATTTAAATAGAGGAATCGATATAATTAATCTAATAGTGAGAACTGAAATAATGATATAATATCGAATGCTGTGTTAAAATATTTATTTCGTATTGTGAATCATACCTTTATCAAATCATATCAGATAAGAAGTAAAACAATTTAAACTACATTATAATGAACATATTTGATCAAGTATAGATACATGTTTATACATGCAGATGAAAATTTCCATTGTTGTTGAAACTTTTATAACTTGTAATTCAAATTTATGTACGCTATAAACATATTTTAAAGTAGACAAATTTAGGAAGCTGACACATAAAATATTAAATATATACTTTTTGGTAACAATTATTTGCAATTTACATTGGTTTCACTTTACTTTATATATTTCCATTTTTCGAGTCTAACCAGTTTGAAAATAAAAACAGTGTAACTGCACGCTCCATAAGAAATAGCAATGATACAAAATATTTTATAATTAATATATTATAAATTAAGGAACGGTCGGTTACTCCTGGCCAGAAGTTTCTTGAACTGAGCGGAAGCAATATCAATTCTACAGGTAGGAATATTTATTTTTACTGTAATATATTCTGGGTGTGAGAAGATAGTATTTTCATTTGGTGATAGAGCTTATCTACCAGTATTGAAAATAATTTTTTTTTGTAACGACTCGATCACTAACTAAATGGGATTGTTAATATTGTATTAGATTGAACAATGGTTTTAAGCCGTTCTTGCATCAGAGTGTTCTCAGAATTCGCAACTACCTCCAAAGACTTAACAACTGCACTTAAGTAACATAAACGTACATATGTAATATACTTATTCATATTGATTAAAATGTAACTACACTTAACATTATTGTGAATAAATCTGGGCAATATAGATAATTATTTCTTAAAAGGCGAATAAAGATAACTTCTCTGTGCTTTAAAGAATGGTAATTGATTAGGTTTTTCCCGCGTATTGTTCCTAGAATGAATATATTTAACTAACCGTATTTAATTTCCTCATTGGATCCGCCATCTCAGACAAATACGCCTCTTCTATATTATTGTCTAAACTTGTAGTGGAGTCATTAAGAATCAGTTTAAACAAATATACGAGTACAAAAAAAATGGTGATTTAACATTTTAATATCAATTTATAGAGGCTGGGTGAGCCCCAGGAGGGTCCTAGATCCTATATGATCCATCTCTTGCTGCAAACGGTCTAGATAAAAGTCTTGTCTCTAGCGGGATTCGAACCAGGATTTCCGGCATGGCAACTCTATGGTCTACCACTGAGCCACTCCTCTCCCTTTCAGAGAATATTGTTAGTATTTCCAAAATCATTAATACAGACGTAAAAAGAATGATGTACACGTAGCGAATGTAATACTAGGGAAGCCTATATCTCTAAAACACTAATCATCAAATACTTTGGAATAAACGATTGAAAGAATGATCTGACGATATTGAATTAGTTTAGGTTACAGCAGCTATCATAAAAAATCTATAGAAGGTTTCGACTTATAGGTATTATAATATTTTTGGAAATATGTAAAGTGATAAAAGCTAGAAACATTTTCCTTCCGAAAATGATTTAAGAATGTCTAGAATTTATCTAAGAACCCTACTTCTGTTTTAAGGCATTTGTTTCTGTTTAAAGAGAAAAATCACAGTTCACTAGCTTATCTAAATAACACTTATCTCCTGGTCTAAATTCACTGACTTTATTGATGCCTTAGAAGATTCTTCAGGGGTAGCTTAAGATAGTGAAGAGTATGTTAAAAATACCTCTCCTTCCAGGAATTTGTGCTTGTTTCAAAAACTTTGAAGTATCTAAATTAAATAAACAGGAGTTAAGGACAATTTCTGTCCTCCACCCGTCTAAGAAAATCACTACTTAAATAAATAGGTTAGAATGGAGAAATATTAACTGACTTTGATGTAACTTAGTTCTCATGATTCTTACATTCTCTCTACTTCTCACAATCTATCAGTTATTCCTATCCCTCCGTAATAACAGCTTTGTCCGTTCTTTTGATGATGGAGTGTAGTCAGCGCAATCTAGCGAATCCGATCGATTTCGAAAAACAGTATGGCATTTGTATTCATATTGATTATTTCAATGATACGTCTATGTCATATACATCTTACTTCAAGATAGATTGTATTTGAATAAATTTAAAAATATTGAAGAATTTAATTTAGGATTCGATTGTCTTCATTAGATTTGATAAATGGAAACACATACTAAATTTGGAATTTTTTAAATGAGTTTTTTAAATTTTAATTGGTTTTCAAACATAACTGAATGTCCTTAAATTACTAAAAGCAAAAGAAATCCGGTTTCATACCGGCTGTGGCAGATAATTTATTTATTCTACCAACAGACGGGATGGTCCCTGTAGGATCGAGAGAACATCTTGGGACTCACCCATCCTCTATAAAGTGGGTACCCTTAACCCGTCAGTTCCCAATGCACCCCCTAGGGTGCAGTCACTTTTTTTGTTATGTGCTATAAAAAAAATTTTTTTTCGAGGTTATAGCGATGTTTTTGTGTACTACTGGATCTAGGTCAAAGGGTAGGACACATATGGAGCTGATATTAGGTGTGGTCTAGACAATATAATCTTTCAAACTCGGTAGTGTTCTGGTTTCTGTTGGTGTTGACAATTTTTCTTCTCTTTTCACTCACAATGACGAGAAAAACTTAAGTACTCAAATTATTTTTGCATTTATAGTTAGGTGGGCATTTTCTGGAACAAATGGTAGCAATATTATATATAAGCCACCAAAAATAAAACTTCAGAGCCAATCTAAAAGAAAGCATCACCTGTAGGGTGCATTGGTCACTGAGGCACAATCATGCTCTGAACGTAAGTGTAGAAGAAATGAAAATTGTTGTAAGTATCTTGTTACTTACGGGTTACATGACAATTAAATATATTAGAATATTTTGGGAGACTCAAAGTGATACCTATAACAAAACAGTAGCCCAAAGTGTGAGAAGAAATAGATTCCTCGAAATCCAAAAATACTTTGCGACAACAATAAGCTCCCAAAAAAATGATAAATTTTCAAAAGTTAGAGAATATTTTACAGTTCTGAACGCTGCTAATAAGTAAGGATTTATTTTATTTTTAGTAGGACTGTTCCTTGATTTTATTTTATACGACATGATATTTTTCATATTTTTTACTTTTAGGTATATGTAAGTGAAATAAACAAATATATATTTATATTGATTTTTGTTAACTTATATCCCTACATCTCACAACAATAAATTAAAAAAAAGTAAATTGATTCAATTCTATTATTCAGGATAATTTGATTTAGTTTATGAAATTGCGTGATTTTGTTATCCGGATGCCCAATGCACCCTACAGGGGGCACCTTCCCAGCGGATTAATTAATGCATAGAAAAATTTAAAACTTGTTTATTTATTCTTCTTAGGGATCAATAAGCATAAATAAGTAAAAAAATATTAAAGTTCATAAGTGGTTCACATTTGGGAACTGACGGGTTAATAGGGGAAAACATGGCGGTTGAACGTGATCTCGGATTAATAACCTCACTGTACAACCGTCATAGTGAGTACTGTTTCCGTTATCCTAGAAACAGTACTCTACCTCTAAAATGTAATGAAATCAGGACCCTTCAGCTTTTGAAGTGGTACAGATTTTTTTTTTACAATATGTACAACTTCACCAATATAATTTTCGTTATTTTTTTATCTAATACAGGTAATATTAATAAACATCGACGGACAAAGATTACCATTAACATCTTATAACATTTGGAGTTTTCAATAAGTGTTTAGATTGTATTTTGAATACAAGAATATTCAGATTTGAAAAAACTTGAAATCTATTATGAAAGCACTTAGATAACAAAAAATTCATTTGCAGATAGAAATTTTAGCCCAATAAGACTAAAATAAATCTGGTAAGTGTTAAGAAACGGAATTCCTTGGGCTGGATGTAGAAGACCATTAGCAGCCGCCCCCGACGTATCCGATACGTGACCCGCTTCCTAGCAGGCGTCACAACTTCTCACATCTAATAACTGAGATATATTATATCCTTTTATATCCATTACCCTATCAAGTATGTCTGGTAAGATAAATAGTACTCCACAACATGAATAAAGTTCTCCAGGACGCGAAAGACGAATAAAATCATAAAAATATAAGTCTGCTGAATGTATTTATTATTTCTCGCTTGTAGAATGTAGTATATATGGAATGGCACTTTTCTTTGATCTGATTATCTTAGATGAAAACATTTTTTCATAAAGTTAGTTTTCTAATTACTACAAATTAATCAAAGCATTCATACATCAGTCATACACTAAAAGTGCATATATCCTGTTAATATTGTATAATGGTTCATTCAATTAGATATGCTGCAATATACTTTTGAAGTGTACACTGATTCGTTTTATGGGTTTGCTAAGCCTGACTATTATTGTTATTATTTTCCTGCTGTAAAATTGCATAGGTGTGCTGCAGAATATTATTAAATTTTATTTTATTTTTTATTTATTATTCTTATGATGGTGATTATTATTAAATATTTTTCTTTTGAAGTAAAAAAATTCGAACCCGAGTCTTCTGTATCTCTAACGTAGTGCTCTAACCAACAGAGCTACCTGGCTCGTAACACGGCCAGACAAATCCATTCTCTTCACCGATACTATATCCCCGCGATGTATACAAGGTGAATAATGTTCACTGAACATTACTTTAATTAGGATCTCGTTGACTTACGTCAATTTTATATTATAATTTATTTTTTATTTATTATTCTTATTATGGTGATTATTTTTAAATATTTTTATGTTGAAGAGAAAATATTTGTCCAGTCCGGAATAATAAATAAATAAAAAGACTGACTTAGCATCCTATTCGCTACCATAATAACACGCTTCCCTATGTTCGAAAAAAATCGATTTAACCACTTATTCACAGGGGCTGTAGAATTACATACGGAATTTATTACCTAGGCATAGAAATTAACCTTGATAATAAATATATATCCTATCTAATTCAGTCAGGCTGTTTTGTCTAACTGTTAATATCAAATAAAGCCAGACGTCTTTAATGTAATGTGTCTACAGGAGTTCATTGACCAACAGAGGAATGGAGGCTTTGGAGCTAGGGAAAACTGGTCGTTTAGGCTAAGTGTGGCTGGTTTCATTAGTGAGTGCCCACACATCAAGGGATTGCATAAACATGTTCCAATGAGCGTCCACTCTCCGTTATTCACGCCCACTCAACTCTAATTTCATCTCTAGCGTTCCAGTAGGCTAGAATTTCAATATTGTACTCGTTTTTCCTACCGTTTTATAAATTACTAAATTTAAAGTTATGTATACATAGAAATATCATCAGTTTTTAATGTGTACTAGAAATTGATAATGAGATTAAATTCTACCAATAGCCTTCTCTTATATTCATTCTGTCTCTCTTGCGGGATTTCATAAAAGACACGCTGAGCTCGTTTTTTTGCAAGTTTCAGTGGATTCATTCGTACCGCCTTTTGATAATAATAATAAAAAAAAATGAAATCCGGATTGAAACAAGGTAATTGCAGCTTGTAAGAGAGAAGAGACCAATTTAGTACATTTGTGGACACTAGAATCAATAATTAGTTTGATTAATTACCTTCATTAATTAATAAAGACATCCAAGAATAAATAAATAACATCCTCATTACAGGATGGAAAAATAGAAATAATCTATGCTTAGCCACTGTACATTTTAACAAAACGATTATTCGTTATGAACCGAAATATAACTGGTCGATCGTATTCTTCATCACATTTCTCTGTTCATCATAATGTAGTCATGATGTCAGTCGTCATGACAACTTCCGAATAATCAATTGTATCTGCCGCATACGCAAATACAGCGGTCTCGTTGACAACACTTTTTTGTTAATATGTGAGAAAAGCTCTCAACGATTGAATACAGAGTTCGTAAACAAGAAGAAAACGTTTTCAATTTGTTGGTTACAAAAGAGCGGAAGGGAAAACCAGCGCACATTGGCTTTTGCATTGATTTAAACATCCCTGGATACTTGCACCTGATTCGTAATTCATATTTGTCCTTTAGTAATGGACCAACAGATTCATTTCATATCTCTCGCGGTCCAATTCATTCGGATAGAGGTTGAGCTATAACAAAAATGATCGCTTTTTTGTAATATTTTTTAACATGACTGAGTCAAGACAGATTAATGTTTAAAAAACATTAAAGGAAAAAGCAATAGAGATGCCTGCGTTCCATAGCTTTGCATTAGAAAAAAAAATTTTAATACAGCAACCTACCAATTATATGAACCAAACAATTTGGAATAACCATCATTATTTCTCGTCATTTACTTGTATTATTTTTCTCTATGAACTGATCAGTTCAATCTTTAGATATTTCAGGGAATAAAAAGGTATCATAAATATTTAAATTATAACTCGAGAATTATGCCACGCCATCTGTTTTAAATAAATGATTACTTCTAACTGATATACGAAAAATAATTCATTTACACGCAATACCCCTAAGGATGCGCACCTCCAAGTTGGTGCGGCTGGACTGCTTAATCTGATATAGGGCAATATTAAGTAAGCTAAAACGAAACCAGTTGTACAACGATGGAATCTATCCAACCCTCGATACAACCATCAATACAACAGAAATTGTTTGTAACGAATTATACAACCCTGAAGACAATCACATTAGGGTGTCTGACAGTTCGTAGCTAGTGCGTGGATCGGGCCACAAAAAGCCTTGTTAAATTCATGAATAAATAAAACACTACTTCGGGAGATGCAACATTAACTCTCTAACCAGGCTGGAAAGCTAAAAGAGTTTAAACTATAATTACACAGAATTGACATTTCGATACTGTTGACGAACAATAAGCGGATGAAAGGACTCAGAAGACTAGATAATCGCAGATAAACTCTGACAATTTAGGAAAGTATTAAGGGTTAAACTTTCTAACACAAAGGTGCTTGTGGAAAAAGAAAGATAAAGCAGGGGTGGAGGATGGGCTGAGGAGAGAAGTGTGCAACATTTTGAAGGAATGTAGGAAATATCGAGGAAGAGGGAGAAAGAATGAATATGACATGGTACTTAGTTTTTTGCGGATCGCTAGAAAAAAATACACTATTGGAATCTATGTCTTATTTCTTGATCTATTTAAAAATCCAGCAATATTTTGCAGCAATTCATATTTGTTATCTGTATTATAATACTATCATTCAAAATTTACAATATCTTACCTGATTAAAATTAGTAGATTTCTTACTTAAATCAGTCGTACTTGGTATGAATTGTGGTTTGGCGTCACGTATTTAGGAATTCGTGCAGGTAGGGATCTTTATAATAGCGAAAGAAAGAGAAAAATAAACGTATCCTCAAAGTATCAAAATTTGAAGATACGCCACATTACCTTTAGAACAATAATATAACACACATTCTGCAGATCTTGGGTTCAAAGTCCTGCAAGTGACTTTTGGATTTTTGAATACAAGTAAAAAATTCTGAGTTGTGCGTTCCTTCAGTAGGACGTAAATGGAGATGCCGAGCCTGCGCGATGTTACTTAAAGATCCCCATCCTAATTAAACCTTACTAGGCAATAATGTCAGATTAAAATTTAGGATCATTTGATTGGTCATAGCATAACATAGGATCATAAAGTGACGTTAAGCGAATAAGCAAAAATATTTTCTGTTTTATAGCAGAATGATACTTAATATAATTACATTACTTCTTAATATAATTACATTTATAATCTTTAATTATTTATTTATAAATAGTATATTTTCCTTCGTCTTATATTAATGAAATAGCAACAAAGAACATACTAAACTACTATTCACATAATCCTTAAAGTTTATTGAGAGAAGACGTACTAAAATAGTTTCCATTTCAAGCACATTGCTCATCTCTCCACCGAGGGTGGCTGATTTAATAAAGGAGGCTGAGAAGCGCTGTCGAGAGAGGAGGCAATGAGCAGAATGTGAAGTGGCAGAACAAGAGCATTGTCGGCGATAAAACTGTATTGAGTTGTCGAGTGGTCGGAGACAATGTGTCGTCCGAACTGCCACCAAGTCGAGCAACTTGCTCACAAAAGGAACATCCCACAATACCCCCTCAATCGTTCTCAGTTGCTGATGCTGCAGTATCCGCTTTGTCACGCTTCTCTATTCAAATGTGTATATTTATTGCCAACGATGCTGGAATGTGCGCTTATAATTCCAATGTGAGATGCTTTAAAGAGAAATATATACGCCGTATACAATATTCTGGTTTTGAGTTGTTTATTAGTTATCTGAAATGTACCAGAAAATAAAAATTCATATAGCCGTTTTTTTATCATAAATTAGATACATAATAGGCAAAAAATAATTTGATTTTATTATTTTATTAGGAGTTTTCAAAGGAAGCAATCAATCTTTAGATATGCCGTCCTTTGGAGCAGACTTAAAATGGAGCTCCCGACCCTGCTCAGTGTCAAGTACTTATTAAGTTCCCTATCCTAGTTATAACTGGATAGGAAAAATTTAGGATTATCATAAAATGACGTTAAATGATACAAACAAGTTGTTCTCTTACCTTTAATTCATCATTGATAAACTAGTCCTGATAACTAGAGACCTCCTGACCCAGATTTTAACACTTCGAAACTATGATAATTCGTTCCTCAAACAGTCAAATGTAAACCACCGTTGGATTAATATGTGAATAAAATAAATGAAACACTTAATTTTTACTGTTTGTTATTGCTCATGTAATAGTTTACTGTTACAATACTCAAATTACAACATATAATTTTAGACAATTAGGGATCTAATACCGTTTTCATTTTTCGTCGAAAATCCTACAATATTGTTTTTGAATGTAGGAAGACCTTCAAACAATCTGTTATTTTCATAATATAATTATATCATAAATATGATTATATCATATTTATTATGATGGAAAGTATACAAAATACTTATTGGAAGCTACAATGTATTTAAATATTATTAACACTATAATAAACAACATATATTAGAAAATCTTCAATTTCGTTAAAAAAAAAAATTTGTTATTTGAGCTATGAACCTACAACCGTCTCAGCTTGGAAAAATGTCATCCATCGCTTGTGCTGACGAAAAAGAACATTTTTGTAGTGAATAATTTTTTTATCTATAATTCCTAATTATTTTTATATGATTGGAAATGTAGAATTTAATAATTTCTGTTTGATAGTCAAGTGCTTAATTTTTCCATTAATTTCGAGGATTCTTGAGTCCATTTGTTTTAAAGAATCATTATTATTCAAAATTTTCTTTATTCTTGTATTTAATCAATTTTAAATATGGGTGCTAAATGTTTCTATTAGCAATCATATTTTTTTAATTTCAATTATACATAACATTGGATTAAAAATATGTTAAAGTGTTTTATTAATTTATTTGATCACAAAATTTTAAATATGAAGAATTTATCCATTCCTGTTAGTTGACTAAAATCTAATATTATTCTTATTTTATAACTAGAGAAGCATTAAATTTGCAATTGTAAATACAGAACTTTTCTACTGCAGCCAAATAGCTGTAAATGATCTAATACTGTAAATAATTTAAATAAATAGGGAATTTTCTTACTTATCCACTTAGTGGGAAATCGACTGTTCCCTCCCTTAACTCGTTCTACCCTCGGGGGGCACTAAAGAAAATGCGTACTTGACCTTTAATAGCGTTGGGGTAATCCTGGTGGTTGGCTAGTTGCATCGTCATAAATAACCGTTAATCAAGAAGAATTTTCACTTTGCAGAGTTAAAAGATTTAATATTAAGGTTTCAAAAGTGATAGAAATATAATTTATAGTATTCCAAGATTTAAGAAATTATTGAAATAAGTACGTACTGAGTGATCCTTAAATGACATTTAATTTATCCATATTAAGTATTTTCAATATGAGTATTCGATTGTTATAGGCAGATGATTAAAATAGAATATTAAACATAATAATATCCCTCATCGATAATATAATAATTAGAAACGAAGCAGAGTTGATCAGTGTAAAGAGTGCTGAGTTGATTTGCTGAAGGATCCGGGTTTAAATCCGGTTGTGGCAGATAAATTCTTTAATCTGTTAACTGCCATACATCTACCCTGTGGATATAAGGACCCTTATTGGGCTCACCCAGGTTCTATATATTGAGTACCTTTAATTGGCAGAATCCCTGGCGTGATCTCGGAACAACAACCCTCCCTTTACAACCGATGTAATAGAAACAGTACAGCTTAGTACCTTATTATTAAGTTTCTATTGTATACTGAATCATGGCCCTCAAGGATTGTACTGGGACAGTTTTTTTTAAATAAGTAATTACAACGTAATTTAGAAATAGATTTTATAAGTGATTTTCCAACACTGTAGTTTTAGTTAAGCAAATTGGAGTACTAAGCTTATAATTCGTCATTCACCAGAGGCAAAGCCAGAGTAAAGTGGGCATTTAAATGTTAAGTTAAGCGAGCATTGAAACGATGGATAGAATCCCAATTTAATTTATTATTATTCATTTATAAATTTCATTTATCGCGTTGAGCTGGATTGGCTTTTTTATATTTGTTAGAGGACACTACACAAAATAGAATTAACGAACCACCTTCTGTTTCCCTTTCATATGCATTCTGTTCGATTCCGTGGCTTTATTACACAGTTTGAACATTAAATTGCTGGTCCTTTACCCTCCATGTTTGTTTGATTATTCATATAACGCCACTTTATACTACTATATCTGATCGGGCTATAATATATATATAATGTATGTACTGAGTGTCCTACATTTTGTTTAACTCACAATTTTATGTTTATTTTGAAGGACGGCGTTACCAAGGATGTTTACTCCTACCGTAAAAGCCTAGGACCGCTTGCCGGGTTCCGAACCCGGGACCTTGGACATAGAAAGTTGTTGTGCTAATCATTACACATGAGTTGACGATTCCCTTCATTCATGTAATTACTTCTGGAGAGAATTAAATTGCATATTAATTATTATTATCATTGTAGAAACTCTTAGCGCATTGCTTAATTGGCGAATTTCAAATATAAACCAAAAATATTTGCTTGTTTCAGTGAATATGAATTCCTGAAAAATAAAATATGCAATTTTTAAAGTCATTATTTCTCAACAAGCAGATCCTTTACTTGCATCATTCAACAGTCATGTAACATACTTCATCTTCAAAAGAATCAATAACTGAAAAAATTAGAAAAAACATAACTAAATGCATCTAGAGACCATCTTGTATTTTAGTCCTAGGTATTATTTTTATATTTATTTTTCCGGATATCCGGTTCCAGCAAGACTGATCGTTATACTTTCTCGCTTGAATGACTAACTACCGTCGGAGGTTTGCTAGCCTTCGGTATAAGCAAGGGGCTGGCTGGGTCGCAAGGAATCGCCACTTTATGGCTCAGTTCCAATCATGATGAAGTTTCCGGTTCAAACTATAGAACTGGCTGAAGTTATTGTAATATACTGAGTGCAGATTAAACTAAAATACATGTTAATTAGAAGTTAAGGAATATATTTTCTGTTTACTATAGCAACAATTTTTTTTATTTTCATTTTTATTACACTGTGCTATAAAACATAGGGGGTGAGGATACCGGAAATGCAGTGGATACCTGAAAACGGATATTCCTTGAAGGGAGAACAGCAATGGAAACAGGTAAACAATTATTTTCGCATAGAGAGACTTTCACGATGTTCTTCATCCTCCATATTAAATTAGTAGATTTTAAGAATATTTTATTTAAATAATCCAATTAAGTAGATATAAAAACATAACTATAAAAGTAAAATAATTATTGATCACAAATTAAATATTTAAGATAGGTTTATTTACTATTTGATTAGAAAAAAATGTTACAATACTTTAAATATTTCCAAAGTACAATGATAATTTAAGCGATCAAATAATTTAATTGATTTAGATATTGTGGAAATGAGATAATATAATTAATTACCAGTTTTCTCAGTCCAGGTGAGGTGAAGGTTGAAGCTGAAAGAATTGGCGAAGGATTTCCTTCTGTTTACGCTAGATTAGGTTAGGTACGTGGGACAGTATTCGATATGCCTACGATCATTGGAAACTCTTTGACCATGGTTTACTTGGTCTGAGCATCTAGGGACCTTAAGTGTTTGTAGGAGCCGTAACAGTTGAATGTTTGGCAACGTAAATTGCTAGGAGGTCTAATAAAATTAAAAATGGGACTAGATGAAACACCCAAAGTGAAATATCAAGAAATCATATGCTTGTATATGCATTATTTGTCAGTTAAACTATCTTTTGACCCTCGAAGATAACCGATGGGGTTATGAGCGCTCCACTTTTTTTTTGTCCCGCCACGATGTAAGTGAACTTGGAGCTTCTACCTTCCACCTTGCCAGAAAAATCTATTCTACATGGAATAAAGGGCCATTACCCAATATTTCAGGTCAGTATCAACACTTCATTTGTTCGGGTTGTCGATATCGGCGCTCAGAACCGCTGTAATTCTTCTTCCAGGATTGGAACAAGTAGATAAAAGTTGCACAACTGCGGTTCAATGTTTTTTGCTGATTTTGGTAGAGGAAATACTCAAAAATCACTGATTTATACTAACATTGAGGAGTAAGAATCCAGAACTACTCAATACACCCTGATTGTATAAAAACACACTAGAGATAACCAAAGCCCTAATTGAACTTTTATACCTCAACATTTCCTTGAGATCTTCACACCTCAATGTTTGAGATTTGAGAGAAATGACGTAGTTAGTAGGTTTGGCGCAGTTATTTTGTACCGACGTTTTTCATTATTTTTGAATGCTGTATGATTTCACGATCCGGTCAACAAGACTCCGATGTGACGCCTAAGATAAACTTGAGTTACAACACCCCAATTTTATGTCCCCCCCCCGTAATTTAATCTCATTTTCGCGAAAAATAAATAGGAGTGTAAACTTTTTATTTAGTTTTCCCACCTTATTTAAGTTATCTTAAAGTTAGAAATCTTAGTTGCTGATACATCTTGTGTGAGAGATGAGACTAATGTCTATAAAACTGTGGGCGGTGCTCAGACCCCGTCCTTGCGAATCCTCGCGTTACGGAACCGAGCGCGAGTCCTGGAGGGTTAGAATCAACGGTGAAATCGATGTGGTTCAGTAGTTTGTGTAGAGATCAATAATAATATTCATGTAGCAAGCCAATGTACTCCAATAGAGTTCAATGTACCATACAATAAATATAGTAACCACATTAGTATCATTCTAGTCCCAGATGAACAAGCAATTTATTTGGAAGGAGATATGATATTCCTTTATTATAACGGATATTTATGTTTCGATAAAAATTGAACTGAAGGTTATGGGCATGCTGACAAGGCATATAGGAATATTTTTTTAAAGAAAGGGTGCCTGTAATGTCAACAAAGTTATAGACCTTAGTCCAAGAATATCAATAAGACATATTCAACAGACATATCCATTCGTTCACTTTAAAACTGAGAGCATTTATTGCTAATCCTTTGTTTTCTGTATACAACTTTTTAAGGCGTAAGGAATAATCGCAATAATTCACAGTTAGCAACTGTATAGGTTGCTCCCAAAGTAAAATTTTTTTGAGTGAATCGTTCAATACAGATATTACTATTCGCTCTTAATAATATCAGATTGCGCAGCGTGTAGAGCATTACCACCAATAAACGCCTAATTCCTACGGTTCCAAGGATACTCATTTCCCTATAATCTCGATGTGTTAATAGAGATAATAGCAAGGATGGGGCGAAGCAAATTGTATTCCGGTTGTGGGATTACACAGCTGCCATCTGGCGGGGGCAGCCCCAACCCGAACACAAGCTAATGCAGTTTGTGGCCTGTCATGAGGACTTGTTGCCCATCTCCATCCCAGTCGCAACATGAACCCTCTCATACCGTTACCAACTCCGATCAATTTATCTCTCTTCCTCTCAGCAGAGGATTCACTGTAGACAATATAGATTCCCGTTTCATTGTCAATGTTTTATGAGAATTAAATTTATTATAATTAGATTAGTAATCTCATAACTAGAAACTGAAGACATATCTGAAACTTAAAAAAAATATATAGTGTATATGTATATGTTACATATTTGGAAACCCTTCTTGGAGTCAAGCAAACTCTTTAAAATACGTACCCCAAAGGGGATAAACTCGTGGCTGACAACCAGTAGCTAAGAAGCAAGACAGTTTCGAGCCTCTTCAGAACACAACATTTGTTTAGTCATTTAATTTCACTTTATGTTGCTATGGGTAATCGGAAAATGCTGCAGAGGGAGTCTTACATTTTGCCTAACAAGCAGAACCCAACGTCCAATAGGTTGTAGTACAGTGTTTTAGAAGCATGTTTTACCGTACTAGCTAAAATTGTATAAAATTACAGGTAACTTTCCAGGTAGGGGTGGGTGCGAATCCCCTTCATATAGAGACATTCAAGGTCAAAAGCGGATAAATCCAAATTTTATAAAATTTACATTTTCCGCTAATTCGGTCAAGCGATGCTTATGTTCCCGTAAATTCAGATTCAAGGCCGTAGCAAAACCTTGAAAAATGAGTCGGCAAAGATTCGTGTTAGAAAAATCGCTTTAAACTAGTTAAAGGTTAGTTTTTGAAATTTTGGAGCTATCCGCTTATGATTCTCTACGCCTATGATCATCGTTGTGTCACGACACCCTGCCGATAAAATGAAGTATCAAGAAATAGTTTAAGGTTATTAAAACATTGTCGGTCTTGTTTAGGCTGGTTTACAAGATAAATTATCCCCATACTTAAAAACTGAATAGTGCAGGATCCAAGGTCCATTTTTGCACTTGATTACTATTAAACTGAATCTTCGTGAATAGCTTCGTTTCGATAAGACGCCAAACAACTTCCTGTTCGAAAATTATCGATTGTGGTAGCTAACAGAGCTAGCAAGGATAAAATATGTCGATTTGATGATTCTCAAAAATGAAATACTAACTGTTTTAATTATCTAAATTATTTGAAAAAATATTTGTCCTACAAAATGTATGTGTTGATCAAAGAGTCCCCTCCTTCCAACATGTATCGATAACGAGATCATCAAAAATGATTACTAACCAGGTGATCTTTTTAATACTTCTTTTTTGACTTCGTTATCGATACATATTGGAATGAGGGGACTCTTTGATCAAAACTTTGTAGGACAAATATTTTTAACAAATAATTTAGATAATTATCTTGAGCTTTAACAACAAAAAAAACGAGTTAGTAATACATTTTTGAGAATCGACATATTTTATCCTTACTACCTCTGTTAGGTACCACAACACAAGAATTTTCGCACGGGAAATTGCTGGGGCTGTGATCGAAACGAAGCTATTAACGAAGATTCAGCTTGATACTAATCAAGTGCAAAAATGGACCATGGATCCTCGAATAGAAGACTAGTCGGAAAAAGAAAAATGAAAAAATACATTATACATATTCAGAGACGCTTCTTTCAATCACTCATACTCTATAAACTGATTTATAGGAAAACTTAGCTTAAAGGAAAACTAGTGGTTGAGAGGGATCTCGGAAACGGTTCCAGACTTGTTCAAGTTACTTAAAATTAAAATGCTAAAGTTGTGTAAAATTGCTGGATAAACTAACCCGCGGATTACCTCATTTTCAAAGTGTTACTGCTTGTTTTTAGCATTGAAATAAAATAGATCAACAAATTGTACGGGTGAGGTGAAACAATTCTAAAATAGTAAGCAACTATTTTTTAAAACCATCGTTCCCAAACAAAGAAATAAATAATTAATTCTCTTTTATTCCAGGAACGTTTTTAAGCAGCTTTTTTAGAATTCCCAGATTTTTTATTTCTGTTCCATGGAATTATCCAGAGCTTTAATATTCGATTTAATAAATAAATTTAAATTAAAAAAGGATATTATATTGACAGAGCAAAAATAAAAGCCCAAATTTCAATTTCCTCAATATGAATCGAATGTAAAAGTTACAAGTCAGGGCTCGAAATCACTTCAAAATCCAATCATTCTGGAACCAATTACTGAACATAGGCCTGTAGCACTCACCCCACCGCCCCCCACTTTGGGTTCTGTGATTTCCCACTATAAGGGGGAAAGAACAGCTGATTTCTTGGAGTGCAATAAGATCTACAAGCCTGTTTCGGCTTTCGGCATTGACCAAGTTTTAAATATTAGGACACTCCTCCTTATTATTAATAACGTTAACTTGGGGGGAAAAGAATAATTTATAAACTGTCCTAAAATTAGGAAAAAATGAGTGTTAAAATGCATGCTCCTTCAGCTAGGTTACAAGCTCACCGTGACATTTTACTTTGGAATTGATGGGCTATGGCTGGGAAACTTGAGTAGTTCCTGTAATCTCCTTACTCCGAAGTTTGTTGCAAGCACTTAGATACAATTAATTGTAACGATAGTTTTATAGAGGTCGGAAGGAATGAAATTAATGCTAATGGCCGTGACTCATAGAAATATCAGGCGTAATATCAGCTCTCATAAAAAACAAAACCTGTACCTCCGCAACCTTCAGATTGCTCTTGGGCTTCATACATGGTAGAGACTGTACTGATTTTAGGATAACGGTTGTGCAGGGAGGTGGTTTGTCCTAGATCAAGCCCGAGAGCCAAGTTATAGAAGCTGGGTGAGACCAAGGAAGGCCTTTAGATCGGGGTCCACCCGTGACTGTTAACAGATTAAGTAAATTTATCTGCTACAGCTGGATTCGAATCGTACATTACATACTGAGCTACCACACTGCCTATCTGGAAGGATAATTATTACTTATATGAATAAATCCAATTAAAACTTTCAATTCGGCCATGTGAGCTCACGTTTTAATTACTGTTTTAAAGAGAATATAAGTTATACTTATTTCCATTTATAAGTTATGTAATGTGAGTATTTTCAGATTTCCAATTAAATATAATTTAAAATTAATTAATGATTGGTCGAGCTTATTTTTTCATTTTGTTTTCCCGATTAAATTACGCTGCACATTATACTAGGGCATCCGTATTTTTATGTGATTATTCTAGTCCCAAAATTTAGACTATAATGATAGGAGTTAAAGTATGTATAAAGCTGTCAACTGTAGGAAAATCTTTTTATAAAACGGTTTACAGAAAAAAAGATGGATCTTGAAAATATATATTATAGGAACAATACCGAAAAAAAATATAGCTTAATATATATTTCTTGTTGAGCTAACATTAAGAAGTAAACTTATTGGAACGGCATCAGCCAAAAGTCAGTTGTTTTTTTAGTGACACATTTCTTCCAAATCAGTACATTCGACTGTTTCTTAATATTGGGACAATGTTCAGCAACCTGATTGTGTAAGTGAAGTAGGAACCCTGATAATGTATGGAAGAGTGTACAATATTAAGTGCCTTGAGCTTGCTCGCTGCTCTTGCGCGTTTTTTTTTTTTTATCACTTGGTACAAATCACTAGTTACAATGATTGTTTTAAGTGCCTACAAATAAATTTTGAATCAAGCATGATACAATTCAGGGTTTCACTCTTAATTTTTTTTCATATAATGTATGTAGATATTTACTAGAATTTCTTGGGTTTCGTAAAACCTCTCTACCTCCATTTTTTTTTTATTGTTTCCGCCTCCTTGTTTTCTATACATTAAAAGTTTATAGTAATTTAACGACCAGCCTCTGGAGCTGGAACAAGCACAGAAGAAGATTGACCCAAAAAGTACTAGACTAGAATAAGACTGCAAGACTACACCACAGGTAACTAATGAGTATCTTAGGTCCAATAAATTCATATCGGGTAAATGCATGATTATTATGAATTGCATTTAAAATTTCCATAATTATGCCCCAGTTGTTTTTATTACGAAATTGTGGTTTTAATTTTATGGTTTTACGTTATTTTTCCGTTTACTTATTTCGGATATGTTTCAGTTGGTCTAAATGGATCAGAAAATTCAGGTCAGTCATTTAAACAGAGTATTTAACAAGACATGCGTTTTAAGAACGATTTTAATTATTTTTATTGACCAAGAATGCCCGGGGCCGGGATTCGAACCCGGGTCTCCCACATTTCCGTTGTGGTGCTCTCCCAACTGAGCTATCCTGGTTCGTATTTCTGTCAGACATATCCATTCTCTTCACTGATCCCATATCCCCGTGTTCTCGCAAACAGATTGTATATAACATTACAAAACCAATAATTGTAATAATTATGATCAGATATCGCTCCTTCAAAAGAACAGCGGCATTACTCAAAAGTTTTAATTTTTGAGTTAAGCCTAAAGTAGCAGTTGTATCGTTTGAAGCTTTTTAATCAGGAAAGACGTGCTTGATCTTCCATTTCCGACACGCTTTTTTTTTTTTTTTAATAAAGTCTAATACGGAAATTTATTCCAAGTCAATGATTTAGAAACAGACATAAGAATAAGGTTCTAAGGGCATATGGTGTGGATGCACCCAAAGCGATAGATATAAAGAAATAGAGAAATCTTCTATAAAATGAGAGGATACAAGAATGCTAAGGGTTACATCAAACATATTAAGGAAGAAACTAAAAGTTTGTAAATAACAGACCAGGACTGTTTCGTTAGGGATGATTATGTGAAGAAACTCAAAGAAATTAAGGTCCTTGTGGAAAAGAGAGATGCGAGAAAAGGAATAACGAGGACCGAGAAAAGAAGGAAAGAACAATCGGAAAGAATGAGGAAAAGGTGGGAAGAAAAAAGGAAGGAGAGAATGAAGTGAAGATATTCGCGTGGTCCCTAAGGCCATGGGAAAAAAAGTCATATTTTAAGTTGTATGATGTTTAAAAATGAAGTTTAATGGCATTAGTTAAAATAATAAAAGCTTCAAGCTTTTAAACGTTTTCTAATGGTTAATAGAAGAACTTCAATACCATCTTTACAATAGGGTTACTTTGCTTAACCAATACCCATTTTTTCGTCTTAACACGGAACATTCAAGTACCTTTATTGAGGAGAAGATTTTTTAATTATGACATTGTTCTTTTGCAGGAGCGATATAAAACTGAACCTTGTATGATTTTAATACATAAACAGTAGTTACATATTGGTTATTACAACAATAATCCAAAATACCTGTGACAATAATAATATGTATCATTAAAATATTGTTCAAGTCTAGTGACTGCTGAAATGTATTGGAACAACCTAGCCAGAGTAAGTGACATATTTGAAGAGACGAAATAAAAAGTTAAATAGTCGGGCTGATGTGATACTAAAGCCCCCAACGCTGTTTGGAATTGCAGGTGCAGTTTAACCGCGGAGCCGTAACTCACCTCACTATTCTTGCGGTATTTAGCAAATAAATTAAAAATTAAAATATATAAATTAGTTAGTCTTCTTCTTCTTCTTCGACTTCCTCTTATGCCATTGCCTCGCGGTCCCTACTCAGCCGCCTCATTTCCTGGAGGGTCTTGCCTCTCTCCCCTCCAATGCGCTGGATACATTCCTGATAGGAAACTCTGGTCCTCTTCCAAGTGGGTCTAGCTTCCATGACCTTCCTCGGCTCTATCTCTTCGTCGATCCGACAAACGTGGCCAAACCACTTTAGCTGTCGGTTTTTTATGGAATTTTTCAGCTCGATCACTTTCAGCTCCTCTCTGACTATTTCATTCCTGATGCGGTCCCTCCTGGTCTTTCCAACGGCTCTCCGCAGGAATTTCATCTCCGCCGCTTTTTAGAATTAGTTATTCTAAAAAATTAAATAATTGAATAAAATTCATTTTATATTGCTTTACCATTACCCAAATATTAATTTTTTATACTCACATGGAACTTTCGAATTGCTATGTTGAAAAATTTGGTATTTTAAGTTATGGCATTGTTCTTTTGAAGGACCGATATGTCCTAAAATTTGTCCATATATTATTATTAAAAACAATAAATTATGACTGTAATATAAAAATTAATGTTATATTTAAGAAAATTATATTAAAATTAAATTTGATTCATTTCATTCAGTACATTGTAATTTTAAAGAAAATATCTCGTCAGTGATTGAGGCGTTGCAACACAATCATTTCCTACTAATCCTATTAAGAAAAAGTTTTTTTTAGGTTACGACATTTTTCTTTTTATGGAACGATAAGCCCTAAAATTTTACTATATGTGCTTTATAAAAAAATATATGTATATACACTCAACAGCAAAAAAAACCGAACACTTCACATTTTTCGTATTAAAAGGTAATACGAATGGGGCTTAAAACACTGCCTTTGGGTACACCCCTGTATTGAGGAAAGAAGGAGAAAATCGAAGAGTCAACGGAAGTACAGAAGAATCTGTCATACACAAGATACAAACAACACAGTCCAAAATTCTCAGAAAAATTGTTAATGCACCATGGTATATTTCGAATCACACCATACACAACGACATGAACATTCCCACTATAAAATCATATATTCATACCAAATACATGACATTCCACTCATCGACACAATATCACCCAAACCCACTCGTTCTTCCGCTTTCCTACTCCCTGTTACCTGGACTTGATAGAAAAAGGTTAAAAAGATATTGGCCAAGAGACTTACTCACCTATTGATTTTTACCCCATCATCGAAGTTATATGATCATAGAAGAGCAAAGTGAAAAAACATTTGGATCAAATTTGCTGAATGCGCAATTGCGCAGGTGCAAATGAAAATTAAATAATAAATAAATAAATAAAAAAGCTAATTTTCAGCAATGTGTTTGTTTTTGCGGGTATTCTAGTTATTACAGAGAATGTAGGGTCTAAGTCCATTGAACTAATCCCTTCAGGATTAGTAAACAATTAGATAAAACTCAGATTTGATTTATTTGTCTTGAAGTTGATTTACCTGTCGAACCTATTCTAAACTCTAAGTAGTTTTTTCCACATTTAAACATCTTTAATTTATTAACCAAGCCTTTACTGTGATCAATAGACATGTTTTTTTTTTAAATTTTGTTCTAGAATAATGGTTATTTCAAATGTTGACATAGCCCGAGCTGATGCCTTGGCCAGAGAAGGCCGGAGCTTGGGGTAGTGAAGTCTACCATTCACGAAGCACTCCGGCGTTTCCGGGAGACTAATAACTACGATAGGAGGGCCGGCAGTGGGCGACCAAGGGCAACAACGGCAGTATACGATCGATTTATTACGCTGTCGGTATTAAGAGACCGTCTTTTAACGGCTCCTGAGGTCCGGGAAAGACTTGAAGTGGCTCGAAATACACGTGTAAGTGGAGACACAGTGCGGCGGAGACTGAGGGAGCATGAACTCGTATCAAGGCGACCCGCGACAGGGCCCCAACTCCTGGAAAGGCATCGAAGAGAAAGGCGATTATTTGCTGATCAGTATTCTCATTGGACTCTGGAGCAATTGGGAACTGTTTTATTCATGGATGAGTCTCGATTTAGTCTATACCACTCAGACGGTCGAGACAGAGTGTGAAGACGACCAGGGGAGTGATTTGCTCAATGTACCATTCGTGAATCATGGTCTTTTGAAAAGAGGTCAGTTATGGTTTGGGGTGGAATTCCATGCCCGGACTGAACTGATTTTCATAAAAAATGGGGCTCTGACTGCTGGGAGATACATCAAGGAAGTCCTCCTAGAGGCTGTGATCCCATTTGCTCCATTTATTGGTGAGCAATGAAGGATAATGCTCGTCCACATACCGCCAGAATTGTTACCGAATATTTGGAGCAAGTGGGAATTACAGTTCTGGACTGCCCTGCACGATCTCTCGATATGAATCCCATAGAGCATTTGTGGGATAATTTAAGGCGTGTTAGGCGCTGTTATCCTCCTCCTAGTGACTTAAATCAGCTCCAAATTGCTCTTCGAGAAGAATGGGATGCTATGGCGGTGGAGTACGTCCAGAATTTAATTTCTTCGATGCCTGACAGGGTTAAAGCCCTTCGCCGTACCAGAGGGGGTAATACCCGCTATTAGAATTACATAAATTGTTAGAAAACCTAATAAAAATGAAGAATAACGTTTTCTAAAAAATGTGTCATTTATCATTTTTTCTTTATTTTGTACATAATCAATAAAACTTATTCACTTTTGGCAGATTTTGTTTAAATAACCTATAAATTAACAAATTCTTAACATAAATTAAAAAGATTAATACATATAAATATATATTTAACAAAATTATAAGACCAAATCTAAGTGTCCGGTTTTTTTTTGCTGTTGAGTATATATATATATATATATTATAATTGTAATCTAAAAATTAATGCAATATAATAATTAAGACAATGATATTAAGATTAACGAACATTGTGATTTTAATGAAAAAATATCGTCAGTGAATGAGGAGTTGAAACCCAATCAGTCCCTACTATTCCTTTTGAAAAAAGGGGTTTTTAAGTTATAACGATATCCTTTTGAAGAAGCGATATATTACATTACTTAGTTGAATTACTTCAATTAATATATATTGCAAAGTATATTTTGACAAACTGTACTTATTTATTTAATATTTTTAGAGGCTAACTACGCAGTATGAAGGGAGGTTTTTAGGTAATTGAAGTTGGTGTCGATTCAGGGACAATGGCAAAGTTACGCGTAAAGGAAATTCCTAACTATTGTATTCTTTTTCCGGGTGCCATAATGGCTTGGCAAACAGGGCGACGTTTAGGCAGATTGAAACAGACGAAAAAATGTAGCTTCTATCTCAATAAACCCTTTTTACTCGCTTTTCTTACTGAGGAGTGTATATCTAACAGAGTGCTATTATTGGATTGCCTCCTTTTTCGAATCCAATTTGTAAGTTGTGAGCTCTATCTGTGACCTGTTTCCCCAACATTTCTGAATAAAATATTTTTATCCTCCACGTGTTAAGGAATACGTAACATTCCAATAATGCATATGATTTAATATGATTGGGTATATGTGATCCAGTAAATGTTATACCGTTCCATCTGATATTAAAGAAATATATTTACTTTGGACTTTTTATACTTGGTGAAATAAAAACTAAAATAAAAATTAACTAATTATATTATTTCACACTTTATTTTATTCTGTGAAATACAGTAAAGAATCTACAACTAAAAAAAATAATTTTAAAGGTCACACCACTAATGTTATTTTGTATTATACCATTATATTCATTTATTTTTTTAATTTAATTTTCTTTATCGTTACTTCGACTGCTGAGGGCATTATCTTCATTTATTTAATTTTCACTTAAAAATAAAATAAATGGCGTTTATTTTTAAACATTTATTGTATTTAAAAAAAATAATTCTATGCCATTTAAAAATATATATTAAAATGAAATTGGTTTCAGCTATTCATAGCTTAATAAAAGCGAATACTCTAGATAATTAGTTAAAAATAGTTGCTTTGAAACAGCATTAGTACAAATAACGTCAAAATGTTAACTTTACTGATTTGTTTTAGATTTTGTAATTAATATCACCTTGACGTCGATCTCTTTAACCCATTAAAAATTTTGTTCATTGTTCATTATTCAGTTTTAATTTTAAAAAACATGTTTACTTTGGAAATCACAATTCGTAAGTGAATTCTCATAAATAAGATCATTGCACAACGGGTGTGCAGCTCGCGCCTCGGAAAAATTTTATTGCGAGGAGCGGATTGAACACCACGTGTGCATTGTAAGATAAAATAAAAATACATCCTTAAAAATTGATCCTTAAAATATTTAGATAATATAAAATCGTTATTTTGCTTTCAATAATAAAGAACAGAATATAGTGCAAAGAAAATTTTTAAAAAGTAGTAAAAAGTTAAGCTTCAGATAGTTTTTAGATTTTTCGGTACGCTGTAAAACCAATGCCAAATTTTGTTTTCCTGTGCTTCATAGATTTCATTTGTTCAAGAATAATCTAATTTCGCCGACTAGTTTACTCAGATTAAATGATAATTGTACATTACTGTTATTGCACACACAGTGTGCGGGTCTTGTAGACTCGGAAATCAATTGCACATACAGTGTGCAATCGGTTTCGAATGGGTTAAGTTATTCCTCTGTTAACACTTGAATATGACGCGATTATTAAATGAAAATGGCAAAAAACTAATTTAATCATTAGCATATTTTATTTTTTATCCTTTATATGTAACTTCTTTGGGTGGAACATTGATTTGCTCATAAACATATAGCAACCTAGAAATGAAAATTATAAATAACTAAAAAAAAATCTATTTACTTTAGTGTTCTTTGCTTTTTTCTTTTCCATTCCGACAACAACATTCCAAAAAAATACATGCGAGGCCAAAGAAGGGTGCACTATTTAAAATACGCTTATTTTCAAATAATAATGATTGTGGTGCGTGTATATGCGTATTCGGTAATGTGTACTTTTGTAGATAATATGCAAGAATCCACTCTTTAAGACCGATATAAAATATAGCTGACCATGAAGTGGAGAAAAGAATATTTGGATGTTCTCTAACTGTATATATTTTTTACTAACCCGAAATATCAGGAGCTTTCATAATTTGTAGCTTCATTTTTTTTCTCATTGGTTTTTTTTAGTTTCGAAATTATAAAAAATTCGAGAAGCTGTAGATTTGACTTATAAGGAAGAATTATATTTATAGCCAAATGGGAAGATAATACATGAATATACAAACAAGAACTTATTGATAAAACTAACTAGATAATTAAATATTGATTAATAATAACATTATGGACTGACAAGGCAAATACGCTCGTAACTATATATACTTTGTCATACCACCTTCTTTCTGCTCTACCTTCTATTTCTCTCTACTCTCCATCTATTCTCTATATCACTAACTATTCTATTTAAATAGTTCACATTATTGTCAACTATTCTATCTTGTATACATAAAAGAATAACAGAGTTTAATGAAAATGTATAAGCGTTTGATAACTTTATGCCTGAGCCACTGTGGATTAGGCTTGTTTCAACTGTTCCTTCCTTCTTTTCTTCTCTTTCAATATTTTCCTATGTTTTGCTTTCTTTCTTCTGTCCAAATTGCGCCTGTTTTTCTTTTTGTTCTTTCGTGAAAGCATTGAGCATTCTAAAGTGTTTTCATAAGTGAAAAAAGTCCTTGAACGCCAAGGGGAAAGACCAAGCTCGAGCAAGATGGAGCACTTCTCTGTCTTTTTCAGTCTCCTTAATCCACGTGTTGGCCATTTTCATTTTTTTTAAAGACAATTGAATACTCTCTTATAATACTCTATTGGTCGTTCTGCTTAGATTCAACCATTATAAGTGCCCATAGAATCCCTCGTTTTCTTTCTGCGTCTATATTTATGTTTTCAATGTACGTGTTGAGTTATTGTCTATAACACTTTTATATGGGTATTCTATATGATATATATATATATATATATATATATATATATATATATATATATATAGTTCTATATGATTCTGTATTCTTTATTGGTCTTTTTCTTAGTATTTTTCTCTCAGTGATCTCTAGATCACACATCAACATTTTCTTGTTCTGGGTCAAATATTCTGCTCCATCCAATGCTTCCAGACGAATTGCTGTTGAGTAGAGCTTAAGTTCAGCATGAATGGGTATTGATTTTTGTTGTGAATATCTTTAGTGAGAGAAAGACTGCTTAAATATTGTTAAGTTTTGATTAAATGTTTTACTGTACTGATATATTCTGTTACATTGTTTCACCTATATATTGAATTTTTCAGTTTTGCAATTTCGACCATATACAATATTTAAATATGGTAAAGCAGCTCTCATTTGACCACTGCATGTGAATTGAATCTTTAGGCAGCTCAGGGACTTTGTATAAACTAACACTATTCCCTTTTAGACATGACTCCGGAGTTTCCTGCTCAACTAAGTATGAACGATTAGTTTTCCCATTTCGCCAGACAAATGTTAGCGCTAAACACTACTGAGCTGTGGAGTAGACAGAGGTGGAGGGGGAAAGTGTATCGGAAAACCATTTGGCCGGCCGAGGACCAGCCTCAGAACGTCCGCTGCAATTAATACCCTCGCCTTAGGCCTTTATCTCCTCCCGTTGGGGCCTTCCTATTTAGTTGTTTGTCCTCTGTCTTCATGTCTCGGGGTCTGAGAAAACAGTACGGGTGGAGGAACATGACTCTAATCACTACAGGCAATCCAAGAAACTTTCACTGCTAGGATGTAAGCCTTTGTGATAGCACTGTGTATAATTATATAAACGCCTGTTGTTTCCAAATGTTTGTATTTTTTTCTATATCTGGAATATATAATGTGTGCATTAGATCAAATTACATTGCTATGGGTCATTTAAAAAAATAAATCTCATTTTACACCTGTTACGGTACCAAAAGTGACCTTTGTTTTTAGCGATTTCATTTTTATTTCAAAAAATGTCATTCGACTATAAATTTCTTTCCAGGTTGGGAGTAGGAGAGAACCACAAGTTCGCGAAACCGCCTATCACCATTCCAACGACAGCTTGATAAGCCTCAATAAAAATTTTCATGCTAACTATGTGGCAGAAAAAAAATACGCCATGCTTTTAAAGGGTTGTCCAAGGATGCAACTGTAGGCATCCGTTCACTTCAAAACAATAATGGAAGGGAAACGTTACACTAACTGCCTTGCACTTTTCCCGCCTTTTCACTGATTTAGAGTTGTCATGGGATCAATAACTAATATGATGTAACTAGCTCGACAAATAGTTAGTCTTGAAGTAGGATTGCCACTTTCAAACTCTCCGTAGCTCTATATATATATTCCGAAACAAAAACGATCAACGAGAAAACGATCAGCTGTGGGACAGTAACTATCAGGACGAAATTATGATATCAACCTGAAGTAGCCCTACTTACCAATCAGCTGAAAACAATCTGAGCACATGATATTTATTCTTTTGCAAGTTTAGTTGTTTAAAAATAAATTCTAATAATGGAGAAATGAAGTTGATGGACAGTGACATTATTTTTTAAATTTAAAAATTGCATTGTGTAGACATATAAAAAAATATGTAATAGATAATATATCAACATAATATGATTAAATAATAATATTTAATCAGCTATAGTTGGTCTATTCTCAAAGCGCAAATAAACCTTTGTTGCACGTATTACAATGGCTTCTCTAGTAGATAAGATTAGACATGACAGCAGTGTGAGGGAGCCCTGCTTAATAAGCAGATAATGAACGAAATGAGGATTCTTCAGAAGCTCTATTTATCTCCTCATATTCAGATTTTAAGATTGATGTCTAGGTGTTGCTTACCCCGTCTCAGCCCTCTGCATGACCTATCGTAATTTCCTGTTTGATAAAAGAACCTACCACTTCAAAAATATTTCGAGATGTAAAAACTCCGCAACACCTTCACTTATTAATAATTGTCCTGAAACATTTAAGGTTTTTTTAAGTTGAATTATTAAAAAATAGTTTACGAAATTTATGTATAGGTAAATTTTACCCACCAACGTATGCTAATAAAAAGTGAAAAGTTATGTGAAACCATTTACCTTCAATTTAAAAAACAAATGATTTTACTAGAATTATTGAAGCTTACGCCATAAAGCAAGTTAAATGTTTAATAAAAATTGAACAGGGAAAATATGGGCGAACTTTAGAAGTGATGACTTAGTTGCTAATCTTTGAAATAATTAGTTCTGCCCTTCTAAATTTAAATCGTCTTGGTGTGATTCTAAGGAAAAAATATGAAATTATTTTCCTCGTTCATTGCATTTAAGGGATTAGAATTTACTTTATTTTTTTGTTAGATGGCTCTTCACTAAAATGATAAATCTTCACTAAGTGATAATCTCCTTCATTTAAACCTATATTCTCAACATATGTAACCCCATTACTGTTGTTTTGTTTTTTTAACCCACTTTCAAATATAAACTTATTTATTTGTTGTCCGAACTTGTTATGTTATTGCTCTGAATGACCATCGCTTTAATTTTAGCTAAATTACATAAAGTATAAATATTTTACCAAACAGTATAATATTATTATTATCACTTTATAATTTAACTTTAAGTAATACATTGTACTTTTCTTAAGTAACTGTCATATTTCTGTAAAAAAACCTATTTCTCTAAAAATATGACACAAGTTTTTTTTGGATATCATTAGCATTCCATAAATCTTCTACTTATTCTGGAAATTTTATCTTGGAAAGTTATTGGTGTGATAATGAAATTTTAATTGAAAATCAATCACCTCGTGGGTATCATTGAAAAATCATTCATGCTTATTAAAATTACATCTATAGACCTAAGGTTAGTACGTTTATAGTGTTGAAATTAAGTTTAATGACTTTAAAAAAATATTTTTTTTTAAAGTAACTAATATGTAGCTGACCATTATTACGAATCGCTGATATGCTGGATGATGTATAAAATTCGTAATAATTGTTTATTACACGATCCTAAACTATGTTTATCAGTAAACCCTAGAAATCTTATAATTTCAGAAAACAAAATAAAATTGTTGATTTTCTAACCTATTATTATACTAGAAAAAATCGTAATTTTCGGTTTCTTATAAACAATTAAATTTCTCCTGCTGTATGTTTTTTTAAAAGGATTTTTCTTATTTATTGTGCGTAACCGATATTACAATCAAAATGTAAAACTGCAAAAACCTTCTTAAATTGGCTTGTAAAACGTAATATCATTTATAAATAAAACGAAAGCCTATTAAAATTACCGTTGATACCGAGGAGTTCCTTGGAAGAAAATTAAAGATGCTAGCGTCCCTAAGGAATCATGCAGGTTTTTTTTTTTCTTTTTATAGTCCTGAATAATTCAGAGATTGTAAGCTGATAAAGCTGATTGCAGTCCTAATAAAAGAGAATGGCAAAGATTAAATTTGCATTTTTCTTTCAAGTACGGATTAATCTGATAAAGGAAATTGTAACCTGATTCACTTTTATCAATATTTAAAATAAAAAGGAGTTTAAAAATAGATTTCATTTTTTGAACAAAACTTTGTAATATCATTGCATATATTATAATGTAATGGAGCGTTTTGCACACGAACTATTACTCCTCTCACCATAAAAAAATGCATTCATCCAATATATAATATAGTATAATCAAAGCTGACATACTGACGTATTTACAACCATTCTTTAAGACCGTATGGCACGTAAATGTAAAATAAACTAGCCGGGAACGACCTTTAACACCTGCTAGTACTGGTTTCACACCCTATCTGTAAAGCTTGTTTTATTAGCTTCCACATCTTTTCAAAAAATTCATTGTGAAAACAAACAACTATGAAAACATCTGAACTAAGCATATTGTTCGATTTATCTTCACCCTTAATCAAAGTTTTATATCGGTTTTTTCGTACAAATCATTGCAAACGATAATTTGAGATTGGAAATTATCAAATATTAAAAAATAATATGAGAAATAGGAAGGAAATATAGATAGATTAAATTTGCATAATAGTAAAAACAAAAAATGTATCACAGGAAAAAAGGTTTTGCTTTAATCAACTGAATTTCCTTTAAAAAATACTATGCAACTTATCCTAACCATAACTAACAAAAACTATAATATTTATTAAACGCATTACAATAACTATTACAACACTTAAAACAAATGGTGTAGGCACTCTTTAATTTATCACTACAGAACGTTTCGTCAGGTATGTTGGAAGAGAATCTTGAAGTCATCTTCATTGTGTCTAAGTTTTCAACCATCGATGTCTTTCGGTCCTCAAGTGCACACAAGTCTCCTTCTTTCTTTAAAAACTCTCTTTCTTGTATTTTTCTTCTTAATTATTAGGGGCTATGTGTTTTATAAAAATCCCTTTAATTTAATTTGTCCCTTCATGAATCCTTTTACTTGTTTTTTTTTTTATGATGAGTAAATTTACGAGATGTACTTCCGAAATCGAATGAAGCAATTTTCAGATAGACGAAAGTAGTTTTACTTTTCTATTCGAGTGTGGTTAACCTTGAAGGTGTTAATACTCTCGTCGATTATATCGATAGCTTCCAACTTAGGAAACTTTTTTTCTATTAGCAGTCCTTTTAACCGCTACTGTGAATTGTCCTTTTGTTTAATTACCTTTTAACTTTTCCATAATCCAACATGATAAGGAATCAGTTCTGCCGATTCGAGTTGAATCAGAGTTTTAACTCTTCATTCGTTCCCATTTTAATTATCTCCAAATATACAAATAATCATGAATAGAAAAAAGAGCGTAATACTGGGAAATGTATAAATTTCAGTAACCATTTCATCAAGGACACGTTTGGGAGTATTGATGATATCCACTGACAGGCAAATAATTCCACCCACTTCATTTTTTCATCTAAAAACATTTCTGCTTTGGACTGTTCTATTTTTTTTAATGAATAAATATGTATTTTTTTAATTAATTTTCAATGAGGGATGTCAATATAGAGGATAATAACCCTTAATCCTCAATTTAATGAAATAACTTTAGATACAAATGTTCACTTTCTATGGAATTAAAATGTATATTCAGTGTCATTTGTTCAGTGGTGTTTCTTGAAAATTTCATAGTTTCCGGATTTAAATTTTTTTCAATTTTAATTTTTAAAACGCCTCTTCGTGCTGAGGATGTTGCGCGTGGTGTGGCACATATTGATGATGGGCGTTCCATAAGATATGCAGCTAGGAGTTACCGATGATACTTTAAAAGACGCCATAGAAGGCCCGGTTCTGGCCAGTCTAGGGTAACAGCACCACAGAATGACCGTTTTTTCACTTTACGAATTTTATAAAACCGGGATCTTACTTTTTTTCAAACGATTTATCAGCTCGAAGAAGTTGCACGTTGAAGAGGTTGGCTCGGGGTAAAATTACAATTTGTAATTCTCAACACCCTTTCACGCCCGTCTGGAGATCGAAGAGCAAATCTTAATTCTTCTGAAAAAAGTACAGCACTCCATTCGTCCATTGTCCAATGGCTGTGTTTCCGAGCAAAAGCCAGCCGTCTAACACTTTTAGTTCTGGTAAACTTTGGTCCTCTTACTGGTGAAAAAGCCAGTAATCCAAGCTCATTTAATCTTCTCCGAACAGTATGTTCAGAAATTTGCACACCTCAAACTTCTTTGAGCTGATGAATTGCTTGACTGCCCTCCTGTGGTTCTGTTACCCTAGGGCCTTCTATGACGTCTCGTAAAGTTTCATAGGGAACTCCATCTATCAAATGGAATGCATATCTAATGGAACGTCCATCATCAATGGGTGCCACACCACCCGCGACATCCTCAGCACGGAGAGGCGTTTTAAAACTTAAAATTGAAAAAAATTAAAATCCGGAAACTAAGAAATTTGCTGCAAGAAAGGGAACTGAAAATGAATCTGAATAAACATTTTAATTCTGTAGAAAATGAACATTTGAATGTACAGTCCTTTCATTGAATTGAGGATTAAGGGTCATTATCCTCTATATTGACATCCCTAATTGAAAAAAAATAAAACATTTTTATTTATAAAAAAAATTGACCTATCCACAGCAGGAATATTTTTAGATGAAAACATGAAAAAGTCAAGTGGGTGGTCTTTTTTGTCTGTCAGTGTACATCATCAATACTCCCTAACATGAAATGTTTATCGAAATATAGACTTTTCTCATTATTAAATTTTTTTTTCTATACTAAAGGAGGTGATTGTTTGTGTTTTGGGGGAATATTAAAAAAGGAAACGACAGAAAATTTAAAACTAGTGACTCAACTCGAAGCGACAACCCGCGAAACAGGGTTTACTCGATACAAATCATTACATTTTGTCAATTAATTTTCTGGAAGAACATTTTGCTTTCTCCACAACTTTTGGCAGCTTAGTTAGGCTAGATAGCCATCAAGATAGTTAAGTTTTCCTGGTTATGACTTTATTCGCAAACAATTATAATAACTTTACCAACATAATTGTAACTTGTAACAATAAATCAATTCGAAACAACGTTGGGAACATATAACGCCCTCGCTACCATAGTTAATTGATACAGCAAGTCCTAACTGAGCTTAATTTACTAGAGCTATAAGTACTGGGGATGGTAAAGTGTCAGTGGAGTGTATTTATTGCGGCCTGTGGCATCCGTAGCTCTGGGTCGATCCTGGCAAAAACTAAGCAATATTTCACAGGTCGCGGGTGCCCTGCATCTATTTGACATGGCCATGTGGCCAGAAATATGGCGGCAGCTCCTGATAAGCGGAGCAGATGCGACCGCACTCTGTCAGATAAAAGTGTCATTAAGAAGGAAGTGGAGCAGATACCGCGCCATTGTCCCCCTTCACCGACCTCGATTTAATAATGGAACTTGAAAATATACAATGAAAAAATTTACTCCAATGTATGGCTCTAATACCGCTCTGTGTGAGGTCTTATTTCCACCTCTATCTTTCACAAAAACCACACACATCCATGGTTTTATACGTTTACCTTTACCACAGAGTAAATGCCATATGATTTTTTATTTTTCATTAAACATAATTTTAATTTTAAAAATGTTATTAAATCCATGTTCATAACCCAGTTTTATGTGTATGATTTACTTCATTTAATGATACATATTGCTTGGATATGTTGTTTCGTTTAATAGCTCAGTTTTTTTAAAATAAATTTAATTAAAATAAAAACAGATTTTGACTTTGTTTACAAAAAATATCACACAATTTGTTTTATTTAGGTTTCAGTTCATTTTGGATAATATTATATCGCTACCATAGAAGAAAACCGGCACAACTAAAAAAGTGTGATTTTTCGATTATAGTCATAAACAAAATAAAAATATGGTAAATTTTTAAACAAGCAAAGTCTTAGTGATATCAAGAGAGGAACAAGAAGATGTCCAACTGATCTGTCATGGGAAGGTACTTGATGTTGTAGAAGAACACCTCCTTGGGGACAATTATCAACAACAGAGGAAAATTGACCCAGGCGTAGAAAACAGGATATCCAAAGCCAACCAGGTTTACTACCCCATCTGCAACAGTATAGCTAGGCTTAGGGATGTTGTTAAGGAAACAAAAATGTGCTTTTGCCAATCAGTTTACCTCCAATCCCTCTTGGTTATGGAAAGCTGGGTTTTGCTGAACAAGCAAGCTAGCCGTGTGACAGCTGCGGAGATGAAATTCCTGCGGAGAGTCCTTAGAAAGACCAGGAGGAACCGCATCAGGACTTCTTCCATATGCTAATCGTGAATTATGGAATTATCAATGTGGATTTCGTAAAGGTAAGTCGACTGTCGACCAGATTTTCACGCTGCGTATTTTAATGGAGAAAACAAGAGAGTTTCAGATCCCAAGTCATCATCTGTTAATAGATTTCAAACAAACATACGATACCGTGAACAGAAAAGAAGAATACAAATACAAAGAATACAAATACAAGAATAAAAAGAAGCATACAAGGGAATGTTAGAATTAAAGATCCCTCCTAAACTGATTCGTTTAGCGAAAATGACGATGGAGGATAATATATGCTTTGTGAGGCAATCTGAAAAACTGTCTAGAGGTTTTAGAACAAAGTCGGGAGTTAGAGAAGGAGATGCCCTTGCCTGCCTCGTGTTCAATTTTTCTCTTGAAAAGGTAATTAGAGGTACGGGGATCCAGACCGAAGAAACTCCAATTAACAAATTAACGCAAGTATTGGGATTTGCATATGATCTGGACATAGCAGGAAGATCCCTCAACGCAGTGAAGGAGGCTTTTGAAACACTAGAAAAATCAGCGGTATGCTTGGGCCTAAGGATAAATTTTGATAAATCGAAATACATGAGTACCCAACCAGAGGATGGAGCAGTAATATGTATAAAGATAGGTTCACACCTAATCGAACGAGTTCAGTCATTTATCTTCTTGGGATCCCAAGTCAACTACCAAAATATAATAACAGAAGAAACAGAGCAGCGGACTTATTTTGCACTCCAAAAGCATATAAGGAGCAGCTTATTGTCCAAACCCTCTAAAACTAGGATATAAAAGACGCTTATCAGACCTGTGCTTGCGTATGGTTCAGAATGCTGCACGATGACGAAAGCCCAGGAAGAAGCCGTTTTGAGATTCGAAAGGAAAGTGGTCCGCAGGATATATGGAGGTGTAAGTGAGCAGGGTTTCTGGAGACGAACAAATGCCGAAATAAACGTGATGTACAAAGACGTCAATGTTCTCACCTTCATCGAATTCGTCCGACTCCGCTGGGCTCGTCATGTCATGAGAATGAACTAGGGCGATATCCCATTCAAAATGATGTCCGACCAAGTGTATGGTACAAGGCGAGTAGGACGCCCCAAGCTTCGTAGGAAGGATTGTGTGGCTGCGGACTCCAGAATGCTATTTGGACTAAGAAATTGGAAGGCAGTGCCGCGCGATAGAGAGGACTGGCAATTCTTATTGGAGCCGGCTTTGACTCATCAAATGTGTATTATACTGATTTACGTCGATGTATAATATTGCCTTTATACGCCTGATGGCAAAGGATAATGGAATAATGAGTGCAAAATTCTTTGGGATAACTGAGAACTATATTTATCATTATTTCAAGAAGTTTCGATAACCATGTGGCATTAATTGAATTTAATCCCGCATTTCTGGGCAATAACTCATGTCTGATAACTCAATGTTATCTTTGGGGAGTGGCATAGTTCTGTGTGTAGTGTAGTTATTAGACAGTGGAGGAGTTGTAAAAGAAATTTATATTTATTGTGATATTTATTTGATATATTATATATTAATAGAATAGATTATGAACTAATTAGGTAGGTGGCTAATTGCTATTGAATATCATTATAACTTATGGACTACATCTATATCCAACTATCTATATCCAATATATACTACTCACTTAAGGGCTATAACAAACAACTACAATTCTACTCTCTACTATCCTACTTCATACCTTCTATTTTATCCTAATCCTAGAGCTGGTATATATACATGCCACAGAAGAGGAAAAAGAAGTTTACATTGGTGACTACACAGAAGCATTGATGAAACTTCCTTGTTACAAAATTATTTTATAAAACGATTTGCTAAATGCCATTGACCGATAGTTGTATGCTGAGTTGCTGCGCTGGAGGCTTCGAGTTTGAACCCGGCTGTGGCAGATAAATTATTTAATGTGTCAACAGTTACGGATGGACTCTATGGGATCTACAGACCTAGCCTGCAGAGATGCAAACATCGACTTTTCTCGTCTTCCAATTTATATTGGTTTGATACTTTTGTGTTTTTTCATTATTCTCCAAATGCAATAATCTAGTCAATCTTCACCTAATAACGATGAAACACAAAAGTACCCTCTTTTAGATACAGATAAATTTTAATTTAATTATGGATGGAAATAGTTGGAAAAATTTACACAATAAATAAGTGGAAACTTATTATATTTTATGTATGCCGACGTTTCGATCTACTTTGTAGGTCATCTTCAGGGCAAATAGGAGTGGCTACCCGGGCTCAAAAACTGCAAAACCAACTTGACAGTTACTTTTTGCTCCGAGTAGCCACTCCTATTGGCCCTAAAGACGATCTACAAAGTAAGGAAACGTCGGATTAGATTAGATTATGTTTTTTCTATGGGCGATCAACATCTAGGTTATTACGCCCTTTGCACCTTTATTTATACTACGGTATTTTAATTTGTATTTGCTTTTTTAATTTTCTTCGGATTGCATACTAATTACTACCTTTATTTATTTCCTAATTTTGTCTTTATTCACGTCTTATATTTTGTGGTATTGATCTATTTCTTTAAAAAGATTTATTATTTTATCTATTGTATTTTTTGAATCTTCTAGTGCAAGTTCTATAGACCGGGGTATTTTATTACTTTCAAAGGTTTTTTGTAGTAATGTACAGTCTTCTATTATGTGTTTTATAGTTAGTGGTGTTTGACATGATTCGCAATGTGGTTGGGGCTCTTTGGTAATCAAATATGCATGAGTGAGGTTGGAATGGCCTATCCTCAGTCTTGTCGCAACTACTTCTTCTCTTCTATTCCCTCTTATAGCACTTATCCACTTCTTCGTACTTTTTTTTATATTTCTTAGTTTGTTAGTCAGTGGGATTTCTTCCCACATGGATTCCCAATTTTTCCTGATCCTGTTCTTTAAAAATACCTTGACATCGTTGGGCTCATATATTTGAAGAGGTGGCAAATTGGACATAGCAGCTTCTTTGGCAGCTTTATCCGCAGCTTCATTTCCAGGAATTCCGGAGTGTCCAGGGGTCCAGAGAAAAGTAATGTGTTATTTAAGATATTTTAATATTTCTATATAATTCCGGATTTTGTTTATTGTTTGATCGGATTTGCTAAAGTTTGATATGCTTTGAAGTGCCGACATTGAATCGGTACAAATTAAAATTTTTGGATGTGCACTATTAATTGATAAGAAAAGAGCTGTAGAAATTGCCTGAAGTTCTGCAGTGTATATTGTTGAGTATGGAGGTAATTTATATTTTTTGGGTGTCCCATTCAAAATTATTGCGAAGCCTACATTTTCATTTTTCTTGGATCCATCAGTATATATTATTTCATAATCTGAATATTCCAGTATATTCTTGTGAAATTGAAGGTAGTTTAATCCTGTGCTCTTATGTTTTAAGGATAGGTCAATTTCATAATTTTGATGTTTCCACGGGGGTAATCGGAAGTCAGGGTCGGCTTGGTCTAACGGCATATCATATATTTCTTTTATAACTTGTTTTTGTCTGATGCCTAAAGGGGCGTTTCTTTTCGTATTTATTTCGAAATTTCTGATCCAGCGGGGGTGGAATATATGGTGGTAAGCTGGGTTGGTTGGCTGAAGTTTGAGTTTTGTAACATAACTGTTTATTACTTCTTGCCTTCGAAATGTCAGAGGAGCCAAAGCGGCCTCAGCACAGAGGCTTTCTATTGGGCTTGTCCTGAAGGCGCCTGTGGCTAATCTTATCCCTGTATGGTGAATGGAGTCTAGAAGTAGGAGATGACTTGCTTTTGCAGAAGAATAAACCACACAACCGTAGTCTATTTTAGATCTTACTATGCTTGTGTATACCATCAGCATCGATTTTCGGTCTGCACCCCAAGAGGTTCCTGCTAATACTTTCATGAGTCTAATCCTCCTGAAACATTCTTCTCTTAGGTATTTTATGTGATCAAACCACGTTAATTTGCTGTCTATGACCAATCCGAGGAATCTGATGTTGTTGCAAAATGTTAAATTATTGCCGTACATAAAAAGCTGAGGTACTGACTGGGCTTGGATTTCTCTTTCTTGAAAATAATATGCCTCTGGTCTTTTCTATGGAGAATCGAAGATTTTTGCTTTCAGCCCAACTCTGTAGTTTAGGAAACGTCGGTACGCATAAAATATAATAAGTTTCCGCTTATTTATTGTGTTAATTTAATTATGTATGTGATTTATGGCAACCCCATCAATCTGTATTATTGTTACTCATGTCGTAATGTATATATTTAATAGTATTCAAAGTAAGTAATTGTATTGATATAGTATATACATTGCAATATTTTGGATGCCTATTAAACCCAAGGATTACCACATTGATGGTTTCATTCATGTCTTAATTTGACTGATTAGTAAATTTATAAACACCCTACCAATCTCTGGAAAATAATCCAATCTAAAACATTTATCAATGATATCAGTGATAATAGTATTAATAAATATTTTTTTCTCTAAGGGATTTCCTCATATGGAGGTTTCCTTCAACCAAAATTTTCCTTCAATTTCTTTTCATTGTGTTCTATCTTGTAAATCTTCCTCCCTCAGATCATGGCTCTGCATACTTTCGCCAATTTCTTCTATCAATCTTTTTCGTGGTCTTCTCCACCGTTTCCTCCCTTCACCACACTAATTGAAAATTACATTGGCCAATCTTTCTGCCTTCATTCTTCTGAAATGACCATACCATTCCATATTTTTTATTTTCTCTATATTTTGTTGAGTTTTGAATTCGTTCTCTGATTTCAGCATTAGTCCTTCTTTCTAGCCTGGATACCCTGGCAGCTCTCCTCCATTAGTCCATCTCAGAAACAAGTAGCTTCTTTCCTAGAGCAGCGCTTATCGTCCATGCCTCAGCTCCATATAGCAATATGCTTTCAATTATGAGCTTCTTGTTATCTTTCGTATCCAAAGGGGCGAGTTAAGCATATAAATTCATTTGCGGGTTGTAATTATCCTTTATTTTATCTCTTTTTTCGATGTTCCATTCCTTTTTTAAGGAAATTAAAATTAAAATCATTTTAATATTATTAAACTAGACGGTCACCATGATGCACTGTGATTTTTTTTTCACACGAGTATAGATAGTTTCTAGAAGACCCTCTTGGTCATTCGATAAATTTTATTATCTACTTCAAAAAAGAAGTTTTGCGATAAACAAGAATAGACAACTTGTGAGAATTTGTCACGCCTTTTGGCTCCTTCATACTATAACTAATTTGAATTATTCTGTATAATTAATATAAAATTATTTGCTAAAGATAAACAGAATAAAATTATTGTAGGCAGTTACGTTGGAAACATACCATGTTTGTAGATTGTACATTACATACTCTTGAAGTTATTTCTACTCTAGAGTCATTATGAGGTGAAAATGGCAACTGGGAATGAGATTGTAAATTAAGTTAGGAGTTGTTTCAATGAGCTCTGTTAGTAATGTGAAGGGAGTTAATTGATTTTTGCCCCAGCCCTCAATTCCACAAGTGTAACTTTCATGTTAGAAAAGTTGTTCGGTCTGGAAATTTTCAGTTTAATTTAACTCGAATATATTTTACCTATACAGTACTGGTGTTTGAAAAATATTTAAAAAAAATTAATTTATATAATTAAGCTAAATAATATTTTTTCCTGTAAAAATAAATAAATAAATAAAATGTTCACGTAGGCTTCCACGGTCATTATTATTCTTCTTATATTCAACTTCCGGGATGGACCATGTCTTGTTGATGATATGAACCAAGCTTTCGCTCATCGTGCTGTGAGCTTCTTCAGGGTTAGTCAGTTAATGAAGAGCGGATGGTTGGAGTCGGGGCCCCACCCCACCGAGCACACACGAACACACCCGAACACAACACGACCGACACAAGCGAACCAATGGGAAGGCCGACTTCGATCCAGACCACGCCCCCCAGGTATAAATACCCCGACTCCAACCATCCGCTCTTCATTAACTGACTAACCCTGAAGAAGCTCACAGCACGATGAGCGAAAGCTTGGTTCATAACATCAACAAGACATGGTCCATCCCGGAAGTTGAATATAAGAAAAATAAATAAAATATTTTTTTTCATGAACTCATTACAATTTTCTAGTTTTTTTAAATTTGTCTTTATCGTCTTCATTTTCTTCCATTTTATCCGTTTTATGATTATAATGAAAAATAATGGAGTCAATACTTGGAAAGTATAATGCAAGGACATACAAGTTAATGACCAGTACGAAATCGACATACCAGCATAATATTGGACTGTAGGTATGACATTTTCACATCATTTCACACCAATTAACATAAATTAAAATAATATATTAAACAGAAAAAAATGCCTGAAATGGTTCTATAAAGAGCCTGTTTCTAATTAAATTAACTTTATATGATTTTGTGCAAACAAACTATTTCAATCAATGGTTGGATTAAATAATTCAGTAGCTTAAGTTTTAGTTAACAAACCTGATGCTTTGAATATAAAATATTATTTAAAATAAAATCGTGTTATGATAGTGATTTATCGTGTTTCAAGATTAAGATTTTTACACCAATAAAAATTATGAAATAACAAAATATTATAGCTGAGTAAAAGTATTTGTAGAATGAAAAGCAGTGTTTATTTTGAAATATTGATTTACCTTTTTAAGATATAAAATCTGAAACAGAATTAAATAAATATAATGTGAATGACTGGAATATTCATTTCTTTGTATTCACATGACATTGACACCAGTGTGGAATATTTTATTTTTATTTTTAATATTTCAAAGCGTATGAATCCAACCGAGTGTTTGGTTGAGCTACATATTTTATGTTGGCGTTGAACTTAAATTGTATTCTTGACATTAGACTTAGATCCTTTTACTTTTTTAATATATAAATATAAGTTATCGAATAAAATTAAAGGATTCACTTACTTAAAAACTCTCCAATATAAACCGAAGTAGAGTTAGGTTATGTTGAATATTTCTAAAAGCGTTATGAAGGTGGGCGACTAAACAGCCTATAAATGGACACATTTTAGTAAGATAGTCTTATGAAATGGTTTGTTTGATAATTTATTTTACTTAAATTAATACTGGTATGGCTTATAGGACGATCCTACAGTGGGAGTACTGAATTTTACCTATCCATATATAGTTAGATAAGGGATCTACGATGAGTACTTGACATAGTACAGGCTCGGGACCTTTTTACGCCCTCTCCTAAGGACGACAAAACCAATACAAGAACTTTTTACTCCCGTAATCTTAACGATTCCCAAGGCTACCTACTGGGCTACGAAGCCACGATCTTGGGCACGATAGGTTGTGCGATAACCACTACACTGCAGGTGACGCCCTCAGGTGAGCAGGAAGTACCAACCTTTCGATTAACAGCGATAAATGATAGGCAATTGACAGATGTTTATCATTTATCAAAGTTGTAATTCAATTCTGGCATCACCAGACGAACATCATAACGTTTCGATTTTGTGTTCGAACCACAATACTGCACCAATTCCACCTCTCTTAACAGTAATTTACTCTTAAATCAATATATCAACATCTAAATTACCCAAACTACTATTATTTTAAAAGTTGACTTTGGGAGGATTTAGCTGCATATGGATAGAAAGTATAAAGCGGTTGTTTAAGTTAGAGAAGATACCATCCCTTTTTATGGGATATGGTACCTTCCCTCTCTGATATGAGTGGACAGTATAATTTAAAGAATGAAGATGAAATAGAATAAATGCCATTGTTGCTAAACATAGTATAATTATACCAAAAATAGCATAATTTTATAATACTGCTTGTCCTTATGTGAATGGCACAGTAACTTCAGTGGTTGAGGGTTCCTCCCTACCCTGTTGGCCCTCTGAGGTGTTCTACTCCATTTTCTTCAGAAGTATTGAGCATATCTTCACCCCTGCTGTTCTCTAGTTTACTACTACACGTCAAATTGTCTACAGGGACTACTACTGCTCTAGCACTGGTACATGACCATTTTTTGCAACTAGGTCTAGGAAGTGATAGAAGGCTCTGCCTCTGGTACAAGGAGGTAGAGCAGACATGGTAATATACATACAGTAATATATATATATACAGTGGACGGCTGTTTTACATTGAACAGCGGGGTTATATTTTGTTAGCATTTCGATCATGATTGAGAGTATCTAGAAAGAAAAATAGCTGAAAATTTGAAAATTTCAAAGGAAAAATTATTGTAAATAAAAGTGGAAGTGGAGAAGGACAGTGAATTTACGAAAGTGCTCCTAAAGTTGAGAGAAAGGTTTGAACAAACGGAAGAGGAATGGTTTGTAGCGTGTTAATGGGAGCGCTTCCCCTTGTTAGTAATTACCTCAGAGCAAACCTCCACCAAATCTTCTTGCTGAGTCAATAGGAGGGACCTCTCTCTCCAACTCCAAACCGCTCTTTATCTACTATAATTAATTCTTTAATTTCTTCAATAGTCTTCCTCTACTCTATAACCTAGAACGCACCTCTTATCATTATTGCCGATGGACTGTCAATAAAATAGAGAACTATTGGTATCATAGTAATATTACAGTGTTTTAGGTATTTTTTCAATGATGCTCAGCTAACTGGATGTGTAAATTGTTCAGGAGTAGGAATATTACTGTAGTTCAGGCTTTGGGAAGGATACAAACCTGTAGCACCACATCCTGTCCATATCGTTTAGAACAATAAAGACCTCATATCCAGCTCCATTTGTTGCCTTTTGATGACCAACAAAAATACAACAAAATCCCCCTTTTGGTAACGGGGAAGCTTAGTGTTAGAGCTCTGAGTTTGTGTACCGGAGGTCATGTGTTCAAACCCGGCTATGGCAGATAGCTCAATTAATCTGCTAGCAGCCAGGGGTGGAGCTTTTGGGACTTGGAGGACTTCTTAAAGCTCATCAATCCTCTGAAATGTGGGTATCCCTAAATGAGGGAAAAACCAGTCGGTTTAGCATGAACCAGGAGAAATCACTTCCCTGCACAACCATTGTCCTATAAACTGTACAGTCTCTCCAACGCACCAGACTCAAGAACCTGTACGGGTTGTAGTAGTCCAATTTTTTTTAATGTATGGTAATTTACAGTTTTTATTTACCGTGGATATCTTTCCTTGTCATGGAAAACTCTACTGATGTGAAATGCATAGCTCAATCTATTCTGAAGTCAAATCAGACACGACACTATAAGTTTCCTTATAACCCAATAATTTAAAAAAGTTAATTATTTAGAAGAAAACAAACAATAGAATGCGTCTTTGGGCATGATATATCAATATCAATGTTTTCAGCATATTATTTCCAAAATCACGTTATCTCCCCAAGATTTTTCTCAACATATGACAGGAGACGTTAATAAAGTATGTTTACTAGGCCCAAAGTAGCAGGGAAATATCTCTTTGTTTTTACAATTCTGTAAATTCTATTACTTTTGTATAGGACAAAGCACTGTTTTTACTTCAATCTATTGGTATTACATCATCATTCCGTACCATGTCTTGGATCTTATAATTTAGTAATCCAAATTTCAATACTTGAGGATAAAATGGATTTACAATCACATCCATTTGTATCTTATGTTTCACCTGTTCAAACAAATCATTTGTCCATTGTGCCAAGTTCAGAGATAGCGGTAGCTAGGGTACAAGATAGGCAGTTTTGGGTAGGCGCGGAGAGGCACAATGGGTCTTAGCTTGTGCCGTTCGATAATGGCTCCGACGGCACCTCAACAAGGCACACAATTCCTCCTCTGATAAGAACAAAACTAGCACACAACTATACAACAACTGTAGGCGCCCGCTCCCACTTTCTGATAATACGATTAATTCAAGTTTGAAGAACAAACCTAATTTTAAGTTACTATCTGCAGGTAAGATACTGTACTCATACATTTAGACCAAATACATTGCGTTACATTCTATCACTTTTCAATTTTATTTTTTATAAAGTATATCATTATTATAACCTTATTAAATATACTTTTAAAGTAATCTAAAGGTCCTATGGCACTTTAGTTAAAAGTTAAATCATAATCATTAACTTACATCCAATGATTGCTGGTTTTCTTACTGTGGCAGAATCATTTTCTAAAAAAAGGCAATATAGGTTATTACATTGAGCATAATTAATTTTAAACGATAGTAAAAATTTGTCTAATTAAAAAGTGTCTATACAGACAGTTATTATCATTAAACAACAGGATACGAGGTAGTGTTAACTGCAATCCATAATTTTAAGCTTTATTCAGTAAAAGAAAAAAAAACACAACTAAGCTTGTAAATATGTAAATAATAGAAAAATAAGAGATTTGGCGTTCGGGGAAAAAATGATAAAAGGTGATCAGAAATTTAATCCAGATTTTTCTTTATCCAAGCCGGCCCATGAACCATTTTCCATTCGCAGCGGCATTACTTTAAAACATTTTTATGAGTACATTTTACATTTTAAAACATGCTTATATTATTTATTATTCCGTATTAGTCCATCTGTGATTTCGTTAAGCACAAACATTAACTTTTGTTTGAACACAGGGAACTAGACTGAAATTAGATAATTAATCGTCCAAACCTATAATTATTGAGTTAAACGAGTGTGACAAGTTTAACTATTTATACTAAATATTAGCATAATCACCAATCTATACATGTTAAATTCATTATAGTCGGAGCAGTTAAAATGCTAATATGGGTGATTTATTCGATTAATACACGCTTGATAGGGAGCTGATGGACTCACAAAAGGTTGAATCAAGAAGAAGGTTTCATGTAAATTCCATTCCACATTACTCTACAGTGTGATGAAAATGTACACTTCATCATTAAGCCAGACTTCATTTTGCATTATTAATATGATATAATGAGGCTAAATACATTTTAAATGTGACGTACCGAGCAGCCCACCTGTTGATGTTGTTTAACAGAGACGTTAATTTTTGTTGTAAACGCACGGCACTAGACAGATATTTTAGTATTTCAACGTGTATTTTAGTTTTTCCAACTATAATTCTTTTTCTTTATGTTGAAAAAATACGTAACTCCCCAGTTAATCCTGTCAGTAGTAATGCACATGTCCCAAAGATTAAACCATGCATGCCTTAGTAAAATACTTAGTACTTAAGCATAGTACAATCCTTAGTTCTTAGTAGTAGCACAAGAAACTAACGTGTCTTCGGATATCAAGTTCGGCCTATTACAAAATTCAATTTTTTTTTTCTAGCTGGCATTTTTATTACACATGGTTTACCACATGACATATAGGGAGATAAATACAATCGTTGTTAAATTTGTTTATTATTGTTCACTAGTCTTGAAGATCCTGGTCTAGAAATTGAGACCAACTTGTTACATTATTTTATTGACATTTGTCCTTTAAATGCGTGCAAAGTTTCAATTAAATTAGACGTTTTGAAATGGTCGAAAATCGAGTTCAAAAATTCCGTTACATAGATACGTACTTACAGGCAAATCTATTAAAAGTGAAAAACTCGATTTTTTACTTAAATTATTACGATCGAACTCTTTGGCACACATATAATTTTTATATTTTTTAAAAATAAATGTAATATAGACCTCAAAATTTATTAATATAGAAGAAATGACACTTTTACCATTCATTGAAATAAGTTGCTAGTACAGCAATATTCTTCTTTTGTATGAATAAAGAGCCTTAAAATTAAGTCATAACACATTGGCTACAACAATAAGAAAAATCAAACATTAAAATTTCCTACCCTTTCTCAAAACAAATAATCGAAACTTGTTTTAGGTAAACGTTTTCAAGGTCACTTGTTCGCCTTCAAGCGTGAGATTAAATTTAATTCAATGTTTTGAAATGGCCGAAATTCTATTTCTAAGATTCTGTAACATGCATACGTAGAATAAGCGAAGATATAAACTTCCTTACTAGAAATAAAAGTCATCAATGCAGCTTTGAAGGGGTCCAATAAGACAGATCAAGGGGCTCAGAGGACCACTTCAAAGGGCCTATTTTTACTTCCAACGCATCTACAAAGAGTCACATTAACCCGGTCGGCAATTAACTTCGGAAAGAGAGAGTGTGATTGATCGTGGTCTCACTGTTTAGTGGCTGGGGAGAGAACTGGCTCACATTCTACATTCAGAGTCCTAATATATGAAGGGGCTTGTCCGAGATCAGGAAAGGAATCCCCGCCCTCCACTCTCCTCTTTCCCTTAATTTAATCCTCATTTTTTTCTTCCTCATTTTGGCTGAGAATTTAATCAGAACTTTTTACACGGAAAATTTCATTGCGTATAATTTCAGAATTGAATAGGCACATACTTAAAATAACCCTTTGATTCTTTATGAAACCTGAATTACTAAATATTTTACTATCTCACTGTTTCCAAATATATAACACTTATTGACCGAGTTTTCTTGTCAAACAATGCTTTAAGATAATTTTGAATTAATAAATTAAGCGATGAAATAAAAAAATAATAAATGAAACGATTAAAAGAGGAAGGGAATGGAGCCAACAGAAACCTGAAGGTTTTAAATCCCCATTGTTTTATTGATTTTTAAGGCGTAAATGAGATTTGATGTATTTGAAGATATAATTAGAGAATCAAAAATAAAATTGTGAAATATTCAAAATTTCATACAAATATTTTCTAATTTGATTTTAATAGATAAACAAATGAAATAATTTAAAAAAAGTAAAAAAATCAAGAAAAAAAAGAAACGAGGAATAAGATAAAGTCTATTCAACCTTTATTCTTAACTTGTTATCGTTAAACTAAAGAAACTTTCATATCGTTAGCTCTAATTGTTTTATTGAATTATCGTGGCGTTAAATTGATTAGTTGTATTTTAAAATACTATAAATGAAAGAAAAGATAAATAAAATGGTGCAAAATTCAAAATTTGATACAAAATTGTTTTGTAAAATATTTGTTACGTAATGAATGGTATAACAAGCTCGCTGCATATTATTTCCCAATAGTTTTATGAAGATCATTTACAGTGTGGTGGTTAACACAGCTAAAATTTATACTAAAAGTTCGCGGACTCTTAGCCCCTTAAGATTTTTTTTATGAGATTCTTCTTCTTAAAAAATTCTTGGTTATGTTGTCTGTCGGAAGGAACGAAAAATGGTGGTCCCTAGCCTCTGCGGTGGCAGATACAAGTTAAAGACCCTTATCCTAAGTATACCAGGATAGGCAAAATATATGGCTCCCAAAATAGCACCATACGGTTAGGTATATAAGCATAAAGTGAAGTTAAATAATTAAATGGTTTTTTGTATTGGATATAAGATTCTTAGATTTAGTACTATTAGTATTATAGTTGCAAATAAAGTAGGAGGGTAAGAAAAAAAAATTAAAAAATAATTAAATAAACAATAGTTTTATATTTTCATATGTTTTAATATTAAAGTAAACCAGGTGTGTACACATTTTTACAATCTCAATTTTTTTTCCTTACTCTTATACAAAGAATTTTTTTTAGTATCGATAATTTAGTAAAATATGAAATTGCCGGAAATAATTTAACAGCATAGCATTGATATATTTATCTCCTAAAAATACATCAAAATAAAAGGAGTGGAATTTTCCCCCAAAAATAAATAAACTACTGTGATTGATACATTGACAGACTGTCCAAGACACGCCCGCCTCAACGAGAACTTTTGCAACTGACACCATCTCAATTTTGGATGTTTTCGGTGTTTACAATTAAATTAATTTTCGTCAATAAAGTTGTTAGTGAAGTATAGCAATCGAAATAGTTTAATAAGCTTAAGTTAAATATAAATATACATCGATGGTCATTAATAATCAATATGGCGGAAATGTGTATCTTTAATTTTTTTAACTTATAACTGCATATCCTTGCTTTAGTCAATATTTTTGTTGTGTTTGAATGTTTTTTTCGTTCAAGTTTTATTTGAACTTGCGATTAATGCAACAATTGGTTATCTATGATTATTTAGAAGGACGAAAATTGCATAAAAGTATTTTTTCTAAAGTTTAAAATATCATAAACTTCACTCATAATTGAACATATATTATATATCTAATGTAATCTTATAAAAGTTCGGCCTATTACAAATTCCAAGTTTTTTTTCTAGCTCGAAAGCTATAGTTGCTGTTTACAATCTGCTGCCAATTTTATCAAACACGGTTTACCACATGACACAGAGGGAGATAAATATAATAAAACAATCTATATTAAATATGTTTATTACAGTTAAGTATATTGAAGAATAAAATATGGTTTAAGCTCACCGCAGAAAACAATAGATATTAAACAGTTCTAATAATAATTAATAGCAATACAATCTTTATGTTAGAGTTTTATACGACTGCTCTTTGACGTATATATGTAAGGACATATATTGTATGTGCACTTTTGTAAGGATTCAGATGGAATCAGGGATGGATTTCCTTTTGATGTCACTTCTGGCAGGAAGTCTGGATTTCTCTATAGTAGATCTCTGCTCCAGGGACATTTCTGTCAGATTATACGGTAATAAATCCGTCAGAAATGTTTGTACCAGTAAGTTTAAGTACCCAGCTAGTGAATTAAATTTGTTTAATGCTTCTTAATTTTAGTAATCACGATTGGTTTTTGTACAATGTTTTAATTTTTATGTAGTAGGAATATAACATAACGAAGGAATTTCTAATAAAATCTTTACAAGGTAACTTTCCATGAGTCCAATACCTATGGGAAGTAATGCATATCCGTTTAAGAAGTATATTGATTATAATAGATTTTGTGTATAAGCGATCGTTTTTATAAGGTATGGTATTTGAGAAGGCGATTTAATATTTTATTAATCACACATGGCTTTCCATATCTGTCTTCTGCCCGCTGTAAGGGACAAATATTATGTATCTTGGGAAATATTGTACAGGGAAGCAGTCTGAACGTCTTACTGAAATTGTTACATGATTGGATTGTGGTGTATGTTTTGGAGCTCTTTATCAAGTCATTTTAATAATAAAACGAGTTTGCGTAGAAGCAGTGTCTGAGATTCGGTCTACTCGTAAAAATTTCTTTTGACGAAGTATAGAGACTATATTATTCTCATAATCGTCAAAAAATTGAACAGTTATCCTTCTGTGTGTCGTTAATTGTACACTGAAATTAATAAAAAAATAGTTCAACCAAAAATCATCCCCTAACAGTGACAAAAGAATTTTAGTGAATATAATTGAATAATACAATAGTATAAATATAAAGTTTTGTACAATGTTAATACGATATATTATTCATATATTTTATTTGGAAATCTCAATAGACACCTGAGGCCAAAATTCTTCAGGTAGTACGGGAGTCCAACCCACTAAAACCACCTGGTGCAGCAACTGAGCTAGCACAAGTCGCTCCTCTTTCATTTGTAAAATCTCGGGTGTAGGATATAGCCCATTGGCTAATCTCCCAAATTAGTAGAATTTTCTTTCAATTGGAGTTGTAATTTATTTACATTGAGTGATTCACTTTAATACCAAATCACTAGGCTTCATTCTTTTAAGCCGCCTTATTTGATGCGAAACGTCCTTAGCAAAGCTCTGCATTTCTGGGTTAACGTGGATTTTAGTTCTTTCATTAAGACTATCCGCAAACCTTTCAATCTCTTCTCTGACAGAGTTTACTTTGAGGTTCCTATCCAATAAACATAGAGAATAAAAAAAATATTCCATGGAGAATAAACTATACTTCTGAGTACTTTATTTTGGAAGGTTTGAATTATTTTCATGTTGCTTTTCTTGATACAACTCCAGAGCTGAACTCCATAAGTCCATACCGGTTTTAGGACTTGTTTGTAAAACAGAAGCTTGTTTTCAACTGTAGGTTGTGGATTTCTTCCTAGCAGCCAGCGTAATTTCCTAAATTTTATGTTCAGCTTTTCATTCTTTTTTTTCAAATGCTCTTTCCAGTTGAGTCTAGCATCCAATGTCATTCGAAGGTATTTGACTGTATTTAAATATGGTACCACCTGTCTATTAATATAAATCTTTCTCTTATCTATTTTTCTATATGTAAAATTTATATGAACAGATTTTATTTCATTTAGTTTAATTCTCCAGCGTTTGGTCCAGTTACTCACCTCCGAATAGTGTCTTCTATTTCATCACCTACTGCTAATAAAGCAGTATCATCGACAAATGTTGCCACAGTTGTTTCTCTTCTGTTTGGTAGATCCGTTGTATCTAATAAATATAGTATAGGCATTAGCACGCTGCCTTGTGGAACACCTGCGTTTATTTTCGTTAGGGAAGAATATTCATCACCCAGTCTTACACTAAAATATCGGCCAGTGATATAGAATTTTAATGGTAGGTAGAATTCTTCTGGAAGATCTCTATGCAGTTAAAATTCTAGTCCTCGATGCCTTTATACTTTATCAAAACCCTGCGCTACATCATGTTAATACATAAATGATAATTTTATATGATTCGTTTAGGCGACATGTATCAAGTAATTTTCCTAGTAAATTTAAACGAGTCAATACGTTCTGAGAAGCTTTGTTTGTGAAGTTCAGTCTATTCGTTAAACTTTCTTTTGACGAAGTTTAGAGACTATTTTTCTCATAATCATCAAAAAAAAATTAGGATTTTATTGAATTATATTATATAAGACACTAGTCTAAATATAAAATTGATAAAGTTTCACTGTGGTCTATAACATTTCAAAATTTTAATAGTTTAATTTCTCTATATGGAATATTTTTCACTGAAATTAACCAAAAAATACTTCGACCAATGGCTCAACCAAAAACCATCCCCTAGCAGTGAAATTAAAAAACACACTAGTCTTAATATAAAATTAACACTTGTAGTATTTTAATACATAAATGCGAAATGTTACTGCCACGTAATACAACCAAAATATCTGATTAATAATACCATGTATAGTACCGTAAAAATTATTAATATTTTTTGCGAAAAAAACAACACTCGGAATGTAATTTATTTACTCTGTTTTTTTTTAAACTGATCCTATAATAGGTAAGGAATACTTGGTAATGTTATGAAGTATATGAACTAAGCACAAGTGTTGTTAATACGAGGTACTTTGAATAGTAACACGAGGTGGAATGGGGAAGGCAATGAGGGAGAGGAGGGTAGCGTTGCGAGGGATGAGTTATGCATTAAGATGAGTTAGATGATGATCTAATATGCTAATGACCCTCCGCTTGGCGTTCCTAGTTGTCGGCCCAGTCTAATTGCTCCAAACAGGTCGTCGGGGTTAGCGCAACGTTGGGGATAGTCTTACTACTTCGTGGCTACAGTTATATCGTTAGTTGGAAATATATCGTACTACTTTTTTTAGGTCAAACTTAAGATTAAATAAGAAATAAAAAAACGATAAACCAAAAATAATACATGTATGCACGCCATGGAATATAGATTCTCAAAAAGTCATCTTAATCATCTTGAAAAAATTATGATTTTTATGATGCCCCTTCGAAAGGGGGTCTTGAAACTGAATAATGGCTGGACTCCATAAAGATCTCTATCAAAATTATTCCTGGATAGGCAATTAAAGACTTCCAGAATAGCATCCTTCTATTAATAATTAGCATAGCATCATAAAGGACGTTAAATGAAACAAACATAGAAGTATTTAATTTTTTTAATCTGTATGGATATATTTAATTATGAGGTCATTTCTTATTCTATTCGGTATTGTAATGACCTGATAAATTTCTCTATATTTTTTTCAATTGGTTAATAAGACATGATTTTGACGTCTTGCTAAAGGAACACACCAAACACTAGATCTTAGCATTCTAGGTCAGAACCTCCTCATTATATCTCCCAAGCAGGATTTGTATTACATCTAATCAAGGATGCAACTATGCTGGAGTGAAACTTTGGCTTTGCAATATGTCCTGTCAGGAATAAATGTTTTTACAGTATAAGAAGTTCTCTGTCGTAAGAGTAAGCTGGTAGATCGTGTGAGGAATATTAAAAAATAGATTTTATTTTACGATATATATATAAGAACGGAAAAATTGGAAAGGTTTGTATCGTAATGCAAAAACAAATAATCATTAACTAAAAATCACTTACTTATAATGATTTTTTTTTTACGTTTACAGAGATATTTTTAGTTCTTTATCATCGTAGCTCCTTCTGTACTCCACAATGCTATATATAAATCGTGCAACAAGGGAAACAGATTTTTTCAATTGCTAATTTAATTTGTACTGTGAGTTAATGAAGAAAAACCGATTAGGAGAGCTTTTTCTTAATCATTTTTTTATGATAATAGAAAACATTTAAAATAAAAAATTTAAAATCAAAGAAGTAATTCATATAACAACCTTGAAATCCAAACGATTACACATTTTATAATAAAAAGTATCTCCATCAGACTAAGAAGGGAAGTATAAAAACTCATGTTTTTAATTACCGAAAAATACCTGTTTTTAAATGGATATAATGGGACATAAGTTCTAAAGGTGAACACAAAATCATTATTTTAAAATTAATTAATATGAAAATATTTAATCAGGGTATTTAAGAGAGGATAAAAAATACTCATGCCTAATGTTAGAAATGTTAGTACGAATGCATATAGACTAATATTGAATAATATAAAGATCTAATATTGAAAATAAAAACTTGTTAAATTCTCTTTATTATGAACCCCCATAACTCTTCAAAATTATTCTAGGAATGAGCCGTTATTTTTTAAAGCTGCCTGAGTCCATTTGGATAAAAAAAATCATTTATTGTTTTCAATTATTTTAAGGCTTAGAGTTTCATAATAAAGTTTAAAATTTGTATAGGGTTTAATACGTCACTCCTTGCTTAATACTAAGTGATAAAAAAATTTGCCCGATGGCCCGTATTTTAAAAGTAATTAAAATGGAAACGTTTAGATGTCGCGATTATGAAAAAATGGACTTATACTACTTTCAAAAATAACAGCTCAAATTGTGTTGGTAATATTTTTTTTTAAACTTACCTTTAAAATAACCAAACGTTGGTTTGAATGTTCCTTTCGGTAGAGATAGGGGTAATTAGAGGAGATTTTGTCGGTATTGTGATTTTGTACCACTGCGGCCGGACTAAGATCATGGCACAGCACAATTCCTTTCATCATTCAGTTATCGATACACGTCATTTTTTTTTTTTTAATTCCTAGTATTTAAGGAGGAATTGTTTGATTACACACCATGTTTATTATAGAATACTGTTATTTTATAAATGCATCATTATATCATCCAGTATCTAACCAGTACGACCCGCGAACGAGTCTGGGGTTCAGTACATGGCGGAGACTGTACTGTTTCATGGACAACGGTTCTGCAAGGAGGTGACTTGTCCTTGACCACGCTCAACCACTAGGTTTTCCCCCCTTATTTAGGGTACACTATTTTTATAATATTTTATAGAGGGTGGGTGAGGCCCAGGAGGATCCTAGATCCCATATGATCCATCTCCCGCTCCAAACAGACTAAATAAAAGTAACTGCCTGCAGCGGGATTTGAACCAGGATTTCCGGCATAGCTACTCAGTGCTCTACCACTGAGCCACTCCACTCCCGCTTCTACTATCTAAAAGCATTAATCGTAAAAATCGCAAGAAATATAAATAAAAAATATTTTAAAAATATTTTTCGAATATGGCTAATTTTATTTGTTATTGCATATGATGCATAAAAGGAATACCTTGCCTTTTTTGAGCATTTGTGTATTTTAGTCCTAATTTGGAATCGTTCACTAATGCACTTGCATCCCTGCATCAAATGAGGCAATTATAAACGTATATTTAAACTTTATTGTTGTTTAATGATACAATTTTACAAGAAAAATAAAATACAATATGTCATTTCATTGATATTTTGCGGTTCAAATTTAAATATTGCTGATTGACAATACCTTTTGATTTTCCTGAACTCAGTCATTTAATTAATTCATGAGATGTAGGAGTTTCACTTACTTCTATCAAGAGATGGAGAGGAATATATTGCTTTGAAACTTAATACCCTAGCGTAACTCGAGTAAGTCTCATCATCACAATTCAACATTTGATAAACTGCTTATATCATATCATTAACTTTGAGGAATATTAGACCATCTTGTTTAAGTTCGATTAGTAATAAGTTAGGTTTGAAAGTTGGTATTTAATAGAGCGAAAACTCTATCCACGGAAATTTTGTTATATCGCATTCAGAACTTTGAAGACGGACGGGAATGTAGGTTAAGAATTCTTAGAGGAAGTAAAATCGAGAAGTGCACTTACTTTTGGAAAGCTCACCTCTTAACCTTTTTTATTCCAAACTTTATTCATTATTGATCGCAATTCTAGTTTAATAAGAAAACTTATAATGTGTATTTTAAATTTTATAAATAATTAAATCATTTTTAATCCATTCATCGCGTATTTCTTATAGTTAAAATTCTTTGGCGACGTTTTGCTGGCCGCATTGCTAGGTTCATCAGGGCTTATGTTGTTGTTCGTTTATTTAACGTCACTTTATGCTGCTATGGCTAATCCAACGATGTTACATTGGGACCTCTAAATATATAGGTGTCTAAATATAAGAGCCTATGCAGGTTAGATTAGGATAAGGATTTGTGACGAATACCTATATCGTACAGGCTCGCAAACCCCGTTTAACGTCCCTTCCGAAGGACGGAATAACAAAGGATTTTTTACTCCCATTTAAATATCATAGAGCCACCTGCTGGGCTAAGAACCCTTGATCTGGGGCTTAGTAGTTTGTTAGGCTAACCATTAGACCACAGGTCGCCCCTCAGACCTTTTAGCAGTATGGTTAGCGAAACGTCGGCATATAATTTTACGAAACGATCGAAACCTGTAGGTATAAGTGATGAATGGATTAAAAATATTGGCCGCGGATATTTATGAGTGTAAATAAAATCCCATTTTAGAAAACAAAATGCTTAGTATTATATATTTGAACGCTCCAAGGTTATGCTTTTAAGGACTAAACTCTTATATCAAAGGATCTTTTAATATATTTAATGTGATAATATAATATATTTATAACATATTAAAAATAATTAAAATTGTAACTTGCGGCTCATCCGTTAGACTTCATGGACACCCTGAAACGGCTGGTTGGGAAATAAGGCAAGGTCAAGGGCACAAACTTTTGAAGGAATTGAACTCCATACATCATCAAATCTGTTAAAAAATCTTATGTTAGCCATTCTACAATCCTGTTTAGATCACGTGACTATAATTTTCAAATAATGTCCCGGTATGAGAAAGCTGGTTGATTTATTTACGGATCTGCAAAGTCTAAAAAATTGGGGGTAAGAACTGATTGGTTTGCAATACGTCGATCGCTGACTGAGCTTTTATACTGCCTATTTATTTAATACTAAGTCCCTTAGTATTAAACTTTTTGATCATTACATTATTATTTGTGTAAATTACATAGAAACGTTCATTGTTTTTAACATTTTAATATGTTTTCATTTTGTATACTTATTTATGAAATATGACAATCTAAACTGTTAATCGTATTTTTATCTTTTGTTTTTTTAACTGTTGTAATGCTCGTTAACTGTTAAAAAGAATTACAATCACATGTCCAGTGGACATGTACAATGTAAATTATTCAAGCATTAAAATAAAGAAATTAAAATACACATTCTGCCTGTAGGTATAGAGAGACTACCCAATGTAATAAAATTTAACAAATAACTAAACATTGTAACAAAAACAAGCATTTATGGCATAGTAATTTTCCTGGACACCGATAGGATTACATCCTTAAATATCTTAAACCAGCATAATTATCTTGTTTCTCCAAATTATTTTGAAAAATGGGATCTGTTAACATAATCGTATAAGATAAAACCTCACCAGTCAAAGCGACATTAAACAAAATCAAATAAACAAAATACAAAATAAAAAACATTCTATTATTTTTCGCTTTCATTTTAAGAGCTTATAAGCTGTATGAACATAAAGCATATTTAAAATACTACAAGATTAAAACTTTCAGAAGTCGTAAAGATTTCACTTATAAATGATTAATATGGGTCGTAGACTAAATATTGTTTATTATTTTGGGTGTCTTCGTCTACATATATAAGTACTCCCTTTTAAAACTAATGAACAATACTTTTGTGCCATGAAACATGCCATGTTGAGTGTTAAAATATAAATTTATATTGATACTTCAAGGTAAACCGCTATAGCAGCGTTAACGACTTAAAATGGGATAAACTACTAAAGATTATCAATATCTTTGGACCCTATTTTAGGACCAACTACTTCCTTATGAGTATTTGAATTCTATATTACAATGAACTTTTGTTTTCTTTCTACATATGTATTATGAACTATGTACATTTGCTTTCAGAGTAACAATGGTGGGAGTATGGTGGTTCCTCGTCCTCTGGTGCCCGGGCCTCCTGCAAGGCCATCCTTGCCTCAACTGCGAGTCCTACGTGGCGGAGAACGTCGTCCCGGACACAGCTCAGGTTTGGATTTTATAATTCTTCGATTTTAATGAGCGAATTTGAGACTTTGGTTGTGTTCAACGATATAGTATTCTTATGAATACCCATAAATTCATGTAAGAACTTAAAATGGAAATATAATTAATAGATAAATGGGATATCAATCGTAAAGCGTTTTAATGTGAATGTTAAATTTATAAAAATACAAAATACATTTTGTATTTTGATTTCACTTATTAATAATCTTCTTTTTTTTCATAATTATTTTTAAACCTATAAAAATTATTTATTTTATTTAGGAAAAGAAAATAAATAAAAATTTATGATTTTATTATTTTTGGGGAGAGTTACATGCACCCAGAGCGCTCAAGCATTACAAGGAATGACTCGCATAAATAGTGAACTGAATTATGTATTAGCCGTTGTAACATGGAACGTATTCAAAACAAGAAGCAAGAAATTTTGGTATTAGATTTATTTTATACGGATTGTTAAATTTAAGTGACATTCCAAAGTTGGAAGGAAACATGACCGCTTGGAAGCTGGATGATGTGGCGTAAGATTACTCGGTGTAAGAAATAAGAGAGATGGTGCGCAGGATAGGAACCGCTAGCGAAAGCGTTTAAAGGAACCCAGGGCTCAATAAAAGGGCTGCAGCGCCAAATAACAGTATTAATAATTAATATTACTGACATGGAGATCCCACAAAGACATATTATACAACAATAAAAAAGGTAAACTAGCCAGAACGTATTTCATTAATTCCCAAATTATTAATACTAATAATAATATAGGAACACTATTGTGCAAGGTAATCCGATCTGAAACTAATTCCGCCGCTGGCAGTTGCATAACGAGGAGAAGGCGTCGGCCAACAAACTTAAGATAATCGAGGGACGTCGGCAGCAGGAGCTCTTGAGCAGCGCCAATCTCGGCTTAGCCTCAGATTGGTCCATTGTCGGGCCAGGAGATTACCATGACAACGGGTCGTTGATATTGGCCGTCGGCGAGGCTCACGGGAGGCTACTGGTCCAAGTAACCTGAGGCTACTGTAACAGGGAACCAAGAGGAAAAAACCGTTGATGGCGGCTAGCTAATGGAGCAGCCAGACGCGCTCGATATCTGCTCAACCCATTAGTGCCTTCCCATTGCCGAGGATCCCGCCGCACAAAACTCATTGGCAGCGTGGCCTGCGTAGATTGTTATCCAATATCGCTCCGAAGCCCGGCACATGTAACTCGTTTGTATAACGGCTTCAAAGAAATCTCGCAATGCCAGGCCCGCCATTGTTTTTAATTGAATTCCGTCGTAAGATTATTTTATGGGTGATTCTAACAGTGTTTATTAACCTTCCAAAAACATTACATTTTAAAGACGATAAGGTATACAAAATTATACTTAACAAATCGTTGGAAATCGCTTTATTTAGATCAATCTTATTGTCTATATCATACATACATTTAGCACATCTTTCATGGCCAAAGAATTTTCAGATTAAAAATAATTTTGTCGGCCATAGTGAATGAAATAAAATAATGTATAAGAAATAAAAAAGTGAATAAATAAACTGATGTAATGATTGCAGATCGCGTTTTACTTGACAAATGAAAATCCGTCTAATCTAAGTGATAGTTATAATAAAGTGTAAATTCAATTCATTTGTCAGTTTAAATTAATAATGAATTATACATTTTACAATAAATGCTTTAAGATGTAAGTGTTCTTGAGATGTAAAACATGTTTTTCTACCTTACTGTCCATTGTAGAGATTTTCGATCAAGCATGTAAAGAAGAGGGAGGAAAAGAGGGGAAATCCCCAAATCGGCAAAGATAAAATAAAATTAAACAAACAGTTCCACTGTGTATCTGGCAGATACTCTTGCCTACCGGAAGGATAATGTCCCGTACTGTTTGCTCTCACTGGTGATCCATTAAAAATCTATTTATAAATTTTTGTATCAACATGATCCTTATGAACATATTTATCACTTCTTACAATATAAATTGCAACCCAGAGAAATCTTATAGTTTATCACTTAAATGTCAGTACCGCGTCACCATTTCTAGAACTTAACTATGAGTTCATTGTTTCGTTTTTTTCTAATAAATGCTACTGTTCAGCAACTAAACGTTCCACAATACTGTTCTACGTTTTTCACCAAACACTATTTTTTTTAATACACGTTTATCGTATATTAAAAAATTAAAATTTCTTTAAATGATAAATAAATATACGGTTTAATATACATTTAAAAGAATATTTAAAAGTTTCGTACCTATGGTAGATTTTATCGCTTATTTTCATAACCAATAATGTATTTAAAATCCATGAATTGCTTTACTGCCTTAGAATCCCACAGGATCCATCCGTGGCAGTAAAACAAGATATTTTGTCTACCTTCTTAATAGACATTAAGAAAAAATAAATGTTTTAATACTGATACACGAATAAACAGTTTAATATAGATTTAAAAGAAAAATTAAATACTGTCCACCTTTTATAGTTTTTTAAGTCATTTTCAATATTTTGTAGTGTTCAGTCTTTATTGTATCTGAAGTTCACAATCTGAGTTTTTGAAAGAGGATGACTTTCTATCGAAATTAAGGAGATTACTTTTAGACTAAATCGGCTTTTTATTGCTCGACCTTTGTTCCTTTTCTTCCTTGGAAGAGAACAGTATTAGGGCATAACAATCCATTTTGCCCTTTTTTACATTCCTCTCAAACTGGTCTTTTACTTAAGGCCTCCATCCGCCCTATAAAACTCTCTCGTTAGTACTCAACTTCACGGAAGAACAAGTTTCATTTTCAGTTTAATGAAGCTACTGACGTATTCTTTAGAAATGAAAAAAAAAATCTGATCCCGAAGTTCTTTCTCTATAAGAATTACATCAAATATTTACTAAGATTATATAACTTTACCAATGTATAAACAAAACATGTACGTTATATAACTTGACGTAACCAAGAAGTAATATATAAATATTGTTTATCTTAAACAGAGAATATAATCATACTTTCAGTAAGAGAAGTGATACAAACCAAACAAATATTCTAAAATTAACTTACAAAGACAGTTTAAAGAAATATATTATATAAAAGCAAATAAAAAATATTTAAACTCTTAGAACAAGTCTTTCAGTGATTATTGTTGTTTTATTTTTTTAATTAATTAAAAATTAAATTATATATATACACTCTACAGCAAAAAAAACCGGACACTTAGATTTGGTCTTATAATTTTGTTAAATATATATTTATATGTATTAATCTTTTTAATTTATGGTAAGAATTTGTTAATTTATAGTTTATTTAAACAAAATCTGCCAAAAGTGAATAATTTTTATTGATTATGTACAAAATAAAGAAAAAATGATAAATGAACACATTTTTTAGAAAACGTTATTCTTCATTTTTATTAGGTTTTCAAACAATTTATGTAATTCTAATAGCGGGTATTACTCCCTCTGGTACGGCGAAGGGCTCTAACCCTGTCAGGCATCGAAGAAATTAAATTCTGGACGTACTCCACCGCCATAGCATCCCATTCTTCTCGAAGAGCAATTTGGAGCTGATTTAAGTCACTAGGAGGAGGATGACGGTGTCTAACACGCCTCCCTAAATTATCCTTCAAATGCTCTATGGGATTCATATCGGGAGATCGTGCAGGCCAGTCCAGAAGTGTGATTTCCACTTGCTCCAAGTATTTGATAACAATTCTGGAAGTATTTGGACGAGCATTATCCTGCATTGCTCACCAATAAATGGAGCAAATGGGATCACAGCCTCTAGGAGGACTTCCTCGATGTATCTCCGAGCAGTCAGAGCCCCATTATTGATGAAAATCAGTTCAGTCCGGGCGTGGAAATTAATTCCACCCCAAACCATAACTGACCTCCTTTCAAAAGACTGTGATTCACGAATGGTACATTGAGCAAATTGCTACCCTGGTCGTCTCCACACTCTGTCTCGACCGTCCGAGTGGTATAGACTTAATCGAGACTCATCCGTAAATAAAACAGTTCCCAATTGCTCCAGAGTCCAATGAGAATACTGATCAGCAAATAATCGCCTTTCTCTTCGATGCCTTTCCAGGAGTTGGGGCCCTGTCGCGGGTCGCCTTGATACGAGTTCATGCTCCCTCAGTCTCCGCCGCACTGTGTCTGCACTTACACGTGTATTTCGAGCACCTTCAAGTCTTTCCCGGACCTCAGGAGCCGTTAAAAGTCGGTCTCTCAATACCGACAGCGTAATATATCGATCGTATACTGCCGTTGTTGCCCTTGGTCGCCCACTGCCGGCCGTCCTATCGTAGTTATTAGTCTCCCGGAAACGCCTGAGTGCATCAAGAATGGTAGACTTCGCTACCCCAAGCTCAGGCCTTCTCAGGCCAAGGCATCAGCTCGGGCTATGTCAACATTTGAAATAACCATTATTCTGGACCAAAATTTAAAAAAACATCTCTATTACCCACAGTAAAGGCTTGGTTAATAAATTAAAGATGTTTAAATGTGCGAAAAACTAGTTACAGTTTAGAATATGTCCGACAGGTAAATCAACTTCAAGACAAATAAATCAAATCTGAGTTTTATCTAATTGTTTACTAATCCTGAAGGGATTAGTTCAATGGACTTAGACCCTACATTCTCTTTAATAACTAGAATACCCCCAAGAACAAACACATTGCTGAAAATTAGCTTTTAATACGAAAAATATGAAGTGTCCGGTTTTTTTTGCTGTTGAGTGTATATATATATATAAAATATATGGTTCTCAAGATTCAGTCAATTCTTTAGACTTCCTTTTGGAGAAGTTTAGAGACTGTGTTGGTCTCATAATCATGCCAATTGAAGAAGAAAAGAAATTAGAACATAAATCAGCAAAATACCTTATTCAATGCTTGACTGTGTATGTAAAGATTGTAAAGGGGTATGATCAATGAAATGGGTAATCTAGGACCAAACACCTCGTTGCACAACCGCTGTCCAAGACAACAGTACAGTCTTCATGTGTTGTAATGATAATTACATCAGTATAATTTAATTACAGATGATGATAATTACAGATTAAAGTATGTGTATATATCGGTGTCAGTAATCACCACCTCATGCATCCAACAGTAATTATCTGAAGATAAGTTATACACTCTCAGGGCGAGTAAGTTGGTCACCGCCGTACAGTGGAGTACTTACTAGTATCCCTTGAAACCTGGGCAAAAATATTAATCTTTTGATAACTGTTATTTGAGTGGTAAAATAAGTTTATTTATGCTTGCTTATATATTTAAGGGTATTTTTAAGTCTCAACAGAGTTTTACAACTAAAGAGACTAAAAAGTTATGATTAATAATACTATTGTTATTTAACTTCAATTTCCTTGATAAACAGCTCAGGGTAGGTATATATATATATATATATATATACATAATATGTACATACAAATATACATGTACATAAAAGAGTATGCTATAAATAATTTTAAAAACTACTAAAAATTAGTTAAAAGATTTGTATTGATTTGATTAACCTAATTTATTGATTTCAATCAATTCCTAGATCCGTAACAAATCATTGGAAGGGGCGGCTGGAATTCCCTCCTGTTTTTTACAATTGACTCCCGATTTCAATGTACTTAAATTAAAGACGCTTTAGCATATCAAATCGCTTCAGGTAATTTTATGTATTTAAAAAATTGATGAAAACGTTATTGAAGTAAAATGCTTATTTGCATATATTTCGGCTGTTATGTATAATATAAATATCTTGATGACTATGAATGAAATTAAATTCGTTAGGTTTAAAAAAATAGATAATAACTGGTTTACAACATTTTTTTAAGACTCTTAGGTTTGAGTATTGCTAATTTAAACTTGAAAAGGCTCTTTATATTTTAAGAAGTAAAATGAGCGGCCGTCTTGCTGGGGGATAGTCAGGGTTAGTGCAGCAATGAAAGGAACCAAAGAACTTGATATGGCTCCGGTTGGTAATTTGTGTCGGCATATCTACAATTGTACGTAGTAAGTCTGTTTTGTCTTGTGTAAAGTGGTATGCTACACGAAATGCTTCAGTATACCATTCTGAAACTATTGGAGATTCTTCGCTGTTGCGGTCGTTAGCACGACTAACCCCTAGACCCCTATTCTTAGGATAATCGTATATATCATTATTTTGAGAATAAGAAATAATGATCCTACTCCTACCATTCTTTATAAACCCAGCAGACCCCTATCCTCATCTTTATCCTAAAATGTGCCTGACGCATTTAATGAGATACCGTCATCTTATTCATTCGTGATAAATTAATCAATTTAAAATAAATAAAAATCCAAGTGTCTGGGGGGAAATCAAGTTCAAGCGTTACTTTTTAATTTATTGAAATAAAATAAATAAAGCTAATAATAATCCAAAATCACCACGAAGTAAATGATCTTTCATTAGAGAGAAAATAGTAGAACATAAGTCCCTGAGGGTAGATGAGCACAGAATCCTCCCCTACTCAACTGTTCTCAGCCGAAGCCGGATTGGAAGCAGTGTTTACAAGGGAGGAGAGGGAATGGTCTCTATTTTACATGTTGCCAGCAATACAAGGAGGGAAGTAGGCACCTGTTGATCCCCAGGGGGGGGGGGACAATAACAGGCGGGGTCCCCTCTTGTTGTTTAGCAACTACCTGCCCTCCTCATCTCAATAGTCTTTGTTTCGTTTCTCGAGGAAAATCCTTCTGGGGAACATGCTTTCTTATCATTTACACTCTTTTTCCTGCCTTAACAAGTAAGACTGAGATAAAATTTATACTGTCTACAAATGCTGTTCAGCGATACGACTTGTCAGGGTTAAATGAAATAGAGGTTATTTGGCTCAGTGAAAATTAAGATTTTCAAAAGGTAATTAATAGAACTTCACTAATTATAGGGAAAACTGTTTATTTCGAAGCCGACGTTTCGATCCACACTGCAAGTCTTCTTCAGAGCTATTATAGTAGGATCACACTTGAGTTTGTTTACCACCACCCGGACCATTTTCATCCTCATTTACTAATTGTAGTTAATTTCTTAATAGTATGTTCCAAGGATTTATTTCAAAAAAGCTATCAATACCATAGCTAACTGAACGAGATTTTAGTTTTACCCAATACAAATTTTTTTTAATGAGAATACAAAGGAATGCTTTAAAATATATTTCATCAACGATTACTCTTTAAAGGTTTAAATTATATATTTACCACGAATATCGAATTATTAATCTTACGTATTTTGTGATGGTCTCTGTCTCGGGGATTAGCCAGGGTTAATTCCTTGCATAATGATCTTTGGAGTTTGGAAACTAAATATTTGAGTTGTAAACATTTAAAACCAAAGGGTTATTATTAGATGTGTTTTGCTTCTCCAGCTGTCCTTAGCTCTGGATGCCAGAGGAGTGTTTTTTTTAAAGGTCTAAATTGTTATTAATAGTGATTCATAAAATCATTTGTATGCCTGCCTTTCCGAAACTCTCACTATCACAAATAAAGACATAAATAGAGCTGGACAGATTTTAAGGAATCAGACTTGGCGAGGAGAAAGGTTTTTATGTTTGGCTGCGTGGAATGTGCGAGGTATAAATGAAAAAGAATATGAACTTGTAGAGGAGATGAAGAGAGCGAAACTAGATTTCCTGGGGATCATGGATATTAAAATGAGAAGTAAAGGAGAAATTAAAGTGCAGGGTAACATCCCAATTTATTCAGGTTACTCAGAGAGACGGCCAGTAGAGGAGGAGTAGGTTTTATATTCCCGGAAAGTTGGAGTACGAAGGTCAAGAACTGGAAACTAGTGAGCGAGAGGCTTATGGTAGTAGATGTGGAAGAAGGAGAGAAGCTTAGCTCCATAATAGTTGCATGTGTTCCTAACGACAACGCAAACACTACAGAGAAGGAAACGTTCTTCGAAGATCTTCAAAGAGAAAGAGACGATGCCAAAGGAGAACCAATTATTATGGGAGATCTGAATGGCAGATTTGGAAAGACCAGCCTCAGTGGCAAGATATCCTAGGCAAATATGGAGAAGATAAGACGAACGATAATGGAGAGAGAATCTTGAACATGTGTGCTGTCAATGGGTTAGTTATCACTAATTCGATGTTTAGCCAAGGAGCCGCACAAATATATTAGAGAAGAACCTAGTAAAAAGGAAAAATCCAACATCGATTATGTTCTGGTCAAAAAAAAAAGCCAAAAAAATGTCCTAGATGTAAGAATAAAAAGAGGTTTCGAAATAGGAAGCGACCACTATCTATTGAAAATGGACAAAATATGGAGAGAAGAATTAATAACCACATAGAAAGGAAAAGCAACTATGGAATCTATAAAATACTACAGGTTAAAAGAGACAGAGATGGCCACTAATTTCCAGGAAGAAATAGAACGAAGGATAAGAGACCCGGATTAAATATGGGAAAGCGATGATATTGAAACCAGCAGGAAATATTTTAAGAAAATGCTGTTGGAAGCTGCTGCCTTAGTTAGTGGAAAAAACAAAACAGTATCTGATAACAAAAGGACCGCCTTCTTCCGGATCTTTTCAGAAAGTGCCTTTTCAAAGGTGGGGTCTTGGACCCCCCTCTTTGATATATTTTGACCCCCCTTGACCATGGGGTCTAACCGTTCTACCTGAATGGGCAATTCCTTACCAACGGTCATTTGCTCTTTATGCAACTATATATTTATTTTTATAATAATGCCCGGTACGATACATAAAAATATAAATTGCTGGTATACCATATCTATTTTTACTATGCGATTTGAAACTTACAATTTTGATTTCTCATATTTTTTCTTTCTTTTTTTTGTGTTATTATAAAAAGATTGTCTCAATAACAAAAGTTATATTTCATGGTAGCTACAAATACAGCATTACACATTTAGTTAGTGGGGAGACATCAGATGTATGGGATATGAATTGTTAGTTTTATGTAATCTATTGCCTAAATTTATCCTAATATTCACTAATAATAATTTCTAAGGGCTATATTGAGCATGAAAAAACTTGTGTTGTTTATTTTATTGAGTGTCCATTTTTTATCAGATAAAAAATAATTTAAAAGCTTCATCACAAAAAGACTTGTCAAATCATCTTTATTTTATTTATTTTTTTGAATTTCTGAATATTTAAATGAATAATAGATAAGATACCAAGGCTTCCATTATTATCTAACCACTTTTTAATTTATAATTTATAGTGAAATTTATTTGAGTACTACCGCTGGGTAGTTTTTCTTCTTGTCTTTATCCATGCTATAATGTATCATTCCTGGCATTTACTTGTTATATTTATATATTACAGTTGTAAATAACAATTAATAAATTAATTTAAAAATAGTGGAATGAACCACGCTAAGATCAATTTTGATATGTAATTTTAAATGAACATGCTAGTCAAAATCCATATTTCAAGATTAATATTGGTAAGTACAGTACTACATGATATTAGGCCGCGATTAAGAGTAGATATGGGAAAGTTTAGTTTTAACTATATTTGTTCTTATTGTATGTGTTATAAAAAGAAGGAGAATACACTTTTTAAAAGAAAATTAAAACAATAAACTTCGTCCTATGCTATCAAGGCATAGTCGGAAGTAATAAACGTACTTCAGCCCATAGATTTCCTTTAGTTTAATATGCACAAAGCATGACTGGTGGAAAATGGGCGGAGTATATATTTACGGAAAGGAGTCCATTGCAGCAGCATACCGTTTATCGTTGGCTAATCCGAGGCACCTGTTCCGCCGAATTAGAAGGTTGCTCTAGCTTTTTAAATTTCCGTTGCCGTGAAATACAAGGCAAGCGACGAGATAAGGTAATTTAGTGTTTCAGAAAGCTGCTCATTAGTAAGCCCTACAGGTATAGCCCTTTCTAAGGCTCAATTCATTTTATTGCTCGGTTTTACGCCCTTACTTGTTCTAATTCCGTCAATGTCTCAGCTCCCTTTCTTTTTCTGAGACAGCACTGCGGACCGTGCAGTAGCATAAATCACGGCCTCTAGATAAAAATACGAACAATACAAAGCAGGGAATTGAAGCATAGCACGGGAATTTTAACTAAGATCTTCAATCCTCAAACTAAAAAAAAAACTTTCTAAAAGAAAGTCTCATTTAATTTTAATCCGGATTCCAAGAGACCAAGCAATACGTGAACCAACTCTGAATATTAGTTTACAACCTCTAAGAATCTTTAATTTTTATGAACCTTAAAAATGATTCATATTTTTTTTGTTTACCACTAAATGGAGTATTTGAAATACAAAATCTGAAGGCTCTCAATTACCAACCCCTAAATAACTGATAAACTTTTCTCTAACCCTAATCATCCGGATAAAATGTATCTCATATCGAGGAAAAGAACTACACATTTTTCGTTTTCGATTTATTATAATGGCATTAAGATTAATGAATGCTATAGCGAATTATTTTGAGTGTAAGGGACAAAACCATGTAAAAAGTAATAGATAAAATACGTTTTATGATACACAATAATGTTAAATTAACCTTGAAACTCTCTCAGGTGTTTTTTTTTCTTCAATACTTTGAATTTGTATCGTCGATACTTATAGACTAGCAGTAAAGAAATATCTTTGAAATAAAACCAGTGCCTGACTACAAGACTTTACTGCCTGAGAGCAATGGTTCCCAATGAGGACGCAGACTTTGACTTTGCTCGTTAGTTTGACTCTTGTTTTTGCATTGCTTGCATAGGATGCACAACTTCAATAACGTCAAAAAAGTACTACTAAGGGTTGATGTTCTTTTTGTATTTCTATTGGTTGGCTACGAGTACAAGCCATGTTCTCTCAGGACTTGATGACATCCGTTAGCCAGGAAAGGGCCATTTACAGAACAAACTCGAATGAATAATAGAAAACTTTTTTTCAGTTTCTCATTAGATAGATAGATTTAGCAGGAAAGTAAATTGTCTAAGATTTTTGACCACTAGGTTTTATCCTCAATTAAGGATACTAACATATTAGAGGCTAAGTGAGCCTTAGAGGGTGTAAAGATCCCAGATGTAACAATTATGTCACCCATAACCATTTTGCGAATTTCATAGTTTATGATGTTTGTTATTAATTAAATTTCTCTATTCATAATATTCTTGGAGGATATTGAAATGATAAAATAAATAAAAAAACCTTTCAGACGATGAAGAATTGCTAGCCTCCTATTCAGAAGACCTTTGGATATCAACATTAATGATCAGTAACAATTGCAGCAAAATTAATAACCAGCAATAACGCCATAGCGAGGAACGTGCTCATTGGTGACATTTTCAATACTGATTTCTGCATTTGTAAGGTCTATCAGCACTGGTATTGCTTACAATTTTATAGTATTAAAATTGAAATTGTATTGTAATGATTTTGAATCATAAATTTATGACATCCTTATTCACTTGTGAATGTAAATATAATATTCCATCCATATTATTTTTCATAATAAATTGAAAGGAAATCAATATAATGGATTCAGGTTAATTAGTTAATCAGCTCCCTTATAATACCTGTGCGAATATATCTGGTTTCTGATTTTCACATAACTCCTTAACTGGTTCAATCCAATCTCCTCTTCTAATACAATATCTGCTCTGTAGCTTTTCCCTGAATCCTATTAGTAGTTGAGTTGGAATAATTTCGATCATTCTCCGAATGCTAACTGCGCGGAGCTAGTAGCCCTGTAATGAATTCCGTTCCTGCCTTCCACTTCCTTATGCTGATATGCGAACTACTCCATCGTAATCTGCCGGAAAGAAATCATCCAATTAATGTACACGTTTAGGCTCCTTTATATGCTGTTTAAGCATATTGGGTATATTTGGAACCTTGTTACATTTTAACTTCTTTTGATGATAAATGATGTTTTTCATGATTAGGGCGATTTCCTACACATTTATCGATTTGAAAATATATTCCTTTTTTTTTAAATAATTAGGTTTTATTATAAACTCTAGGTAATAAAATCGTGTGAATGATAGTAATCAGAACATTAAGGCAGTCGAAGCGCATAATATCTTTTGAATCTTTCCTTCTTTGGATGGAAATACAAAGAAGTAAGATGATATTTTTCAGAGAAAACAAGGAAGGTAACTAACCACAGACAAGGGAATGAAGACCACAAAGGAACAATGGGAGAGCCCAAATTAGAAGCTCTAGAGACACTCTGAAGCCAAAAAGTGCTTGAAGGATGCTCAGTGGAGGTAAATTAGTCCTGTGCTGAGACAAAGGAGATAGTAATGGAAGGGATGGGATAGTCTTCTCAGGAGCAATAGAAAAAAATATCATGATGTAACCGATATTTAAGGGAGTATCTAGCCCTACCTTTTATCATGATTCAATGAGCTCATTAATCCAGATAATTTATTCCAGGCTTAAAGTTGTATATAATCAAGACCAGGAGTGGAATAATAGATTTTATTCTTGACTGCCTAAGTTTTTTTTTTAAATCTGAATAACTCTAATTATTAGTAGTTTTTTATACTAAAATTATAACGAATTATACTCAGTTCTGATAAGAAAATAATAATATATTTAATGGGTTACTAAGTTTATTATTATATTTTTACTGAAAAACAATCATAAATTTGGTACTTGTCCGATATAGGGGCGCCATTATACTGGTAACACTGAATAGTTTAGGGACTTTCAAACAAGAATCAAAGCTCGGCCGAGATCGGCTCCCTTCGGATTTTCGAATCCCTATATTAGGCAAGTACCCAATTTTACGTTAGGATTCCACAAACGTGTATAACAGTAAAAGGACCGTTTTATTAATGATAATAAGAAGTATTTCATTTTACCACAATTTGATAGTAATAAAAATAAAAGGAAAGAATGATACAACATAAATTACATCAACAAAATATACGCAATAGTAATTTAGATATTTACTGGCCAGTTCAATGATATAATATTTAATATTTCATTAAATATGTCCTTTTTTTTATTCCTTTCTCGGAACATGAACTCGATGAAATACGATTCCAAATGGTCTCTCTTCGTTCCTCTTTCTTTTTTGTTCCTCCACTTTACGTGCCCCACATTCTCTCTATACTTTGAGAATGAACACCGTTTTCAGGGTTTATAAAATTGTAGGAGTGGTTAACGGTATAGTGATCGGAGCCAAGTTTCTTTAACTCCTACGTCTTGTACGATTTCCAGCAACCAGTATAAATTGTAGAGCCTTCCCTCACATACGCCACAATTTTAGTACTCAAGGTGTGAAACGACCTGTCCGGCAATTCCACTAAAAAACATTCTTGTGTTTTACGGCAAATACTTCCGAGAACTCACTGTGGCGGTAATAAACGACCAACAATGTTTTTTCTTTTTGTATATAAGCTTTCATCAACCTCAACAATCATCTTTCTCCCTCCTATTTTCAAATAACCATCTCCGTTATCTTTAAAAGCGACTGTGCAAAGCTCCCTTAAACACATTTTCAAATTTATGAATGTTCCTTTTGACATTTGAAGTTGTTCACGGCAAAATTTAACCGACGTCATTTCTTTACTCCACCCATAAGTAAACCGAATGGCAGTAAGAAACGGCACTTTTGTTGATTCGAGTTGTGGTTTCAGAAGTGGAACCTGACTTCTGAAACCACAACTTACCTCTGCAACTTCTAAGGTGCCACCTCCAAATCATTTTATTTCTACAAAATTTCATATTGTGGCCATTCTCACAATGCTTCTTTCGTAACCTGTAATGATATTTTGAGGAAAGGTTACAAAAAGTATAGCCTCCTGGGAGCCGATCTCGGCCGAGCTTAGATTCTTGTTTGACAGTCCCTAGACTAGTCAGTGTTACCAGTATAATGGGGCCCCTATATCGGACAAGTACCATAAATTTTAATATATTCATATTATTAATACAATATAATACATGTAATTTGCATAAACAATATACTAATATTGATAAAAGTTCAAAAGAGCCTCTTTCAGTCCTGATGATGGATCAAATCAATATTGGCATTGACAGGTATTTTTGTTTCCTGTTATAGTCCATAGACTTAAGGGTTTTGGGTTGAAATATTTTTCACTAATATATTATTATAAACAATAATTTTACCTGTAATCGGAATACAGTATTTATTATATCCCCATAATGAAAATAAACAGACAACATCTAAACTCAACATAGATAGACGTCATTGCAATTTAAATAACTAAAATTACCTCAAAGGTGTATCTGTTTCCCATTGTAGGCGCAGACTAAGAAATTATTGTAAAATAAACTCTTCAACAATTCATTATTTATATAAGCTTAATATATTTTAAATAATGACTTTGGAGGTAATAAAACGCGAAATAATTAACATTAGGACCAATTTAAATGTTATATTGTCCAGATAATTAGCAAAGAATTACGAGAGGGGAAGCTGTGTTATTAAGCTGATATATAAGGGAAGAGGAATAGTTTAATTGTTTTTAATTCCACTAATGTCGCTGATGACGGTAACAGAGAGAGCACAGCTGGTACAGAGCTAGGCCGCCCGGGCAGTACACCATCCATCATCGGCATCTGTTCCCATCACCACTGTCCTCAACATCTCCCCGCTCTTCGTCACTAACAATATCCTTCCCTTCCGTATCATTTCGCTATTTGGAGCAGAAATTTGACAATATGAAATATTTTATAACTATATAAAATAATTATACACATTTCTAAAAAATGGGCATAATAAATAGTGTTTGATTAGTATTAAAAGATGAAAAAAAAATGTAAATAGGCATCATGAGGACTCCAAAAGTTAAAACTCAAAACCTCGGAATAACTGTGGTTCTTTTATTTAAATTCCAAATCCCTAAATTTAAATCATTATCATTAATCTGGTTTTCACAGCAATAATTTGCTATGTATCGTCCCTATAATAAAAAGTAACTATGAATTTACAAAATGAGCAAAATACGGTTACAAAAACTACGTGGTTGAGGTAGGTAGCAAGAACCCTTGGTGAGGGAAGCTAATGTGATCTAAACATCTAAACTATATTTGGCGTATTGTACAGATAATTCCTATCCGTGTACCTTAATACAAATTCGTCTGTATATGCATATAATTTTTATACTCGTTTAAAGACATGATTAAAGGCGATCAAGGTAAATGCAATGCAACGTAGTTTCACTAAATTTACTCCCAGAATCAGTTATAATTAGTCAATCATTAATCGGCCTACACATAGGCAACAGGAACATCAGTTCTTAGTCCTCTGTAAAAAAGTCCGTATTTTTACTCCGTCATATATTGTATTTAAATGATTATAAAGTGTGTATACATTTAGAAGTTATTACGAGAATCTATAAATTTGATATATTATAAGCAATGATTCTACTACCCGGTCTTAATAATAGGATAATAACCTAATTAAAACATCTAATAGAAAGTTAAATAAAATAATGTATATACCTGGTGTTGATTGGCCATTTTTTTTTTTTAGTCCTGTCAAAAAAGATGTTAGACAATCGTCAGTAATATGGGGAAATACATTTGAAAGTAGAGGCCGCTTCTACTAAAGCGATTTTTTTTCTGCCTGAAAGTAGGGTGATTTATCCCTGAGCCAGTGAAATAGAAAGCTCTACCACACAGCTTTGAAAAGACCATTCCTGAATGGTTTAGAGTAAGCGCGCTTTTAGCTCACATTTCAAAAGATTTCTAGGAATCTCGGGTCACCTGCTCTTCATTTAAACTTTATCACTACTGTTCAAATTCGTCTTAAAAATAATAAGAATAAACCCTTATATGGCGTATACTTATAGACCAGGTATAAATTTGTACAATTTCTATCATCACTTACTCTTAATCGCTTTAAAAAAATTAAAATAGTGCTAATAACAATTATTTATCACATACATCTTTTTTTTTCATTTAAATTTAGCTATGTTAAATGATAAAAAAATAATAGTTCTCTAAAAAAAACACGATTTCGTAGCTAGCCGAAACAAAAAAAAAAGAAAATCAATAATATTTTTATTTGAAGGAAAGATATGTCCAGGACCGGGACTCGAACCCTGGTCGTACAGATCGCTAGTCTGGAACTCTACAATTTGAGCTATCCTGGCCCTAATCAAACACGGTTTTCGGTCGTGGTCATATCCTTTCTTTTCACTGATCCTAAGTCCCAGGATCTGGACGACCCGGGTTCGAGTCCCGGTCCTAGACATATCTTTTCTTTACAAATAAAAATATTTAAAAATTAATAACAAACAAAATAAAATAAATTAAAATGAATAATAGTTTAAAACCTAAAGAATATGTGTTTTTAAGCAGGCTAACTAAAAAATAGAAAATAAATAATACTTTAAAAACTACAATTTAATTGGAAACAGAACCAAAAGTAAAAAATAATTTTATAAGATTAGAGTGATGAACGAAATAAATCATTTTATCGTAAAAGCCATCAATTTTATAATGACTTTACTATTACTAACATCAATCAATAAAATATTTACAATTGACACTACTTTTTTTGTCTCATGTGTTCTTTTATTGCGGTGTCCGTAAAATAAGGCATAGTTTTATACTTTCTTTAAAAACCCTCCAAAAAGTATGCAGTATAAACTGTTTATGCTTCTTGGACTTTTGACTTTTATAAATGTAAGCACTTATTAATCCTCCTTCAAGAAAAAAGTTTGTCTACTTTAACATATTGCTTCTTGGGTGTAATTCAGTGTTCACAAAAACGTCAAAGAGTGAAATTCACATATTTTTGTTTTAAGAGTTCAACCTCGGGGTCAAAACGGCCAGAAATATCAATGCAGTCTGGAGGGAAGGCAATGTAAGTGAGTGAACTATTCAACGGTGGTTCCAGATATTTGAGCCTTGTGTGAGGAACCTAACTTTCAAGATTATTCACATCCCAATCGCCTTAATTTGCTGACTATGAGTTTCCATGCCAGATCTCGTTTTTCAGGGATTTTCTTCATCAAAAGCTCGGAAAACATCGTCATCAAGGGAAGAACTTCTTAAGCGACCCTCTTTAAATTTCTACTTTTTAGTTTTGGAGTGCTGCCGATGGGAAGTTTCTCCACGTGTTTTTCATGTCATAATGTACATATCAGCAGATTTACTAGTTATAATCATATTATAGTTGTAAATATCAATAAATTGAAAAAAAACTTTTTAGTTCGGTTAGCTAAAATGCGTGTATTTTAGCTTTTTCATTATTTATTTTTTAAATACATAAATCTTTCCAGTTTATCCAACCAGTAGTCATGCGTCATATTGTATGGCCATCGGTCTTTGAGAAGTGTACCAAGTTTAAATTTGATGTCCTTAACCCGAAAATGATGTTCTTTAACATACCCGGGAAGCTAATAATGCGTGTTAAGAAAAAAGTATAGTAAATTCGTAATTCTAAATCAAGATCACTTAAAATATTTAAACGTCCCTTCTTTCCAATACAAATACCAAGGATAAACATCTTAGTACATGAAATGATCCTATCATTTTAGGAACTATAATAACAATAATAGTTAAGGAAGTGTTTCACAGCTTTTTTCTTTAATTTTAACATAGATACTAGTTTTTATTTTCTGGTTTTAAAAGCTATTTGAATATAGAAGTGATGGCTAATTCCCCAATATTAATCAGTTTTATTAATTCATAATTTTAAGTTAAAAATTAATGTTTTTATAATAGTAATCTCATATGATTAGACCTGGCAAGTAGAATGTTACTGTATATAATGTACCATTAATGAATCTATTAACCGAATTTAATAAAATACGTATGGGACAAGATAAATATTAATAACTATTCAATCTAAATTATCCACATTAATTTTTATTTTGATTAAAAACGAATGAATTAACTACGAAATATTAAAATGCGAATGATATAAAATAATTAAAAGCAATTAAAACATCTAAAAACGACAAAATAGTAATAAAATGTTTGCCTCTCTTAAAAATAAAACCGAAGAAATCTAAAGACAAATTCTAAAGCTTTTTCTTTTATATTGAAAGTCATCAGGCATAAACTTTTTGACAGACAGAAAAGTTAAAAGTAGAGGGGAGAGCCAGGTTCTCTTTTAAGGGGAAAGAATTTTCTTCTAGTCAGATATGGCTCTCACCTGACATCTCCCTTAAAAAGTAATTAATTTCGTTTATTTTCGCTTTGATACCTTGAGTTTTTTTTTACTTTTATAGTTTTTTAAAAAAAGGAAAATAATTTCTTGAAGATTTCTATAATTGTCATAATACATTATTCAACTCTCTGTTATAGGCCAAACAATTCATCTTAATTCGGCCAGATATTGTTTTTAAAATTAAATTATTAATATTAAAAGTAATTAGCTCTTTGAAAGCGCGCTTATTAGCAATATGTTTCTCAAGCAATCAGCAAAAACGAAATATGAATATGATTTTAATGTGTTTTATTAATTTTTAATAATGTTATGTTAAGAAATAAATCTTCTTTTGCATCAATGCGGCTTGTTGTTTTTTAATCTTACATTAAAAGCGCATTATTTATATATCAACATCAATATTTTTTTTTAAATTTATTTATTGACATTTACAACTGTATACAAAATACAAGTGAATAAAATGACTGAATACATTGACATGAAGACAAGTTGAGAAACTACCCAGTGGTATAAAAAGTTCAGCTTAGAAGGCCACGAGGCCATCTTCTTTTCAGACGCCTCGGAGGATACATCAATATAAAATATATATCTAACTGTAGTTTAACCTAATTATATTACTAATATTCAAATTTAATATTCTGTATTTTGTTAAATTGGAACTTTTTTCTTACAATACACAACAATAACGATTTCTACGGATTTATATTACTTATTCAATTCCTACAAACGGAGAATAACTTTAGTGAAATATTGGTTACGCTTACTAGCGCCACAAATAAAATAAATTATAAAACACAATTAAATATTATAAAAGACGAAGTGGAGGTCACCTGTGGTGTAGTCATTAGCATTAAAACCATCCTGGCTTTTGGTCGTGGATTCGCGACCCGGCATGTGGCCTTAAGATTTCTGAAATGTAGTAAAAATCTTTAGTTATGCCGTCTTTCGGAGTAGACGTATACCGCCATGATCTCTATCCTAATTGTATCGGGATAGGAAAGATTAAGGATTCTCGGTGTAGGATCAAGTGATAATCTTTTGTAGCATAAAATGGTGTTAAATGAATAAACAAAATAAACAAAAAACGACGTATGTACTATAATTTTACAGTCTAGTAATATTGTCTTCGATGAGTATAAAGTTTTACACTTCGTGGAAGAGTTCTAGCCTTGGTATAACAGCCACTTTGGAGGAACCATTTGGTAGGTTATTAGGCCTTGGAGTGTTGGGGTTCTCTTGCAGACTTAGCCTAGTACTTTTTATGTTAATCTTCTTCTGTGCTTGTCCAGATGCCTGTCAATGAATACTTAAAAGTTTCTTGGAAATACCACGTGTAGGTTTTTTTTTGACAAGTTGTGAATAATTAATACTTTTCAGTTTAGCCTAAACTGTATTATAACTTTGCAATTATTACCATTTAACAATAAATATAATAAAGTGTTATGTATTGTTGATGAGTAGTCAACTCCTTTCTCTAAGTGGAGCAGTACAGAATCTCGTGGTAAAGGCTACTTGACTGGAATAAATGGTGGAGGTGTAAGTCTCGGATAAAATTCCTTTGTGACTCTAAAACCTCTAAATTCCCACGGAGTTTGTAGCGTCTACACTTGTCAGAAACTTAGAAGAACTTACAGAAACTTAGGCCTACCTAATTACTGGATTATTATCATCCATTTCAAACTATAATATCACTATGTGGGAGGAAGTTTATTTTGTTTTGTCTGTTTTCTCTCATAGCCCTGAAGAAGATCTACAAAGTAGGTCGAAACGTCGGCACTATTAATAAATAAATACTCTCTTATTTTGTGTTTACATTGACTGCACTCCCAACTTTTTCCATCCTACAGTAGATCTTCCAGTCAACTATTTTCCTCTCTATCATGTATAATATCACATAGTCCAATGTATTTATGTTAATAGACATATTTTTATAACATCTGGACTAGCTATATTACTATAGATTTTGTAATCGGACAACACATATGCAATGGAAAACTTATTTTCACTGTGAATAAATTAAAAAAAAACATTGAATTAACGAGAGAGAACAATACATAAAGTTACGTCCAAAAAACATTATTATAGTAATTATTAATCACTGTCGCATTAGGTACTGAAAGTTTCCTTTATTAGTTAACAAATTATAATTTCATATCATCAGGTATTAAGGTAACATCATAAGTTAATTAAATTTTGACATATAATGAAATATTATCAAGTGAGAATGACAAGATACTAATGAATCATTTTCTGTTCTTAGAAATAAAACATAAAGATTGATTAACAAATTTCAAAACCTCCTATTTCACTACATAAAATAAAATAACCAAAACTAGACCTTCGCTTCTTTACAAACACCTCTGTAATGTATTGGATCTCAATAATAATAGAAGTGAGAATACATTTTCAATTTATTATAATAAAGTACTATTATGAACAAATCAACTAAAGATATAAAACTATACATAAAAAAACTGGTTTCCTATCTTTCATCCATGTTTTTAAAATTCGTTTTCCTTCACTTAGTCCATTTCTCTTCATACAACCCCACTATATATTGGGGACTATCAGACGTGTGAAAAATGTTGGAGCTGACGAGATTTTTTATTTTTATTTCTGGTTTGCAAAGCTTTTTATGTCACAAAGAGATTCGTTAAAAGTGTAGTTTATAGCCGTTAAAATGGAAAATCGACGTAGGATAAAACATTTTCCATCCTGAAATGTCTTTTTAGTTTCAAAAAATATTAAACTAATTAATAAAATTATCTGTTTAATTATTCTGAACAATTTTTTTCAAAATTTATTATTAGAATATTTAGGGAGCGAAGTAGCTCAGCGTTTAATGTGCAGACTTTCTTTGCTAAAATTTCCGAATCCAAATCCATCTGTAGCAGACAATTTATTTGTCTATTATTTAATCCGTAAACACCCTGGATGGACTCTGCGAGATTTATAAACCCTCCTAGGGCTTGCCTAATCTCTATTAATTTGGGTAAAACCTGGCGGTCGGCAGTGATCACCTATCTGGACAAAAATTCTCCTAGGAACAGCAACTCTACCACATAGTGAACCCATTATTTGGCAATTTTTAAACTAAATTCAGAGCTATCGTGAAGTTTTAGCCAGAATAATCCATCCCTCTCTCTTCAATTAAACTGCAGAATGACGTTAAAATGTATTGAATTGATCGAGTTAATTAATTGAACTTCCAGTTAAAATTCAACTAGTTTAATCGAGTGTGAAGACAAAAGAGGAGTTTGATCAGGAGAGGAAACTAATGGAATAAACTTCATTTCACAACCTTGATTCCCTTCATGATCGTAAAACTAATTAGTGTAAATATAGTCGGGAAGTGGGACGTGTACATCTTGCCCCCCACCTGTTTCGCGAGATGATCATGAAAGGTGAGAAATAAAGGTTAATTATTTTCTACATAATCGAGTAAAGGGAGTTTCATTCCAGATATATCCATCCACACACAACTGCTGAATAATGAGGATGAATTATCCAAATGAATTCTATTATTGTCAACAGCTATATTCTCGAAGCCATAATTAATTCAGAACATAAGCTCTTCAGGTATTTGTTTAAACACTGTATATCTTACAAAGCTTATTTACATTCCTATATAGGAAATATAGGGCTCAGATTTGTGGATAAGAATAGAATTGTTTAATGAACCAAGACCACAAAAGGTTGTTAAAGTTCAAACTTTTATCGTATCATACCCTACTCTGACCCGAAATTGATTGGTGATAGATACCAGTATTCGAAATTACAAGAGCTTTAGAAATCTCCACGCTTGAACTTAAAATTATTTTAATTTAAGACTATTTAGCAGGAATTTATCCTGGGGAAGACAATGGTTAGAGTGGAGGCTAAAGAATTAATTTCATAAAGAGTAATAATCTATTTACATAATAGACAATTTTTAGATATTAGGAGATTTTTGATTAATCAATCTTTTATCAATATTCACTGAATTAATTCATTGACTTCCAATTTTCTTACCCATACATAAAACGTTAATTAATATTATTCATTATGAAATTCAATGTTTTGACAGCCATGCAGACCCTCCTGGGGCTTCTCAGTCTGTTTGGATGCCCAGCAAGTGTGCCATGAAATTTGTTGTAGTTTTTCTTGATTGTGTCAGTCACGAGTGGTTTGCATGTATCTTTGGGTAATTTTTTGTTAGTAATGAAAAAGGGATTATGTGTAAGGGAATTTCGATTGAAAAATTTGAATAGTCTGTATGTGGGATTTTTTTCATGAGCCTCAAACTTGCGAGGCATGGGTCCATATTGGTTTAAGTAACATGTTGTATATTATAATTTTGTTTGTTAGTGATAGTTTATTTTTGTGGTGAAGTAGGCGTCTCAGGAGTGAGAGTCGGTGAATCAATGTTTTCTTCAGATTAGTTATAAGTGATTTCCAAATCAGTTTTCTGTCCATTGTAAGGCCCAAGTATTTTGTATGTGTTTGTCTGGCCAATGGTGTATTGTAAAGTGTTAGAGCGGGGCAGTCTGAATGTCTGAGAGTAAATGATACTTGGTTCGGTTTTTGTATGTTGATTTTTATACGCCACTTATTGAACCAATTTTCTATTGAATTCAAGTGTGTCTGTACGTTCTGAGAAGCTATGTCTGGGTAAGTACTGGTCGAAAGTATGACAGTATCGTCCGCATATGTTGCAAGTAGTGTTTCTGGCGTTTGTGGGATGTCTTAGGTCTATATAGAGCCCAGAACTTGACCTAGAATACTGGCCTGCGGTACTCCTGCATTAATTCGTTAATATTCGGAATGATTACCCTCCTGATTAACATGACACGCATAGTGTGTTGTTTTTTTTACGCGGGCAAGTGGAAATCTTCAAAAGAAGCTGATAGGCCCGTACCTATCAGTGTGTGGGATTTTTAACCACTAAAACCGCCTCCCTACACCTGTTTTCCACACTTCACTGGACCGCCGCATAGTGGATTAGTTAATTTGCATAGGCCTGCCTTTTAGGCAATCAGAACTGGAATTTTATAGCCCTTTGTCCACTACAAAGCACAAGGGAGCCTTTAGACAGTGAAGAACCAGGAGTGCGGGAATTTAAAGAATAGCTTTTAAGCAAATAGTCTATAATTTTAGTTATTAATAAAGGCGGCTATAGTTAATTTATATATTTTTAATCTAAATATTGTCCTATGATAGTAATAGGAGGAGTAAAATGAATAATCTAATATTCAAAATCGGTTTTGATCAGCACCGAAAAACTACGAAATTCAAGGTTTTCAAAGCTTTTTTTTTTTATAACACAATACAAAAAATGGCCTCTTATGAACTCTTTGAAATGCATATTAATTAAACATCAAGGGTGTGAATGAAAATCCTGAAAAGGAATTAGCTGCGGAAACCTCCGAACTTTGGATCCTGTGCCCAAATAAATCGAAAAAACTCGTTAGGGAATTAGCTAAAATAATAAACGCTAAAAAATGTATATTTTTTCCTATATGCAACCAATTGAGGATTATTAAATGTGCGTAGGCCTACCTTTTAGGCAATCAGAACTGAATTGCCAATTGGTCTGAACCCAAACGTCTGAAGAAGAACAAGAAGCGCGCAAAAATTATTTCAGAAAACTCAGGCTGAACAAACAGCCGAAAATGTTCCTGCATTTCTACGAACAAGGATATAATGCACAACCTCTTCATCTCTTCAGACCCTTTAGTTTCATCATTGCGGGCACAATGGTTACCAGTCGTACTGGACCTTCAGGATGATGCTTAACAGTTAATTTCCCATGTTGAGGGAGCATCAGATGAAACTGCAATGGATGTAGTTTAGTTTTAATGTAGCTTTATATATATATATATATATATATATATATATATATATATATATATATATATATATATATACATATATATATATAAATAAAACAAATTGCCTTTCATATACATTCTTACATTTGTAAATACCTAAATAAATGTCTATTGTATTATATGATCTCACAGACAAATTAATATAATATGAATTTATTTATTGGAATGATACCTCACACAACTTTTTTGAAAAATTTTTCTTTTATTCCTTGACAATCATTTTGTATACTGAACATTTCATTATCCTCTTATTCGTTTCATAGTATATACTATCCAGCTACTTGGTAACACAAACAAGTCTGCCAAATTTCTAGGCTGTTCTTCAATCTCCTGAGGATTAATCATTTTTAAGCGTTTTTTAGCGTTTTGCCGCCTGGCATTACTTTGTGGAGTGGAATAACTGCTAACTGGCCAACTGCCCTCTCATGGCCCTTTCCAACTTGTAGCTTCTTGATCTAGATTCTTCTTCTTCAAGAAGGCACCAGTCTTTACTGATTCTCTCTCCTTGTCCTTTCCTCCTCTCTCAGTCTTTTGAGGACCCTTATGGCGAATTTTTTCACCGCTGCCCACTGTTCATCCGACTATAGCTTACAACTCACTAAATATATAGTGTGTGTGTATTTGTATATGTATATGAAATATTTGTATATTAAAATAATAATTACATCAACACAAAAGAAGACAAATACAGTGGCTATATCAAGCGATGAATGTGTACTGCGGGTACTGTGGTATCTCAGCGCCGTCCACCACTAGTCCTGGCATAATCCGCATGATTCCTAGATTTGTGATTATCAAAAGATTCATCCCCCTTATCTAATAAAAACTGACTCAATTTAATCTCTTTACATGAACAAGTACATTGTTATGGGCTACTGGGTGTAAAATGGATTAAACTATTACTAAATTCAAGACACAAATACTTTTTTTTAAATTATTTTAAATATTTTTTAAATTATTTTTAAAAATTTTAAATTTTTTTTAAATTATTTATTTATTGATATTTACAACTATATTACAATAATATAACTAGTAAATAGGCTATGTGATACATAATGAGGTGGTAGAATTTTACGGAGTTTATTAGAAATAATAAAATGAAATTATTTAAAACAATTAAATTATTAAACTAATATAAATTTACAATAACAATATACTACAGATTATAACCCAGGCCTAACTGCTATATAATTACTAAAAGAATATACTAATGATATAAGATATTGGTAATACAAAATAACTTAACTATTTACATAAATTTGTAATGTTAAGTATAAGTATAATAAAATTACACTATACTTTATAACTAAAATTAACACTTACAGTCCTCTAATTAAAGTCCACCGACCGTAAGATCCTCCAAATATGACAAACTGACACACGGTGATAAACAGAAACTTTTTATTACACTCTCGTACTGTCACAGTTCACTGATACACTGAGTTGGCGAGACTCACTTACCACTTATCACTGACTGGCTTAACACTGACTAGTTCGTCACACTGACACTGACTGATACTAACTGAACTAACTGTTAAAGCGGGGCCATTGAAAGTTCTAGGCTGCACGGAGTGGGGAGCCCTAGAAGGTTTCAAGAATTGTCTCGTCTCTCCCAGGCCGTTCTAAGTCGTCTTAATCCTTCCAGCTCGTCTTAATCCCTTCAGCCGGTCTTTCTCTCTCTCTCTGACCGTTACAATAAATCAATAGCTTAGGTATATTTCTAAATGAAAAACATTACTTCTTAATTGTCATGGACTCAAGAATAGCAATATACTAAAAAGTTTAAATTTTTTAACTCAAGAAATTTATATTCCATTTAAAATGTATGTATATTTTCCATTTATATATATTTTATTTATATTTCGTGTATCTATTGATTTAATTTATTCCTAAATGTTAAAAAAATAGTACAATGCCAAAATAGCTGGTTTCCTTACTACAACAAAAACAACAACAGAGCGTTGCCCTCTGTTTTCTATTCTCATCATCTTGTATACATAGACGAAAGATCGTAAGGGCTGATAAGGGAATTCCTCTGAGAGGTAGCAAAGCAACCACCCGAACTGTATTAGATTACGGATCGCATATTTTTATGCTCAACGGAGCATAAATGAATTCGAATTAGATTACATGTTATTTGGCCAAAGGATCAAACTTAAAGCGGATCACGGCATAGTTTTTCTTATATTCATCTCAGTAAACCAGTTTTTCATAAAACATTTCATTATTGTGGACGACAGTTTTCTTATCTTTGATTCATTATCTCTATAAACTATCATCGATCGCCACTGTTACGAAATTTTCATTTAAAAAAAATGTTTTCTCTGTTTAGATATCAGTTTGTTTGAATAACAACTAGATGTAACAAATGTTACAAATTTGTGATTGTATAATTAATGACCGACAATCTATAATATCGATAAATGCTACATTTTTAATAAATAAATAATATATATTAAATTGTTAAATCGATAAAAAACTTATAGATGGCTGATCAATTATATATTCCCTATTTCAACAATAAAGTTTTATTTTATTTTTCTATTCTCACTGACATTAAACCGGAACTGTTATTAGTTTACATTGCTATTAGTTTAGATAATCAATAAATGGAGGGTTTATATTTGAGAGGAGGGTTTATACCATAGTTCTAATAATGCACCAGAGTTATTAAATAGTGTTTTTTTTTAATTTAAGAAATTTGAAAGAAACTTTACACCATATTGTTTTATATATATGTATATTGATGAATGATGTGAGTAATTATACTTACATATAGGTATGTACATATATATGTATATATATATATATATATATATGTATATGTATATATATATATATATATATACATATATATATATACATATATATGTACATACCTATATGTAGAATAGAATAGAATAGAATAGAAAACAAACTTTATTCTGGGTCAAGTCCCTTTAGAATAACAATAAAGAACAAGTAAAATAAACATAATATTCATCTGGCCACATAATGATACAAATCATGAAGTAATCATGAGTGACAAAACATAATTGAAATAGAGAAAGAAAAAAATAAATAAATAACTGATTAAAAAGTAAGAGACTTTACAGGATTTTAACTAATTTTGTAGAAAAATAAAAATAAAAATAAAACATATATATAAAGGTTTGATATTAACAAAATAATAATAAATAACATTAATTTAATAGTTAATAACGGAATTGCTAAATTAAGCAAATAAATTGCTTAGCATGCGATAAAGTATTTACAAAGTTTGTATCTTCTTTGTTGTTGGAGAAATTAACAAACACGTAGGCAACGAGATCGAGTATTCGACACACATTAATTCAAGCGGAAGATTGGCCTGAGTGGAGAGCATTTTTTTGGGATGCCAAGAGATGATGGAAAAGCAGGGATTTAAATGAGGCCAGTGAAGATGAATGGCGGATGAAAGGAGGGATTGAGTTCCACACAGTGGTGGAACGGGCGAGGAAGGAACGGTCGAATGCCTTAGTTCTATGGGATGCAATGTAGAGATCGGAGAGGCGGGATCTTGTTTGATGGTGTTGGACAGTGGATTTGAATTGAAGGAGACTATAGATATATGAAGGGTGTTGCGAGTTAATGGATTGGTATAGAAAAACACCAAGAAAATAATGTCTACGAATGGGTGGGAAGAGCCTCTTTAACTCATCATAATGATGTGACACCCGGGAACGCCTCGGAGTACCAAGGACAAATCTTAAAGCGCAGTTCATAATTCTTTTTAAGCGATCCTCTAGCAATTTCGAGAGGCCCCCGTATACCACACAACAGTAGTCAAAGTGGGGGAAGATAAGGGAAGATACAAGAAGCTTCCGGGTAGATTGTGTAAGGAGAAGGCGAACGCGAATGATAGCTCAGAAGGAGGAACGGATAAATAGATTTGGAAGTCGTCAGCATATAGATGGTAGGAACAGTGGTGAACGGATTTAGGAAGATCGTTGATGTAACAGTTAAAAAGGATGGGAGAGATGCTTGAGCCCTGTGCCACGCATGAGGATAGGGCTAGGAAAGAGGAAAGGGGTTAGTTGGGCATAGAAACCGCTTGGGACCTGCCAGAGAGGAAGGACTGGAACCATAGTATAGAGCTGTTGGAAAAGGACAATGACTTTAGTTTGGAAAAAAGGATTGAATGGTCCAAGGAATCGAAAGCTTTGGAAAAATCTAATAGGATTAGCACGGTTAGTTGTTTGTTGTCCATGGCTTTATGTATGTCCGTAGTGATTTTGGTAAGGGCAGATTGAGTGGAAAAACCAGGACGAAAACCTGATTGCAGCGGATCCAGGAGTTTGGAATGTAAGAGAAAATTTGATATTTGCGACTGGACTATTCTTTCGAGAGGTTTGGAAAGGTTGGAAAGTATGGAGATTGGCCGGTAGTCTTTGGAAGAAAAAGGGGTAGAGGTTTTATTTATAGGATGGACTAGGGCTTTTTTCCAAGAAGTTGGGAATATTGCGTTTTGTAGTGAGAAATTATAAATGAAAAGAAGGACAGGTAGGATATCGATGAGGCATAGTTTGAGTAGTTTGACGGGTATCTCATCAAAGCCAGTAGAACTGGAGGAGGATTTGAGAACGGAGGAAATAATGTCGGTAGGTGAAATGTCAGAGAAAAAAAAATTGTCGGGGTTGAAAGGTGGAGTTAGTGAGAAGACGGAGGGTGATGATTTTGATGTGTTAGTTGAGGTAGACAAAAAATACGAATTCATTTCATCTGGCGAAGCAGGAAAGGCTCTGGAATATGTTGAATTGCAGAGGGAGAGTTTTCGGAGGAGTTGCCATTTAGATTTAGGATCGGGAGCCGAGGAAAGGGCTTCGTGGAAATATTTGGATTTTGCTTGTCTGATTGTAGACTGTGTCAAATTGCGAAGAGCCCTGAACGCTTGGTAGTCATCAGTGAGCCTAGTGCGTCTAAAGCGTCTAGTGGCAGCATCACGTTTCCTTTGCAGGTCTTTAATTTTTTGACACATCCAAGGAGCAGGATGGTGACGGAAGGTTAAAGTTTTGAGCGGGGCATGGGTATCCAGGATGCTTTTGAGATTGGCCGTGAGTATGTCGACCATTGAATCGACGGTGGTACAGGAGTAGATTTGGTTCCAATTCAGGATTTCGAGGGAAGGAGATATAGATTCAGTGGTGAGTCCATCTAGGTTGCGGAACGTTAATGTTTTCGATAGGATTACTGGAGTTTGGATATTATATGAAATTTGGATTAAATCATGAGAGGACAAGAATTGAGCAGGTAATTGTGTGGAAGAAAGAAGTCTCTGCGATGAGTCAATGATGAACAAATCTAACCAGGTGTCAGATAGAAGTGTGTGATGGGTGAGAGAGAATGGAACAATGGAGAGGTGTAGAGAGTAAAAAAGATTTTCAAGGTACAGTTTATCATTGGATTGGACTAGGAGATTGGTATTAAAGTCGCCGGAGATTATGATGTGGTTGTAGAGAGGAACATGGTTGTAAAGGACCGATTCAAAGATAGGATCAAAAGGGACCAAAGGAGGGCGATACACTACGACGTATAGGAGAGGATTTGATTTGCAAGAAATTTTGACGAAAAGGAATTCTATGTGAGGGAAATTGGACGCTGGTGAAGAATACAGGATGCGTGATTTTAGGGAGTTGTGGACATAAAGACCTACACCTCCACCAGTCCGGTCAACTCGGTCGTGGCGGAGGAAGGAATAGTCAGGTAAGGAAACAGAGGAGGACGGGATATGGGGTTTTAGCCATGTTTCTGAGATTCCAATAGTGTGGAAAAAATTCTGGGTAAAATATTGATGAAATTCATCAAAGTGAGCGGGCAAGGATTGGGAGTTGATGTGACAGGAGGTTAGAACACTAGACATAATGGGGAAGCAGAAGAGAAGCTCTCAGTATCAGAGGAGAGGGGCTAGGAGGAGTAAATCTTATTGGCAGAGCTAATTGAAAAGTTTGATAGTGCCGAGCAAAGATAATCAGTGGCGAGCTATTGCTATTACTAAAAACCGCTATAAATTTAGGCCCCAAAGAATAGATAATAAAATTAAAGAATAACGAAAGGAAGAATGATACGTAAATAATGAAATAGATTAAACAATAAACAAAAAGAAGAAGATAAAAGTGCGAACAAAAAATAACAGTTAATTTTATATGAAAAAGAAAAAATAATTTCGCGACATATTTCTTAGGAAAAAATAAAAAATTTAAGAAACACTTGAGGTTATTAGAGTAATACAAGATGAACGCGTGAGCACCGTTGTGAGAGCCATGGTTATTAACGCAACTAGAAGGCATACCGGTCTTCAGTAGTCAGCCGAATACATCCAGGTCTTGAGCTTGATCAATGAAGACCACTTGGTGCCCATCTTCTTTTCTGCATCGAACTCTACCTCCCGAGAACCAAACATATTTTATTTTTCCTGTTGCCCTCTTCTGTCGTGCGAGCCAGTAGAGGTGCCTGTTGGTCGCGGTCATCTCCTCGCTTAGATAGATGCGATGGCAGTCGTTTTCCTGCCAGCCAATATCTCGCGTAGAGAAATCTCTCCTGACTTTTCTCTTTTGAATCAGTTCATCCCTCACTGATTGCCTAGTGAACCGTGCGATGATTGGTGGGGGTCGCGGGTCGTCATTCTTCGCTCTGCGACGCTGCACCGTGTCCAGGTCCTCGATGTTTAATTTTAGTCCCAGGCCTGCACCAATGCTCACAACTAGGCCAGAAGGAGTCTCCCCGGCTCGTATTGGGATTCCTCGTATCTCTAGGGACTTGGATAATAAACCCTGTTCGCTTTTATTTACCCGTACCTCCAAATTCACCACACGTGCCTTGAGCGCTTTATTTTCTGCAACAATGTCCTCGATATATTTGGTTTGGCCCTCTAAGTGTTTTTCGATGGAGGTTAGCCTCTCATTCATTTCGAATGAGAAATCCCCATATTTATCGATCGCGACCTTGATCTTTTTTATCTCCTCTTGGACGTGTTGATCAGAATGCTTTATAGCCGCTAAAATTTCCATTAGTGAGGGTTGCGAAAATTTATCGGAAGTTTGTCTGTCCCCTGCTTCACTGTTTTTTTTGACCTGCTCGCACTTAGTGCACAGCCATTGCGTTTTTGAGAATTTGAGGCCCTCAATTTCCTTTTCACTAAGAGTACTGCACCGCCCGTGAAAAATTAGATTGCATTTTGAGCAAGATAAATTGTATTTATCATCGCGAGCGATGACGTTATTACATTTTGAGCAAAGAGCCATGGTGCCAACGTAAATAAATAAATATTACTCACAGAGAAAGTTTGTTATGGACGGCAGCTGCTGTTAATCCTGAAGGGCTTACGAGATAGTCTATTGTTGTAGCTCGGACTGGTACTGTTTGATTTTAATTTCAAATGTCCCTTCACTACACTTTACCGGCAGTAGAAATAAGTATGTATATATTTTCACGTATATATAATATGTCTATAATATATTTATCCTGTTAGTATAAATTCTATACAAAGTACACTACACAACTTAAATGGACGATTTAAAAAGACGATGCGCACTGGTTGCTGTCCCTGGCCAGACTGATGTAAGTATAATTACTCGCATCATTCATCAATATATATATATATATATATATATATAAAACAATATGGTGTAAAGTTTCTATATATATATATATATATATATATATATATATATATATATATATATATATATAATAAAGTGTTTACGTCTTTCATTCAAAAGATAAGAAAAAATCAGATATTTAAAAACTAGATATTTTACAATGAAAATATAATTTCCATATGAATAAAGTAAAGTCCAGCTACAAAATTATACATATTAATTACCTTTATAACTTTTAGTATTACGATAATACATCGTACATTTTAATTTGCCGATATCAAGGCATTTCTGAATTGTGAAACAAACACATATGTTAAAAACCGGTTCTGTTGAAAGGTTTTAAAAATCCCAACAATGAAAATGGATTTCATTTCTTTTTTGAATCAAATTAGACATAATTAAGAGCGTTTTCATGCACGACAGTAATGATGTGTGTTTAAACAAGACAGCCACAGTTTTCCTTCTCAAGTTTGCTAAGTTTATTCGTTAAATCGGGCACCACCAGTTGTATCTTAATTACTTGTTGAAGTTGTTAAATGAAGAGGTAAGAGTTTGGTAGGAAGTTATTATTAAATTAGTTTCATTAAAATTGGAATATTGAGAGATTTTCTATTGTATATACACAAGTATATGTCAAAGCAATCTAAAAGATTTATATACATTTATATTTTTTATATATTATTATTATAATATATATATATATATATATATATATATATATATATATATATATATATATATATATAGCCGTATAGTTCATTCAATCGTTATATTATAACTATATATTTATTTATTTTATCGTATATATATATATATATATATACATATGATAAAATAAATATGAAAAAGGCATAAGTAAAGGTTACACTATGAAATTCTGCGGAAACAGATGTATATTTAGTGACTGAACCGTAAAAACATATGTTTGTCTGTTTATTTAACGTCACTTTATCCTGATAAGACTAATCAGACGATGCTACAGTGGGATCTCTAAATTTTGCCTATTCAGGTCTAATTATGATAGGGATTTTTAACGAGTACCTGACATCGTATAAGCTCGGAATCCCCATTTAACGTTCCTTTTTCTAGTAACTATTTTTTTAGTAAATTTTATTACGAACTTGTTTATTCTTTTCGACATCTTTTTATATGCGATATTTAAAAGTTCATTTGTAAAATTCAAAACTATAACGCTTTTTTAATTGATTATAATATAAAGTCTTTAAAGCGTTTTTTTTTTCTATTTACACAGATGATAAAATGAACTAACTTGTTTTGAATATCATTTTCAGCTCGGTAATATAATCTATAGACATAATTTATTTTCATTTGGAACTTAGTTACACTTACAGTGAATTTTATTCAAGATTTCCAATATATATATTAAATTTAAAAAATAATATGTTAAAAAACTTTGATTGGCGGACTTGTTTTCTAAAACCTCTAAACGTTAGCTTCCTCGCACTTAGCTTTTTATAGAGAGATGCGATTAGAACTGAAAAGTGATATAAAAAAAGAAAAAAATGGGGAATCCGTTCACTCTCTTATGTTCTACTAAAAAAAAAAAGAAGCAAATATCGAATTGGTATCAGATAGATTGGGGGTGTATCGGATGTTTCATCCAAACATCAATTAATCTGGAATTTTCTCCCCTTCCACATTTATAAAATGAATCACTTAGGATGCTATTTTCAGGTATTAGAAGGTTTGAAGGTATTAAAATTAGCTTAATTGCAATTATCTTTCTAATATTAAAATTTTCAAACCAACCGATTTGTATAAAATTTGATTAGCCTTATTGTGACATTAATTAGTATCGTTTACTTTCATTTTCACAAAAAAAAATAAAAATATAAGTTTCATTTTAACTTTAAATTTTTTTTTTTTTTTATAATTTTCGCTTTAGAATGAAACGTATTCGGGCATGTATACAATATTAATTTCTTTAAAATATACTGAGTAAATTTGAAACTGCTATATGCATGTCAGGCAACAAGGTTAGAAAAATATCACTAGAAATTAGCTGTTTCCTAAACCTTTTTCTTGATGAATCATAATTTTATTTAATATTTATTATTATTAATTTACTATAATTATTTTATAATAATATTTTATTGTAATTATTTAATTTACTTTCATTATTCTATAATTTAATTAAAATAGATATATTGGTTTTATAATCATTTAATTTTATACTAGTTCTTCAGTAGCGTAACATTTAAAGCTTGGTATATTCAAATTCACTAGTCACCGCCGCCATGATCGGCTATAGCCATCTAGATTAGGAAAGAAGATTTGAAACACCATCTGTCGGCCGAATCGCGCTCTTCACTTCATGCCTTCTCTTCGCATCCTGACTCCGAGCTGGCAACATCTCTCCACTCTTCTCGACTGAGGCCAAAACTTAACCTTGCCGTTCACCCCAGGAAATTGATGATATTGGCCCATAGCCCTGGATCGCCTAGCAGAGGACACAAGAGGTGTACACTCGATAATTGAATCGCCAGCTAGCCAAAGACAGTCGGAGCTCGGGAAGCGAATCCTTCGCTTGAACTGTAAGTCACCCTTTTTATACAATTTAAAAGGAGGGAGCTGTTCACCGGCCATCAACCTCAAAGACTATATCATTCCGTTCACCAGACGCAATAGAGACATAGTGCATTCCACGCCATATGGGCCTATCGCCTAATGTTAATTGTTTTACTTATAATATTCTAGTTGTTCGTGTTTCTTTTTCTCTTTTCTTCGTAAAAATATTCTAGTTGTTCATGTTTCTTTTTCTCTTTTCTTTGTAAAAATGTTAATTTCTATATTTTATTTAAGTGTAAGCCTAACCTTATAATATATCTAAAATTAATAAACCACATGTTTCAGTATCTCGCCAATTGATTTAAGACCCCGACTCTATTCTATTTTTTGCTATTATATTTCATTATCTTTTTTTTTTCTTTCTATTCAGTCTAATCACGCCCGTACACTAGTAATAATGTTATAATTCACTACTTACTTATTTTTTTATAATTTAAATTCTAACCAATTTATTAAATAATTTAATTTACAATTTTTTAAATATTTGAGTTTTTTTTATTTCATAGGCGATTTTTGTAATTTTTTGTTTATCATTTAGCAAATCAAATTCAGTACATAGTTGAGACTATACTGTTTCTAGGCCAACGCTTGTGCAGGGATACGATTTTTCCGAGATCACATGATATCACTAATACTGTCATTATTCTTTGATATAGTCACCACCGCACTAGCTTACTTTTATAATGATGAAAATATTATTTTACATATAGTAATAATTATTATTATTGCTATAACAGTATAAATCCTGGGTTTAATGACTAGGGTATGGCCTTTTAGTCATGAAAAAATAAATCAAATCCTGTACCAGGACAACCCATGAGGGTAATGAGTTCAGTACATGTTAGAAACTGTACTGTTTCTAAAACGGCGATTATGCAGGGAAGTTATTAGTCTGAGACCAGACCAAGCAGCCAGGTTTTCCCTATATCAAGGTGCTCTCATTATAGATGCTGGATGAGCTCAAGGAAGATCCCACATGGGTCATCCGTAGCTTTAATAGATTAAATAATTTATCTACCACAGCCGGATTCTAATTTTAGATTTATACCTCTAATTTAACGCCTATATTCCTGAAAAAAACATAAGTTAAAATAGAGGTATTTAAGTTAAACTTAAGGAATTCAGTAGTTCACAGTCATGTAGATTGTGAACTTCTCTTCAAAAGAACAAAAAAATAATGAAAATATTCTTGTATATCTTTTCTGGGTAATTACTGAAGATATTTACTCTTCGTTATTGGTGAATTCCAGCTGTTTAAGTTTTCCATGAAGCTAGACTAGAGTTGAATAGTATGTAAAAGTCTTGAAAGTAAGTTGCTCAAACAGCAAAACAAACTTTGATTTCATAAAATCAATATTAATATTTTAAAGCCTAAGATTCTTCATCAATCCTATAATAGAATTAATTGCACTTGATCTCAATAGTGAAAGTGGGTCGGACAAATCAATTACAGGGTTTGAGCTCATTCCTTTTTTTTATTCTTTATAATTGAAGTGGGGATAAAAACCAAACAAGGAGACAACAAAGCCTGAGGGTCCCTTGCCAGTGACAATGGTGGAGAAGGTCAGAAAGGGATGGAGGTATATTTACATTAGGCTTGCGTCAAACGATCGAGGCTACCTTCCAATAACATTCCTTCTGCTTCCAACTTCACCGTAACCGTTTCTTGTGGTTTTTTCCTAGTGTTGCTTGTAAAAGTCTAAGCACTTTTCTCACTACTGTTATTAAAAAAATAAATCTCAGTCAAGTTCTATATACTTACTTCAAACTAGATAAAGTTTGAAAGTTTTCTAAACTGTCTATGAGGAATGGTCCTTTCTAAGACTTAAAAAGAAATATACCTTGTGAGTGATGATTTATGGACTAGATTTACGATTTAGAGTTTACTTTCGAACAAGGTTATGCACGTAAAAGTAATGGTTTGTGGTTAATAAAAACATTGTTGTTTTAAGTCATTTAAACATTGGTAACACAAGAATTTTAAGATCTAAGGCGTAATATTAGCTCCTAATTCAGTTTGATCTAAAATTTTGTTTGTGCCTTCATCGTTTGAAACTCAGGTAAAACTAGATTTTTTTTCTTTGATGAAAACGATCAGCCTTCAAAACCGATTAGTAGTTCCATAATTTTTTTTTTTTTATTATTTATTTATTGATATTTACAACTATATCCATAAAATTAAAAATGAAAAACAATATTTTTACTACGACATTTTGTCCGATTGCTCCTTCAAAATAACAATGCCATAACTCAGAAAAGCTAATTTTTCAATAGACGTATTTAAAAGTTCCATGTGAGTTAATAAAGTAAACATTGGGGTATATGTAAAGCAAAGCAGTCCTATTGCAGTTATGGTACCATTACAATAGTTACTTTACTAAGCATTACAATTTTTTTTAAACCCTGAACTTTTCTTATTTTAACTTAAACTTCAAGCATGATGCAACCAAAAACAAGCAAACAGTTCGATATGGGATTTCCGATATGTCGTTCTTGAATTAACCCGTCAGTTCCCATAAGGTTTTCGGTACAGATTTAAAAAAAAAATTATATTCATATTTTCTAAGCTTAATTTAAGTTTCTTGTAATGTTTACCTTCAAATTTTGACCATTCTAAAATAATGTGAATGCAGCTCTAGGTGCTTATGGGCACCCAAGGTTTGGCAGTGGTTTGAGGTTGAAAATGTTCTCTAATTTACAAATTAAATTTATTGAAAATGGTAACAATTATTTAAAAAATTAGCTTGTCATTCATTCGAGAAAAAAAATTAATATTATGATTACATGAATGAATGAAAGTCGTAAAAGCAATGAACGTGGAGTAGCACATTTCGCTGTTGGCATAATTTCCTCGTTCTCTTTCTGCATTGTCTGCAGGCTATATGTTTTTCGCAGCTCACAGCCTTGTGCTGCGATGCTGGTGACTCTCGTTCCTGTATTTTAATGTGTTACATATGCGTTCTTTCTGGCGGCTTACCATGAGTTCTATAGTAATTCTGAACGATGTTTCTTCTGAATTCCACATCTGTCATTTACCTCTCAGGCTCTGAATGACGTTTGAGACACCAAGCGTTTTGACATGCCGCATCAAGACCAAATAGAAATAGTGAGAACCACCATTTTCGTCCACGATATCCAACACGTAGTGAGTCCAGATTCTCACCAAATATGTCTACTCCGCCCATAAATTTTTTTTTTTTGTGACGTTTGGACAATCAACTTGAACCTTCGTTTTCTTATTACCAACAGTTCCAATCTGGTCAACTTTGGTCACTGGCTCAACTCCATAACAATTAGATATTACCGTAACTATATTATTAATGTTCCACTTTGTTATCCTCAAGTCTTTTTTATACAACGACGACATAGATCCCATGGTTTTTTTTTTTGTAACTCTTTTGATTCTTCCAGTAGACGTATCCCAGTCCTATTTTCCGAAATACTCCCAGTAACACCAATATATTTTTCATTCAATACTTGGAATAATCTTAAACTACTGAAAAAACGGTCAAAGTATGCACTGTAAGGTCCTAACGATGTAGGGAGCCTTGACACAAGTTCGAGAATAACTGACGTACCTAAGCCATATTCTTCATGGTTCAGATCTGAATCAATTTCATCGCTACTTTCTTCTCCTGTCAAATTTTCATCGTCCGGTGGGAAAAGTACAATTTCAATATCTATAATGATTCACCTGCTTCTAGCGTGCTATAACTTCATGAAGTGGGACTGTGCGCGAACAATGGAAAAAATAAGAAAAAAAAAACGCCCAAAGAAGGGATATATTTTCAGGCCATTATTTACAATATTGTCAATTTTATAATATCACAATTAAAATCTTAACTCAATTTTGTTAAAACGATTTTAAATTTTAGTTAAAATAAAAACACATTAAACCATGCAGGGCCTGAATTACCGTTCAAAAATCCATTAGATATATACGGCGCTGAAGTGAACCTTGGTCGCCCATAACCACCTACAGGTCTATTTCCAAAAAAACAAAAACTACTCTACATCTTAGCTTATACATTTTAAAAAACATTCTACCAACAAAAACAACTGAACTTACGTTGTTTGAGTCATTTTTCAAAGAAACAAGTCGACAACTCAAAAAGCTAACCTCCAGGCGGGGAACCTCTCGGTTCTAAACCAAAAAGAGAGTGATTATCATGCACAAACTTTGTAGGAGAGGCGTGGAAACTAAAGCTAATATGTTTTTAACCGGTAGATGGCTCTGGAAGAGCAGAAACTGATACTGAACCAGAATCAAATGAAAAATAAAATGATGCACCTGTAGTTGCTTATGGGAACTGACTTCAACCAATATAATTGCTACTGCTATTTCTAAGCTTAATCAAACATTCCAAATTTTGAGTTATGTCGTTGTTCTTCATCGGTTATAAATAGAGCTAACTTTCTATACGAATGAAAAATTTTCAGGTGTTCATTTCCCCTTGGGAGTACTTAAATTTTTCTAATTTAATATTTTTTAAAATTAATTATTTTTTGATATTTACAACTTCATTATAATAATACAACAACTAAATCGCAGGAATGAATAAAGACAGGTGTTTCTCTGCCTAGTGATAGTACTAAAATAACAAGTTCAACTTATAAGGTCAAGAGACCATCATCTTGTCCGAGACCTCGGAGGATTATCAGGAATTGAAGAGGTTCTTAGGCTTGAAACTAGTGGGTTTTAGTGGGGAGGAAGTTATTCATGAAACGACTGGTATCGGGTTCGGGCCAAATCAGCAACAAATGGGACATTGAGGTCATAATGGATTACTTTATTCGTAACAAAGTAAAGAGCATTAAGGATTTTGTATTATAAGGATTGGATACAAGAGCAATTCGACGGGTTAGAGGATCCCTTAAAAAATATTATAGAGTTATAAAATAATAACTGAAAAAACTACGAAAAAGGCGAATTGTTTGGGTGGCTTTTTATATTCCAAAAAATGAACAACGTTATACACCTGTTTTTTAATATTTCTTCATGGACATAATTAAATGAAATAGATGAATATTTTTGTAATATTAGTCACGATTTTCAGCAGGTGCTCCCGGACTACAGGTTCTATATAAGAGGTATAACAGTAAATTATTGTAAATAAAAGTACTGATCTATCCAATTAGTTATAAAAATATTTATCTATTTATATTCATCACGTATTCATTTATCTTATTGTTCCCTCGGCTTTTTAAGATTGGAATCACCAGTCCTAATTCACTAAAGTCGTCGAGTGTTCACTTACTGCAATAGGCTAGCTAATGAACGAACAAGAGATGAAAAGAGACCTTCAGTCCAAGGAGCTCTTTTTGCCTACACGATTGAAAGCAAAAGCGATTACCCTAATTGAAATTCTGTTTCTTAACGGGAAAGAAATCTCTTCTAAGCTATTTTTTAGCTTGTTTTTACCATATTTCCAAGGTACTTTAAGGTTCCGGTATAAAAAGCCATTTTGTTTGATTAGATTTTATTGTAACGAACTCTAATTACAGTAAATAGTTTTTTCAAGCATTTGGTAAATCTTTCATAACGGCATTCTTGACGAAGACGCAAATTACGAGTGGACTCGTAGTTGACAGTCGATGTGTTAATATTAATCTACCGCCAGGAGTCAATTAAATTATAAATAGGCAGATAATACGAATTTAATTACCGAAATCAATCTCAGGGAGATTAAATACACAGTACTAACCTAGAAAAGATTAATTGAAAGTAGCAGTCTGGTACAAAAGATGTTTCAATTAGTATATATGTTTTTGTTATGTTTACTGATGTAAATTGGAACTTTGTAAACTTATTATTATCCCTTTCTCTGCATTTTTTATCTTGATACTGGTAAAAGTTAATGGCTGGTATTTGTGTAATGGGTTTAAAAAGTCAGTATGGCTGATTTTGCCAATTACATTTCTTAGTACTTAAAGCACATTGACAGTACTGTTATCATACAGCTGTAATAATTTTACCTTCTATGGATTTTTGTTGTTATTTTTTTAATTGCTTTTTTTGGATCATGAATTAATTAAATACAGTAAATTCTAATATGAGTGTAGTTAGGGACTAAATGTTAATATATAACATCAAAAACTATAATACCCGGAAAAGGGAAAACCTTCCCCTGGGTTTAATAAGGTTGGTCAGGCAGCCAAACTGATGAGTGCTAGATATGGCAACGTTGCATCTTTTATCATCTCTATCTAACCCCCTTCGCCCCACCCATCCACAGCCTCTGTTGTGTAAAAAGGTTAACATGACTGAGCCGATTTAACTGAAAATTATTTATTTAAAAATAATATAAATTTATGTTTCCCGATTTTGAAATATAGGGATATTTTAATTATGTGCCCATAGTTTCCTAGAACCTCAATCGATTTTAAGCTTCCATTCCAATATAATGTTTTACCAATTTAAGGGTTTGCCAAAGAACATAATTCAAATAAACTTCTTGAGAGTGCAGGTGCAGAGGCCTAATAACTGAACAAACCCTCAGCAGGATTTTTAATGAACCCTAGTGGTTCATTGAGAGATTAGAGTTGTTATAAGTGTCATGATAGTTTAAAAGTATCACTTTTAGTTAGAAATAGTTAAGAAACATTATCAAATCTTCCTCAGGCCTTCACTAAACCCTTATCATTATGGAAAGATATGACCCGCAAACATGCTAGCAAGGCTGCATTTTTATCTTCAGGTAGATGATATTAAAATTGTAGGAAACAAAAAAAATAGCCACAATGATCTACTAATTATTCTTTATTATTAATATTCTCCGATAATTAAGAAAACGATTGTTTATGAAATCATAGGCAGGGCTGGAAAGGTGGTGTTCAGTCGCAAATCAATTCAGAAACTCAAATTTAAATCCCGCGGTCTGCTTCACAGTTGTTTCCTTGGGAACTGACAGAAGGGACTATGTTTTCTCCCACTCCGTCTCCTCGCGGGACCCTTACTTGGCCTTCAGACTTCAAGCTACACAGATTTCCCCGAGCTGCTGACCGGCAGCTAACCTCGCCGTTCACCACCGCATGGAGACGTTACTGCATTCATCTCCGCCCAAAGCCAAGAGACTCCTATTACCAGAGGCAAGATGTGCCCCTTTCTCACCAGCACCCGATCGCCGGAGACCAGATGCAATCAGAATTGAGGTGGCGAAATTTACTACACCACTGTAAGTCCGACATTTCTCATTCGATTAACTAACCTCTAAGACAATATCATATCATTAACCGTTCAAGATAAAAGACTCTATAATAAATCACCATGTGGCCTATATCGCCCAGTGTCAGTATTCATTAAGTTCAAACTAATATTTAATGTTTCGTTCATTATATCCATCCAGAATGATTCCTTCAATAAAGACTTCATTATCCTTTCTATTTTGTACCTAGATATAAGTGATCTTTTGTTTGTCTCTTTCTTTATTTAATTTTAAACTAATCCTTTTTATGTTTGTATTTAGAATTAATAAACCACATGTTTCAGTATCTGATCTAATTTATTTAATTCAACAAATCTATTTTACTAATATATTTTATTATTTATTTTTCTATTCAGTCTAATCACGCCTGAACAGGTGCTATAGAGATAGTCGCCATTCTTTTACATTATTAGTTGGACTGATATTTGTAAATTTTCTGCATATTTGGCAGTAAAAAACATATATGATAAGAAGCTAGATCTTGTACAAATCTATTAAAATGAAAGCGATGTATAAAATATCTAATTTTAAAAAATAATTATTTAATGAACATATGAATAATTTATTCCTTACACTTTCGTCAAAAAGAGACTGTATCTATCACGTAAATACTGTAAACAAAATTAAAAAGATAATGCCTCGACCCTTACGGATCAAATATTCCGTTACCTATTACATAAATAGTACATTTAAATTTCTACGTTCTGTTAGAAGTTCTTAGGAGATTAATAGTTCTTTTAAAAATCGAAAAAATCTATATCGACAACTATTCTACAAAGGGTTACAGCTCTAGCAATGGATTACATAAATTGTTATTTGCTAAAGGTATATGTTTTTCCAATTCTGCACCTGACGAATATATGAAAAATGATTTGAGTAGAAGGCTTGAATGATTAATCATTAAAGGGTAAGGTTGGGAGGATGACTTTAATATTTCATGGTGAGACTATATTGGGAATTGGTGATTTACGGTTATGGGTCAATCCTATACGTCCGTACCGATTGTCCCACTTTCTCGTGATATATCGCTTATTTCCTCGTAAAAGTCCATTTCAAGAAATACGGAAGAAATCAATTAGACGGCAGTTTACTCTACAGAGTGAGGTCTTAAACATTGAGAAAATAAATATTTTATAAATAAAACAGTATAAAATTACTCACCCCACTTACTTATCGCTGTTTACAAAATATTTTTATTTTATGTAAATATTATTAATTAATTATTGCGGTCGTTTTCTAACAATGATTTTTTTGCTATACTCGGAACTGATATATAGAATTTTGTTGCTTAATAAAGTAATTAAAGATCAAATTGTGACAAAAAAATAAAAACAAAGTATAACTTTAAATTTCAGTTAAACAGGATCGTTACTTTTTTTTTTTTTTTTTATTTAATTCAATGATATTTACAACTATAATGGTATTATATCAAGTAAATGTGCAAAAATGTAGAATATGACATGAAAAGACTTGTGGAGAAACTACCCATCGATAGCACTCCAATAAAGTTCTATAGTAGATGATCTCGAGGCCATCTTCTTTTCAGACGCCTCGGAGGGTTATCAGGAAAAGTATGGGAAGCAAGCTGAGAGACTAGCGGATTCAAGTGCGTATGGAGCTTGTAAGGATCGTTACTAAAAACGAATTTGATTTTAAAAGATTAATATTTCCATATTTAATATAATTGTATTTGCGATTTTCGTAAGTGAGAACGAAATTCATGAGATGGATAAGAGTGTTCTTGAAATAATAATTATTTTACAGAACACTTCCTAAGATAGTACATGAACTTTCAAGCAAAATTAACTATTGGCAAAAGTAAATTAAATTGTAATATTGTTTCGTACTTATTTATAAAGAAAGTTTTGAAACTTGAAAATGGAGTGCATCTTTTCTTCCGGGATTTTATTTATAAATAATTACAATAGTCAATACATTATGAACTGTATTTACAATCATAACATCGTCCTGTTTGACCCTGGGGGTAGTATATATGCTAATATATAAAAAAGTTTTCAGTGATTTGCAATGTTTTATTTTTACCTTAGCGGGACGGATCGCAACGGAGACACCTCACTTCTTACTGAGGTATATAAACTCCCCTCTGCTTTTCTTTTGGTTGTGGATTGACTGGCCTTCGCAGACGACATGACACTGATTGCTGATTCTGTTGAAATGGCAACAATGCAGGTAAATTGCCGCAGAAAACAGGCAGCCAAAGCTGGTGTTCAAGTGATGCTGGAGAAAACAGAATTCTTCACCAATATCAATGAAGCGAACAGAGAGATGTTACTGGAGCAGGGAAGCGTCAAGGGGACTGAGAAATTTAAGTATCTTTGCGAATGGTTTGAACCCAACTTATCAGAGAGAGCATCATTATCTTTGAGAGTCAACAAGTTGAAACTAGCTTATCGACTGACGAAAAGCACCTATAACAAGAAACTAAATTAGCACTACACGTCAGTCATACGACCAGAAGCCCTGTATGCCATGGAGTGTCTTTCCTTGAACTGAAGAGGTCTGGTGAAGAAATTAGAGAAAGGAGAATCCTAAGGTAGATCCTACGCCCGGTAAAGGAACAATGGAGATTTCCGAAGGCGACATAACTCTGAGCTCTGCGACATATAGATAGGCTCTCTGACTATGCAAGGAAAAGAAGGGTAGCTTTCTATGGTCATGTTGCAAGATTGCCACCAAACCGAGTGACCAACCGTCTGTTTACTTTCTGGCAAAATAAGAAGGTTCATACCGCTTGGTTGACATCAAAGAGCTGGGAATAAAAGATCTCCAAAACAAACAGTCTGTGAGACACACCCTGAAAGAGGTCCTTGGATTTCAGGAAAAACGCCGAACGAGAGGTGCCCCCTGGACAGAAGAGAGAAAGGAGTTACACCGGCAGAAGATGCGGCAATAATGGGCAAAGATCAAAGCCCAACATTTGAACAAGCGTCGTCCAAAGTAGGCCCATTCGAAACATGAAGGAAGAACATATTAATTAGTTCTTAACTTTTTCATTACTACGTATTACAAAAATATATGATTAAATTAAGTATACTTTGTAAATTATTATATATCCTAAGAAGCCATTTTATTTCCTTTACGTTGAATAATGGACACTACAGGTCCGTGCAGGTTCGTGGGTAGCACATTCACCCATTCATATCGTAGTAAGTTTTACAGTCACTGATTACGAATCGAGTTTATTCAACGAATACTTCAATATATATATGAGGAAGAAAATGGTCCGGATAGAGGTCAAGAAAATTCTCGTAGAAGTAGAAATTAGTAATATTTCACTTCTTAAATAATTATTTCTACCTATTTATTAATCCATTTGATATAGTTTCATTGATATTCATCATTTTTTCTAAGGGATAGTTCATTCTAAATACCAAAATATAAAACCAAAGCGCTAAAGAAGTAACGAATTGTACCTCTTTACCCAAATAACACAGAATAACTCTAAAATACGTTTTACTATATATATATATAGCGTATATATTCATATTTTTATCTATACCACAACAAGCCGTGAGGATCTGGGATTCCGTTCATGGTAGAGACTGTACTGTTTCATGGACAACTATTGTTCAGATAGGAGATTTGTTCTAAATCACGTTCAACATCCAGATTTCACTCCTTATTTTTGGTACCCACTTTTTAGAGGCTGAGTAAGCCCCAAGAGGGTGCTATACCCCATAGGATTAATCTCCGACCGCTAAGAGATTAAATAAAATAGTCAGCGAGCGGGATATGAATCCGGGACTGACCCACTCCGCTCCCCAATATTCTTATTTTAGTCAATTTGGAATCCTCACTTAATGTCTTACACAAAAGTAGGTATCCTTAACCTAATTAAGTTACTGGTTTATAATTTAATTGACGTTCCAAAATTTCTCTGTGTAATCTCTTCCGAATTATTTTAATTTTCTGAAAATTTCTTTAAGAAATACTATCAAGTCTGAAATTGGAATGATAACGGAATCGGACGTGCTTATCAGTAGCAATGATAAGAGGGGGGGAGATGGGACTGTTTCCGTGCCCTTCTTAATTAGCAAGTTGACGAGACTGTTTGTGATAACGGTTGATTCAGGTAATGAGAGTCCTTCGGGAGCCCAACTTGTCCTAATTATTGACTAACGAGGAGAGCAGTCCACAATGATCCAAATTACCAAGATCCTGCCCTTCATAATCCATTTAGTCGGTCCTCCTGGCTCAGTTAGCTTAACCGCTCTATGATCCTGTTTACTCACAACGGTTATTATTGAGTAAATAATTGTGATAGCTTCGGAAATTCCTCATATTTACTTTCCCTCCACAGGCTTCAAGAAATCTTTTTTTATGATTTAAAAAACTATATTATTCCTATGTATCGTGTTTAACCATATATTTGCATTGGAATAAAGCACAAAGTCTAAGAAAATATGAGGATAGGGAATGAGGTAGGGAATGCTAAAAAAAAATTCAACTAAAATAAAAATACTGTAAGTATATTATTTATATATCACGCAATACCATATAAATGGATTAATATGTCGTATTTTTGGATTTAAAAACATATCATATGTGATAAAGCAATAATAACAACTAATTTATTTTGTTTTTCTTGTTGATTCGGTATTTAATAAGTAAGTTCCATAATAAAATATTATGTCATTATATTCTTATTAATTCGGCGCAACAACACATGGACGCGTCCAGGCCTCCTCAATCATAAACCGCCAGTAGTCCCGGTTGAGTGCTGCTGCCATCCAGTTGCGGACTCCCAAGTTCCTTGTGTCTTCTGAAACACAGTCAATCCACCGCAGTCGCGGTCGGCCTCCTCTCCTCCTTCCATATATGACCTCTGTCAGTAATCGTTTTGGGACTTCCCCGTCCCTCATTCTGGCCACATGTCCAGCTCATCTAAGTCGAGATCGTTTAATGACGATAACCACATTAGTCTCACCAAAGAGATCATATATTTCTTCGTTTCTTCTTTGTCTCCATCTTCCATCAATAGAGCCCATATATTTTTCGGAGAATCCTACGGTCGAAATTAGAAGTTTTCGGTTTGCATCCTTCGTCATTGCCCATGTTTCCGCTTCGTATGCAAGCACTTGGCGAATCAGGGTCTTATATAGTATGATTTTAATTGAATCACCCTGCTTGCTAGATGTTGTCTCAGTCAGCGGTTGGCTGGCAATGTTCGTTTCCTGATTTTTATCCCCATGACGTTGGTGCATGTGACTTGAGATCCAAGACAGGTGAATTCTGCGATCCAATCAAATAGCTAAGTTCCAAATCCCACCTAGCTCCAGGATGTCTTGGGTGTTGTTCAGCTATCATGTACTTGGTCTTATCTTGGTTAACTACTAGACCAAGTTTCCTTGCTGTTTCTACTTGGGAAAGAAACGTTTCTTCATCTGCCTGATTTCATCTTCCTATAATGTCAATATCATCTGCTTAGGCTAGGAGCTGTACCGATCTGTTTATATATGGTTCCCGTTGACTGCACCCCGGAGTCTCTGACTGCCTTCTCGAAAGCAAGGTTAAATAATAGACAGGAAAGCGCCTCACCCTGATGTACCCTGATTTTCCCTCTTCTAGATGGGAAACCATCGCTTCGATTTTATTGGATCTGAATAAAACATTCAATTATCTCAACGCTCTGTAAAGACTATCCCTATCAAGGCTATAATAGGCCGCTTATAAGTCAAGGAGTAGGTGGCGAACAGTGATTCGAAATTCGCGGCCCCTTTACAATATTGTCCTTAGGCAGAACAACTGATCCGTTGTGGATGTTCCTCTCCTGAATCCGCTTTGGTAGGGGACTATTTCTCTTACTGCGAAAGAAAGCAAGCTTTGGTAGAGAATGTTTGATTATGACCATACACTTATTCCCGATCTCCTTCACAAATGTGCGCGAAGCGTTCCTTCCACTGGTTTAAACAAGCTGTCTTTTCAGTAAGGACATTTCCATCAGGGTCATCAGGGTGCGTGGTTTGGTTTGAATAGTTTTTGTGCTGCGATTGATAATTGCATAAAACTTTCTTATCTCACCATTTGTTTTGAACAGTTTTGAACACAGAACGGCTGCCTCTAGCTCTTTTCTTTTCCATGTGCGTTTTTTTGTTTTATGGAATTGATTCTCCAAACTTCTCATACTTCTGTATTCCTCAGTTGTACCCTCAGTTCTTCCCTTCAGCACAGCTCTGTATATTTTTGCCTTTAGTTGCATATGGACATTCCTCATCAAACCATGGTGAACTTATTTATATAAGTATATTAGTATTTACTTATATAAATAAGTTCAATATTTGCGTTGTATTCGATGCTGGTCAAAACGCATGGAAAGGGTATACGCCAGGACTATACAAACAGTTAACTCACTGACTATTGCCGCTGGACAACCTGGGTCCTTAGGGCCAAATGTTTAAAGACAATTTACCAGGCGGCGTTGATTCCCTAAATGCTTTAAGGGGTGCCGGTTTGGCGTAAAGCAATTGAGAAAAAATTCCATCTTCAGAAACTTCAAAGACTTCAAAGAATCATTGGGATCAGCATTGTCAAGGTGTATAAAACTATCTCATATGACGCAGCTTGTGCCTTAGCAGGCATTGTACCCATCGATCTAAAAATTAACGAAATTGTAAAACTCTCATCGAATAAACTGCGTAACGAAAACTTTAGAGTAATCGACAATAGCATGATAGAACGGGAATCTGAACCTTTAGATTGGTTACACACATCAAAATTTGTCAAACTATACACGCACATGACAGGACATTAGGGAACAGAAACAGAAATCACTAACATTTACACAGATGGAAGTAAAGAGGGCAATAATGTAGGCTATGCTTGGCTATTTTGGGACACGAATGGGAAGATTTGAATTTCCCAGTACAAACTAGGCCCTACATGTTCCAACAACCAAGCAGATAACTACGCAGTTATAAAAGCGACAGGATTCCTTCTTGACCTTCCAACCAACAGACATACAGACATAGTTATACACACAGATAACATGATCTTGATACAATCATTTCTCAACGCAGACATAAATGACAAGCTTACAGAAAATATCAGAATGAACTTATGCACAATTAGGCTTCTATGTTTCTCTGCATAATTAATATGGGTAAAAGGTCACTCTGGTATTGAGGGCAATGAGATTGCTGATAAATTAGCAAAAGATGCAGCACAAAGTGATTTGTCTACATCTTTTCCTTTATAGGGATACTTTGCAAGAAACAAGAAAGTTCATTATTTGGACCTCCATATGTATAAGTTAAGTAAATGTTATTAAGCAGTTTTTTGTCCCTCAAATAAAAAAAGAACAACTAATTTATTATTCACCAATTCTATATATTTCTAAAAATTGTTAAAAGTTTTTAAATAAAATCACTCTAGACCCCGAATGCGCAGCATGCCTTTGAAACAATAATTCAAATAAATAAGATACCACCAAGAAAGCTTTATTTTACCCTTCTTTTAATTGATAGCGGTCGAAAATAAAATACAATTTATCTAATTTTAAAAGAAGGTGTGAGACGACAAAGGATACAAGTAATATTTTTTCAATAAGGACCAGAAGCATCAGAATGGAACGATATTTATGATGATTTTTCAGCATCAACTTTTATTTAACCATCAGTGACTATCAGTTTATCTAAAACTAACGCTTAAATCTCCGGGAGTCATGTCTTGCTGGACATTTTTAATAGACTGGCAGGAAGTCAATGCTGAGTCTGAATATTTAAATAATTATATTATAATATCAATAATATTTTTTTGTATATGATATACCTTTTTTATTCTGAGCATGTGGGGTGAATATGTGGTATTTGTTAAATTCGTTTAATAATCCAAATATTAAACAAAATCGTAATTCTTGATGACATTATTATACCTGGATAATACATAAGGATTGTTATACGTACTGTTCAGTCGCGGATCAATTTCATAAATTAAAATTTGAATCTGGCAGATCTCGTTCACATTTGTTACCATGGCGACAGAAAAAAGGGTCTTTGTTTCCCCCACTCCGTCATCTGGCACTTCACTTCTCTTCGCACCCAGACTCCAAGCAAACCACCAGATCGCCTGCTCGACAAAAAGCTAACCTCGCGGTTCACCGCATGATATTCGCCAAAAGCCCTAGATCGCCTAGCACCAGATACAAGAAGTACACCCTCGATACCACCAATTCGCCTGCTAACCAAAGACCATCAGAGCTCAGGAAACGAATCCATCTTCAACTGTAAGTTCTCTTTCATTCAATCATCAAAAGACTATACAATTTAACATCACCGTTCGAGATAAAGACTCTACATTTTATCGCGATGTGGCCCCGTCGCCCAGTGTTGGTGTTTTAAGAAAACCATTCCGAGTTGAAAATTCATATTTAATAGTTTCTCAGCCTTTTCTGTAAATGTTAACCATTCCTTTTGTATACATTATAAGTGATAATTTCTTTATTTTTCTTAAATTGTAATCAAGCATAACCTGTAATTATATTTAAAATTAATAAACCACATGTTTCAGTATCTGGCCAATTTATTTAAAACCCCGACTCTATTCTACTAATATATCATATTTTATTATTTATCCTTATCTTTTTTGCTAGTCAGTCTAATCATGCCCGTACACGTACATAAGGCCGCATTTATAGGATTTTAAGATATGTTATAAGGGCAACCTTAGATCGAGTTTAGTGCGGTTATGGCAGGCATATTTCTAAAAGTCGATATTTCTCAGTAGTGAATGGGTAAACGGTAATGCCATTAAAAAAATTGTTACATTTTAAAAAATTATCAAACTGTCATCTGTACCACCTGGCTCCTCAAATCCTCATATATCACATCAAGGTGGTATATATCATAATGTCGGTATATATTTTATTCAATATAGTTTAAAATACGTTCTGAAGGTCTAATAACATTTTTTGTATTATTTTTTTAATTTATAAATATATCCCATTCGTTCACGCCTGTAAATTTTTAGAAAACTCTTTGGGTATATTTCTTAAAATATTCAATAAAAGAAAGTATTTAGGCGAATTTTTAGTGAACCAGTTTTAAGTTAAGCTCACTCATCCAGCTTCATTGTTATCGTATAAGTTATCTTGGAATAGTATTTATGTATCCTTATGTATAACAATTTGTCTGCATGGTCTAAGTGTAATGTTGTTAATATGATCCATTTTTTGTTTAATTTTTAAATTATTAAAATAATATAACTAATCCAATCATATTTTCACATTCCGACTACATAATCTGAACGAAAACCCATATCATAAACACTAAAATTTGTATAAAGTTTATAGTGTAATAAAGTTATTTTCTTCTTCTTCTTCTTCTTCCCATGGCTCTACAGCCCTTGCAGGGCCCTGGCCTCCGCAACAACGCCTCTCCAGTCCTCCCTGTCAGCAGCTCGACCTCTCCACTGTCTGATCCCCATCCTCTGCAGATCGCTCTCCACATCATTCAGCCATCGCAGCCTGGGCCTTCCTCTTCTTCTTTTGCCTCCTGGTTTGCCATATAATAGCTTCTTTGGGTACCTATCTTCTCCCATTCTTTCTACGTGCCCAAGCCATCTTATACGTGTAGATTTGACATAGATGACTAGGTCTGGTTCATTGTATAGATCCTGAAGCTCTCTATTATTTCTAGACCTCCATTGGCCTTCATTACATACTGGCCCAAATATCTGCCGAAGCACCTTCCTCTCCCAGATCTGCAGCATCTTTTCGCATTCCTGTGTCAGGACCCACGTTTCACAAGCGTATGTAACAATCGGTCTTAGGATTGTTTTGTAAATCAATAATTTTGCCCTCCGTGACAAGTTTCGAAATCTTAATGCTTTTCGCAGTGCAAAGAGGCATCTGTTCCCTGCTGATATTCTTGCTTTAATTTCTGCAGTGATGTCATTCTTTCTTGTCACTAAAGCCCCCAGATATTTGAAGCTGTCCACTTTCTTAAATGTGTGGTGGAGCAGTTGCACATGACTCAGCTCTTCCTGCCCATCATTTTTTGTGGAAATCATATATTGGGTTTTTTCCTTATTTATCACCAGGCCCAATTTTTTCCCAGCTTCTTCAAATTCCTGCAAAGCTCCTGAGAGCGCCGCTTTTGACCTTGCTGATATCACTACGTCATCAGCATACGATAAGTGTTGGGTCATCCTATTACATATCGTTCCTCCTGGGTTGGTCCTGATTGATCTCGCAGCTTGTTCGAGTGCGATGTTAAATAATACAGGTGAGAGGGGATCTCCCTGGCGCAGACCATTCTCAACCTCAAAATCTTCTGATATCATATTTTGAATCTTCACCCTACATCTGGTGTTTTCCAAGGTCATCGCACTCAATCCGACTAGCTTTTCCGGGACCCCTAGCGTTTTCATTACTTTGAGCAGTTCATTCCTGTCAAGACTATCGTAGGCCTGGCAGAAATCTATGAAGAGGTGGTGGAGGTCAACATTGTACTCATATGCTTTCTCTAGCATCTGCCGTATGGAGAAGATATGATCCGTTGTGCTTCTAGTTGGCCGGAAGCCACTTTGGTATTCACCAATATTTCTTTCAGCCCATGCCATAATTCTCCTATTTATTGCAACTGAAAGTACCTTGTAGACAGTGGGCAATAGGGCGATACCTCTATAGTTTTGGCAGTTTAATCTGTCTCCCTTCTTATGTATTGGGCACAACACTGCCATATTCCAGTCCTGTGGCATCCTCATCTCCATCCATACATCAAATACGAGGTTATATACTTCATCCACCACCGCCTCACCCCCACACTTCAGGACCTCATTCGGGATACCGTCTATTCCAGGTGCTCTGTTGTTATGGAGTGCTCCAATTATTTCCGCTATTTCTTCCCTATCCGGTGGCATTTCTTCTTCATCCACGTTCGGAGAGTCACTTCCATTTTCCAATAATGGTGTTTTATCATAAGCTGATCCTTCTTTATTCGGATTTAATAATTCTATGAAGAAGTGCTTCCATCTTTCCAGAACAGATCTTCTATCTCCAATCAAGTTCCCCTCTCTATCTTTAACGAATTCCAGCCTTGGTATATATCCATTTCGGAATTCTCTGGTGCTTTTATAGAACTTCCTGGTCTGTTTGGCTGCAAAGTCTTCTTGAAGCTTATCTAGCTTCTTTGTTTCCTGCTGCCTTTTCTTATGTTTACATACTGCTTTTGCTTCCCTTCTTTTGGTTCTATAATGCTCCGCCGTAGTTCGGGTCCTTCGTTGGATCATTTTCTGTCTGGCACTGTTTCTTTCCTCTATGGCTTTTATGCAGTCTTCATCAAACCAGTCATTACTTTGTCTTTTCTGTGCTGCGCCAAGAATGTCCCCTGCTACACCTTTAAGAGCATCTTTAAGGCGTGCCCATCTTTCCTCTATATTCATTCCAGTAGATGAGTTGCCGCTTAATCTATCTGCGATCCTATCTCTAAATTGCCGGGCTACAGCATCCTCCTTTAGCTTTTCCACATTATAGATGGTGGCATTGCTTGCATTTCCTTTTCCTTGTATGGCCAGCTTCTGTTTATATAAAATCTTGACCAGATAATGGTCTGAGTCACAGTTAGCTCCCCTGTAACTGCGAACATCAAATATATCACTGGCGTGTCTGGCAGCAATGAGTACATGGTCAATTTGATTTTTGGTGATGCCATCCGGGGAGGTCCATGTTTCCTTATGTATTTCCTTATGTGGAAAAAAGGTGCTTCTTATTCTAAGGTTTCTTGTCATCGCAAAATCAACCATTCTGAGTCCATTCTCGCTTGTTTCCTCATGCTTGCTGTGCTTGCCTATTATGGGGAAAAACATCGTTTCTTTTCCTATCCTACCATTGAAATCTCCCAAAATTATTTTCACATCATGCTTAGGTAGGGAATCGTATAGATTCTCTAGCCTTCCATAAAAGGTTTCCTTTTCCTCTTCATTGTCCTTGCCTTCTATGGGTGCATGTATGCTGATAAGAGAGATATTGAAAAACCTTCCTCGCAGCCTTAGTAAGCACATTCTCTCATCCACTGCCACGTATTTAATAATAGAGTGCAAGAGGGAATTCCTTATCGCAAAACCTGTTCCCAATACATTCCGTCTATTGCCACTGTTAATGATTGTGTAGTGCTTCATCTTGGTTAGTACTGTGTCTCTCCAGCGGATTTCTTGTAGGGCTGATACATCTATTTTGTAATAAAGTTATTTTAATATTTACAATCAGCAATGACTTCCTACCCGTCTCTTGACAGTGTATAGCAATAATAACGCTAGGGGATTTATGTATGACTTTTAGATGGATTGACAGTCAGAGGTGGTTAAATATAAGCTGAGATTTATAAATAGACGTATCGTTCCAGTCTGATGCTTCTTCCCTATCTTCGTATTAAATTGACTAGGAAAAACTTTGTCACGCCTATGGGCAGATTAAAATCTATACTATGAAGAAAGGGACACCATGATCACAGCATATGTAACATTTTAGGTAACTTGTCATAAATAAATACTTTTATCTATACTTATCAATGTTAATAACAATGTGAACAACATCCGTTAAGCTGTTCCTAAAAGTAACGAAGAACCCAGTATTAACTGGACAAATACAAAAATCTGATATGGTGTCCTTTACTTCCGGGGGACTGCTATTTATATTCTTCACATAATTTTCGGTAATATGTTAGTATATATTTAACACCTATTATATATTTATGTTAAATGTGTTATGTATATTTTCCCAGCACCCATCCTCAGTAAAAAAAAATATTTAGTTTATATCTTTCAAAACAAAAATAAGAATTAATTAATAATAAATAAAAATTTCTTCCGAGAATACTAGCAAGGAGAACGATGGTAAATAAAATCAGGTATCAAAGGGTCACTTAAGAAGGAAAAATATAACTGAGGAAGGTGGTAATACCTTAAAAGTTAAGAAATCAGGTAGTGAAATGGAGGAAAACCAGAAATTGTTGAGAGAGAACAGGTTTAGGAATTGGAGGAGGAGGACTTCGAAGGTTGACTTCAGAAGGAGTTGAAGATGGGAAGAAACTTCAGTGGCATGTGGATACACACACACACATCCACCAAAGACGGGGAGATTTGTGGGAGATGCCTTTACCAACAGACCTACCTGACGGAGCATCCTATATCTCTTTCACATATACATTTTGATTTAGTTATATATAAGTTTTTTATGGCAATGGTATCTGAATCAATAATGGTGATGTAACTAAATGTATATAACTGATTTGTTAAGTTATTAACAACAACTGAGTAACAATTGAGTTGTTAAGTGATACAGCTAAGAAGCCATACCAGCCCCTCCCCCATCGACAGCCCTGAAGAAGACCTGCAATGTGGGTCGAAACGTTGGCTCTTCAATGGACATTTCTGCCTACTTCATAGCATTTTTTTTACCTCCATCCGGACCATTTTCTTCCACATATTTAGATATTCATTATTACAATATTGATAACTTAATTAGGGTATTAATTTTGACCAACTGGAGTATTGGCAAACACACAAACCACCTTTGGAAAAAAGTCCAATCAGGAACATTTATAGACATTGAAATAAATTCGTAATAAATTAATTCATAAAAACTTTGAGTAGTTGTCTTCAATTATTTTATAGCATTTTATTCATAACACAGCAATATTTTAATTTATTTTCAAATGCATATCCATAAAATTAATTTTTTATTTTTTATTTTTAAGTACAATTTAAATTAGTCAAACTAAAAGCACTAGAGTGAATATATTTTGAATATTTTGTAATCTCTCAATATCTGTCAACAGAGTACTCTCCTCAAATTACACATCACAAGGTTCTATCCCCGTCGATAGAATCTCCTCGATTCGGTAGGGGTATAAGATACCGTCTTTGCAAGAGTACCCCAAGGCTCAATTCTGGTAACACCCCTACGCATTGTATTCACTCACAATAAACCCGTTAACAATGAGGCATTCTCTGTTATTTACACAGATGATACAATACTCGCAAAATATTGATTTTCACGCAGACTTCGCTAACTAAAGCAATACAATAACTAAGATTATCTTCAACAGAACTGTAACTAATATCTTAAGTAACTGTTCCATCTCTACTGTGAAGAGGGACATTGCTAATTTTGTAGTATATACTTTACATAGCCGTTATTTTAGTATATATTTAATAAATTCATTAATATTTAATGTAGTATAATTTCAAATAAATATTAATGATTTATTATTTACAGTTTATTTTGTAATTGTTTCCCAAACATCTAAAAACTGAAACTGGAACTAAACGAATGTGCATATTTACTAGAACCCGTATGGATATAACTCTCACAGATTCACGTCATGTCCAAAAAAAGTCCACTCCAGAAATATTAGTTAACTCCGTACCGTGGAGCCCAAGTGTTTCGCTAGAAACCGAAAAGATGATTTTTCATTCCTCTTTTGAAGGTGTAATTCCCCTTTATGGTTCGGAAATGTGGGTAGTTGGGCCAAGAGATGCACAAAGGCTGCAAGCTGCAAAAATGGATTTTTGGAGAAGTTGTCGCATTTTACGAATTGAGCGAGTGAAAAACTCTACCATAAGAGATATCGTTAAAGCGGAAACGATGATGCACAAAATTGGGACTAAGCAGCTGCAATGGTATGGTCATCTGAGATGAATGGTCCCCAAGAGATTTTTGAATGACATTGGACTATATCCCAGAGGAGAGACGAAAAAAAGGACACCTTGGCTGCAAGGAGGTGAAGTGGTGATGGCAGCAAGAGCCTTGGCGGAGGAAGATTGGGAAGACCGAGAGTATTGGCGACAAAATGAATTGGTTTTCGGCATATGGCCAAAGGTTGTAAAAGCCCGAACAAAAAAATAAATAATGCGAATGGCTAAGTAACAAAATCCTAATCACTGTTTAAAAGACAATTTCACAGATATTTAAACTGGACAATATGATATTTGACTTATAGTCAACATTAACATATATTCGAAGAGGAAATTAAAAAGGAGAAGGAAATGAGAGATCTTTTTTGTTAACAGAAGAGTATGAGAGCCTAGCCAAGGAGAAGATGTTCTTTTAGGCACTACCCTTATCAATGCTTTTTATATTATTCTATCCTTAAAACCTATTGCTGATTAATAACATACATTTGACAGCAGAAAATTTATATATAAAGATAAAACAAGACACCATTTTTCTTTTAACATTTGATAAATTAGTCATTATTCTCTTTTCGATTAATGAAAATTTAAGACTGGCAAAAAATTAGAAATTAAGAAGTATGAAACTAAATCTACAGCCCGGAATCGTATAATTCTCGTAGTTTTTGGCTTTATTGGAGTTGGAATGTATACAGTAACTCCTTTTCAAATCATTACCTTACTTAGCCCCTTATTCACTACGCAAATAACTCGATTCCGCTTATTCAGGTACCAGAAACTCATTTTGGAGGAAATTAGACTTAACTGCTTATGTACCTGGGCTACAGATATAACTTCTGCATGTGGCTTTATGCAAAAAATTTAAAATTTAATAAACCATTACAGTAAATGATTATCATGCTTAAAACAGTTGTCATGTATTATTATTGAAGTTTTATTGACTGTTATTGATATTAATATGTAATCCTTTCAAATATATAACTGTTATGTAACCCTTTCATATTATTTTTATAATATATGCCGTTCCTTTCATGAATTATTAATAAAAATAGGGATAAAATCTGGGAGGTTATTCAGGGAGGGCGTTGTCACTACATACTATATTCACTGTCATAATAGAAAGCTTGGTGACTCGCTTGTCACATATTCATCCCCCGGCCTCAAGGACATAAGAATAAGATAAGGGAACCTTTTGACAGATCCCAATCATTTATTTCCATTTTTCCCTTCAAAGGGGGACGTGCGAGGCGACATTATTTCGCTACTTCGTCGATAGATTGTCGACATCTCTTTCGCTATTTATCACGCCCTGTCACATGTGTCAACTTTATTTACCGAGGCAGGGTTTTAATCTTGTAAGTAAACATGTTTAAGGTAAACTGCTGATGCTAGTTTACTCTTAAGAGAACCAAGTATCATAATTTTTCTTGTCTTCTTTTTCACCCTCTTGCTACGAAAATAATGTCCCTATTATTCAGTTTTAAAGAAATATCATGTTTTTAATTTTTTCATTAATAAAAACCATTTATGAGCAGAATTTTAGAAATATTTCATGTTTAAATCTACAGCCCCGTTTAATAATTGGTTAAATAGATTTCTCACGAAAATGAGTTGCTAGTATTTATGTAATGAATATGGAGCTAAGTCAGGTATTAATTTGAAAAGAAATAAGTTCTTATATTACAACTCCATTTCAAGCCAAAAACTACGATAATGATGCGTTACCGCATCCCACTCTGGCCAAAATTCGACTTAACCACTTATTCATCGAGGCTGTAGAAATGCACTAAAATATTCTTATTGTCGATGCAGTACCAATAAAAAAACTAATACATTTTAAATAATTGGATAAAATACTTTTTAACCGCAAAGCTGTTCTGAATATTAAACAAATTTGTTCGCATATAGTCAACAGTCGAAAATCTTGCTCATCCATTATTGTTATTTGGACCCTACAACCTGGAATTGATTCCTGGTACACCAATTGGCATGCTCTTCAGTGATTTCTAGTATTAAGATTAAGCCGTGGGTAACCTCTCAGTTAGAGTAGTTTTTACCACGTTCCTACCAGGATGCTAGTTTTTGTGTTATATATATATCGGATATGAACTTGCAACTTGCAGCAATAACGCATCATTTTATAAGCAAACCGTCCATCTCCATCTTGGGCTACCGACCACTTGACGTCCGTGTATCTGATTTTTGTTCACCGTCCTTGGATGGAGTCTCATTTATTTGGTCTCCAGCAACATGACCTGCCCACCAATGACGTTTTCTATATTAACAATATTAAAACAAACTTTCCTGTAAAGTATAATTTAGAGAGTTAAGATGATTCTGTTTTGAAACAACCACGTAAGAAATAATATGTGTTTGATATTTATTTTTATAATTTTAATTATAAACGAATTTTCCTGCATTTGTTTCATTTAAAGTCATCATTTAAATCTCAAAATTATAATAAATTATGATACTTTTGTATACCAATGTGCACGGATCGATTTCGAAAAGTACTCAGTTTCTATTTCACTTGATGCGATATTGAAAGACGAGAACTCCTCCGATGCAGCCTACACTTAGAGGAATGGAAAGAAAGAAGGCTACCCCCTCCCACCGGGTTTACATTGAGCATAAAGAGAACAAACATAATAGGGGCGGGCCGTGAGGGATGAGTTAGGGGCCATATCGGTCCCGCTTCGGTGATCAATCCTCCTCCTCTTAGCCTCTCTCTCTTCTCCCCGCTGTTCTTATCTGGTCTATTTGCATTCGGGAATACTAAACTCTCTGAAGAAGACGCTAACATATTCCCGATCCCGACAGTTTAGTCTGCAAGTAGGTCTCTGCTCAGGGTTCTACAGGTTAATTTTAAATTGGTGTCGACGGTATTTAAACTGAATATTGTACATTATCATTATTGTTTTATATTGTAATGGTAGGCTTACTGTTGTATAATATTTAGAAAAATAATAGAGCTCAATAAAAATATTTATGTTGGGAGTGGGGTAGCTTTAAAAGGGTTATCCTTCAATAATGTTAAATCATTTTCCAATCTTAGCCGATAATGGAATTTGATCAGAAAGAAAAAAATGGATTACTAGGCAAACTTAAAACTTTCCCGGCTACCGCAATTGTCACTAGCAACAAAAACAGACCAGTTTTTGCTTATTAAAAGGATATATGGATCCTTAACAAATCCAAGATGAATGCTTTTAAGATTTTTTAAGAAAAGAGAAAGATTTTTCGGAATATTTGTAGGGTTGTAACGGAGGGATGAGAGCAGGGAATTGTATTAGCTATAACGACGTTATGATATTTTCAACTTAACAGTCGAAAAAAATCGATTGGAAATTACCAGAATACAAAAAAAGAACTCTCTACGGAACTATCTATAGCACCAGAAGGAGAGGTTTGATCGAGGATGAGGAAACGGACCGAGTAGTTCTCGGTGGGGGACTGCAGAACTAGAGCTCTGCCCAGAGTGTACTGGAGCAATGTTGCCAGTATTGCGAAGCTCCACTTCGGGCTGTAGAGTGACGTAGGGAAGTGAAGGTTAGTTCAGTGGGTAGAGTCCCTCAGTTACTGAGCTGAAGCCGAGTGATTTACAAGAAAAGCACAGTAATATGACTTATGCGTTGATCTTGTAGTATGCATGACAGCACATTGTCAATCTTCAAACAGTATTAAAAACAGACTCTACATCCCTTTCCAATTATCAGGTTTTTTATTCATTTTGGTAAAAAGAAAAAAAAAAACGACTGACGGTCGAATTACCCAACCTGGAGGAATCGAAGGCAAAATAATTTTGAAATTAAGAACTACAACTAGAATCTGTTGTGTTGTCATTCAATAACGTAATAGATGCAGAATCTTAAATTGATAGATTTTCACTCAAATTAGCGCAGTTAGACTTTTCGAATTTTTTTTTTCAAATCATCTGGGAAAAACTCGAACAGAGATAAAACAGAAAGCTAAAATATTGCCCTCCATACTTTGTATCGATATCCGTAGTTTACCTTTTAACGACGTTTTCATTACTTACCTTTTTCGCATACTATTTTCTTATAAAATAGTAAATGGGCACAACTTGCTAAGGTGTTTCTTTGCTATTTATATTATTGTTTTTAGCAATCTACGTATTTTTTTCTAAATATGATTTTCATACTTAAGCAGCAATGAAGAAAATATAATTTTGCCATTGGCTGCGCTTACAACAATAATAAGTCACAAGCCCTTCACGTAATACTCTCCGCCCATACACCCTTTACTGTAAATTATGCAAAGCGATGGGAAATTCCACGAAGAATATACATATATGCCAGGGAGAAAAGGAGTCAAAATATCTCTTAAATACCCAAAATGGAGATGGCTTTTAAGAATATTAAGAAAAGTTAAGCTTTATATTTTTTCTATTAAATATTGACGTATTTAAATAAATAAAATTAATAAGTGTTATATCTTAATTATGTTCATGATTTTTAAAAATGTATTACGTATACTTATTACAGTTCTGGAGGTACTTAACTGTTTTAAAACCAAAACAGGTATAGTCTTTTTTATAATTATGGTGTGAAAAACTAATTATACAAGACAAACAAAATAGTAGAACTTTCTTACGATAATACCTATCATTTATAATATAAAAAAATTGTTACTTTGATGTAAAAATAAATATGGCTAAAGTTAATTTTGGGGTATTTGCATTTTATTATTTTGTATATACTATTTTAATTATAAAATTTAACTATAGATAATTGTAAACAATAACTAACAATAAGATTTATTATAAATTATTGTTTTTATTCCAGAAAAAATTTATTAGGGGATTTTTAAAAATACTTTAATTTTTTATCTTAAGTTACATAATATTTTTACAATAAGCATTTTACTGTTTTTATTTACTTATGTAAGCATGTTGACAGAACCCGTTTTGCCGAAAGGCAAGAAACTGTGGATAGCTAAACTTACGTAAATAACTAACTTATGTAACCAATGCCTCCTTAAAAACTTGTTTTTCGTTAAATATAAATTAATTTCATATTTACAGTCTCATTGTTATAGCTTTAGTGCTATGCAACAATAAATTTAAACGGCTTAAAAAAACAAGTATTTTTTTCATTTGGAAAAACATTACTATTTTATTCGCTTAGTCTGAATTCGTATAACGTTTTAGCACAGCTTTGAACCTTAACGAGACAAGAAATCAATAGAGACATGTAACACTTCTAAAGACTAAACAAAAATATCTGTCAATATTTCGGCCATTCAGGCATTTCAGGACAGGAAGAGAATAATAGCAAAAGGAAACTAATAAAGTACATCATACCCTAACAATGCTAAGTCATTACCCAGGTAAAAACATCTGACCACCTCCAACAAAAGCTAGGAAAAGTTAGATAAAAACAGCTAATAACACACTAAATAGAAAATACTTGAAAAAGTCCTAGAAAAGGAAAAGAAAATGTCTTTGTGCTTTGTCGATTTCACAAAAGCGTTTGACCATGTAAGAAAAACTAATATCTTTCAAGCCTTAAGAGAAATAGGGATGGATAAAGGTCATATACTTGCGGTCGAAAGTTTATATCAGAAAACGAGGAGTGTAGTAAGATTCGCCAATTACACTTCTCAGCAAATTGAGACCACCATTGGAATCCGCCAGGGATGTAGTCTGAGTCACCTACTGTTCATTTTGGTTTCAACGGATTCAACTCTTCGAAAGGTCAAAACAAAATTGAGGAGGTTTCACCTAGGATATGCCAATCTGAGTCCGATAAGCCTCTCGCTGCAGGCATTAGAGGATGACATTGTGGTTTGCTCAGAGAATAACAGAAACCTCCTGCACAATGTTAGAAGATTCAGAAAAGAGTTGCTGGCTATAAATAGGGCCATAAACTCTAATTAAACAAAAGTGATGAGGGTAGGAAAGAAGCCAAGTAGAATAATGAGGGTCATTAGAGTTGAAGATAATGTCCTGGAACAAGTGGTGAACTTCAAATACCTGGAAGCGCATCTAAACGAAAACGGTTTCATCGATTTGGAAGTGACCGAGAGAATCGGTGCCGCGGGCAAGATGTTTGAAGAGGTTAAAAGAGGATTTCTTAACCGAAGAGAAGTAGAAAAGGAAAAATACAGAAAGAGTGGCTGTATTTAAGTCAACATTTCTCCCTACCCTTACGTACTGTTCAGAATCATAGCCGATGGCAAAAAAACACCAATCCAAAATAGAAAGCTGCAGAAATGAGATTTTTCAGGAAGATAGAGGGCAAAACAAAAAGAGAACGATTACGGAACACCACTATAAGGTCGAAAATAAATGTTTAACCAGCCAACGAGCTAATAGAGGAAAACAGACTGAGATGGCGTGAACACCTCCTGAAGATGGATCCTAGCAGAATTGCTAGCGAAACCTACCGAGCCAAAGTGGAAGGAAAATAAGGAAGAGGACGACCTAGGAAGTGAGAAGAAAGGGTGAGGAAGGACTTTGAGAAGAGGGGACTCCATTGGAGCAGAAGAGCACAACTGGTGGAACGCCGGCAGCGCTGGAGAAGGCCGTGCAGAATTCCTCCTCACACTGCTTAGGCGGTAAAGAGGATTGATTATGATGATTATGATGATAGAAAATACTTAAGAATTAATGAATTAATACATCAGAAAGAAATTAATAATTGTTAAATAATAAAATAATTAATAATTACCACAAAAATAGAATACTGGATAAAGGAAAGTAAAAAGGACATTGTCAAGATCCCAGTGGACATTCCACAAAATATACTAATATACAAGGGCATGAGCTGAAAAGGGACATAATGCGTTAAGGCATCTGCGGAAAAATTCCAACCAAGCCAAAATAAGAGAATAAAGACCCTGTTGAACCCAGGCCTTTCGCCATGGCGACTAGTGCTCTACCACTGACAAACTCCGCTCCCTATCAAGAAACCTAAGCAATAAGTGAAAAACCCTTATATTTATAATAAATTAATTATAATTTACAGTTTTTAGGTTTACAATCAAATTTCCTTAGCTTGAATGGTATTTTAACAAGCATTTTTGCATTTTCTTCAACATATTTTCACGTTGAGCATTAATTATAAACAATCATTAACATAAAGATAAACATTCGCTTAAGTAACGGACGATCAAGGCAGAGAGAATCACGCTGACCACAGGAACACTTGGACAGAAGGCTAGGAAGAGACACCGGTTCGGCGCTGACACCCTAATCAGTAACCAGGCTGAATGTGTAATGAGCCCAGAGCCAGGTGAGTAATGTGCCCTGCGCCAGCCTCATCTACTCAATGTCGATCGCTAATCGCTATCAGTGATGTATAACTGCTTCCTTTCTGACAGCTCCAGATAGCGCCACTTTCTTTCCTGTCGATTTATTATCCAGTTGACGTTTCCTGAAAATTTGATAACGTCAGTCATAAATCAATCAAATAGGTCATGAAGGGCTGTACCTCGCAGGTTGACTAATCAATGCTTTCCCAGCAATGTGACACGAAGTCTAAATGGAAGGGTATACTCAAATGATTGGAAATCATATATATCACTTCATCAATAACAACAGCTTTTTTCCTGCTTTATAAAGTTCTAAATACCATAAAGTGCAGTAATCTTTATTAGCAGGAATACGAAATGAATTGTCGACGGTTACCCTTCAGTTTCACAATTTCTATTCCCGATTCTATTTAACAAACGTCTATTATTTTCCTAAAACGATATTACTATCCGTATGTATTTTGTCCAGGTATTTGAAGATTAGAATTTATATAACTTTCATCGTTTCAATTGTCCTTTATTGATATTAAACATTGTCGTAAAAGTCAAAGGATGTACAACGTTTTAAGGTGTTGCGTACAATATTTCATCCGACAGAGGAAGATATATTCGAGAAATGAGGAGAGATAGCGTCGAGATAGTTAAGATGGTATTAACATTCAGAGTCTAGCAATGAATGAATATCCAAAAAGTTCTAAATTGCTGAACAGACCTGTAAACTTCCGAAAAGTAGACCGAGGCGTCCGCGGCGGGATTGTGTTGAACTGTGGATTGGTGGGTATTGGCATCCAGTCTTTGGGTTCGCTAAGACTTATTATTATTATCACTCTATTGGTGGGTTCTATTCGAACGAAAACATACACTATACAACAACGAAACCACATTCCGATTCTATTTACCATTCCACTGCTATTTCGTTGAAGGAATATGCCGTTCGTTCATGTATTTAATTATAAAACATAGCTCGAACAATTTTGATATTATATTCAAATAAAATAAAAAAAGTTTGAGTGGAAAATAGTTGACTGGATACTTCCAATGATGGATTGAATTAGTCAGGCGCTGCAGTCAAAGATAACACAAACTAGTAATTTGCGTAAGTAAAAGTGCGTAATTTGTGTTATCTTTTACCGCACCCCATGACCAATCCCTGATTTCAATCCATAAAAAAAAAAAATAAAAAAAATAAAAATTAGACGGGAGTCTAATGGGTGGAACAAAGAAACAATGAGGTTTGTGCGAAAGGAATTTGCCACTTCCTCAATCATTTCTAATATTTTATTTCTTTATATTTATTCATAATAAATTCACCAATTAATATATATTATTTACGAAAACCTCGTACCAACAATACTCATGTGGTTCAATAAATATAATACTCAATTATTAACAGGTTGAGTTTGTTCTAAGGTCAAAAGGTTTTTATAAGATATATACGGTAGATTTTATGTATTATATTTTCATTAATGTAGCTATTAATCTTTGAATCTATTGGGGACGTTCTTATAAGTTACTGATTTACTTTTAGCGAGACATTTACGCATTTACTCCTAACAAACACTTGCTTAACATTAAATTTTTTTCTAATAAAGATATATGTTTACAATTCAAGTCTTTTCTTTCGGTAGGTGTGCACTTAATTGGCGAAGTTGAATGGTGAGTTTCTTCTTAAGACAAAGTTGTATTTTTGTAGACTTTACATGCCACATATGAAACATTTTAGTAATTCCTAAATTTAAAAATCATCAATTAGTATTGCTAACCAGAATTTTATTGTCTGATGTACGTATAGGTTTATTTATTTTTTCCTGCTGAAAAAAAGGGGGATGATCCGAAGTTTTTCACTTTAGCAGACAATAAAATGCGGGGATCGATAGACCACGAATTGCCTAAAGAAAAACTGCCGAGCCTCCAAACAAAAGTTCCTTTCAGCGAGCATTGAATGCCCAAAGTTGGCAAGAACCTGTAAAAGTAAAAATGCGAATCCACATTAATCATCTATTATTTTTACAATCGTCACGGTTTGGATAAATGAACGAAACTATGATAAAAAATTATTGAAAATATCCTAGCACTGTTTAAAAAAAATATTGATGGACATCCTTATTCGTTTATTATCAAAGATCAAACTTGGAATTTCACACTTAAAAAAGACTTTTATGGAGTCTTGTTTTTTTATATACCGTCCTGTATGTTATTAAGTATAAAATTGGCTTGAAGTTATCAAGATGGCATAGATTTAATTAAACTTTCACCACTACAACCCAGAAGTATCATGGGTAAACTGCACTGTTCCTACTACAAAGATTGTAAGATGGGAGGTGAATTACCCCACATCAAGCTCAACTGCCAGGTTTTTTCCTTATTAAGACTACCCATATTATAGAGACTGGGTGAGGTCTAGGAGTCCAGATCACCTGGGATTTGAAGGCGGGATCTTTACACAGCAACTCAGCGCTCTACACGTGTTTTCTTCTCCTTTTTGTTACAGAACTTGTAAAAATATTGTTCTATTTTTTTTAATTTAACAGTTGACGCAGGCGGATACCACACCACACCGCGACACCCCATAGCCGGATATAATCAAGGCGAAGCACATAATTGACGAGCTAATGACAGTGAAGGCTCCCATTAGCCGGGACTGATAAGGGGCTAATATACATCTAAATAATTTATGGCCATGATCAAATACTAATAAGCAAATACAACCGCCCTCAGTGGCTGTACTCTGCCAATAAATCTGTTCCCGAGTTTCATTTAACTCCCTTATCTTGCATAAATTATTACTTATCATGAGGCATTTACGATTCAATTCAGTTGTTGTGGCTGTTATATTAGTTTTAAAAAAATATTACGTTAAAATATGAATTTTTAGAAAATAATAAATTTATTTATTTTATAACTTAATTTTCATTTGCACCTGCGCAATTGCGCATTCAGCAAATTTGATCCTAGTGTTTTTCACCTTGATTTTCTATGATTTTTATTTTTTTTGATTTTGATTTGCTTTCTGAACTCAAATCCTTTTTATCTCCTATTCTTGAACTTCTCACTATATTAACTTCCTCTGTCATTCCGAATCCTTCTTATGGCTAAAACTCTATTACCTTATCTTAAAATACTCCTTTGGAACTCCAATGGTCTGCTCCATCGAAAATACGAACTAGAAACTTGCCTAAAAGAACACGACATAAACATTGCACTTGTAACTGAAACTCATTTAACAGACAAACAAACATTCAAAATTCATGGATACGAAGTATACAGAACAGACCATCCGGATCATTCGGCCAATGGAGGTACTGCAACCGTTGTAGCTAGGTCGTTGAATCATCACTTTGTTCCTTCCACTTCTACGAATACAAATCAGTTCACCACTATTTGCTTAACTTCTCCAAAATATCAGCTAAAAATTTCTTCTGTTTATATTGCTCCGAACAAAGTTATATCTATAAATGAATTGAAAAATATGTTTTCATCTATGGGTAAACCATTCTTAGCTGGTGGTGACTTTAATGCTAAAAATACTAGATGGGGTTCTCGAATTTCAAATACTCGCGGGAAAAGGCTAAATAAATGCATAGAAGAACTAAAATTTTCTACTATTTCCCCTTCTGAACCTACTTATTGGCCTACAGCAATATCAAAATCACCCGATGTTTTCGATTTCTTTGTTACAAACTCCTTGCCACTTAAACACTCCAACGTTTCCACTCTTTCTGATCTCTCTTCAGATCATAGCCCAGTTTTCCTCGAGCTATCAAATCACCCATTTACAAAAACAGCACCCCTGGCATTAATAAATGGCAATATAAACTGGAATAAGTTTGAAAATTATTTAAACAATAAAATTACCCTTAATACTAACATACGTACAGCCGACAACCTGGACAATGCTGTTAATCACTTGACTGAATGTATTCAAAACGCAGTTTGGTATTCCACAACACCAAAGACGCCTTTACCAAAACCTGATTCCTACCTACCTGAACCAATACGAAATCTTATTAAAGAAAAACGTAGGATCAGAGCTTTATGGCAAAGAACAAGATACCCTTCATACAAAAAAAAACTCAACAAACTAACCCGAAACCTTCAACAAGAATTATCAAAATAATAAATAAATGTAAAAATTAACTAAATTGATTTTAAATTTTATTCATCTTAAAGCTAACTATAGTATATAATAAACAAAATTCTTATCTGATAACATATAAACATTAGTTAAATGAAGGAGGAATATAATGGTTGATTTTTAATTGACATATCGAAAATAGAGCAGGTTAAAAAAAAATAATTTTGCAAAAAAAATATCGCGGTCATTAATCGAAATAAGACATATCCTATATTTTAAGTTGGACAATGTTACATACCCGTGCGAATTTTTAATTAAAATCGGTCCAGTAGTTTCGGAGATTAGCCCGAACAAACATCGTGACAGGAGATTTTTATATTTATATAGATGTGCAATAAATGCACTTCAAGCCAATTCCTGACCTTATGCTGACTTATGCACTATTACAATGACAATTACGCATCCTACATTATCAACATTATTAACTCTTTTGGAAAAAGTTCTACTCACATTACATTTATTCATCGGGGTTGAAAAAATAGTTGATTGTTAGGAATGATGTTTTTATTTCTTATCAGGAATTGCGTATACAATTGGTTTTCACTTTTTCTCTGCGGATTTTTAATACAATAAACTACTTGGCCTTACCTATTTATGAAACATAGTTTTACCGGAAAAGTACGTTTTAAGTTTTTAAAAATCAAAATAACTATAGGTAAGATTAAATAGATAATTGAATAGAACAAGTCGGATCTAGTAAAAATATTTTGTACATTGCATACATGACTGTAATATACATGTTACCTATACATACATTTACAAGATTTAATTACGCACATATACAAGATTTTTGGCAATACGTTGGCTATCCAGATATATGTTATTATTGCTGGTATAATTCTCACTCAAAACTGCCTATCAAAGGTTGCTTTAATTAATAATAATAATCACAAGTATATAACTATTTTTATTATAATAAACACAGCAATGTCTTGGGGCGACCTGTGGTCCAGTGGTTAACATAGCAAACTACTAACCCCAAGATCGGGGACTCGTAGTCCGCCAGGCGGCCCTAGGATTTTTTAAGGGAATAAAAACCCTTGGTTATGTCGTTCCTCGGAAGGGACATTAAGGGGTCCGAGCATGTACGATGTCAGGTACGCTTTAAAAATTCCTATCCTTGTTAAACGTGGATAGTAAAATTTAGAGCTCCGAATGTAGCATCGTCCGATTAGCCATAGCAGAGTAAAGTGACGTTAAATGAACAAACAACACAGAAATGTCTTAAGAATAACATTAGTACACAACATTGTACTTAATTGCAATGTATTACAATATGTAAAATACAATTATTCAACACTAACTTAATATAATGAACAATTAGATACAATGACCAAATTATAAATAACCAAATAATAATTAATTAATAATAATATTATACAAATTATCCTGTTTGTAAATGTGTTAAAATAAGAAATAAACCAAACGTACCTCGGTTTAATATCAAGTTTGGTCTATACTTCACAATACAAGCCGCGTGACGATGAAGTGCACGAATATTTGTAGGATAATACACACGCGATTGGATCTGTTCATCCGTTGCACTCTGCAGAGCCGGCCGGGGTTGCATGGAGCAACGGTTAAGTCGATGCTGTGCGGTGGAAGAGGCAGGGAAATGGAAACAGATAAATGTGCCCCTTGCTCTGGGAATCCATCCTCGGCCTATTTTCATTTTTTCCTATCCTCGAAATTATTTTATCCCTTCCCGTCCCTTCTCTCCCCCACCTCGCTCCAATTCAATACCATTTCCGCTTTCTTCTTCATTTTTTATCCCGGGAGCAGAACAAGGGGCTCGACCGAACAAACAATGGAGGTCCGTTGCTTTGTTGTCTCAGCTTTGACCGTTTTTCCCATACACTTTCAATTTCGGTTCTTGTCACTTCCGTACTCATTAAATAGCGGGAAAATAACTAATTTGAGATTATCTATTACATCTATAAGAGCTAACATGCAATGTATATTTTATAACTACAAACAAACGGTAGGAAAATTAAGAATTTAAATAATTGTTACGAATAATAACTTTAAAGTTTGCATCGGTTCTCGAGACGCGTAGCGACCTGTGCATGAGTTATACGATTTTTTATTTTAGTAAATTTTAGTTTAAAGGATAGAATTCCATTGGTGTAAGAATAGTTATATTTAACTAAAATGTCGTTTAATAGTCATGCGATTGATACTAATAATAAATTAAAATAACAATGTCAAGTTGAACGTTAAAAAGATTTTAAATGTCATAGTTAAATGTATTGTTTTATGGAATGATTGAAAGTTCAAATATCTAAGTAATGTTGAACTTGGCGATGATAATATTGCTAAAAATGTAAATAAAGTTCGATAACATCTATGTGAATACAAATACCTGGTGTGAATTATATAAATTCTAGCTGACCCAGCAACGCGTTGCTGTGGGTGATAAAATAGTTTTAAAAAATATTACGTTAAAATTTGAATATTAATCATATAATGAATGAATTAAATTGATTTTTGATTTAACATTTTATTCATCATATATCTAACTATAGTATATAATAAATATTATACAAATTTAAACATAAACAGTAAAATCAACTAGTAAAATATAAACATTAGTTTAATGAATGATGAATGTAATGGTGGATATTTAATTGACATATCGAAATATGTTAGTCATTAATCGAAATAAAATATAGCCTAGATTTTAAAATAGAGAATGTTACATGTTAGTGCGAAATTTAATAAAAATCGGTCCAGTAGTTTCGGAGATTAGCCCGAACAAACATCGTGACATGATATTTACCACATTAAGTTTTCACAACCGTTTTCGGATGCAAATTTGGATTTACACTACTCAGACATGCCCTTATGACTTATCAGAAATACAGCAGGTTAGAAAAAAATATAATTTTGCAAAAAACAATATTGCGGTCATTAATCGAAAAAAAACATAGCCTATATTTTAAGTTGGACAATGTTACATATATGTGCGAAATTTCATTAAAATCGGTCCAGTAGTTTCGGAGATTAGCCCGAACAAACATCTTGACAGGAGATTTTTATGTATATAGATATATAGTATTCTATTATTTAAATTAAATTATTAATATTTGATTGAGCTTGTGCAGCCGACCATGTGTTTTGATTATTACATAAACTACTTACAAATTTATAAAGCTTTATATATTATGCAATCCCAAAATATATTAGAAGAAAAACTTTTCATCATCTAATTTACTGGTGTTTTACAATAATAGCTTTTTAAAGAGAGGGAGTAGATAGAGAAAGTGAATAGGCTTATGCATTATGAAAAATGTAAAATAATATAGAATAAGGATTTTTTAATTGTTTTTCTAAAAAAATTATTTTTATTGTATTCTCAACTGCAAATTAAAAAGTAGTTAAAGAGTGACTATTTTAATTAACGTTTAACCACCTAAAAAAACTAGTTAATTCTCTCCAGGATGATAAGACAGAATGACCCACTAACATCTTAAAACCGCTTGCATTGTAGGCCTAACCGAAACACAATAGATAAACATCCTTTCATTATAAAGTTCATTATCCCCCTACCCGCTACTTCGTAATCTTCCTTTATAATCTGTTTTCGATATTCCTCCTAGCAAGTTGTAGCTAGCTCGATGTTTCGATTTGTTATTAGCATTTAACCGAACTGACTATTAGTTACTATAATTGATATTGGGTAATAGCATGAATTATATGAAAGTTATATTTTAAGTGATATATTATTTATTAATTAAAAATAGTTAGGATTCCAAAATCATCATAGGGCTAAAGTAATATTTTATAAATATGAATTAAATTATTAAGAGGTGATTATGCGATAACTAATCACGTAATGATGAAATGCATGGTTGAGCAATTGAATTAAATACAAACTTCAATTACTTATCTCTGAAGTGAAACATGAATAAAGAAAAAAAATAGATATGACGTTCATAAACAAAGACCATGTTCCCTAGAGAGTCCCTCCCCGGCACTTCTACATTACACATTCACAGCAACTTCCATACAACCGTATCTAAAATTTAAAAAAATATTTTATATATTTAGATATACATATTAAAATTTTGACACCTAGTGTCCCTAAACATTCAAATAAAATGAAAATCCGAAGATTCCTTCAATGTTTGAATAATTCTTGGAAAAGAAAAATTGAAAAATGTGAGTCCCGTTTCTTAAATCTCTATTACTATTAAGATCATGAGTATCAAGAATTGTTTCCAATTAACTTGAATTCCTTCTTACTTTATATTTTTTAAATTAGGCAGGACTTTTCTAAGAGTGTGCTATAATTTGTAATATAAAATTAGTTGGTAAAAGAGGAAAATGGACGACTGGAAGATCCTAATGAAGGATACAATTTGTCTGGGGGTGCAGTCATAAATAACACTAAATAAGGTTACCTGATTTGTTATAAGTTCCGACGTTTCGGCCGACAGTGTATGCCATCTTCAGGGCTGAGAAGGAAAAACAGATAAATAACTATAAGAACAATTGCAGTACTAAGAATTATAGAATAATATGAATATAATAAGAATTATAGAATAATTGTAGGCCGGAACGTCAGCACTTATAACAATTAAGTTAACCTTATTTAGTGTTATTTATGACTGCACCCCCAGACAAATTGTATCCTTCATTAAAATTGGATGGGTTCTCTTATTAGCCTGGTACTATATAATACCAGTGCTTACAATTGATAATACCTAAGCATTATAGGCTCCTAATAAAAAATAACGACATAACAATTATTTACTAATTGAAAACATTTGTATTTGTTTATTAACCTCTTTTAACTCTCCAAAACCAGTTACCTGATATTGTCAATATCTTTAAAGAAGTCATATATTTCAAAAAAACCGTATTGAATATAAAATTAAGAAACATCGAATCCGTATGGCATTATATATTAAAATCATGTCTCTATAAATATATATATACAGCTCCGGTAAATTAGTAGTCAAGTTGAGTTTTCTTGTAATCGGTGAAGCAGAATCATGTTATTTTCGTAGTGAATAAGGGGCTAAGTAAAGAATTGGGTTGAAAAGGACTAATTGCTTCTATCAAAACTCCATTTCAAGCCCAAAACTATGAGAATTAACGATTCCACTATCCTGAACACAGTTAAACTCTCTTTGGACGAAATTCGACTTAACCGCTCATTTACCGGAGCTGTAGATATAATATTTATAGTACCAAATACCGTACACGGAACATATGGACTAAATTAAAAAGACAAGAACTGACAAGACGCTACAAACAACTATCGAATATTCTGGATCTTCTTACTACTAGACTTGCGAAACAAACGACTGACTAACGTGCAATACTGTAATAACAATTATTAGCACGTATATTTGATACAAATCTAAGAAAGTAAAAAACATCATTTTTGAAAAGTGAAAAAAACTGATTCCATGTTCATTAAAAATCATTGCGTTTCGTCAAACGTGTTTTACTTATATCATTAAACATGATTAAGAGCTTAATGTCAATGTCACCATATGAATTTTATATAAATTATAAATACTAAAGCATTCACTATGGATTAGAAATGAAAAATGTGTTTTCCAACATTCGATACTTTACAACGGTACATCTGACGATATGCAGCATAACTTTGGGGTTCAGTAAAACACGCCCTTTAACAGAATCCATAATGCAAAGAAAAAATATAAAGCCTTCTCGGTTTATTTTATAACACGCTATACACAAGGATCATTGTCACTGTATAATCATATATTCACAGCAAATTTACAACATTTCACTCGTAACTCACATCAACAAAAACCTCTAGTCGTTTCTCTTCCCTATTGTCTGTTACCTGAAAGAGATAGGAAAGAGATGTGATGTTTATCTATAATATCTATGTGATGATTAAAAAGACATTGATCTAGAAACGAACAATTCAGTAACAATTAATTAGTCATCAAAAATTCCATATTCCTGCGAATCGAGCAGAAAAAATCACTGAGATCAATCCGATAGATCCGAAACTAAGCAGGTCAAAAATAATATAAAATAATAATACCTAAATAAAATTGATTGAATGACATGATCAAATGTACAATAATACTACTGGCGTTGGATTAAAGTAATTGTTGGGCACAGAACGAAATACACCCGCCACATAATTTCTATACATAATACTTTTCATTAATAATCGCGTAATTACAGATTTGAGTAACTGTTGGCTAAGGATTAATGATAATCCTCTAATTTTCATATTATCATCAGAAAACCCTAGCGTAGTGATTGAGTATAGGGAGGTAGAATTTCATCTCTGCTCCTCAAAATAACCGATGATGAAGTGATGATGGATTACGGGGACTACTTCCCGGTATTAGCCGACACTACTTGTTAAAACAGAATGCCGTGTAACGGGTACATTTATTTATTGCTAATTATTACCTATTACATACATCTTTATTCTGGTAATCATTTTGGCAACACTAGTGATAGCAATAACGAACAACAATATCAACTATTTTTTTGTAACTCAACAACTAATTAAATTGCTATTAATTTCGTCAGAGTCTGGCAGTTAATTGTAAAATAAACAATTTACGTCTATTTGTAGCATACAACAATATTTTTAACAATAAAAAGCTAAGTGGAATAATAACTTTTTTGCTAACGCGTTTATTTTCAAACTTAAGAATCATACAATTATATACGTGTCCTTTCATCACGACTATGTATATTATGTTAGATATTGGAACATCCAATACATCGAGGTGACTGCTAGTTTCCGAAGAAGAACAAAACATTCGATATTAAACTCGATATTAATAATGTCATGATTTTAGGTTCGGGTGTTTGTGTGATCGACTTTTATTATTACCCTTTTGAATTAATATTACATTAATAACTTAAGTCAATATTTTCCTCCAGCTACTTGTTAATTAGAGAGAAAAAGTGAGAGAGTTAGTGTAAAGTTATTGATTTTATATAATAGTGTTTAATTAAATTATATTTGTCCGTTGTTTCTAAAGCTTAACATTATTATTTGTTGGAAATCAGTTTTAATAACACTAAACCATAATTCGTCTAGCACTAAATAAGAAAAAAATCGTGGCTATTAATTAATTAATTATTAAACAATAAATCAAAAAATCAAACAAGAAGCTGAGCTAATAGGTTTTCAATACTAAATAAAACTTTTACCAAACTTTGGCACAAAATGAAATTTATGTTAAGTGAAAAATATATTGAAAACAATTTAACAAAACAACTGAAGAAATACCTTTGAAGGAAAATACAAACATAAAAAAATAATTTATATACAATCAAATATGAATTGGTATATTTATAGAGAGAGAGAAAGAGAGAGACTGTGAGAGGGGAAGGAGGGAGAAGGAGTGAGAGAGAGTGAGTAGGTGTGTTTCCTATAAAGTTTGGATAACCTCATCCCATTAAATTAAAAAAAATATGACTCACCGAAAAAAATCCATTTCAGAGATCTATCATAATTAATTACTAACATTTATTGACCAATTTATTTTTTATTTTAATAATATTATGAATATATCTTTTTATTTGACAAAGCCGATCAACTTTTAACAATAGGAACTTTTAACCATAGCATTGTTGATCTTGTAACCTTATCAACGAATTTTGCCTGAAACATCACGAATTCAACAGAAATATAATTATTTATTATATGTTTTAATTTAGAATGCTATTCAATTTTCTTTTCATCACTTGGTTATTTAATTACACTTTTCTAATTTAAATTATCCAGATAAAATCAGATTTGTCAGGAAGTCAATCCAGTGATTAAGAATTGTATATGTTTAGGTTATTAGATTTGATTCAATAGGTAATACTTTATTTACACCGACGCAATGCATGGCAGGAAATATCGCAATGCAGTATATCATTCACGTGCAGTCGACTATTGCAGATGAAGTCCCTGTCACGCATTACTTATTCTTGGCTCGAAACACTTATCTCTGGAGCGTAGGAACATTTCTTTATTTGTAGCAGCAGCCTTCCTTCGTGTTCATATCTTAGATTCAGATGTACTTTATCTGTTGTGGGACGTTATTTATCAAGCTTTTGTTGTTTTTGTTGGTCCTATACAAGTTTTGGTAAAACGAAATAAAACGTGCATTTTGTTTTTGAACAGATAAGTTGTTAAGTTTCTTCATTCCTTTTTTTTTTTTTTTTAGAGTTTTCTGTCTAGATGTATGTTTAGAGTTTAGTCTAATGGTGCGAAATGCGCAATAAATATACCAAATAGTTCCTTTGCTTCCAATCAAGATTGATTATAATCTTTTAACTTAACAGCGGGTATATACATTCAGGTTTTAAAGTAACTTTCTTAAAATATTAAAAGTATATTCCGGTCGTTTTGCTAAATACTAAACAATTTTACCTCTACTGTGGTTACGTCAGCTAAACTGTCTTAGATTTAAAAGTATATTACATTTATATTTTATTTTAACATTAGATTATCATAAAGTTTAAATATAAATTTAATTATGCTCTAAAATATATTATTAATATGTTAATATAAAATCTATTATTAATATGTTAATATAAAATATATAATTAATATGTAAATATGTTAATTAACTATTAATATTGTAGAAAACATTTGATAAGGAAAAAAATGTATTTCATATTTTATATATACAGGGTATCCCATTTCAAGTGGATCAAACGATTTTAACTTTTAAACAAAACCAAATTTAGAAAAACAATAAAGGTAAAAGTTGTAGTAATTCAGGCCTAGTTTGAAAAAATAAAAAAACATTTTTCGGTTTTTCACTACAAATAGTCAATATCGACCTTCAAAAAATGTAGTTTCCTCTTGACCCCCATTTATTTTTATTCTTCTGAAATATACAATACAAAACATGGAAACATGTAACATTTTTTTCTATCTTCCATATCTTTAGTAGAAAAAACATTCAAAGTTCATTACATTAGTATACGCAAAGTAGCATTAAGTTATTTTATTTAAGACTTTTAGTCGTAATAACTTTTTAATCAAGGTATTTTGAATCTTTCAGAAAATCTCTGGACATTTAAAAACCTTAATTTTAATAAAAATCTGTTTCGAAGTTTTTATAGGAATTTTTAAAATTAAAATTAAGGTTTTTAAACGCCCAGACATTTTCTGAAAAATTAAAAAAAAACTTAGAACTTACTTGTATTTTCGTCAACGTCATAGACAATATACCTGATCGTACCGAAAATAAAATCATTTTATATGGCACATCCACGACCGCGGATTTTCAAAATAACTTACATATTTATGACGAAATTAAGAAAAAACGCAATTTTCACGATCGTAAGGATGATTGTATGAAGAAAAAACATTGTTTGTATAATAATAGAGACGCCAAATCCGATAATAAACACGAATCGAGAAAACAACGATCTCCAAGACGATGTTATAACTGTGCATACCTATCCCACGAATCGTTGCAGTGCCCTGACCGTGAAAATGGACCTAAATGTTTCGAATGTGATTCCTTTGGACACAATAGTAAGGATTGTCCGAAAAATACACGTTCCTTACCAAAAGTAGATTTTCAAGATCTCAGAAGACCCAATGGACGTAACGATCTTAATATTATTTCAATTAAAATGGGTCCTTACAATTATAGAGCACTTTTAGATACATATTCGGACGTAAATTTGATCAGAAATTCTTGCGTATCCGAAGACGATGAACCTGAAAAATCATCTATTTCTTTCGGAAGTCTCAGAAATCAGAAAATTTTCACGAACGGCCATTTTTCACACGATTTGTCGACTTTTGGTGAAACTTATGACTCGATTTATTTCTTCATTGTCGAAGACAATCTCATTTCTTCCGATGTAATTTTAGGAAAACCATTTTTGGAAAACGTCGAATTGTGTATTATGAATTCTGTAATTACGACCATTAAAAAGAACATTATACCCAATGTTTTTCAAATAGCTTTGCCTGCTGAAATCGAGGACCTTGACGTTGGTTTGCCAAAGTACCCCCATCTCGTGATGAAATTGAAGATGTCTTATAATAACAAGCCTATAAAATTTACAGAAGCAAAGTTCCGATCATACATGCCACTCGCCGTTTAGCCGCCACAGATCATGGCAAGAAACACACCATGCTGGAAAGAAAGTTAAAGGACTGTGAGTAATTTAATAATGTGCTCAACTCTGAGGTTGTAGAGGCAAGGAGAGCAGAAAAACGACCTGTATCCAATCTTATGAGAGCCCAGGAAAATATTCTGCCACTTCAAGGGACTGTTCAAGGACTGTCGAACATGAAAGCCTATAGAGATGAGAATGAAAAACTTAGGAATGATTTAAGAAATCTAGAACAATTATTAGAAAGTGAAAAAAAAAATCAATCATTCCATGAACAACGGTGGATTAATAATAAAGAAACTTGAATTAAAAGCAACAAAGATGAATTGGAAAATATCAAAAAGATAAGACATATAGCAGCAACATCTTTTAATCAAGAATTAAGTCGATTAAGGGAAGAAAACCTTCAGAAAATTGAAGATATGAGAGGAGGGTTTACTTAATTAGAGAATGAGTATAAGTATAAATTGTCCCAAACTGTAGAAGAGTATGAAGAAAAACTACTAAACTCGAACAGAAATTTAATAGCCGCAAATAACGAAGTAACAAATCTGCATCAGATGTCTAGTGGCCATGAAGCAATCTATAATCTATTTGACTTGGGTCAACCTAAAAATGATAGGTCCATACAACAACCATCATTTGCCCCCTACAAACCACTGCCGATTATTTTGACTGCTTCTCAGATGTTCGCTGCAGAAATGGAAGAACTAGGTAAAGTTGGGCATAGCACTCCTCCACATGATAAAGTTAAGGCTGACGGTGCAAGAACCAATTCCTGTCTTTAGGAAACTGTACTGTCGTACCGACGACTCCAATGATGACGACTCCGATGAGGAAGAAGACGCCAGGCCATTAGGTGATATCCCGGATTATCAGGATGGCCGAGATGTTGGATTGTCCACCAGCCTGATGACGTCACCCTCCTAACAGATGAAGAGCGCGCCACTTCCCGAGCGAGTACAGATAGATTCAAATAGAATAGATAGAAAACAAAATAGATAGAAATTGAAATTTCATTAACAAATCGTAACCTTCCAACTATGCTATTTACAGTTGCGTTTAAGGATTAATAGAGTAGTTTTGTTAATGGTGAATTCGTCCAATCATTACAGAAATCCCCAATATATGTATATAAATATATATATATATATATGTATATATATATAGATATATATATATATATAGATATATATATATATATATATATATATATATATATATATACATATACATTGTTCTCATTATGATGCCCTAACAATGAACAGATAGGCTTTTAATGAATTATTAATACAAAATTGGTACATGTACGATGTACATATAATATAGCTTTATTTACGAAATATTATTTACGTAGTAAGATCCATAAGTTGCCGGCATGTCCTGCTTCCCCTCCTTCAAACGTGCCGCGACCTGCACGCCTATGCATTCGCGTTCGATGCCTGTTACCCATTGCCCGCACTTCCTCAGTCCTGTCAGTCAGTGTCCAGCCTTGAAGGAAACTCCCCATTTTTACAATGTTGAAACTCGAGTACCGTGCGGTTATAAAATTATTTTGTAAAGAGGGTTTTACTCCTACGCAAATTAAAGAGCGCTTGGACTGGCTGCGGACAGTCTTCCTTCTCGTATTCGACAGTAAAAGAATGGAAAAATTATCCAAGTTAGGGAGAGAACGTCCAGAAGATGATGACCCGCATCCCGGTCGCCCATTGGAAGCTGTCACTTCTGAAACAATCAAGCTTGTGGAAACTGAATTGCTGTCTGACCGGTGACTGAAAACCAAGGATATAGCAGCGAGGTTGGGGCTTTTAAAAACAAGTGTTTTGAGGATCATCAAAGAACATTTGCATATGAACAAGGTTAGTGCAAGATGGGTTCCAAAAATTCTTTCAGCTGCTCAAAAACAAGAACGAGTTCACTGCTGCAATGAATTTAGGCGAATTGACACCGACGAAGGGCTCCAAGCAGCAGTGGAAGAACATTTTTTAACAAAGAAGAAAATTATTTTTTTCATGGTATAGAAATGTTGCCAAAGCGTTGTATTGAGTGTGTTGAGCTTATAGGAACTTAATGAAAAACATTAAGACCAGTTTTTCTTTCACCTTTCCTTTTATCCCAGGCCGGAAACTTTTGGACCTTACTACGTTCACATCAAAATACCTGTTCATTATTACAATTTATAATGTGAATATTGCTGTTTAAGACTAGAGACTGCTGAAATATATAATATTGGATCAATCCAGTCTGAGTCAACGATATTTTGCAAGACATGAAATAAAAAGTTAAATAGTAGGGCTGAGATAGATACTTAAGTTCTCAACACTGTTTGGTATTGCAGGTAATGTATAACCGCAGAGCCGTAACTCTCCTCAATGCTCTTGCAATATTTAGCAATTCAATTGAAGATGAATAATTTATAATGAAATATGTAAATTCGTTATTCTAAAAAAAAAAATACATCTTTGAATAAAACTTGCATATATTGTTAAAGAGTGAGTGTAAATTCTGATTTTTAAGTATAAAAATTTGATGCGGTGGGTAGCTCAGTTGAATACTGAAGTATATAAATGCCTCGAATTTAAGAATGTAATTAATTGAATAAAAATATAAATTTCTGAAATATAAATATGTATACATGTATATAATAGCTATGTTTTCTATATAAGTGTGAGGGCGATGATAACCATTAGTAGTTTTTCCCATTAAAATAAAACAATAGCGAAGTTAATTCAAGAAATTTATAAAGAGCAGTCGTCACTAATGGCCTTAGGAGTCAAAGCGAAGTTAAGAAAAACAAAATAAAAATCATTTTCCGGAGTTAGAAGGAAAAATTCCTAAACAAGAGATAATTTCATTCGCGCTAAAGTTTTTTCTTGTTGTTCGTGTAGGCATTAGCCTGCCCCATTCCTGCCCTCATAATCCTTGGTAATTTCCCTTCTAGTCTTCTTAAAATGGATGTAACTTGAAGAGAATGGAAGGAGTCACGACTCAGGCTAACTTGGGCTAGAGCTGTAAAGGAGTATAGTAGGGGTGTACCCCGCGGTTGGAAGTTGCATGCGGGCAGGCTATCTGTTTAGGGGAGCTAATCAGGTTAGGAGTCTCCCATTCCAAGATACAGTTTCAAGCAGTAGTTTTACAAGCCACCCCTTAGCAAAACTTTATTCCTCACCCCCCTCCGAGTCCAAGTTTCGGGCTTTTTTACTTCGGCTAATGAACAAAACACATTTTACTAAGAAATTGTTTCTCCCGAGCTGTTGTCAGAAGTTTCCATATAAAATTTTATAAGGTACACCCTAGCCGACCTATGTTGATGAAACTTTAAGATAATGGAGCTGCTGGTAGTGAAATATTCTTAAAGATAATATTTCCTCGATTATATGGGTTCTTTTCTGAAAATGTGGAAATCGCACGTCAGGTACGGTTTCAACCTGTTATGATTGGACAAAATGAGAACTATTCCACTCATTTTATCTTTTGTAGGGGCTATATTTTAGCTTCGAAATAGATTGTAAGTAGCAAATAAAAAATTGAAAACGGTCCTTCGCAGTTTCAGGCTACTTTAACATTGACTAGACTAGAAGTAATCCACAATGACCTTAATGTCCCATTTATCGCTGATTTAGCCCGAATCCGATATCAATCTTTTCATGACAAACACTTATTTTATTCCCAGTGAAATCCACTAGCTTCAAAATTAGCAACCTCTTCAATTCCTGATAATCCCCCGAGGCGTCTGAAAAGAAGATGGCCTCGTGACCTTTGAAGTAAAACTTGTTATATAAGTAATATCACTGGGTAGTTGTCTACAGTCTACTCTACTTTTATTTATCTGCGTCAATGTGAACCATTTCTGTAATTTTCTTGTTGTATTGTTATATTACAGTTGTAAATTTCATTAAATAAATTATTTTGCTTATTCGTATGTGATATAGCATTGATTGTTTGAAAACTGTTTTTGTGTATTGTAGGATTCAAACCCAACTCTTTTTACTTACTTCAGTTATATTCTTGTTACACCTTAATGTTTTATTGAGACAGTGTCGTTTTGAACCTTTATTATTTCTTTTAAATTATATTTTTTCACTTCAAAAATAACAGGTTTTCATTCAAATATTTTTTACTCCGTGATTCACCCTTTACTCCTCCATTGACATAGCTTTCATTTCCCCACTCATCCTTCATTCCCACATTTTTTAAAACCACAATTAAAGGCAGCCTTTCGGGACCACTATGTGAAATGATTTTTTGCAGCTTGAAATGATGACTATAAAAATGAAATCAACAGATCTTCAGATATTAACCCTTATCATTAGTAATTTCTTAATTTTAATATGTTTAATAATATAACTATGTACGGCATGATAAAAAATAGAATTTGTATGAAGAATAATGCCGAGAAGAAGAAAAAGCGGATGTAAAAAGTATATTAAAAGCAAAAATGGGATCCGATTCTAGGCAAATAGGGGGTACACCACTAGATTTATTAAAGAAAAATATACTAAAAACTAATATATATATATATATATATATATATATATATATATATATATATATATATATTTGTATATATTTATATATATATATTTATATATATATATTTATATATCTAAAATAATAAAAAAGAAGGAAACAGATCCTGAAATTTTTCACGATGGAATTACTTACTAAGTAAAAATTATTAATTAAATTAGTTATTAAGCAAAAAGTATTGATTATTTGAGCTTGAATGCTTACTTATTTTTAAGTTATTTTATTTAATATTATTCTTATTTGTAGGCCTCTATAATTTAGAATGAATAGCCTATAAAATATAATTTAATATCTTAAAAGTATAAGCACCTCCTTATGATTGAATTCTTTTTAGGACTTTAGTTAACCTATTTTATTTCATTCATTAATAATATTAAACATTTATATGTAATAATATATTTATTTTCTCTGACGCCTCGTTTTTCATCGAGCATGAAATTGTAACTCCCTGATTCAGACCGGTGAAGCTAAAGATGAAGGAATTACCCCCGGGTTTCATTTAAAATTCTGTAGGATGTTAAAGGTGATGACGCTCCGAAGTGTGAAGCTGTTTCTGAAGAGATGTAAATATGTGCTACGGGGGGGGGGGCTCGGGCAAGGGCAAACCTTAAAGAGGAGCTTTTAAGCCAGGCCACGGCCTAAGGCTTCTCTGGTAAAAGGCCAAGTTAATTTTACAGTCGGTAAGCAGAGTCGTGAGAGAAAAAAAATGAAGACGGGGGTGAAATTTTGCCCTTAAAGCTTCTTCGATATTCAATTTTCCATTAAACGGGGTATTGTGGGTCATTAAATTAATTTTCTCGCTAGTGAGGACTTGATACCACCTGATAATAAAAAAAATAAGAACCTGTGACGGGAGTGTGGAGAAAGTGAAGGTTACAAACAGCTGGGCGGGGCAATGAGGTTTGTGTGAATGGGATCTGCCACTGCCTCGATCACTACAATTATTTTATTTATTTTCTATTATCATACCCAATACGTTCATAAATCGATATTTTGTTCATTATTTTACAGTTCTTATTTATTCATATTTGAGTGGCTAATACATAAGCAATCTGTTACTTGCTTAGTGCACTTTTTTCGGTGTAAAATATTATTTTTTCTCTTGATTGTATGATAATGGGGATTTCGACACTGGACACGGCTATTAACTTTTTCTAAACTATCTTGTAATGTATATTTAAACAATCACTGTTCCATTATGTATAAGAATCTAACACCTAAAACTTTTACGTTTCTTTCTCTGATCGATGCTTCTTTTCGGACTGTTGATGTAAGATGTGCTGCATGTTATCTCTATTAATGTGACTTAAGGCTTTGTTTTTTTGCTTTGGACTTTTACAATTGCATTATAATAATGATTTTAATCCATTCTTACTCATTTTTACTGAGGAAAATAATTCTATAATTTGATACACCATATTCGACACTATAATGAAGACAAAAAAATACGGTAGCCAAAATGCTGACAATTTAGTTATTTACCGGTATCCTAGATTCTTAAGGCCTTATTATTTGGACTTATTACATTACAATGATTATTCTGCCTGTTTCTCACTCGATTTTTATTACGATCATTCTATGACTTTATAAACCTATACATCGACCTATCTATGTAAATTGTTTTCTTTTTTTTTTAAATCGAGTCATGAAAATCTTTTACATAGTTACGATTTTTTTCGCTTATACTCGTCACGTTCCCAATCAATTATATTTATATTCAACTAGCAACCCACCCCAGCTTTGCTCGGGTAATAAGGCATATTATGCATACATAATTTGTCTGTGTAATATATATATATATATATTTTTTATCACGTACCGGCCACTTAGGACTACGTGAAAATCATTGGTCAGGCTTCTTTGGGAGTCTTGATTTCATTTCTTCCCATCTCAGCGAATGTACTTTATTATATAGAAATTATAAAAATAAAAAAAAACCAAGTATTTCTTTATATACGAATTTATTATCTTGGACGTTAGATAATCGCACGGGATTAGGCAAGCTGCGTCTTCAGTGGAACCCATCGATATTCCAACCAATCCAACAAAACCTCGATAAATTATATTCCTAAATCCGTGCAGTAGGTACTGAGTTTACCGCGAACAAACGCGGCCGAGGACTTTGTTTTATAAATGTATAGATATTGCAAATCATTAAAAAGGGTCATTTGATTCAATAAAATTATATCATGTTATCTAAAAAATATTTTTGTTAGCCATAGTTTTATTGTTTATAGACGCAAAACATCCATGGTCATCAGTGTCTTCTCTCTTTTGGTTCAAGATTTATTTCCACTTCATATATAATTATTATATGCTACTGAACATGTTTAAGCCATCTTATGTGATCTTTCCAGTCAAGTTTGTTGTTAATAATTAAGCCTAGAAATATAATTGTTTGTTCAAAGTTGAGTTTTATGCCTCTGTATGTTAAATCTGGAGGAGAAGTTGGTATCCTGCGTTTTTAAATCGCAATTCAAAATTTCAATCCAGATACAGCGGACCACGATTCCAATTTCGAAAGACAATTTTGCATCGTTATTCTCATTCTATTTTGGTTTCTGAAGGGTAGTAAGAGGACTATATCGTCTACAAATAAAAAGGTTTTAATAGATTTCGGTATTGTGTTGGTTACTTTATTTATAGCAATAGAAAAAAGGGCGCAGCTCAGGACACTTCCCTGCGGTATTCCATTTGTCACTAATTTTACTGAGGTCAGGTAGTTACCCTCCCTAACTTGAAAGGTACGTTCCCTCAAAAAGTTGTTTATCAGCACGAGAAGTCGGCCACAGAAACTCCATTCCTTTAGCTGATGCAGTACGGGTAATAGGTTTAAGTAGTCGTAGGCTTTCTCTATGTCAAAGAAAATAACTACGCATTCTTTTTTCTCAGCGAAGCAGTTCATTACTTCATGTTCTAGAGTAACTAAATGATCTAACGTATAATGACCAGCTCTGAACCCATTCTGTGCTTCAGATTTTCTTCTAATATCTAGGTTAGCCGTTAAAGCTCCATTTTTTTCCAAAAGCTTACACAAACAGCTGGTGAGTGAGATAGGCCGGTAACTATAAGGTTGTAACATATTTTTACCCGGCTTTAGGATTGGGATTACAATAACTCTCTTCCAGATGCTTGGAAAGTCTCCGGTGCACCAAATATGTTTGTAGAGGGCAAGAAGCACGTTCAAGGCCTGGCTTTGTAAATTTTTTAACATATCATTGTGGATCTCGTCTACGCCCGGTGTGGAAGGTCCTAGTTTATGCAGTTTAATAGTTCAGCTCTAGTGAAAGGGATGTTGTATGCATGCTCAGATTCATTTTCGATGGTATCTAATTCAGCGTTTTCTAGCGGCAAAGGTGTTTGAGGGGAGTAGCAGTCTGAATAATATGTTACAAAACGCTCAGCCAACAATTCTTGATTTTGTTCTTCGTGGTCATCCATTAAAAGTTGGCTGGTAGTCCTTATAATGTCCTGTGATACTCTTAAATTTTTTCCAGAACAATCTTGGTGAGGTATCAGTTGATATAGAGTTTAGGAATTGATCCCAGGATTCTTTCTTTTTGTTTTTTATTATCCTGCGAGATATCGAACGACATTTTTTATCGTCTTAGGAGGTTGCTTTTTCCGAAGGTAAAACCTTCGGTTCACTGGAAAGATCATTTGAAGTTACCGTAATTTTTCCGTCCCGAAGAATGAGAGGACACGAGTAAAGGGTTAGGAAGGGTTAAAGAAGAAGAAGGTGGTAGAGGGGACGTGGGTAAAAGGTTGGGAAGGGTTAAAGAAGAAGAAGGTGGTAGAGGGGACATGGGACAAAGGTTGAGAAGGGCTAAATAAGAAGAAGGTGGTAGAGCGGATGTGGGTAAAGGGTTGGAAAGGGTTAAAGAAGAAGAAGAAGGTGGTAGAGGGGATGTGGGTAAAGTGGGTTTAGGAGTGGGGAGGGAGCGTAGTGGGGGGAACGCTGAAATTATTAACATTTGAGCACCCAAAAAGTAAAGGCTTATTATTTCTAATTGGCTTTGGTGGCTTTTTATAAATTGCATGATCAAAATTTGAATTATCTGTTTGTACACTAACTGATTTTTATTCTGTACTAAATTGAAAAATTACATTTTCATTTTGATTGAGTGTAGTAATTCGTATTTTTTTAGCAGCAAAGTACGTTATTTTTTCACTATCTTGAATTCCTTGAATTTCTTTCTCTTTTTTTAAAAAAAGGACATTTTTTGGAGAAAGAATCATGTTCACCCTGACAATTTATACATTTTATGGAACTGGCGCACTCTAGTCCTTCATGCTTAGTCTTAGCACAGTACCTGCAACGTGGTTCTTTCTTACATCCTTTTTTTTGTATGACCAAATTTTAGGCATACATAACAACGGGTTGGATTCGAAATGTATTTCCTGACAGTTACCTTATGAAACCCTATTTTCATTTCAGAGGGACTAGAGGGGCAGTTGAACGTTATTAAATAATTATGGCTGCAGTGTTGTTAGTTATTATTATAGTACGACAGTCTTTTCACATCTCCAAACACTTTGTGGTTTTAGTTTGTCTTTTTTTCCGTCGATTTGACAATAATTGAGATCTGGGCACCAGATAATGTGTAAACCACATTATCTAATAAACCTTTACTTGGCTTCAGCCTACCATGTGGTTCTACTTTGACCAGAAATTCACTTAGTAGCTTATCACATTTTAATAGTTTATCTTATTGGGATTAAAAAAAAACTTCTACTAAAAGTGTCCCATCTCTTAATTTTTTCACGGCTTTTACATCATCTACTAGATTATTAATATTTTAAATATAAAGAAAGGCAAAACTTTGGTGAAATCTAAGGGATTTCCATCGTTATCAGTTCCTATTTTTTTATTATTAAGTTCTAGATTTAGTTTCGGTATTCCAAAAACTTGTCCTTTAAATTTTACTTTGTTCCGCTTTGCAGGTGGAGAATCCGCCAGTCATTTATCTATAAATAAAAAAAATAAATAAGGCTAACAAAGGAAAAAATATCTTTAAGTATAAAAAAAGGGAAAAATTAAAAATTAAATAAATAAAATTAATGATACTTATCGCTTGTTGTTTGTTTGATGTTTAGTTCTCAGCTCTGAACCGTACGTCTTCAGTTGACCAAGTCTAAGGTCAAACTCGTTATTCTGTTTGTTCAAACACTTAACAAGGAAAACGTTTTGGTTATGTTTTAACTTTTCGCATACAGCATATGAATCTATACCTCAATCTCTGCACTGTTTTTCAAAACTTTCTTCAGTATGTTGCCAGTAATTTCTAAACTCTTCTATCTTATGTCAAAACTTCTATATTCGGTAATTTTCAAACTCTTCTATCTATTTGGTTACAGAAATAACTTTTTGACAACAATATATATGATAACAAATATCATACAGCATCAAAATCAAATATTTCTGAATTCAATAATTTTAAATTTATGTTTTGCATCTTCATTATGCATGATTTCACAGCTGTCCTGGATAGCGATAGGAATTATTGACTTAGTAAAACAAAAAGATAAAACTGTAAGCACAACCTGTAACTTCTCGAACACAACCTGTCCCGAAAATCTTGTACTTGCAACTCTCTTCTAGTATCGGGGAACTTTGTGGGAAATTGTTTCCAGAACAAACTAACTTTTCCAGAAATCTGTTTGTTCCCTAGAGATATTGTTCCCGCCTTTTCGACTATATTGCTGTACTGTAATACCTTACAACAGCAGCGTTTAACGAATTTCTAATTAACAGTCCTATGTACTCATGAAATATTATTTCGAACATATTAAACAGTTTGTCTTCTGGTGTTTGCATTAAACTCCGTGTCCATTCTGTGAACGTTCCCCAACCATCTCAATCTTGCTTTTTAATACATGAAACTATGTCAATTAAATCATTAGTGTAAGAAAATTGGAGGTGAACATTTAAAGTATCAGTTGTAGTTAAAAATATATATTTATATCAATTTTTCATGCATTATCCATGTTTCTATTTATTTCTATATTATCTGCATTGAGACAAATAGAAAATAGATGGGAATACAAGTAAACAAAGTTTTCACTTATAACTAATCTAACCGATCTTAATAGAGTAATTTATCTTGGCATGGTTTTCCTTATAGAAACAAATTAAGAACACTCCGATTATTCAATTTACTAACGGTCATTTATATTAATCAACAGGCTAACACGGAATGTAACAAACACACAAATTTGTGGTGTTTAGATTAGTCCATTATTCCTTGCTATGGAATTATAAACTCGCGCGTTTTATACTAGAATTTTCGATTAACCTTTTAATTGCGAACGCCGCTAATTTATTTGTGGTAGGGATACAAACAAAATAGCTTTAGTTCATTGTTTATTCATTAAATGCATTTATGTAACTGCTTAGAAAATCAAGGATTCGATTTGTAACAATTCAATTATATCTGTATTAATGTTTGAGATATTTGGTTATTTGAGTCGTTCAGGACCAAAATCGGATAACCCCTTAATAACATAAATTGACTTTTTCACTTTTTTCCCTGGTTCAATCAAGTAATTTTGTCTAACTCACTTTTATCTCTGAGCCATAAGTATTGGTTGTGTAAAATTGAGGCACTAAATACCTAAAAACATAATTATGTGGTTAATAATATTGTTTTATTTGTTGTTTTCTCAGTTCCCTATTTTAAACGTTAGATCCAGTTTATTCTCTCCTCTTCTAACATACTGCGTATAAACTTAATTTAAATGTTAAAACTCATCAAATAAAATTAAATAATTAGAATTAATTATTGTACTATTTATAATTAAGAATTGCATTATTATTAGAAATTTCAGGGGGGATTTTAACATTTATATTTAAATAGAACTGAATGATTTATAAAAAAAGTTGCAATTAACTTATTTTAATTCAAACAGAAAAATAAATTATTAGTAGTAACCTTTGTGAATGTGAAATAAAACTTGATAAATCTAATCACAAAAACTACGATAGAAAACTATGAGTAATCCAGGGAATCTCTCCCAACAAATGTTTTGGCACTCGTCCGAATTACCTGGTTACAACTATCTCCTCAGTGTCGTCAACTACGTTTAAAATGGCCTCCAAATGCCTGATTATTTGGCAATGTGCCATTTTATCAAAACAAATTATATTTTAAATTTTCGAATTTCCGATATGATATTTTGGTGGTTATAGGATGGCTATATATAAGTTAGACGAAGCTGTACTTAAAAAATAACGAAAATTAAAAACATTTTAGCCGACGCAGAAACCCTGGGAATCCACCACAAATAGTTTTAAGTAATACCCCGTTAGTGTACACCGACAACGTTCGATTTCTAGGTCTCCAAATGGACAGCAAGCTAACCTGGTCAAGCCATACAGAGCAATTACAAATCAAAACTGTTAATAGAATGAAACTACTGAAAAAACTAGGGAACACCGGATGGGGATCAGACAGGAAAACAATGCTCCGCATTTATGAGGCACTGATCCTAAGTAAAATAGACTATGGCAGCTTTATATATGCATCTGCCACCCATAGTAGGGTTAAGAGACTAGATGCACTCCATCATGCTGGTATACGGATTTCTACCGGAGCCTTCAGAACAAGCCCAGTATACAGTGTCTGCGTCGAAGCCGGAATCCTTCCACTTACATATCGTCGCCAAAAACAAGGAGCTAAGTATATAGCAAAAATATACACGCAACCTGAAAATCCAGTTTACTACTCTTTATTCCAAAGAATAAACGAGGACAAGTATAGGAGGCTGAAAAATCCCTCCCTCCCATTGTGGTACAGAATGAGAAATGTCATCTCCGAATTAGTAAAATACCAGCCAACAAATGCACAAAGAATAAAGCTAGCTCCATGGACGTTATCACCTCCACACATCAACTGCAAAATGTTGAAATTTTCTAAGGCGAGAGAATGTTCCCCACAAGAGATTTCACAAGCCTTCCTTGGTGAACTGAATAACTACCAATTTAACAAAGTCCTGTTTACAGATGGTTCTCGTACCAATGACTCTACGTCGTGTGCGGTGTATACTGGCGACACAACTTTTAAGTACAAGCTCAACAGTAATTGCGGCATCTTCACAGCTGAATTGACGGCTATACTTAAGGCTCTCCAAATAACACTTACAACAAAAGATCAGTCAACAATAGTTTGTTCTGACTCGCTGAGTGCCCTCAAAGCAATGGCTAACACCTTTTCAGATAATCCCCTCATACAGGAAATTTACCAGGCCTTAAAACAAATAGCAGACTCGTTAAGAAAAATAACTTTTTTTTGGGTCCCCAGCCACTCAGGAATACTTGGAAATGAGAAAGCCGACAAAGCAGCATCAGAAGCCCATTTATTAGAAGAAATAACGCTTTCTTATATCCCACCTTCAGATTTATTCCAACAAATAAAAACAAATATCCAAAGCGAATGGGAATGTACTTGGACATCGCTAGAAGACAATAAACTCAAAATAATCAAACCGACTATCAGTACCTGGGTATCATCTTCCAGGCAGTGTAGAAGAGAAGAAGTAGTTATTACTCGCCTTAGGATTGGTCACAGTCGTTTGACCCACGAATACCTGATAACAAAGAAAGACCCAACTCAATGTACACTGTGTAAGGTGACAGTTACAGTGCGCCATATCTTCGAGGATTGCCCTAGGTACAGTGGAGTGATGGAAAGGTGTGGTGTACCTCGGCAGATGCAAAAGGCGTTGGGGGATAACGAACAATGTTTAAATAATGCGTTAAAATTTATTAAAACCACCAATATATACCAGTCAATTTGACATATACATTTACAAGTTTATGTGTATGTGTGTATGTGGGTTTATGTGTGTGTGTGTATATGTGTGTATATATATATATATATTGTCGGTGTGTATAATGTTATATGGATAATATAAATTCTATATTATATCATAAATCTTATATAATTATGTATAACGTTTTATTTTGATTTAAACAACTTCATATAAGTTACATTTCTATTATATGTTTAATATGTTAATATGGTTTTACTATGTGCCTAATGTTATGTTATGGTATGTTATTATGTAAATATGTAAAAATATTTTTACTAAGTCTAATAAGGTAACAAGAATATATAAATGTAATTATGTAGGTAATGTAAATATGTATATTCTCTAGTGATAATTAAGTAGATACTGTAAACATTTATACTCTCCAGTAGTGAGGGCAATAATAACCATTTGTAGTTGTTTGCCCTTAAAAAAAATAAAACAAACAAACAAACGAAAATGTGGAAATGATATACCTAACAAAGTTAACGAATTAAATACATATATCAAAAACTATACTTTTATTTAGTCTGTTAGCAGCCGGATGGACCCTTTGTGATTTAGGAGGGTTCACCCAGCCTCTATAAAGTAGGTACCCAATGCAAGGGGAAATCTGGGGGGTTGAGCGTGATCTAGGACAAATCACCTCCCTGCACAACCGTTGCCCAAGAAACAGTACAGCCTCTATGTAATGAACCCAGACCCTTTAGTTTTTGTTTTTATTTAATCGAAAACTAGTGAGTCCACTTTTGGTAAAGTATAATAAAGTATTATATAGGGGCATATCGTCGAAATAGTGTAACTTTCTATTGATTTATTACAATTTTATTTTATTATAATTTTATATTTGATATGGCCTGCCTATACAGAATTAGAAGGGAATGTTTTGGAAAGAAAATGGGAGTTTTGACGAGTGATTTTTTTTAATTTTTTTTTTTAGAAATCTCACATTCAAACCGATCAGTTAAAAATAATGTAAGTGTTTTATGATAGCCTTTGAATGAAACAATTCCCAGGAACTACTAATAAATTTATGGTTTATTCCTTAAATATATTAAGAAGCAACCCATTAAAACGTCTAAAACTGTTTTTCACTTTAGATGTCATTAATATTATAATATTTTAAAAAGAAAGGGTAATGATAGTTGATTTTATTATTACAAGAGTTCTTAAAATAAAAATAAATATTGGAGTGCTATCGATGGGTAGTTTCTCCACAAGTGTTTTCATGTCATATTCTACATTTTTGCACATTTACTTGATATAATACCATTATAGTTGTAAATATCATTGAATTAAATAAAAAAAAAAAAAATAATAAATATCATAAATAATTATATATTTTCCAAAAGCAACTTATCTCTTAAAAATATTTGAAGAAAATTCTTAAAAACAAATCTCAAATGACGATTGCGTCATTGAATTGTTGTATCAATCAGCGTTCGATTATAATCGCTCTATTACCTAGAATAGTTTTTAGTTGTTGTTTTTTTCTTAGCCCATTTATTTTTATATCAGAAAATAACCACGAATGAGAGGTTCTCTTGTACTGCACTAAGCACATTGAAAGATAGTTATGAGGGATGGGAGTATGCTGGAATGGAATAATGATTTGAATCAATGTTTTAATTAATTAATGAGTTGAGAACGTCTTTAGCCTTGTTTAGCGATATTGGTAGGGGGCAGGGGGTTAACTTGTGACATGGTCGAGATTGGTGGCCTGTGAATAAGTTATACATTTTCAAAAAAGTCGTTTAACAGTTGTTCAACGTTAATGTTAGTTAGTTTATAACTAAATTAACAATAAATTGTTGAACTTTTCGTTTCCCCTAAAACGATTTATTTGTCAATGTTAAATGTATTGTTTTATGAAATGATAAAATGTACAAATGATCTATGATAATAATGATGAGTATTATTGATCTTAACTATAATAAATAAAAAAATGATAAATTCTAAGAATAGAATAAAAATCTATGTAAATACAAATACATGGTATCAATAACATAATTTTATACTAATTACTATTTCAATTACATTATTCATATATTTTATTGAGCTCGTGAAGCCTATCATATGTTTGGATAAATAAATATAATACTTGAAAATATATATAATTATTGTTCGGAGTGTCAATATATGGAAAACTAGACTAATATTAACAAATAAAATTACAAATTTGAAATGTAAATATCCTATAATTTCTATAATTTATTTAGCAATAACAAAACAGAACACACTTATTCCAAAGTCTTGAGTTTTTACTTCTACCGGCAGTCCTCATGGCTGACTTTTTAATTTTTTTTATAGACAGAAAAATTTACACTGTAACAATTATAGAACAATGGAAGTGAGTAATTTGAACAATTGATAATCAAGGACCAATCAGGGGTTGGCTGCTAGGTGGATTGGCAGTACTCTATAAGTATTTTATTATTTAGAAATAACAATTTGATTGTGTAATTAAAACAGGTGATAGTTACTTGAATAATACCTGACCAATATTTTAACATAATTCTTATTGAACCGTCTCAGCTTATTGTCCGGGAAAACATCCATTTCCCCCCCATCCTATAAAACCGCCCCTTAAAAGTTAATGTCTACCGTTCGAGAGGTTCAGATCAATAAAGTATAAAATCATCCTTCACCTGCTGCCAAGAGCATTAGACATCTCTGCATGCGTGTTATCTTCCTGAGGAGATGATGCCATCCTAAGGAACTTTCTTATTTATCATCACAAATGCCAATCGATCCTTATTTCTGTGTAATAATTCATTTGTAATGATTGGGTATTATAATAATAATGTTTTAACGACAATAGTTGAAAATATAACTGGAGAAATACGTAATTTCAAAAATATTGAAGACCTACAGCCCGCGAAGAAAAATATGAATTATTTTAAACAAAGATAATTATTTCAGAGATTTATTTCCAGATCTCCATTGTAATAATTACCTCAAAACAAGGATATGTATATCGTGTAGGGAGTTGGCGGCCCCATCGCCCAGTCATCTGACTGCAATTAGCCACTGGTCCTCCAGGTTGGAGGAAACCCTCAGCTTATAAGGCGATGTACAGTACCGGGGGATAGCCCGGTAATTCTTTCTCCTGAGGCCACATAAATATTCAGAAGACCAGTTGTCCCGAGGATACGGGGCCTCCATCGCTGGGCTAATAATCCGTATGATGGAAAATACTATTCAAAGTAAACAAAATAGCCTCGCTGGAAGCTCCTCGACGCCTGGAATAAGAGGGTGCAAAATAAGAAGACGAAAGATATTTAAAGACAAAACACGGGGAAAATCCAAACCAACGGACAGGGAAGGTCGTAAAAGCCAATTAATAAGGTACAAATTATAATTAAGAGGTACCAATTAATAAAGATTGAGCCACCATTTTAAACAATTTATTATACATTAGATACTACTGTTAATCGAAATATGTACTGATTATAAGATAAGAAATAGAAATCATTTTTTGATGCCCAAAATCAAATAATAAATAGGTTCAGCCGCGCTAATGCATCAGCTCGTATATTAATTAAGTTTTGTCGTTGTAAAATAAAACAATTTTTAGTTTATATTTAAATAATTAGAAAATTATTTTCAATTATAATAAATTTTAACTGTAAACATTTGATTTAGCCAGTGTCGACAGCCTTAAGATACCTTTTTTGAATGGCTGGCCTGCATTTTTGTGCTTTGGAATTTAGTTAAACGCAGTTTATACTTATTCATGGTCTAAACTATATCATTTACACACAAATTAATGTTAGATTTGATGATTACAATCCATTGTTTACAAATTTATTAAATGATACAAAGCAACTACGGTTAATGCATAGTGAACGTTTCATGGATTTTATAATGTCAGTTTAGATTCTAATTTTACTCTACAGTTTTAATAGGACGTATATAAAAATTACTGTTTTTCAATCAAATATTAGTTATATAACTTCTTTGGTATAAAATACAATTGATACTCAAAGTAACAATGGACTATTGTTATCTACCGTCATTAACCATCTGCTACCCAATTGCTCGATCTCAAACTGATACCATTCCATGGGATGGCTGGCAAAGAACTCTTGGACCGAAATTTCTACTTCCACAAAATTATCAAATGTTCTCCTTTGAAGAAAATGAGCAATTTATCGAAACAAGTAGTAATCTGATGATGCGAATTCGGGACTATATGGTGAATGAGGCAGGAGATCGAACCCATGAAGTTCATTAAACTTGCCTTTGCCTTTCAGCTGATTGCTGAGGAGTAAGTTCGCAAGAGACCGGTCTACAGTCCTTTTTCACCTTCCCAATGGAGTAATATATGTAACAGTAGATGGCGATTAATAGGATTTTTCGACACACCACACTCCCTGGCAAGTTCTAGAGTACGTGTGAATGGATTTGACTCAACAGATTCCTGTAGAGCCCCATAAATATCCATTAATGGTTGCTCGGAGCACTTCTTCCTTTCCAATGTCGTGTCTCCATTACAAACTTTTTCAAACCAACGCTGCGCAGTGTGCTGATCAAGAACGCCTCCTTCATATTCAATAATTTCACGAGTAGTTTCAGGACTGTGAATTTTTTTTTTCAGTAATGCCTTAAAATTACGAGAATTCCTTAGGACACTTCTTCTTTGAAACAATTAACTAAACTCAGCCTTTTTTTGAAGAAGTCGAATGGAATTAAACAAAAATAGAGAACACTCTAAAGGGATTATCAATTATTGTAAAGTATTAAATATTTATAGTCCTTAGAAATCTTGAATTTGAAAAAAACGATCATTTTTCAAATGTTCTATCGGTAAGGTATCATCACCTAACTGATTGAACATTTGTAGGGTAACCCAATCGCAAACTTGGTGTATATTCCCCCATATTCTCAAATGGAATAGGGGTCGAACGGTCACCACTCCTACCGATATAAGGTTTGTTTGAGTTTATAGCTTCTATTTGCATAAAGTTCTCACTATCGCTTATGCTACTCGCTTATCACTCGCTTTAAAACGAAAACAGAAACCAAGACAACAAAATCTTGGAAGTATTTTTATTCTCCAGCCGTTAACTAAAACACAGATACATTTTCTATCTCCAAAAAAAATTTTCTTCATAAAAAAGTCCAATATTAAATGGTATAAAAAATATTATATTATTAATAACGTCACAGTGTTCTTCATAGGAAATCAAAAGATTATTCGTATTTTTGGAATCTTCTTTTTTGTTTATTTGCTATTTTAATGGAGAGAATAGTTAGACAATGTAAATTTGAAATTAGATTTCAGTACTATCATTAAACATTGAATCGTAATTAAAATAAAAATATTTTTAAAAAATGCTTCCAAAGAAAAAATCCTTAATTCGATTAAACGAGATATTTTATGTTATATGTTTACATATATTAAAATAATTAGCATAAAATAATTCAACGTCAGTGCAGTCTCATATATATATCCATAAAAGGTAGAAACATCTTGCTGTAATCAGCTTCAACAGAAAAAATTCCGATCTCGTACTATTAAGAGAAACCGTTAAAAACATCACAATGATTGTCGTATGTACTTTATCAGTATGTATGTATTGCAGTGGTGTATCAGAAATCTATAAAATTTATAGAGGCTCATACAATATTAATAATATTCGATCGTGATAAAAATAAAGTTGACAGTGTTACATTTAGATGTGTTCATATTATACTAAAGTTGACTACCTTTTGGATATGCTCAGAATACGAAATTTCTAACAAGCCGCAACTTTTCCTTTCGGAATGGAAAGCCTATGGGTGTGGGTGTTTGTATATAGAGAGTTACGTAACATACAAATTGTTCCCACCTGCCGAATATCGCAGAAATTCTTGGTTCGAGTTATTTTATTTACTGTTATTGTCAACGTAATTTTGTTGTTCGAAACAACAGTCGCCTGGAAACCATACTTACATAGTTTATAATTATGTAAATATGTTTTTATAAATTTTACTCTAACTAAATAAGAAAGTCCTATAGCCCTATACCTTTTTAATTCGGTCCCAAAGAAAAAAAAGTATATCCATTTAGACTCTATTCAAAGGCTGCTTAAAACTTGTTCAGCTAAACATATAACAAAAAGTGATTATTGCACTATTTTTTCAAAAGACGTACAGATATGTTAATATGGTAAGGTAATCAGGAAGTAACTTATATTAGTTTCTATATAAAATTGCAATCGCTCCTATTCAAAAGTAGAAATGGTTTTTATCATTTGTGTTAATATTAACGTAATGTAAATGTGACCGATTATATAATTATTCTGCCATGAATACTGTCTAGATGACATTATATGATAATCAAAATATTGCTGTAGGAAAAACAATTACAGTAAACGCTTATAAAACTACCATTGTGGAGAGGGCCCGGATTTTCTTCTCGAAATTAGTTTTTTTCATTAAAGTGACCGTCTACGATAAAACAACTTTTCTAAGCTTTGAATATAATTGAAAAATATCGAATAAGTTGGTATATACCTCGGATGGCATAGTTATGTTTTATATGTAGCGATATACTTGTAGTTACTATATCAGTTATGGTGAATAAATATTAGGTAATGTTTTAGTTCCAAGGTATCGAACAACCATATCAGGTTATATTGAAAATGATTATAAAAAGGAATAGGAATTTAGAAACTAAGGGAAATGATTGCTATAAAAAAAACAGGTAGGAATGGGTCTTGTAGGTAGGAAGCAAAAGGACGTTCAAGTGGAAGATATACTGCAGAAATAGGAGAGACCTGCAGGGGAAGCGGAAAAGAGAGGAAACTATCGTTTGCACCGAAGATGAAAGACCTGTAGGATGGTTTTACCAACTGATTTAACTGAAATACCCTGTGTCTAAAATTATCCGCCTAATTGTAGCAATTTATTGTAAAAAAATTTAGGGGGAAGAAAATGGTTAGAGAAAGAATTTCTTATATAGAGATGAACTATTTTCTTTAACCGTTTTGATACATTGCAGGTCTTCTTCAGAGCTGGTTAGAAAAGATACAAACAAATTGAAAAGATATTTAAAAAAATAATTAAAGAATAAATGTAAATAAAATAAAATAAAGAAATAATTCTATTGGAGTTACCAAATACGAAAGTAGCGATGATTTAAATTTGTCTTTGTCTTTGTATGTTTTACTATCTTTACTAAAGTTTGAGCTCGGCCGCTAACTATAAAGCATTAACATCATCTTAAAATATTCGAAAATAAGGTGTTGCTTAGAATATTCATACTAAAAAATTATGAGACCATTGGAGAATTGAGATTACACAACGCGGGATCGCGGAACATGCACCCGGTTAATATAATTGAAATAATGGCGTCGGGAAGATAAAAATGCCTTTAAAAAAAAATGATAATTACTAATAAAAACTATATCATAGATATTAATAGACACCATAACTGATAAAATAATAACAAAAATTATAACAGGATACATCATCCATAACCATTACCTTATAGGAGCTAATATGAATAATAAATACAATTTAAAACAAGATCCACCCTCCCACCTGTTTTGTGATCGAAACGTTACAAAAGAGAGAAGAAAAAAAAATTTAATTAACATACTTGGTTTAAAAGGTTCATTCCTGCTAACATATAGATTTTCAAATTTTCCCGTAATGTGCCGTGCGTTTACAGAACTAGGCGTGGGAAACGATTGGTTTTGATTAAGCAATCATCAAAAGGACAGGATCATTGCATGGTGATGCCGTAATTATGTTCGCATCATTGTCTAATTATATTTATATATTGAACTTCATTAAGGAATGTATCCATAAATTGGACGGAGCGATGGATATGGGATGATCCTCCGATTAGAGATAGACTCCTAAGTGGTAGACCACTCCCTGGCCGATATAGAGGCGCCCTTTGCTAACTAGCTCGCCCGGGTTAGCCCCGCCTTCCTCCGCCTAATGGCCAAGTTTGTGGCTACATTAGCTAGCCCTTCCCTGTCAACTTCATTCTAAAGTCACTGCCCCGGCCTATCATTAATATTGGCCTTTGTGTTCTCCTGATGCACTTGGTCCATTCACTTACTGTAACATCTTATCAATATTTTTTTAACACGCTTATATTAGCTTCCCCTACATGCACTAATGTACTCATATGTAACGGGCTACTTCAAAACACCGAATTAAAATAAAGTTTCGCACACTTCTCAGATAACGATGATAATACAATAATTTAATTAGTACCAGTACCTTTCATTTAATGACTAGGATCTTCAGATACCGATTTTTCATATCTGGAAACATGACAGTGACTTGTGTTAAGTACTAAAGAATGTACTAATATTTTCTAGGAACTAGTCCTATTATTTATTAGGAAAAACGGTATAGTAGTTCCCTACTATACCACACCAAACGGAAACTAGCATATCTAGTTAGTATAGGAATATCGATAATTATTTATGTAGGGTGGGTATAGTTGGGGGGCTGCAGTCAAGATAAATTTAACAATTTATTATCTAGTATACCTACATTAGATCTTCCGGTCAACCATTTTCCTCTCTAACATGAATAATTATTTGTGAGTAATCAGAATTTTTTATAGGAGATCATACAGTCAATAGACATCACAATTTTACCCATTACAGTTTACCTATAAAAAGCGATGTTTATATAAATAAAACTGTAAAAAAACAAAGTATTAAAACTGAACAATGGGATACAAAAAAACAATGATATATGAATAAAAACGTAAAAAGTATGAAATGAACGTTAACGTAAAAAGATCAAAAAAAGAGAAATTACTACGAAAATCCTAAACAAAGTGATATCAAAGATTAATGAAAATTTCGTCAATTACGTAACGTTAGCTGATTGGCTTGTCAATGAACGATTGAGATTCTGAGTATTTCAATTTCTTTTTCTCTTTTACCTGGTCAGAAGGAGAGAATAAATAAATTTATTTAGTTTTGACAGGAATAATGAGTGAACAAGCAGATCCAAGTATGTCCAGTATTTTAAAATTTGTGTTAGGAAAAAAGTATACCATGGGATCAAGTTATTATTAAAATAACCAATCTCGAAGTTTGAAATTATAAGTATTTTTCCTCAAGGAAGAAAAGTTGTTTGGAATTATCTTGTCTAACCCATGAAGAAGCAATCCATATTTACAATTATGATAACGAATTATTTCAGTCTTAGTACAAAGCTGGTTATGTCTAAACTGACAATGGGAATAACGAATTGCTTCAGCTGCCAAACTACCGATAACCCGCCTGTCTGATATTGAAGCATTGGATTTTTTACGCTGATAAGCAGTTGCCCAGAAAGAAATCAGTCTGAAAAAATTATTCAGATTATGGGAATTTGTTCATATTCCAACATATTTTCATAAATGCATTCATTAATTCATTCTTGTATAAAAAAGGTGTTCAATATTTGATTTTTTCAATTCGCAGTGCTGCTTAAAAGTACTTGGAATAGCTAAAGCTATAGCGAATATAAATATAAATTTATTCCTAAGGGTTTCCTCAGATTGATATTTCCTTCAACCAAAATTGTTTTTTAATTCGTTTTTCCATTTATTTCTATCTTGCAACATCTTCCTTCTTCAGACCATGACCGTGTATACTTTCCTCAATGCTCAATTTGAAGAATTTGTTATTTATAAATTAAAAAAACTATAAATATAAGAATTATTATATGGTTTAATAATTTATCTGTATATGGTTTAATAATTTATCATACATTATAATTCAATATTTTAAATATTTGCATCCTTTAAGTATTAAAAAAATATACTTCTAGTAGAGTAGAATATTCTAGACATTAATTGTCTTCTGACGTACAAAATAAATGGGCGATACATGCTTACCTTGAAAGTTTAACCCTACAAGGTTGAATTGATGGTTAAGATGCTTAAGGTGATCTCCCATACTACTCGCTCAAATAATGTAAAATATTCATTCGAAGGAAGTGGCTTACCCATATCCTTCTCAGCGCTATAATAATTTAGTATAGAAACTTCGGGTGGAACATTCACCCCCATTATGTACCTGAACTAATCGTAAAACTGAACATGGTCTGCCGGTCTGAACAATACAGCCCTTCATGACTAACTCCTTATTCCTTGGTGATAAACATTTATGAATTAGTCAATTATTATATTGAATATGTTTTTAAACAAATACTTTAATGTATTGGATTATTGTTTATATTATGACCTTTTTAAATAATGGGAGTGGGTCTCGAAACACTCTCTTCCTGCGCCAGGGTTTTCCCTCTTCTTGCTCCTATTATTTGTATGTGATAACTATACAAGATCCTTGGGTGACCTCGGTGCTTTCTGCCCAGTGGTCGCGCATCCATTAACTTCCTTGGTTTTCGTTCTTTATCCATGCGGAAGAACCGTTGTTTTACCACTCTGCAAACGTACTTCAATTCTGCCTTTTTAGTACGGCTTATATGTTTATCAAGTATGACATAACTTTCACTCCCAAATGTAAGCCTCGGGGCAGACTGCTTTGTACATGAGGAGCTCCGTCTATTTCCCTTCGTTTTTGTGCCCAATTAATACAGTTGTAGATCTGGGAAAAAGTACATTTGCATTACTAATTTTATTATCGATTTCTGCATCTATTTTACAAGACACGGTGACGATGGTTCCTAGGTAGGGCAAGTGTTTTGAGAGTATCCCTATCGCAAAAAAGGAGGATTTTCCTGGTCATGCCAAGCCACAAAGAGCATATTAGTGATGCTGAAAGTCATTCCTTTACGTTAAAGGCCCTCTTACCATTCTACAAACACTTGCTGCATCTTTTCAGAGGTGTCTGCCAAGAGGACACTGCCATCATCATCATAGAGACTATTGGCTACAGCAGGGTACCAATTAATATCGGCGATGATACCCTCTTGGATAAATCATGGATAGTATAATAGTAATAATTACTTATTTTATAATAGTTATAAACATTTTATAGAAAAATAAACTTGTATCACAGCTATCGATGAAGGGTCCTGCGTTTAGTATTTGGTAGTGACCTAACTGTTTATAGGAAAGCGATTATGCAGGAAGGATATTTGTCTGATATCATGCTCAACCGTTTAAATTCTAAATTCTAGGTTTTCTCTGGGCCGTTTATATAAAATGGTTATAGAGGCTGAGTGAACCCTAGGAGGATTCACAGATCTTACAGGGCCCATCTACAGCTGTTAACAGATTAAATAATTTATCTGCCAGCACAGCAATTCAGTGCTCTACTTTCTGAGCTAAACCGTTCCTTTATAACTATAGTAAGTAATAAAATTTGGATGCTATTGTAGGATTAATTCTAAAATCTGAACATTATTCGAGAAAAATTATTGTGAAACGAATTAAATTCATGCATATAAATTTAAATTATTATTTAAAAATTCTTTCAGAATGGACAGGCATTTCAATTTTTAATTCAGTACATTTAGCGCTAGGCCGGGATGACGACGAGAGGTGATCAATCAAGACGGGCCTGCAGGAGGCAGTGGACTTAGCCACGCAGAAATTTATTCTTGCCCCCTAGAGCTCTACGGCCCCAGGTACCTGTTGAGTCTCTCCGCACGGATTTCGGAAAGCTCCTTAATTTATAGCTGCGAAAGTCTATTCTCTTCCGTCTAGCAATTTACGGGGATAAAACCGCTAGATCCAATAGCTTTTCTAATAACGTTAAAACTAACAGCTTTTATTAAATTTCAATTAACGGATGTAATATTTTTTATTTATCTATCCTGAAGCTATGGCCTCCAATAATAGTTAATTTTCAAACCTGCACCACTACAACCCAAGATGAATCTTGGACAACGGATGTTCATGGGCGAATTCGTTCTAGATCATGCTCAACCACCAGATTTTCCTCATATTTTGGGTACCCACTTTATAGAGAATCAGAAACCCTCAGGAGGGTCCCAGATCCCAAAGGATCCATCTCCATCTGCTAACAGATTAAATAAAAACTGTCTTCAGCTAGACTTTAACCCAGGTCCCACGGCACGGCTACTCTGTGCTTTATCAATGAGCCATTCCGCTCCTCCTGAGAATAGTTAATTAATCAGCCCAAGTAATTCCTCTGGGATCCACTAACTTAAAATAGTTGCTTATTAAACTATTGATAGCGGGGTAGCCTAGTTATAGAGCGCGAGTTCCATTCCAGGGTTCAAAATCGGTTATTGCAGATAATTTATTTAACTTTAACTGCCGGTTATGGATCCTGAGGGATCTGGAAAACCTCATGAGGATCACTCGTACTCCCCAAAGCAGGTACCATTAAAATACCGTTAAAGGGAAAACCTGGCGGTTGAGAGTTAGCTCAGGAAATTAACCTCCCTGCAAAACGGTTGTCCAAGAAACGGTACAGTGGCTACTACGTACAGGACCTACAACTCTTCAATGGTGTAGTAGAACAGATTTTAAAATTAAGGTATTTTGATGTCTTTAATACTAATTATCTGCATCTTTGTACGTATGTCGTATGTTTTCCCCATAACAAACAAGTACACAAGATGAAATGAAATCAATAATCAATTAGTTAATAGAAATACTTATTTAATGCCATCTCACACAGCACCGTCATTTATAACCAATATCTGTCCCAGATGTCAAGCAGTCGATAGCGCTCCCAACATCGATCAACTTAACTAGTCTAAGTGAGAAACATATCGATAAGGTATCATGTCAAACATGCTGGCTGTGGGTTATTACACAGAACTGGTGGGTCACCTGTGGTTAGCATTACAACCTTCTGCCCCGAAGGTCGCAGGTTCACAGCCCGGCCGGTTGCCTTAGGATTTTTAATTGTGATGAAATCACCCTTAGTAATGCTAATAAATATAATAAGTATGTAGCAATGCTAATAAATAAACAACACAGCTATGGTCAGTGCCCAGATTTATTGCCTACCAAGACTTTGAATAAATATCTCAAAAATTATTTTAAACTCCCTCACAGCCATGATAAACATAAGTAAACCCCATTAGTTTTCTAGATAAAAAAACAATACAAACAATAAATCTATCGAAGTGATTGATGCCGTCCATCATGAGTTAATAGCTCAGAAGTGGTTACATTACCTCAACTCCGGGTCTCGGAGCAAGGGTAATGTTGGGTAAGGTTTTCTAAATCTTATAAATATTTCTGCGCATGCAAAACCCATAAAGGGTCTTACGGGTTTTGTTAAGCGATTGACTTTAAATGTCTGAGATTTGAATGTATAACATTTTCAAGCCTTTTTAAACCAGTAGTAACTTTTCTCCATTCCAATGAACGGGTTTCGATTTTCATTTACTCTTATTAAATTTCCATTGTTATAGAGATCGGCTGTCATGGGTTTGAATCCACTTTTTTAAGATATTGGAAATAAAGGATGAATCACGAAATATGAAATCTCTATAAGGCACCAGATATGGTTTCCACCATAAGAAGGGACATAATAAGATGGCTGGGGCATATTCAAGAATAGAGTGTGGTAGACTCCTTAAAATGATGATGTAGTGACTTCCGGGTAGAATAAGAATCTAGACATAGACTTCATTAGCTGCAAGATGTTGAAGCCGAACATATGTCGTTTGGTCCCTAGTGACGGAGAAAAGCAAGTGAAGATAGTCTATGTGGAGGAAAAATGTCGAGAAGTTCAAGATAAAGATAGATATAATTTAATTTATTAACATTTACAACTATAATAATATTACAACAAGTAAATCTGCTAATAGATTGATATAAAAACTGATTTGAAAAACAGAATAGGAACTCAATAAAAACAAAACTTGAACTATTATGGTAAATCGAAATACACATGCTTGATTCTAGTCTTAATATCTGATAACGGTATCGGATTTTACTGAAAACGTAAAAACAATATACGTTTATTATTATATGTGACCAACTAATCATAAATACAATATAAAGAACAATAGTACAATATATATATATATAATATATTTAATACAAAGTACAGTATATATAATAGATTTAATTATAATTATTCGTCCTACTAATGAGATGCATTTAGATGTTGTTTTACAGTTTATTAAATCTTAGAAACGTTTAGATAAATATAGCATTCACATTCGTATTAAAATATAAGACAATTTCATCAATTTTCTGTCACAGGGGTTCAAAACCAAATTAACAAAAATAAAGGTTATACATTATAACGTTAATCTTGCACAATTCAAAAGTTAACAGACAATGTGCCTGTTCCCACGAATCCTATAGAAGGTTTTGATGATATGAAACTGACATAACTGCTATCTAGAATTCGAATACTTGAGATACTCTTGTGATACTCCTCCATATCAAAAATGTTCATTTTCTTATTGACATAATCGATAAATCGTAATTTTTAGTTGTACCGATTTCTTCCAAAGGAGCGATTTGTCTAAAAGATAATATTTATTAAACATTAAAGAATATTTAAAAACCTAACAATTGTATGTTAATGATAACTGTTTTATAAACAGCTATAAAGCCATGATATTGTGCTTTATAAACCACTTTATTGAGGCTGGTTGTCTATTAAAACTCTTTGTCACACTCTTTTAATTTGATTCAGCCTCTAAACTGCGAATTGACACTAATTACTATTGGAAAAGTTTTCTCACTGCTATAGTTTCTCTCTTTTCTTTTGTTTTCATTAATTCTAATAGAACTGAGATAGGCAAGGAATAGAACCGGTTTTTATCCTAAAGCCGTTGTACAGATGTAATGAAGTTTTCAACCACAAGAAAGAAGTTTTATAACAAGCTGAGTTTCCATCAACTTCTTTTATAACTTCGTCAGTCGGCCCTCTCTTCTTCTTAGCGATATTGCTTTTTTTTCGTTTTGACTTTTTAATTCGCTTCATCAACAATGTAACGGGTTTACGGTGTTGAGGGGGGAATCAGCCAAAGTTGACACTACCCAACTTCTTAAACTCCGCAACTAATTAGCATTCTTTTTTTCTTATTTCAAAGTTGCCCGTTATTAAAAAAAAAAAGTAATGAGTTTGTTGATTGTTAAAGCACTTGATATGGTGCTGCAAGAATTAGTCAAAATAAGGCGTTATGTGGAATCTTTGGCTGTTAATTCATTACTTTTCTTTCATACACATCTTCACATTCACTCATTTCTTAATTTAATTAAAATATCAATAGGAACTTTACATTGAATCAACAATTGATTCCTCCATACATTAATTTACAATTTCCCGGAATAAAGTCGCACTTTCAGTATTACTATAAATACTGATTTTTGTAAATCGAATAGGAAAAAGTCTTTATTGTGACACTATATCTCTCACTAAAAAAATAAATAAATGGCAATGTTTCTAGCGAGAAATTTATATAAAATAAAAAATATACTAAAATAACCATTAAAATCACAACTAATAGAAAAACAAGGGAAGATAGGATATTAATTCTTGTATGGAAAAACTTCATAAGAAGGGAGACAGATTAAACTGCCAAAACTATAGAGGTATCGCCCTATTGCCCACTGTCTACAAGGTACTTTCAGTTGCAATAAATAGGAGAATTATGGCATGGGCTGAAAGAAATATTGGTGAATACCAAAGTGGCTTCCGGCCAACTAGAAGCACAACGGATCACATCTTCTCCATACGGCAGATGCTAGAGAAAGCATATGAGTACAATGTTGACCTCCACCACCTCTTCATAGATTTCTGCCAGGCCTACGATAGTCTTGACAGGAATGAACTGCTCAAAGTAATGAAAACTCTAGGGGTCCCGGAAAAGCTAGTCGGATTGAGTGCGATGACCTTGGAAAACACCAGATGTAGGGTGAAGATTCAAAATATGATATCAGAAGATTTTGAGGTTGAGAATGGTCTGCGCCAGGGAGATCCCCTCTCACCTGTATTATTTAACATCGCACTCGAACAAGCTGCGAGATCAATCAGGACCAATCCAGGAGGAACGATATGTAATAGGATGACCCAACACTTAGCGTATGCTGATGACGTAGTGATATCAGCAAGGTCAAAAGCGGCGCTTTCAGGAGCTTTGCAGGAAGTGGAAGAAGCTGGGAAAAAATTGGGTCTGCTGATAAATAAGGAAAAAACCCAATATATGATTTCCACAAAAAATGATGGGCAGGAAGAGCTGAGTCATGTGCAACTGCTCCACCACACATTTAAGAAAGTGGACAGCTTCAAATATCTGGGGGCTTTAGTGACTAGAAAGAATGACATCACTGCAGAAATTAAAGCAAGAATATCAGCAGGAACAGATGCCTCTTTGCACTGCGAAAAGCATTAAAATTTCGAAACTTGTCACGGAGGGCAAAATTATTGATTTACAAAGCAATCCTAAGACCGATTGTTACATACGCTTGTGAAACGTGGGTCCTGACACAGGAATGCGAAAAGATGCTGCAGATCTGGGAGAGGAAGGTGCTTCGGCAGATATTTGGGCCAGTATGTAATGAAGGCCAATGGAGGTCTAGAAATAATAGAGAGCTTCAGGACCTATACAATGAACCAGACCTAGTCATCTATGTCAAATCTACACGTATAAGATGGCTTGGGCACGTAGAAAGAATGGGAGAAGATAGGTACCCAAAGAAGCTATTATATGGCAAACCAGGAGGCAAAAGAAGAAGAGGAAGGCCCAGGCTGCGATGGCTGAATGATGTAGAGAGCGATCTGCAGAGGATGGGGATCAGACAGTGGAGAGGTCGAGCTGCTGACAGGGAGGACTGGAGAGGCGTTGTTGCGGAGGCCAGGGCCCTGCAAGGGCTGTAGAGCCATGGGAAGAAGAAGAAGAAGAAGATGGAAAAACTTCGATTAACAAAAATTTAGATATTAAAATTTTTAGATCTCATTTCATGTATGGAAAGAAATAACAGAATGAAAAGAAAATTTATATCTTGAAACCTTAGGCAATTACTACTATTACAATTGAGTTGAACGTGCCTTAGTTGACAAATATTTAAATAATAAGAAAACAGAACTCCTATAACATAAATAAACCAACGTTATAATTTAAAAAAAAAATATTTGATTGAATTGCACAACTTTAATATATACATCTAGTACAAGGGCTATATGAATGAATAAATACATGATAGGACATGTAGAGGCACTACCCACTGGCACCACTCTAATTTATGAAAATTTAATTTATTACGAAGACAAGCATGGATAGATAAGCAATAAAATCTGAAAAAGGGCGCTCAAATTTTTTAACAATTATTATTTTTAAAATTGAAAAATATATGCCTTAGGTGGCACATGTTGTAATATAATATACAAAAAATCCATATTATTTAGAAAACTAAATCAAACGATATTGTAGATTAAATATATGTAAAAAAAACTGTACTTAACAACCCTGATATCTTTAATGTTGGTAAGGAAAATGGTATTTTGAGGAAGAAAATTTCAGAAAGTATTGGAACGGGCGATAATAGAAACTCGGAAAGATACAGATATTATAGATAACAGAAATTATCTATAAAAAGGTGTAACCAGAACGGAGAACCAAAAATCATATGGCAAATGCAGGAAAGGAGTTGATTGTTATATATTTTACTGTCAAATATTTAAATCATAAAACTTTGTTAAACTTAATCTTTAGCCAGTGCCTAACATATGAAAAAGGTGTCCTTATTTACTAAACTGTTAAAGAAAAAGATTATATTAAAGAGTGGCATCAGTATTTAATTTCGAAACCTAGATTCAACCTCAGTGACCTAAATAAATTCACAATCTTGTCATTGAAAGAGGTATTTAGGAACTTACATCTTCATAAGGAATTAAGGGAAATAACCAACTTAAATAAATGGATGAATATATAGCAAGAAAAATAAATTTATATTGAGGGAATCGGATATAAAGGAAACGTAAATTTTCAGGTCCTACTCGAGGTTATTTTATCTTTAAGATATTTCCTACAAAGGAATGAATAACCATAATCTGTCAATCGCATATCCCTGTCAAAGGGCTTTCATTTCCAGATTTTGGCTTATCCTCATTTCTTTCCTCATTCATCTCCAATACTCTTCTCCATTCAGTTCTCAAAGCTAAAAACAAATTACTACGGAGTAGGATTTCTGAATCTTATAGCCCTAAAGGTATATCTTGTTGAATAGATAAAAATATATATTTTTCAAGATGGCCAAATACGAATATATAGCCCACTGTACATTTCTGTCGTTACAAACATTTATATAAATACTAGCTGACCCGTCGCGCGTTGCTGCGATAGGAAATTTTGAACAGCGTTGCACTAAATTAAAAAAATCTGAAATAATTCATAGTAATTGCTCTATCATTCCCTCAACTTATATTTTTTTGTCGAGGAAAAGGATTTTTTTTTATTGTATTTTTAAAATTGTAAACGTTTCCCGTTCATTTGAAATTGGCGTCTAAAATGTTTTTAAAAATATTCAGTTGTAAAGTGAAAAAAACCTTTTAATTTAAAAAAAAAGAAAAAAGGAATCTACGTTAATAATTGACAAAGTTATGAAGAAAAAACGGTTTTTTAAGTTTTATTTTTTTAGGGTGAATTTTAATATTTGGAGTTAAAAATTTGGGAATCTTCATTATTTTTTATGGCAAATAAGATCCAATTTTTTTGTTCCAAATATCACCTGGGGCATTTTTTATCTTATTATCTGGCTATACCCTTTGGACAGTGTATTCAGAACATATATTGTTTAATAAATTGGTTGTTAATATTTCCCAACATAATCGCTCTTATGTTATCTTTAATTGCTTGATTTAGAAAAAATAAGTGAAGCTGAGATTTCGCAGAACATAATTCTTTGAATCAAAAATAACATTTATAATTGAATTCAAAATAATTTATATTTCCGATTTGTTCTCGCCTCCACTTTTTCTTTCATTTATTTTATTTTTTTCAAAAGTGATCTTATCGAATAGAACTTCCGGTGTATTGTAAGTTAAAATGTACATAGAAGGCTATAAGGTGGAGGAATGTTACTTAACAGAAATTTCTTCCCAATTTAAACCAGAATAATAAAAAGGTAGTTTAAATAAAACAGTATTCAGTGGTAGCATTTATATTTAAGAGTTTTAAAAACATTTGTAGCATAACGTACAGTTTCTGCTCTTGTTGTATCTAGCTGACCCGTCGCGCGTTGCTGCGATAGGAAATTCACTTGTAATATATAATTTTTCTTATTCACAATCATTCTTATACATAAAAATCAATTTTCTTTATTTTCTCAAGTGCTTTTGGATACACAATATTTTTTGTTTTTCCTACTGGTGTGTAAACAAATAAATCTGAAGGTTTTCCGACGCGAGAACTGGCCACATACAGTTGTCCATGTGCGAAACATGGATGTTCCAAATCTAGACCACACACTTGTAGTGACTGCCCTTGCGCTTTGTTGATGGTCATTCAAAAAGCGAGTCGAACCGGAAATTGTAAGCTCTTGAATACAAATGGCATATCTGTTGGAATCATAGGAATACGTGGTAACAGTACATCTTCACCCTTAAATTTCCCATTTAAAATTGGAGCTTCGATGACATTCTTCATCATCTTTTTAATTGCAAGTCTCGTACCATTGCAAAATCGTGATGGATTGATGTTTGAGTAGAATGATAGGCACGCCAATTTTGAGTGTTAAAATGTGCGGTGGCATACCTGACAAATCGAGGGAATTCAAGAATTCGGTTGGGTACTGGACAATTTCGTCTTGATTAATCACAGAATCGATGGACTTATACGTTGTTGCTTCACCTGGTATTCGATTCTGAATGCTAAAATTGATGACATTGACATCGTTATTCGTAGCTGCTAATATAGCATGTGAACTGAGTCACTGATGGTTTTTGTAATTCTGGGTGATATTTGGGAAAAACCCTCCAGTTAATTCGTCATTTTACAAAAGTTCGTTGGCAATGTTATAATTCCCAATATCCAGCAATTGCCTTTCGAAAATGTTGGCTGATGCATCATTTTGCAATTGAACACGCATATTGGTGTTCAAACTTAATTTCTTAACATGTCTCAATCGTGCCTTCCTTTACACTTCACTGTCATTACTATTTTTGTTCTAATTTCTCTTCATATATATTTATTTCTTTCGTACGAAATTTGTTCCTACTCTCCCTTTATTATTGATTCGATTACAAAAGAAATAACTGGATTTGCGACAAATAATTTTTTTTTTCTAGAAATTTTTTTAATTTTTTTCAAAAAAAAAAAAAAAGGCAGGTAGAAACCTTCCCTGGAGTGTACTGAACAACTTCCCAAAGTTTCATGACGATCGGAAGATTGGTGTAGTAGCGCATAACGGACAAACACACACACATACATTCATTTTTATATATAAAGATTATTTATAAGTAGTTCTTATTTGTGATCATTAGGTTGATGACATCGGATATTTATAAGGTCCTGTATTTGTTCATCGGTTTAAGTTGTAAACAGTTTGCGCAAATAATATATCAACATAAATCAATGAGTTTATATTTTCATATTCAAATAATTGTCTTTAGATATAACCTGTCATATACATCAATATGTACTAAGTTTGGAAGGTCTTATCACTTCTACCGAAGTATTAATTCGTCCTGGTGCTTTTCCAAGTATCTTAAGCTCAGAGACTACAACGCAGTTTTAAACCATCTCTTCTGTGTGCTTCTGAGTAATAATCAGGGAATGACCAATTAGGAAACTGGAGATCAAAGAGAGAAAGATCCCGAAGAGGATATTTGGACAAGACACTGATAAGATACCATAAATTCAATTTTTAACAGTTAAACATATACAAAAAATGCATTAATTTTTACTCAACCAATTCATTACAAATTCTAATAAAATTTTAAATTATAACCAATCGTTTAGTATAATAATCTAATTTCAATATCGAATCTGATCAGTGTTATCGTATTTATGTAAAACTATTTATTAAACATAATTCATTTGAACAATATGGTAAAATAAGAATTTTATCCAACACTAATTCTTGAGCCCTAATTTAATATTAAATGTTAATATATTTAATATTATAAGTTATCATTTAAATAATAGCCATATTATAATTAATAATATTTTTAAATATTTTCATTTAAGAGAAAAGGTTTCTCTCGGGCGGGATTCGAACGCGGGTCGTCTGCATCTCCAGCGCGTTGCTCTAACCATCTGAGGTACAAAGCTTCGTTTTGAAGCCAGATCAACCCATTTTCTATATCCCCGTGTTCTTGCAATTTTTGCGATGTATACCGGACGACCCGGGTTCGAATCCCGGCCAAGACAAATCTCATCTCTTCAAAATAAAAATATTTAAAAACAATTAGTAATAATATATTATATATATATATAATCGTCCCGGGCATGACTTTAAATTGCGACCTGGGAGGACAGGACTCATAGCCATAGTGAAGGCAACCTGTCTAGGGGAAGGGAACCCCAAAATCAAACCACTGTCCTTACAGTTTAAAAAAGCTTGATTGTAGGGCCAGCACCCCTTCATCGGAAAAATATATTTCGCTTTCAAAGCCAAAAGAGAAAGAAAACCTGACGGATCTAATCGGCAACGACTTAAGGCGCGGAAACGGAACATGTTTTTTTGTACATGGAATGTCCAAGGTTTAAGAACCAAAAGAAAGGAGGTGGAAGATGAACTGAAAAAGCAAAACATTGATGTGGCAGTCCTTAGTGAAACTAAAATCAAGGGAAGTTACAATGAATTTTCAGGAGAATTCTTGTATATTTACAGTGGGGTAGAAAAAAGTGAGAGGGCTAGAGCAGGAGTTGCAGTTGTGATTAATAAGAAATTGCGCAGGTGTATTAAGGATTATGAATGTGTAAATGAAAGGATAATTAAACTTGAAATGGTATTGTTTGGAGAAGAGGTTGTTATTTTTGGGATCTACGCTCCAACTGATGACTCCAAACAACACGTAAAAGACATGTTCTTCGATGATATTTTTGACTTGATAGAGCGAACACCTGACCGTAAGATTGTTATCTGTATGGGTGATTTCAATGGACGTGTCGGCAGCAATTCCAATGATGAGACCGTGGGACGTTTCGGATAAGAGAAAACAAACGATAGCGGCGCAAGATTAATAAGTTTGTGTGAGCATTTAAACATGAGAATGTTAAATGGATTTTTCAAGCATAAAGAAATTCACAAATTCTCCTGGCACCAGCCCACAAAGGGCCAAAAATCAATCATAGATTATATAATACTCAGGCGCACAACTAGGATAAAGGTGAACGATGTTAGAGTGATGAGAGGGTCCGAATGTGGTTCGGATCACTTTCTCTTAAAGAGTGTAATACATTTTAAACCTCACAAACTTTTTAGAAACTCTCCAGAATCCAGAGGAAATTTAGACTCTCGAAAAGCAATTCAATACTCAATTGAGAGTATGACAAATCAAGAATCGGTAAAAGGACTGTTCCAGAACCGACTAATGGAGAAATTGAATGATGAGAGAGGTTTGAATGATTGACTATATTATGAGAATATAGTAAAGTGTATACATTCCACAGCTTTGGAAGCCGTCGGAGAGGAAAGGAAAGAAGTTAGAGGGAAAAATAAACCTTGGTGGAATGAGGATGCTGAGGTGGCTGTCCAGGAGAAAAAGTGTTTATATATTAAATGGCTGAACTCTAAAAATGAGAAGGATCTGAGGGATTATAAAAATGACTGTAAAAAAGTAAAAAGTATTAGAAGGAAGGCAGTAGGTACCTATTGGGAAAAACCTGCAAGTATGTGGACACTTACATCGATGGGCGAAAGTCTAGTGCTGCTTGGAGGACGTTAAGAAATTTGAAAAACCCCAAAAGATGCGGAGATAACTTCCCATTGATCAAAGAGCACATCGGATCCGGATGACGTGAGCTATATGATGATGAAGTTGCTGGACACATATTCCAGATGAGGGCTGAAAATCAGTACAAATAAAACAGAGTATATGGTTTTCAACGCTCCAAATTTACCACTTGAAATCGATGACTGGACGCTCAATGATTGCAAACAGTTCAAGTACCCCGGATGCTGGATCTCTTCTGGAGGGGGTAGTGAGGGTGACATCGAACATAAAGTAACCATGGGGAAAAAATTAATAAGTTGGATTAATTCCACCCTATGGAGTAAGGAAATAAGATTAGAAACTAAAAAGAAGATCTACCATTCCTTCGTCGAGAGCGTAGCCACTTACGGATAAGAGGTTTGGACACTCACAAAAAAGGCGGAGAATAAGTTGCTTTCCATGGAAATGGATTTCTGGAGAAGAAGTTGTGGTATATCGAGAACCATGCGGGTCACAAACGCAGCAATCAGAGACAAGATCAGATGTCAAAAGAACATCCTTCACCAGATCGGAACTAAAAGGTTAAAGTGGTATGGCCACTTAATGCGGATGGACGAAAACCGCTGGCCAAAGAAAATTCATAACTATATACCACCTGAAAGAAGAAAGCGTGGAAGACCGAAGAAAAAATGGATAGAGGATGTAGAGGAATGCATGGCAGCCAGAGGCCTCCGTGAGGGGGATTGGATGGACAGAGAGCAGTGGCTTTTGGGTATTGGGGATATGACTCCTTAAGTTGTGAAAAACCCCAGGAAAAAAAAAATATATATATATAATATGATATAATGATAATATTACATTACATAATTTCAATTATTATCCCACAACCTGTTTTTTAAAGTACTTGTTCATATATCCATTGTTTCTTAAGCAAACCAATTAAAATTTCACCTTTCGAAATGGCTTCAAAACCTTAATATTTTCACCATGTTGTTACGTCAGTTTTTATTGTAAGTCAAAAAGGCATTGACTTTTTGTTATTGTTACACGCGTACTTTTTTTAAATTAAACATCAACAATTATTTGTTATAAATTTCTGTAAATATTTTTATAACTTACGGAAATACACTGTTTATAAAAGTAACACTCCTTACTATGAAAATATGTTTTTAAATGTTTTTTTACTTTTTTTGTTGGGCAAATATTTTAAGCTTGACAGATCACGGATTTCTTGCCTTTCCTGACTACATTTATCTACGTTACGGCGTTTCGGATATACACTACCGGCAATGTCAATGAATGTTGATGGATGTAGTATCTGTTTTAGCCTGATTTTTATTCGCTGCTTGTTCCGACCTACGCCTATTTTATTGTTACAGGAGGAAATACCATTGTTATTTTCAACAAATAATTTTTAAAAACTTTTTATTCATTGAAAAATTGACTCCAATATACCAGACAAACTAAATTTTTAATTTATGAAATTTCAACTGGAAAATAGGAATCGAGATCTACGCGAATTTCAACGTATTTTTACTCGGGAGGGGTTGAAATAATGCATAGCATTTTATGCACAGATTCCATCATATTAATGATATATCATTTCTTATACGTTTATTATTTATTTATTGAATAAGACTACACTAGAACGAAAAGTGAAAATTTAAGAGGTTATTAATCATGTTAATTTATTCATACTTTTAATGTTATATTTAGTGACGTGAGATTTACTATTAGTGATATTCTTCAATTGCTTCTGTATTTCAACCGTGTATATGTATTTGGTTTTAAAGTATATATTTCGAATTATAATTAGGTAAAGTTAATTTTTTTTTTTTTAGAGATAGATCTAAATGTATTAACTGAATTGCATCAGGTGATATTTAAATCAAGAACAAAATAAAAGAAAAAATAACCAAGTGTAATGTGCAGTAATGAAAATACCACGGCAAAGTAAAATAAAAACTTAAATTTAAACCAAAAATCATGAAATGTAAGAAATCAAATGTACATAGTTACAAGACCGCTCTTACATACTCATTAACGACATATCCGCAAAATGATCCAATCACATGAGGAAGACGAAGTGGATGAGAGATCGTATCTGACGATTAATGTAGATAATTAAGCGTTAATTATTTCTTGTTATTGAGACAAATATCTTCTTCATTAATTTCCCCGGAGTGGATATTTAAAACACATGAAGTTAATTTAAGAAGAGCAGTCACCTCGCAACCTCTTCAATTCCTGATAATCCTCCGAGGCGTCTGAAAAGAAGATGACCTCGTGACCTTCTAAGCTAAACTTTTTATTTGAGTACTACCACTGGGTAGTTTCTCTACTTGTCTTTTCATGTCAATTTATTCAATCATAATATTTACTGGATGTATTCTGTATACAGTTGTAAATTTCAATAAATATATTTAAAAAAAAAAAAGAAGAGTAGTCATCGCTAAAGGATCCAGCAGTCGAAGCTATGTTAAAGAAAATGTTATGTTAATATTGTTTGTTTGTTCATTTAACGTCACTTTATGCTGCTATGGCTAATCAGACGATGCTACATTGGGAGCTCTAAATTTTGCCTATCCATGTTTAATTAGGATAGGGATTTTTAATGGGTACCCGACATCGTAGAGGCTCGGCCCCCCCGTTAATGTCCCTTCCGAAGGACGGCGTAACTGAGGATTGTTTACTCCCTTTAAAAAATCCTATGGCGTTATGTTAATAGTTTATCATGAATGCACCATGTTAATAATTTAAATTCATGATCTGTTGGAAAATATAATTTAAAAAGTATATTTAGGGACGATTTTCTGTAACTAAGAGAAGCTTGAATGGAAGGGGATAATCGATTTAAGGCCTGTTAGGGAGAATGTAATCGGAGCGAGGAGATCTGTCACACGTGGGCAGGACCAATCACCCGCTCCATTCCGCGCTTTCTGTTCCTGTCAATTCTATTCCTCGCTAAGTTTGTAAAAACTTGTGTGGCGAAGCGTAAGCCACAATCATTGAACCAAACAGATTTGTAATATAATAAATTACGATACTCACCACATTTCATTTTTGAAAATAAAATAAAAATTAGATAATTTTAATTATACACCCAATAATAATAATGCAAATGTTCGGCGAGCCCGAAAGGTTTTTCAACAGACTTGTAAGACAATTCTTAAACCAGTGAAATGTTCGCTTTACCTTTCATTTTAAATTCTAGGATATATATTTAATTTCAGAGAAATCGGTGAGGAAAACAAATATCATCATAATCAATCCCCTTTAACGCCTGAGCAGTGTTAGGAGGAATTCTACACAACCTTCTCCAGCTCTGGCGGTCTTCCACCAACTGTGCTCTTCTGCTCCAATGGAGTCCCCTCCTCTCAAAGTCCTTCCAGAACTCTTCTTCCCACTTCCTCCTAGGTCGTCCGAAATCAAATATAAATATTAAAAACATTAGAATTTAAACCACTATATTTTTTTATTTCACTATTCTGGCATACCTCTGAAATATAAGTAAATATAAGCACCCGAACAATGGTGCTGCCGAAACTCGCTACTAAAAACAATTTACAATCTCTGAAATGAAAAGATCCAAGTTTTAGAAATATCTGCCCTGAAATCTAGTGTAATAAAGACTACATTGAGGTGATATTACTGAAAGCGCTATTAATATTAACAAAAGAAAAATGGAAACATATTTATTTATACGTATATCAAGAAACATAAATTTTTAAATGGTAATGAACAAAATGGTTGAGGTGCATAAAAAACATAAGTATTTTTTTTAAATGTTTTCCTGCGTACATAATTTTCAAAAAATTATAACATTGGCCTTACTTTTAGCCCATCATCAGAGCTGAGGAGAAACCATAATAACATATTCTATGCTATAGTATAATAAAATATTTATATAAACAGACATGACTACAATGATTAAAACATGAAATATAATGAAATAATATACTGCGCAAAAATGAATAGGGAAAGTGCTAATTTTGTAGTATATACTTTACATAGCATTTATATTATGTATTATATATTTAATAACTACTTTAATATTTAATGTAGTATAATTTCTAATAAATGTTAATGCTTTTTATAATAAAAATAATATTAAAATTCTATAAGCGAAGTAAAGACAACAAAATTAATGGTATCCGTATTAATTTCACGCAGTTTATAAGGAGATAATAAAACATGATAAAAAGTTTTAGTTAGGAAATAGTAATGAGGTTAAAATTAATCTAAATAAATTGAAAAATAAATCATCAATGATAATCCTTTATACAATTTACAATGATTGTTAAAACTAAAAGTTTAGTTCATTATATTTCATAATTTTTTCATATCAATTTATATTTAAGTGCATTTTTGTGTATATAACCATTTTGTTGCATTGACAGTGCAATAGCTGTTTCTGTTACAATTTTGGAGTTTTTCTCTCATACCTGAAGAACTTCTGAAAGTTATACCCAAACTTTGACACTTAATAAAAAAAATACATAGGAGTATTTATATTTTTTTTACCTAATCACCAACCATTTTATCATTATTTATATATCTACGATATTTTAACATCAATTTAAATATTTAAAGGGATTATACAAATTGATCATTTTTTTTATATAACAAAAATTCGGGGTCTTTTAATATAAGAAAAATATTTTCTTTTCTAAAAACTACTTTAGAATTACCACAACTGTTATAAATAAAACCAAGAAGCAGGCAACTACGAAAGAATTCGCAGTGTCCAGCGGAATAATGGGAAAAAGAAGTTTATTCTCTTCATTAACTGCTGCTTTCTTATTTTGCACTATACACTATTCAGTTTTAATCCTAGTACTTTACAGGGGATCTTTTTATTTTATAAGTCTAATCCCACTGTGCTAACGTTGAGGATTTTACTTAACCTACGCAATCACTTGTTATACTGAATAATATAGTGCTGCAATTATCTTCATCAATACATTTGTTGACTAAACCTTAAGAATATGTTTAAAAATTTATTTTAAAAATACAGTCGAGACCGAAACAAGCGATTGGGAGTTACATGTGTTAAAATATGTAGGGATTCGTCAACATTTGTGGGTTGTTTTTTAAGGTTAAAAATCATTGTAAAAATAATTATAAAACATTAAGGTTAAAAATTACTTATATTACTACAACACAAACATTCTGTGGTTTATCTATTTCAAAAAATAGATTTAATGTTAACCTAAATAGCAAATCGGCATAAGATTATTGTTTCTTATCCAACTAATTTTTTTAAAGTATAATAAAAATAAGGTCTCCTACCAAACTTTTCGAGGATATTTTATTTTCAACTTTCAGTTGCCTAACAACTGACTCAATCATTGTCCTAGAAACGGTATAGTCTCTACCATGTATTCAATTCAAGACGTTTCATGGTTTGTAGTGGTGCAGGTTTAAGGAATGAGTAATATAAATTTTAAAAAATTTACATACATTTTTAATAAAGCTGAATCTGAAATGAGTACGATCTACTACTAAGTCAGTAGGAATACTAAAGAGCCTTAAACGAAATGGGGAAAAAATTAATCAACACAATCTGTTGATTTAGTGAAATTATTCTGTTTTTTGTTATACTACACTACCGAGAATTACATTTCAATGAATTTTAAAACGTTTACCAAGAGGTTCATGTAAGATTTTCCCTTGTTCATTTTGTCTAGTTATATTTTTAAACCCTGAACTGTAAACTTGATGATATAGTTATTTAAATAACGAACATAAAAAAAATTTCTGAATATTTTAAGATTACTTGTAAGCCAAAAAGAGATTACGAACATGTTTGTCAATAGTTGCAGTAGATTATTCATAAGTCAAGATAGTTGTTAAAGATTATATTTATTAATTTAAATGCAAAACATGGAAGCTGAGAATGGAAAAATAGGCAACAACATAAAATTAAATATGTATATTTCTTTATATTTTGGTTGCTTGAATTATTTTTTTAAAATCCCATAATTATCAGTATTTGATAAAAAATACATAAGTCAAGATCGATTCGTAAGTAAATGATTAGCAATAGAATATCAGCGGCGGCCGTATTCAAAGATCACGTATATCTCTGATTGTTATAAAGAATGGGTAAGAATGGAAAAACTTATGATTTTTTGTTGCCCTTTCACATAGACGAAGTAGCCCTTTACCCTTTTCTTTATTTTTCCCTGAAAGAAATAAAATCCTTTGAGTGCATATATTTCATCTTGATAAAGTTCCTGTCCTTCCTCAGCCATACAAATCCACCCTTCGTATGCTGTTTCCCAAATCCATCTTCTTTCTTGCTTGTATTGCATTAAGTATAATAAAGTAGTAATGCGCAATTATATATTATCGAATAATTCTACTGTCTTTAGCTGGGCATTTAATGGTTAAATGATTATGGGGCCATGTGTAAATTAGTGAAATAATACTCACATATGAATTAGGAGTGAACACTTGTGATTTCATTGTACTGTGCATCTTTTGTTTCGAACAAAACCCACCAACAAAGTGAAATTTTATGTTTTTAAATAAATATGTGTTTACCACCACTTGTATGATCTACTAACTCCTTAAAAGTTGCAAGATACTGGTTTTATTTGTTTATAACATAATTATATCATTGGAATTGCTGATGAATTTTACGAATCATTTCTTTTGAAGCAAGAAGAAGAAAGGGTGACTATTATTTGCTCCCCTTGGCCTTAATGATGCTACTTAAAGGGGTCATCCACCCCTTCCAAAAAGATGGCTGAAACGTGCCTTTTAGCGGGAATCTAAATATTCAGGACATTCTTTCTAAATATAGTGGACAATTGAATAGCTTAATTAACATTTTTATATTATTACTTCATTTTTTTAACTTAAACTTTGCAAACTGGAAAGTCTGTAATCTGTAAATGAAAAAAATATTGTAATAATATTTTAGACTTTTTAATCACTTTAACTTTGATAAAAATAATAACAAATAAATAATGTCAGCTAAATATTTTTAATCTATGGTTAGGGTGTAGGGGATAGTTGTTTTGTTCCTATTAGTGTTTGTCTATTTATTAGTATGTCCTAGATACAGTGTCCTATAAGTTTATACAAAGAATTATTTTAGCTTATATACATACATATACATATATAATATTTGTTCTCCCTTCCTCTTTTTTTTTCGGTGTTAGTAAGAGAATTGTATAATGATAACAACTGAGGAATGATACCTTTAGTAGTTATCTAACAATACAAAACAAAATGTTTCCTCTTATGTTTTTGTAATTATAAACCTAGATATAGCCAAACAAATAAACATAATAAAAATAGGACTCTTAAAATTAAATCATCTGCATTTATATATATGTACATGCACACGCACACATGTATTTATTAATGATTAATATTACAAAATAAAAATTTGGTAGTAAAATAAATAGTATAAACCAAAATATTTCCTCTTATATAGTTATAAATATATACACAGAGGTAACCTAAATAAAGTAAGATACAAGCTTAAATTATTTACATTGTTACATATTAATTATAAATAATAAACACGAATTTAATGTTTTGAAATCAAAATTTTCTTTGTAGAGATATTCGTAGTACACATTTATAGCGAATGGATAGGGATCTTATGGAATCTAGGAGCCTCCTGGGATTCACGCAGCCTCTATAAATGGGTTACCCAAAATAAGGGAGGGGAATCTGGCGGTTAAGCGTGATCTAGGACAAATCACCCCCCTGCACAACCGTTGTTGTGCATGAAACAGTACACTCTCTACCTCGTATTGAACCCCAGACCCGTTCATGGGTTCTAGTGGTACCGGTTTTTATGTTACGACGACCTATTGCTAGGAAGGATCAAATGCAGCAGCCGATAAATCAGCGCGACCTGACGATATGTACTGTACTTGACGATGGGTAAATAATTTTAAGCACTTCAGTCACAAAAATGAAATCAATTGAGGAAAACGTTGTAGTGTTTTATGGGTTCAGAGGCAGAATGATAAGAACAATGAAAATACAAGACATCACTAAATTAATGGAAGTTATTATCGAATTCTCTTCTCTTCTTCCATGATGAAGTGAGTGGCAGATAAATGAGCTATTTACGATGTGTTGCTCAATCGCTCAGGTATGAACTTTTCATGGTCTGTGCGAGTCGCGTGTCGTACATAAGCATCCTAGCGATATATCACCTCAGTGTTACCACGGTCTAAGTGTCACGGAGGAGGCTCAGTCCATCTCTTGTATCTCTGTCCGGAGCCATTTTTTGGAACAGGCAATGGGACAGCCTCCCTTTCCTATCCCGACTACATGATACACTATATATATTTATATCCCGTTCTACAAAGATGGCTTAGCCCGTTTAAGCTGGTGTTCATTGATAGCTTCTTCAGATGATACCCCAGTTTTGAATCCTTCAAGCCATTACGTAATCGTCCTAAATTATAAATTGGGTGGACACTGAAACAGGTTTCGATCATATATAAAAAAACTTTAAAATAACGAAACGGACTAAGACGGTTTCCTATCTCCATTCTCCTACGGAACCTAAAATGAGTATATCTTGTTCAATTGTTACAAGCAAATCACATACTCCTATATATACTGATTTCACGGCGGATATCCAATTCGAAGTAGTATTCATCTCATCCGAGTTCCGAATAATCCGGTGTTAAAGTGAGTTCAACAAAGCTTTTCGGTCAAGGGAAGCAGGATTTATGCTCAGGCCTGGAGGCCCTGCCATCTTTAAGGAGAACAAATGGTCTTGCATTTGTCTACCAGGGTGATAGTCGCCCTCTTCCTCTTCTTTATTCGTTAGCGGTTTGATCTCCCAGGAAGATTGAATTAAGGATATCATTTGACCATATATCTTCTCGCAGGCACCTTCATATTTTCTAATAATGTTAATAAAATACGTATTACTGAAATACCCTCAAATTTTTCTGCGACGCAGATTTAAAAGTTTAAAAAATATTCCAAATTTATTCAAGAACAAAGAAAAAAAACAGGGTCGGGTAAAAAAAATATCACCTCCTTTAACCTCAGTTAGAAAGTAGAGGTCTACTAAAACAGGGTTACAGCAATAAATAGACATTTTTCTCTTTCCTGGGTGTGAAGAAGTACCACTAAATAAACTACCATGAGAATGTTCGGGAAGAGTGAGCTGCTTCTTCTGTGACGGGGGGAGAAGAAAGGGGAGAGAGATAGCGAGAGAGAGAGAGAGAGAGAGAGAGAGAGAGAGAGAGAGAGAGAGAGGAGAGAGAGAGAGAGAGTGAGAGAGAGAGAGAGGAAAGAGAGAGAGAGGGAGAGAGAGAGAAATGCAAACAAGCATCGAGAAAAAAGACAACATGAAGCGAGGCATGTCGCGTACACAGCGGAAGTCTTCTCCATTTACGCCATCTCTCATTTTTTCCGGCCAACGCCTTCTTACTGAACTGAGAGATTTCGCTCCGCTTCTCAGTTATGGACAGTTATATATTAATAATATATAATGAACATAAAGCTAAACCAACCATTAGTATCAAGCCCTAAGAAGATATAATAGTTTCTGTAGAATTCAAATTATGTAACGTTATTAATATTCCTAAAATCTCCCTCATAACAAGTTTTATATGCGTTCCAGGTTCCGTTTTTTAGTCCTCTTTCTTAAAAGGAGTCACCCCTTATCTCTCCTTAACATCCCTTCCTTAACGAAGCCTTTATCGCCCCCTTCATTGCAGAAACGTTCCTTTCCGCCCTAAACGATGCGCGGAACAACGGTAAAGTAGCTATAAAAGAAAGAAGTTAACAGCTTTCATTCTTTACACCTTACGTCTTCATTGGAACTCGAAGGGAGGCAAATATACATATTAAACTACTTTAAACCAGCTTTACACACAGTATTACATGTTTCTAACTTATGGCTTTTTTTTTTGCTGTTATTAGCAATTAGTTAAAAAAAGGTTTTCGACTATTTGAATAAAAAAGTTATATTTAATATGAATTTCACTAACGACACAAAATCGACAAGTTAAAAATCAATCATTTATTTATTAAAAATACAATTTACAATGTAATAAATTGAAAACAACAAGAACCTTGATTAAGTTTATAGTTGTTTATTGTAAATGGTTAGACGGCTAAATTGTAATATTAAAGAGTAAATATTTAAAAATAATTACCATAAAAATATTAATTAATAAAAATAAATTATAAATAATATGTTGACGGAAGTCAACAAGATCCTAACTAAAGTAATGTTCAATGAACATTCTTCCCCGTGTATTGATCGCAAAACTTGCGAGAAGACGGGGATATAGGATCGGTGAAGAGAACGGAGTTGTCTTACTTAAATGCGACCGCTCGTAGCTCAGTGGTTAAGAGCACTGCACCGGAGATGCAGACGACCCGGATTCGAATCCCAGCTAGGACAAATCTTTTCTCTTCAAAACAAAAATATTTAATTCATATAAAAATAAAAATCATTACGTAATGATTGAGGATATATACATTTATATAAATTTATATTTAACGTAAACATATTCAAAAAACACAAATGTTTTATTCAGAACGTATTGACAAAACATTCAAAACTACTTTTCTTTTTTTTTTCAAGGCTAATAACTAATTTGATACGTTAGCAGTAAAAATAAGAACGTTACATATGTGAACAGTTAACAGCTCACCTATATAAATTTATTATAATTATCTAGGTCTGAGGACGTAATTTTTGGATAATGTCTTTTATAACTGGCAGTAAACTTTACTACGATCTAAAATTAATTTGTGCAAACAGTGCAAAAAACTGAATAACTCTGCAAAAAATGAATAGGTTTACCACTAAATTTGTTGTATTTACTTTGGCTAGCATATTAATATTATTTGTATTATAGAAAGCATTAATATTTATTACTCATTAAACTACATTAAATATTGATGTCGTTATTAAATTTATAATAATATAAATGCTAGATAAAGTATATACTACAAAATTAGCAATATCCCTATCCATTTTGTGCGCAGTATAAATAAACAAGAGATCCACTGAAATAGCATACAGCAGCATCGAACCGCACAAATTTCGAATTTAAAAAAGTAATACTGACATCAAAATAAAGTATTAGGTATAGTAATAATCTTGTAATAATAATCGCTTATTATTACAAGATTATTTAGGAGTTGAGGCGCTGCGGTTATGCAAAACCTGCAATGCCAAACAGTGTTGGTGGCTTTAGTATCTTCCTCCGCCCGACTTGTCAATTTTTCATTGCATTGTCTCTTCCAAGATACCAACCACCCTCTCAAACAATGTCTTTATAACTATCATGGAAAACAGTAGCTACAGTGTTAAGGGTGGATAGGGAAAAATAAATTTAGAAGTATACGGAACAATTATTATTCGGTACATTATTAATAAATTCTAAATTTAAAAGTATATTCATTTCGACAATATATACTTCAATGTATTATGGAGTTAGCTATATAGACTATTACTAAAAGACGTATTAAATAGATTTTTTTTTTAAAGTTTTAATATAATTTTATTTTATGGTTTTTAATAATATATACTATTTATTTATGTTTGATTTATTTATCTATATAAATTTATTGTAATTATTGTATAAACATATTCATGGTTTTTTAAATTATATATGATGGTGTTTATTTTATTCGTAATATTCGAGATGCATTGTATTGTCTTTTTTAAATTACAACTCAAGCGGACTTGTTTATAATTGTTCCCTAAAGAATTTCCAGAATACCTGTTCTCTGCTAATTTTTGTTTTCATAATAGTTTGCAGCTAACTGCGCCCTACACACGGGGAAACGAAGTAATCTCCCTCGAGCTATTTTAATTAAATGAAGTAGCCGAAGGGATGTAACTAGACCTGCTCATCTAATGAAATTTCCACTTACCGTGATACCGACTATCAGCACAGCAGTCCTTCTTTCTAACTGGCTAAAAGAAAAACTAACATCTTGGTTTTTAGTACTAAACTGAAGTACTGCGAACATTGGGCAATAGTTCTCATCATAGTGAGTAAAATAAGGTTAGGATATCGCAGTAGATATGACATAATAAATATACTAGAAAGAATAATCAACTCTTTCACAGAAAACCGATAAGAGAATTAAATTTATTTAACTTTTGCATTTCCAGGTACTGGTTTTAACTTAAGTGGCTGTAAACACTATAATTAACAATAGAACTTATTGCCTCATGTCCAGAATAATTTTTTAATATAACGTTTTAGCTATAACCTTAACAAGTATTGTATCACCCCTTCCTCATAATTTTTATATAATTAGTGATATAGAAAAACACCATATCTAACATCATAAATTTCGAGAAAATATTTCACGTGTTAATTACTGTTTAAAACAGGGTGATATCCTTATATTTTACTCGGGTTATAGTAACAGATTTTTTTTTGTATTTTTCAACTTTTGATATTTTTATTACATTTATGTGTAAATGGAAAATATTCTTGGTAAATTAAAATTTCGATAATTGCGTAAATCGTGAAATCTGTTTTGTTTTTGTTTTTAGTATCAGATATCTTTTGAGATCAACAATCCAGAACAATAAAGAGCATTAAATGTAGAAAAATAGCCTAAATAAAATGTTTTTTCGATAAAAAAATTACTTTTATTGATGTTTGTTTGTTTGTTTGAGAGGGACTTTTATTGATAGTTAGTTCTCTTCAGCTCGAGTCATCTAGGTTATTGTTTTCTTTGCTAGTTATACTGATTATGTCCTAAATTCATAACTATGAATTTTAATATATTACAATTGATCTGTCATCAATTTTGTTTACTTAATTGTGTTTTTAAACTTAACGGCGCCATTAACGGAAATTATTTTAACCTCAATGTTCGAAAAACGTAATTTTATTATTAAAATTATTAAGACAATTGTTATACGATTTTAATTTTAATGTTGCTTTAAAATATATTTGATTATTATGTAGTTTATTATTATATTTATTTATGGATATTATTTAATTCATTCATTTTAGTTATTATATATTGAGTGTTTGTTTAATATTTATGATGATGCTTATTTTAATCACCTGAATACAATGCTTTTTCGATAAAAAATGTGTTTTATTAATAGTTAGTTATTTCAAGCCTGATTCATCTAGGATGTTGTTTTATTTGTTTATTTGCTAATTAGACTCTTTAAATGTTGAATTCATAACCATTGGTGAATATTAAGATATTAACATCGATCTGTCATTTAATTGTTTTATTTAATTGTATTATAAAAATCATGTCACTAATGCAAATTATTTTAATCTTAATTTTCAAACCTATGTATATGGGTCACATCTGATAAATGTATTTGTAAGGAATACATATGATATATTTCATTATGCGACATACATTCAGGGTGATATATAGGACAAGTGTTAGGAGTGAGAATATCATAAAATCATATCCGTTGTTCTGGAAAAGTGGCCCCGGGATAAAACGGTAGAAGGGACTACTAGATAAAATTTCCCCCCGAGGAAGCATTTCCTCCCTCGGTTTTCTCCCATTCCTTCCCTCCCTCAGCTGTGAAGAGGGCTGACATGTTTTCATAGGAGAGGATCTGATACGGGGGATATAAAGGGAAGCCTGGCCGGCTGACCCAGGCCTGACAGCACCCGGAATGAGCTTCTCTTTTGTCTCCCTCTTTTCAACCATTCTCACTTTCAGCTTAACCGTTAAAACCATCGAATCGCTTTAATTTTTATTTATTACTCGGTACTTAACTCCCAACATTATTTAATCAATGAATAAAAGAAAATTACATTTTTTTTTAAACACTGAAATGATAAAAGTATAAAACGAGAGTTTAACGACGGAAAAGAATGCTTTAATAATAAAAATAAATAAAAATTAGGAAATAATTTTTATTAAGTTTAAAATATATATACAGAACTAAAAGGAAAGAAATTTATTTTATTGTAAAAATTAGCTGTTTAAGTCATATTTTCATAATGACTTTCATTTATACAAAAATTATAGTTTGAAAAACTATCAAGCAGGCTTTTGTAGCTTCCCGAACTAAAATGTGTAAAATGAATATTAGTTAACAAAAAAAACTAAAGAACACAAATTTATAGCCTGCCGAACTAAAATGTAAAAAATAAATAATAGTTAAAACAACAACTAAAAAACATCTTCAATTGGACAAAAAACTAAAGAGTAAAAAATAATTTCCAACAAGTATAAAATATGAATACAGTGACTAAACAAGAATTATTATTATAAAAATCGTGGGGTGCTTTTTAAAGGTATTTTTAAAATTATTCGATGGTCCTTGAACGTATTTCACTTACACCTTTATACTCTCAACCAACTGCTAGAACATAAAAAGTTGGGTATATGATAGTTCAGTGAGCAGAGAGCTGCAGGAGGTCTCGTGTTGAAATATACCTAGCTGATTAATTTCTAAAAAATGTAACAATATTTTAAAAAAAAATGCTTTTACTCATAGCAGTGTAAATTTGTTGAAGCTATATAAAATCACTTACTCTATAATAGTTACGTCTGGAATATTATTCGTAACAGGATATCCACCAATGTCGAATAAACAGCTAGACCAAACTAATTTATTTCTGCTGCAGATAGTTTTCAACGATACAATGTCTTAAGGAATAGCCATATCGTTGTTATATACGCGATAAGGGCTGTTGAGATAGTTACCATTGTTAGTATTATTTTATTTGTTATTTTTCTCTTCTAACGAGACTGAAGGAGAGGAGAAAAGTGCAATTTGAAGTTAAATAAATCCCCTCAAGAAGAGAGAAAAACCTTAGCTACGTGTGCTGGAAATTCCAACTTTAACCGAACCCTTTTTCACTGGGTTTGATAGTGTAAACCTTTAATCGAGGAGAAAAAAATTGACGTTTATCCAATCTTTGTTATTGCTTATCTTAAATTATTGCTATGAAATTTAAAGAATATCCTGCAACATGCCAGAATATTTTTTCTAATTTAAATTTTATATTCACACAATACTAATAAGGTGGTATAGTTAACGTGTCATTTTATCCACAATGCGTTCAAGTAATTTACTTCTAAACATATAAATTACTGAATTTATTGAGTTGTGATGTCTATAGTTTTGAACTACTCGTAGAATCCAACAAACCTAGTTAAAAACATAGCATGCATTAAAATATACTATAACGTTTTCCCTCAAATAAAATTTACAAAAAACAAATACCAACTGCGTTTTTCCAGAAACGTTAATAAAATATATATTTAAGGACTCATTAAGGTAGTGAGTGACATTAGTTAGTTTGTTTGTATGGTCAGTATATTTACCAATAATTTTGTTCGGCATTAATGGGACTACAGAAAATGCGAATTTCCAAATGAGGTAAACAGTAATGTGTTTACCCGCTTATTCGTTTTCGCTTGTTTCAAGAGGAAGTACTCGATAAAAAAATAAAGGCAGTTTTATTGTCTTTATTTTTCAATTTATACCTAAAAGTGGCAGATTGTAATATCTCCACAAAGTGTATGTAAAGAGAGAGTATTTTTCAATTTATTCTGACTTATAAATATATCTTTTATTAAAACCATGTTTATAATTTCATTATTAAATATTCTTCGACTCAGTTTAATGATCTCTAAATTTAAATATTTATTATCTATACCGCTCCTATAAACAAATCATATAGCTAAATGGTCATTAGACATAATAAATTTAATTAAATATAACATGGTACTGGTCTATAATTTATTAGTTTCTATATTTTATAGAGGTTTTAATCATTGGTTGGCATATAAAAAATATTATTAATAATAATGTCATGAAATTAGATGAGCAAAGCTTAGTAAAGTGCCATTTAAATGAAAAACAAATTATTTACAATAAAATAGAGCCAAGACTCAAAAAAGAACACTAACATTTATTATAATGCAAATGGAATAAAACAGAAGCAAAGCCTTATGTTTCAAAAATCTGAAGTAAAACAACCATTCATCAAGTCCAAAACCGCCCAAAACAGGCTCAAACTTGAGACGTTCAACTTACAACTGAAAAGAAGGTAATAAGCCACCAGCTGAGAAGGGTATAGAATCAGCTGATCCACAAAACAAAATATGAAAATGAGTTCGAAGAAAATAATATCGGTAAGGTAAATCTTGAATAATAGAAGAAAAGTCTATTACTGTATTGAGAGCTTTTCATCGCCTGAAAAGGATTTGGGAAATCATTAATGTATTTTTTATCTGAAATATCTTTTAAAAGTACATGCTATAAACATACAAATGAAGTAGAAACGTATTTATATTATATATAAAATATAATATGTATATGGTTTATATATATATATATATATATATATATATATATATATATATATATATATATATATATATATATATATATATATATATATATATATATATATATATATATATACGTATTGAGTCTAGCATTGGGTGTATTAAGCATTGGGTCTAGCGTTTCCCTTAGTGATATCTAGACAATCCTGAGCATTTTCCTGTTCATGATTAGACAACCACATTATTCCCAATAAAACCTAGTAACTTCTTCAGTTGCTGATAATCCTTCGAGGTGTTTGAAAAGATGATGACCTAAGTTGAATTTGTTATTATATTACCAGTGTGTTTCTATACTTTCCTATAAATTATATCTCTTTCATTCTCTTTACTTGATCTGTTATCATTACACAGTTGTAAATTTCAATATATTTTTATTTATTTATATATATATATATATATATATATATATATATATATATATATTACTCATGAGAAGCGAGGGGATGGTTGACTGGAGAGTAGACGTAAGGAAGAAAATAGTTGGGGGTGCAGTCAAATAAAAACACTAAATAAGTGGTTGCTTATTTAATTATGTCCCGACGTTTCGACCCACTTTGTGGGTCATCTTCAGGGCTAAGAAAGAAAACAGACAAAATACAATGAATACAATAAAAATGTAGAGAGGTAGAAATTTAGAACAAAAGTGAGGGATATATATGAATAAAAAAATTACAGAGAAAATGTACAGAACGGTGGTGATGCCAAAAAAGGTTTTTTATAAAGATAAAAGACGGAAGTAAACAGAAAGATATTTTAAAAAAGAAAGAAAAAGTATAAACATCTTACACCTTACATTTTATAGTTTTTATATATATTCTACTACCTTTTCCATAATTTTACTTCTCACCTCTGATGTTTATACTTTTTCTTTCTTTTTTAAAATATCTTTCTGTTTACTTCCGTCTTTTATCTTTATAAAAAAATCTTTTTTGGCATCACCACCGTTCTGTACATTTTCTCTGTAATTTTTTTATTCATATATATCCCTCACTTTTGTTCTAAATTTCTACCTCTCTACATATATATTTTTTCTCATTTATCATATACTTAGTCCTCAATGTATTTTTATTGTATTCATTGTATTTTGTCTGTTTTTCTTTCTTAGCCCTGAAGATGACCCACAAAGTGGGTCGAAACGTCGGCACATAATTAAATAAGCAACCACTTATTTAGTGTTTTCATTTGACTGCACCCCCAACTATTTTCTTCCTTATATATATATATTAGCATTAATGGATAATGATATATGAGACTTTTATGATTGTTTTTTTTCTATCCTCATTGTATCCATTTTTTACATAATTAAACATTCAAGAAACTATATTAAACGCATGTAGGAGCGTTTTCAATTCTTAGATATTAAATATTATAATTGGAATATTATTTATATGAATTATACATAATGTTGCAGATGGTGGATAAGGTTGGAGGCACAGAGGGTGAGGCGTGTGGGGTGCGAACTCCTTGTGGCTCAGGCCTCAATTGCCACTACAGCGGCGCTCTCGAGACCGTCGGCGTGTGCAGGGGTGAGTCTGGCCTTACCAAATATTCAAAAATCTTTGGTAGCTGAGATGGTTTGTTATTACTAAGCCGATATAATTTATTATATACTCGCGACCGGCCCCGGCTTTGCACGGGTAGTGACTGAAGCATGTTATCCCTACATGTTTTGTCTGTCTAGAGTATTTTATTATGTAGATATTATAAATATAAAACCAAACGAAACATTTCTTTATATACGAATACATTTTCATGGCCATTAATTTTTTTGCGATAACCCATAATAAGATACTCATTTAAATTATATGGTATAAAATACTGCGCATCCAATGCTGCTCGAGTGTATAAGTTAATTAGGGTTAATACTGTACTCGCCTGAATTAGAAGACAGAAAAGGTATAGTAAGCTATCCTTAAAAGATTGATATATCCTACGTCTTATTTTTTTTTACTTGTTTTTCCTCTATAAAAGAGGAATATACCGCAATGCATTTTTTCGTTATATGTCAAAGTGATTAGGGAGCTTCTTCAGTGAAAACACTCAAGCAGATATACTTTTTTCCACCACATTCAACAATTATCGTCATATTCCTACCCACTTTCACAAATGATATACTTAAGTCTTCCTGGTGAATCACTCTATCTATTGGCGAAAACCGCATGAAAATCCGTACAGTAGTTATTGAGATTACGGCGAAAAGACAGACAGGAGCGGCCGAGGACTTTCATTTATAATATGTATAGATAGATATATAGATAAGAGATATTAGGCAGCGACGTCGATGAAACCTCCTTGGTGGCTAAGTATATCATAGATGTTCTAAAAAATACAGAACATCTGTTCAAATTTGTCAATTTGTTTTCTTCCATCTTCCACCAAAGAGAATTTAACATTAATAAATACAGCTTATTTAATGCAATCAGCATCCAGTGTGCTTTAGGAACCACATTTACATTGGATTATTTAAAAAATTAATTATTAATAAATAAATAATAAATCTGCAGCCCCGGTGGTGTAAGTGTTTAATTCGAATTTCGCCCTAAATCAAATAATGTTGATGAGGGGTACAATATTTCGTCATTCTCGTAATGCATGTTAGGCTCGTGGCTATTCTCGTGGCTATGTTAGGTCTTGGCTTGAAGGGGAGTCATCGCTTCAATCATATCTCCTCTTCAAGCCAAATTCTACGCATGCTTAACAGAATTCGATTCAACTTATTATTACCGAGGCTACAGATATATCTTCAACGGCATACAAAGTTATATTTGATGATGTAATGTTGAATTTCAGAGAAAAAATTATATTCCTGCATGCAATTTTCAATAAAAAAAAGAAGAATAAATACAGTTTTCAAATAACATGAATAACAAATAATATTCAAGAGCTATGAATAGACTGACTATATTAAAGCTTCAATCCTCAATATATAATTTTGTGTGACGTTTATTTCTTACAACTACTCTTAGTTACTGTATTTCTACACTATATACCTTAACCCACACCGGTTTAAGAATAATGTATATAAACTCTTTATAAAGTAGAGAAATAAATCTCTTTCACCTTCAAAAAGTGAAATGATTTTACTCATTATTATTTTAAAAATATAATGACATAAATGATAATCATATACATATGAAGAGAATCCATCTATTGTACTAATACTCAATATCCACCACTGATATGTTTGAGTAAACATAAAATTAGGGTTGCGTGATATAAAAATTATTTTTTTAGTTGTGGTTTTTATTTTTATTTATGGATTAAACTTTAGTAGGTTTCAACGAATAAACAAAAATTTAGTCAATTTCTTTTGTTAAACTCATTATTAAAAATAAATTTTATGAACATATTCTCTCTGTATATCTCCTTCTTTTGACATTTTTTAATACATTTTTTTTTAATATTCCATTTTATCAAATTAATTAACCTACCGTTTAATTCCTTGAGGAACGTCTGTATAAAGGATCTTGGTAATTTAATATCAGAGCAAACAGTAATCTAATTAAACCTGATGCTCACCACATACTCTCAGTTAAACGGTATAACTGTATCCTCTCAACTGACGGCTACAATTAGTTTAACTCCTCTAGGTAAAACCATACTCATTTCGGAGTTAATTAGATTAGAAACTATATTGACACACGAATTAGTTCCCGAGTTAATTGAGACTTTTAACGAGCTCTACCAGGATGAGATGGAATTCTCTACCAGCTTTGCCTTCTTCTTCAACAATGAAATTAAATACATCCATCTTAAAATGCTAATTTAATTTCCTTTCTAAATTAAAAATTACTTTCTTATTTATAATTACTTCTTTGTTTCGAAATAATTCGTTTTCAACTTAGTGGACTAATAATAATTTAGAATATTCATTACTATAATTGAATTCAAATAATTATTACTTATAATGCCTGATATGTCAACAGTATAAACCTTAACAATGTTCAACTGAAAAAGCTAAATGCAAAGAAATAATTTTCTTTTTTTTTTAATTGAAATTTCATAATGTCTCTTATGCCGATGGTGTTTCATTGTGTCTAACGTGTACATTAACAACCTCGGCTTCGTATACTCTTAAGGGTAAACTGTATACTTGCACTGTATACGTGTGAAACCTGCACGCCAGGGTCGCTAGGAGGCACTGTATCCTGGTCAGATACGATTATTCCTCCCAGAATATCTAGGAATCCAATGGTATCAACACCAGATTTAGTCACTAATAACATACGACTAAAGCCTCGATTAATATTTATATTAACTTACCACAGAAGACTAAGTATTCTCTAATCTCTGAGGATATTTCCGGTACATGCTCAAGTATGGAACCCCTGGAATTTAATGCTCGATAATATGTGCTGTACTTCTGTACAGACCATCAGATCACTGGTCAGCATTCTACACTTTCAAGGCAAAACTCCCACGCCACCGGCGACAGGCTTCTTTGGACTGATGATGAAGTAATTAAGGTTAAAACTATGATCATTATCCCCATTAAAAACATGCCTGGGTTGAGACGACTGTCCTACGCTGTCTTAAATCTTCTCTTAAGACATACACGCTGTGTTTGACCTGAGTGACAGCCGTTTCAGATTGGGAAGATACCACTGCCATCATGGAAACCAAAGACGAGTCTCAAAGTCGGTTCTCACTGGACAGACACCTCTCCTTAGAAAGAAACTATCACATCCTAAAAGCACTACTACCTCCTAACATCGTCGTAGACCTGCGCAGCTTTCTTGTGCACTGTACTGAATTATCTTTGCAGCCTTCCTAATAAAGAGTTCAGAATTGTCAGAACACTGCGGATACCGATCTAAGTTTTAATTATCCAGTGTTCTCGTATAACAATGATTTATACGACACTGCAGCTTTGTTAACAGGTTCTATCTAGAGTAGTAAACATGTAATGTTACAACGGGCTTTAAGAAGTCGGAAAGATTGCTGTAACACGTTACGCTATTCTAAGGCACTTGACTATAACATCTATCGTCTGTAAGATAAATTGGCCAGCTCTACTGGTTCCAGATGTAGACCGAAATCATCGTGCAAACGATTCAAGAAGTCAGAGTTTACTATAAATTGTTAATATATTGTACCTCAAAGCAACTGTACCGAAAGCTTTTCGTCGGAGTACGTATGGAAGGAAACGCAAACGAATCAGTCATATACCTTCTCATCGGTAGGGACTAACAGTGATAATGGGAAGTATTAATAACCCGATTGATTTTATGTTTTTCTAATCCAAGGTGTCTTCGAGCAATCGTCATTTCTATTGAATTAAAGTAACATGGATATTCTATAGCTTCATGTTCTCCAAATCGTAAAATTTGGAAAATATTCTTGCATCAAAGTCAAAATAGATATCTGCCGAAAATCTGCAATTCCTCGTGTTAAGCGAACCATAGGACGCTTGGATATCTCTGAGGAATACCTTGGTAGGAATATCTTGTTTAATAGAAACTGTTATTTCTCTGCACGTATATATTTTTATTACATTTATTTATTTTATTATTTGTTTTGCTTTTATGGAATGATTGTATACCTAATTAGCACTATTGATTATTGCCCATAATTGGCATATTGTAATATTTTAATAAAATATTAGAATACGACAAAAAAAGATAGAAACTGTTGATAGTATCGTTTAATAAATCGATATTATCGGCGGGTTCATTGTAAACCAATGAGGAAATCTATTTTTTAAAAATTAAATATGCACTATTTTTTTTTTATGTTAACTCTAAAAATAATTTATAACAGTAAAAATAATCGTACTATTACTCATCATAGCTATAAAAATTATAACTAACTGATTCAGAACGTATCACTATTATTCAGCTGTCTATATATATATATATATATATATATATATATATATATATATATATATATATATATATATATATATATGCAAAATTCTCGTTAAAATTGGAGATCTAAGAACCAGATCATAATTAAAATCGGTTGTAATTATAACATAGTTATTGTTATATAGTCTATTGTAATAAAGTCTATTGTAAAGTAGTGAAGTCATTCTGAAAATTTTAATGGAAAAGGGGGCCAAGTACGAGAGGTGTAAGCATTTAGGAAAAAATACCGCCTGCTATGAGAAAGACAACGATGCTATAATATAAATCCGGATAAAAGGCGCTGGATGTTGATGGCTGTTGTTTTTTTATCTCTGTCGACATTAGGCATTCTGCATAAATATCAATAAAAATTCAATAAGGGGAAAGTGAAATGTGGGAGTGAGGGAGAGATGAAGAGAGGGGTGGGATATAACCTTATGAAAGCATTTCCCGAGCACTGTATTGTAATAGCGTCCCGGAGTTGGAGGTTCCTTAGCATAACGATAACTTGGAGTCCGCTCCTTTAAGTTTCTTTATGTCAAAGGGCCTTTCAAACAAAGTCCTTTTTGACGTATAATTCGACTCTGCAAGCTTTAGTCTAAACATCGTTGAGCTAAAATGATCGTTGTGATGATTTTTAATTTAAAATCTAAAAAAAAATATTATAATCATATAACAATTATTGCTCAATGAAGGTTGGACGAAGCTGGAAAGAGGATCAAAACAATCGTGTCAGTAAACGCATGAAAGAGTGTAGAAGACTTCGAAAACTCAAAAAGAAGAAAAATAAAGTTGAAATGTGATCGGAAGTGTTCAATATGCCTGAATACTTAGCTTTTCGTCGGAATCATTCGTTAGCAATGACTGTCGCTTTTCGTTAGCAATCATTGTTGAATATCTAATTAGTCATTGAGGTATCACTCTAGCTGCATATTCTCCAAATCAGATCAATAGTCAAATAATGCATTCATATATCATCTTGGCTACAAACTATAAACGCATTCTAAAAACCTATCCCAGAAAACTTGAATAAATCTACTTATATAATTCACTCTTCCTCTCCCACCCATAGCTTTAAATTGCTCACTGCCATTAAAATTAATTAGTACAATTTGACTCATTGAATAATATTAAGACCATTTGATAGCCTAGATCTTAGGAGGATCTAGTAATCTCAGTACAGTGCTACAAACCATTAGATTTTTGTTTAAAGATCGGCTATAGCAGATTTATGTATTCTATTTTATCTTAGCATCACATAGTTTCATCGGGAAATGGCTCAATCTTTATACTTTCGGTATCTTTAAGTAAGGTGGGCCTAGCGTAATCACCTCCTTACACAACCGTTAGCAAAGAAACTGTACTTTCCACTTTGAGCATATCATACAAGGCACTTCATGAGTTATGGTGGTAAATTTATATATATATATATATTTTTTTTTTTTATTTATTTATTTTATTTTTTTGATGGTGTATCGTCTGTTCCTTCCCCTGAGTAATTATGGACTATTGCTACATTTACTATTTTATTTTTATAACTTGATTCTCAATATTCATGCTCGACTTATTAATTGTGGTCCTCTTAAGATGTCATGCTGATAAAAAAAAATGTACAAATCCTAATTCTTAGATATATCAAGTGTTTCTATAATTATTTGCCTACCGAAATAACTATAATAGACTTTTATTTAAGCATTAATGCTAGTTAATATTATGAAATGTAATGACGTAAAACTTATTCCCAGAGCTGAATCTGCCTTATAATATTACGAGGAACCATCTAAAAACGAAGCTACAGCTCATAAATATTCAAGTTGTATTTTAAATTAAACAAGAAATCTTCCAACAACTCGATCTAACTTTTTAAATTTCGAAGGGTAGTTTAGGGAATTTTCGAATGGTTTGCAAATTAATAGAAGAGCTCCAGATTCCCAAGAAAGCCTACGTGAAACTAGTAAATAAAAGAAAAACTGACCAAAGTACATGAAGACAGTAAGTCAATACGATTTTTTTTTTTTTTTTTTTTTACAAATTACAGCCTGAAAATGAAGTGGGCTATTTATGTTTCTACCTTTCGTTATTATTTCATTATTATTATTTGATTTTAACCTAATACACTGTCTACAAAGAAAGTAAAAACTACTAGAAATATGATTGTTTTACCTTAAGCAAATAAAGTTAATGAAGTGAACAGAAAACGTGAAAAATATATGATGAAAACAAACATAAAATTCAGAAGTTGTGTATCGGATACCGTTGAAAGTGTAGACTAAGCCAAAAACCAAACTCGATTGTAGTATCTCGGGTTTTCACTACCGGCAGACGTCGCGACGTTAATGTCGTTAAGTAATGTAACGGAGTTTGTGAAGTTTACTTGGCGATGTTGTGAGATTGAAGTAGTACAACTCGTGGGGTAAAGAAAAGTACCTAAATAAATAATTATTTTTTAAATCTACTCTACTATACTATAATAAGACCTAAGAACAATGATATCTAAAGAAACATATAATGAAATATAAGTGATGATTAAAGTATTTGATCCATAATACATCCTGTACTGCTGCAACTCATAGAGGGTCTTGGTCTGAATACTAAACAGAGACCTTCTAGGACAAGGTTTGTGCAAGGAGGTGAATTGTCCGAGATCACGCTAAACCACGAGGTTTTCCTCTAATGAAGATACACACAGTATAGAAACTGGAGAGCCCCAAGGAAAATCTTCAGATCCAATCATATCCATCCCCAGCTGATTACAAATTAAATAAACTATCAGGAAGAACCGGATTCAAACCCGGAACCATCGGCACGAATTAGCACTGAAATCCTAAGATCATTTTAGCGTTTAAATATCAATTCAAGATAAAACGAATGGAGACAAATTATTTTCCTTTATTTTTTATAAATATCGTCAGCATGACTTCTTGTCGTTTTGAATTGAGGTTTTAAATGTCCGCGTTATTTTTTACTTTTATAAAATTGTATTTCGTTGTGTTGATTCAGTTTATCCGCCATTTTCAAGTGCTTGATATTCGAGTAAATAAAGCTAATTGCTACGACTATACAATCGCTTTGAAAGAATTAATGGAGCATTTTTTCCGCTTCATCAGTTTTGCAACTGCTAGGTGTATCGTTGCTTTCTAGAATTTAAAAAAATAATAACCATAAATATAGGTGAAAATCAACAGTTTTTCAATTAAAAATTTTTAAATTTGATTCCTAGAGTTTAACTAAGAGTAGCATATAAAATAATAATTTGACTAGATAATTTTAGTGATTTTCTTTAATGATTTAGTATTTTAGTGAGTTTCAAATGTTTCGTTATTAATTTTTTTTTATGAGCAAGGAGCTATGAGTAGCTGTGATCTTATAAGTTAAAGCCTCGCAAAACATAAAATTTAATATAAATATTTATACAAAGTTGATGTTACACAAACTACCAACCAGCTCTTAAAACGACATAATAAGAGAATTATTAAAATGTCACCAGATTATTTCCTCGCTGTTCAGTGATGAATTGACCTTATGAAGCAATTTTTTACTTGATTAAGAATTAACATCAGAGCTTCCTTTTGAATGCCACACTAAAATCTATGAAACTTTGACAAGAACGATAGAAATTATTTTGAAATAAATACTTAACTTACTTACTTGATTCTATGAGGAGATAAGTAGTGTGATGTTTACCAAATAAACAAAACATTGCAGCAGAACAATGATTAACTTGGCATCTCACATTTTGTAGATGAAGATTTCTCTCGACATTGGATAAATTTAATACGGTGGAAACTGATAAGGCTTTCCAACTGTTTTCCCCCATTGTAGGCGACTCAAGCCTATGTGTATTGCTGTACTTAAACAAAACCAGACAATCTAGTAATAAATTTAAATAAAATAAACACTTCGATTTAAATAAATTATTTTTCGTCTTTTTATCCCTTAAAATACTAATTTCTCTCAAAACTAATTTATTTTAATAGCAAAGATTGCTCGTATGATTCATTAGAAGCTAACCGATGTGGAGTGTATCAAGATATTCAGGGTTTATTCTTTAAAAAGAAGACAACATTGTGTAATAAAATCAATTAAAACAACTCTACCACATATACTGATTTTTTTTTCAGAAGGCAGAGATTTTTATTGTTAGAAAGTAAATAATATAATTATCTGGAGTAACATCTGTTTCAATAAAAAGGATTTTTTTTCACCAGAGTTAGCTCTTTCATAAAAAGCGTTAATAGTTTTGCGAACAGAAACTTTTAATATGATAAAATGTATACGTAGCTTTTCCGTTGTTTTTTTAAAATATGTCCTATTTAAATCCTTCTGTGAAGTCAGTACAAAACAAAAACGTATCACTAAAAAGTAATGAAGGATCTTGGTTTGAGTACAGGGTAGAGAGGTATTGTAAAAAAAAAATCTGATATGTATTATACTAACATTAAATAACACTTAAATAAATTAATTGTTGAACTGAATGTGTATATACAATTTCGACTAGCTCACTAATTATTTAATAAGTTGTTACTTCAAAACACAAGTATGTACCATTCAAGTTATGGAGCATCTGTAGCTTTGTGCACGGTAGTAAGAGATGAGAACGCTCAACTGCTAAGGTTCCGCTTCAAATTAAGCGTACTTACATCACAGAGGCTGAGTTAGTCTCAAGAAGATCTGCAGGTCCCTAATTAAAGATATCTGCCTAAGGGGGCTTGAACCTTGGGTATTTTGCACATAACCTCAGCGGAAGTCAGTTAGAAATGTGTTAGAAAGGAAACAACAAATATTAAGTAATAATGTAAGTATATGTTGAAAGGTGAAGCTTGAAGGAAGAGACATAACCATATTACTTCAATTTATATAAGGAAGTACGAGGCACTCCAATTACTTTTGATATCACTGCTAAGTACACCTTCTCCTATTACAAACAACGGTTTGACGGCTCTGCTGAAACATGATATTATTTTATACTTACACATACAGAACCCTCTGTGTTTGTAAGGTTGTGAAGGAAATGTAATCCCATAAAAGCGGCATCTTCTGGATTGTTTGTGTTGGGAGATAGCGGAAGAACGTGTGGAGGGAAAACCGGAGATATCTGCGAAGGGTGTTATCATGAAGCCCGAACGCTATTAGGACTGATTCACTTCCTCTACACAGCAGCGGGTCATCTTACAATTAACACGGCCTTCTGTTTGCGTAATCTTATCTCCTTGCAGGCGTCCTTCTCCCAACACATTCCTACATGAATAATGTAATCGGAGATTAACATTTTTAATTAGCTACATAAATACGAAATATAACTTAAATAAGGAAGATAAGCCAGATACACCAGTTTTAAATATTCAGAGAAAACCTGTGAAAAACGATCAAGATTGTGTCCTTGGGTGACTTAAATAAATACTTAAACATTCAGGATTTTAATAATACCTTTATCATTTTACGATTTATTATGATTTATAAGTTAATAATAAAATTAATAAATCTGTGTACTCAAGTAATCACTTTTTTTTCTAAACTAGTACAGACACTTTGGTAATTGGTATATTATTTGTACTTTTGGTATAGTATTAATATAAAGTTATTTCAGTACAATATATTGCAAATCAGTCTTCTATTAGTTTAATAAACCTGTACCAATACAAACCATTAATGTCCTTGGGTTCAGTACGTGGTTGACTGTAATGTGAATAACGGTTGTCCAGAAAGAATATTTGTCATATATCACGCTCTACAATCTGATTTCCCCCCTATTTTGGATACCCACTTTATAGAGGCTGGGTGAGCCCCAGGAGGATCCGTTAGTAGATTAAATAAAATCTGGCACAGCCGGGTCTGAACCAAGGACTTTCGGCACGGCAACTCAAAGCTCAACCACTGAGCAAATACACTCCCTGCTACTAGTTTTATATTTGTCCGAAACACAATAAACGGAAATAAATAATATATTTTTTAAGAATGTTTATTTGTTTAAAAATTAGGATATTCAGCTCATATTCTACGTATTACTTATCTCAAGGATTTTTCCTAATGTTTTATTTTCCTTCACCCGCTCTTAAACTGGATGGCAGAAGTCTAATATAAAAATTGCCGACTTTTGCTTTTTGTATGTTCACATATCTACAACGTATATGTTATTAAGCAATACACGTTGTATCTGAGACCTTTTCCCGAACAAAGTTTAACCTGCCTTTCAAATTATATTGTGGAAGGTTTATGGGTCCACTGAAGTATTTTAACCAGATAAAGTTACTTCAAAGGCTGGTATCCCACCACTACACTTGAAGTAGATTATCTAGTTTCAACCTTGACAGTTAACTATAAAACTAACAAACAATATTGAAAACTAAATAATTAATACAAAAAAGTACCAATATCTGAATGAATTGTTCGAAATATCATATTACATTTTTAATAATTTAGTGGTGGTTATAAATAAATTTAGGTTTAATCCTGCAATTAACAACAGTTCTTCAGTATTAAAGGCCTATAACATGATGAGATTGTCGTAGAAAGTAACATTTTTACCGGATAATAAGGAAAAACATTTCGTATTTGTATATCCTTCAAGTAAAACTGTATTAATAAAAATTAAATTCTTCTTTTAAATGATGACTTGAAAATTGCATGTTTTATAATAAGTCGTTAAACAAGGGAAATACCTTAACTAACGTGAAGAAATACTGTCACGACTGACCGAAGATCAAAACGTAGACCAATTGAGTTTTATAATTTTACGTAGATAGATTTGAGAAGGTAATTAGACTGAAGCAAGTAAAGCTAAGTCCTGGAAATTTTGGTAACGATAATTATAGCTTTAATAACGGACTATTTCAAAGGGCTTTGTTCAAGGCTGTCAAATTATACTAACACTTAGTCCCAATATATTTTCCTGTCAATCTTCTTTGGAAAACCAGGGTGATCGATGAAGATAGACAGATGGTAAAATTAAAACATTATATTTGAAAAAAACATAGGAAATAAGGAACAATGTTTATTTAGCCTTACGGATCAAAAAAAAGTTCTTAACTCGATGCCTGTAGGTAGGAAGTATATGCACCATTCCAGCATAATCATATCTCACATAGCTGACTAATTTTAGGAAGCTATTGATACAATAAAAATATAAGATTTCACTAAATTATGAGGGTGAATATCAAGGGTGAAAACACCAAGAAGCGAGGGTGATGAGAACAGATTAAATAAGTAAGGTAAATTTAATTTATTACGAATATCAATATTTTTATCAACGAAGTCTGATTATTGAAATTTTTAGATGATTTGAAGTAGTAAAGTCAAGGAAGAATGTTTTTTCTTGGAAAGGCCTTCGGACTTCAGAAGTTTTGAACTTTCCTCAAAGAATATGATGATGATTTTAGTGAAGAAATATAGCTGTAAATTATTTTAAAGTAAGAACGGGGAAAGAAGTGGAATAATTTAATCTATATTGAAGGAGAGAGGGGAGAAACAACAGTGAAGGTTACCAGTTCTAAAAACGAAAATGAGGAGGTTCGAGGGAGTCTCTTGCAGAGAAAGAGCGAAAGAGAAATCTGAGAAACTTGATCAGGGAAGTGAATAAAAAAGACTGGAATAAATTTCACTCCTATTTCCTGCCCCTTCTAGGATTGTGAAAAGCAATAATACTACTATGTTTGTCGTATAAGAGTTCGAGAGAGAAATAACGATTGTGTTTTTCGCCCATTCCGAATTCAACAGACTTATATGAAGACACTAAACATTTCAATCGATAAAGGAAATTTATGCCTAACCTCCACCAACTCTCATCGTTCCCGTGGATTAACAAAAAGCGCACTAACGTGATTTCAAACTATTACACTACAGGACAAAATAAGAGATAACACAAGGAAAAATTAGGTAGCCACAAAAAAATGTAGTCGGTTTGCAGCTGCAAGGGCCACAGTCAAACAACGAGTAAGATTCTGTCCAAAATATTTACTAACGAAATGGGCGAAATAGACACGCACAGCCTCTAAGGCAACAAAGTACGCTTTTCAATTATAGCATAAAATGATAATCAGTAAATAATTTATTAACAAGCAAGAACATAGTTTTTGGTTTATACATAAATTGCAGTACATTAATTCACTTCTGTATTTTTTTGTTCTAAAACAATAAATAAAGGCGTTTCCATACATTTTGAAATATCAAAATGACTAATGAGTGGAGTGACTCAGTAGAGCGTTGTGTTGCCATGCCGAATGTTTCGGGTTCAAATGTCGCCCGCGGGCAGACTTTTATTTAATCTATTATTGGAAGGAGGTGGATCCTATGGGGCCTAGCATCATCCTAGAACTCACCCATATACCATAAAGCGATGCCCGAAATAAGGGGGGGGAATCTGGCGGTTGACCGTGATCTAGATCGAATAACCTCCTTATACAACCCATCGAAAAAACAGTAGAGTCTCTACCATTTACTGAACCTAGGACCCTCTATGGGTTGTAGTGGTACATGTTATTGTGTTGAAGTAACATCTTACTAAATAATTAAATAGTTAGTCGAAATCGTAGATGGTTAATTTTGACAATTAATTTATTTGCGTTATTTAATATTACTACACTATATCTCTGTTGTGTGGTACAGGACTTCTTTATTAATGAACAAAAACGTACAATGCAAAATTGATTGGTAAGATACCTGAAAGAATTCGTCGAATGTGTTTCTTGTTGTTTATTCTATCCAATATTTAAGGACAATTCTTCAGAAACTCTTAGATGGAATCCATAAAGTTACAGAAAACAAACTGGGGACGTTAAGTATTCTATTTCCAACATTGTGCTGTTGAAACGACTGAGGTGGAGTGCCTGGTCGCCGTAAGCCACACATTTACAATTCACTGGAGCCCACCGAAATAGAAATAGGGGCCATTAGGTCTCCGCTTCTCCCTTCTCAACTACAAACATATTCCTCTTTTACACATTTTCCATTCCTTCCTGAAGAAATATTCCATGCGCACGCTTGTAACTTGCAGTAGCGTTATAACATGTCTTACTGGGGAGTTTTACGGAGTTAAAATAAATAACTTAAATTTATTCGGAATTACGGACAGCGCCTCAGAAAATTCAAAAATAATTATGAAGAGAAGATTACTATTCTAATTAAGGCATCCCGCTAAAAACACATCTGTAAGGTCACCTTCGTTAGTGATAATTATTCAACTATTAAACATCATAATTTTGTCATTTTAAAATCTGCAAAATAATAATAAAACATTTCATGTTACCTTCACTCTCAATAATATTTAATAGTTTAAAACACGTTTTAATAGAAAGTAAAAATAAAAAAGTGAATAAATAGATCACTGAATAAATTGAAGAAAGCATGTTTATTTTTAACACGCATTTATTAGCATCACATACATGTATTCATGTAACGGAATATTTAGCTCGATTTTGCCCACTTCAAAACATCGAATTAAATTTAAGCTTTGCACACTTCTCAAGAACCAATGACAATACAATAATTTAATAAGTTTTACTCATTATTTTGACCATGACCTGTAGGATTAGCGATCACTCACAGTAGATACTTAGGCAATTACTAAGACATGTACTGAGCTAAACATGGCTTTACCATTAAGGGAAGAATATGATTATTGACAGGATCAACTGGGGAGTTCCATATATTTTGCAACAAAAATATACAAACAAGTTTAAAAAATTCAAAAAACATGTTTCTGTAACTAGTCTAACTAAAAAGTATAAAATAAATATTAGTTTTAAAAAAACGAAAGAAGGCGCGATTAAAGCCAGCCTGCCTAAAAATACCAAATAAATAATAGTTTAAAAACACTCTTTAGTTGGAAACAATACTAAAAAGTTGTAAATAATTTTCAATAAGTTAAAAATAAAAATAGAGTGATGAAGAAAATAAATTTATTTTATTGTAAAAAATCGAGGGTACTCGATATTAATTGTTGTAAATGTTTTATTGACTGATATTGGTAAAAGTAGAGTCGGTATGAAATATCTTAAAAGCTATTTGACTAAAAAATTAATTTTTTTTTCATCACTCCCTTCTTATTTAAACTTACTTTTTACCTTTTAGTTTTGTTTTATTAAACTATTGTTTACTGTATACTTTTTAGTTTTACTGGCTACAATTGCGTTTTCTTTAGTTTTCTTTTAAACTTACATTCATTTTCTTCTGTTTAGCTCGGCTAGCTGCAAAAGCATGTTTTATAATTTTCTTAAACTAGTATTTTTATTTTTTGAAAAATATATGAAAATTCCCTATTGATCCTGATAAGGCCAGTAATCATATAACTTTCTCAGTGATAAATCCATTTATGGCTTAGTAATTGGCACAGGACACTACCGTGTCTTCGGAAATAAAAAATTGCTAATCCTGAACATTTCGGTTAGGATAGTGAGAAAAAATTATTTAAATGTTATATTGTCATCGGTCCTTGATAATATAGCGAAGTTTCAATTAAATTCGATTATTTGAAGTGACGGGAAATCGACTTTTAAGATTCCGTTACATACGTGCATGCATGCGAAAATAATTTAAGCGTGCAAATATACATATTTTCTTCTAGTTATTCGTTGATCCGTAATAATTTCGTTAGGAATCAGATTTCGATTACTGACATTGTAATAAACAAATACATTTTGTTGCTCTATTTTTTTATCCAAATAAGGATAAATGTCCAAAATACATATAATCATTTTACATCCGAATAATTAAATAATGTTATAACTAAAAAAAATTAACCACTACAACTGACCCATCAATTGCCTCGGGTTCAGTACAGTCATGGTGGTCTGTGGTAAGCCAACGGTTGTGCATGGAGGCCAATTCGTGGCGCATCTTAAATGGTGGGTGAGCTCTTGGAGATTCTCCAGACCTCGCGTGGTTGATCCATAGTCTGTTTACTTATTGTAGATAAATTAATGAATTTATATTTATATTTGTCGTAAATTAAAATTATTTCATATATACATGCCACTTAATTTGTTTTTATTTTTTACTTACTTAAACGGTCCTACAAGGACCTGGACCTCCTCAAAGACCTTGAGCCAGTCATTTCTGTCCTGCGCATATTTTTTAGCGGAATAAAAATGTTTTTTGTTTTTTTATAATCCTGCAAAACAGTTAAAACAATTATATCACAGTGCTCACAGAAAATGAAAATAGAAATTTCATAATATCACAATAGCAACTAACATACCAATACATTTATCAATTATATATTCATATTACATATTTCATATATTCCTTTATTTGAAATGAAAAAATTATTGCATCCACCTCTGGAGTGTGCTAGCTAGTCCGCCTTAGGTTTATACATTTACCACAAATAATATCTTACACTCACCAGCTTTTATTTGATTATACAATAAACAACACTTATTCACTTCAGACGTTTGCGCTTAACACAGAGAAATATGTAACCTGAATCATACATAATAGTGTCATATGTAAATAAAATACTTGACTAAGGCAGAAATCAGCGAACATTTTACTAACTAGTTCCTTATCGCGCCTTAATAGTGTCTAAGTCTTAAAAAAAAGTTATCAACTTTGTTTCTACTTTTAATTAAACGATGCAACGCAACAGACAAGAGTATACACCGAAAAGATTACTTGCTAAAAAAATATCTTCAAACTCTCGTGAATCAGGGGTAATGGGCCTTAGATCACTGCAAATGGTTCGTAGAAGCAATATAAAAGTTTCAACATATAATTCCTTTAGTAATAGTACTTAGAAGGCTCGTTTCTCCAACCTGCGCTCTTCAGTTATCATTTCCTCTTACTATTGGACATTTCTAAGAATTTATATTTCCCAAGACTAAATAAATTTTCCACAAAGGAGATATTCCATTTTAGAAAAAAATATTTGTATACGAATCTCAATATTTTATCGGGAATTGTAAGTTATAATTAACTAACTTCAATATTGCTTACTTAATTTACATCATAAACTAAAGAGGAAGAATGAATAATTTTGTATTTCTTATTTCCCTAAGTTTCACAGAGGCTTGGAGTTATTAAAGTTAATTAAAATTGAGTTGGATCAGTGGTAGGATAGCTTAATTTAATTTAAATATCAATTAACCTAGAAAAACTTACTTATTTTCATATATTTTGCATCAAAAAGATATTATTATTATTAAATAATATATTAAATAATGTCAATAAATATTAATACATCGAAATGTAGGAAAAGACACGAAGTTCCACATGTACAAATCAGACCACCTGCCAACACTTACTGAAAGTTGGATCATGTTTGGCTAGCACATAAACCATGTTAGAAGTGCTGAAATCAAGTACCTTCGCAGAGTGGTGGGTAAAACAAGGAAGGACCGTGTTCGGAATGCGACAATAAGGGACAAACTAAAGTTCCCGAACTAAAGACTTCCATTGAAAACAGACAATTGAAGTGGTACGGGGATGTATGTCGCACGGACGAGGAACGCTAACCAAGGAGCAGAAGGCCCCGGGGTTGCTCAAGGATCTTGTATCAAGAACATTTACAAAGAATAGAAGCAAGAAGGGGGAAAAATCTGGCCAAAATGAAAAGGATAAGTCGAAACCGGGAAGGATGGCTCCGATGGATAGAGGAAGGATGGATCTCTACGCTGAACACCGAACGAGGAAGATAAAGAAGAAGAAGAAATTAATAAATGCACGTTATGTTGTATACACATTATATCTTAACTACTGATAATTGTTGATAAATATGTACCTATTTTTTTCCTTTTTAATTAATTATTTAACTAGATTACATGACTTAAACAGTTTACGAATTCAATAATTTCAAGAACCGTTCAACTATTGTGTGAAAACATTTATTTGAATTTAAGCGGAAGATAAGAGAAAAATAAGTGAACACGTGTAGCTTATTAAAAAGGGGCCATAAATTCATATATGAAAAAGTATTGTCGTTTTATCTCTGTTCCTTGAAAATGTTTTCAACTCACGGTGCTTCAGTCTAATAAAATAAGAGTGGGAGGCGTGCTTGAAGGAAATATTATTCACTTTGTATACTTATTCTCGGAATTATGAATAAATATTTACCTCAATACGGCACATTTAAACAATTGTATTTCACATGACCAGGGATTAAAATATAAATATATATTATTTTTTTCTTTCTTAGGGGTTGTTCACTATCCTAACAACCCCTATTTTACAAATATCACAACTATTCATTCAATCATACACCAGTGGAGGGCACTTAACGCTTTAGGTATCATATATTATTTTTGAAATTAAAGTTCGGTTTTGAACCTTTTTTTACCCTGTTAGTGAGCCTATTAAACTATAGAGAGTATAGTTTCGAGATATTGAGTATTTCGCATTAAATAATATAATCAAATATTATTATATTTTTTATTTTAGGTTTGTTTTATAGATAAATAAAATCTATAGTTCATAAGAAAAATGTATTAATATTCTCCACTTCATTCTTTGAATAGAAATAGCAGTCAAAAAAGCGAATATTTGATTAATAGTAGCTTGTTAATTTTTTTAAAACCTTTTCATTCCATTTAAATTAAAATAAATAACGCTTTTTGTATCAGTTTAATTAAGCTAAAAACAGGGGATCTGTCATTTTTCCTTTTTTGATCGAGCACGACAAGTGACTTAACAAAAAGTAGTTCCTCGACCCGTAGCTAGGGAGCGCCGATAACTACATGATAATTACAAAACTAAAACTAAAACTTTTTTTATATTACGTAGATATATAAGTATAAATCTAGGTCATTTAATATTAAATTGTTTAAATTTATTTAATATTAATAGTTTATTTCAAAAATAATAAAGAATTAAGACTCTCGTGTAACAGGAAATGGAGAGGGACCACAGCCATTCTATAAAAACTGCTTTACTTCTATTGAAAGCAAGTGGAGGCTGAGTCATTTATTAAATATCTGTACAAACACCGAGGTCTTTAATAGAGACATCTCAATGCTTCAAGTATTTGTACATAAAACAATGACCACGTGATTCATAAATATTTTGACCAAACAAAATCATCGCCTCAAATTATAAATGAAAATTTATATATTAATATTTTTGAATGAAAATCGTTTAGATAATATTCTCTAAATATGTATTTAAATTGTTTGTTTTGTTTTTTTTACTTTGGCTAGATAAACTATTTATATAAACAATGTATTGATCACATTGTATTGAATGGAATGAAGTACAGAAAATTTTTAAAAAGTCAATTTTTGGAATTTCGGAGTTATCTGCTATTGAACGCCTCATATCCACTATAAGAGTACTCAATATAAAAATCTATTAATATGAAAATCTTCTTTATAAATGAACAAATGAGATGAAAGTTGAGTGTAATCGGTCATACGGAATCGATATTCCGCCCAGATCCGTGGTTCTATTCCGAAATAGGCAGAATCTTTTATAATTATGTTCCAATTTCTATTTCGAATTGTTTCTGTTATTTTGAGAATTTCATCGTAACACATAATTTTAGTAGCACTTTCTATAAGCCTAATTTCACAAAGAAGGAATTGTTACATCTCTTGTACAAGATTTTTCTGCTTATGAATTATAAATATAATATAATAGTAATGTAATAGAATATGACATTTTTGATTAAATAAGGCTGCTCACATATACACATAACCTCACACACACAATTTTGTAATACTTGGTTTTTTGATTCTATGTTAGCTTACAACCTCTGTTCCTGTAGAAAACAGCAAATCATATTTTTCACCTTTGCAATACTTTTTATTATCTTCTTTTATATATATTGCAATCTGCAATTGAAATAGTACAATCTGCCACTTTTAGGCAATAAGTAATAGCGCTAAATAGCTATACAATCATTCAATAAATAAGAAAATAAATAAGTATTATCCTTTTTAATAACTTTTATAATGAGCCCACCTTATTTCTATTGTCTTTACATTTTAACTTACAACTCCAATCATCATTTCATAAACATTAGTAAGTTACTAATTTTTGTAACAATTTACATACGAATACGATTAAGTTTAATTCATGCACACGAGCTATAAAAGAGGTTCGATAAAGCCTTGAAGGCTGGGCCTGAGGCAGAGATGATGTCATTGGATATAGCCTCAAAGATTATACATCCCTATGGGTAAAGCCGCCAACTTTATGATTTATTACCTCAGAGTTTAAAGCCCAGTACTAACAGTATAAGCACCACTAACTTCTAGCTTAATCTCCTAAGACAGAGAATAGTCAAAGTTCCTTTCCTCTTCTCGCTTCAGTACATCTTCACGTTCTTAGGAGTCTTGCAAATCGACCTACGGGGAACCTCGAGGTGTTCCATGAAAGTACTCTGAAGATTAATTCAATAATAAATTTTCGAATGCCACGATATCATTACAACGGCATTCCCTTATGACCTATATCCAGAAGTAGGTTAATTAAAATACATTACGATGAAAACTAGATCATTGTTGTCGGTTTAGAAATTACCATGTTACTAATTTCAGGAGTCTGAGAGAGAGAGGAGTAAATTAAATAAATCAATTAAATAAAATAGAAGGAATATATATATATATATATATATATATATATATATATATATATATATATATGTGTGTGTGTGTGTGTGTGTGTGTGTGTGTGTGTGTGTATAATAATAATATGGGTTACAATGAAGGATGAAAACTAGTATATCTAAAAGAAAACGTATATAAAATTGAAAACCATTTAATTTTTTAATAGAAATAAAAATGACGTAAAATGACAGAGTGATAGTGAAAAAATAATATATTTCAAACTAATTATGTTTTTGTGAGTACTGAAATAGAAGGCACCGATTAAATCATTTAATTTTTTCAAAAGATTTTGCACATTACATATCCTTATAGTAAGTAAAGCTCTGTTCTAAAATCTTAACCAATTAATTTTTGATGCTCAGTGACATTTAGATGAGAATAAATAACTAATCAACAATTATTTGGTAACTATCGATCTATTTTCCAACCAATAATGTTTCCCTTATAACTATTTATATGATGAAGTTTTTCTCGTATGTTTTAACAGGAATTCTTGTTGGTAAATTTACAATTGACTTAAGGTAAACCCAATATAACCAACATAAGCTTTTAATATAAAATAGTATAATTTGAATAAATAGATGAATAGAAAAAATATTAAATTTATCCATGATATTTAAATCATGGTCGTAGTTTTGGTTGAAGTAAATATTTGAGTTATTAAAAGCATTAAATAATGAAGACCATTCCTTGAAAAATGTTATGCGTTAATTATTCGCTTATTAATATCTCTTGAACATTTTAATACTTGATGAATTCAAGCTATTTGGGTGCAATAAAGCTGACTATGTATAATTCTTTAACATTTGTTAAGAAAACTCCCATTGTTTTCTATATTTATAGAGATAATGATGTTCCACAATCGATGTATGTAGGCTATGAAAGCTCTTGATAGTAAAAAATTGAGGAAGACAATTTGGATTGATTGGTGGATTGGTATTGATATGGTTGGGAATCAGATTCCAATAATAAGTTGGCATCTAGGTATTATAATTATAGTTTTGTCACTCCCTAATCGTTTTCAATGCCAACTGTTACTTTACTAGTCAATCGCACTAGTTTCGATAATAGTAAAAGCTTAGAAAAAAAGTGATCCGTTTTTTCAGCATTTTTATATTATGTTGTGCTTTAAAACATAACATAAATTTAAGATCGAACCTTTCATATACCCATTCCAATTTTGTCTCTCTTACCCAGAGCTCGGTCACTTCCTGGTCCATTATGAAATGCCAGGCTATACATGCTTGCAAAGGGAAACTTCGTGGTGACAGGCGATCAAGCAACACATCCAGGAAACAGAACACAAGCTTGATCGCACATTGGTCAATTCTCTTGCCCCTTTGGTTACATCCAAATTGTGAAATGTTAGATTATTTTTATTGACGTTGGCTCCCTATAACCTCACAATACCCATGTTAACAATCGGATGTTCAAGGTCTAAGTTCGTGTTAAGCAAATTTAATTAATTCTTAGTGAAATAATAATACAAATATCTAATATGATTCAACTGATCTATACTGAAGTAACTGATTGATGATAAACTGATCTATTCTTTGGAACTTGTATGGACACCCTATCCGATTACATCATCTACCTGTCATTTTATATTTTATGCTTAATGTTTTTACTAAAAGCTCATTTTTTATGCGAATATATATATATTCGCATGAAAAAGTGTAAGGCAGTATTTTCTAGCTGAAAGAAATAATCGAAGATTCCAAATACTTGATTTTGAATTCTGAGAACTTTCGATTGTTAAACAGCTAAAAATTAGGAGAATGTCTCGTTTTTATTATTAAAAAACTTTACATTTATTTGATATAGAACATTAAATACATTAAACGATAGTGCCGAATAAATAAATATTAATAGAAAATCAAAGTTTATTGACTTACAATTTGGACTATATATTGTCATATTTTTTTTGTTTTAAATACTAATACTATGGTTCTAGTCCCGTCAATTTTTGAAACCCTTATCCGTCTGGAGAGAAAAATGCTTTGATGTCAGATTCCACAAGGGTTCTACTCATGGCGTTATTTCCTTTGAGATAGCGACTCAAACATACTTCCTATCTATCTTTGTCACATTGACAGGGATAGAACAGGACCATCTGATTACAATCTTCTCCTACTTCAATTGTAGGTTGTTTTTTTAATAGCTAAAATATGCGCAGATAGCTGCTTAACAATCGGAAATTTTCAGAATTCAAAATCAAGTATTTGGAATTTTCGATTCAGCTAGGAAATACTGCCTGACAATTTTTTATGGAAATATATAAATATACATACATAGGTTTCTGCTCATCTTGTGACTGTTGTGGAAATTATATGTTTTGGTTCTTGTACACACAACATCCATTTAAATTCAATAAACCTAGAGAAAAATATTTTCAAACCGAATATAAAAGAAATGATAACTATCGAGAAGTATAAAAAAACTGTATATATATATATATATGTGTGTGTATACTAGCGACCCACCCCAGCTTTGCTCAGGTAATAAGGCATATTATGTAATGTACTTTATTATATAGAAATTATAAAAATAAAAACAAAACCAAATGTTTCTTTATATACGAATTTATTATCTTGCACGTTGGAGAATTGTACGGGATTAGGCAAGGAGGGTCTTGGGTATATATATCAAAAGTGACTTTTGATGATTTGACTATGGTTTTATAAAGATTAATGGTCTTTTATTCAGTACAAAATGCGATACCCCAGTGGAAATTTTGATTTTAAAGTTTTTATTTTCTATTTCTGTATTAATAGCGAATGATCTCTACGACTGGCGACCACGAAGTTTCCCTTTGCGAGCATGTATAGCCTGCCATTTCATAATGGACCAGGAAGTGGCCGAGCTCTGGGTAAGAGAGACACAATTGGAATGGTGGTATGAAAGGTTCGATCTAAAATGTATGTAATGTTTAAAAGCACAACATAATATAAAAATGCTGAAAAAACGGATCACTTTTTTTCTAAGCTTTTACTATTATCGAAACTTGTGCGATTGACTAGTAAAGTAACAGTCGGCATTGAAAACGATTAGGGAGTGACAAAACTATAATTATAATACCTAGATGCCAACTTATTATTTGAATTTGATTCCCAACTATATCTATACCAATCCACCAATCAATCCAAATTGTCACAGAATAGACACTGAATTCCATAGAATCTGATGCTCTGTTGTATATTATATTACTAAAGCTGTATTTTCGTCTATTAAAGATGTTCTCATGTATTCTATAAAAATGCATATTTTTCTCATTGCTTTTGATTTATTTTATTTCAAGGGATCATTATTAGGTTTTTTATAATGTAAGATTTTTTTTCATATTTACATTAGGCTGAATATGGTCCAATGCAGTCTTAATCATCCGAAATTGATTATATCATTTAAATTTCTATAATCCTGCATTTGCTCGGCTACAGTCAGGATGCATCTTATGCTTTCCAAATTGGATTCCCTTTTTTCTCGATTGTGTATCCTCCCAACAATTGATATTCTCTATATTTTTTTTATAAACTATTTTTTTCCTTCTAAAACAACTTCATCTTTCTTTCCTCTGATTTTCTATGCATTTGGAAATTTTGACACTAAGTATAATTTTTCAACTTTACGAAGTATACTACAGCTTACGATAAATTTCTACTTTATTTCAATATTTTTTTTCAATTCGCTAATAATAAATCAAAAGAATCAAAATCAGCTTTTAAAAAATATACTAATACTACAAATTAAATGGCAGTTAACCGCTCTGAAGGAAATGTGCTTCAGATTTCAATGCGCTTAATCGATAACAGGTGAAATTACAAATAAAAAACTAATAATGATGAGTTACAAGAAAAATGGAGCTGGAAGTTTATGTATAAAAAAAAAAGGAAAGAAAAATCAACTTCAAAATATCATTTGAATTGAGCGATCCATCACCCAAAGTACTCACAGCGATAATGGCTCACTATTGACGAAGCCATCATCACAAAATGTTCCCTCCGTAAACAAACTCCTGATATTACAATACCTTGTTGGAATAATACCAAATAACATTACTTGAATTATGAATTGTATCTTTTTTGAATAGTTGTTTTCGCAAACCTTTTTATTATCGATGACAATATTTTTTTCCTGTTAAATGAATCCTTAAGAAATCATTCCCTAATAAATTCGTTTTCTTTTCGGACTGCCAGGATCCATTTTCTTTGATAGGCTCTATTATTCGTCTCAGGATCTTTCTTTCGAAGCGGTCCACCTTATATGCATCGGACTTGTTGAGAATCCACGTCTCACACGCATAGGATGCTACAGGCCGTGTGAGGCATTTGTAGATCCACATTTTTGTAGCACGGCTTAATAACCTACTCCTTATAATTTTGGTGAGGGGAGCGTACCCTCTCTTTGCTGCTGCCAGTCTATTCTCCTCCTCCATGTTTTCAGTTATAGTAGATCCCAGATATTGAAAGCTAGGGACAACATAGAAGGTGCTGTTTTCCTAGCTGTGCTTGTTCCGGGACCTTGTCTTTTCTCCTGATGCACATCAATTTTGTTTTATTCTTATTCTCCCTGAGACTTTAGTATTTAGCTTCTTTAGGGGTCTATCTTTGTAAAAGCCTCCTCTACACTGGCCAGTGATCTACCGATAATGGCCACATTATCCGCGTAAGCTAGTACTTGTACCATTATTGTAAATACCGTGCCGCCATGATCTAATCCTGTTCTGCTTATTATTTTTAAACAGTAAACAGTTAAACAGTAGTGGTGACAATGCGTCACCCTGCCTTAGCTTAGCGTTGACACTGAACGGTCCTCTACTCTTTATCTGTATTCGTACTTGGCTAGTATCCCCTTCCACAATGCATCTCGTTAAATCAATCAGCTTTCTAAGGGTACCCATCTCTTCCATTTTACGGTATAGCTCCTTCCTAATCACTGAACCGTACGCTTTCTCAAAGTCTACAAAAAGGGCCCAAAGATTGAGGCCGAATTCAAACATCTTTTCTCCCAGTTGCCCGAGGGTGAAGATTTGGATTTTTTTTTTAACTATAAGTTATTCGCACATCCAATATTTCAGATGTCTGACTTCAAAACTGACGGATTCCATACAATCTTTGGGCCCCTATTATATTAAGGGGGGGACCGTTGGGGGTGGAATTATCCAAATTCCTGTCTTAAATTATACAAAGAACTTATCTGCAAATTTCAAGATGCTAAGTTCAGTGGTTTCTGCTGTGGGTGGTCAACCGGTCAGCTGGGTGTGTTAGGCAATCAGGTTACAGTTTTATATAAACTTCGCCTGTGTTTATTTTAGTGTTTTGATAAAAAGTAGCCCATGTCCTTCCCCAGGATTGAGATTATCCATATCGAATTCCATCACAAACGGATCATCACAGCTGTGAAACACTCATTGACACTAATTTACAAACGGGACGGACAGAAGTTTACTCTTGTTCATGTCAGTAAAGGATTAGTATCTAATGCTATTGCATTTATTGAAAAGGATTACTTAGTATAACGATTTCACTTGTCGTACGGCAGCAGCGATTACCTACTGACCCTATGTTAGAGGTAACATTGATAATGTGTTATAACCTAGTACTTTTTAAAGATATATATCGTTATATTATGACCAAATTACACCAAATCATTATTAATTGTAGCCTGTGTGTTATTCTGATGTATAACCTATATTACTGTAAAGTTTCATCTAAATCCGTTCAGTAGTTTTTGCGTGAAAGAGAGACAAACTTTCCCATTTATAATATTAGTAGAATATTGCAAAGATCTTGTAAGCAACGTAAAGAAAGCTGATCCCTCTGTAGTTTCTACATTCTGTGGGATCCCCTTTTTTCTTAAATATCGGAACAACTACAGATTCCCTCCATTTTTCAGGTAGTCATTCCTCTTGCCGTATGTGTGCTACCAATCTGCGTAGTTCCTTGTTCATTTCCGGGCATATAATTATATATCACATTGTAAAATTATTTTCTTCTAGGTACAAAAAAAAATTAAAAATAAAATAACTTATATTAGCTGAAGCTAAAGATCTTTCCATTTTCGTACTTGTAATGCATAAAATTATGTTTGATGACTTAAGGCAATTTACAAAACTATACATACAAGCAAATTAAACTAAACTGCTCTATGAATTAAGCTAAAAACAAAAAATGCTTCCTGAGGACTAACAATAAATCCCGTAGGAAAATACATAGTTACAGGCTGTCTTCCCCAGCTGGAATCTTGAGCTGTTCGATATGAACTGTCCTATGTTTTTTGGGCTCAGCAGGGCTCTGAACAGAGACTAAGTTATGCTCTCTAATAGCAATCAGTCTGAATGGCCCCTCGTACCGCAGGACCTCCTTTGCGCGGATCGACACGATTTTCCTGTACACGACTGTACCTACGTTGATGGGACCCATAATATCCTTCACATAATATCCGCGCGACCCTATTACTCTTTTCCACTGCCATCCTTCCTTTTTGTCGTAATGATAAAATGATAACACATATAAAGTATTGGTTTTATAATAACTAATACATTTGATGATTGAGCTGGGGTCTTCATTTAAAATCTAAAATTTTGGAGCCTTTTTCAACTGTTGAGGAATTAATTTTTTTATTTATTTTTCCTATCTTAGAACGCTTCAGCAACTACTCTTCAAAATTTAATATTAATGATTTTATTTCTCTCTGAAATATAGTTAGGATTACATTGTAGTGGTAAGAAAGTGTTTGGTTATAAGCGAATTCATTAAAGGAAATGAAATATTTAATTTCTTATTAACGCTATTTGAATTAGTATTTTTGTCGAATTCTTCAAGGAATTCCGAAATTTCAGATTGCAACATGTGTGCAATTATCTATAATACACATTTATACACATTCTGTACATATTTATATGTACTAGTGTTTATAAAAAAATCTTCAAATTCTTATTAGAGGTAGTTTTTTATTTATTTATTATTTCTAAACAGATTTGGCTGAATTTGTATGCGAATGATACTTATTAATAATATATATATTTTATGTAACCTATCAAATTGCGCACGAATGAAAACTTTCAGAACTTCTAAGGATTTCATTAGCCCGCATCATCCCCAATGATCATAATCGAATATGAAATAATTGAGTTAGTGAGCGATGTTAGCTACCCTCTTAGTAAACGATCGTTATTCGCTTTGTGAGGGGCTCAATTTGTGGGCGAACAGGTTTGATAGAGTAGGATTTAAACTCAATTATACCACAATCAAGGCCCTGATATCCAGATTATATTATCAGCACTCCTTGCAGCGCATGGGGGAGTATCAATGCCGAATTATGTGAGTATATAACAGTCAGTAATTTATAAGTGTATATTAATGTGCTTTGTTTTATGAATTCACACATTACGGCCTCAAGAATTCGAATGTTTTCATGTCCGAAAGAAATAAATAAAAAAAAATTAAGATTAAAATATAATTCCATTGTATATATATATATATATATATATATATATATATATATATATATATATATATATAACAAAAAAAATACATTATATTATACATAAAATATGATATAATATTAAAATATAATAAATCATGGGGTTACAAGTGTAATATACTAAGTCAAAAATATGTTTTTGAGAAAACGCTTGAGTACTTAGTGTGATTAGGGAAAATTAAAAAAAGAATAAGAAAGAATGATATGACAGTGTGTTTCATCACTAGGGAGATCTTAGGCAAAGTACTCAAGCCTTTTCATCAGCGTTTTCTCTAAATCATGTTTTGGGCTTACTATATTTCGCTTGTAACTCCACGATATCATCATGTTTTGTTTTTTATATAATATACTAGCAACCCACCCGAGTTCGGGTAATAAGGCACATTATGCCTACATAATTTGTCTTTGTAATGTTTTTTTTTTATAACATACCGGCCACTAAGGACCACGCCAATATCATTGGTTAGGCTTCTTTGGGAGTCTTGAATTTCTTTCTTCACGTCTCAGCTAATGTACTTTATTATATAGAAATTATAAAAAGAAAAAGAAAACCAAATATTTCTTTATATACGAATTTATTATCTTGCATGTTAGAAAATTGCACGGGATTAGGCAAGCAATTATATACCTAAACCTTCCTGGAGAATCACTCTATCTATTGGTGAAAACCGCATGAAAATCCGTGCAGTAGTTATTGAGTTTACCGCGAACAAACGCAGCCGAGGACTTTGTTTTATATGTATAGATTATCATTAATAATATATCTTATATTATAGTTTTGAGCAGCGTCTTCGTTAAGAATTGATTTATTTATTAAGGTGCAGAGGTAGTACGAGATTTTGGCTTGGTGGAACTCCAAATTTCTACAATTGCATTTCACCTTACGGTAATTACTAATGTATTAGTCTCACCCAGTCAAATTTTAATCAAACCATTAAACAGCTCATAAACTTTGCCACCATATATGACATCATCACTAAAGCATTATATACCCACATAAAAACATTTAACAAGGGTACATGGCGATCGCCAGGTGGAATTAAAGGGGCAACATGCTCATCACCTAATAGCTCCATTGACGAAAGGTAAAATAGGTATAGCATACCAATTTATCGAGCAGCTGCCAAAAAAAAAAAAAAACCTAGAGACTAAAAAGTAAGAAACTCGAGCGTCTTTCTGTAACAGGTAATTCGTGGATGCTACCTAGCTAAAAAATGAAGCGTACAGAGATATGCTGCAGAGATGTTCAGGCGCAGTTACAGGGGAGTACTGCCAGAAGCATATATAAAACGATATATTAAATGTAAAAGAAAGAGTTAATGGGAAGATCAAAAATTGAAGAACTAGAGAGACTATGATGGATAGAAATGGTCTGGGGGTGTAGTCAAAGTTTACAAATAATAAGAAAAACTTATTTTTTTTACCAACGTTTCGGTTTAAATTGCAGAGCGTCTTAAGGACTACTGGGGTGTGAGTTCATCTAATTTCAACTTACGACCTGCCGTATTGCATCTTAGGCCGAATTTTTAGCTCAATAAAATTAGTTTTTTTATTTTTTGTAATCTTTGACTGCACCTTCGATGCACATAGGAGAGCCGGAAGCTCTACTAAAAGCTTGAATGAAAAAACAAAACAAATAAAAATAAATTATCTGTCTTTATTGTATTGTATGTATTGTTTATGTGTGATAAACGTTCAAACTTGACAGGGGATATTTATGTATTTTTGCCTTTTGAGATTCATGACGCCAAAGCTCTGATGTGTAGTGATATTGAGCCTACAACAGCCATATTTCTACAGTCATCTTGTTGGTCATTCAACGATCCTGAAAAAAAACAATACATTCTAAAATATCTTATGTGGTTAGTTAGCTAAAAAGAAATGGATTATGTGATCGATGGATTGGATACATTAATGGATGAGCTACTATACACAGATTAGAAAAATAACATCATAAAAAAAATTAGATGAACAACCCTTTTCTCAATGAAGTAACTTCAAACAATTCGAACTTTTTGTCCCTTTCAATCTTGTAATACAGAAATACAAAAAAAAAATTCTTAGTTATCTCTCGCTCTAGTAATAATATAAAATACGGTTTCTTACACTGGAAGGAATTTGCATAATGTTAACCTAAGAACTCTATTTAGCTGTTCTACTTTACTTTATCTGTTGTATATTTAACAACATCAAATTTTCAAATTAGTTTTTTCCTCTAATTTCAGCATAATTTATTGTATATACAAATACAGATAACAAAAAGGTTTTTGTATTGGACAAGCTACCACTTAAAACAGGGGAATGTTTTGAAATGATCCAAGCAGGCTCCTGTAGTCCTCACTGACTCCAACCAGCCATCGCAGCTTGGTCGCCTACTCTTCTCCTTAGAATCCTTTCTCCAATTACTCTTCTGAGCCCTTCAACACTTGCAATTCTGGCCATATGGCCAGCCCAGTCCAATCTACCAAGCCTTATTACTTTGACCACGTCCGGGGGTCTGGAATAGACTTGCCAGCTCCGCATTGGTACGTCTTCTAAATGCTCCTGTTGTTGCTTGCATGAAATTAGTTTTGGCCTGATTAATGACTAATTCCATGCCCTCAGCAGCTCTGACCAAATTAAGGAATGCGTTTTCCAGTTCGTTAAAGGACCTTCCAATGATGTCGACATCATCTGAGTAGGCCAACATTTTTGTCGACATATGGAAAATTGTGCCGGTTCGTTGAATGCCGGCTTTAAGGACCACATACACCAGACTCAGATTAAAGAGTTGGCATGATAGGGCGTCATCTTGTCTTAAACCTTTGATGGTACCAAATTCAGCTGAGAGATTATGTTTCACATTTACATTACATCGTGCGTCTTCCATAGTCAATTTAATCATGTTTACCAGTTTATACGGAATATTCATTTCAGATAAAGCTTTGTGCAACTCTTCTCGACGGACACTATCATATGCTGGTCTGAAGTCAACAAATAAATGGTGAGTTTGATTTTGTACGAGTACTCCCTTGCCTTTTCTAGGATCATCCTGAGGGTGAAGATTTGATCTGTAGTAGATTTGTCTTTCTAAGCCCACACTGGTATTCCCCTATTTCTTTCTCAGCATATGGTATCAATCTGGCACACAGTTCGTTGGAGAAGACCTTATATGATCAATTGAGTAGAAGTATTCCTCGGTAATTATCGCAGTTAAGTTGATCTCCATTTTGATAAATTGGGCATATTACTGAAAGAGATATTAGGCATCTTTTTGTTGATCCAAATATCAAAAAATATCGGTCTAGTATCTCATCAACCTTTGACGCCATTGTACCATCTTCTAGCCTGCGTGAGCTTGTTTTCGGCTGAAAGGGAACTCTTGCGCAGTTAACATTTTGGAAGAATGTTCGGCTATCTCTAGCCTCTTTTTGTCTCTCCAAATCTGCTATTTAATGTTCCTCCCATTCTCTCTTTTTCCTGCGGTGAACTTTCTTTTCTTATCTTCTTTTCACACTGTACATTGATACTATAGTACACCTCACAATCATCTGTTTATACGCGTTGTTCTATTCTTTAGTGACATTTCTGCATTCACCGTCAAACCAGCTATTTCTACTGTTCGGTTCATTAAAACACTGTGTAACTTTTGCCGCATCCTCTATAGCTTCGGTGCATCGATTCCATCTGTCTTCTGTATTATCATATTAACGGTAAGAGGTTGTTAGATTTAGCATCACATGTTAGCTATAAGCCTCCTGGACTTCCTCTCTTTTCAATTTTGAGATGTTATATTTCCTAATCTTCGGCCCATTAACTCGTCTTTCATTCAATACTCTTGCCCTTAATCTAGCATTAGACCAATGATGGTCAGAGTCTACATTTCCTCCTCTAAATATTCTTACATCCATTATGCCTTGCAATAATCAACATATGGTCAATCTGATTCTGGGTCTGTAAATAGGCTCTACAATAACCTCAACGAATGAGCTGTTAACTGAGATAGAATAGCGTATAACAAGTGCAAACAGAGGATACTTCGCTCTTTCAAGAGTAATGGAATCCCGAAGCATCTCAAGAAATTTAAAATTAAGGGTGTAAGAAGCTGTAATAAAGCCGATTCTGATATACGGCTGTGAAACGTAGGCTCTCACCGCCTACCCTGGAAAGAAGAATCGAGAGACGAGAAAGAATAATACTTCGCACGCTAACCGGAGCGGTATGGGATAAGAGTCTAAACTCTTGTAGGAGAAGGACCAATAAGGAATTGCTCATGGAAACCGGTCAGGCGATATCTCAGGATATGAAAGTAAGAAGGTTAAGATGGGCGGGGCATGTGGCTCGAAGTAATCCGTCACGACGCCTCTACACAACTATGAATGCCACAATAGTTGGCAAGATACCACGTGGGAGCCCAAAGACCAGATGGATGGACAGGGTAAACGAAGATGCTGCGGAGCTACATGTAGCAGACTGGAAATCAGCGGCCCAGATGGAGAAGGCTGGTAAAGGCGGCCAAAGATCTACAATGTCTGTTGTATTTATGATAGCTATGGTTTCCATTTGAATTAGTTTAAAAATATGAGAAAAAACGGGCAAATGTTTTAATCACTTAGAACTTAGCAAAGAGTGATGTTCCTAAGCTAATCCACTTTTTAATTTTATAATGAAATAATAATCATTAATGTTTTTTAAATAATAAACTTTTTTTTGTATTCAAATGAACTTAAACCACTTTCAAAATTACAGGTCGTACAGAATATTTCAAAATTAATCTTAGTAATGTGGAAAGTGAATGTTCCCGCCTCCATACTTTTCTATTTAACATAACTATTGTATTAAAATGTAATATTCAAGATCTCTAGTGGCATTAGTGAAAGTCGTGCTTCCTAACTATAAACTTAGCTGAAATATTTAAATGTTTACCCCTGACATAGGTTTCATAATACATAAATATTATCATTCTGTAAAAATATAGGTACAAACGAGAAGTCATAAGTCAACAACTCAAGAATGCAATAGGCGTTTTAACCGCTTTTCCCAAAGAAAAGTATTTATATTCCAGAAGTCACCTCTGAAGTAAGAAACGGAAAACTCTCTAAGTCATTTAAGTCTCCTGATTATTATTATAAAACGGAGTTGAGCTGAATTGGAATCGATGAGTTGGTCGGAAAACTCAAAGTCAAGTCCCTTTCCCCCGGCCATGAAAAAAGTTTTTCTTTTGAAGGAACGGGAACGACATAGGAAGGGATAAATTTATTTCCATAGAGGCCAGGCTTCACCACAGGACCAACCTTCGGGTAAGCACCAATTCCTTTTAGGTCTTTTGAAGTATATTCTATTGTAGTGACCGAGCCGGAAAAACGCCTCAATGGAATGTATCAAAACAATTTCTGAACGAGTAAAAGAAACACCAGAATAAGTCAAACTTTGGCGGAATCACATCACACCAAATCGTTTAATAATATATTAAAGGTCTTTTCTATGTCTTATAAATAAACTTATATGGTGTAATAACTTACTAGTTCAGTTGAGTAAGTCTTGTTACTATCAAGAAGCTTTCCCAAGTCAACGTATTATATATGAAGATCGTGATGAAGGGTTTTATTAAAAACGCATTAATTATAGTTCTTAGGATATTAGATCCTAGCCTTTAGAATTTTATAATTATATATTTGTTTTTAAAATAAAAACGTTGGTCCGTAACGCACATGTTTTTTCTCAACCAACAGAATGTTCATAGGCCTGAAAAAACCCTCCTACTCCATTAAAAATATCATTTTTTTTTTAAATGTTGTTCCGTTTTTATAAATACTCTCTATCTAATGATGAATCAATTACAATATGTTCTTAGACCTTCAAAAACATTACAGGAGTGGAGATCCTTGTCTTTCGAGGTTAGTTATTCCCAGAGAGCCCCACTGTCGATTACAAAATTAAATTCTGCGGCTATTGCTTTTTAATTACTATTAAAATCCTTGCTTTTTAAAATTTTGGTATAGATATTCTAATATACTACTTTAGAAATTCGAAATTTTTGTCATCATCCCTTTAAAATCTCAAATAAAACGCTACTGAAATAGGCGTGAACAAAGAGTGATAACGACACTTATGCAACCAAGGGATAAATGAACGCATCATCTTGCCGACAATTTTTATCAAAGAGACGAGACATAGGCTTGAAGACAAGCGCTGTCTGCGTAACATTTAATAACTTTAAGCACAGAACTTCCATACAATGGTCTGTTTTGTATTAAGTATAACTCTGACGATCTGTTTTATTTTTTATTCGGTGGTATTAGTAGTGTTGTGGTATGTGATGTTAGAGACAATGTATGATTAGTGACTTTGTGAGTAGGCTCAAGTATCTAGAAGTGGTCAAATGGAAGTAGTGATTGTTCAGTGTATTTAAAAGTTTTTTTGTTGAAGGTTGTTTTGTGTTTTGAATAATGTAAACATCAAATTATTTATTGCTGTCTTATTTAGTAGGCGGTCTAAGAATGGGGAACAAAACAGGGTTAAATTGACAAAAGGCATAGAAAAAGCATGATAAAAATATTATACTTTTCATAGGTAGCCAGGCATTAATATTTTCAGGAGTATTAAAGTTTCGCTACGCGTTTGGAAGCCTACCTATATCCACTGCTTCATAAAGTCCCAACCATCCCTCATCTGGGGATGGTTGGTTAAAGGCCAACTTTAAATTTAATTTACTACAAAGTTATTAATGGCTGAGCTTTATCTGAGGGAGGGGAGTGCAAAAGAAACGAATCACAACGGATTTAAGTTACTACCTTTTAAGGACGCTATTTTGTTTATGAGAAATACAAAGTATACAATAATACAAGAATACAAAGCATAATATATTTTATGCGTTAGAAATCTATTAAGTAACAAAAGGAATTTGTGAACACAAAGTAAAACCAAAATATTTATAATTAACAAATCATTGACGAAGTCGGGTGGGAGTGAATAGCGAATAAATAAGGTTCAAACAACAAACAGCTTCTACCAATTGTAAGAAACACAAACCAAGTCGAAAAAATAGTAGTGTATAAAGGGATATCACCTTGCTTCTTTAATACCATTTTATAATAAAAATATTCTTAATTCTGAATTCATATTGTCATAAATATTATTATTTTTCCCAACATGGCTACCTAATAATAAAACTAGTAACAAATACTAATAATCCAACTAGCTTCCTATAGTGTTATAACTCTCCAAAGTTAGGTTAGGACTAAAATAAGCTATAAAATATTATAAATGCGTTTATAATGAATGCCTTTTCTAAATACTTATTTTAGGAAGCCTGAAAGTGGACTGATAAGACCGACACATTGACTCTTTTTAGAATTTGAAATTTGGGGGGAAATTTATTAACCTTATTATCACTTTCATCATAATCATTTAAATTTTAACCATAGATGATAAACCGGAAATGTTGATTTACTTGAAACTCTAAATTACCTTTAATCCCCCTCTTATCTCGACAGTGAGCTTTTTTATTATTAACTACATTATTATTAACTTTTTTTTGTATATTAGTAGTATATTGTAACAAGTGATAAGTGATAATTTAGTTAAATTAAAACAACATAATGGTTTATTCGTAGATTTTAATACGATTTAGAGTGTATTTATAAGTCACCAATTTGAAATTTTAGAGTACAAGCAATTCATGTAATTGAATACTATAATATGCTATGCTTGAATAATTAAATACTATAATACTTCAACATAAAATGAACATAATTCAATTAAAAACCAAATTGAAATGTGATTGATCAATCGGATACTGAAATTATCGAAAATCGTTTACAATTGTTCATTATTCATGAGATAAGTAATTGATAACGGAATGGCATGGGTTAATTGAACCAACATTGATGACAATCCCAATCAGCTTAGTGACAATTATGATCATTAATTATTTATTGTATATGGCGCTTAATTAATGAGCACTCTGAGTCAATATTTAATTTGAATGAATTTCCGACTAATTCGATTCTGAGTTACAGAAAATTATAACTTAATGGTCGTCCGAAATATAACAAAATTCAGTTTCACTTTTTTGTGTCAATACACAGTTTAAATATATATAATTTATAAAACCGGTACATTTTTAAAATAACATAAAGTTCTTAACGTACTTGTCATTTTATACACACGTTTGCTGTGGTATGTTTATTTATCGAGAAACCTTAATACAATTTTAGTAGATTTATTACTAACTTACATCGTTCTATATTTTTTACCAAAATAAAATATTTATAAATAAGAATTATACAAAATGGTCTAGTGACGAAACTTTCTTGTTCGTTACAATATATGCATAAACTTTTTTATTACTTCAAATATTTCTTGCAAAAATTCTATATGAAAACCATTTTCTTCCAAAGTGAACAAAAATTATATTATTGCATAGTTCGATTGTATACAGCTATTACTACATCTAAATATACCATTTGCGGCATCGCTTTGTAGAACAAAACTCTTAGGTATTAAGAAAAAGTTTAAAAATTGTAAAGACTATAATTAAACAGTTGAAAGCATCTTCATGAACCGGGAAAACGGAGGAAGTTTGGATTGACTTTAGTTCAAGTTAAAATTCAAAACAACCTGAAATGTTAAAGAAGTTGATAAAATGCTACGTGAACTATAAATCACTAAAATCTTGGTTACGGGAAACTATTCTGGTAAAAAACATGGTGATTGAACATACTACTTCATTTTTGAGTTATTTGAGATACGTCAACATCCCTAATATATAAAAAAAATTGCAGATGGCAGGATGGTTCCAACAATTTAAAATAAAATTGTAGCTCACCACATAAAGCAACAAAGAACATAAAAGTTGAAACAACAAATGATGAATTTTTCTAGCGTGCCTCGAGATCATGCAAAAAGATAACGAAGCAAACTTTGCAAGGTGGAATAAGGAAAATCAAGGAGAAAGAGAAGAAGAAAGAGATGGAATACTGTTTCAACATGAACGGACTCGGACTTACTGCGGATGTGATTATTCTCCCTTAAGAAATTAGTGATTTGAAATTTTAATTAGATCTAGGAGAAAAGTAAACCTAGTTCTTTTACATAATAGGATTTAAATAAATTGATGCAACTGAAAAGGAAAGAAGTTTTTGTTTCCATTTGTAAAGACAATAAATTCTAATTGTCTAAAAACACTTTTCTCAGTAACAATAATATTTGTATTATTTCTATTATAAAATGATATATTTGTAAAATTGTAAAGTGTAGGTAAATCTTTAACAACCTGTTAATTTGCATTTCAATGAAGTTGAGGCTCAGTGATGGGCTCTCATCATACAGACTATCATTAACATTAATTTCCTTTTAATATTTATTTATTTTAGTAATTATAGCTAATAAATAATGCATAGAATAAAAAAATATCTCCTTATTTCTCAACATAAATAAATATCTAGGAGTTAAAACGTTATTGGAGTCACATATTTTACTTTTTTCATTAACTATTTTGTAATGTTTTTGATATTTGTTTGATGATAAACTTGAATAAAAGTAAACTCAAGAAAGGAACTACAATGCAATAAAATCATACGATCAGTCAAGAAAAAAAAATGTTTACAAATATACACCAATCCATGTTCAAATAAAATGCTATTGATTATAACCACACTATCTATTGTAAAAAAAAATAATATTTTATATGCATGTATTTAAATACTTTCAAAAATAAATTAAGAGCAGTCAAAATAAATAAATTAATTAATTATTTAAAAGCTTGAATAAGTGTACTAAATTGAATATAATCACAATAGGGCCGACTAATGGATGTTAAGCCACCAGAACGTTACATTGTATAAAAAGAAGAATTACTTTGTCTCATTTCATTTATCGCCTATCAGATACTTAATTCTGAGTTCCTTTTGGTAGTTAGTCCTATCCCGAAAACATCTTATTTCGAGTTTGGTCTAGTAAAGAATTTCATAGAATTACGAGTAGATGATTGAGAACTTAAAGCATAATATTAGCGTTCGGAAAGTTAAAGCATAATATCTTAAATCATTAGAAATATGTATGTAATAATATATGTTAAAGTTCATCTACCTCCTTTAAGATGAATTTCTTTTTTTTTTTTTTTATGTAAGGAAAAATCTATTTGCTCAACTGAAAACTGATTCTTTGAATACCTTAAATAGCAAAACGAATATTCGAAATTCGCTTAAATCATTTTCATCCTATTGTGTTTGCACAACAAATAAAGCTAAGTTTTAATATTAATAAATAAACAGGTTTCAATTGTAAGAAGTCATGATTTACTTAGGCGTGTTATCAAAAAGCTTTGATTGGTATGATAACAATATAATTTACAACTAAATAAAAAAATTAAGATTTTAAAATGAATTCCCATTTTTTTTCATCGTAATGAGAGAGAGTTGATGAAAAGCTGAGACTTCTTTGAAAGCGAACTTGGGAATGAATTTGCTTAAATTATATCACTTTTTGGAGGAAGTCTAATTTATTTTTAAAAATTAATTTTTTTCTCAGAAAACTTTTTTTGCGCCTTTAAATAATTAGAAATAATCTGAAAAATAGAGTTAAATAATCAAATATCTGAAAAAAATTAACGTTGACTGTAATTGAAATTATATAATTCAGTACATATATAAACTATATTAATTCAATTTTGTTTACCTTAAAATCAATGAAAACTAATAACAGAGCCAACTTAAGGTTAGACTTCTGCAAAGGGTGGGGCGAAATTTGGGAACACACGATATAATTGTGGTTGAATGAGCATGAGTCATGAGGCTAGGGATTTAGCGTCCTATGCTGGAAGTTCCTCAATAATAAAATAAGAGTTTTGTAGCTTTTCCTAAATGTCTTTATGAGGATTTATATATCTTCAATAATTTAAAACATTAGCGCACGTCTTGCAATTTAACATGCTCAGTTGTAACGTTAAAGAAAGAAGTATTAATATATTTAATTTTCTAATCAGCGTAAGTGCCGTATTCACGGCAACTCCCTACTCTGTACGAATCAAATATGCTAACAAATTCCTATGAATTTGTTTTATTTATGTAGGAAAGAAATTCGTTGACTGGTAGGTAGGTACTAATGTAGGATGGAAATAGTTGGGGGTGCAGTCAAAAATTACACAACAAATAAGTATAAACCTTTATATTGTATGTGTGCCGACGTCGGCTTGGCCAGTTTCCTTCTGCACCGAGTAGCCACTCCTATTGGCCCTGAAGATGACCTACACAGTAGGTCAAAACGTCGGCACACATAAAATATAATATATATTTATATAGCAAAATATAATAAGTTTCCACTTATTTGTTGTGTGATTTTTGACTGCACCCCCAACTATTTCCATCCTACATTTGTTTTATTTATATTTATGTCTTTATAAATATCTGCAGCCCCAGTCAATAAGTGGTTATGTCGAAATCGTTTCTAGGGCAGAAAAAACCCGAAATTGTATCATTTGCGTCGAACATAAGGGGCTAAGTCCGACATTGGCTTGAAAAGGAATTATTGCTAATATTATAAGACAATTTTAAACCAAAAAAAAACTACGAGAATAATACAGCTTTGCTTAACACAATTAACTCTAAGGTATAAGGATATAGGTAATATGGGTAGATATTTTGAATAAAAATATTTTGGTTTCTTAAAACGTTATTTAGTAAAACAAACCTTTTCAATGAAAAAGGATATTTCATATGAAACGGTCCAATAATTCCATTCCTAGCTAAAAACTACGAGAATGACTAAATACTATCAACTCTATACAAATTCCGACTTGATTATTTATTCACCAGTGAAGCAGGTATGTCTACATGCATTTTTACGTGACCTGCGGAATCTATTTTTCAGCCTAAACACTAAATCGTTGGTTGGGGAGTAACTTCTATAAGTACATTACTACTGTAAGTAAATAATTATAATTATTAAATAGACAAGACGTTTACTCCTTAAACTTGTAGCCATTCCTATAACTAGTTTCTACTTTCAACTATCTGCTAAGTAGGATTTTTCCTATTTACAAAACACTTCTAGGATATCAATCACGCACAAAAAGCTTAAATAACTAATTCTCATTCTACTCTTTTAATTTTCTTAGAAGGAACAGAATGATACAGGGTGTATCAACAGTTAGTTTAGCTTAACTAAATCCATTATGGAACTACAATATTTACAAGGATTATTCTTCTCAGTCACATACTGAACTTCTAATATGCTGACCATTCTGGAAAAGATCTTTTCCTAAGTTTTAATTTCTTACAAATGAAAGTGTTTTCTTTAACCCTACATACCGTGAATTGTATTGTTTTCAGTATATGGGAGGAATATTATTGTTTTTAAGGCATTAGTGCGGGAAAATGATTTGGAAGAGATAATTTTTAATCGCCCGGTTTGTTTCTCTAAATAAGGGTAGTTACTATGTTGAGTCTAATATTACCCAGAAGGGCCTCCGAATCATAGATGGTCAGTTCACGGTTGCTACTACAGTAAATAATTAGAGATCAGTAGGCGATGAGCCAACATAGTACGCTTCCTCGCTCTCTCACTCCTCTTCGCTCTTTCTCTCTCACACACGCCTACACTAAACACGCACACACATATGATTAGAATCTCACCACATTTAGTTAATGAGAAATTAAGACCGGGCGTTTAATTTGCTCAATCACACAGTAGCATTCACCATCTGTCTGTTGCAGATCCTCATGATTGGGCATGATTCAACTTGGACACAGTCCTTCTGATATTAATATTATGTTTTATTGCTGCAGTTGTTGAACCTAAAATTAATACCTGTCAGTTTTCAATCAACGTGTAATCAAAGTTATCCCAGCATATCAACTCCATATTATTCGTATTTAAATCAATTTATACATTTAAACTGAACAGTTCCTGGTAGATAGTCTAATTATCGACCAATTATTTTAATTTTAAATGAATTAAAATAATCCAAGAATCAAAACGGTAGTTAACTGTAATTGTTTGTTTTAAACAGAAGTCCGTATCGTTTAAAAAAAAAGAAATTCCTTGAAGGCTTAAAATTAATAGTTAATTGTAAGGAAATATTTTAGTTTTAGCTTAAAATATATACGAGGATCGGAAAGAACACTGCAATGTAAATTTAAAAAATGACTAATGAAGATAACGAAAAATAGTTATTTGATTAGTATCCGTGCACGGTTGTCAATTGCTTAAATATCGTAAATAGGATTGCCTCATCATACCGTTCCACCTCAAACGATGATTTTGTCAATTAACAACGATAACCAATTGTTTCATCGAATTTTCCTTGTCCTTCTCCCTAACTGTGCAATGATCACAAAAATTAAAACACTTTAAATATTTCTATATGCTTCTAGTTATTGACAAGTAACGTTTTTTTCCCAATCCACTTGGATGTTAAGGTCGTATGAAACAAACTTAAAAGCAACCATGCAATTAGTAACAATTCTTATAAACCTATATACTACTCTTGTACTGCACCGGGTGCATTTTTAGAGGGGGTTGAGGGTCTAAAAAGGATTTAGGTTATTGGTTATAGCAGGAATCTGGGTCCTAGAAATGGGGCTCATTAGCTGGATTGAAATAATATCTATGTTTATATATACACGAGAGAGAGAGAGAGATATTTTTTGATATTTTTAATGTAAAAACTGAATTATCAATGGTTTCCATTACATTTTTTGTTTTGTTTTTTTGTTATTTCAACACTTCCTTCCGCAACTCTATAACTTAGTGCACTATAACATTCTACGTCAGAAAAAACATTCCAGATTCCAAAACAGTTTAAATCATTTACAAATAAACAATTCAATAAACCAGATTAGAAATCATTATTAAAAAAAAAGCTAGGAAAGGTATGACCAAGGATTTCAAGGGAATTATGATGACCAATGAACCATTATGACACTGATTCACGCCTATCAAATATGTGTCCATGATTTCCTTTAAAAAAACAAAAACTGTACTGTTGCTGTACTAAAAAACAAACAAAGGATGTGCAGGAAAATGTATTGTCCGAAATCACCCCCATCTTTAGATTTTCTTCAAAGTATGCGTATTTTTCAAGTCAGCTGATTATTTATAATTATCTGATAAGTGCTTATCTCCGCTCTAATCTTAATTGCAATAGAGAGCTGTGCTCGGTGCTGCAAATTCTGCCACGAATACGGGAAACCGGGAAGAGCGGCGATCACAGTAGGGGATGATTTAGTGATGATTACATTAACATTTTGAGCAGTGCTATCCTCACCAAGGCGATCGATGCGACCCACTCGACGGATATAATAAATTATTCGGAAGGCCGGGATGCGAGCGGTCGGCTGGTTGGTTGTGTCTGATGGTCTCTGGGCCATCCTCATTAAAATAATGCCTCCCGCTTCCTCAGATAATCTTAGGCTATCTGTCCCACCTGCTACCGCCGAGGTCCCTCTCGTTAACCCAACTCCAAGGATAAATACCGACGTTATTTCGTTAATTCCTATTGGCTATCTTGGCTCAATGAGGGTCACTTGCGGTTTAGTGGTTAACATAACAACTATCACAAGGATATTTTAAATGGGGTCCAAATGTAAAGAAGAAATCGAGCTTGTGCAGTGTCAGGTACATGTTAAAGATCCGTTTTATAATTTTACCTTGATATGCAAAATTTAAGACCCACTTTCGGATCGTCTGATTAGCCATTGCAGCATACAGTGACGTTGAAGGAATAAATATACAATTTACTCTGAATCCCTTGACAATATAAAAGGTACGATCATTTTCTATATATCTGTTTGGAATTAATTATTACCATTTTCCTTAAGCTGGAAAAAAAAACTAAAATAATAATATACAGAAGGCATCGTAGCTGTCATTCAAGATCAAGCCATAGCAGCAAGGTCAGATATAAGACATATCCTAATGGCGCAACAGCAAGAGATAGATGTAATGTATGCTCCCTGATGCTGGAATCTATCCAGCTTATCGCAACATGATGTGGCGTGCTGGATGGTGCGATGTATCTGTATAGGCATAACAGTGTGGAGAAAATTTATTACCAGGCCCTGGCTAGAAAAATCAACTTACTGAAGGAAACGACGCCTTAAGTACTTAAGTACAGTCCAAATAGGCTTCTTCAAAAAGATTCTCTCAAGCTTTACAGGGGTGAATCTATAATCACTGAGCATACGGTACCTCATGACATACTGACCATGATAATATACAATAATATCAACTCAACTGTTGGTGAGAAATTCACTGGGTCTACAAACATGTACACCAACACTCGGTATATAAATAATAAAGTAAAAGAGGATATTAACTAACTTCGCATTATAACCACAGTACAAAAATTAAATACTATTGTGGCTAAATGGAGAAATGGATTTGATCCCGGCAGTGGCAGATGAAGATTTGTTTTTATTTATCACACTCAGGGCAGAAACCTGTTGTCCGGAGACACTTCTGGAATAAACACGATGTATATGAAGTGGATTATCATTATAAGGGACAAAGCGTGGCCCTGATAAAACCACCTTGATTGCTATTAAACCTAAATAAATCCTCGTTTATTATTTATTAGTGATAAACGAGGAAAAGTGTGAATACCAAAAATATCAGATAGAGATTCATATTTACCTGGGTTGGCCCGCTAAAAGGTCCTAAAGAGTGGGCTGGAATGCATTCAAATAGGCCTCATTTGCGGTATCAGGAGATGTTATCATCAAATGGTTTCTTTTTTATATATTTTTTTTATACTGTTATTCAACTTCTAATTCAATTTTTTTTTTTATAAACACTCAAAAGTAATGTATTATTTTTTTGAGAAAAATTAAATTATTGTTTTCTTGATGATTGGGACTGTATTTATTAATTTGAGACCTTGAATTTTATTTAGTTTGAAGCAAAATTTCCCGTAAGTTTTTCTATAAATGAAGGATCTGTATAAACAAGTCTAATATTTTTAAAGGTGATAGTGGAAATTATCAGTGCATACATCACAAATTAATGGAGTATCATAAATCTTCATTATTTGCTTTTCTATTTTTTCTCCACAATTTCTTTTATCCGTTACTGAATAATTATTCAGATCAACCTGTTGTATTCAATTCTCTAGAATTTGGTCCTTGCTTTAAATACATAGCGACCTCACATATATGCCATTTTATATATTTTTTGTATACCCATGTGCCATTTATAAATATATAAACATAAGTGTATCATGTTTAACCTTATTTTTTGTAAAATCAATTAACGTCACTTTATGCTGTTATAGCTTATTGGGCGATGTTACAGTGGGAGTCCTAAATTTTTCCAATCCAGGTATCTTATTCCGGTCACCGTTTTACAGTTATGAGAGGGAAGGGATTCTAAACGTTGTCACAGACGTTATTATGTACAAGGAAGTAAAAGAATTTTTTTTCCTGCAAACGCTATTCCGACGATACTACAGTGGAAATCCAAAAAATTTCTGATATAGCTCTTTAACATCGTATAGGCTCGGGATGCCTATTTTTGATCCTTTCCGAAGGATGGCGTAACTATGGATACCTTCCTCCCTTTAAAACTTCCTCAGGGCACCTGCTGGGCTGCGATCTAGGACATAGAAGGATGTTATGCTAATATGTTGTGACACCACAGGTCACCCTCCCTTATCCTTATTAAAAGTTTTTGTCGAAATGGCCCGCATGTAGCATTTTAATGAAGATGATTGTTTTTTTCAATATGGCTAAGTAATTGGGGAATGCTTGTTACGAGTTAGACAGAAAAATAGTTTTTTTTTATCATATAGTGTAATGGACATAGTGGTGTGTGTTTTTGAACTATCTAGGTCTTAAATAACGAAGAACAATTAATATTATGGAACGGACTTTTTTAAAAATTAGTATTAACTAATGACCGATAATTATAATGACTATTATTACATCGAATTGATATTGGAGATTCCCGTGGCTGGAGCCGTGACTAATGCCCTGAATGCCTTAACTAGGTTGGAGCGAGCACTTGAGAGGCCCTCCTGGTCAAAGGGCCGATCAAGCTAATTGTTGTCCAAGCCACAAATGGAGCCTTCCGCTTCTGTTTCAATGCCCTTTCATTGTGTCCGATATCCTTCCCGCCCTGCCTTCATGCTCAGCTGATTTGATGAGCTGATGATTGAGTGAGCCTTTAATGGATTCTCCCAGGTCTCTAATAATAGATATATAATGAAATCGAAGAATATTAGGCAATTATAAATCCGTTTCACCAGGACTAATGTAGGTATTTATAAAGTCTGTCTATAATGTTAACTAATCAATGCGATGAATGTATTCAAACATTCACGCAAGAGCGTGTGGAGTCATATGTGGTGTAGGAGTTAGCATAATAGCCTACCATACTCCATGATCACGGGTTCGCAGATTGGCAGGGGGGCCTTGGAATTTTTTAAAGGGAGAAAAATTATTAATGACATACATTGGTTGGAACATAAAATCTCTATCTCGAATTTGTTCTATGTCTTGTGCCCGTTAAAGATCCCTATCTTAATTATACCTGGATAGGAAAAAAAATTAGGATTCCCACTGTAGCTTCATCCAAATAACCATAGCAGCATAAAGTGACAGTAAATGACTAAACAAACGTAACAATGTTCGTACGTTCTTCCCTCGCATGGCTGTAAAGCGGTTAATTCTAGATAAAGCTTTTTTATTTGGCCACTGCATGATCACCGGAGGTTGTTCTCTATTAGATCATAACAAATTATTATAAAAAAGTTATTTCTTTTATCAAAAGAATTCTTTTTAAATCAAATATTTCTGTTTTATATAAATGTAAATTACTCGTTAATGTATAGAAAGTTCAAAATTAAAAATTCTGGATAATACTTTAATTATTTTGGGATAAAATTAGATTTCGTCACAAGAAATAAACTTATAAGAAAAAATCAACCTTAAAGGCTGCTTGACCTTCATTTTTACTTAAAGTATTAAACTTCATCACTAAGATGAGGACCAACCGTGAAGTGGTTATGTAGCTATTAGTTCCGAAATAAAATTACCGTTTGATGTTTGGGAAGGGGTGATGGTTAATAATTGAGTTTGACTCCACATATTATATCATTGTCGTTTCTATTTCTGTCACGCGGAAATAAGTCTGTGTTGTATGTAGGCGCTAACTGCTAAATGTCGTCCGATTATATTTCACTCACCACTTTTATTTCCTTCATTGATGGCATACGATATAGTTTTAAGACAAGGTTTCCATTTTTTTTTTTAATTATTACTTAAACCTAATTATATCCTCAAAAAGAACTATACTTGATTAACCGCCCCTGCTGCATTGATAAGCCAATAATAAGCCTTGATAATTCAAGGCAGGGCAAGTAAGAAATAAGCACTTATAATCACATCATTAATCTAATCGAAATGGATGTAGTTGAATCGAAAACAGTATTAAAGTCTAAACAACATTTAAAAAAGTAAAGATATCTAGGACGAAAATTAGATATTTTAATTCCCTGTCAAGTCGATTTTGTAAAATCTTCTGCTCACTTAATGGCTCAATGAATGGATTAGAATAGCTCAGTGGTAGATTGCTGATTTCCCGTGGCTCAGGTCCCGGTTCAAATCCGGCTGTTGACCGGAATTTAATTAAGCTGTTGACCGCCGGGGATGGACCCTATGAGATTTGGTCACCCAATCTCTATAAAGTGGGTACCCTTAATTGGGGTGAAAACTTGACGGTTGAGTGATTACCTCCCTGTACAACCGTTGACCTATAAACTTTAATTTCTCTACCATGGCCGTAACCCAATAAATTCCATTAGGATTTATTGGTACAGGATTTTTTAACTTTTTTTAGTGTCCACTCACTCTAGTTATAATGTAATTAAACGTAGCTAAAATTATCAAATTTAAATTAACATAAATTATTTTTCACTACTTCTAGGTTATATTCTGATATAAAATTGCAATTTCGTATGAATAAGCAAATGCTAGAGTCTGACGCCACTTGTCTTACTCATTTCTATTTATGTAAGGCGGAAATAGGTCCGGGTTATTCACAACCATCAGAGCTCGTCGTGGAATATAGGCAGTGAAACAACTCTTATAATTTTACGACGGAAAATCTAATCTACCTCCCTCTCTCTTGCCCGTGGAACGAGTGGAGAGCGAAATTTAATAGGGAGAGTTTCAACGAGAAAAGAGCAAATAAAAGAAAAAGTCTTCAACGTTCAAAAGTGTAATAATCGAGTGAAGAGGGAATTAGTAGGGTGCTTTATCGCAGTAGGAGACTCCCTCTATAAGGGTAAACAATCCTCTAAAACCGCCATGATTACTTACAGTAGGGATTACACTTGCCTGCTAAATTAACTCTTTACAAAACTTTTCATATAAGCCATCCTGTGCTGAATTCGCTGACTCGCTACTGGTTTCTATTAAATGGAAATGAAGGGACATGAGGTTGGAGGGTCTGGAAAATGTGGAGCTTTGGGTCTTTTCCGCTTTATATATTTTGTCAACCTTAAACTTCTTGCAAGGGGTTGGCTATTTGTTGAAAAGATATGTTTTTTTTCTCCCGCCTTATTTTTTTGAAAATAAAAATCTTTTCATGCATCTATTTTCATTCCAAAGACACTCACTTAAAGTTTTTTAAATTAGGGATGGACCCAAATAATTAAAAGAAGATATATATATATTATGATATGGAATTATTTAGAATCTCCAAAGATGAAATTCAGAATAGACAACAATTCAGGAATAAGATCAGTAACAAGAAAATTGAACAAGACTCAAGTAAAGAAACAGCATCGAAAAAGTGGACAGAGGAAAGGAAGAAAAAGCACAGTGAATTAATGAAGAGGCGTTGGGAAGAAAGGAAGAGAGGAAAAGCAATGAAGCTGTAATAGATTCAAGTTCTAGCGCTCTCCTAATGGGGAATAACTGACAATAATAATTTATATATATATATATATATATATATATATATATATATATATATATTAGTGTTTAAAAAGTTAAAAAGCAAAACAAAATATCATTTATAATTAAGATAGAAGGGAGCATGTTTGGAAATTATTGTGATGTTTTAATTAAATAAAAATAATAGGTACATTAATACTTCTATATAATTAAACAATAAATGTGGTTTACGTATAACCAAATAGAGGGAATCAAATTAGAAGAAATAAACTATAGAGAAAAGGTAAATCTGAGATAAGGTAAGGAAGAAATAAAACTGGACGAAAAATTAATTAAAGACGATGAAGTAAACAAAATGAATGAGAAAGAAATATAGAACAGGGTAGATGAAATAAAGCTGAAAGAAGTAAACAAGAATGAAAAATTAAACCTGAATCAAACTATCAATACAGTATTCATAAATATATAGTGCATCTCGCTTAAGTGAGCGACTCAATAATTACAATAAATATACTAATTTATTATAATATCTATTATATACATGTATATATATAATAGAGAGAGAGAGAGAGAGTGAGAGAGAGAGAGAGAGAGAGAGAGAGAGTGAGTGAGAGAGAGTTATATATATATATATATATATATATATATATATATATATATATATATATATATATATATATATATATAAATACATATATATATATATATAAATACACATAGGATTGTCATAAATTAAATTAACATTCCTATGATATGTCAGGGGTATGGGTTCTTGTACAGATAGGACATATTCTCCCATGTCAGCTCCCACATCTGTCGTCTTTCACTCCCCATCCTCTTCTTCCGTATCTCTTGAAGCAATGTCTTAGACCCCAGTTCTTCTCTGCCGCCTCTTCTATACCCCTACCCAGGGAGTATTGCTACCCAGCTTCCACAATCCTCAGTTTTGACGATTCATATTCTTCAAATCCATATTCCACTCTTTCCAATAACAATGCATAGTGCCTAGTATGCATCTTGCCCGATGCATAGCAATCAATCAATACATTCATGTAGTTTTCTTAATAAATACTCGCCATTTTATAAATTCTATGTTCTATCCGTTAAGATGTTGCTTATCTGATTACTTTATTTTGAGATGCCAGTAGTAATCATTGAAGATAATTACTCAAACTTATTGTTTATTTTTGGTTAATACTTGCAACAGATTGAATTCCTTTCTAGAGGTGGTTTGTGTGCTTACCGATTTACTAATCCCTAAAACTTATACCTTAATAAAATTATCGATAATGTAATAATAAATGTAATTAGTTAACAGCAATAAGAATTAAGTACACTGTTTAATCATTAAAACAAATATAATTTATAGATATTGTTTTGGATAGTATTTATAAATAATTGAGAAATTATTATTAATGATTCAGACCTATAGTCTTACCATAAAATACAGGATTAGATTAATAATTATCTGATATAACATTTGGGTTCTTCCTCAAGTAAGTCGGTGGGCAGGGCGTCTCCCAGATCTGGCCGTCTTCCCTACCCCAAGCCATAGCCTAGATCATCTCTTTCAGGTATTTCCTCAAAGAACCCTTTTTTCAGCAGAAGATCTCCACCTACTAAGTTCTATTGCTTCCTGCCTACGTGACCATTTATGATTTTTGTAACCGTCGTTTCTCTTATTTTGTAAACTTATATCCCTTCTACAACACAACATGGCTTATATAACATTTAGCGATTTAATGTTATCTTAACGATGATACTTTTTGTTAAATTTTTCTGAAACCAATTGAGTTTTTTGTCAAAGATTGAGAATTAAATGGCCTAATCTTAACTTGAAATAAACAATCAGTAGATTTAATTCTTCCCAACATTCAATTTATGAAGCCTTTGTAATTTATTTATCAGTTTTAAAAACACTGTTTTCAAAAACCATTCAATATTTGGAAGGGCCCAAATATGTAGTTATAAATCTTTTTTTTCCCTGGTCACGATCCGAAGCCAATTGTTTGCAGGTTATTGAAATAAAACTGTTGTGAAGATTTGGTCATGTGTAAGATGGGAACCAATATAGGCTTAGACACATTGCGGATCTATATATAATTTATCAGGAGTCGGGTGTGGCACGAGAATGGAAAGAGAAAGATGCCTCCTGACTGAGATTAGCGTATGATATCGAAGAGAATTTCATAATGTATGTAAAATATTTTTCAATAGATGTGAGTTATAAGGGAAAATAAATTGGAGTATTTGAAAATAGGATTTTTTGTCTTTGTCTTTCCCAAGGATAGAAAAAATATATACTATAGCTCAATAAAAACAACGAACTATTTAATTTCATAAACAAAGTATTTCTGACAATGTTTTTGAAATAGGGGAAAAAATTAATTTTCACTTGCAAAAGTGTACCGAATACCGTACCGAACTACATACCGAACTGTCATTGTTCCGATTTCCTTTACCTGTATTCAACCCCTCAAGTAGTTAGCTTACTGGAGCGAAAACATAATGGCCGGGCGCAATATTTTTTATGACCTGAAACTCCTGTATCCCATTAGGCGTTATCCTTTGTTCTCCTATTACATAGTTGTGGCTTTCCAAGTATTAGCTGCTTAGAGTTTTGGTCTACAAAACTTTTGCTTCGGACAAAGAAATATGGCTCCTCGCACACCTGCTCACACCGATCTCTCACGAAACAAAAACAATTTGTCTCTGTCATTGACCCCAGGTTTATGACCTGGTAAATGTGTCTCAAAAGCACAGTAGCCAGTCCATAAAAACGGTGGCTTGCAGCAATGTGGCGTTGGGGTTGAGTGTACACGCTTGTATGACAATATGACTACATGACTTATAAAGTTTATTTTGAATACATTTTATAATCTTATAATAGAAAATGCTACTAACAAAATTTTGTAGGAGAGGTATATAATTTAATTTAAATAAAGTGCAGGTGATATATTATGTTAGTTCTTCTTATAAAAACGAGTCGTGGGCTAGTTGTGGTGTTCTCGAAACGAGGAGCTAATCGGTTTGGGCCTCACGGCTGGCTGATCAGGCCACATTGTGAACTGGACTTAACTGCTCCTGAAGCTCGTCACTTGACTTGTTCACATTGTCACTTGCTCGTCAGTTGGCCTCCAAAACCTAGAATCGGCCTGTTGTCAGCGCTCTACAGGGCGTTGAACCTATCCTTCTGAATTAGTTGCTGATAGAATCACGACGAAATAGGTAAGGGTAGTGTTGAGATCTGAAATTTTATGGGTTATACCATATCGCCCCTTTGAAAGAACTTTGTCATAACTCAAAAGAACTCAATTTTTAACCGAGGTGTTTGAAAGTACCATGTGAGTTTAAAAAAATGCGTACAGGGTCGCATAGTAATTCTACTGTAATGATGGCATTGAAATCCCTTCATTGACATTAGAAAATTTTTGATTTGTATTTATGTCATTATTCCCATAAAATTCTAAATTCAAGTGTGGTACAACTAAAAATGACTTTATTAAAAAAAAATGTTGGAAATGTTATACCAGATATGTCGTTCCTGAATCGAAAAACTTCAACCAATACAATTGCTACAGAAGGTTGAACTCAAAAATGCCAATTTTTGAGTTGTGCCGTTCTTTTGAAAGAGACATATTGAAATGTTTCGGTATGTAATTTATAGTAAAATAATAAAACAAAATATATCAGAGAAGGGAGCCACTTAATTAAGAGTTAACAAGATGAAAGCAGCCTTTCGTCTTAACAAAGCTATTTATTAATTCGCACTTAAGTACTGTATACAAAAGAATGTTTAATTAAATTGAAAAAGAAAACGTTTATGGGTTAGTAATCACTGAACGAAATATGTTAAGAACAGTTTATGGACCGAATATAATTGTTCCTATATTTATAGAAGGAGGCAAATAATCCTCCTGCCGTATCCAGGAATTCATCACACACATAGAAAAAATTAAAGACACGATAAGAAAACGGAGTTACGAACAAATAATTATTTACTTATATATTTTTATTTAATACTTCGTTATGTACTTCGTCCAGAAAAAAAAAAACATATAAGTAAAAAAACATCAGAGGTTGAGATTACGTACGAGTACCATTAATTATTTTTCTAAAGTATACTTCTTTGCGATTTTTATATTACATTTTAAAGCATATAAAGTGTACATTGAAGAGCCATAATTTAGGCATATTGCGAAATTAAATATTATAAGTTTCATCCAAACATTTTTAAATTTAAAAACATTTCAAACATTGGCAAGATTGGCTACCTATTGGCTTCTCACCACCAATTTAATTTAACGAATGTAATAAAGGAAAGAGCAGATTATAGCTTTTACTATAAAAAAAAAAAAGTTAAAATAAATATAAACTCTGCAGCTTAAAAACTTCATGTTAATTGAAACTCCAAACAGAATAAACGGATAATAAATCCTATTAGAAATTAATTTTTACAAAAGTAAACATCAAGAACTAAATTAATCAATTGTTGTATTTTGTTTAATCGTTGAAAATATGATCTCATAAAATACCCTTATACCACGTTTCATTGGATACCTAATACTACCATAATAGTTAGTAAAAATAATAATAATTACTTTAAAAAATCTGTTCCTATACTCCCAGTGAAGGGCCTTGGGAAGGTTCATTTTACAGGGGGTAGGTGAGCCTAAGGATGGTCTGTAAAACCCCTAGGGTCCATCTGTGGTCATTAACAAATTTAATAAAGTTGTCTGCCACAGTCGGATTTGACCTCGGAACCTCCGGACAAACGCTAGGATTATCGGCGTCAAATGAAAGTTATAAATGATTTAACTTGTTTGATTAAAGTAGTTGTAGCTGTTTTCAACAATCAGCTCTCTAAAGAATGTTAGGGAGGAAAATGTAAGAGGCGTGTGAAAATCGAAAAAAAAAAACAATTATTTGTAAGCCGGACCTTCTAAATGTGGGGAAAGTTTTTCCTTAAGCTAAGTGAAATAAATTCCTCTGTTCTCGGCAGACTTTTTCCAGGAACAATCCGCATTGTGCGCAAAGTCTTCTATAACCCGAGAACTTTGGGCATTTTCAACTAGAGCATTAAAGAGTGAAGTTATTTCGAAAACTTATTTTTACACCCCTTTAGATAGTTATATCATGGGCTCTTGCTAAATATAACAAATAAAGTCTTGCTAAATAGTTATCTACCATCAGCAAAAACTTGTAATCATGTAAAGTTCTTAAAAAAAAAATATTACTTTCAGTAACAACATTGTTCCCTATTTGTATGAAGAACGAACCATAGAGTATAAATAAAACAAAGGGATTTAAATAATAAAAAAACTTCACAGACTCTATATAGAAACTATAAACCATGAAAAGAAATATTTAAAAATATAAAATGAATAAACAGTTTAGATAAGATTCATTAAATATACTACTGCTCTTAATTGGTGTTATTTAAAATATAAACAGTATTACTAGTTACGAATTCTCATGGGGTAAAAAATCCAACGTAAGTTTATCAGTTGAAGGCTTATTATAATTTAAGTTATGATTGTTTTTACAACTCTTATCACCAGCTGTTAAATTTTCAAAAAAACTTCAAAAGCATTAATAGTTTCGGAAATTCCAAGAAAGGTGAATATTCCTTCTGAATTATATAATACGGGACTGCCAATATTATTCTGGAGTTGCACCCTTTTTGTAAATGAAATAAATTTAACAGACTCAGCTGTTGTCTAATCGAGAAAAAAATAATTAATCTCGTATCTTGTTAAACTAGTGGTCTACAGAAACAGTAGACTACTCCTAAGTAAATACTTTCTGTTTATAGCAATATATTCGCTGTAAACTGAGACTAGGCCAAGATACGATGGTTACGTGATAAGAAAAGGAAAGGAAGTACTGATTTCCTTCTTTAAGGCCTAATTCTGTGAGTGAAAAAAAATAAACATAATCCATAAAACCATAAAGCCAAAAGGGAGGCGAGGAATTTGTGAGCCTGCAATATATAAATGTACCTATAGAACTATCATTAATGGGATTAGGATCGCCAAAGTACTGCAATTAAATTTGTAATCTGATTCGAAATTAATTATATTACATAAATCATTTTAGTTGATAATAAACGAGTGAATACAAAGTTAGTCAAATCTACACGTCTTAGATTCCTATTTAATTCAAATATGGGATCTTTTAACAATTTTGTGCAATATACATATCATTATAACTACTATTATTTTTATAATCAGGGACGCTACAAGCAAGGCAGTGTGTAAAAAACTCGACTAGCAACTTTCGCCGTATCTTTTTACCCCGTGCAGCAGCACTGCAAGCAATCCCGCACACCAAGCATCCAACCAAATCTCGCTTGTGCTCATTTCATGATTTTCGATCCATAAAGTCCATCTAATTCATGTTCGCTCATTCCGGCACAGTATTCAGTCCTGTGTGTAATCTCCCTTGTCAGCGCTTACAGCTTCAAGTTATTCCTCAACAATGTTTATCTACTTTTAACCTCGCTGAATCTTGTAATGTCTTAAATAGAAGGCGTCTTTGCTTACCAGCAAAGACACCTTCTAGGCGGGCTGAACTATTACCTACTATTTAATGTAGTCCGTTGATTTATATCTACGAACATTAACTCAAATTCTTACCTTCTCAAGCATTTGCCTAAAAGAGAATCTTTGATCTGAGATTCCCCTCCCCGAAAGCAGCATTGATAAGGAACAAACATTCATTTTGAATAGGCTCTCAGGTTCTGAAACAGAATGTTTTATAAGGTTCGGAAGTGTATTAAAATATCACTATACAGTTATCACCCTCTCATCGGTCAACGCTTTTTATTTATGACAGTTTTCAGTCCTCTGTGAATAAACTATGCTAGTGATGCTTTGCTTTTTTTTTTTAGCATATTGACAATGAACATGCATGGTTCCGGTGACAACCCACATTAATATTGTGTCGTATTAATATTAAAAAATAATACTACCACAAATACTTATTCCAGTTTAGATGGTTCACTCTCATTATTGTCTCAAAAGGGTGTCTAATCCACTATGTAGCTCACAGAGAAATGTCTCCATCTTGCAAGTACTTACACCTTTTAATTAAAGTGTTAATTTTCATCCTTGCCGTTTCTCGACTTGGGCTCAAACTGTGTTCTACTCTTATTTAGCTTTTGGGGAAAATTCCCTCTCTCCTGCGAGCTTATTAGTCTTTCTTGTTCTTCTAGCTTTTCGTTTTTTCATTTCCTCGTGATTTTGCTATGCAGGATCTTTTTATAGCGTAGCTTCAGTTCTTCTCTGCAGTTCCATGTTTAACCAACTGGAACACGGCTCCCTCGGTATAATTTCGTTGGTAGAATCAACATATTTTTGGTCACTTCAGGGATGTCCATCTGCTGCTTGATTGGCGATACAAGGTACTATACTTATTTAACCATTCATCAGTTAGATTTCTTTGTTGTCAGACCATTCTTTATTCCAAACGAGCCACGTATGAAAGAAAAAATTCATCTTCTAAATGTTTCTGTTTCTGGAAATAATGAGAGTACGCTCGCTCTTTTTAATTTAATGCCGTTGCATCCAAAGCTCGTCAAATATCATTGTGAATATTTTTATGAGAGTAAACAAATCATACCTATGGCGTTATCATGTGCGATTGTAGTATTTGTATTCATTCTTATTTCAATTGTCGCTCGATATGTCCCTGTAGATTATACTGACTTTAATGAAATAAAATATAAATCCTTTTTCTCCTACCTTTGTATTAATATCTTATATTTATAGTATTTTGCAAGAGCGTTAACCCGGTCTGCCTCCTTGACCCTTTGTGTGTGTGTCAATATTTAGTAGTCAATAATTATTAGCTTGTTGCTTAAATTACCATCTGATTAATTGCTCTAATCATACTAAGGTCTTCCGGAATTTAAACGACGTACTCATCGAAAAGTTGGAACGTTAATCAAATTAATGAGTTAATTAACGACCAAAAGCCTGCAACTGTTTTGCGAATTACAGACAATCAGTACAAACAAAGTTATTAACATTCCAGTGCTATTATGTAATTTATTTGTCTACAGTACCCTCCAAGCCATTTTCAGCGGTAATTTAACAATCCAGGTAATTGGGCTTACTGAGAATATAAATTTCATATAATTCAGATGTGGCTGTATGGAATATACCAATACCACAAGCAGATTGAAGGTGCGAGTATGGGATCGCCATTAAGTCCACTCGTCGTGGAACTGTTTATGGAGAATTTCGAACAAGAAACATTAAAAACTTCATGCTTAAACCCGTCTCACTGGTTCCGATACGTGGACGACACTTTCGTAATTTGGCCATATGGCGTGGAAACTTTAAATGATTTCTTGAACCACTTGAACGGGAGACACAGGAACATTCAATTTCTATGGAAGTTGAAGCTGAAGAAAGTATCCCGTTCCTAGATGTAAAAGTAGAAAAGAAAGATAACCGTTTGGGATACTCGGTCTACAGAAAACCGACCCACACTGACCGATACTTGAATGCATGCTCACATCACCACCCTGCCCAGAAACATGGGGTGATTAGAACGTTGATTACAAGAGCCATTAGGATTTCAGAGCCGGTGTGTTTGAAGAAAGAGGAAAGACATTTAAAGAAAGCTCTCATGAAAAATGGTTATCAAGAAGAAGTAATAAAGAGAGAATTCAAAAAAGCCCAAAAGGCAGGCCCACACACAACAGAAGAAAGAAGAGAAGAGATTAAGAGAGCAGCGGTCCCATATGTCATAGCCACCACAGAGAAAATAGAGAAGTACTGAAGAAGTTTAATATAGGAAGATAGGTCAGGTTTTGCCGAATCCAAAAGACAACTTAGGACTCAAGACACCTGGGATATATAGCATTCCATGCTCCTGTGGTAAGGAATACATCGGGCAAACGGGAAGGCCGATATCCACAAGGCTGACGGAGCACATTAAAAGTGTGAAGAAAATGGACAGCAAAACATCGGCTTTGGCAGAACATTTCACTACTACTAACCACGCCATAGAATTTGACAAAATCAGAGTAGTTAAGAAATGTAGCAAGGCCACAGAAAGGAAGATACTGGAAGCAATTGAAATAGTTAAACACCCGGAAAACTTCAACAGGGAGGACGGGTACAAATTAAGTATACTATGCTCCCTAACATAGCACAGAAGAAGGACAATCAACAAGAACAACAAATCAACCTAGCAGCGACAATCAAGCCGAATTCCAGCCAATCAGAGCCCAAGCAATCAGAAACAGGCAATCACAGGCATGTAAGAGCAGACTCCGACCCCGAACACGAAAAAACCCGATCGACTAAAGGAAGGAGCCGATGAATCACGAGTGGACCCGAGTGGCCCGCGTGGCTACTATATAACGCTGCAGGTTAGCTGAACATCTTCAGTCTCAATTAAGCCTTGAGGAAGTCCGCAGCATGTCTGGCAAAACGTTGGCAGAAAATTCACCGACACGGTCTAAACCAGAAGAAACAACTGAAGTTTTTTGTATAAATAGTGGCCGTGGAAACTTGAAAGAGTATTTAGCTGTTTTATATGTATTAATAGTATTTTTTTATATTGTCCAGTATATTATATATATAAATCTATCATACATTAAAGAAAAATAGCACAAACTCATTCAAATTTCAGTAATAAAAATCTAATGTTTGTAATAATTTTTAAGACTAGGTGTAATGAACTAAAATCAAATTAGTGACCATGGTAGATAGATTATATTTGCAGGTATGTAATATTATAATAAATTTTTTTTTATTATTATCCAAAGTTCACAAAACAAAGGTTATCAAATCATATTTAAAAAAAGTGGTTTTCATTAAAAAAAAATAATTCATCTTAAAAAATTTTAATAATTACAACTCCTATAAGTAATGGAAACAAATACTTACAATACTTTTATCATACATATTTTATTACAATTTCACAATATTCTGTAAATGATATTTATTTTGTTTTATTTTATTTGTTATTGATTGTATTAATGTTTAAATATCTTTTCTTTTCAAATAAAAAATATTTAGATATTTATTTTGGTTTTATACTATAATTTAAAAACCTATAAAGTTTACTAATCAATAAGGTTATCTGAAATAAAAATCTGGAATTACTGTACATTCATTCACTAACAGAGATAATATTTTTGTTTGTTTGTAATATGTTTTCTTGTATAGATTATAAATAGTATTCAATTCTGTATTGAAATGCTTGATATGCCAAACAAATATTAATGGAATTTCATCCTATTTCGAGTACTTCAATTTAGGGACAATAAAACTGAATATTTCCGTTTAAATGAATACCATGTTGATGTCAACGAAAGAATGAAAAGAATTTTGAATCGATGATTCTTGCAAAGAGATGAAAATAGATTCTATCGACCCAAAATATCTGCATCAAAATGATCATTAACGGAACTACTCGTTTATTTAAAAGTCACTTTTGCATAATAAATTACCCTAAATAAGCTAGTTCCTAGTGAAGAATAGAATTCAAAAAGCAACAACGAATAATATTTAATGGATAGCTAGAAATTTTTATAAATAATTTTATGTGTTATCTGTTTTTCAAAATAATCCATACCTCTTTGAATCAGGCAGATAATTGATATTGAATTTATTTATGAATTTTAACTTCTACTTTTACATTAGTATTCTTCATTGCATTTCAATGCGTATTTATGATTTCTGAATAATGTTTCCGTGAATTACGATATTTTTTAAACACTGTGCATAATTATTTAGTGTAAAAAAGTATACTTTAGAAAAATATAAAGGCTTTATTGCCAACATTTATATATAATATAATTCTATTAGACAAATGTAATAGAAAAATTTGCATATATTACATAATATAAAATCAATCATACTATCGCTGCCTCTAAGGGCACATATTCTCCTTGTACAGTAAGAGAAAATCGTTAGGAGGACATCAAAGTGCTAGAAGACAGATGGAGTCAAAGATGAAGGGAGACAGTATGGAGCAAGTTAGAGAAGGCCCTGATCCACCCTGGATTGTTTCGTCCGGGTCTTAAATGCTCCCTTGAGATAAGTTGCACCAAATATACATATACCAGAATACTAGATATTCTTGTATTTAGCCACAAATGTAGATTCTTCCTCATCTTTCTATTGTTTCATGTGTACAGAAAAAATGTAAGAAGTTTGTTAGTGTAGCTTCTTCATTATTTATGTTCGGTATTTAAAAGGGATAGGTTTACAAGATCTCATCAACACAAATCTTCATCTACATCATCAAATTCAACTGAACCCGCCACCACGTCTACAACCACTTCACTCACACCAATTTCTACATCACTAGTGTCGCCTTCAACCTCTACAGAATCTACGTCTAGTATTTTATATTTTGAGTCGTCAGTGCCTTACGATCATCCTGTCACAGTATCATGGGTAATTATTCTTATTCAAGGGGTCCATACAAAAAAATGTTGAATGAAAATCGAAATTTCCATAGATCCATTGCGATTCTAATTCAAAATTTAATCGAAGGCCTTTGGAAACCGCCTAGGAAACCTGCATGAGAACAACACGCTAATTACAACCACCTTTCTGGATCCAAGGTTTAAAAATATTGCCTTTCCATCAGAAGAGCCTAACCAAATATCCCTTGAAACAGGAGATGTCGGTTTAAATATTCCTGCAGATAGTACTCCGTTACCATCAACAAACCAACAGCCCAAACTTTCCGTCTTTGACACATATAGAAAAATCGCTAAAATTCACAGGCCTTGTTTGAGCATCCACGAAATAGTTAGTGGACCTTTCGATGAGAGCTCCGAAATGGATAAGGAAAATGAATTTCTGATTCAATTATACCAGATCGCATGTCATTTTGATTGTAACCTTTTATTAAATTAATAACATCAATCACTTTAATGAATTAAATAACTAATATTTTTGATAATAGAAAAAACAATTGATTAAATTGAAAGAACAATTTAAACGTTATTATAATGAGAAAATGAAGTTACTAATACCAACTAAATCATAAACAACTAACTAATAACAAAAGGAAAACAATTATCATTTAATCTTGCGATAATAAATTTAACTCTATTAAATTACAAATATTGCCAACGGCCATACCACGTTGAACACACCGGTTCTCGTCCGATCACCGAAGTTAAGCAACGTCGGGCTTGGTTAGTACTTGGATGGGTGACGGCCTGGGAAATCCGCGTGCTGTTGGCATCAAATAAAATACCAATTAATCAAATAAATATATCTGGCTGTATGGAAGTATGTATCCAATGCCATTAAACAAAAAAAAATTACTAATAAATGAAATGTTCAAATAAAATCTATTACAAAATAAGGAATGTTTATCTGGTTTTGTTGTTGAAATGATATAACAATGAAAAACTCTTATCTGTCTGTCGAAGTAGATTCCCGTAGATAGTAGAATCTCGGCAGGGCGAGCAGGATGTTGAGACGACAGAGAATTTTGTCGGCACGGCGAGGAAGATGGTGAAACAATAGAGGTTGAGATGATCAACTGGGTCAATTCGGATTTGTCGAATCGATGACGAAGTTTAACTAATTATACCAGCAGGTGGGCAGCAAATTAGTATATTCTTCAAATTCACAGAAAACAACTCTGAGGTATAGCTTGCGATGTGCAGGTCAAGAGGCTCGTACCAACACTGTCTGGCTTGGTCTAGCCGGAGCGAACAAAAGCCGATCGACTCCGCTTTGGTTTTTCTTTCTTCTTTGGTAACATATGTTTTCAAACTTACGACAAATATTAGACTTATAACTAAACAAATAAAATTACCTTTTAAATTAAATTATTCTAAACAAACGTTAAACTTTTAAATTATTATATTAAATAAAAATGTGAAAAATAAGTAAAGATAATGTTCTTTCTTTTACGAAAAAATGATTTAATTTTTTATGATTAAAACTAATAATACTTTATAAGGTTACTACTTCTTCTGGCCTTGACAGGCCTACTGGAACTTCAAAGTCACGGGCAATAACAGAAGTCCAGCGGTATTAGATGAGCCTCTTCCGGAAGAAAACAGTGACCCGTTGAAATGGTGGAAGCAATATGCGAACAATTTTCCATATTTATTAAAGGTAGTTCGTAGAAAATTGGGTACAGTGATAACATCAGTGCCTTGTAAAAGAGTCTTTTCTAAAGCGGGAGAAATTTTAAATGAAAGGAGAACACGCTTGTACCGAAAAAGTAAAAAAAGTTGTTTTTTTGAAATATAATATCTACATTGATAATCCAGAAAAAGGAATTTTCATTCCAAATTATTAAACTAAGAACAAATTTCAAAGCCAACATATAGACTAATAATAATAATAATAAACGAAAAATAGTTAAACGGTTTGTTTATTCATTCTATTTTTTTTTTTCAGTACATTAGTCTACGTTAGCTGAGAAATTTATTATTTTCATATTCTAACAACAAGCATTTTGTTAGATTCACTTTTGTTTATCTAATTTTAAAGCTAATTTTCTACCAATTTATATTTGAAAAGAAGATGTGAAAATATTTAAGTTTGTACAATTATAGTGAGATAATAAAATTTTTAAGCTCAAACATTATAGAACAATTTATTTATTTAAATATGTATGTACAAATACATACTTATATATATATATATATATATATATATATATATATATATATATATATATAATATTTAAGAACTATGTTATATGGTAAATTAAATCCCACAATTTGACTCACAAAATAGATAGAAAAAAATAATATATCAGTTTAATTCGTATGTTATTGTAATAAATAGGATGAGGTAGTGAATATTGAATAGCTGATGCTTCTAACAACCATGGCCTTGAATACAGCTCTCGTGACTATCTGGTCCAGCAGGTAGCAGGTACGGGAGTAGAGGTTGTAGTAGATACTGGCTGGTAGTTGATACTGACCAGTCAGTTGATACAAGTATCAAGAGAGAGGTGGGGTGACCTTGGTAGTACCTCCCACTACGCGAGTCAAGTATCCAAATACTTGTTCCCGGTACATTGCGACCTTATCTGATACTTGTATCAACTACATTTCGACCGTATCTAATACTTTATCAACTACTTTGTAGTATCAGCTACAAATTATCCGATTGATACAACCTTACCTATCCCTACGATAAATACTTGCAGCTAACACTTATTATAAATTACATAATAACAACCTACTAAGCCCAAGATCGCTGGATCGTAGCTCGGTAGGTTGCCCTAGGATTTCTTGAAGGGGTAAAAAATCCATGGTTATACCGTCCTTCGGAAGTGACATTAAATGGGGTTCCTGGGCATATACGGTGTAAAGTACCCTTTGAAAATTCCTATCCTATTTAAACCTGGATATGCAAAATTTAAAGCTCCCACTGTAACATCGCCCGATTAGCCATTTCAGCATAAAATTAACATTAAATAAACAAACAACAAACGCCATAATATAGCTGTAACTAATTACTTTTAACTTAAATGTAATTTTAATCGAATCAAGACAAACTTGAAATGTGTATTATTTAGGGATGAAAAATTGGTTTTTATGTCTTTGGGCCTAATGAGATTAGTCGATCATAGAGGGATGTGTGAGGCTGTTCAGCTTCCTTGAAGAAACCGGATGAGTAGTTAACTTCCAAGGGTTTTCCATCATTATGAAAATCTACCGGGAGGTTTGGTCTATCTTTAATCTACTTTGGGAAAATGAATATAGGTCCTCAAGTGTCTACTGTCACCAAACAGCCATGAACCGAAGATCTTCATAGATTTTACTCTGCTCAGCAGAGTACCCGAGTATACTTCTGTAGGAAGGACACCAGTGAATCAGCCCTTAAGGGACTGTTTGTAGAGCTGTGAGGAGCTTACCACCTCACCATGGTTACCGTACCGAGTGGTTTGTTGGAACGTGAGGTAGGATCTCCCACTCTTAGCTGTTTGTGCTTTGTCAACTAATCTTGCTATTTGCCAAACTTACCATGTAGCAAATATATGTTTATAAGATTTCCATGGCCAATAACGTCAACCAAAAAAAATTAAATCAATAAATTTACTTCAATTATAAAGATTATTAAAATAAGAATTTTTAATCTGAGTTTATGTCAAAGTATTTCTTTTCAACTATCACACTTTTTTATAAATAATCTCTTTATATAATAAAAGGCTTAAGCTTATTATTTTTAATTTTTAAAAACAGGCTTTATAACTACAATTAGATTTTTTAAAAGTTATGATAGCGTCACTGTCAAAATAATACCGCCTATGTACACTATGGGCGATTTTACAGGAGAGAAAAAAAAAACGCGCCGAATGTAGTCTTGACAATTTTTTTCAGAACTATTGAAGAGAAGTATCAATAAATCATACTCTGCCATGTTGCTCACCTTAATACTTGCCTTCCTTAGTGTGTAATTCAACCTGTAGAATGCGTTACCGTTACTAACTCGTTTTCATAAAAGGCTGTAGAGAAGCGGTATTATTTTGACAGCGACGATCGGTATCCTACAACCAAATACTCTGATACCATGAGAGATTGAGATCATTTTTATTACAATTTTATATTATGTTTTTAAGAAATATCTATTTAATTTAAATTTACTAGCTTTTTTTTTTATTACTATGTTTGTATGCAACATATATTTTTAACATTGAGGTGAGGCAATAATGAGCATAATTCTTAATACTAGTTATAGCCTTTTTTTTTTCTTTTCGTACATTAAAGCAGAACGAGGGCTTACTTGAATAATTTTCACTTCTTTTTTCACAATAACTACAACTATTGTATTAAAGATCGCATTTGCATTTAATTAAAATAAAAAATTATTTTAAAGCCATGTATAAGTTCTTTATGTAATAAAATATTAGTCTCTTATTCTGAAGAAAACCCTAATGGAAATAGAAATAATGGAAATAGAAATAATGGAAAGAGATGACATTTACTTTATAAGCTCTGTAATTTAGTATAAAGACAATTTAATTACTGTTGTAAAGTGGACTTTCCTGATCACTTATTTTCTTTTTTACTTGACACTAATGTTTCGAAAAAATCAAGATAGATAGGCTATTCTTATCAAGATTTCCTCAGTGATTTTTAACGTCTCATTTATCAGACTACTAAATATAAGAATTCTGTTGCCGCCCAAAGGCTTGCTTTCTCATTTTTCTTCTAAAAAATCTTCGGTAAGATCGCTTTTGGGCCTATTGGCTAAGATCAAAGGGTAGAAACTGTGTAAAAACATTTTTCCTGCAACGCTTCATATCAATCTTACCGATTTTGAAGGTACTATATAATTATATTTTATTTTCTGAAATATCACATATGTAATAAAAAAAAATTGGCGATAGAATCCATTTAATAACTACAATTCACGTTTAATTACATTTTTTAGCTATTAATTTTTAAATAGTCTATGCAGGACAAACGCAAATATCTTCATGGACATACCCAATTATCATCCCCATCATTTTTTAATACATTTCATTATTAATGGATCTCAATGTATTGTCTTCTCCAATATTTAGTATTTATCTTCAGTATTATTAACCATATATCCTTTATGCTTACCAAACATTATAGAATGATTAATTGTTATTATGAATTTTTTCAGAAATTAAAGGAGTGCCTTGCATCGTGTTCAACGAAACATATGAAAATGGAGAAACGTTCATGTTAGACTGTAGGACACAATGCACCTGTCAGGTATAACTTTTTAAGGATGTGTACATAACTTTATATAATATAAAATATATAGATACTTATATGTATATGCAAAGGATAAGCATCAATGTTGTATCTATCACTGTATAAAAGTAATCTTAAGGACCTTTTATTTCAGATTTAATTAATTTAAAAGGTACAGTTAAGGGCACCTAGGGGAAACTTGGGAAAGAAAAGCCCAAAACATCCTCAAATCATAAACAAATAACAATATAATTAAAGATTCACAATCCCATTCTAGTGGTTGAGTCGTTGCGAATAAAAGAAAAAAAGATTGAATTGGCATAATTGATTGGCTCTATCATCGACTGAAACTACCATATGGCTACACCCATAATTTCTATCATACTACAGTAAAAAGAAAGATTACTACCTCAGAGTTCATCTTTCTTCCGGTCAAATCATGAAACTTCTCGCTGTGTCTGCACTCTAGCGGACACATTTGACTAATCTCTCTATATCGAGGGTAAATATTTTTTTCCTTCTGGTACAAGAGGCTGAAAGATTTAAAAAAACTGCCCGTAGGAACTGAATGGGTTACAACGCCTCTATCGCTGATGAGAAAAGAATAACAAAACAATTTCTTAATCCAAATATCGTCTTCTTAATTACAAATTTAGATTTTACTCCATCACAGAAACATTAGGTTATAATAAGTATAAATGTAATGTGAATGTCCAATATTGAACAAGTGGCAGTGAAATTAAAATATTTAGGTATCTACCTTTCAGTTTTAATTGTGAGAAAGTTTAAAGAATATAGTTACCTTCCTACAGTATAATGATTATCGGCTTTAAATGTAATTGATTCTACTGTTTGTTTGTTCAATAATATTCCTTGATGAATATTAATACTAAATACGAGTATATCTTAAGATAAAAACACTCCGAGAGAAGATCCACATAAAGCAAGGTGTTCATATTTCCCCTAAACTGGGTCGTCGCCCTCCTTCCCCCCTTCACGCCCGAAGCCAGATAGACGGGAAATATATTTGTAATGGCTCAGCGGCAAATCCGCACCTACGTGATACTCAACACAAAATATGGCGGAGCTTTGTCATCAATGGAGCTTGTTACCGAAATACTGTCGCATCTGTTACTTACACTTCTTTGATAAATTATCATCCTTTTCCACGCCACGGCGTGCTTTGAATTCAAAAACGAACAAAACACTCTCTCGTCTTCATATAACGAGATCTAGTCTATTTGAGCATCCGGAATATTCAGTCTCTTCTTTAAAAAAAAAAAAAAACCTGTAACCACTACGACCCGTGAACGAGTCTAGGGTTCAGTACATGGTAGAGACTGTACTACTTCATGGACAACGGTTCTGCAAGGAGGTGGTTTGTCCTAGGTCACGCTCAACCGCCAGGTTTTCCCTCTTATTTTGGGTACCCTATTTTTATCATCATACTCATTAATAGAAAAAAAAATGTGTGTGTCAGCCCGACGCACGACTGGAGTTTACTCCTTAAGAACTAGCATTGTGTAGATTATGTAAAAAGAGGGTAAATGAAAGCATCTTAAAAAATAATCAAAGCATATATAAATATTTATTCATAATATTTACATCATTCTAATGAAATATATATCATCAACTATTTCACATAATAATAATATTTTTATATAAATCATTCTTGGAAAGATTCGTTTGATCTACCATGAACATTTAACATGGTTTTGAACAGTATTTAGTCCGTGAATAGTATTATTAGCATTATTAAATACTGTGGCAATAGGTTTGTGGTAACTAAAATAGAATACGTGCACTTCAGAAGTTACATGGGTTATGATCGTGAAAACATTGCATCAATAGTTTTATCATATCAAGTCGTCCCGAGTAATCTGCCAGAAATAAAGTCTAAGTATAGACCTAAATTAAGTTCATTTTTCAAGAATTTTAGAATTCAAGAAGTGTAAACTTTCATCTTTACCTAGTGAAAATTAAATTTACTGTTCACTATTAAAATTTGACTTAGTGACGTTAAGTGAATTAACAAATATCCAATGTGTCTTAATCTTTGAAAGAACCAACGATAAATGATTTCATACTAAAACTGGTTTCGCTGAAAGTATTTTTCAATTTTACAATTTGACAACACAAATTGACGGTTAGGTTGCTGTTATATACATAACCTCGAAGTGAGAGGTGCACAAAGGAACGTAACGTCTCTCAATATATTTATATTTCACTGTTAAGTTTATTGACTAAACCACCACCCCGACCATTTAAAACATCTGTAAATCTATTCTCATAACAAAACATAAAACACATCTAAGCCCAAAGGTAACATTGAGGTTATATGTTTATCTTATTAACTAGTTCAAACAAAGCTTCTTTTTTTTTTTTTTTTGCATAGCCTATTTGGGTTTGAAGGTTTCTAATTAGAATTGAAGATAGGATGGAGAGGTGTCTCTTGTACTGTAGGATGTACGTTTTAAGAGGAGGATGAGAAGGTGGAAGATACTAATGTATTTTATTTATATTTATTAGCTTTAGATTTTTCCGGTGATGGGGCTCACCGTGTACTTTTCCTTTTGTTTGTTTATTTTATTTATTGCTCAGTTCATGCTGAGACTTTGTACGTAATCTTGCCACTTTTTGGCCGTCCTGCTGGGGTGAGTGTCCGAAAAAGAGGGTTAGTACAGTATTTCAGGCTGTCAAATTTTTTTTTTTTAAACTTAAGAAATTATCGCATTTCAACACTTGTCTTTTCCCGATTAGTCCCGGAATTTAACTTTTAATTTCTATGTATTATGTAAAACAAATAATACAATGTTATCGAGAAAGGAACGTAACGCACCACATTTAGCTAAAATTCGATTTTACTCCTCATACAATTTTCATACCGCGGGCTAAATATGAAAATCGTTTCTTAAGGAGTAAACTCCAATAAGAAAATTATCGAGTCATAAAACATCCATTTGCGGATCTTTGGTGTGTATGACAATGAAATATTCTTATTTAAATATAAACAGGTAACTGGATACTGGACTTTCATACATCAGTCATTTATTATGTATATTTAACTCTGATATCAAATAAAAATTTCATTAACCTGTTAAAAAATATTCACCGTTCCATAAATACAATTAAAATTTAAAAAATAATATTACTATTATTTCTTTGATATATCTGAAATATCACTGAATGTTGTTTAATACAACAAATACAACAGTTTTAATGTTTCGCTACAATTATATTTAATTAAAACCGTGGTTCATTTGGTTTTTTGTGACAATGTAATAATGAGTTGGAAACCGGCCGAGTTTAAAAAAGTAGACTAATTATCTCGTTTAATTCGTTTTCAATGAAACGTTAATTCCTATTTCAGAAGTTACTCAATCAGAAAGTTTAATTTACCAGGAAAATGATTGATCTAATGTATTGGTTTTTTGGGGTTTTTTTTAATCGACTGCGTAAAAATGAAAACTGCTAATATTTTTTACTTTAAAATTGATTATTAGATTTCAGGGTAAATATTCATTTGGATCATCTCTGAATCAATTTTGGCTAGTTTCTTAGTTATAGCATCTAAGGAAAAAGGTGGTGTAAATATTAGATGTTTGATAAATCATACTGTTTATAATATTGTAAATGTTTATAATATTACTAATAAGGAAATTGTTTGGTTTATTTGAATGAAACACATGCATATAGTTAATGTAAATCATGTCGTGGTCGTATTACAGACGCTAGGCGAATTTTATTAAAACCAAAGAATGATGAGGAAGGTGCATATAATTAGGAGGCCTTTTATTGTGTTATTTATTTTTTAATTTGAGGCTAAAAAAGACGTGATCTCATTAAATAAATTAACCCTATATCCCAATAAAAATTAATCTGGTAATATAGTTATTGAGGTTATTATTTTTAGCCATTAATTTATGTTTACTTTATTTCAAGCTTTAAAAAAATGTAGCTATAAATTTAGAATTTCGTCTTGTTAAATTATCAATATATACTATTTATTAAATCATATAATGAAACATAGAAGGATGGCGCCTGATGGCCACCATAGAGCCGCTGGAACCATATCAATTGATTAATGGACGTGCTATTGGGTTTACTGGAGCGATCCCTTTATGCCATTAGTTTTTAAACACGATTCCGGGCAAACGGGCTTTAGCTTGCTCAAACGAAGCACAACCTGTTTGTACGATTTTCGACTGCTATATCTAGCAAGTGTAGCGAAAATGGGGTGAATGTTGAATTCTAAATAAATAATCTTAAATTTTCCAAAATAAACTAATATTAATTAAGTGGTACAATGTTCAGTTTAGTCTATTCATTATGACTGGCAAAATATATTGCGAATATATTGAGGGTAATAATTTTTATACGACATTAAAGGGCTTTTTTATACACGTGAGACTCCATATTTCTCTGAAACTGAGATATTTGACCCAATAGCACTTCTCACAATTTCTTATTAGTGGTAAAAATACCCAAATCGAATTTGAAAATTGATGAAATTTAATATTTTTAAATTAAGTTCGATTTTGGTAATTTTACCACTAATAGGGAAAATTGACTGTGCATTTGAATATCTCATTTACAGAAAAATATGGACTTGGGCATTTTTATTTCTGAACCCAGGATCTTATCTTTCAAATATCATTACAGGAAGAGATGTCAGTTATAAACCCGTACTTCTATAAAAAAAAAAGTCCTTTAATGTGGCATTAAAATTATTTGGCAAAAATCAAATTCACTCTAGTATTTATTTAAATCATGACGATGTAGACAATGTAGTCAAAAACATACATTTTTTTCGTATTGCCCTGCTAAGGACAACGTCATTTGAACTGTATTTTTCTTCTTGATAAAAAAAAGAAATATATTAAAAAAACATATTATTTGTTTTATTTACATACTTTATTTTATTGGAATAAAAAAAACTAATAATATGTATCAATTGGCATTACTAATTTAGGGTTTCTGGAGTAAAGAAACATATATGTGGACTAAGCAAGTAACAATCGATATGGTGATGTAAGATGTGTTCACATAGAATTATAATATACAAACAATTATGATTATAATATGCATGAACATACATTGTACATATAAGTGTGCGTCTGAATATCTAAAATCCAGAACACTTATAGAAGCATGTTCACAATTACCTCTTCTTAATTTAGTACACAAGAAATACCCTCCATTTTCATTTAACTTTGCTTAAGAAATGCAATCACGTTGGAGCTGCAGGTGCCTTTAAGAGGAAGTAATTAACTGCTTCAATTAGTTTTATGTTCCCATTCTGATAAAACTTTAAGCAAGATCTTTCTGCTTCATAGCATTATATTTTATTACTTGTCTAAGCAATCTTTACTGGAGAAAGTAACCTGATTTAACAATTACACATAATTATAATGCAATATGCAATCGCATAAATGAAGAAATAATTTTCCTATTTATGACTCCTCCATCATTGACATCATAATCAACTCCCTTGAAAGCTTCAAGTTTATTCGATATTTTCCTTATTGGTAATCCATTACCTGCCCCTCATCCTCTTTTCTGTTACACCTTTTTATCTAATCCTACCACATAATTTTAAACTCCCGACAATTCTGGTAAATTTCAGTATTCAAGTAGAGATCAATTTAATTATGAAGTCTTCATGTTGGGAGTAGGAATGTATGAAATGTGCCTTTTTTTAAACACTGCAATGAATGTATAATCTTTTTAAGTCATGCCATTTTTATAGTACGACGAAATCGCAAACGCTTGCTGTTGGGGAGAGCAACACCATAAAGGAAACAAAACCAACAGGTGTAAATCTCCTAAAGTACTGATTGCTGACTCATTCGGAAAGCTGCAACAAGCGGTGACTGAATGGTGTGAAGAACTCCAACAAAAAGGAATGACGATCAATGCCAACAAAAGTAAGATCCTGCAAGTGGGTAGACGGCAGGAAGAAGTACACATATACTGCGATGTAGAGGAAATGGAAGTGGTGACTGACTTCACTTATCTCGGCACAGTAATAGACAGGAAAGCTGGACGCGGAAATATCCAATAGTATTAATAAGGCAAACAAAGTCTACTACCAGATTTGTAATACTGTTGTAGGAAAGCGGGAGGTAGGAAGGTACGCCAAACTCCACATCTTCAAGTCAGTGTACCCGCCGATACTGCTGTATGGAGCTGAAAGCTGGGTATTGACGGAGAGACAGGAAAGCTGAGTTACCGCGTCGGAAATGAGGTACTTGCGAAGAGTGGCGGGAAAGACGAAAAGAGACTGTGTTCACAACGAGAGGATTCGTCAGGAACTACAGATTGCCCCGATAAAAGAGCTCCTGGAAATCCGACAACTGAAATGGTTCGGCCTCGTGGTCAGGATGAATGATCCCTGAGACCCTCTGAAGAGGATGGACTACATGCCGGATGGAAAAAGACCTCGATGACGCCCAAGGATGTCTTATCTCGAGTACATCGAACGGCTCAGCAGAAAAAGAGAAAAAGTTCTCCGACAGGCCAGAAACCTAGCAAGAGACCGGGATAGATTCTGCTTCTGGCTGGACGCTCCCCTACGCTGAAAGGCACTATAGGGGGAAGCGAAAGAATAAGAAGTAAATCTCCGACCCCGTGTCAATAATGCCGTGTCAATATTATGAGCACTTACGATGTAAATAAATTATGGATGGAAAAAAATGGACGATGGAATTAAATTTTTGTTCATTTCAATATTTAATTTAATGGGAGAATTACATACGATAGATAAAATAAATTAAAAAAACAAAAAAACATATGGTTAATGAAATATATAGAACTAAGAATAAACTACTAACATGTAGAATTACTAATTAGAATTTAAAACATGAAGAAATAGATTAACTCTTAATTTAAATTTAATACAAAACAATAACAGATTTAAATGTCCATAAGTGACAGCAAAAAATTCTCTCCGTCGTCTTCTCTTCAACAAGGCCTTTATCATTAGTATTGATTAGAGATACCTGACTGGAAGCACTATGTCGAAGCGGCCGGTGGCATAAACTCAATACGATCGGCGATGGTCAAGACTCCCAATGAGTAGAAAGATGATGATGACTGGAAGAATTCCAGAGCTCATAAAGAGCGAACAGTAAGTACAATACTGTTATGTAATTGGCCACAAAAGAACTCGTAAAGAGTGATTCACATTGACTAAAGTTCAATTCAACACTGTGATGGCAACTACCAAAAGTACTCGTAATGAGTAATGTTCACTGATTGAAGTCCAATACAACAATGAATGTAAGCGACTCGCCGCCGTCACAAAAACAATCGTTGGGCGTGTTTTGTCGACATATGAATTAATATGATGCTTCGATTTATCTGTAAACTATAATCTACTAAATTCTAATTACAAAATAAAGTTATATGTACCATTACTCCAATATTTTCTCTCGTTCATTATAATCAAAATCAATTACAAACTAAAGAATTATACATGAATATATATAAAAAAAGTAATGAAACTAATTTATTTAAATTTGAAAATAACGATATATAGAGGGGAAAACAAGTAATGGGACTAGTTTAATAAGCGTTAACACTTGCTTTAATTGTAGTAATGGAAATGACATATTTTGCCAAACGTTTATCTCTAGAAATATGTAGAAACCAAGATACGAAAAAAATTTAAAAACGGTCAAACTACCATCCCTGTTTTGGGAATATGAATTGACCCAGCACATTTTGTTATCCTTCTTGCCATTTCTAAGGGCAATAAAAACCCATTAAATAAATATTAAGAGATTGTTCTAGCAGCTCTTCAAATTTATATTTCTGGTTTCATTTCTCCATGATGTATTGTTAGGAATTGTCAGGTTTTCACGTAAACACTTCCAACTGCAAGGAAATACCTTTGATTAACTTTTTCCCTTTATGGCCCTACGATCTTTTGTAATATTCTCTCTCACTTCTTTACTCAGTCAAAAACTATTGATAGGTCAAAAATATTGATAATTCGTTGTTTCTGTATTACTTTTTCATAAACTGTCGCTTAGCACGCCTTAGATAAAGTTTTCAACTTATAATATATGCAATCACTAAGTTACTAGTGCCAGTGCAAGGGAACAAGCTCATTCCACATATCTGTTTATTAATTTCTAGCAAGGCTTTCAATGTAATCTTTTAAACGAAACCAAAATTAATTAATAATAACTAATTTGAAAAGTAGTATTAAATAATTAGGCATGAAGGTATTATTGTAACTGTCAGAGGCTATCATTTTAATTTAGAAATTATTTTAAATTGTCTAAAGTTCATTCAGAATAGAAGCAGTTTCGTTTCAAATTGAAATGAAAAAAGTTATTCACCCCACGAAGAAGTGAATAACCAATTCTACGATATTATTTTAAATTGTATTTATTTAATTCTACATCGACTCCCGACGAACCCACAGACACAAAGTACAAAAACAAAATACATCCCATGAAATCTGAAACCGGAAAAAAAATTTGAATAACACAGGAAAATCCAGACCATTTTCCCGTGCCTTCATGATTAAGTAAATTCAGATGAATAAAGGGAAAAAAGATTTGCATACTTTGCCTTAGCTAATATTCATTCCTGAATACTTAATTAATGATATTCAATTTATTCCGACGACCTGGAAGGAGATGAAAGATGGGAGATAGTTTGTTAATACTGATGGTCCTGAAGTTGCACACCCAGAGCCACTGATATATCCAACTTGTTTAATGTGGTCAGATCTAATGAATGCTGATGAGACGCCAAACTTCAGCGGGGTTCCTTCCTTGGCGGTCGGGGAGTCACGCTGTGCGGATCAGAGATCGTATCTTCTTCCCCAAACTATTTCCGAGAGGGACACTTTTGTTTTGCTGTAACAAGAAAGTTCCCATCTATAATGGGAACGTTCAATTTACAAACGACAGTCAAAAACGTTACTGACGAGTTTACCAATCATTTTTGTATCTAAAATTAACATTAATAAGAAATTTAATCGTGATCTAGAGATGATTTCTGTTGGCAACAGTAAATTCCATAGCTGTAGAGTAAAAAAGAAATCTTTTGGATTTAAGATACGTTTAAAAATAAACCTGTACCACTACAACCGTAGATACGGATCTAAGGTCCAGTACATGTTAGAGATTAGACAACGATTGTGCAAGGAGGTAATGGTCTGAGATTACCGCCAAATTTTTCCCGCTTATTTTTGGTATCAACTTTATAGAGGCAGGATGAGCCCCAGGAGGGTCCTAGATTCCATATGACCCATCTCCTTCTGCTAACAGATTAAACAAAAGTCTTCCCAGCAGCGGGATTTGAACCCAGGACCTTCGGCATGGCGATTCAGCGCTCTAACACTGAGCCACTTCGCTCCTGTTCATAACTCAATACTTATCGAAAGTATTTTCTATTTCTTAGTTTTGTTTTCTATTAAAGTGCTTTAATTGTTTTAATATTATCATTTATTTTATACATTTAAGTTTGGCTGGCTATAAAAGCTTGTTCTTTCCTCATTTTAAACTAATATTGATTTTCTACTTTTTAGGTTGTTTAGCTATAAAAGCTAATTTTTTGTTGTGAAATTTACGATACTCTCCTGTTTATCGTTCCAGTAGTCAAATGCTATTCTCAAAGATAAATCCGTGTATTCATTACTATACGCCTTAGTACTTAGCCCGAGACAATACCGTGTTTCTGGATATGAAAAATCGCTAATCCAGAATATCCTGTCCAGAACGAACTTATTAAATGATTATATTTTCATTGGTCCATGAAAAGTGTGCAAACATATAATAAAGATTTTCAAGCTGTTTCAATTTAATTCGATGTTATAAAGTGGAGGAAAATTGATTTTGAAAATTCGGTTAAATACAAACAAGCGAAGCCAGTAAAAACGTGTTCAAAGATCCTTACACTACTTTCAACACTAATGAGGAGAGTAGTGGCGAGAACGAAATATTTAAAGCACGTATTTATCATAGCTTTAGTTTTTATCTTGTATGGACTTCTGTAAAATTTAAATGTTTAAAGACATAATCTGATTAGTTGCTTTACTAAGAGTACTTCTGGAAAAGATATGTCCAGGACCGGGACTCGAACCCGGGTCACCACGTCTCTAGCGTAGTGCTTTGCCAACCGAGCTAAACTGGCTCGCATCTCGGTCAGGCACATCGTTTTTTGTCTCTGATCCCATATCCCCGTGTTCTCGCAATTTACGATGTATACAATGGGAAGAGGGTTAATTGAACATTACTTTAATTAGGATCTTGTTGACTTACGTCATTATATATTATTATAATTTATTTTATTTTATTTTTTATTAATTGTTATAATTTTCCTAATTATTTAATTATTTGGGTTCGAGTCCCGGTCCTGGACATATTTTTTCTTTTCAAATAAAAATATTTAAAAATTATATAAAATTAATAAAAAATAAAATAAAATAAATTATATAAAGAATAATCTTTATTTAAATCGTAAATGTCGACAAACATATTGAAGGTAATATGCAACTGATTGAACAAAATACAATATAATCCCAAAAAGCTTACTAGAATATAATTATAAAACATAATTATAACTGATGTATAATTTAATGTTATGTAAAAAATAATGTTATACAAGAAAAGTGTTAACACCTTATCTTATACAATATTTATAAGTGGGCTCTTTAGCATTTCTTTTCACTTAAAAAGAGTAGGTTTGAGCATAGGTAGGAAATTTAAATAAGATAGTCAAAAACGAATGCAAATCTATTTTGTCAGGTGCGTTGATAAGAGTTTTATTTAGTGTTGTTTTTTTAGCTAAATCCAAAGCCTATTTGTACGCGGTTTACTAAACCGCTAGTTCTATCGGATTTATCCTTTAATCTCCGCCAGGCTTAGTTCGTTAATTTTATTTCAATTGATAAATTGGACACACTAGGCAATACCATTTAGAATTTTACCAGATGATAAATATGTAAGAAAGTTTTATAGTTCATGCCTTATCAAGAACAATATCATTTTAACATTTATAATAATTTTTGATATTCGGCTTATATAATATTACATTTATATGGACCGCAACCTCTAACTATAGAAGATTCCAAACTTAGCCAAATTAAAATAACGAATCAATTAATGATTATAATAATTCCAAAATATATATTGAATTACATTTTTTAAATATTTTTTTATAATTGGCCATCTACGGACTACGCTATTTCAGCTGTATTTTGCCCAGTATCCCCACATTAGTTTCCTATGTCGTTCCTTTCTCGTTTTTGTCCACACCTTGCCAGTTTTTAGCTTTGGCTTTTGATTGGAAACCTGGTGTTCTTGGAGTTTTTCTTTAGCAGAACCTGTTCTCTATGTCCTCCTGTGTGATCCTCAGTTCTCGTAGATCGTTTTCAACCTCTGTAAGCCAGGCTTCCTTGCATTTATTGTTATCGAGGTAGCTGCATATCCGCTTGCTCAATCTCGTCGGGTTCATATCAGCAATGTGTCTGTACAAAACAATACTCCTCTTTAGATTGGTGTCTGTGATCTTTTCTACATATTTGTAGAGTTCATAGTTGTGTCGTCTTCTAAATTCGCCATTCTCTTTAGTTGGACCCATGATTTTCCTCAAGAACTGTCTTTCTTTAATTTCTAGTTTTTCGGTCTATATTGAATTATATATCTAAATTAAATTAATTTTTTTTTTAATATGGATCCTCAAGGTAGTATCCTTGGCCCAATCCTTTATACAGTTTATACAGCTGACATCCCAACTCATCCTAATACTATCCTTACCACGTATGCTGATGATACATGTGTATTATCAGTCAACACCAATCCAGTTATTGCATTCCAAAGCCTCCAATCCCATATCACTGATCTTGAAGAACGGTGTCAAAACTGGAGAATTAAAATAAATTCTCAAAAATCGCATCAAATCACCTTTACCTTACGTCGTGAACCAATGACTTCCTGCCCTTCCGTATCCTTTAATAATATCCCACTGGTGCTGTAGAACAGATCCGATACTTAGGGTTGCATCTCGACAAACGATTAACCTGGAATCCTCATACAAGACTGAAAAGACAAGAAACCGCTCAAAGTGTCAGGCTACTTCAACACTTACTAGACAAACGCTCTAACCTCCCAATTAACTACAAAAGACTCATCTACATGACCATCATACGTCCTATTTGGACTTACGGAGTAGAGCTTTGGGGCTTCACTAAGCCATCGAATTCCTCTCGTATCCAATCCCTACAATCCAAAATCCTTCGTAAAATCCTCAACGCTCCTTATTTTGTTAAAAATACCGTCATCCATAACGACCTTAATGTCCCATATGTTGCTGATTTGGCCCGAACCCGGTATCTTTCCTTTCATAACAAACTTCATTCCCACTCAAACCCTCTAGTTTCAAACCTAGCTTCCTCTTCGATTCCCGATAATTCTCCGAGGCGTCTGAAAAGAAGATGGCCACGTGACCTTCTTAGTTGAACTAGTGATTTGAGTACTACCAGTGGGTAGTTTCTCTACTTTCCATTAACTCATTTCATTATGTATCACATAGCATATTTACTTGATGTATTATTGTAATACAGTTGTAAATATCAATAAATTAATTTTTTTTTTAAATATGGAAATTTATACTATTTATAGTAGTAATAACTTTGTATACACGATTGCTCTAATCACAGGAATTATAATTCATATTTTAAACTTTCTTATTGAATTAGATTGAAGGTTTATCGATAAAAGCTTTACGCTTTAGAACTTCCATGATACGACTTGCGAGGAGGAAGAAGAACCATACATAAATAAACAGTGGTAAGCGAAAGAGCCAAATTGTGTACGTGCGGATGCCACAGCAAATCTCTCTCCCCCCCCCCTCTCTCTCTCTCTCTCTCTCAGAAAAAAATGAGTTCTAGTAAACAAATAAAATATTTTTAATAATAGTAAGAAGTTTGTGTCTTATTGAATTTTCGTACCTTTAGTTCACCCTTAACGAGGACTGTAGTGATCAAGAACTATGATAAGACGAAAATCTTTGGTATTCTCCATCATGTCACAATTATTCACAAAAATATTTACATCAGGATATATATAATATATGGCTAAAATTTAGAATATCAAAAATATAAATATTGGGAATTATCATTAAAAATGACATTTCTAATAACTATTGATCACCTCAATCTTGGCCTGCTTGAATATAATTTTTAAAAATAAACATTTCAAAATCATATCATTAGATTCAAAAGAAAAGTAATAACATTGAATATTATTATATTTTCATATTTAAAATCATAAAAAAAAAAACCCTCAAGAAACCAAATTAGTTATCTCTTTAATAAACAATCCATAAAGTGAAATTTGGACATTGATAAAATCAGTGTATTTCGACTGGTAATTTGTTCAGTTCATCGTTACATGGAACTTCAGTGGAAGAGAATTAATTTAATGGGAAAATTCATAACACTGTTCACTTTAATCATTTCTGTATGACTGATTTGATGTGAATTGGCCCTATATTAAATAGTACCGTGTAATCATGAGGCAGTTTTATTGACATAATTATTACATATCCATTAATGAGTTTTCCAATACAGAACATAATTGAATCCCTTCATGTTGAAAGTGGTTTTACCTAAATATCTAAATATCTTCATCCTAATTTCCTAAAAAAGTGAATTTCCTGAAAAGCCCTTTTTAGCTCGAAGGGATTCATTTGAATATTATAATTTTATTTAATATTTGCTTTTGCCGATTTTTGACTTCACACAACATTTTATAAAACAGATTATAAACATTATTTTTTATTAAAAAATAAACAATATGACAAATATTAATATTATGATAGGTAAGTATTAAATATTACTCAAAACCGTTTAAAATATATAAATTATAATTATCTCTTAAGTATCCGTATTATGCCAATATTTTTTCCATGCCTCGGAAGTTAACAAAATATTTAAATAAAAATAGGTATGCTAGAACACTGACTGAAACAATATGGGTTAAGCATTTTAAAATTGAGAGTTTTATTTGACAATTACATTCCATTCTTTCTAGGATCGGACTGATACGTGGGATTGCGGTAATACACGGAGTAAAGCAGCTTTGGGGCTTAAAGCGGAAGTGACAGTAGACAAGCTCCTTAGAGCGAGCTTCTAATCTAAAAGTGTCAGAGATCGATTTCTCCACCGACTGGACTCTACTAACTCAAGGGTTGCGGTCACAATATACTGGCGCCTGAACCTTACTGACCATAGCGTTTCTCTAGTGGAACTATGATTTTTCTTGTATTTCGGGCCATATCCAAACCTTTAAAAAATACTGTAAAACACCACCATAAACCACTGATGATAAAAACAGTTTTTTACCTTTATGAAATGACGTATCTTATAACTCGAGTTCCGGCTCCTTCAAAACTTCAAAGTAGATTAAGACTTTACACTCTTATCAAGGACAGCAAATACAATTATACGTTAATTTAGAGTATCATCTTCAGGATTAGAGATTTATCTAAAACTAAGGCACGGTAGAGCCTTGTGTCAAGTACTAAGGTATACAAGGTTTAATCTTGGAGATAGGCTAATGGCTACTGGCAGCAAAAACTGGGTAGTTTTGTATATTTTTCATAATATTATTATTATTAGCTTATTAGCTATTCAAAATAAATAATAGTCTAAAAAGTAATAAACAAAAAAATTCATTTTATAGAGAAAAAAATCTGGGATGCTTGATGTTGATTGTTTTAAATATTTTTTTGACTGATATTGGTAAAATTAGAGTCATTGTGATAATATCTTAAAAAGCACCAACCCTTGTTTACGATAAAATGAATTTTTTTGTTTATCTATTTTTATGTTAAACTTATTAAAAGTTATTTACTACCTTTCTATTTCTTGTTAAAGCATGTTTTTTCAGTTTTACGAACTATTATTTATTATAACTAACTATAGATAAGATATTTTTCGATCGATTGATCGTTTTATTTTCAGCATGTTTATTTATTATTAAGGTTTCATATTTATTTTGAGAAAAAACTTCTCGGCCGATCCACGAGATCATCTTCAGAGCTAGAGATATGGTTAAATGCAAATACAGTCAGAGTCAAAATTATTAATTCACCTGTATAATTCGCGAAAAATAACAAATATTGGTAATATTTAATGGGACTGATAAAACAATAAGATCACCATTTAATATATAACTTAACGGTAATCAATTAATATATTTCTGAATTATGAGACAAATTTTATTATAACGTCATATAAACAATATTTGAAAAACATCAGTCAAAAGTATTCCTACTTATTCGAACATTTATATAATATATATAAACTTTAATACTTAGTTGGCCCACCTTTCGCGTTTAATTTGCACTCTATACGATCTGGCATTGAATTTAACCAGTTTTTTCTTTAAATCTACTCGAATTTTGTACCATTCCTCTATGATGACCTCCTTTATATTTCTAAAGTTTGTAACATTTCTTTTACTCCCTTGATCCTTTAGATATTTCCATAGATGCCCTATAGGATTAATGTCCGGAGATTGAGGAGGCGTGTACTTTGGTGTATTGTTAAGGATCCACATTTATGATTTCCAAGCTATATGCTTAGGATCATTGTCCTGCTAAAAAATGTAATTTTCTGATATCCCAAATTTTTCAGCACTAATTAGGAGATTTCTTTTTAGAATATCAATATACTTTTCGTGATCCATTATCCCAACAATAAATTCCAGGGATCCCACCCCAGGAACATTCATGCACCCCCAGACGATGAGAGACTCACCACCATGTTTGATTGTTGGAACTATATTCCTTGTCTCCATAGCTGTATTTTTTTTCCTTCATACTTTTTGTTTTCTTTGAGTGCTGAACATCTCAATTTTGCACTCGTCGGTAAATATCATTCTATTCCAAAAGCCAATTTCACTTTTTTTAATGCTCTTTGGACCATTGATATCTTTTTTTTTTAACAACACTGATCAATGGTTTTCGTCGAGCTGTTCTGTCATGAAGCTCATTTCTTCGTAAGCATCGACGCATTGTTGATAAGCTTACTCGGACTCCTGATTCAGAAAAAAGTTCATCAACTAATTTAGGGGCACTAATTTTTTTATTTTTGTTAACCTTTCTAAGGATAAGTCTTTCTGGTCTACAATTGATTTTTCTTGGTCGTCCCGTTCTCTCCCTAGACATAAAACTTTTTCTCAATTCATACCTGTCGATAATGTTTTGGACTGTTGAGTGAGGTCTATTCACAATTTTGGCGATGTTTCTAAGCGATCTACATTCATTATGTAAGCGCACAGTATTTTTACTTTCCTCTTCGGTCGCTTCTTGTGATTTTCTTCCCATATTTTATTTGAAGAAAATAAAACGCACTTTTTAATTACACACCTTAAGGACTGATTAGAGGTAGTCCTCAAACCATCTATCTTAAGCAGGGGGGCAAAACAAAGGATTTAAGTCCAGTGTACGAATACTTTTGAATGTTAGTTGTGAGTGCATCTCATCATAAATTATTACGTATTATTCTTAATTCATTCGTACTTATTATGAAAGCTTATTTATTCCATTCTACAGCTTTCAGTGTGTTATTACATACATTCAAATTAAATAAAAATATTATAAATAACAAATTAAACGAAATAAAATAAAAATAATAATAGTGTACAAATATTTATGACTCTGACTGTATATTCATTTTCCTCATAACTTGGTCAGATGAAAAAAATATTACATAATATTGAAAGATAAAATTCATGCAAACAATTTTTTTTTATTTCAACCAAATGGTAGCGAAAGGCTTCTAAACTTTAAGAGAGCTGTTCCACATTAAGTTTCGGAAAGGTTCTTAGTTATGGAGGGTATTAAGTTGTCGGTCCAAATTCAAGATAAGTATTTATTTTAATATTCTTCTATTAATTGAACATTTGAGTTTTTACTGTTAAAAGAAACAGGTGTTAAGTATAAGTTACAGAATGAGCTCGTTTCAAACACGTGAGTTGAAAATTTTCCTCATTTATTTATTCCTTCATTTATTTAACTTTTATACCATGAAGGTAAGAATTGGTGATGCAGTTTTTGAAAAAAAAAAATTTTGCCTCAACTCACTATTAGTTCACAGGATATGTTCGACAACAAGCAATACGATATCTCCTCCAAAATGTATAAACTGTTCTTACTTTGGATATACTATCATAATAATAAAAACTATAGAAATGATTATAACTCGCCTCTTGAGATGAGATAGCCGTTTTATGACATTCCATAAGTTTAGATTGAAGTCAAATAAATACACTTCTATAAAGCCAACCACACTAATATATTTATTCCATGAAAACAGAAAACAATATATACGCTTTAAACCGTTATACTTGAACATAACAAGATTTCCTGGGATAGTAATTTTCTATTGAACTCTTCATTTTAGGAAGGTAAGGCCGAAAGACTATGTATTCCTTGAATCAATTGAGTCCAGCTAACATTCTCTTATATTCAATTTGCCCCTACAGCCCATGAAGAGTCTTGGATTCAAGACATGTTAGAGACTGTGCTGTATCTAGAGAATGACGGTTGTGGAGGGAGGTGATTTTCTAAAATCACTCTCAACTCCCAGGTTTTTCAACCACTAAGGGAACTCACGTTATAGAGGCTGGGTTGGTGAACTGGGTGAGAGATATACACAAATATTTAAAAAATACTATTTTTTCTGATTACTATTTATCAGCAAATTCAATGAGGGCCTAAAAAAAAAGACCATTTATAGATTTCAACAAGAAATGCATTAAGAATGATTGATTTATCACCCGTGTCAGAAAATATAGCTTTAAAAATAAACTTTAATTTTGTAAAGGCAAAAATGCAGGCGAAACCTTTCTAAAATAAATAATGCTTTATAAAACTTGCTATATAACTTTGTAAAAATACAATGACTATAAGAAAAGCATAATGGTCTTAGTATATTTTATTAATACAATATTAATAATTATATAGGAATTTTTTATAACAAATGAATGGTAATAATGAAATTAAATTGAATCAGTCATTTGAGAAACACCTCATGTCCATTTTATGCCAAAATTGAGTTAGACATATTAAATTGTTGGTGAAGGCTAGACAAATCCAATACGCATGTTTGAAAAATGTGTGTATATTATTTGAAAAATAAAATACTGATTTTTATTAATAATTTGAATTACTTTTACCTTTTATTTCATACCTGATAAAATATCAAAATAAAAATAAGCTTACCAAACCCCTATAGATTTATTCAATATACGAAATTCAAAAACATATATGATGTTAAATTATGGACCAGCTGAGTTTTTTTTGATTTCCCGAACGTTTACTTTTTTGGATATGAGATGTTTCTCAAATGACCGATTCAATTGTATATCTTCACCATAAAACCCTAAAGCTAAAAGTTCATCTTTGAATATCTATTCTATGCTTATAAACATTTATAAATTACTAGCTACCCACCCCAGCTTTGCTCGGGTAATAAGGCTTTTATGCATACATAATTTGTCTGTGTAATGTATTTTATTTATCACGTACCGGCCATTAAAGACCACACTAATATTGGTTAGGCTTCTTAGGGAGTCTTGATTTTCTTTCTTCCCATCTCAGCTAATGTAATTTATCATATAGAAATTTTAAAAATAAAAACAAAACCTTCTTTATATACGAATTTATTATCTTGCACGTTAGATAATTGCACGGGATTAGGCAGCGTCTTCAGTGAAACTCATCGATATTCCAACCCATTTACACAAAACCTAGAAAAATTATATAACTAAACCTTCCTGGTAAATCACTCTATCTATTGGTGAAAACCGCATGAAAATCCGTGCAGTAGTTAATGAGTTTACCCCGAACAAACGCGGCAAAGGACTTTGTTTTATAATATGTATAGATACGCATTAAATCAATGTATGAGTTTAAGAAAAATCTGGTTGGTGTTGGGAAATCTAATTCATTGGGAATAGGGTCTATCTCAACTCATCGGAGATAAATGCCTGAGGAGCTGTGATTAATGATAATGTCTTGCAAGCCCTGGATCTGTGCTCCCTTCCTATTAAGCAATATTATTAATTGCCCGATCATTTAGATTTATTAGATAGTGAAATAATTATCTTTTTTTACAATAACCTACTATTTGCTTATCCTCCATTCTTTGATTTTATCATTTAACATGATTCCCCTTGATAGCGACACAACGATTATAGCGATCATGCAGTTTTTCGATGCCACTTTTATAGCACAATTCCTCTTTAGCTTCGAAATATACCTTACTCCCAGCTATTACGTCTTCATTAGTGCTAAATTTCTTTCCAGTGAGCATTCATTTGAGATCTACAAACAGGAAAAAGTGACTGGAGGCCAGATTTGGAAAATATCGAGGAAGGGAAAGCAAATCGTAGTCTAATTCATGCAGGTTTTCCATCGTTTTCATCGAAATGACATGATGCATTGTCGTAAAGAGACAGGACTTTTTTCTGCTTCAAATGGGGCCGTTTTTTCGTGATTTGATCCTTCAAACCCTCTAAAAACGCTATGTAATAATCGTGCCCTTTTGTGATAATCTGGCCCTTTTCAAGGTAGTCATTGAACAGTATGGATACCTTGCGTCTCCCAGAATATTTATGTCATAACCCTGCCAGCCGACCGTTGCATCTTCCACGCTTTGGATTCGATTTTTCGCGAGTAGTTCACTCGAATGACTGTCGATAGGACTCTGCAGTGTAGTGATGCATCTGCTGTCACATATCGACGGAAAATATTTTTTGTTATATACCGCTGAACAAAACTCCGAGCCAACGACAGGCTGGACCTTTTGCTCGATTGTAAGATCGGCAGCCGCTTTGCACACAGCTTTAGCATGTCAAAATATTCATGCATGCTATGTTCAAAACACTCTACTGATATCATCAGAGTCTCAGCTAACTCGATCAACTTGAATTTACGGCCATTCATAATTATTTTTTTTTACTTTTTTATGTTTTTGTAAGATACAGCCTCGTTCGGACATTCACGGCATGTATCGCTGCTCATTTCATCCAGTGTAAATTTAGTGAACCAATTTTTAACGGTTGGTCAATATTTGGAAGCAGTGGGTACCGCTGAGTTGCTATGGCGAAGGTTCCGGGTTCAAACCCAGCTTTGGCTAGTAGATTATTTAATCTGTTAACTGTCGTGGATGGACCTTGTTATATCAGACGAGCCTCCTTGTAAACACCCAATCTCTATAAAATTGGCTGTCTTAATTTAGAGGAAAACCTGGTGGTTGAGCGGGATCTCGGAGAAAACACCTCTCTGCACAGCCGTAGTCCTTGAAAAAATATAGACTCTACCATAACTAAACACAACACCCTTCATGGGTCTTGTCACAGTGGTCCTGTTTTTTTTTTTGTTTTGTTTTTTAGTTTAAGCAATATCTGAAAGATATTTAATGATAAAGAATATGTTAATTTCTTAATCTTAGAATTAATACCTACCTATACCATTACAACCCGTGAAGAGAATGGGGTTCAGTACATGGTAGAGTCTGTACTGTTTCTTGGACAAAGGTTGTGATATGTCCTAGATCACCCTCAATCGACAGACATTTCCTCATATTTTGGGTATCCATTTTATGGAGCCTGGGTCCAAATCCGGCTACAAAAAGATTAAATAAAAGTCTGCCAGTGAGCAGTATATAGGACCATCGGCATGGTAACTTAGTGATCTACCACTGAGTCACTCCGCTCCCAATAAGAATTAGTAGTTAAAACGATATCGTATACAAATATATTTTTTTTTAATTTCCCATCGCTCATAAGACGTTGAGAAGAAAGAGTTAAAATCCAATAGTTGATGGATATGTTTATAGCATAAAGAAAAACGATAAGGAAAAATAAAGGAAATTTCGTTTACGTGATAAAATACGTCACTTATGAAAGAGGATTGATTCCGACAGAAATGGGACGCCAAAATGCTTTTAAAAACGACAAGAGAAGTTGAAAAGTCCGCTTTGAGGAGGGTTCTTCCCAGCCTGGATTAGATCAGTCATTCTCTTGTTTTCGCTAACGCTGTGGCTTTTCTCTTTTTCCCCTTTTTTTTTACACGTTTTTCAGTTATACTTTTTATAAACTCCTCTTGCAGCTTGAGTATATGAATTAAAGTATCTACTAAATTATTTATTATCTCTATTTTGTTTTTCCTTTTATAAAATAAACATTTGGAATTTTAAATGAACTTTTACCTAATCCCAGAACTTCTTATCTAATTTTTAAAAATCTTGGAAATATATACCATTCTACGGAAAATCTTTTCTTTCTTTTTTAATTTATATTAGTTTCATTTTTATTAAACAGTTAACAGGTTGGCAAATATTTGTGGAGGATATCTATGAAATGTTGCCATAGTGTTACTTATTCTGCAAGGAGTTGCTACGTGATTTTCAAAGTTGAAATAAAACGCCTTGTATTATGACTTTGATCTTCCTCTTAAAACTGAAATAACAATGCTAACAAAGTCATAATGGTATAGTTTCCAATAAGTCCATCATTTGCCAATGACATCCATAATTTGAAAAAGTGAAATCAAGTGAAATGCTTTTTTCGAAATAAACAATCATTTAGCTGCATTCTTCATTGTGTTTATAATAATTTTATTTAAAATCTAAAACAGGTTACTTTTTTTTTTATCATTTTAGATTCACTGTAATATGTCTTTAAATAACTGGACAATTTGCTATATTTATAATAATAAGAAGAAGAAGAATTCAATCTGTGAACATTCATTCAACACTTACTATACAAGTATATTAATAAAACGAAGTAACTAAAATTAATGTACATAAAATAATCTATAAAGAGGAGAAAAATATTATTGAAAAACATATACCACATTTTCGATAATCGATTCACAATTATCCTTTGAAGTGTCTGAAGAATGGCAGTACTACCAGTGACTAGTTTCTCCACTTGCCTTTTTGTATATCATTATTTCACCTTTCAAAACTATAAATACAAAAATTAAATGTTTTGAAAGGTGAAATAATGATATACAAAAAGGCAAGTGGAGAAACTAGTCACTGGTAGTACTGCCATATATTTATTATTTATTAATGTTTTATGAATTTATTAGTTACTTAAATCAATTAAGCATGGAGCCAAGCCACATCGAAAAATGTGCATACAACGTAAGAATGGAGGGCTAGAGAGGGAGATCGAGATTTTAGTTGGAAGAAGGGGTGAAGAAAGCATTCGCGTTAAGAGGAATGAGACGGAATGGAAGAAATGAGGTGATTCAGAACAGGAAAAACTGGGTCAAGCTCAACAAAGGGTCTCCTCGCATAGCTTAGGCGAAAGGCAAGGATGGGATATGATGATTAACGTAGTGATAATCCAGTTATAAATCCCAATAAAAATATATTTTTTAAAACAAATAAAAAATTAAGCCCCAATTAAACGGGTGAATGAGACCTAACCACACCATTATATTATTCTCTTACACACCTTATAACATGATATTTTTTTTTATTAAAAGTAGAAATGACTAACTTGATACTTCTTAAATTTATATTATTTGATGTAAATAAATGTCCTTGGAAAATAAACAAGAAAACATTTATTTTTACCTTGAGAACCTAAAATTTATTAATTTTCAAATTGCCATTTTTCAGGAAACTATTTGATTTGATATTTATAATAAGAAGAAATTCACCCCATAGTGAATATTAGTATGAAACTGAGAATTAGTGCTTTTGTTAATTCTTAAACATTGTATTCCAAAAGGAACTGGTATCAATTGAATGTTATTTTAATATAGTATCATATTTAAAGTGGATGAGCGCACCACACCATTTTTTTTAAATCAATCCTCTTTTTTCACGTTTAAATAAACTTTTAACAAATTACAACATTTTTCATATAATACAATGGCCAACAATCGGGGATTAATGTTGCTAACCATATTAGCAAACGTTTAGTTGTCCAGTAACTAAATAATTTCCCTTTCAAAAATCTCAATAATGTCAAGTGGTTATTTTGAACTGCTAAAACTCATAACAACTTAGTGGCATAGCATCTTTCTTAAAGGAGCCTCTATTCCTTAAAAACGAAGAACCAAATTACTTTCATAAAAAGAATAGTTATTCGCTCCCTAAAATTTTGGGGGGAAAATGTGGGAGTGAAATTTTCAATTACTTTGTGGGTTTTTTTAATTACTTTTATGAGTATAAACCTGAAAAAGAGCATGGAACCAAAAAGATTCACCATTTCTTATTGAAAAATAAAAGTCCAATGAAAGAGTTACTTAAGAGCTTACCTGTTTTTTTTAGGTGAGTGAAGTTGTTAATAGACCACAGCCCAGTTTTCCAAGAAAAGACTGGCTCAGCAGAACCGAATGAGCGACAAGCGCCTGGCTGATAACGTAGGTTAAAACAGACCTAAGGGCTATGCACTTCTTTTGGTTTCTATCCCAACCATCTAGCCATTCTACGCTCCAAACATTGCTTGTGAGTGAGGGGAGGAAAAGTATTTGGGCATACAGTTTTTTTATATTATTTCTCTTTTACTGACTACAATAAATAATAAGCTGTATTTTTTATTGGAACCCTCATATATTAATTGTCTAAAGCAGTTAGTGGATTGAAACAAGCAATGAACCGTAGATCTAATAAGAATTTTAAAGTGTCTTATATATTTGCTCGGTCATGGAGAGAGAATGAAAAAAGATCGTTTTCTTTTTAAAAGAAAAAAGTATTTTTTTTTTTAATTTCGAAGTTAGCCGATTTTGATCCTGAACGTTTCATATCTTAAAATGCTGTTTCATATATTAGTAGTCAAAGTTTAGGCCGTCTTCCATCATAAATATTTATAGTATATCTTTATGACTTGGCGATTCTCGTTCACTGTAATCGGCTTAAAGAGCTTGTAATAGGGTTTAACTATAATAAGAAATCACAATGCGATCTTTTATTTGCATAATCATCAGATACAAATAATTTTTAGAATAATTTGCCTTTTATCGCAATGCTCTTTGACTGTCAAACCAATTCCACTAAACAATGAATGCTTCTTAAACAATATATCTTATAATATATATTATCTTTTTTAAATATTTTATTTTGAAGAAAAAAGATATGTCCAGGACCGGCATTCGAACCCGGGTCTCCCATATTTCCGTCATGGTACTCTGCCACTTGAGCTATCCTGGCTCCCGAGGAAACATGGGAGACCCGGGTTCGATCCCGGTCCTGGGCATATCTTATCTCTTCAAAATCAAATATTTAAAAATTATAAAAAATTAAATAAAAATAAAATATATATTATCTTTACATATTATATAAGAAAATTAAAAGGAAGTTTATACGTTTATTAAAAAATGATTCATAATACCATACTACATTTAAGATTTATATATAATAACATCAATATACCTATAAATCTTAATTGATATAATAATAATATTAAAATTTGCTCCAAGATATTGGAGAGATAGATATTGTTACTAACTGCCTAATACGATATAGACAATATTTCCTTTAGTTTTTTTGTTGTTTTTAGTAATAACACAATGATTTAAATTCAAACTTTAAGAAAAGAAAAACTTCAGAAACCTTCGTGAAAATCTTTAGAGGAGAAAATATTTTATTTAACTTTGTTCTGAAAATATAGCTTTATAATTGAAAGTTGCTAAACAATACGTTAACAGATTTTTTATTATAGAGAATTCAGAGGAGACATGTTACTATTATTGAGAATTCAGAGGAGACATGGTTCTACTAAAGAGAATTCGGAGGAGACATGTTACTATTATAAATAATTCAGAGGAGACATGATACTATTAAAGAGAATTCAGAGGAGACATGTTACTATTATAGAGAATTCAGAGGAGGCATGTTACTATTATAGAGAATTCAGAGGAAACATGTTACTATTCATTTATGTAAATGAATATGTAAAATAAAATTTTGGGTATGGGTAAAATAAAGCATTCCTATTATAATGAGTTCATTGAAATTATTTTTTTAAGCATTAGAAAATTTTTAAAAGCTTGAAACTTTTTTGATTTTAACTTATGTCATTCGACCCATAAAACTTCTAACATGATACAACTCAAAATATGACTTTACTAAACAAAAAACATGTTGGAAATGGAATATCAGGTCTGCCGTTCCTGATATAAAAAGCTTTGACCAACAAATTCCCTAATGAGCGCTTATTCAAAAATGCCAAACTTTGGATTATTTCGTCGTAATTTTAAATGTGCGATGAAGTTTAACATTGTTTTTATTCATTGATTTTTATTCTACAAAACTATATGTATTATTGTTGGATAACGACGATAACAACACTGCCACTAGCCATGTTCCAGAAAGAACTATTTTTCCGGTGGAAGACATGGAAGGGCTGGCACGCAACACGTTCCCTAATGCTACGAGCCCTGTAAGGAAGGAGCGGAGATATTGAGCCTCTGCGGAGGGATTTAATGGACCGATCTAATCCTAATGCTTACCTAACCTCGCACGTCGTCATATCTAACCAAAATATTTCTTTCGTCCAATCCTAAGCTAACATACCTCTTCTCGGCACCTCATCTTTATAACTTTAAATCAACTGTGAATATTCTCCTCCTGGCCAAAACTGAAGTTCCAGAATATTGAAGCTGACATATAGCCTGCTTTCCCTAGTTTAATAGTTTAGCTTGCCTTCATAAAAATATATTCTTATATATAGTCACATTATATTTTTCATCGACAGATTGAAAAAATTGTATTACTGTGAATGAAAACATTCAAAATTCTATCGGTACAATAATTGAAATGTCCTAATAACAGAGCTTCATTAGTTACGATTAATTCGAAACAGACCATCCCAGTACTAAACTTCTGGGCTCCTATGAACATCCAATACTAGACTCCCAATAGTAGTCACGAGATGAGGTCATCACTCCTTCACCTGGTCCTTGTGGGTTGTCTCCAGTAGGGTGAAGGTCTCACATACCCAGGGGAGATGCTTGAGGAATCCCGAATTAGTCACTACTCTGACGACCTTACCTTCCGACGACTCTAAAAAGTTTTGAGATATGCCACTCAGACTTTGAGTCGACTTTATTTTCGTCACAATAACACAATAAACAATGTTTTTTATTAATCTAAAAGTAACCAGAAATGGTTCCCAAATTTAAGATGTCTTAACGTATGAGAGTTGAGAAAATTATGAAACTGGAGTGAATGCGGACTGAAACTAACGAAGCCATAATGTTTGACATATGTCAATCATTATATGAGTGATACTTATTTTGACCATATGTATATATATATATATATATATATATATATATATATATATATATATATATATATATATATATGTGTGTGTGTGTGTGTTCTAGCTTGATTAGACTGAAATATAAAGATAAAAAATAAAATATGTTAGTAGAATAGAGTCGGAGAATTAAAAAATTTGGCCAGATACTGAAACATGTGGAGTTTATTAAATCTAAATATATTTACAAGGTTAGGCATTCTTTACACTTAAAGAAAATACAGAAATTATCATTTTTTTTTACAAAGAAAGAGAAAAAAACATGAAAAAATTAGAATATTATAAATTAGAACAAACTAACAGTAGGTGACAGGGCCATATGGCGAGGAATGTATAGTCTTTATTTCGTATGGTGAATGAAAATTGTCTTTGAGGTTGATGATGGCCGATGAACAGCGCCCTCTTACTAATTGAATGAAAAGGTGAACTTACACTTGAAGCGAAGGATTCGATTCTTGAGCTCTGATTGCCTCTGGTTAGCAGGCGATCTGGTGGTATCAACAAGGGTATACTTCTTGTGTCTTCTGGTGCTAAGTGATCTAGGGCTATGGGCGAATATCAACAATGTCCTCCATTCGGTGAACGGCGAGGTTAGCTTTAGTCGAGGAGAGCAGAGATATGTGGATAGCTTGCAGTCTGAATCGGAAGTCAAGTGAAGTGCGAGATGACGGAGTGGGGGAAACAAAGTCCCTTTTATCTGTCGCAAAGGTAACAATTGTGAACGAGACCCGTGGAGATTTAAATTTTATTTATGAGATTGATTTGCGACTGAACAATATATATATACATATACATATATATATATATAAAGTAGAACAAAATTTTAGATAGGTTAGCAGGCCCAAGCTGCAGGAAACAACTGGTTTACTATTTTAATAAAAGTAATAAACCTTTATTTTTTTTTTTTTAATTTGGAAAAGCCGTTGAGGATAAATTCAATGTGTGCTCTTATATAATAAACCTCCCCTTAAGGATTCGTGTGGAAACTTGGAAAGAGAATCCTCTCATTTAAGGCACTTCTCGCTTACCTATATAACTCTGTGTCCTGTCGGTAATGCTTGCATATAGCAAGAGAATCACGAATATTTTGAGGTTCTTGTAATTTTCAGATTTGAAAATGTTCAGTTAAGCCACTATAACTTCGGAGCGACGATATATACAGTCGTGTGTTTTTTTAGGGTGGAAGAAATATAAAATAATTTCATAATTTATTATAGACATTTTTTTGACATAATGACACGGCTCTGCTGTTTTGGTACTTATAATAACTACTCTTAAGCTACAGCATTGCGGCTGTAGGTCACATACAGCATATTTGGACTACCCAACTGACTACAAACATATAAATTATTCATGTTCGTCATCAGAATACCAGATGACAGGCAATAGTGGTAACAAGACTCCAAGTCGTGCACACAATACTTAACCCTTAATAGTTACTGACGTCTGGCTGGTGTTAGCTACCGTTTGATAGTTCTAGGCTGATTGGCTGAAGGCAGTTAATAGGCATTAAGTAGCGTCATACGTTATTATTATTAAATAGCAACAGCCAAATAATCTTGAAATTCTTAAAACAATAAAAACTATCTTGTTGTGTCTCTAATTTGTTATGTATTTATTTTTCGATCCATTTTATTTTATCGATTAATCATTTTTGGGGGGTTTTATTGCTTTTCTGACAACTTTGGCAATAGCTGGTGTGAAACAATATAACCATCTAACGTAGATGTATTTCTGAAATTATTCTATTCGAGTTATTTTTTGTAGCACTGTTAGTAATCCAAGGAATATTTAAATAGACCTGGTTACCAAGCAGATTTCTCCAAGTATTTATGTTTACTCAATAGTCAAAAGTCTCCGAGGGTCTGAACCTGAAAAAGAAGAGATAGATGTAGGCATGATGACGGTAACCTCATGGAGAAATTTTCAGAAGTAAGCACTCTCATTAGAAATTTATTTTTGTAATTATGGTCACCAGATAATAAAAATAAAGTTATATCTTCAGATGTGAAGGTATCTTTATTTACCGAACAATCAAATCTACCAAATCAGTCGACCCCGTCTACCTTTGGAAAAGAGAGTGATATGTGTTTTTAACATTGTGATATAGTGTCACTGTACATCGGTTGTAATGATCTCAGGCTGGCATCCCATACTAATACTTGAAAAAATGAGTCAGATCAAGGGAATCTTAACTTTATCTGAGATCATTTTTGGGCCAGTGAGAACAATATAGAAGTGTTTCTATACTATTGAAGAGTAATTGAAGAATAATCAACGGTTATTGAAGAGTTAATAACATCCACTTAGGGACCAAGTTATATAAAATGTTAACAAGTTGGGGACAAACAAAGGATGCGAATTCCGGCCCTATTATAAGGATACCGTCCCTTCCAAGGGAACTCCATTGTATAACAAAGGCAGTACTGTAAAGTCTCTGCATTAATATTTACTCCGAACCATGTCTGGTATAAGCTTCAACAATAATCTTACCAATGTTTACTCCCATTTAGTATCTTAAAAATATCTTTATTTACAACAGTTATCGAATGACCTAAGGGTTTGTGTATAATTGTGGGTTCATTACCTCTAAATTGGGACATTGCAATGTAACTTCTTTAACTTCGCTCCTATTTTAAATAAACATATTCCAACTCTAAAATAAGGATAGACAGAAAATGGTATGAAATGAGAGTACAGATAAGAGAGTTGCCAACACTGGAGGCTAACTTTAGGTCGCCACCGTTTTCTAGCAATGATGGGACTGTCATGATTTTGAGACCAAAATTCTACAAGGTTCCGAAATGAGCACCCTCAGAATTTCAAACCGATTCATTCTAGTTTCGAATATAATAAAGTTATATAAAAGTTTTCTAGCATTTGAATTCATTGGCAAAAAAAACACGATTCAATAAAACTGAGTGAGGACCGAAAGATTAATCAAAACTTCTCTGATAATAAGGTTATTAATTTTTTGTTAGAAATCGCCTTTAATTGCTTTTTTATTGTGGAACTTGAATTTTTTCATGCTTTGAAGAAACTTTACATAATTGACTCAAGAGCAAATCAAAAAAAACTTTATAACAGTATCTACCGATTTTTTTTTTTTTTATTAAATTATTACTAGTAATAATTATTCAGAATTTATTGACTGATTTTAGATTTTTTACGTGGAAGTTTGACAGAATATTATTATTCACTGTCATTTATTTCATTACAGAATGTCTCATAGATATCTTACTATGAAAGAGGGACTACCCTAAGTGAACTATATTTGTTGATAAGTTTTAATCAATATTAGTATAAGTAGGTATAAGATTTATAATCATTCAAGTATAAACATAAAAAGTCATTTTGACTGTGTGTTATTTACCTTTAACTTTAGCTTCCGAGTTACAATTTCGGGTTAATTAGGGAAGAAAATGGCCATCTCATGGTCTCTTCTTCGGAAATAAACAAAAATAAAGGATTTTACAATAAAGTACTTTGCTCTAAAAGGATTTATCATTACCTAAATGTCATAAATGTCCCTACGTATGTCTACATATATTCTGGTTTTCTCAAAATAATAAAATACCGCGTTCCCATTTTTTCCAACCAGTACAGAAAACCGCCAATTGGTAAAAAAAAAAACTACATAAAGATCAAAACGATTTATTAACTATTTGTTTGTCACCCATTGAAAAACATCAAGCTATTGTAACAGCCATTTCTTTCTAGTAGTCCACTGTTTTTAAATAATGGATGGGGTGTTTTAGAGTCTTTCTAGGATCATTTGAGGATTCTAGGATCATTTGAGGATTCTAGGATCATTTGAGGATTCAAGGATCATTTGAGGATTCTAGGATCATTTGAGGTTTCTAGGATCATTTGAGGATTCTAGGATCATTTCGTCATCTTTTTTCATCGTGTTCTATGTAACTCGTAGCACCGAGCGTCCCATGGATAGTACCGGTTTTTCCTTTGATATTTGGGCGCCATAACTGTGTCTGGAAACCATATTAATAATTCAGTTTGTTTTTAACAATACGTTCCAGTAAATACAACACTTTTCCTTCTTAGCAATGCGAAATCATATGATTCAATAGGGCATTTTCATTATACAATAGGCATTTTTGCATTTGCATTACTTTAGTTATTTTTATGCCTTTTTCAAATGCAGCACACTTATCCCACGTCGCAATGTTTAAAAAGATAAAAAGTTGTGTATCATTTTAAGTCTGAACAGCTTTGAAGTTCAATAAAACACTCGATGCTACAATAGGAGTCCAAAATATGTCTATACAGGTATAATTAGGACAGGAATCGTTAATAAGTAACTAACACAGAACACGCTTGGGAGACCCACTTTACGTCCCCTCCGAAGGAGGCATAACCAAGAATTTATTCGCTTTAAAAAATCCAAAGGTCCAAACCATGATCTTGGGCACAGATGGTCATTATGCTAACCCCACCGAAGTTTCAATAAAACACCAATAATGGACTAGTGGGGGGAAATGTGTAGTTCTAGTGTTCTGCGATTGCGCTGTGTAATGTGAAAAATGCCAAACCGCTCTTTCCGAAAAGACTCTGGTTAAGCAAAATTTTATTTTTAAGTTTATTATAAGGTTTTATTTATTTTAAAAGTTTCAATTAATTCTATATCAGATAAAAACATATCATTGATTATGTCAAAAGTAGTAAACTATAGTTACCATAACGTCTGCAGCTCCTTCATTCAGCATTCACAATCGAAGGGATGGTAAATTCGTATTAATCGCATCCTAATGGAAGCAATAATCCGAAGAGACATCGTAAATGACAAGATGGGAGGGCGTTAGTGATGCCATGATGGCCTGATTGCCCGCTCAATGCAAGTTATTAAACGGGAGTAAAGTTTTAATGCGGTTCCACCGGACCTCGCCACCGGCCACTTTGATCATAACCATTTTCGTTCGACACCCCGTTCTCCCTTAACTAGCTGTCTCAATTAGTTCCATGTGATTCGGATTATGCAGGGAGAACTTAGGAGAAATATAAAATATTACTGTTGAACATATAAATAGTAGTATTGCATTAATTATAACACATATAACCAATACATATTACATTAAAAAATAATTAGGGGAACCCTGAGCTCTGACCGAGAACTCGGCCAAATCACATCTCGGCATAACGCTGGATTACTAACAGTACATTCCCCATCGTGTACTGGATCCAAGACCATTCGGGTACAGTTTTCTATTGCAATGGCATGACCAGGCGTCAGGGAGTTTTTTTCTTTTTTGCTTTTCTCCCGAGAGTAGAGGATATTAACTGTTCCGAGGAGCACACCTGCATGGCAGCTGATTAGAAGGAGGCTCCAGCAATTCCGGTGTTCCGAAGAACACCCGTCTTCAGTTCCGCAGGATCAAGCCTCCCAGCTGAGCAGCATTAGCGCTCTGTGAGACTATCCCTCAGGCATAGATGGACTGCATGAGCTATCTTAATGAAGAAATTATTTTTTCTTACTTAACTTCAGGTTCAAAACTTGACTAAAACCATGAGAAACATGGCGTAGATCTGTCGTATTAGACAACATTGCTTAGTTAAACGAGCGAAAAATGTGAGCAATTACATTTTTGAAGTATCCGCTTTAATTCCTCAACGGCCGATATGTAACCCTAATTTAAACGCTAAAATGTTAAAATCATATAAAAAATTTAAATATTGCTCTAAATGCCTACTTATTACTCTAAATGCCTATTTATGACTTTTTTTAAGTTAAATAAACACCCTTTCTGGTCTTATAAAATACAGGCAACATGGATTTGGATAACATATATTACCAATACATTACACAAAATGCGTATTTGGTAATAACTGATTACAAAGTGGCAATAACTGATAATGAGAGGGTATACATAGTTTTATTCGCATATTCAGCATCAAAACTAGTTCTCCTCACCATTACCTCTGTATACTAATAAAGAGGGAACAAATAAAAAGAAGAAAAAATAAATTTACAAAAGAGGGAAAAAATATCGGAAATGAGATTAATCTCGATTTAGTTTACATCAAGCCACATAATTCAATTAAATTAAATCAACTTGAAACATCCATCAAAATCGCCATTTTACAATCATGAAATATACACGTATATTGATTAATAATCAACATCACCGCTAATCACAAGCTAGTCAATAGTCCATAAATTATTCAGTTATGTTACTGGATGCACATTCTTCCAAATTAAATGAAGACCATTCAAAACCTTCCCTTTCTAGTATTTTTATATAATTCACACAGCGGTGTTCCTAGTGTGTTTCACGCCCTCATGAAATCCAATTAACAACAAAAGGACGGACACACAACCCTGATTTTTTTTTACACGAGCGTTTGAAGTTATTATGAGAGTTCATGGTAGAAGTATCCTTTTGATTCTCTGCCTGTCTTCATTTTCTCCAGAGAAAAAACTATATATTATAAATACCTAAAGGGACAAACTAAAATGAGTGTTAGAAAAGAGTAGCGCTGAGTCCATACTGCTAAAAGTAGTTTTGAAATACAGCAGTTAACTATCAAACATCTGTCTACAGGTTCTTATAAATTATATTATTCTACTATTACTAAGAAAAACTACTACTGAGTTACCAAAATATATATATTTAATAATCTATTTGTAGACTTCAAAAGAAAAAAGTCTATTCCCAAAAAATTTACACTTTTATTCAAAATTTATTTTATTCATTTGTTAGGGACGAAACAAGAACTCAAGCCATGGTTTTTACATTTATGAGCTTAATTAGAACTAAAATTATTAAAAGAATAATAGTAGATACTGGCTTCCCTACATTATAATTTTAAAAATCCCTGTTAACAATGAAAAAGTAGTGACTTTATTCGTGGAGTTGTCGATTCTACTATCTCTTGCTGAAATAGTATTTGACTGGTAGCATACAAACCTCTTGAAAATAAAATCAGTCCAACATAGTTATCGAATAAAAATAAGTTAATATTGTTACATTTTAGGGGTTTGGTATTTACAATCAATTGGATTGAATAAAAGTCTTATTAGTATAAAAAAGACCAAATAGGTCCTCTCACAGACCCCATACTTCAAAAATTTCTTTAAAATAATTATTAAACATTATTATAATAAATTTAATAAGATACAATGCAATATTATTAAAATATATTCAAAAATATTTCATTTTTTTACTTAACGCTCTTGTAAAAAAAAGAAAAGAAATATGAGGGTTTTTTTTTAAATGGCCATCTACAGTTAGAGAGAACACAAAAATTTAATACAGCTAGTATATGGTCTTTTTTCTTAAAAAACGTATACGATCTATTTTATTTTATTTTATTTATAGATTTAACGCAAAAAGTCACCATAGGATAATCCTCGAAGCTCGGCATTACTTAAATGAGGGATTTCATACACCCATCGGTCATAATTAAATACATAGGAAAATAATTAAGTGATTTGAAATAGTTTTTAAGCACTGCTATAAAAGAAGATGATAGGAAAACATTGTAACCGTGGGAATATGGAATAGATTCTACTTGCCAATTTTTTGAGTATTTGCAGTTCGTTTTGTTTTAAATTATATTTTTAACATTAATTAACTTTATTAGGAATTAAACCTATTATGAAAATATCGCATATATATATATATATATTACTATTATATTATTTATAACATATTATCCTTAAAATAATTATATATTATTATTTTACTATTTTAACATTACTTATGATTGTTTATGATGAAAACATGAACTGCTATTTTTAGATAAAATATATTATAGTGACATTCTAATTTAAATGTTTTTACTTTACTTAGAACGAAACCAATGACGAAAATATCGATTATTATTTTTAGATAACGTTTACTATATTCGTATTCTTATTTAAACGTTTTACTTAACATAACATAGAATGAAACCTACGATGAAAATATGAATTTTTATTTTTAATAAAAAATATATCATATTAAAATTTTAATTTAAACGTCTTTATTTAATTCTACTTAGGATAAAACCTATGAAGAAAATATCGATTATTGTTTTAAGATAAAATATATTATTTATAACCTTCCAATTTAAATGGTTTTATTAACCTTAGTTATAATGAAACCTATAATGAAGAGGTAAACCAATATTTTAAGATAAAATATATTATATTAATAAACTTCATCAAATATAAATATATTTGCATATTTTTTAAAATAAACAACTTTTTTCTTAATTATGAGGGTAGGAGAGAGCGTTTGGGCCGTGCGTGATCCTGTCACCGCCCTGACTGATGATGATATATCTCTAGCGATTAAATCCACTGCTTAGCTTCCACAATAAACATTCAAATAGCTCCCAATAAAATATTTCTCTACCTCACGTCAACTAACGCCGAAGCACTTAATACTCCTACCCATTTTATTTTATTTTTTTTCTGCCGTTTTTCATATAAAATAATATGGGACCATTTTCCATTTTTTTATTATTATCTACTCCCATTTTATTGGCACATTTTATAACTTAAATCATATATAATAATTGTTTAAAATTTTTAATTTATAATAGTTAATTTTTTATTAATTTTTTTATATTATAAATAATTATTATGAAATATCTGTAAAACTTCTGCAATAAGAAGATATTAGAAGTAAGTAGTAAGTAGCAGTCAATAATTTTTTCGTAAAATAATGCCATTATTTTGAATAAATTTGACCTATTGTTGTAATTAATCTGAATAAAACTGTACCACTACAAAACGTTAATGTGGTTCAGTACCTGGTAGAGACTGAACTGTTTCATGGACGATGGTTGTGTAGGGGGGTGATTTGTTCTATATCAAGCTCAACCGCCAGATTTTTCCCCCTTTTTTTGGGTACCCACTTTATAGAAGCTGGGTGAGCCTCAGGTGAAACCTTGATCCCATATGATCTATTTCCGGCGGCCAACAGATTAAATAAAAGTATTGCAGCGGGATTCGAATCAGGATTTTTGGAATGTCAACTCGGTGCTCTACCACTGAGCCATTCCGCTCCCTATTATAATTAAAGTTCTTTGTAATCAGAATCTTTTTAAGAAAAAAGTTTTAAAATAAAATTTGTTTAATTAATTTAATACATTTATATCCAGTTTTATTTATTTATGAATCCCTGGTGTTATTTTCATGAATTATTACCATAAAATTATTTGGGGGCTGTAAAAGGAGATTTTTTAAAATTTATCTCTCGAATTAATACGAGGTTCGTTATTTTTTTATAAATGACGTTTGAGTCTCATTTAAGCCCCATGAATCGTAGGGATATAAAATTTATTTTTTTTTCCTTTTCAAATTTCATTTGGTATAAAGGACTAAATCCCAATTATATGCGGATAAAGTCAATATGAAACATTCAAGAAAGGATGTATTCATTTTATGTTTACATTTCATATTTTTCTCTTTATTTATTTATTTTACGTTACTTTATGGTTTTATGGCTAATTGGACGATGCTACGGTGGGATTCATAAATTTTTCCTATCCAGGTTTAATTAGCACAACCGTATTACTACCAATCCGAAGGACAGCAAAATCAAACATTTATCACTCGCCTCCTGGGCTGCGAACCCATAATTTTAGGCATAAAAGGTTTATATGCTAACCACTACATCTCACAGGTAACCCTCAATCATTTTCTATATCATCGACTTTATAAAATCCATCAAAGTAATAAATGACGTAACGTAATGCCCAGTCTTATATCTATTTCAGACAATTTCACAATCCCTTCTTTCCCATCAAGAAAAGAAAAATGCTTGGCACTTATTTTAAACGGAAGAAATGATCCGGCAAGTTCTTTATTCCGTTGCTTTCGCAAATAAGAAGGATATCACATTTGAAATCCAGACATTATTAAAAACTGAATCTATCTGAAAAATATAACTTCTTTATAAAAGATACAGAGAGAAAATATAATCCTAATTATTGAATTCAACGTAAATAATTCAGAGGGTATTGTAATATAGAGAGGGTAGAATTTGTGTGAATGGAAATATATTTTTAATCTATTAATATAACAATATAATTAAGTCTTTATCCAGGTTGTTCTATTAATATTACTTTTCAGTGGATTTTGAAAACACATGTTACTTTCGAAACAATTTTATCTTAATTGCGTGTGGGAGGGCCCGTTTCAAGTACAAAATTAATAACGAGGAGAAACCCTAGACATAATAAATACTTATTCGACATATACTCAGTGAAAAATGGAAAATTGAAAGCAGCAAAATCTGCCAAAATGTAATAATATTAAACGTTAAGAGAGACAAAAGTAATCAGTAGGTTTTTGTTTATTAGTAACCTAAAATACAAAAAAGTTCAATAAATTAAGTCAATAATTTTTTTCTAACCCCAAAATAACTTTTATAAACATTAATCTAATAAAATTTATTAAATGAATGTTCATTCTTCCATTGTTATAAAGTTCAAATCTGATTAGTTAATCTAGTGCAGTTTTTAATACTAAGTTCAGATATTTAGTCAGAATCTTTCCATCAGGCACAGTGTTTTTGTGACAGCTACTTTTTAAAATCTGATTTTAGCGTTTTTTTACCTGTCATAGGAACCTTTACCTCATATGTAGCGATTTTATCCAGCCTATATTTAAGGAAATTTTATTTGTAATATTATTCTGAAGCACCATAAAACAAGGCTGTGAGGTTCATTCATGTTTGGACTAGCTCAGACCTGTTCATCTGACATTGTGATGTGTCAGTATTGAGCTGACTGTGAGTTTGTTCAGTAGTGAAATATTTCCTTCCTTTATTTTCGGAAGTGCATTGTGTATGTAGTGTTTTAGTGCTTTGTTTTTTCATCATGCCAAGAAAGTGTGTAAATCATGTAGACTGTTTCTGCTATATTTGTGGTGAGCTGACCTTCAAGTCTCAGAGGCGAAATTTGACCCCACTAGTAAAGAAGTGTTATCAACTTTACTTTGGCTGGTGATTTTGATAAGAGCTGGGCCCCAAATACATGATATGTTTCGTGTGTTAGATTTCTGACTGGGTGGAAAAATGGGTCCCATCTTATGCCATTTGCAATTCCCATGATTTGGAGGAAACCGAAGGATCATTTAAGTGACTGTTATTTCTGTTTGCCAAATATTAAAGGAATCACATCTAAAACAAAACATACAGTTAAGTATCCGAATTTGCAAAATGCAATATGACCTGTCTTAGTTAATGAACTGTTCCCTGTACCAGTATATGCAGATAGGACCTTAGGTGATAACACTGGATCTGACCTAACTGAAACTGAAAATGCTTCAGATGACAATAAAAATGATCCTACATATGAGGCCAATACCTGTTCATTAGAACCATACTTTCCCAACCAAAAAGACCTTAATGACCTGATTAGGGATTTTAATCTGTCTAACTAGCAAGCTGAAGGTTTAACTTCCAGACTCAAAGGGTGGTTCTACTCCAAAAAGAAGTAAGAATATGTAGTTGTGGCCGCCATAGTGATTTCAAGGACTGCTTCTCTGAAGAAAATGAATTTGTAGTGATATTTGTTCAGTGATGGAAACTCTTGGGCTTCAACACTGGCCAGATGAGTGGTGACTATTCATAGATTCGTCTAAAGTTAGTTTGAAGGCTGTGCTGTTACATATTGGCAATGAACTTCCATCAATATCTGTAGCGCATGCCGCTGATATGAAAGAGACATATCAAAATATGAAACTAATTTTAAAGAAAATACAATATGGAAAATATGAATGGAATATCTGTGGTGATTTAAAGGTCATTGTTTTATGGCTTGGTTTGCAACTTGGGTTCACCAAATTTTGCTGTTTTTTGTGCCTTGGGGACAACAGAGGTAGGAAGTCTCACTATGTTACAAAATCATGGTTTAAACGTGAATCTCTTATCCCTAGGCAGAAAAATGTGTCTTATGTCCCCCTAGTGAATCCTGAAAAAATATTGTTACCTCCATTGCATATTAAGTTAGGAGTAATGAAAAATTTCGTCAAAGCTATGGATAAACAGTCTGATGGATTCTTGTGCTTGAAACTGACATTCCCAAAGTCAGTAATGCTAAACTGAAAGAAGGAATTTTTATAGGACCACGAATCCGGTCATTAACGGGTGATAAGCATTTCGAAGGACTGTAAAATCCACAGGCTGGCAGTCTTTCAAAAGTTTATGTTTCAATTTTCTTGGAAACCATAAAGCAGAAAACTATCGTGACATAGGGACTGATCTTCTGCATTCTTATAAAGCTATGGGATGCAGCATGTCTTTAAAAATTCACTTCTTGGACTCTCACTTAGACTTCTTCCCCGAAAGTCTTGGAGCTGTCAGCAGTGAGCACGGTGAATCAGCTGTCATCAGCAAATTTCTACTATGGAAAAGAGGTACCAAGGCAAGTGGAGTTCCAATATGCTGGCTGACTACTGTTGGGCCAAGAAGAGAGACGTTACAGATGCAAAATATGCCCGAATATCATTATCTACCACTTTCGAAGTAAGTCAGAACGAGCAGTTATAATTTTGAGTTAGATCGATTTTTTCAAATATGATAAAAATTCAAATGAATATCACACAAAACTCATGCTAATGGAGAAAAACTAAAGTTATATTTGAATTCAGCACGAAAAATACTTCTAGAAAATGTTATTTTAGTTCTTGTGAAAGAAAAAAGTTCATTTTTGTCGACCAGTATTATCAATCTTCGACCTCACACAAAATAATATTAATTAATTATTTCTATATAGATAGTCTTGATTAAGAGAAAACCAAGCGCAAAAGCATGTGATCCCCCATATCAATTCGGTGCATAACGGTCGACTTTGAAACAGTACTGTCTAAGCTACCAAGTTCTGGACCTACTACCCTTCATGAGTTATAGTGGTATCGGTTTTTTTTTTAGAAAATTGTATGAGTAACTATTACTTACTTATAATGTATATTCACATACAATACAATCCACTGAAATTATTATGATTTATTTAATTTACATTTTTAATTCAATACTTTGCACTTTATTGAAAAATATTATATCATTGAATAAAATTAGTGTTTTTATAAGAGAAAACTTAAATGAGATGAAAATTATACTTTTTGGATGATATTAAAATGTATCTTTGGTCTCTCAAATACATTCTCTTGCAACACTCATTTTTTCGCTCTTTTAAACCTCATATTTAAGACTGAAAGCACTCCTTTACATAATTTGGACTAAAAATAAAGAAAATCGTAATATATATGTGTTAACAGCATAACATATGTCTATTGTGACAAGTTCGAACGCATGCATTACACATACGTGTAAAATATTTAATAATAATAGCAAACCAATGAGCGTTATTGCTTCGAAAACCACTAATCTTCTTCTAATGGTTTTAACTGATTTGTCAGCGCCTGTGTCTCCTAAGTACATATTTTTTGAACATTATTTACTCCACGATTCTTGTATTTCCATTATTTAAAAATATTTTATAGATGAAGGTGATTGATTATAATTATTTTATTTTAAAATTTTCATCTTTTTAATTAAACTTGTAATACTGTAAAATCCAAATTCGTGAAAGAAAAAAAGTAAGTTACAACTCCCTTAAGATTGATTTTGAAATATATCTGTTAACCATGGGTAATCCTTATTTTTTTCTTTTGAAAAAGTTACATAAATATTGTTTTCAGTTCCTTAAACCTCTAATTATGATTGCCCTTAACACGACATATTGTTTTATATTGGTTTCAAACATAAATACATATTTATATATGTATATATATATATATATATATATATATATATATATATATATATATATATATATATAATTATTAATATTAAGTACAATATGTCCAGAACTTTTTGCCACCCTTTTTTATATCAGTGAATTATCAAATTCTTTTAAATTAAAATATATTAATTTTTACCAAGCTTACCAATGAAAGACAATGATTTTTAATAACCAACATTAAAGGTACAATAGAGAGTGGACGGTCGTCAATTATCCAAACTGACGTCGCGGAAGAAATGCAAGAAGGTTTAGACATTGTCATTCCTAGAAAATAAGTTAGAAGAGTATTTCCTCTAAAATTGGATTTCCTAGAACAATTACTTAAAGCTTACGAGAAGTAAGAGACTTTGCTGCTATGAAGGAAAAGGTAAGATAGAAGCTAATAATAATGTTCCAACTTTGTTGTATAACAATTTTAATATACCTTGATGTTCTGATGTCTATGTCTGCAACAAATGTCCTAGTTGTATTATAGTGCTTCTTATTTTCTGGCTTTTGAAAAATAACTGTATCAACCCACCATTCACTTCTATCACCTAAAAAACGAACCTATGATTTTTATTTAATTAAAGATCGAGTTTTATGGGTCGTTAGCTCGTACCCAAAGTTTGAAAAAGTACGCAAAAGAGTTATATTAATTAATTAATCATGATAAAACATAATAATATAACTTATAGTCCTATTAGCCTACCCATGGATATTTTTACATCTCCTCTTTCTTTCTCCTGCACGCCCACAAACACGCTGTGAAAGTGAGCGTCGATTCAGCGTCTAATTCATTTTGGTTGTTAGGGATAAAACATGTTTTTGGTTAGTTGGACAAACCTCTATCCCTTTAATTCAACGCAAGTTACCGAAAACAAAAGAAGATTCAGGTTTATTTTTTCACTTTAAAATCGTAATGAAGCTAACCAAACATCATAAAGTGAGAGACCGAGTGAGTATTCCAAATAAATGGAAAGAAAGGTGTTACCGATATGATACAGAACGAGTTTACTAAATGGCAATATTTGAAAAAAATAGTAAAGACAAGAAAGCCAAGCGCTCTGAAGGTCTACGAAATAAAGAAAAGTAGTAGCAAGATAGCATGGATGATCTGTTTGCCAAAGGTCAGTCTGATCCTATAAGCATGATAGCTATTGAGGAGTATAAACCATTTTTAATTGAGCAGTGGGCAGAGAAAAACAGGATGCAATCACTGGTACAATAGGTGTTGTAGACAAAGTTCATTTTAAAAAAATAACTATAAATAAGAGAAAAACGTTTGTGTTACATACCCTGAGAGATTTGTGCGCACTATTTATCGACTACCTGCAGTGAATTCAAATGAAAAGTGAGGGCTAGGCCTTTCACTGGTCATCCAGAACTCCCACCTAAACGAAAATGTGGCAGAAAAAAAACTCGTTGATAAACGATTGTCTTGTTGGCTCGGCTTTTGCTAAATTTAGTGGCAGGAAAGCAATTGATTTGGCATAAACGCTTAAATATCCAGGTATCGATCCCGCAGAGAACAACCTTAATTAATCCTCAGTTCTTCGCAAGCATATGAAGCTACGGCAATGGGTAGCAGAGTCTTTAAAGAAAGAATTTGATCCAAATATGCCTCTTAGTTTTTATTGGAAGGGCAAACTTATCGAGGATTTATTAGGACACGAAACAGTGGATCTTCTTATCTTCTTCTTCTTTCCCTTCCTCCGTATACCTTTCAGTGTGGGGGAACCTCTACCCAACTGTGACAGTCCTGTCGGTACCGTTCCAACATCATCATCTGCTCCAAGGTTTTTACCTTTTTCCTCTCCCAACTTGCGTAAATATTCTCTATACGAAGTTCGTGGTCTTCCTCGCTGTATTGTGCCTGTAGGTAACGATCATGGCTCATTCCAACCACCTCAGCTGCCGTTTCTGGAAGAAATCTTTTAATGTGGGATTCCCAATTCTTCCCTTATTCTTAGATTTCTCACACGGTCTCTTCTTGTTTTGCCAGCGACTCTGCGGAGGTAGTTCATTTCTACTGCGATAATTTAGCTTAAATGCTTCTCCGTTGTGACTCATCCGTGATCCGTACATCAAGGTAGGGAGAAATACCGCTTCATAGATATGGAGTTTTACTTTTATACTTACCTATCGTTTGCCCAATATTATGTTGCAAACCTGATAATAGACCTGGTTAGCTTTTATTATTCTGTGGGAAAATTCTTGGTCTATCCTTCCCGACTTGCAAATAATTCTTCCCAGGTGAGTAAAGTCATTAGTGCTTTCTAATTCTTCTGCATTGCAGTAGAAATGCATGTCTGTTTCCTCTCTAGAAACTACGAGTATTTTACACTTGGTAGAGCTAATTTTCATCCCTAACCGCAGAAGCTCCCCCTGCCACTCAACTATAGCTTGTTGCATCTTTTCTTTAGTATCGGCAATGAGGACAATGTCATCAGCGAACAGATAACATTTTGTGAGGATTGTCCTGAGATTCCACTTTCCCAACGATGCCCATGCTCTCCTCCTTTTGCAAATTTTATGGATTTCATCTACTAGTGTAATGAAGAGCAGTGGGCTAAGCATCTCCTTGCTTCACTCCCTGTTCCATACGGAATGACTTAGATGCTTGCCCATTTATACGTACTACCCCTTTTGGGTCATGGTATGTCGATTTTATAGCGTCTATAAGGTTTTTTGGTTCTTCCTTTGCTTGGAGGGCTTCCCGTATATATTTCCTAGGAACTGAATCAACAGCGGTTTGCAGGGCTAAGAATGCAAGGTACCTCTCTCCCGTGACTTTTCGAAAAGATTTCTTAGAATGAAGATATTATCCTGAGTTTGCCTCCCAGGACGGAAGCCAGCTTGTTACTCTTCCAACTGACTCTCCGCCAGTTCTCTGAGCCTAAACTGAAGGATTGATGTGTACATTTTATACACCACTGAGGAGAGACAATTTGGCCTATAGTTGCTACAGTCACTTTGCTTACCTTTCTTGAATATTGGGACTATGCCATTTATTTCCAATTCCTATCGTTTTTGTTGTACCAAACTTTCTGAAATAGAGCTTGTAAGACTATTATCATCCCCTGTCCCCATACTTTAATCATTTCCAGTGTAATGCAAACATATACTGCAACTTTGCCGGTCTCGATTTTTTCTTTAGCTCTTTCTACATCTTCCTCCCAGATAGCTTCCTCATTGTCCTGACTATCTTCCATTGTTGTCTCGTTGGGTTACATCACATCTGTTCCAGAAAAAACATTTTCATAATGTCTTTTCCACCTATCTAGAATTTCTTCCGGCTTGGGAAGGATTTTATTCTCTTCACTCATTACATTTCTTATCATTTTTCATGGGACTTGGTCCGCTGTCGGCGCTCTTTCAGAATGCATGTGTCTGCTACCAACAATAGGTGATCCGTGATTATTTCGGTGCCTCTAATTATTTTTATATCCGTGACGTTTCGCCTCAGGTACTGATCATAAAGAGTATAATCAATACTGCTTCTTTCACCGATGAGAAGGTAAATTTACGAACTCTTTTGTGTAGATAAAAGGAATTCCCAATCATGAGATTATTATCGATGCAAACTTCAATCAATCGTTGGCCATTATTATTTAATGTCCTTTCCCCACCATGCAGACCCATTACACCATATGCACCTCTGTGATCACAGCCCGTTCTGGCGTTAAAGTCGCCGATCAGGATGATGTTCCTGCTCTTAATCACGGCATTGATTTATTGTTCTCTCCAAGTCGGGGGAGCGGAGTGGCTCAGTGGTAGAGCACTGAGTAGCCATGCCGGAAATGCTGGTTCAAATCCCGCTGCAGGCAGTAACTTTTATTTAGGCTTTTTGCGGCGGGAGATGGATCATATGGGATCTAGGACCCTCCTGGGGCTCACCCAGCCTCTATAAAATATTATAAAAATAGGGTACCCAAAATAAGGGGGAAAACGTTGGCGATTGAGAGACCAGAACAAGTCACCTCCTTGCTAAACCGTTGTCCATTAAACAGCACAGTCTCTACCGTGTACTGAACACCAGAGTCATTCACGGGTCGTAGTGGTTACAGGTTCAGTTTCCAAGTCGGTATAAAACAATTCCTTACCCAATGCAGATGCATCCTCTGTTGTTGCATAGACCTGTATCAATGCCGATTTTCCAACTGATAGTTGTATGTCTGCCATTATTAATCTTCGGGAAATGTGATTCCAGTCCTCTACTTGGCTATACATTTCACTCTTCATAATTATGCCAACAACTTCTTTTGCAAAACTTCCTTTTGGGACACCAGAGTAAATGAAAACGTGATCATGAACCAGTCTGATCTCTCCACTACCTTTCTTCCTCACTTCACTGATTCCTAGTATATCGACCTTTTTTTTTAGCATTTCTTCTATAAGCTCAACTTCTTTTCCATTGAGTGTCTTTATGTTGCCATACGTAAGTCCTTTATAGTTCCCGTTACCTCGGGATAACTGTTCCCCTGTTCCCCAGGAGGTGAGGTGGAAGTAAGGATAAATCAGGATGTACTTATGATGGATGGTATATAGGAAAGGGTCATGTTTCCCCTGGTGTGTGGGAATAGGGGATAATACAAGCTGACGTGGGCAGGGAAGCTAGGTCCCTGAAGTAGATCTGCCCGGGTTCGTAAGGAAGTATCTACCCGCTACCCAGAAACAGTGGATCGACTACCCATTATAGTGATTTTAAGTCAGGACAGAGTATGAATCAACTTTTCCCAGTTCTCGAAGTCAGCCGTGGAACTGTAAATGGATTTCCTACTGTCGTTTACGACTCTGTTATTTTTTTAATCTTAAGCGACAAAATAAAATTGCTTCTATACCACTGTCGTTAAAATTGGTTTAAGAGTTTGTGCTTATATCATAATAGAGCAGAAGATGGAAAAGGATGTTCTTTGGTTGCCCACGTGTAAAATAAAATATCAGTTTAGTTTAACTTTTCGTTTTAGAACTAAATTTGCAACATACACACATATCATAAGGAAAGACTTGTTGTTTTGGACATAGTGAAATTTTTCGGTTTCAAATGTTTAACATCCGTAATAACTTGTATGATACTGAATTGTAGGTATTTGGTATAAGTGGAGTTATTATAGTTAAAGAAATATTACATTCTGTTTTACTAAAAGTCATTACTAAAACTTAATCGTTTGAATCCAAATATTTGTTCAATACTTAATATATATATTGAAAGACTGCTGGCAATTATTATGATATATAATAATAATAAACATATCGTTATTATAAGAATATCTTAGAATAACACTTATATGTAATATTATATAATAGTATATAGTATATTAATGGAAACTATTTAATACTATATGTTATTATAACCTACAGACATGCGATTGCAAATAGTGTTAATTTTTGTTTTAATTATGAAAAAATCAGTCAGACAAAATAAAATAAATTCATTAAAAGTATTTCTTTGCGACGCCATCTGGATATTATGGTTTGGGGGCTGTAATAACGGCAGTACACAATTTGGCCCTTTCAGTTAGCACTTCTAGTTTATTTATTGTTACTGCTCCGTCCTGATGGGTCGTAACCTGATCCTATAAACCCTAAAGGCTTTTTCGATATTAAGACAATCTAACACGAAAAGAATGTTTCAGATTGGACTGATGGTTCCAGAATATAGTGCCTTTAGAAATAAAACCTCTTAAGTTCTGAAAATGGTACATATGGAAGCATATATCATTCATTGTTCATTAAATAATTTTTAACATTGAACGATGTCCTATTTGACCCTAACACATCATCTATTTTTTTCATCCAAAACTCTATTCACCGGCAAACTCACTACTTTCAAACCTAGCTTCCTTATTAATACCCTGTAATCCTCCGAAACGTCTGAAAGGAAGATGGTCTCTGGTCCTCATAATTGAAATATGTTATTGGAGTGCTATCAGTGGGTAATTTCTACAGATTTCATTTTTTCATGTTATTATTTCACTGCTAATAATATTGACTTGTATTTTTTGTATAGTAAATTAAAAAAAAAGAATTATTATTAAAGTTATAAAAATAATTAAACGCAATCTGTCTATTTTTATCACAACTTTTTAAAATTATTTTATTCATCGAAATTTACAAGTGTAATACAACAATACAACACATAAATGGCAGCATGATACATAATGGCATGGATAAAGACAAGTAGAAAAACTACCCAATGGTAGTACTCAAATAAAAAACTCAACTTAAAACGTCATGGGCCATCAACTTAAAAAAAATGTTGTCCCTCATTTCACTCAATATTCAATTTCTTGTCCGGTGTCAAGATATATATATTTTAAATTTATTTATTGAAATTTAAAACTGTATTATAACAATGCAAAAAATAAATATATAAATGATGCGTAATGGCATGGATAAAGGCAAGTAGAGAACATACCCAGTAGTAGTAATCAATTAACAAACCCAATGTAGAACGTAGCGAGGTCATTTTCATTTAAGACACTTCGGATGATTAAGGGGTTTGAGTGATTATAAAATATGAAATGTTTGATATGGATTTCGGGCCAAAAAGCAACAAACTGGACATCAAGGTCATTCATTATGGATGACTTTATTCGTAACAATGAAAAAGCATTGAGAATTTTACGAAGGATTTTGAATTTTGGAGATTCGATAAGAGAGAATTTGATGGCTGAGCTGAACTCCAAAGCTCAACCACGTAAGTTCAAATGGTTATCATTATATGTGGAAGAATATGGTCCGGGTGGAGGTAAAAAAAAAAAAAATTCTCTTAAGTAGGGCGAAATGTTTATTTAACGTTTCGACCCACATTAAAGGTCTTCTTCAGGACTGTTGTCGAGGAGGGGGCGGGGGTGAATTCGTCACTTACACTCACATAACTCCATATAGGTAATAAAAAAAATTTAAAAGGGTATCATAATAGGTGTATAAATGAGTCTCTTGTAATTTATTGGGAGCTTACAGCATTTGTCTAGTATAGTAAGTCGGGGAAGAGTGCGACGAGGTAAGAGTACGCAGAGCGGGAGTTTTTACTTTGCACTAATGGTAGTTAGTACCACTGAGTGTCAAGAAAGTGTCTACGCCATTACCACTTTGTTTGGTCTTTTCGCTGTGATTACTAAGCTAACAATGGCATAAGAGCTCATTTGATATATTTTAGCATACAGGAAGTAGTGTGAGCATTAACAAAAGGCGTTAAAGATAATTATCCTTGCTTGGGGTAAATTTTGTTCCTAACATACAAATTGTGTAGAGAACTTCATAGTACCACCGGAAGATGACTGGATTCAATTTAGTAAATGCCATGGACGGTGGCATGAAGCTTCTTTCAATTATGAAGATGGGGCGAATTTCATAAGAAATTAATGCCAAAAAACAACTGATACAATACTAAATTAAAGATTTTTAGTAAAATTTAGTTGAATCTATCATCACACTTATAAAATATTGTATACTATATATTGCTTACTATTAGTCCAAGATGTACGACCTTTTTTTTCGTATATAATTTTTTAAAAAGTGTTCTACCTAAGATAGTAACGCAAATAAAACGTAATTTTGTTATCAAATACCGATAGAAGAATATATTCTGTTAGTTATTGGTCAATTAAGTATCTTTTAAACCATTTTTGAGGGAATTAAACTTAAAAAAATTAAAAAGTGCGTACACTTTTGCCCATGCCTACCTTAAGTGTTAACGTAGACGTGTGCCTATGTATTGATTGTAACATATTGTAAATAAAACCAATATGTTTAATGTACTGTACGACTTGCAGGAAGGGCGCTATGCCTGCGCTTCGCTGTGTCCGAAGGAGACCATCTCGCCGGTGGGGAGCAGCTGCAGGCACCCTAGGCTGGTCGAGGTCCCCGGCCACTGCTGCAGGGAGTGGATGTGCGACTCCTACTCTGGTTAGTTCCAAAAACATTTTTTTTCCCTTTTAACACAGAGTTAAAAACTCTAATCATAAAAGTTCAAACAAACTTTTTCGAAACCGAAGTTAAAATTGCTCATTCCGATGAGTTTTTGTTTTTTCCGATAGAATTGGCATATCGAAAATTGTCCTTTCAAAGGCTCATGTTTATGGTATCTGAATGTGAAACAACAAAGAAATAAAATTACAATAGTTTGCATTTTTTTTTTTTTATCTCAAAGTATATCAACATATTTTTATTATTTCTGTAAGTAATTTCAAGAGTATTAATTTTCTCAAATGGATAAGATTGAGTGAGAATAATATATTTCATATTTTATAAGTGAATACATTTTGGGATAATTATTAATTAGATATATTTTAAAAGATTTTAGTTAATTTGTTTGTTTTATATCTGCATCTCTGGTGAATTATATAAATTTTAGAATAATTATTATTTAGATTTATTCTATATGATTTTTCTTTTATATCTGCCTCCCCGATGAATAAGTGGTTAAGTCCAAATTTACCAAAAATGAGTTTCTCGTATTTAAATAAGATTGGACTCAACTTAGACAAACGTCTTACTTGGAACCCTCACACAAGACTGAAAAGACAAGAAACAGCTAGACGCTTCCGACTACTTCAACACATACTAGACAAACGCTCAAAGCTTCATATCAATTACAAAAGACTTATTTATGTTACTGTGATAAGACCTATATGGACTTACGGAATTGAACTATGGGGCTCCACCAAACCATCAAATTCCTCTCGTATTCAATCCTTGCAATCCAAAATCCTTCGCAAAATCCTAAACGCTCCTTATTTTGTCACAAATAAAACCATCCATAATGACCTGAATGTTCCATATGTTACCGATTTAGCCCATTCCAGATACCTATCATTCCATAATAAACTCCAGGCCCATCCAAACCCACTAGTTTCCATCCTTGGTTCCAATTCCATCCCGGACAATCCTCCTAGGCGTCTGAAGAGAAGATGGCCTCGAGACCTCCTATAATAGAAATATAATTAGAGTGCTGCCAATGGGTAGTGCCTCTACACGTCCTTTCATGTATTTATTTATTCAGCCCTTGTACTAGATGTATATATTACAGTTGTACAATTCAATAAAATAATTAAAAAAAAAAACAGATTGAAAATAAATTTGATTTAAAATATTTTTTTTAATGAAAAAAATCCAGAAACGCAAAAATAAAGCAGTTTAAAACTAACTAATTAACTTAGTTCTACATTATTCATTTATTAAGAATTTTAAATGAAAATCAATCTTTGCAATAAAATCATGTTTTGCATTTTATTGTATCCTAAGAATATGAATTAGATTAATTGATAGTTTTTAAGATGAATTAATGGTTTTTTACCAAATTGAATATAATAAGTTTTTTTTTAATATTATTGAATGTTATACAAAACAAAAATGATTTCGATCTCTTAAAATCCGTGTAGATTTGAAGGAGAAATTCATAAAAATAATGGTGAATCAAATTTAAATTGACAAAAATTTGTTTATTGTTAAATAGCTAATAGTAAAAACGAAAACTTCACCTGTAATGTATTCATATTTTTTTTTAGTCAAGACGTTATTTTGAAACTATGACATGTAAACCTCGTAAAAAAGTGTTGTTATATGATATTTCATGAGGTACTACTTGCTTTACACAATTATTTCATTAAACTTGTAAGTCTACTACTAATTTATTTGTTCTTCAAATTATAAATTTATTTTATTTTACTAACCTGTACCACTACAACCCAAGGTTCAGTACGTGGTAGAGACTGTTCAGTTTCTTAGACAACTTTTGTGCAGGGAGGTGATTTGTCTTAGATCACGCTCAACGACCAGAGTTTTCCCCTACTTTATGGAGACTGGGTGAGCCCAGGGAGGGTCCTAGATCCCATAAGATCCATCTCCGACCGCTAATAGATTAAATATAAATTAAAAGTCTCCCCAGCAGTTGGATTCGATTTCCAAGTAATTTTTAAGTAAGCCTGATACGAAGCGTACTGAGACCATCATCATTAAGGCCTGCATCTGAGATAGAAAGGAACTAAATAGAATTAAGGTGGAAAAGACTGAGCTAGTTGGATCGAAGCCAGAGCAGAAACAATCAGGTGACTAACCCGATAACTCCACTAACGGTCCTTTTTTTACCGTGGATTACATCCAACTTTGTCCACCGAGGGTATACACCTGCTGACCACTTCCCAGCTTACTTCGAGAAAAGTCCCCTAGAGGAAATTGGATCTCGACTATCAGATTGTCTGGACTGGTCTAAGGGTGACGATTTTCAAGCAAAATTGTCAAAAACATTGAAACTATTCCTGTGTTTGGTGGGTATTTTTTTTCATGGAGGGTCTGATATTAAGTACCCTCGACCGTTTATGGAAAAAAAAGATAAACTTCGTTTGTAATTATTTTATTGTCCATGAAAACTGACTACTGTATATTAGAAATGTAACAAGTAAATGTAATGAACAGTGAAATGACAAAATGAAATGTAGAATAACTACTCACTGGTAGTACTCCAATGAAAAAAAATTAATTAAAAAATCTGTACCACTACAACTCCTAAAGGGTCTTGAGAGGAGTATGAATACTCTTTTATAGGACAATGATAGTGCTGGAAGATGATTTGTCCGAGAAGATGCTTATCAGTCCGGTTTTTCTCCCAATTAACGGTACCCACTTTATAGTGGCTGGGTGAAGGGTGGCCCTGTAGGACATCAGAAGGGTCTGTAGATCCTACTGGGTCCATCCGAGGTCGTTAAAAATATTTCTCAACTTTACATTTTTTTCTACTAATCAGTGATTTTTAATCTTATTAAATTTTAATGCTATCCTATTCGAAATAATAAATTTGTGATTGTTTGTAAAAAAATAACAAGGTTGTTAGGTTTAGAAATATTATAACTACTTAGGCCATAGACTTCTAAAGTTTTTTTATATTTTTTATCGGCTAGTTTAATCGCTTTGTAAATGCTGTTACTCAAAACTATCTAAAAAAAATAAGAAAATATTATATAAGGGAATCATCAGGCCTATGATGACTTACGCATGCCCAGTCTGGAGTTTAGCTAGTCTGTATTAAAAAAATACAGATCTTCCAAAACAAATGTCTAAGAATCATGAAAAACTATCCTACATATACTCAAATCACCACAAGAACTATACATCCCAACAATACATGAATTTACACACCAACAAACCCTCAGATTCTTCACCTCATGCCAACTATCAGACAACATACTCATTCCAGAAATAGGAAATTATACAAAAACAACTACACCAAAATACAGACACAAACGAAAAAAACACATTCTACTATAAATAATATATATTTTGAAATGAGTTCTTCTTTAAATTAATGTTCTTATATGCTATATATAAGAACAATGTATAATGTTTTGTATGTACTCTTATAAATGTATATCTTTTGTATAAAATCCTATGTACTTCTTTTTTCTGTTGGGTTTTTTAAATTTTTACCAACAACAAAACTTATTAACCAAACAACCATGTTTGCAAAATCATTCTCATTGTAAGGGATTGTCCCACCAATGTTTAAAATGTATGTATTTAATTAAAAATAAAATAAAGTTAAAATAAAAAAAAATTTTTTTTTTAAATGCTGTTATTGAGGTTATTTAGGGTAATATATTTATAGCCAAATTCAAAACACGTTGAACCCTCTTATCATATTAGGTCCACATGGTTCTAAAACTCCGCTTTTGTTCTTAATATATAAAATAGGTCTAAGAATCTTATCCCACCTGTTTCGAGCTCATAAGTAAATATACTGTTACCGCGAAAACCAATCAAACTCTCATATATGTTGCCTATTTCATGTTTTTTTAATTATTATTAGTTATTAGTTAATAATTATTAATTATTAGTTAATAATTAGAAATTAGAAAAAGTAGTATTGATAACATCACCATGCTGTTTATAACAGAATACCTCTAACAGTTACTAACAAAATTCCATAGGTAAACCTGTTAAATGTCGGTAATATTTACCACTGCACTTTACAATTCCATTCTCATTAATTCGTTTTAGGATTATGATAAATGTTTAATTTTTTTTCACGCATGACTCAACTTGTTCCACAGAGATAAATAATAACACTATATCAAAACTTATAATTCCTTCATTTTCAGCTTTGACATTCAAATCGACAATCGTATTTCTTACCATAAGAACAATATACATACAGGTTGTTATTATTAAAATTATCTAAAAAAAGTTTGAAAAATTAAAAAATCTATTGCATCTTATTACGATTTGTGTCTATTTTTGAGTCTTTCCTCACTTTTAATATACTGATATACACATATAGCTGATATATACAAAAATACATAAAAATACTATAAAATGCGGGATATGTTAAAAAAATATTATGAAATTATAAATGATACTGTGGCTTGGAAGTGTGGATTACCAATAGAATTTCAGAAATACGTTTTGAAGATCGATCCCCAAAAGTTCAACGAATTAAAACTATAAAATAGAGAAGTTATTGAAGAATTATCGTAGTTCATTTAATTGATATAAACACTTTTAACATAGAAATAAAAGAAAAAAAACAGACATTTATCATGAATAAAAAAACATTAATCAGCTAAATACTTTCAGGGTTTAAAGTTTAAAACATCAAAGAGGATTAAATTGCACAGTTAAACTCTGTAGAGAGAGATTCAGCCTGAAGATTTGAATGACGGGTAGAGTTCTAATAAAATTTGAAAATCTAGGCGGAATCAGCTGTAAGGGCGTAATGAACGCGGGTCTTTTATTCAACTGTGATGGTATAAAAAAAAAAATTTAACCAAGGTAAATAATGAAATATCATTAAATACCCCTAAGCTCTATTAAAAGCGAACAAATAAAGGTTATTAAAAAAATATATATTCGATTTCAATTAATATCGTTATCTCCAGCTTTCCAATACTTGGTTTTTCTTTTTTTATTCTGCTCTTCATTTCTACTTTTCTTTTTCTATTTTTTTTAGGTATTTCATTATCCTTTTTTATTTTTGTATCATTTTTTTTAAACACTAGCGTCAATATTTTCGTTATTCTGATATGGCGTGTGTAAATAGTTAAATGGATACTTTAACTATTTACACACGCCCCCTTCCTTTTTTATATGTTTAAATAATATTATAGAATTGCATCGAACAACTCCTTCTTCTTTAGCTTCCCTCTTAAGTGCCTTTTCAGCGTAGAGAACATCAAACAACTACAGATTTAATTACTAATTTTAAATAATAATAATCCCGAAATTATTTGAAATGACGAACATTGAATTTTAAATTTATTACTTTTGGGTTACTAATAATTTAGATATCTAGTATATGATTTTAGATAAATTTTTATTATTTATATATTCCGGAATATGTTTCTCTTTTTTACAGTTCTGTTACTCCGTATGTTCTGTCTGCAATAAAAATAACGATATGGTTACAACTGATGACGGAAAATCAGTAATAAAAAATTGGTATTTTTTGTGTGATTATAAGGTTTTTTGAATGAAAATAATTTTGTAAATAAAAAAAAATTAGCGAAAACTAGGAATGTTGGTTTAAAAGCAAAAATAATGATAAAAAATGAAGTTTTTTTCTATATTATTAATGCTGTATAGAGCGATATGCTGATTTTCCTGAGAATTACAATAAATTTGACAGATAAATTTTATTAAATTATTAAATCGACGGTTATTTTCTAAACTCTTATAAAATTTGTGGTAGTACTTTTTTTTCTTTTCAAGGGAACCGCTTTCTTCACACGACTATTATGAATAAGGTATAAAAAGCAACATAAAATTAAATTAACATGTTCAGTTTACAAGAAAATGTGGATACTAATTTAATTTTACTACTAAGCTTATGCAAGCCTTGGTCTTGGAAATTATGTTAAAAAGGGAAAATTGGAAAATGTACGGATAAACCCCGAAAAGTTATGGGACTGTTAGAAGATGGGAAGCAATATCGGAGCAGCCACCGCATTGTCGATACACTCCACAGCTTATCCCAAACACCTCTTATGGTAAAAATCATCTAGATGAAATGCATGATGAAAAATTTTCTTGACATAAAGCCTAGTTACACAATGGAAATGTTGTAATTATAAGCTGAGATTAAATTTTATAATAGATTTGTTTTATAACAGTTTAAAGGGGGCGTGATGTTCATTGATGATGTGAGCATTCCAAGAATATGATTAATTTTCAATTTGGTAGATTTATTTTAAAAAGCATATCCTAAAAATAAAAATGCATAGATTATTTATTAGATATTTTACAGAGTAACTGAAGGTTTTTGAAATCAACAAATCCTACCAGAAGCGTATGATTCCCTGAAACGTCTAACCTATTAGTTAATAATCCAAGATATTTTAAATTTATTATTATTGTTATTCAGATTATTTCGCATACTTAGTTTTGAATCTCTGCTATTTTCATAGTTGTATCACCAAAGACGAGCGACTTACTGACAACTAACTTAATACATTTTTTTTAAACAAAAATAGTTAACAATATATTCAAACATAATAACTGCAGAAACACATGTCATATGGTTAATAGTTTCGTATATACTATTACAAATAAAATTAAAACATATTAATATCATTAGAATTTGTATGTATACATTTGAAATTATAATAATGTATTTTTTCATTTCTTATAGTTGTTTTTAACTCGCTTTTATAAGCATTGCCTGTATCTATTTGTGTATGTAACGGAATATTGGAACTCGATTTTCAGCCGCTTCAAAACAAAATTAAAATTTTTACACACTGCACAAGGACTGATGACAATACAAAAATTTAAAAAATGTTTTTTAATTTTGAAGAGAAAAATATTTAAATAATCACAATGAAAAAAATATAAATATGATTTAATAAGTTTTACTCATTACTTCAGGATTAGTGTTTTTTCATATCCGAAGACAAGGTAGTGTTTTGTGTATCTTAATACTAAGGCAAACGTGGCTTAGCCTTGAGACAATCATAAGACTACTGGCACTATCAACTTAGGAGTTTCATATCTTTTTCACCAATAAAAAAAATTATAATCATTTATTTTATTTTATTTTTTTATTAATTTTTATTTGAAAAGAAAAGATGTGTCCAGGACCGGGGCTCGAACCCGGGTCGCCCACGTCTCTATTGTGATGCTCTCCCAACTGAGCTAACCTGGCTCGCTCCTCGGTCAGACACATCCTTTCTTTTCACTGATCCCATATCCCCGTGTTCTCGCAATTTGCGATGTATACAAGGGGAAGAACGTTCATTGAACATTACTTAAAATTAGGATCTTGTTGACTTACGTCATTATATATTATTATAATTTATTTTATTTTATTTTTTGTTAATTGTTACAATTTTTAAATATTTTTATTAGAAAAGAAAAGATGCGTCTGACCGAGAAGTGAGCCAGGTTAGATCAGTTGGGAGAGCACCACGCTAGAGACGTGGGCGACACGGGTTCGAGTCCCGGTCCTGGACATATCTTTTCTTTTCAAATAAAAATATTTTTAAAAAATATATAGTTTGAAAAAATAAAATACTCGTTTAAAGATCGATGAATCTAATCTAATTTTACTAATGTCAGTCAATATAACATTTACAACAATTACCATCAAGCAACCTACACAATAGGCTAGTAGCTTTCTCAAGCATAAGCTGCCCTGTGTTTTAACATTTTTCTTTATTTTCCAAGAAGGATTAGCGCTCAGTCCTCTTAAGCATTGTTTATAATTTTTTTTTTTTTTTAATTCCGTAAAATATTCATTTTAACACTTAAAGCTTTGAGACATCACTAACCTGTTGCCGTGGTCTGTTTGATTTTCCCTCTAAACGGTAGTTGCTGCCTACAGATTACTTCCTTTGTATAAGCCAAAGGTTGGCTTCCCTAATGGTCACCGCAACCAGAACTAAATGTCAGCTCTTACCGACTGGAATAGATCTTTATCCATAGGGCGAATTTGTGCAACGAAGATTGCTCCACACTTATCGAATGATGATGCAAAAAAAAAAGAGAATATATTTTAAAATATTTTATATAATTTTACGTATTATGTTACGGCTTATTAATATATCTACTACATATTACGTTTGTACTAATTTGGAAAAAATTAAATTTTCATTAAAAAAAAATTAAAAAGTTTATTTAAAAGAATATAAGGCAAAATAAATCAAATCAGTGAGACAAACTAGTTGACTTTTCAATCAACATTTCTATAAATGCACTAGTCTTTTTACTTGCAGAAACAGTGGGAATTGGTTAGAAAATCTCTATTGAAGGTGATGGACATAAATACCGATATAAAACCTTATCGCCGGATACTAAAGGGTTTCTTAAGGATATTCAATCGTCCTCACTGTGGGGAATCTCTGACAGGAAATTATTAGAATATTATGGGATAAAAAAAAAAACCTAGGTCATGAAAATATATTATTTATTCTTATGATTTTTTTAATTAACGATTTTTTAGAAGTTGTTTTACATTTCGCCACAGACGTCGATCCAGCCAGTCTCTTTCTCTAAGACCCCTCGCTGCCATGCTCTCCTCCACATCCTGCAACCAGCTTTTTATGGGTCGTCCTCTTTTCCTCCTTTCCGGGCAGTAGTTGGATATTGCTTTTGGTCATCGGTCTTCTGCTATCCTTTCTAAGTGGCCATACCATTTCAATATTCTTATTTCTATTGTGAAGAGGATCGTTGTTTCCTTATCGACCAGTTGCCTTATTGTTCTATTAGGTACGTGCTGAATTCTGTAAATAGCACAACAGCGTCTCATTCTTATGTTTGGTGCAATTTGTCGATAGTATTTTGAATTTTATTAAAAAACGTTAGGTACAAAATAGCATTACGGTCATTCAATATCAAACATTCTGAAGGCGTTCGTCATCTCAGATTTCCACGTCAGAGTAGCTCAGTAAGTAATTTCTGAATTACCAATCACTAGGCCCTGAGTTCGAGACCGGCAGATAAATTATTTATTCTGCTAACTGCAAACGTGGCAGTAATCCAGTCTCTGTAAAGTGGTTTCTGTTGATTGAGTTTGATTCAAATAACCTCTCTGTACAACCGGTGACTTATATATATTTATTACACTCCTTACTTTGTGTACTGAACGCACCATCCTTTATGAGTTGTAACAGTTCATGGTTCGTATAGTTAATGTTATATAACAAATAATATTATTCTATCTTAACTAATTTTCCGTTTATAGCTCATTAACGCCTCTGCAAACTCCAAGTTTCTGCAAACTAGTTTGTCCACTTGAAAATATATTATATAACATTGTTCTCTACCAGCCAAACAGTATGGAACTTTTATGGCTGTTAAAAGATTAAATAATTTACGACACCTTAAAGTAGAATTTATATTCACTGTTTTATATATATATATGGATGTACCTAAACATAATTTAATTTAATTTTATATATATATTTTGATTTACTTTGTTGCAATGGTTTATTGATTATTTTATTTTTTGTATTGTTACAATTAACTATCCCACTATGATCTTAAATGGTCTGCATGGGCACTCGTATGTTATCGCATACGTCACGTGCCTAGTGCCGATCAAGTCAGTCAGTTACGAGAGCTAGTGAAGTGTGGTCAGGGGGAAGTAGTCGCTCCGTATTGCTCAGTGCAATCGCTGCTTCCTTCCTGAGCCTCTTCTCGGCTCACATTATCACGATGCTACATTTATTCACACCTCAGTACCATGTACCAAAAGGGGACACAGGGGCGAGAAGAGGAGACACTTCACTAGCGCTGGCTCCACAATATGTAACCATATCCATTTTCATTTATATATTGCAATAGTCATAAAATATAAAATTTCACGTTTTTTTCTCTTAGCGTTCTTATTTCACAAATAACCTAACCTGCTGACTACGGCCAAACCAATCATTTTTTCTTCGACGGTCCGTGCTCAAACTTTCAACCTGGGAATGGCAGACGGCCGCCACAGCTGTAATATATTAATGTAACAGTCGGGGTTCGAATCCGAGACGTACTCAGCAAGTCTATACACTAAGCTAGCCCGCTCGCGTATAAATCTATAAACATTAAGTATGAATATATAACAACTAAAAAATAAAATAAAATACATGAGGTGTTATATATTACGCCTTGAGGTAATGTGAACTTCATATTCAGTCAACTGATGTAATAAAGTTCTAGACATTTTCGAAGTTTCGTTTCATTTAAAGGCTGGTTTAGTTCAAAAAAAGATATACCTATATAAATAGAGAAGGAGAGTACTATATAACCACTTAATTAGCAGAACTTAATTAGTTCCAGCTGTTTCATTTATCCGCACCAAGTATATATTGACTGTCAATACTGGGATCAAGGACTTAATTAATTAATAAATTTCCCATTAACTATTAGTTGAAATGAAGTAGTGACGGAAGTGGGCCCATCTGCTACCATCCTTTAGAAATATTTTCAAGCAATGAGTCTTACTATTATTTTAAACATATAACATATATTTTAAATGATAATTACTTTTTCCTCAGGTTGCCGGCTTAGTGGTAGAGGTAGTTAAAGTTCCATTATGTGATTATCACGTTACGTCATTTCTACATTTTTGTTTCGTTTTGGAATCTATAAAATTGGAACGGTCAGAAAAAAACTAGGCTTGATAATAAAATTATATGGCAGCTTATTCGAAAATGAACGATTATTGTATGTAAAGGTGCAGGAAATTATGTCATGTACTAATACAAAAATTAGTACATATTACTAGGTTAAATATCCTAGAATATTCATTTTTTACTTATTTATTGGGAAGAAGGTGGATACAGCCGATATAGATAAGATCGTGAAAAAGATATGATGTATCGTGACATCACTTGACGTTGCTTTAACTACCCCTACCACCAAGTTGGTAACTTGCGGAGTAAGTACCAATTTTATATATATTACATTTTTACAGATTATTATAATTTGGATGATATTCATATTTTATACGAAGCTGAGATAATTGAATTATCAAATATACCAGAAATTTGATAATATTATCTGATTTCATTTATTGGCCATCATGCATGATTTCAAATAATTTATAAATCCATTAAGTTTTCTCTCTACTTAGTCCTTGACGTTTGGGATATGGTCGTTCCTGAAAAAATCGGTTATATATGAGCAGCGAAATGACTTGATGGCTAGCCGATGCCTTCTGCTACCAGATGAAGATAAATAGGGAAATTTATATTAAGGGATCCCTCTACTATCCTCAAGTTAAGCCTTAACTAATCTGACGGTTTCAACAACAGCTACGATCAAGTGTTGAGAACTTGGGGAGAAGTTTCCTAGCCGAATTAATTGAATATCTGAAAAGGTTTTCAATTTCGAATCGTTTATAGCGACACCCGTTTTATAAGTTTAATTGGTTTTCTCCCGGAGTAGGAGGAGGCTACATTCTGGAGGAACCAATGTTCGTACATCAAGTTGAAAGAATAGCAATAAATTTTAGACTGGACTTAACACTGCAATATGAACCAATAGAAATCTGCGACGAGACGCATGCGTTTCGCCTGTGGCACTCTATCCAGCATGTGTCAGATTCTCACCCACTAAAGTGATATTCTTGTTAACACCACCACGCATCGCCCTCGGCTTCTACCTGCAGCTGGGGCATTTCACAACGGCTTCTTATTTATTGTTTATTACTAGTATTATTCAAGACTAGCTGTCCCGGCAGATGTCGTTCTGCCCTATTTCCCAAAAACGAAGGGCTACAAAAAATAAAAAGGAAATTGTTTGGCCTCTCATCGAAACGAAGCTATTCACGAAGATTCAGCTTGATACTAATCAAGTGCAAAAATAGACCATGGATCCTGGATTATTTATTTATATAGATAATGACACGCAAACCATAATAAACTTTTACTAGCAACTAACGCGCATTTGTTTTGCCTTGATTGACGTCAAATGTTTGACAGCTGGGAACATAGTGGTTTGTATGGGAACAGAAAAGTGTTGTTTTGATTGTTTCCCTCGTCATTTTTAAGTTTTTCTCTCCATGAAAACCTTCTTTGGCCCTTAACAAAAATAATAAAAATAAAATTTAGCCGAATAGGTCGAGCCGTTCTCGAGTTTTGCACTTAGCAACACATTTGGTGATTCATTTTTATTTATATAGATATTCGTCATTCAGCAGTATGTCACATTAAATTAAAACCAAGAAGCTTAAATTTAAATCTTAATTAGAATAAACTACAAAAATTTCTCAAAGCCAGCCTTAGCACTTCCATGATCTTATAATGGAAACAAATGAATAAGTTCTAAATCTCAAAATGGAAACCTGATTGCGAAGTGGTGTGAAAAGCGATATCAAGACTGAACATTTACTAGTACATAGGGAGGTTTTAAACAAAATTACTTACTCAGGAGAATTTAGATATCGATTAAAAATTCATATCACTAAATATAACTATTAAAACACACGTATGTTAATAAAGTAGAGCTAAAGCTCAAAAGAATCAAAATTTCTTGTTAATACATGAGTGAAAAAATTCCAAAAAACAAAGCCTTAAGCCTCTAAAGTAATAACAGAAAACTGAAAATACCTGTCGATGTTTCGCCTATTTAGTTACCATCAGGACACAAAGAGAATAATAACAAAGGAAATAAATAAAGTAGAGCTCATTCCAACCTCAAGAAACCAAAAGTGAAGCAAACCCCACGCCCACAATAGTAATTATATGAAGATAGATAAAGGAATTCTCAGTAAGATCAAGGCGGTCCACCTACGTTAAGATGGGGTCTCTTAGGACCATTTGAGTGTCCTGTGAAGGATTCAATGAATATTAGTTTTATGGATTAATGGAATAATTTAGATAATCCCAGAATTTCGCTGTTTATAAGACTTTATTCTATCTCAAATTCATATAAATACTAATAGGAGCGTATTAATTTAGAATTAGTTACCTTAAGCATAAATGGAGAGTCTCATTATCAATATATCTTCAAATAACTACTCTTGAAGGAGATTTCATTGCTTATTATCGCTTCACTGTTGGAGACTGTTATCCAAGAATATATGTTATAAGATAGAAGCAATATATATACAGGGTGTTTCAGAATTGCACGGCACTATTTTAGGTATGTGTTCTCTAACACAAAATAATCAAAAAGTTCATATTAACATATATCTCAAACTCATTTATTAAACAGATATCAAAGGTTAAAGATTTGTTTATTTATTACTATTTATGTATTATTATTACAACATTTAGAGTAACTGTTCAAAGAGGCCTCCGTTTTGTTGAATGCAACATTCGGCACGACGAATCCATGCTTCTCTGGCTCTTCGTATAGGATCAGGATGGTTAAAGATTTATTATTTAAGTACTACATTAAGACTGACTGTAAAAAGTTTAGCGTTTTTATACTATTACAGGTTTTAATCACCTGATAAACAAATGATCGATACGCAATGACAGTAGCTGCTCGTCTGTTTGACTAGTTCTGTGGGTTTTAGTGTGAGTGAATACTGTGAGACAGTTCAATTTATGATTATCATGGGAGACACCAAAAATGTATTCACTCTTGCAGAACAGAGTGAAACATAAAAACAGACATGCTTTTAACTTATGGCGGTACATAGTACATAGTACATAGGTACATAGAAACGGTGCTGCTACTGTTCGAATATATCATGAAAAATTTCCTAACCGAAGAATACCAAATCGTAAAACGATTGAGGCCATTGAAAGACGGCTTAAGGATAATGGCATGCTAAAAACTAGTATACGAGTAAACTGCGGTCGACAAAGATTTCGACGAGCTCCAAACCTTGAAGAAGAAATACTCGATGCTGTTGAGCTATCTCCTACTACTAGTACCCGAATATTGTCACGTCATTTCGATGTTTCCTCTACCAGCGTATGGCGAACTTTACACGAACAACAATTGTATCCATTTCACGTATTAAGTAGGCAAGATTTATTACCACAAGATTATAACAAGTGCAGAAATTTCTCCCAGTGGTTAATTCGACAATGCACATGAGATCCTAACTTCCTAAACTGCATTTTGGTTACTGATGAATCTTGCTTTACAAGAAAAGGGATTCTGAATTTTCGAAATGCCCATACTTGAGCTGAAGAAAACCCTCATACGACTGCTGTTGGACATTACCAACATACCTTTTCTTTAAATGTCTCGTGAGGTCTTCTAGGCGACAACGTCATCGGTCCCTTCTTTTTGCCACCTAGGCTGTCAGGTATATCTTACCTACATTTGTTTGCAAAATAACCTTCAAGAACTCCTAGAAGATATTCCGCTAGGCATTAGACAAACCCTGTCGTTTATGCATGACGGTGCTCCAGCTCACTTTTCTCATAGTGTCACTGATTATTTAAATGCAACTTATGGAGACCGATGGGTTGGTCGAAACGGAACTGTTAAATGGCCACCACGATCTCCGGATTTAACGCCGTTAGATTATTTTGTGTAGGGCTGGATAAAGTCTATCGTTTAATCTGCGACAGTTGACATGCAAGAAGAGCTAAGAAATCGGATCTTGGAAGCCGCAGTAACTATCAAGCACCATCCTGTCGCTATACGAAGACCCAGAGAAGCATGGATTCGTCGTGCTGAATGTTACATTCAACAAAACGGAGGCCCCTTTGAACAGTTACTCTGAATGTTGTAATAACAATACATAAATAGTAATAATAAATCTTTAACCTTTGATATCTGTTTAATAAATGGGTTTGAGATATATGTTAATATATACTTTTTTGTTTATTTTGTGTTAGAGAACACATACCTAAAATTGTGCCGCCCAATTCCGAACACCCTGTATATATATATATATATATATATATATATATCTCTGTTGTTGTTTTAAATCTCTTCCTATGATCCGATTAGGCCAATCCTATTGCATTTACCATACTATTTAATTTAATTATGAACTATTGAGTGGGGCAATCTTTTCTTATACTAAACAAGACATTTCACACAAACCTTTAGTATATAAGTTAAACAGTTATTTGTTTTCAGAAGTAAAATCATAATCTGGTTTTGGCACGAAGTCAACATGACTTAATAAACAAAGCAGCGACCTAAATTATCTGTTTGTTCCAAGTTAGTTGGACCGTGGCTGTCACTCAACAACTTCATGATCCATTATATAGCGTTACTTTATGTATAGCTTCCCTCCAAAACACAAAGTTTGTTAGTTTCTGAAATAAGCCCTCTGACCCACAAATATTGCTATAAAATATCATTCAAGGAACAATACGATGGATTATTCATCAGCTTCAGTTAGATTTTTAAAGTCGTTTTTATACGTAACATCCGTACATCGAATTTGAATGTTTTAATATTTTTACTTACGTTTTTATGGTTTAAATTTGTTTACCATTAGTCATGTATCTAGCTCTATTCCATATTAGCTATTGATTCTGGAGACTCATTCAAATGTGTTATCTGGTCAACATAATTTTGCATGTATTTAGACGTTCGTTTCTAAAGAAAAGATTATTTAATAAAACGTCTTTATGAAATCAATTTTTCAAATTATTTCAAAAATTTACCTTCATTTTCATTTAATTTTTCTTAACGTGTTGTCAACTTTTCAATCCAAGAACTGAAAAATTCTGTTTTTTATAATGAAAGTCTGAAAATGCGTTTTTGAATTTAAAATCATTTTCAAAAATTTTACCCTTAAGTAAATTGTCCAACATTCTGAACGAATAGACATATGTTGGAGATAAGATTGGAGATTTAGGAATACATCGTAACCCAGCTCGTTTAGTTTCTTCACTGTCTGTCATAAAAAATGAGGTCTGGAGTAGTGTAGGAGTATAGGTAGACCCCTTCCATTTTGGTTGCATCATGTTAATAACCTTGCAGTACAATGTGGATGTGATGGTTTCATTGATACGGTTAGAAAGGAATAATGAATTACTATTTATTTATGAACTAATCTGTATCGCCACCAGAAAATTTCTCAAGCCTACGGCGAACGCTCTGTTCGTTAAAACACCCTTCTTTGAACACGATTATAATGTTTCTTGCAGTTTGGGCTGCCGAGTGTCCAAGTTTAAAGTCATAAAAAAACAAAACATTTTTTTCTCATTTATTGTGCAACAACTATCATTTTTAAATAAGAGACAAATGTACGTAATCAATGCCTTACATCCAACTATTATATGCTAAGTAAAAGTTGCGTCTTGGAATGAAATGTATAATTCTTTATATTAAAAAGTTACAGGACCTTAAAAAAACCATTCAATTTTAATAAATCATTTTTCACCTGTTGCGATAACTAACGTAACAGTTTTGGTGGATTTTCGTTAATAAAAATAAAATGTATATCCTTAACCTTGAAGTATAATTTCCCCATTCAAATATTACGTAGCTCTATATATTCCAAAAGAGAAATGATGGCCATTAAAATTTAAAACATTACTCGGCTCTAGACTACCCCGCAAATTTCTGCCCAGAGTTACAGTAACTCAAGCGATACAAGTTAGTTTTGACAGATTTTCTAACCAATCCGTACAGAGTAATCAGAGCATATAATATCAGATTATTAGTTTATTTTGGAAGTTTAGTTGTTTGGAAATATCCACGATTAACGGAGAATCAGTTGAAAATGACAATGATTTTTAAAAATGACTCTTCTATGACTAATATAGCCTTTCATATCAATTACTACTTAAAATTTGAGTTTTCATACTGACGAATCATATAGTGTTATATCTAACCGTACCAATTCAAATAAGTATTTTATCGTTGAGAAAAAACATGTTGGTGAGAGAAGGAGCGTGTTATCCCAGCGGTAGAAGGAGAAGAGGGGAAAAGTGGAAAGGGGAAGAGAGAGAAGGCTAATAAGAAGTTATAACGGCGGGAGGAAGGAGTTCCGGCTCCAATAGGAGAGAACTCTGATATATTCGAGCCCTCGGGTGTCAGCCGAGTTCTTTAAAGGAGGAACCATCATAAACCAGCCTTAGATAACGCCATTTAATGTCTAAACTAGCGACTTTATTACCTGGGAAAGCCAATTTTTATTGTTCCATATGTATAATAACTACATCACGGCAGATTTAATATTTAAAAAAACGATAAAAAATAAAATACAATTCGTTTATATTATTACTGCGTAGCATTGCATCCAGCAAATTTGATGTTAGTGATTTCTGTCCTCAATCCGGAGGAATATGAATATTTGCCAACAACAACTAATAGTTACTCAGCAGTTCGCTGACCATTTTCTTTTCAATATAGACAGTTGAGGTAACAGAGAGGAAGAAAGAGATAGAACTAGAGGTTTATAATGATTTGTCATGTGAAACGTGTATTTCTAGCAAATGTAAGATTCCAAAGTTGGAATGTTTATTCATTTAACGTATATTTTTGCTGCTATGGCTAATCGGACGATGCTATAGTGGGAGTACTAAACTTTGCCTATCCAGGTAGAATTAGGTAGGGATCGTTAACGAGTAACTGACGTCGTACAGGCTCGGGACCCTCACTTTACGTCAATTCCGAAGGATGTCATAACTAAGGATTTCTTCCTCCTTTTAAAAAAATCCTAAGGCCAGCTGCAGGCAATGATGACGCCATCTTGACCAAGGTTGTAGTTATTATTTTTTAATTGAAACGTTTACTTTGAACTGTCAACATAGTTTTTCGCGTCTCCTGTAAAATTACCATTTCTTGTCTTGACTATTCCATGTCAACGCCTCGATTATTAAAGAAAACTTCAAAAAAGTAACAAAAAATCCAGAAAAGATTAAAAAAAGATATATCCGTTAGGTTGAGGAAATTAAAAATGTCCGCGATCGCTATATTCCCTTTACTGCGTGCCAGGAAGTAGGAATAATATGATCATTACTAAGGACACCATCTTTCGACCCAAACGACTTACCGGAAAGAAAGTTACAACGGAAAAAATATGCCGTCAATTAAAACCGCTGAACCGCTATAAGGAGCAATAAAAAGGTTTATAGACCATTAGGGAGGATCGGGAGGAAAGGTAGATCTAAAGAATTTTGTTATCCTCTCATTAAATTAACTGCGAAAGCGGTCCATTTATCGGAAGGATGGCAGTTAAAAGTCTTGCTTGAACAATGGAGGGGAATTATGTGAGAGTTGAAAAAGCTGGTAAACTTTTAATGGCCCCCTGTCCTGCTAAAATCCCATCAGGTCTCGGCTAGGCTCCGGCTTTCTTTTCATTATGCCTTCCTCTCCTTAACGACTGAAAATCATCTACTGCCTCATGGCCAGTCTCTCTCGAGAAATGCTGCAAAACGATGGTATATCGCTTCGAAGATAAAATTTCAGTTTCAATATATGGAGGATGTAGGCAATTTAATGTTATAGTATGAAAGATTCCTGTTATAGAATTGAAAGAATCCCTCGGAAGAGAGTAATATATAGAGTAGAGACAATAATTTATTGTGTTATTTTGGGGTTTTAATTTTGTTTTTTAAGAAAATGTACATCAATTAAAGAAAGTATTACTTGCTAGCTCATGCATTCAATATATGTTATTGATTTATATACCCTCTTCAATTGCTTAATATCTTGTTAGGTTTCGTGCTGTTTATTTACTTATCATTATTATCTGTTTATATATATGTTTTATACGCTTTATAATTTGTATCATGTAATTTTCTGGCCAGATATATATTATGTTTCTGTTTCTGTTCATGTTTTTTATCCTAAAGGGACTTTAATAACCCAGAATAAAGTTACTTTTATATTCTATTCTAAAAAGATTTTATACACTAGATTTTCTACTGAAGAAAGAACAACACAAAAGTATTAACTAAAAGTGCCTCTTTTAATCCTAATACTTCATACTAATGTGTCCATCAGGTAGATATTTCTTTTGGAGGAAGTACAAATATACTAAAGAAATTTGTGCTTTCGGAAATATTCCAGTGATACAAACCGATAAAGGTTATGGTCAAGAAATCCCAATTACAAAAACTGTAAATTTTTCAAATAATAAGGGTCGAAAAATTGTATTCTACCAACAAGTTCCTACATAGGAACCTTCTTCTACCTTTTAGTAGAAGAGCAACTCATAAAAACCTCCCCTTACCAAGATGGTTTATAATAACTAAAATAAAAATACCAACGGAATTTTTTGAAATAATTATTGTATCTACCCCAGTTATGGTAAACAGTACGGATTATCACATCTGAATAATTATTTTTGAACCACAGATCTGCGACGAAATCAATTTTAACCGTCCTGGCTAGATTCAGGCAGGGGTAGGGGTCGTAAAAGCTACGAGGCCGCTTAAGGACCTCGGTCTCAGCGACATCGAACATACCATTAGAAAGAAGAGATATTGTCCCAGGTTCAAATTTCAATGAATATGAGAAGAAGATTTTAAAAGTTTTGGATAAGAGATAGTTCTAAGTTCTAAAAGATAGTCAGTTTGGTTACTGGAGCGGGGTGAATCAGGAGTACAGCGATGAGTTGCTGATCCGAAGGTCTCAGGTTCAAATCTGGCTGTGGAAGATAATTTATTTAATCTATTAACAGCTAAGTATGGATCTTTTGGGATCTGGAGACCCTCCTGAGACTTACCCTAGCCTCTATAAAGTGGGAAAACCTGGTGGTTGAGCGTAATCTCGTACGTATCACCTCCTTGCACAACCGTTATTTTAGAAACAGTACAGTCTCTACCTCGTGCTGAAAACAAGAAGATTCTTTATGAGTCTAAGCGGTAAAGGTTTTTTTTTTTTATGTTATTTACTAACCCATTTAAGGGAAGAGCTGTTATTTACTATCCCACCACATGACATTATTTTATGTAATTTTTAAGAATAAATATGAATATATTTCTGATTTTCAATTGATATTAAAAGCCAAGGAATTAAATTAAAAACAAAAAACAAATAATTAAAAAAGTATCGAAAAATTCTAAATTAATTAAAATATTTGAGATTAAAGTTCTTTTTTAATTACGAATTATTAGAGTTCTTTCCCGTTAAAAATGTAAATTGTTTGCGCCGTCTTTTAAATAACTTGCAAGAAAATCTTATATAATTTTAATATTGGTGTGTCAGTAGCAAATATTTTTACACCTGTAAACATCGATTAATTAAAAAATTGATCATTAAAACTAAGGTTGTGTGAAATGGAGAGTAAACCCTTATTCAAATCATCCAAGGAGCTATCATGAGCATAGGCACCAAAGTGAACCCCATACTGGTGGGAAACCCCAAAGATAAAACATGTCTTGAGTATCTTCATCTTGAGTTAGCAAAAATAGTTCCTACGTGTACTTGACACTCAAAGTCTAAGTAGGATATGATGAGAAAAAACCTAAAATGGAGAGTTTGAAAAAGAGAATCCTGCGATCAATTCGATCCTTTGAGAACTAGGACGGTGATTATCTTCTTATCTATTGAGGACTCAAAGTCTTGGGGAATTTTCAACAAGGCGGATTATGAAGATTATTGGGATCAAAAGCTTGATTGGAGAGGATTAAGGAGAGAGTTTTTTTTCTCAAGAAATGAATAGAGCTAAAAGCGGACTAATCTTTCCCTTGGCTTTGATAGGTTTGGGAGAATAGAGATAGGTCTCATTTCGGAAGTGGTGGAAGAGGATGGGATTTTCTTAAATGGAAAGTTTGCGATTTCTTTGGAGGTTATAGAGAAAATCAGTTAAACCCCTTCTGTGCATACAGTTAGGAAGGTTGACGAAAGAAGAGTTTTATTATTTCCGCAGAAATCGGTTAATAATACGTCTACAATTTGGGGCTTATAGATAGGCTTTTAGACAATAGGCTTTTTTTAATTGTATAAAATTTTGAATTAATAATTCCACAGGAACATATTTTAAAGAAATTAAATATGAAAGTAATCCAATAAAACCATGAATAGTTTTAAGGCCAGATGAAATAGTAACCTTATAAAGTATTATTAGTTTTAATCATAAAAAATTATTAGTTATTTAATTTATGAAAATTGATTTATGTTATTAGTTTAATAAAAGGTTACAATCAAAATGACATGCGATCTGGTATAATTGAATCAGAAATTTATTTTCCTTATCCATTTCGGAGCTCTCATCGAAAGGTCCAATAACTATTTCGAGGTTGCTCAAACAAATAGTATTAGTAACCATTAGTAAAATATTTTCATTAGTAGGTATCTGTTAATTATAATTATATTTTTGTTACCCTTTTTAAATTCTTATTTGGTAATAGAGTATCAGTTCCGCAGATTGTCGCTTCAAGTTAAGTCACCAGACGTTCTAATTTTTCATTTGTTTCCTTTTTAATGTTCTCGAAAATAAAAATAATCGTATGTGTTTCGTAAGTACGAAAAAAATACTGTAATAATGGGAAATTTATATTCCGTTAATCATTCTATCTAAAAATGAAACATTTGAAAGTATTGATGATGATATAACCTAAATAGTATAAGTAAGTTGGTTCTTTAATCTAAATACAATAAGCAAAAATTAAATAAAATACCTGTACCACTACAAACCATGGAGAGTCTTCGGTTCAGTGCATGGTAGAGGCTTAACTGTTTCTTGGACACCAGTTGTGCAGACTGGTGATTTGTCCTAGATCACGCTAAACCGCCAGATTTTCCCCCTTATTTTGGTTACCATATGGGGTAAATACACTTTATAGAGCCTGAGTGAGCCCCAGGGGGGTCCTAGATCCACCTCCGGCTGCCAACAGATTAAATAGAAGGAGTGACTTATATTTAATCTGTTAGCTCGCAGCCAATAACAGTTAAAATGAACAGTGGGTAATAAAATTATTTTGATTTTCAAGAATATTAAAAAGGAAACTAATGAAAATATAAATCTGGTTTTGACTAAACTCGAGGGGACAATCTGCGTAACATAAACCATCCTATCAATTTTTATTTTAAATGACTTTTTTTTCCGATGTATTAATATTCCTAATTGGTTCAAAATTTTATTTTTTCTAAAATATTTAAACAGCTCAATCATAATTTATGTGAATCAAACAAATCTATATACCTTTGTATATAATATATTTTCAGTAATATTTAGAATTCATCCCTTATTTGCTGTTTAATTTATTATTATACTAATGGACGATAGCATTTTTATTATATATATATATATCTATATCTATAAATTACTATTATATTTTTTTAAGCCTCTTTTTGTATAAGTATTTTTTATATTATATAAAGAATATAATTGAGTATCTTTTAAAATTATGAGATTTAATCAATTGATTTTCCTAATGCTATTAATACTTGCTCTCTTCAACGTGCTAATTTATTACTTGCAAAACCTTGATTCGATCATGAGCCGCTTCTAGATTATGTGTTTTACAGTTAAAAGGGGCTGACAGGTTAAAACAAGGACCTGTTTTTTTAATTAAATGTACACGAGTTAGGTTGCTATGACAAATACTCAACCTTGTCAAAACCATTTCTCTTTTATTCCCTCTTAAATCAGTTATCCTGGTATACAATGTATTATATTCTAATGTTCATTGTATGATTAATTCGTATATATTTTTCTTAAATTTATTTATCGAATTCACAACTGTTTAATAGTAATTTATCAAGTAAATGTAATGAAAGGTATATACTGGCACGAGATAAAGGCAAGTAGAGAAAATACCCAATGGTAGTACTCGAATTCGTATATATTACACTTTATTAAATGTTATGGCCTAAGCTTTCAAGCGTGTAAGGGATAAAAATGATGTTCTATCATAACTAGATTTTTTTTCCGTATTGGCCTACTAATGACTACGTCGTTTCAACTGCCGTATTTATTTTTTAGATTGGCCCAGTGCTCCTTCATACGTCGCCAGTGCTCCTCCCTTCTTTCTTCCGTCCATTTCTTTCCCTTCTTCAACTTTGGCTTTTCTTGAAAACCCACACGGGTATCTAGTTTCATTCTGAGACGGTTGCTATCCAAGACATCCTCGCCGGTAATCCCCATCTAAGATAAATCTCTTTCCACCCCTTCGAACCAGGCAGGTTGGGTCTTCTTTTCTTTTAAATATGTAAAAATACGGTGCATCTTTAAAAGTTGGCCATAGAATGATATTCTTCTTTTTCTCATAACCACCGATATTTTCGGAACATGTGTGTACAGCTCACTGTTATGTCGTCGTCTGTATCCACCTTGGTCTTTAATTGGACCAAGAATTTTTGTTAGGGGCTTTCTATCTTTGGTTTTCGACCAGGCCTTTCTTATTCATAATTAGGCATGATGACTACATCATTCACCATCACCATTCCTTATTTAAAAAAAAAAAAAAATTAAATGAAATATCATCATTATAATCTTTCCCTCTCTCTTCAACTGCTGTCCGGTATGAGAATCCTGTTTACAGATCCTGGACCAAGTAAAAAAAATAAAATATATTATAACAAAAACCAGAATAATTGGTCGATTTATTCAGGTATTCTATGTTGTTTCAGAAGATGCTTAGTTTAAATAATATTTTCTTTTATTCAATTCATTTTTATTACATACCGAACGGATTTTAAAAAAGGATCTTTCGCAGAAATATTTTATCCAATCATTCTTTAAGGAAAACAACTCTTCGATAAAATCTAAACTCTAACAAAAGGGAGAAGACATGTATAGTTTAAGGTTCCAGACATTCATTAAGGAATTCCTATCTGAAAAGCAATAAAAACCCAATTTAGGGAAAGGAGCTTGAATAAGTAAACTTCTTAAAGTGTTCTCTCCAAATGTATACAATAAGATTCATTCAGAACTTTTTATCGTAGAATTGAATTAGAGACTAGCAGGAAAACTTGGGGGGAGTGAAGGCATGAAATTAATTCTTTAATAATGTCTCTCGATTTGTTTCCAACTTGTGAAAAATTCCGCAGAATGTTCGCTTATGCCCGTCAATTGAATAGTCAGAATTTTTTTTTTTAATTTACTTCTTTATCGTTTCCACAAGGCATAACAAAACCTCGTTTGGGAAATTACGCGCTTATCAATACCTTTTTTATAAAATACATTTTCTTAACATGTTATTTCTTATTAGTAAAAATTGAATTACTTTCATGTTTCATAGAAAGCATATAACTTCAGGGATTGGAGATATTTGGAAAATTTAATAACAATTAAAGGCATTAAAACCAAACATTTAATGGGCAAACTTGTAGCCACAAGAAATACAATAAAGGTGACAGAAAAACTTTGGAAGTTCATTCATTGTAACCGAGTTCCTAGTCAACTACTAAGTATGGCTAAGTTATAGTGTCTAAAATATTTTATTGATCCTTGCGAAAATTCCTTGTTTTTCCCGAAATTGTTTCATGCCATGTTCTTTCCCTTGTTTCTTCTGTTAAAAAATGATACTTCTGCTTTGAAAAATTATATTTTTCAATTATTCGTTTGGGGGATTGAAACCAGAACGACCCGGATTGAAGTGTACAAATTATTAATTTACATCATTCCAATCTATGGTAACAGAGAATGAAATATTTCATTACACTAAAAATCTTTTATTTTTGGCGTATTCTATGAAGAGGCTATTGATTCGAAAAATGATGTTCGTTGGTGTCTATTGGAGTAAAACTCTTTAAAGGTAATCAACGGCTATGATTCTCATTATAAAATATTTGTATATATTATTGATCAGTAATACACACCCGGAAAATCACTCATAAAAACATACACATATTCAGACTTCAAGATGGAAAAAATGTAGTCATAATTAAGCTGGTAATGTGCTTAATTAATAGACATTATTAAACTGAATGTCACCTAGTGCCTTCGATAAATTTGGGGCGAGTCCTATTTTATTTATTGCTGGTAGGTAATAATTGCATTTTGAAAAATGTGTTTAATTGTTATAATGGCATTACAATATTGGCATGACGAAGGTGGCTATTTTTAATAATATATAAATGAGTGACCCGAGTGTGGCCCAGTTTTCAGCGGACCAGGACATCCTCCGAAAAATGAACTTGAAGTTTTTTGTTTTACATTTTTAAAAAATATATTTTAATTATTAAATTTATTGTAGGCGGAGCATTTGTCCCAGTAACGATGTTGCTTACCAAGAATGCAAACAGAATGTAACCCTTCCCTCTGGACTATCCAAGTAAATACAAGACCTAACTGAATATCTTCTGTTAATAGTATTGGTCTATTCAAATAATTCTTTTTTTTAAATTTATTTATTGATATTTACAACTGTATTACAATAATACAACAAGTAAATAGGCTATGTGATACGTAATGACATGAGTTAATGGCAAGTAGAGAAACTACCCACTGGTAGTACTCAAATCACTAGTTCAACTAAGATGGTCACGTGGCCATCTTCTTTTCAGACGCCTCGGAGGATTATCGGGAATTGAAGAGGAAGCTAGGTTTGAAACTAGAGGGTTTGAGTGGGAATGAAGTTTGTTATGAAAAGATAGATACCGGGTTTGGGCCAAATCAGCAACAAATGGGACATTAAGGTCGTCATGGATGACTTTATTCTTAACAAAATAAGGAGCGTTGAGGATTTTACGAAGGATTTTGGATTTTAGGGATTGGATACGAGAGGAACGATTGGATACGATGGCTTAGGGGAGCCCCAAAGCTCTACTCCGTAAGTCCAAATAGGATGTATGATGGTCATGTAGATGAGTCTTTTGTAGTTGATTGGGAGGTTAGAGCATTTGTCTAGTAAGTGTTGAAGTAGCCTGTCACGTTGAGTGGTTTCTTGTCTTTTCAGTCTTGTATGAGGATTCCAAGTTAATCGTTTGTCGAGATGCAACCCTAAGTATCGGATCTGTTCTACAGCACCAGTGGGATAAGGAAGGATACGGAAGGGCAGGAAGTCATTGGTTCACGACGTAAGGTAAAAGTGATTTGATGCGAATTTTGAGAATTTATTTCAATTCTCCAGTTTTGACACCATTCTTCATGATTAGTGATATGGGATTGGATGCTTTGGAATGCAATAACTGGATTGGTGTTGACTGATAATACACATGTATCATCAGCATACGTGGTAAGGATATATTAGGATGAGTTGGGATGTCAGCTGTATAAAGGATTGGGCCAGGGATACTACCTTGAGGAACACCAGCAGATTGGGAAAAGAGGGATGAATAGACATTACTTGGAAAGTTCTATTTGTGAGATAGGATTGAAGGATGAGAAAGTATGTATGGGGTAGGAATTTACGGAGTTTGTAGAGCAAGCCCGGATGCCAGACTCGGTCAAAAGCCAGTTCACGTCAAGAAAGATGCCCGATTAATATGATCCACGTTCTAATGCAGAGAAGACTACATCCATCACACGATGACATACCTGAATAGTGGAGTGGGATGCTCGGAATACAAACTGGTGATTATTCAAATAATTAAAATGTAATACACACTCAGTATAACCTAGTTTAATCTTTATTAAGGTCTAATTCAAGATAATTTCAAAGTACATTAAGAGTGTTACTACACCTTGTTCAATATAAAATATATAATTATTCCTTGACTTGTTAGTGCTCCCAAATGCACAGGAGCCAAAAGTGTTAGGACTGTAGAAGGGTGTAAAACAAGGTGACACCCTGACCCCCCTTTTTTAATTTAATATATGGATGAGATCATGTCCATTTGCATGGGACGCACAGCATAAAAACATGGTTCAATGGAACTTACATTCTGTCGTTTTACAGTTTCTCCTTTTTGGATGGTGATGATCCCCCGAGCAACTTCAAAACTATTAATAACAGAATGTAAAGTAATATGAAATAAGCTAAGTAAATGATAGTTATAAGAAGTAAATAAAACAAGTAATAATGAAGGAGCCACGGTTTTAATAAGGAGTTTAACAAATTAAAAAAGGAGTTGATTATGAGTACCTCAATATAAGTACTGCGTGCAGAACTCAAATGTGTGCCGGATTGTCTATCTGTAGTGAAGAATTGATTTGAGATGGTGAGGGAATTCCTTTACCTTGGCAATGTGAATAACTGTTGATCAGTTAATCCTAAAATAAATTCGAAAATTATGTGTACGGCTATTTTCGTATACTACCAGTTCTATACTTCAGTAAAAAAAAAAAAAAAATTAACACAATGTGAAAGCTCTACTTATTCAAATGTGTTTTCCTGCAACTACTTCTTTATTGAACGGGGAGCTGTATTATGAATGAAATCCTGCAAAACATTGTAACTGCATCTGAAATGTAGTATCTTAAGTGAATATCGGAGAAAACGAGAAGGAATTGAGCCTGAAGTGACAGAGAAAGGAAGAAAGTGAGTGTACTGCTATTGATTGAGTGAGAAGAATCTGTGGTATGCGGACATGTCTCGTACCAACTACTGTGGACCCGATTAAAACCTGTGGGCGAGACTGGTGACAAGAAAGCCAAGATGGCGGTCAAGTTCATTCGAAAAATAAGAGTAATTTTATTTTAAATTTCAGTATGGTATGGAAATAACCACTAAATAGATAATAGACTAAATTTAGCTAAAGTCTAATAATTGTTATCTTCTTCCTGTTTTATTCAACAACAAAATTAAAATTAAACTTATGACTATGGGATGAGTCTGATATTACTAAAGGTAAAATATCGTTAACAATTCAATCCCAACAGTTTTCGAAACCACGATTGTGCGTGTGTATTTAACTCCCAAATAACTAACAACTTCACTGAACAAAGACTTGTTAGATAAGTAACCGAATACAATAAGCCTCTCCTTCTTCCAGGTTTTTTTTTCTGTTTTTTCATACACCATTACGTCATAACTTATTCAAAGTTTAAGATAAGCCTAATTACTCATTAAGCTTTCTTTGACCACTTTTTTTTTTTACTGAAACTTCATGTGTAACTCGTACCTATTAAGTTCACTGCTTGGTTCAATAAATTATCCTTTTATTAACCATCCTTAAGCTGATCACCTCAGGGAAGGTTTTACGTTTTGCATCATTTCATTTTTTGGTCGTCTTCATTGAATAGATTTACATTTTCCATTGTCCAAGTACGTGTGTCTGTAATTTATTATACGTGGGATTTGTTTTGCAACTTAGAAGGATTGATTGATAAGGAAAAATTTAATCCACTCTAAAAATTGTTTATTTTTCAAGAATATTACAATTTAAAATATTTTTTTGATCTATGTTATGCTTATTTTCTTTTTTTTTCTGTAATGTAACTAATTATCTTAATGACTATGTGTTCGTTCAACATATTTTTTTTCTCTTTGTTATTAGTAGAGCTATTATATTTATCAACAAGAATTACTTTTACAATGCTTTTATATTATTTATGATTTTATTTACTTATTTCTTTTAATGTTTATCGATACCTGGGCATTGAGGCATATTCTTTCATATTTTTTTCGGAAAACGTAATTTAATCTCAAACCAAAAAATTAATTGTTACAATAATACTAGATAGGGAAAAATTATGAAAGGTTTGAAATGTCTTAATTGTGGACCGATGGAATTTAATGTGTTTATTATTTAATTATTAATAGAACCTATTTCGCTTCTCTGAATATTTCGTTAACTACTGAAGGATTCTATGACATAGATCATTAACTAGAAAAATCGGTAGTTTTTTTAATTCGTATATTCCTTAAATATTAATTACACCTACCTCATTTTTACCTCTGCTTTTGTACTTGTAATTTTGTTAATATTTTCACACCATAAATAAAAGTCATATAAACATAACTTCTATTAGAAAAATAATATGCATATTATATCCTGGATTAAATTTATTATTTTTGATGAGGAAATGGTTGACTCAGTGTTTCGTAGGCAATGTTTGAAAATGGTAGAGAGTGAAGTCAATGAATTTTATATTATTGATATATCATTGAAATTTACAATCAACAAGTATGAATGATACCTAGTGGCGTTAGTAAAAACAAGTATAAAAAACTATCCAGTGGTAGTACTCTAATATAAAATTCAATTATAAAGGTCACGAGGCCATCTTCTTTTCAGACGCTTCGGAGGATTATCCGGAATCGAAGAGGTTGCTAGGTTTGAAACGAGTTGGTTTGATTTGAAATAAAGTTTGTCATGAAAAGATTGATATTTGATTTGGGCCAAATCAGAAACAAAATGGGACATTAAGGTCTTTATGGATTACATTGTTCGTAACAAAGTAAGGAGTAAACAAATAAGGTCGTTTTTGTTTTGTTTTATGCCAATGTTTCGGCCAGAATTATAGGTCATCAGGGCTCCTAATAACACAAAACACAATAACAATATCAACAATTTTGTTTATAGAAAATTTAACAGTTATAGTTTCTTCATCTTTCAATTCATATCATTTCTGTCCTTAAAAATATTATATTATTCATTTTCATGTTATATTATTCAGTTTTATTGAACTATAGCCCTGATGTCCTACAATTCAGGCCGAAACATTGCCATAAATAAAATAAATAAAAAATCGTATTTGTTTACTCCTTACTTTGTTAGGAACAATGTAATCCATAATGATCTTAATGTCCCATTTTTTTTTTTGCACAGGATTGTTGATATAGCCGCTCATATTTTTTTCTTCTAAGCCCTCATGATAGTATAAAAATCAGTCCTAAAGAAGGGCAGATAATAAAATAAGTTGTTCTTACTTGTTTAATTTTCATTGACCTCACCCTGACCATTTTCAGCATAGATCAAAATTTATTAATGACTGATATAATCTAATGTAATGATGAAATGAAGGCTTCAAAACTACATTACTATAGCTGTGGCAATTATAAAAAAAAAATTTGTTGTACCATATCACGGTATCTTTTCCAATAAATTTATGTTGGGATAAAACCCAAATATGTTTTCTCTATATGTCTATAGTTTGATCGTCTATAATTTATGATTATTTTTCTATAATATACAGTATTCTTGTATGTCTTGTGTTAAAAACAAAATGTTATTCATAATTATCTTTCGTGTTATTGAGTTATTGTGAGAATAATGTAATTAGGAGAGCGGGAAGTGGAAGACTATTGCAGCATTTTAACTCGAAATAATGTGGTTAAAAACCAAAGCCAGCTATAGCTAATTGGCTTGCTAAAATTTATTTCTCACGGCTCATCGCCCCTCGGTCGGGCTCAGCTTCATTAACAATGAAAATGAATTGTCTTCTCTTCAGGGCCTCGGCGGCAAAACCTTTCATTAGGGATGAATTCAATCGAAGGATAATTAATGCAAAGAGATAAAAGTTATTTACTATTATTATCATCCCTCTGAAATTACTACGTTAAAATCGTTAGGGGAGGGAGGCGAGCTGTGTAATTTTTAACGAATAATTATCGAGGTTTAACTTATTTTTATTATATTTTAAAAGTTCTTAATAATATTCAACATATCCTACCGTTAACATGCCAACAGTAACATTCAGTAAAAAATAAAATAATATTATTATTTACTAAATTATTCCCCGTAAAATTTATTCGGCACTGTCTGAATAAATAATCCACTCTAAAAATAACCCTGTTATTGAAACCAAACTTAACAGTGCTCTATTTAATGTGATTAAGTAGAAGTGTATGTTTTAATGAGATTTGTTAGTGCAGATTAAAGGCGAGTTCATCATTTCGTCGGTAATGCGCAAAAAAAAATGACATACGTAAAATCTAAAGAAAATAAATAAATTAATGATTTATATGTCATTTCAGCCGGGGTCAACAGGTATAACTATGAGATGGCTTTATTGAGGACCCGAATTCTTGCTTTAAGACCCCTGAAACAAAAGTTGAGATTACTATCATCTATTGAATGATATAAGTTCCTGTCCTGAAGATCCCTGGCTCTAGTTTGGTTTTGGCAGATAAATTATTTAATACGTTAACAGCCAAAGCTGAGTCCTGTGGGGCTCACTCGCCCTCTGTTAGTGGTAACCTTGGGGGAAAATCTGGTGGTTGAATGTTATCTCAGACAAATCACCTCCCAGCACAACCTTTGTCCTAAAAACAGTTTCTACCGTGTACTTTACCTAAAAACCTTTATAGTTTGCTGTGGTAAAAAATTAATTAGTTCGTTATTAAATGAGATAATTTTAACTGTTAATTTTGAAAATGGTATAAGTCCATTCGGATATAAAAACAATTCGTTTGAATGATTATTATTTTAGAATAAAATTTAAAAGGTGTATGGTTTTAAAAAGTCACTTTTTTCTAAGAGCTAAGTGATAACATGATTTCGCTGTTTGCCCATATTTTTAAAGTATTTCAAAAGGAAAACTTTATGTATCGCGAATATGGAAGAATGGACTTATACCACTTTTAAAAACAGCTCATTTCATTCGATAAGTATCATCTTAACAAATATCATTTACATGCTTAATTATGATCAGTTTGTATTTAAAAATAGTTAAGAAAAATAGTTTTATGGACTACTAAGTATTTAAATTGTATCACTATTCCAGGAAATTGTTAGTAAAAAGCGAATATTAAAAAAAAATGTTTATTGGTTTAGTTTTTTCTTAATTGTTAATAAGAATAAATGTTTTATTTCAGTCATTGTGATTCAGTCGTATACTATTTCAACTATCTTCTTCCAACTCTTCGAGAATGTTGTCATTCTTTTAATCATGCAATAACAGTAAAAAACCTGATTAGTGATAAATTGTGTATGGTAAAAATGTGGTGAAAAATAAAATAAAAATAAGTTCATTTCATTTATTCTTCACACCATACAAATGTCAATTTTATATTTAGATTATTAAGTATTTTAATGTAATTCAAGAAATGATAATTATATTAAACAATTCATAAAGATTTATCATTCACTAATCAGGCATGATTCTGAAAACTATATAGGTATATAAATATGACATATTACACCTGACAGGTACCCCGTACTCAGACATTATTATGGTGAAAATCAAAGCTTTCAAATTATATTTTAAAAAATAAACGTGATTAACATCTTTCATAACATTAAGAGGGTTTGAGGAAAATCCTTAGACTGAAGGATGAGCTTCAAACTTAAAATTAGGTTTTCTCATAACAGGATGCTTTCCTCCCCTCCCTTCCATGGACCATTTATAATGCATGAATATATTATGCTCCGAATAATAAATAAGATATTTTTATAACTGTACGCGCGTATCTTTATTCATAATTCTTTTTTTTTGTTATTTCCTCAGAAAAGCAGATGAATCCCATTATCACTTATTACTTATTTTACATTATATATTTTCTTCTTCCATCTTTTTTTTGTTTTCACACTCAGTATAAGAGAAAACTTCTTTATGTTTTAATGGAAAGAATATGGCGAATGATTTCACTTAGAATGATTATATTCTATTACTGAAAGCGGTTTTTTTTTTTTAGACACACTAAGGAAAGCTTTTAGTTTTATTGTGGTTTTTACTATCGCTTTTATTATCCCACGACAATTTCAGAAATTTTCATGCTTCTCGCAAGCCTAGACTCAAGTGCTGTTTTAGTTCTCACATGAACTTTAGTTCTTTTTTTTATAATAAATAGATTGTCATCGTTTAATCATTACTTGTACCAACCAAAAACGCTCTTAATAATAAACCAATTTATTAATAATAAACCAATTTCCTTCAATACACGAGAAAGCCATCAATATATAGTATAAATACAATTAGTAGTTTTCAGAGTTAGAACGTTTTCAGACGGTAGTTTGTTCGTTGAGTTTTTATTTTTTAGAACCTGGAAAGTAAAATATGTAATCTATCTCCAAAAAATAAGTTGCCTGACATTAATTTCCATTATAATAATTTGTATACAATTTATAGTGGAAAAAAATTGACTGGATATTTCAATCTATTGTATACTATTTTACATTATATTATTTTATAGAACAATACCTTGATTGACATATTACTTTTATAATGTCATAATAATATATATAATATTGATATCAATTTTTGTTGACTGTTAATCCAACCTAACGCATTTCAAGACTAACCAAGTCTTGAATACTATTTACAGGATATTTGCTATTATTGTAGAGGTATATTGATTGAGTGATGTAATTGAAAAAATTCGTCTTCAATTTGGCATACTTGCAAACCAAAATATATTTTAACTGTTAAAATTATTGATTGAATCTCAAGAACCAAAGAAATAATAAAACCATGTTGATACTTAAATGACTGTTGAAACCTAACTAACCCCATATTTGCTTGTCTGTTGCAGCGGAGCTTCCCCCAGATTGCAGCTACTCGCCTTGGACCGGATGCAGCAGCGAGTGCGGTACAGGCCTGTCCAAGCGGAGCGGAGGCTGTGGCGGGGAGACTCGACTCTGCCAGCACAGACCTTGCCCCGGCCCGCTGCCTTCAGCCCCGACCTCTCACCATAGGCTAAGGGTAGGTACCTCACTTGAGGATTAGCCATCATAAATACAATCACCGGAATCATTTAAGGATATTTTAATTACAGACAGATAAGGCAAATAAATAACACTGTGAACTATTCTGCTGTACACATGCATCATTTATGTCTAAATAACATGAAATTGATCTTTTTATAGTTCCTATCTTTACGTTATGTTCTATCAATTTTTTCGTAAGATGAAAGGTTGGAAGGCTTAAAAAAGATAGAAACTACCATTAACCACTCTCTAATATTATTTGTTTATTTCTATAACTATCAATTTCCTCTCATAAGAACGAATCAATGAGATCATCTCAAAACTTTTGCAGAAAAAACAACAAGGATCAGGTTCGAACCAGATGCACGGAGAACTATTAATACTCTTATTCGAATTTCGAAGCAGATCTAATTTTTTAACAAACTGCTCTCTTTATTAAAAGTTCTACGAAAAGTAATGAACACCCTGCACTGCTGCATGGCACAGAACCGTGGACAATAACGGAAATATTCATAAAGAAATTAGAAGCATATGAGAGGTGGTTGTATTTCCATATTCTCCAAATTTAATGAACTGACCACATAACCAACAGAATAATGCTAATTCGAGATGAAATGGATAAAGAAATATCGTACACTACTAAAGAGCGTAAATTAAAATAATTTGTCATTTCATACGAAATGACTTGGGCACTGTAGGTTGTTATGGAAACCACTGGTCGCCCCTAAAGTGCAATCAAATCAATTAACAAACATCATGTATAATTATAAAGTAGACCATAATCGATATGTTTAATAATTTGCATGGTAAACATAAAATGGGTCTGATTATTTGATCAATTAACGTGTGAGATTTATTTTTTCATTTTCGTTTGACTCTGAATAGATCAGCATCATCCCCAATGTCTTATCTCGTCAAGGGCGGACCAAATTGTGAAATATGCACTTTCGAGATTCGAATTGAAACATTTTGTCTCAACTAAATCGTCCAATGATCACAAAACGTTAGTTGATCCAGCGAAGACTAATTCATTTCAGATGGACAAAGAAGTCAAATATGTGTTATGTCGTAGAACCTTCTTTGCGATGGTTGTTCTTATGGCAGATTCCAGGGAGAAGGTGCAGCAAGCACTTTTGGAATGGAAGGAGGAGCTACAACGTAAGGGGAAATGCAATAAACATCCTCAATAGTAAAGTGCTCTTTGTGATAAGGACTGACTATGAAAATGTTTCATGGGAACATTTGTCATCTTGTACTGACAAATGTCATTCATTGATCAGGAATGACCTGTGCCAACTCTTGAAGCAGTGGGCCACTTTCCCTACTTAGGAACCATCATCTGGTCTGGTAAAATAGATTAAGAAATCCACACAGAATTATTAAAGCAAACGCAATATATTACCAGATATACAACAGTATAGTTAGACATGAAGATATGAAGCTCCACCTGTACTAAGAAGTCTACCTCCCAACACTTACATATGGATGTGAAAATTGGGTCATCCTTGACAATCACATACCCCGCTTATAAGTGCTGAAATAAAGTATCTTCGTAAAATAGTCGATAATTAAATTAAATTGCCTACCTACTATTTGAAATTTGCAGGATTATAAATTATAAGATTATACCATAAAGATGAGAACAAAAAATAATTTATTTGAATTTTAAAAAAGTATTAACAATAACATGTTAACATGTTTACAATAACAATGAACAAATCAAATCTTCAGAAAAGAAAAATAATAAAATAGTAAATTTCAAGAGTCAAGTGTGCTCCTTGATCCACATATTTCCCGAAAGAAAAACTAGCATTTCTAGTTGAACATTTAAGAAAAAGTAGAAAAAGATCCCTAACTAAAGAGGAAGTCAAGGTTATAAAATCCTAGAAGAGCCGATGCTCAATACCGCGAGTTAGGTTTGTTTGCACAAGTGTGAGACTACGTGTCCTACCCAACATTATGTAATTAGCAATTTCGGAGAGTTAAATAATGACACGTCCGGTGCGGCATCAAAGTTATATAAAAGAGAACCCTTGAGCTCGAGGAATTCCGAGTTCAATTTCAAAAGAACTCGAAACTGGACAGAGACAGATCAGCACAATTCCGAGAGTTTCATAACTTAAGGGTAAACATATTGTTACGGTCAGAGAGGGAAGAAGGACCCCAATCTCCCTTGCCTATATAAAAAGGACAGCTGTTCGGGCCGCGAGTCAGTAATAAGACGAGTCAGTAATAAGCCAGTGAGTAGCAGTCGTTAACTAGTGGCAGTGTGTTTGAGTTAGTTAGTATTAGTTAGTCTGTAATAAGTGCTTAGTGAGCAACAGTGACAATTAGTGGCCGTATAATATGTGTAATAAACTGTGTGGCAGTTTGTCATATTTGGAGAGCCTTACGGTCGGTGGACTTTAGTTAGCGAACTGTAAGTGTTAATTTGTAATTGTAAACTATAGTGTAATATTATTGTATTTGTACAAATTTATATAAATAGTTTAGTTACTTAGTATAAACAATATCTTATATTATTTGTATATTATCTTAGAAATTAGATAACATTTAGTAGAATATTATTATTGTAAATTGATATTAGTTTAATAATTTAACTGTTTTAAATAATCTCATTGTATTCTTTCTAATTTGTTAATAAATATTAGATTCTTGAATTAAGTAATAGTTTAGTCCATTTTACACCCAGTAGCCCGTAACAATATCCATAGATAATCGACACTATCGATAGCAACCGTCGGTAGGCATTCCATATCGATATATCGATAGTAACTATCGACTATCGGCCAATCCTAAACCTGACCCACATGAAAAGGATGTGTCGAGACCGGGAAAGATGGCTCGGATGGACAGAGGCTCCTCTACACTTAATGGTAGAAAGGGGAAGATAAAGAACCAACGAATAAAATAACATAATGATTGATTTTTTTCATAACATAAGAGAGTAATAAAAAAATAATTTAAAAACATTCATGACTTAACACTCATAATATTCATCACTTAAACCAATTTTAAGTTTAATAATTTTGAAATTCACCCATTTCAGACATCTCAAAAGTGCATAAGCCCTCACAGCTGCCAGCACTACACCTAGGCTTAGACAATAGATCATAGTATTAAATCACTGAAGCTGTCAGTTATCATTGGATATTAAATCAGGTTCGTGAAATATAGGCAGTTTTCCTCGCTTTAAATTATTAAAACGGCGACTTTTGATTGAAGAAACGATATTTCTTGTTTATTCTCCCTTTTTTAGATCGTGGCGCCCACCTTTGAGAATATATTATAAGGATCCAGTAGCTGAAATATCATTCTTAATGTACCGTATTGGTAAAGTTATCTGAACGTTCCAAGTTCATAAGTTGGAATCAGCCTGGCTTATGTTGAATCGAGGCCATTGTTTCTATCAGAATAAATTGTTAAAATAAATAGAGTCAGTCCAACGATCTAAACCTCTATAAAGCAGTCCATCAATTAACCCTTTATGCAAAGTACCGTGATTATCTGACCCAGGGTTGGCCAAGCCAAATGATCGTTGGGGCAACTTTGGAAATGCATCTTAACTACGCGTAAAAATATATCGTAAGTCATAAAATTAGATGTCCTCATATTAAATTTTAAGCTAATATAGACATTTTTCGCCGAGAAAAAGTTAAACATATTAAGTAATTACTATTGTATTTTATATTATTCTTACGTGTACACATAAATATCTTCAGCCTAATGATGACACTTATGGCGTATCGCTATAATAATGTTACGGGCTACTGGGTGTAAAATGGACTAAACTATTACTTAATTCAAGAATCTAATATTTATTAACAAATTATAAAGAATACAATGAGATTATTTAAAACAGTTAAATTATTAAACTAATATCAATTTACAATAATAATATTCTACTAAATGTTATCTAATTTCTAAGATAATAGGATATTGCTAATACTAAATAACTAAACTATATATATATATAAATTATTACAAATACAATAATATTACACTATAGTTTACAATTACAAATTAACACTTACAGTTCGCTAACTAAAGTCCACCGACCGTAAGACTCTCCAAATATGACAAACTGCCACACAGTTTATTACACTTATTACACGGCCACTAATTGTCACTGTTGCTCACTAAGCACTTATTACAGACTGATACTAACTCACTGTATATCACGCACTATCACTAGTTAACGACTGCTACTCACTGGCTTATTACTTCACTGCTTATTACTGACTCGTCTTATTACTACTGCCGGCCAGAACAGCTGTCCTTTTTATATAGGCAAGGCCGGTCGGGGTGGGGATTTCTCGGAAGAAGACCGAGAACCGCCTAGACCGACCCACAAGGATCTACGCCATTCTATAATCCCTTCCGCTTAATCCCATTGTTTGTCTTATCCTCCCAGCCGGTCCTTCTTCCCTCTCTGACCGTAACACTGCCCCCTCCTTAAAAGTGCTCTGCCCCAGAGCATAGTCCGGAGAAATCGGGCGGTTATGAGCTTCCCTCGATGGAGACGCATTTCCTTTCCAGGGGTTGAATGTGCACACCAATATGGCGACTCCAGAGTTGGCGAATATCTGTTCAAGCATGTTCCTGACAACCTTCCACTCCAGGCCGTCATATCCACAGCCCAACTTAGGGATCGCGAGCTTGGTGACACGCAGTCTCAGAAGCTTACTCCGCAGGTCGTCGAGGCTTCGCCGCAGGGCGTCATATGTGGGCTTCTGATCAGTAGCACACTTGGTAACTAAGTAGAACAGGTGTCGTCCTTCGTGCGTATGGTGGAGTGCTTTCCCGACGCGTGGTCCTTGGCGTTCCAGTTCCTCAGTTCCAGCAAACTTCTTCCTGAAGACCGTTGCAATCCCTCGGGAAGTCCTCAGATCTTCGGCTACACAATGGGCCAGAGAATAGTCCGCGGGTAACGAGAAGATATCTCTGTATACTGCCTGAGTTACTCCACGGGAACCTTGTACCTTAGGTTGTGCAACTGATACCTTACTGGCCTCCACGTTGTTGAGGTACCTGACTTGCTGGTCTTTTGTCGGGCCATGGTCTCCTTTGTATGGGGCCAGTCTATTAAAATGGACTACCCTGGGTTTTCCCTTTGGCTGCTTTCTGATCCTATAGATGACGTCGTTTATCCTATTGATGATCTCAAACGGGCCATCCCAGGAGTTCTGAAGTTTAGGTGAGTAGCCTCGCCTTCTTCGAGGATCATGTAGCCAGACCAAATCTCCAGGTTGGAATCCACCTTTCTCTGCCCTGATGTCGTAACGCTCCTTCATTCTGTCACTGGCTCCCTGGATGTTTGCACGAACCTTTTCGTGGATATTATCCATCCGCTTCCGTAGATTCGTGACGTATTCCTCTCCGTTAACTTCCTCGTCTGGCTTGAACCCGAATTTCAGATCACAAGGCAAACGAAGTTCTCGGCCGAAGACCACATTTGCGGGGGTCTGCCCCGTTGCTTCATGGACTGAACTCCGGTAGGCTAACAAGAACAAGTGAAGATACTGGTCCCAGTCTCGCTGATGCTCGGAGACCACTTTAGACAAATATCGACCCATTGTCCTGTTCATGCGCTCCACCATGCCATCCGATTGAGGGTGAAGAGGTGTCGTCCTGGTTTTCCGTATTCCCAGTGCTTCTTCCCTGGTCAGCGTGAAGTTCCATGGGTACTCCAAACCGGCTGACGAGCTGCTTCACAAGTACGTCTGCAACCGTGACTGCCTCTTGATTCGGAAGGGCATACGCTTCCACCCACTTAGAAAAATAGTCCATGGCCACGAGAATATATCGGTTGCCTTCGTCTGTCACAGGGAAAGGGCCAGCGATGTCAATCGCTATCCTCTCGAACGGTGCTCCCACGTTGTACTTCTTCATAGGGGCCTTCTTTCTTCTTGTTGGTCCGTTAGAAGCCGCACAAGTCGCACAACGCCTGCACCAGTCCAACACATCGTCCTTAAGGTTTGCCCAGTAAAAGCGTTCACGAACTTTTTCCAATGTACGGTGAACTCCAAGATGGCCGCCAGTTACACCGTCATGTAGTTCCCTAAGCACTTCGGGCACTTTATTCCTTGGAACGATGAGCTGTAGCCTGCGCTGATCTCCTTCCGCGTTCTCCAATGCCCGTTTCAGCAGCCCGTTGTCCACTAAAATGGAGTTCCATTGGGCCCAGTACGTTTTTACATTTTTCGACATTGGAGCAACATCCTGCCAGGTCGGTCTTCCTCGCCCCGATATTTTCCATTCCTTTATTTGTTTCAAGTCCGGGTCCTCGTCCTGTTCCTTTGACACCTCTGCGTCCTGCCAACTGTTGATGACAACTGTAGTCCTCAATACTGTTCCCTGCTTCTCTTCTTGTCGGGAACAATGCCTGCATTCTTCATCTTCACATGGTCTTCTTGACAGCGCATCCGCATTCCTGTGGCTCGTTCCAGAACGATGAACAGATTCAAAATCGTACTCTTGAAGGCGCTCGATCCACCTCGCCACTTGTCCCTCCGGTGACTTGAATCGCAGCAGCCACATTAGAGCCGCGTGGTCCGTTCTCAGCAGGAACCTTCTTCCGTATAGATATTTATGGAAGTGCTCTATGGATTTTACTACTGCCAGAAGCTCTTTCCTTGTGACACAGTAGTTGCGCTCCGGAGCTGAGAGTGCCTTGCTGAAATATCCAATCACCCTTTCTTCTCCGTCTTGGAGCTGAGAGAGGACACTTCCAATGGCGATGTTGCTGGCATCTGTGTCGAGTATGAACTTGCCCTCGGGACGTGGATAGCACAGAATAGGAGCACTACTCAATTTTCTCTTCAGCTCCTCGAAGGATGCCTGGCACTCGTGGTCCCAATGGAAAGTCCTTTTCTCCTCGGTAAGCCTGGTAAGAGGTTTTGCGATGTCAGCAAATCCTTTAACGTACCTCCGGTAATAGGTGCAGAGCCCGAGAAAACTTCTCATCTGGTGCTTATCTCGAGGTACTGGCCAGTCGGTGATCGCTGCTATCTTCTCTGGGTCAACAGCAACTCCGTTGTCTGACACAATATGCCCCAGGTAGTTGACTTGCCTTCGGAAGAGATTACACTTCTTCGGGTTCAACTTTAGGTTCGCTGCACGCAGTCGTTCGAAGACCTTCTCCAGATTCTTCAGATGGTGAGCGAAGGACTTTCCCAGCACAATGATGTCGTCTAGGTAAACCAGGCATACTTCCCAAGAGAGACCTCTTAACACGTTTTCCATCAGCCTCTCGAATGTGGCAGGAGCATTGCAAAGCCCGAACGGCATTACTGTAAACTGCCAGAGCCCAGTGCCAATTGAAAACGCCGTCTTCTCTTTATCTTCAGGTGCCAATCCAACCTGCCAATATCCACTGCGGAGATCCAAGGTAGAGAAGAGTTTACACCCCTCCAGGGTGTCCAGCGTATCGTCAATCCTGGGAAGCGGATAACTGTTCCTTCTTGGTGACGTTGTTTAGAAGACGGTAGTCTACGCAGAACCTTGTCGTTCCGTCTTTCTTCTTCACCAATACGACAGGAGACATCCAGGGGCTACTAGAAGGCTCAATGACACCATCAGCTGCCATCTCCTTAATAATCTCCTCGGCGTCCTCCCGTTTAGCTAACGGCAGCCTCCGCGGGACCTGTCGGATAGGCTTCGCATCCCCAGTGTTAATCCTGTGCTGGACGATATCCGTTCTACCCCGTGGTCCTGGGCCGATCTCGAAGACGTCATGCCATCGGGTAATCATGTTTTTCACCTCCTCGCTCTGTTCAGGTGAAAGGTCGCGGCATGACTCGTTAACAAATCCTTTTAGTTCCTCTGGGAGCCCTCGAAGCTCGGTGGGATGACGTTGCAGCTGACGAACCACTGAGGTAGCGGTGGTACACTCCCCGAACGGTGTTCCTTTCTTCAGCGTTACCGGGAAGCTGTTCAGGTTCATTAGCCGAATTGGAGTGGTAGGTCCGATCTTGATGAGAGACCTAGCAACCAGTACGCCGCGTCCAACCTCTTGTTCTTCGTGCCTTCCAGGTTCGAGTAGTGCACATTGACCCGCGGGTAGATGGCCTTCGACCGTCCCATGCGTCACGATTTGGCTCCGTGCCGGTAAAGTGGTGTCTTCTGGTAGCAGCACTCGTGCGCAGAAGTCCTTTTCCTGCCGAAGTATGACTTCCTCGTCTCCCAGCGTCATCACACCTCTCGACATATCCAGCTTGATCCCGTATGCGATCATGAAGTCCATGCCCAATATGACATCTTCATCGATCTCTGCCACGAGAGCGCGGTGCTGCAGATGTTGATCCCCGATGTGGAAGGTGGCATCTGTCTCCCCGTAGACCTTGGCTGGCTGTCCCGTTGCAGTCCGTAATGCCCAAGTTGTTGGTAAGATCTTCTCAGCTGGAAGTGTCTTGGAGTTCAAGATTGTCATGCTCGCGCCGGTATCCACTAGAAGGCTTCGCAGCTGCCCGTTCACCATCCCATCAACGTAGAAGCTGTTTGTTCTGCTTCCTATTGACGCAACTCTGATGGCCTTCCTGGGGGCTTTGACGTTACGGGTTGGACACTTGCTTCTAAGGTGGCCAAGCTGGCCGCAGCCCCAACAGCGTATCTCCTTCTTATGGGTCCTGAGAGCATCCAACACTTTGGTCACTATGTCCTCGACGCTGGTTACCACATTAGGCTCTGCTCCTGCTGCTCGAACTCGCGCATTGCCCCGTACAGACAGCCTGACAGCTTCAAACTCCATGGCCTGAGATAATGCGTCTCCCAACGTTTTCGGCCGGGCGAGCTTCACTGCTTGTTGTGTCTCTGGGTCCCGAAGTCCATCCAGGAATTTGTCGACAGCCAAACTCTCGTAGACATAGTCAGTGACCGATGGGTAGGCGTTCTTCACCAGCCGGGCAATATCCGCTTCAAATTCCTGCAGCGTCTCGTTGTCCTTCTGGACCCTGTTTCTTAACTGTGAGCGATATAGCTGGTCCATGTGGCGGTGTCCGAAACGCATTTCCAGTCTTCTAAGCAGCTTCACGTAGTTGGACCGCTCCGACATGGGCATCCCCTGCAGCACTCTCAAGGCGTCTCCACGCAAGGCCAGGCCCAACGCTGAAGCTTGGGTCTCCTGTGACCACCCGTGGATCGAAGCAGCTGTCTCGAAGAGAGTCATGTAGTCCTCCCACGGCGTCTTTCCGTCGAATACTGGAATGGTGTTGTGAGCTGGTGGCGTCCCATTATAGGCGGGTAGAATGCTATTACGATGGCTGCCCTCGGAGGAAAGGTCGGTGTCGTTCGTCGGTGGATTGCTCTTACGTCCCTCGAGAGCTTCCATTCTTAGCCTAATTTCGTTCACTTTTTCTCCTAGCCTAGATTCTACATCAGCTACTTTATTATTTACATCGGCTAACTTATTATCTACATTTTCCATCAACTTAGTCTCTAATGTGCCTAACTTAGACTCTAATGTATCCATTAAATAATTTTTTACAGTACATAATTCATTACCTAGCTCATTTTTAACAGTGCTTAGCTTATTTTCTACATTGCCTAATTCTTTTTTAAAAGTTGCAGACAATTTGCTTAAATCGGTTTCAAACAGAACATCATCTGGATCTTCCCCTAACTCTACAAAAAATTGACGCAAGCGATGTTGCAGTACACTTTTATTTCCGGAAGAATCCAGATCACGTTCTTCTAATTCCCGTTTTAAATCCGCAACTTTTAAATCCATCAATTTATGACTTTGAGAAGCCATTTTTCAAACAGTAGCCCAATTATTACAAAATGCAAGACAAAATAAAAATTACACAAGATATCCCACTTCTGACACCAATTTGTTACGGGCTACTGGGTGTAAAATGGACTAAACTATTACTTAATTCAAGAATCTAATATTTATTAACAAATTATAAAGAATACAATGAGATTATTTAAAACAGTTAAATTATTAAACTAATATCAATTTACAATAATAATATTCTACTAAATGTTATCTAATTTCTAAGATAATAGGATATTGCTAATACTAAATAACTAAACTATATATATATATAAATTATTACAAATACAATAATATTACACTATAGTTTACAATTACAAATTAACACTTACAGTTCGCTAACTAAAGTCCACCGACCGTAAGACTCTCCAAATATGACAAACTGCCACACAGTTTATTACACTTATTACACGGCCACTAATTGTCACTGTTGCTCACTTAGCACTTATTACAGACTGATACTAACTCACTGTATATCACGCACTATCACTAGTTAACGACTGCTACTCACTGGCTTATTACTTCACTGCTTATTACTGACTCGTCTTATTACTACTGCCGGCCAGAACAGCTGTCCTTTTTATATAGGCAAGGCCGGTCGGGGTGGGGATTTCTCGGAAGAAGACCGAGAACCGCCTAGACCGACCCACAAGGATCTACGCCATTCTATAATCCCTTCCGCTTAATCCCATTGTTTGTCTTATCCTCCCAGCCGGTCCTTCTTCCCTCTCTGACCGTAACAATAATAATAATTTTATCTCATGATTTCGACAATTAAATTTTGAATATAATATATTTACTTACACATAATGTGTATATATATTGGTTTTCAATATTTTAGTCATTATAAAATAAACATATTTTATAAAAGTGTGATAAATTGCGCGTGCCGGAAAAATGTTGAAGGCGAGTCACGTCCCATACCATGGATGGCCACCCATGATCTAACCATTCTTAGGATACATATTAATCGCTCATAAAAAAATAGCAATTTTGAATCTTTAACTTTAAATAATTTAACTCTGACATTATTTAGACAGATAACAGAAATAATTACCTGACATAATTGGAGTGGAAAGATCACAATACAAAAGTTTCATTTATTTCTAAAATCCGAATATTAGATAAATAAAGTCAACCAGAAAAGGTATTAAATAATATTTTTAAAAAAAGTCAAATAACTCCCCCCCCCCCATCTCAATTAACAAACTCTTTCCCGGACTTTAATTAAGCCAATTAAGGCTTACGGCCTGCAATTTAGGAAGGTCATCGAGCATCCTCAAACACAGGTAGTTAATCAATTACTCTTCCATATGTTGGAGAGCACATGTAACATGCCATGCCTCAATGTCCACATCGGTCCTCCACACTGAAAATAAATAACAGATCATCAGGAAACTACGAATATCGAAACAGATAATATTCATCAATTAAAATTTGAATAAAATATTTAATTATGCGTGCATTTAAAACTAAAAGAAAAATCATCAGAGTAATCAGAGAGATCAAATAAAAAAAAGGGAATAGAAAGATATCCAAGTCTATCGTACTTAATATTCTGGAATGGAACAGGAAAACCTCCTGACCTATTTTCTATTCAATCTATAATAGTTTTATATTGTACTGAAGATTAGAAAGATAGAGGGAAATTGTACAATTATTGATGAATCAAACAAATGATGAGGTAATTTTGAAAAGAAGATGGAAAGCAATCAAAGAGACTTGAATTACTTTAACAAGGAAGTAAATCCACTACAACTAAGACCTTTGGAATAAAAGTTTAGACAGAATAATCACTCATAAGTTAAATTCCTGAACTCTTAACTATAATCTAAACGTATTATAAAACAAAGTCCACGGCTGGGTCTGTTCGCGGTAAACTACTGCATGGATACTATGCGGGTTTTACCAATAGATAGGGTGATTCACCAGGAAGGATTAGGTATATAATTTGTCGAGGTTTTATGAATATTTTGTTTTGTTATGTTTTAATGTTGTTATGTCTTTTCACAGTCGATACTTTGCGATAACGGGGACATTATTATAAAACAAAGTCCTCGGGCGCGTCTGTTCGTGGTAAACTCAATAACTACTGAACGGATTTTCATGTGGTTTTACCAATAGATAGAGTAATTCACCAGGAAGGCTTAGGTATATAATTTGTCGAGGTTTTGTGTAAATGGGTTGGAATATAACGATAATTTGCGGAAATGTTGAAAAAAGTATGGCCGCCTGGGAGGTTTCATCAAAGACGCTGCCTAATATATATCTTATCTATCTATATATACGTATTATAAAACAAAGTCCTCGGGCGCGTCTGTTCGCGGTAAACTCAATAACTACTGGACGGATTTTCATGTGGTTTTCACCAATAGATAGTGATCCACCAGGGAGGTTTAGCCATATAATTTGTCGAGGTTTTGTGTAAATTGGTTGGAATATCACGATAATTATCAGAAAAGTTGGAAAAAGTATAGTCACCTGGGAGGTTTCATGAAGATGCTGCCTGATCCCTTTGACATATAATGAAACAATGCATGGAAGGATATTCCTCTTTTATAGATCTACAAAAAATCAGAGATAGCGGATATCTATTTTTCAAGGATAGCTTACTTCACCTATTTTATTTTCTAAAAATTTGATAACGTAACATGCGGTATTTGGAAAGCTGTTTAGACGAGTTCAGTATTAATCCTGATCAGCTTTTATGCTTTAGTTACCTTAAGCACTTCATGGGCATTATTAGAATATTTTATACCATATAATTTAAATGAGTATCTTATGGGTTATCGCAAAAAATTAACGCACTTGGAAGAAATATTTTGTTTTGTTTTTAGGTTTATAATATCTACATAATGTAATACATTAGACAGACAAAACATGTAGGCATAATATTGTTACGGTCAGAGCAGGAAGTAGGACCGGCTTCTGATCTGCCTAGACAGGATTAGGCAAACAATGGGATTAAGCGGAAGGGATTAAAGAAGTTGCCGAGGCCAATCTCGTTCAACCTGGATCGGCCTGGATGGTTCTCGATCTTGTTCCGAGTAATGCCCCACCACGACCTACCTTGCCTATATAAAAAGGACAGCGTTTTCGGCCGCGGCAGTCAGTAATAAGCAGTGAAGTAATAAGCCAGTGAGTAGCAGTCGGTAACTAGTGATAGTGCGTGAGTTGCAGTGAGTTAGTATCAGTCTGTAATAAGTGCTTAGTGAGCAACAGTGACAATTAGTGGCCGTGTAATAAGTGTAATAAACTGGGTGGCAGTTTGTCATATTTGGAGAGTCTTACGGTCGGTGGACTTTAGTTAGCGAACTGTAAGTGTTAATTTGTAATTGTAAACTATAGTGTAATATTATTGTATTTGTACAAATTTATATAAATAGTTTAGTTACTTAGTATCGACAATATCTTATATTATTTGTATATTATCTTAGAAATTAGATAACATTTAGTAGAATATTATTATTGTTTTAAATAATCTCATTGTATTCTTTCTAATTTGTTAATAAATATTAGATTCTTGAATTAAGTAATAGTTTAGTCCATTTTACACCCAGTAGCCCGTAACAAATTGGTGTCAGAAGTGGGATCTTGTGTAATTGTTATTTTGTCTTGCATTTTGTAATAATTGGGCTACTGTTTGAAAAATGGCTTCTCAAAGTCTTAAATTGATGGATTTAAAAGTTGCGGATTTAAAACGGGAATTAGAAGAACATGATCTGGATTCTTCCGGAAATAAAAGTGTACTGCAACATCGCTTGCGTCAATTTTTTGTAGAATTAGGGGAAAATCCAGATGACGTTCTGTTTGAAACTGATTTGAGCAAGTTGTCTGCAACTTTTAAAAATGAATTAGGCAATGTAGAAAATAAGCTAGGTAATGAATTAAGCAGTGTTAAAAATGAACTAGGCAATGTAGAAAATAAGCTAGGTACTGTAAAAAATGATTTAATGGATACATTAGAGTCTAAGTTAGGCACATTAGAGACTAAGTTAATGGAAAATGTAGATAATAAGTTAGCCGATGTAAATAATAAAGTAGCAGATGTAGAATCTAGGCTAGGAGAAAAATTGAACGAAATTAGGCTAAGAATGGAAGCTCTCGAGGGACGTAAGAGCAACCCACCGACGAACGACACCGACCGTTCCTCCGAGGGCAGCCATCGTAATAGCATTCTACCCGCCTATGCTGGGGCGCCGCCAACTCACAATACCATTCCAGTATTCGACGGGAAGACGCCGTGGGAAGACTACATGACTCCCTTCGATACCGCGGCTTCGATCCACGGGTGGTCGCAGGAGACCCAAGCTTCAGCATTGTGCCTGGCCTTGCGTGGAGACGCCTTAGGAGTGCTGCAGGGGATGCCCATGTCGGAGCGGTCCAACTACGGGGAGCTGATGAGAAGACTGGAGATGCGTTTCGGCCACCGCCACATGGACCAGCTGTATCGCTCACAGCTGAGAAGCAGGATCCAGAAGACCAACGAGACTTTACAGGAATTTGAAGCGGATATTGCCCGGCTAGTGAGGAACGCCTACCCATCGGTCACCGACGATGTCTACGAAAGCTTGGCTGTCGACAAATTCCTCGATGGACTTCGGGACCCAGAGACACAACAAGCAGTGAAGCTCGCCCGGCCGAAAACTTTAGGAGACGCATTATCCCAGGCCATGGAATTCGAGGCTGTTAGACAGTCTGTACGGGGCCATGCGCGCGTACGAGCAGCAGAAGCGGAGCCAAATGTAGTCCCCAGCTTTGAGGACCTAGTGACGAAAGTTTTAGAGGCTCTCAGGACCCGTAAGAAGGAGATACCCTGTTGGAGCTGCGGCCAAATTGGACACCCTAGAAGCAAGTGTCCATCTAAGAAGCAAGAAAAGCCACAGGAAAACTAAGTAGGGTTGATGGGAGGGGGCAACTGTCAACCCGTAACGTCAAAGGCCCCAGGAAGACCATCAGGATTGCGTCAATAGGAAGCAGAACGAACAGTTTCTACGTTGACGGGATGGTGAACGGGCAGCTGCGAAGTCTTCTAGTGGATACTGGCGCAACCATGACAATTTTGAACTCGAAGATAGTTGAGAGGGTCTTACCAACCACTTGGGCATTACGGACTGCCACGGGACAGCCAGCCAAGGTCTACGGGGAGACAGTTGCCACCTACATCATCGGGGGTCAACATCTGAGGCACGGTGCTCTCGTGGCAGAAATCGATGAAGATGTCATATTAGGCACGGACTTGATGATCGAATACGGGATTAAGTTGGATATGGCAAGAGGTGTGATGACGCTGGGAGAGGAGGAAGTCACCACATTACCTGCACGGAGCCAAATCCTGACCCATGGGACGGTCGAAGGACAGTTACCGGAGGGTCAATGTGTACTACTTGAACCCGGAAGGCACGAAGAACAAGAGATCGGACGTGGCGTACTTGTTGCCAGGTCTCTCATCAAGGTCGGACGGACGACTCCAATCCGGCTAATGAACCTGAACAGCTTCCCGGTAACGCTGAAGAAAGGAACACCGGTCGGGGAGTGTACAACCGCTACCTCAGTGGTTCGTCAGCTGCAACGTCGTCCCACCGAGCTCCGAGGACTGCCAGAAGAACTAAAAGGATTTGTTAACGAGTCATGCCGCGACCTTTCACCTGAACAGAGCGAGGAAGTGAAGAACATGATTATCCGATGGCATGACGTCTTCGAGATCGGACCAGGACCACGGGGCAGAACGGATATCGTCCAGCACAGGATTGACACCGGGGATGCGAAGCCCATCCGACAGGTCCCGCGGAGGCTGCCGTTAGCCAAACGGGAGGACGCCGAGAAGATCATAAAGGAGATGGCGGCTGATGGTGTCATTGAGCCTTCGAGTAGCCCCTGGATGTCTCCTGTCGTATTGGTGAAGAAGAAAGACGGCACAACAAGGTTTTGCGTAGACTACCGTCTTCTGAACAACGTCACCAAGAAGGACAGTTATCCGCTTCCCAGGATTGACGATACGCTGGACACCCTGGAGGGGTGTAAACTCTTCTCTACCTTGGATCTCCGCAGTGGATATTGGCAGGTTGGATTGGCACCTGAAGATAAAGAGAAAACGGCGTTTTCAATTGGCACTGGGCTCTGGCAGTTTACAGTAATGCCGTTTGGGCTTTGCAATGCTCCTGCCACATTCGAAAGGCTGATGGAAAATGTGTTAAGAGGTCTCTCTTGGGAGGTATGCCTGGTGTACCTAGATGACATCATTGTGCTGGGAAAGTCCTTCGATCACCATCTGAAGAATCTGGAGAAGGTCTTCGAACGACTGCGTGCAGCGAACCTAAAGTTGAACCCGAAGAAGTGTAATCTCTTCCGAAGGCAAGTCAACTACCTGGGGCATATTGTGTCAGACAACGGAGTTGCTGTTGACCCAGAGAAGATAGCAGCGATCACCGACTGGCCAGTACCTCGAGATAAGCACCAGATGAGAAGTTTTCTCGGGCTCTGCACCTATTACCGGAGGTACGTTAAAGGATTTGCTGACATCGCAAAACCTCTTACCAGGCTTACCGAGGAGAAAAGGACTTTCCATTGGGAACACGAGTGCCAGGCATCCTTCGAGGAGCTGAAGAGAAAATTGAGTAGTGCTCCTATTCTGTGCTATCCACGTCCCGAGGGCAAGTTCATATTCGACACAGATGCCAGCAACATCGCCATTGGAAGTGTCCTCTCTCAGCTCCAAGACGGAGAAGAAAGGGTGATTGGATATTTCAGCAAGGCACTCTCAGCTCCGGAGCGCAACTACTGTGTCACAAGGAAAGAGCTTCTGGCAGTAGTAAAATCCATAGAGCACTTCCATAAATATCTATACGGAAGAAGGTTCCTGCTGAGAACGGACCACGCGGCTCTAATGTGGCTGCTGCGATTCAAGTCACCGGAGGGACAAGTGGCGAGGTGGATCGAGCGCCTTCAAGAGTACGATTTTGAATCTGCTCATCGTTCTGGAACGAGCCACAGGAATGCGGATGCGCTGTCAAGAAGACCATGTGAAGATGAAGAATGCAGGCATTGTTCCCGACAAGAAGAGAAGCAGGGAACAGTATTGAGGACAACGGTTGTTATCGACAGTTGGCGGGACACAGAGGTGTCAAAGGCGCAAGACGAGGACCCGGACTTGAAACAAATAAAGGAATGGAAGATATCGGGGCGAGGAAGACCTGCCTGGCAGGATGTTGCTCCAATGTCGAAGAATGTAAAAACGTACTGGGCCCAATGGGACTCCATTTTAGTGGACAACGGGCTGCTGAAACGGGCATTGGAGAACGTGGAAGGAGATCAGCGTAGGCTACAGCTCATCGTCCCAAGGAATAAAGTGCCCGAAGTGCTTAGGGAACTACATGACGGTGTAACTGGCGGCCATCTTGGAGTTCACCGTACATTGGAAAAAGTTCGTGAACGCTTTTACTGGGCAAACCTTAAGGACGATGTCTTGGACTGGTGTAGGCGTTGTGCGACTTGTGCGGCCTCTAACGGACCAACAAGAAGAAAGAGGGCCCCTATGAAGAAGTACAACGTGGGAGCACCGTTCGAGAGGATAGCGATTGACATCGCTGGCCCTTTCCCTGTGACGGACGAAGGCAACCGATATATTCTCGTGGCCATGGACTACTTTTCTAAGTGGGTGGAAGCGTATGCCCTTCCGAATCAAGAGGCAGTCACGGTTGCAGACGTACTTGTGAAGCAGCTCGTCAGCCGGTTTGGAGTACCCATGGAACTTCACGCTGACCAGGGAAGAAACTTTGAGTCTGCAGTCTTCTCCGGAATGTGCGAAGCACTGGGGATACGGAAGACCAGGACGACGCCTCTTCACCCTCAATCGGATGGCATGGTGGAGCGCATGAACAGGACGATGGGTCGATATTTGTCTAAAGTGGTCTCCGACCATCAGCGAGACTGGGACCAGTATCTTCACTTGTTCTTGTTAGCCTACCGCAGTTCAGTCCATGAAGCAACGGGGCAGACCCCCGCAAATGTGGTCTTCGGCCGAGAACTTCGTTTGCCTTGTGATCTGAAATTCGGGTTCAAGCCAGACGAGGAAGTTAACGGAGAAGAATACGTCACGAATCTACGGAAGCGGATGGATAATATCCACGAGAAGGTTCGTGCAAACATCCAGGGAGCCAGTGACAGAATGAAGGAGCGTTACGACATCAGGGCAGAGAAAGGTGGATTCCAACCTGGAGATTTGGTCTGGCTACATGATCCTCGAAGAAGGCGAGGCTACTCACCTAAACTTCAGAACTCCTGGGATGGCCCGTTTGAGATTATCAATAGGATAAACGACGTCATCTATAGGATCAGGAAGCAGCCAAAAGGAAAACCCAGGGTAGTCCATTTTAATAGACTGGCCCCATACAAAGGAGATCATGGCCCGACAAAAGACCAGCAAGTCAGGTATCTCAACAACGTGGAGACCAGGAAGGTATCAGTTGCACAACCTAAGGCACAAGGTTCCCGTGGAGTAACTCAGACAGTATACAGAGATATCTTCTCGTTACCCGCGGACTATTCTCTGGCCCATTGTGTCGCCGAAGATCTGAGGACTTCCCGAGGCATTGCAACGGTCTTCAGGAAGAAGTTTGCTGGAACTGAGGAACTGGAACGCCAAGGACCAAGCGTCGGGAAAGCACTCCACCATACGCACGAAGGACGACACCTGTTCTACTTAGTTACCAAGTGTGCTACTGATCAGAAGCCCACATATGACGCACTGCGGCGTAGCCTCGACGACTTGCGGAGTAAGCTTCTGAGACTGCGTGTCACCAAGCTCGCGATCCCTAAGTTGGGCTGTGGATATGACGGCCTGGAGTGGAAGGTTGTTAGGAACATGCTTGAACAGATATTCGCCAACTCTGGAGTCGCCATATTGGTGTGCACGTTCAACCCCTGGAAAGGAAATGCGTCTCCATCGAGGGAAGCTCATAACCGCCCGATTTCTCCGGATTATGCTCTGGGGCAGAGCACTTTTAAGGAGGGGGCAGTGTTACGGTCAGAGCAGGAAGTAGGACCGGCTTCTGATCTGCCTAGACAGGATTAGGCAAACAATGGGATTAAGCGGAAGGGATTAAAGAAGTTGCCGAGGCCAATCTCGTTCAACCTGGATCGGCCTGGATGGTTCTCGATCTTGTTCCGAGTAATGCCCCACCACGACCTACCTTGCCTATATAAAAAGGACAGCGTTTTCGGCCGCGGCAGTCAGTAATAAGCAGTGAAGTAATAAGCCAGTGAGTAGCAGTCGGTAACTAGTGATAGTGCGTGAGTTACAGTGAGTTAGTATCAGTCTGTAATAAGTGCTTAGTGAGCAACAGTGACAATTAGTGGCCGTGTAATAAGTGTTATAAACTGGGTGGCAGTTTGTCATATTTGGAGAGTCTTACGGTCGGTGGACTTTAGTTAGCGAACTGTAAGTGTTAATTTGTAATTGTAAACTATAGTGTAATATTATTGTATTTGTACAAATTTATATAAATAGTTTAGTTACTTAGTATCGACAATATCTTATATTATTTGTATATTATCTTAGAAATTAGATAACATTTAGTAGAATATTATTATTGTTTTAAATAATCTCATTGTATTCTTTCTAATTTGTTAATAAATATTAGATTCTTGAATTAAGTAATAGTTTAGTCCATTTTACACCCAGTAGCCCGTAACAATATGCCTTATTACCTGTGCAAAGCTGGGGCGGATCGCTAGGTTAGTTAAAAATAAACGTGATAGACATCCTACTAAGGTAAATTTTTTAAGGTTTTAAATTTATTGATCATATCCCCGAACAATATTCTTTTTATTTATGTGGGAAATAATTGACTGAATAATTCTAAGAGTGGTATGAAATGCTTAGGGGGTGCAGTCAATAATTACACAAAATAAGAATGACTTATTTCATTGTGCCTACGATTTGGCATAAGATGCAGGCTAATATTTATTTTAATAGTAACACTCTGGAGACAGCTTCAATTTAAACAATTTCCTCACATTTATCTATCAATTTTTAAAGCATAATTAAATTCATGAACTTTTTTTTAATAAACATTATTAAGTAGATGTAGTATGAAAATGATTTAAAAAAAAAAAAGTTTCAGAATTTAAGTTATGAATCCTTTTTTGCCAAAAATGTTAAAAAATAATATATCGGTTCTTTTTCATAGTTGGATTAGTAATATATCTATTTAATTCCCTTTTCGACATTCTTTTCTTGTATAAAAAAGATTATTGTGAGGTTATTAATCCCTCGACATACAAAGTGTTATTTTCAATTAATTTTTTTTTTAATAATATGTGAGGGTAATTGGAAATAAGTATTAAGAATAGTTAAAAGTTAACCGTTGTGTATCATGCGTTAACGTTGTGTACCATGATTGATGATATCTCGGTACTAATGCAAAGAATCAAAAGTGAAAAAACATAACTTTTCTGGAAAATGAAGAAACTGTATTAGATTCATTCAAGATTAGTCTGTATCCTCAAACATAATTTACCTATCCGTGGTTTTGTGCCTAAGACATTTCATTATATGGATTTTATCGAATTATACATTTTAATTAGTCAAAAAACATATTCGCTAGTTTGATCATCTATAATTTATGATTATTTTTCTATAATATACAGCATTCTACAATTTTTAAAAATACACGAACATGACATAATTAATACTTCGCCAAGCAAAGAATTTGATTTTGTTACTATTCGAGTCAGATCATAGACGCAAATGTGGTACAATCGAGACTTTGAAACTCCTCGTTAAAAAAAGGAAATTATGTTTACAATAAGTAATGCAGAATAACTATTTTTTTATTCGTTACTCTGCTTTTGATCATTATTAACATTGTTGCTTATTCCAACGATTGATATAGTCATTCATCCCCTTAACAAAGGGAATTCAGATTAAAGAATTTTTTATAACATTCATCAATCCTATAGCAATCGTTATGGATGGAATACAAAAATACGAAAAAAAAGTGGTGTTTTCACATTGGATACTTTACTTATTTAACGCGATATTTTGTAATGAGAAAATGAAGTAATGACAACAACTTTAATGGACGAGACTACTTATGTACGTCAACGCTCACAAGCATTTTTATATAAAATTATGCATCATTGTAATATAATAACTAACATTTCAAATGAGTAACATTCTCTCTTATATATTGTAATGTAAATATTATTTTTGAATAAACGGAGATTTCGAAACAAAAAAAAAAAAAAAGATACCTGAGAATGTATCATTGGCAGTAAAATCCCTTTTATTTTATTTTACGTATTTGTTAGATGTTTTGAATATTTACTTATTTGAAAAACAATGATGATTGAATATAAAGTTTCACGAAACCATGGATAAAATCAACAAGTATTCTGCATCAGTAATTCAGAGAAGACAGGACGATATCAGTAAATCATGAAACGGAAAATATAAGTTATTCGGTAGGGAGCATAAATCCTCTTAGAGCCATTTGGAGCTGAGAACCTGAGGCGATAAAACAGGAGGTCGATATCATTATCAGTGATTTCTTCCGTTTCTTGATCTCCTTTGCGATATTTTTCTCATGAAGAGCTCATCAAAACACTATCTGCCTCTTAACACGCAGATAAACACCATATCAGCTACTTAAGAGTCACGCTTTATCACAGTGACGAGAATTTATCGGAGTAATGTCCACCATGGCATAAATGGAAAATGAGGGGATGGAAAAGTTACTAACTTTTATAATAAAGTTTTAAATATTTTTTATCTACTTAACATTAAGGAAGAAATAATTCTGTAAATGATTTAGCCAATTATTATTAGATTAGCTGATATAGTGATTCCTTAACAAAGACATGAGACACCAAATATCCAATTTTAGTCTCATTTAACTTTGCATATGTTTTATGGTGAAATATTTTTTTTAATTGAGACGTTTAGGATCAAAATTGGATAGCTCCAAAATTGGAACAATTTCCAAGTTCAAAATAATATGTCCCATAATATGAAAATTAATTCAGTCTTATGCACAGTTCAATTTTAATAAAACTTAATGCTTATGGATATTTGGTTCTTTCAATAAATTATCGATTTAGTGCTTGGGACAAGAGAGCTTATAAATTGGTCAAAAATTTAAGATTTCGCTTTAGGGCCCATGGAGATTATAAATGTCTCTCTCTTAATATTGAGTTAGACGATTAACGTATTTCTGATGAATAATTTCTGTGAAATTTGTTGAAGCATTTCTGTGAATGACAAACTGGATTCAACATTAGCGTCTTGATTTCTTCTAAAAATAAAAATAAAATAGTTAAAAGCTCTACGTTTCATTTTCAGTTGTTTATTTCAGTATTTATTTTCTTTTTTTATCTGTTTAAATGGTCTTATGGTTTTATCTGTTTTTAGCTGCCTAAAAATCTATCCTTTGCACGAAGTTACGCTGTTCTATAAAGTCTTTATCCACTTCTTTCTTCGTCAACTACCAAAGACTCATGAGAGACTGGATATTGCATAATTAAGTAAAAGAGTTCATTATTTAAAATGGAATGAGTAAAGTATTTTCTTCTCACAGAGGTTTCAACAAGTACAAGGAATGTACCCTTTTCTGTGTTTTGGGAGCATTGGGATGAGGTGGGTTGGATTATAGGCCTATTAGGCCACTTGAGGCGACCTCTTCTTGCCATTGTGTTCGAAAACACCGTTTGCAGACCACTCAGCTCCCTACCACCGGGTATTTTTCCACCTTCCTTGTTCGAAAAACATTCTACCATATTTCCATACCGGTCCTTAAACATATTTTTCTTCCGACAGTACGGAGTTCGGTTCTCAATTCGTTGTCAACCAAACTACTAAAACACTAAACACCGTCAGCAATGTAATAATTTTCACGAATTTGTGCCTAATGATAAAACTGTTGTAATGAAAAAACGGCTGTTTATGTAAATATTATTTCAACTACACTGGGACTTTAAATCACACTTTTTTTTCCTATTGTATTATCATGTCAAAATGAACTAAATAAACTTAAAGAGATAGTAACAAATTGAATCTGTTTTAATGTATTTTTTGACTTATCGATTCGAGAATTTATGGAACAATTCTGCTTTGGTTGTTTGAATTTCTATTTAACAATAAAATAATTACTTCTGGAGAAAATTCAGTTTATTATTGAAGAAAAAATAGATTTATTGTTCTTTTATTTTTAATTCTTCTATATATCTATTTTTTTTTCTTTTAAATACTACTATATAATCCGATCTAGCGAAAATATTATTTTTAACAGCTTAAAAGTGTAAAATAACTAATGAAGTTTGTTTAACAAATTTCGAAACCAATAGTAGGCCATAATGAACGAAGCTTAAAAATTAGAATTCGTTTTACTCAAGCTGGGGTTATACAATTGATTATAATAATGAAAATCTAAAATTAAAAAAATCCTCATGGCCATGTACATTAAATTATACATATAAGAAGGCATTGCCGGGATAGCTGGTACTGTACATGGCAGAAGCATAAGAAAGATATCGCTAATTCAGATGTAATATTCTTACTAAGTGTCATTTTAACTTAAGTTGGAAACTGTTATCTCAAAAAGTTATAATTTTGTACTAATGTATATCAGATAGGTTCAGTCTTGACAGTAGCTTGTGAAGTAATGCTGCTCGCGGAATTAGATAAAGCCATCAAATATAAATAAGATGTTACATAACTACAGTATAATTAACTAAATACTGAAATATCATAATTTCTTATATAAATCTCTTATTTCTAAGATAAATAATTGATTATTATATGTTATAAATAGATCATATACCTGCCTTATAATTATGATATGATGATCTGTAAGAATTTAATTAATTTTTTTTTCATTTCAGAAGGGCCATGAGTGTAAGGCTACACAGCGAGAACCACGTGGTTTGAGGCTACTCTTCGCAAGCTGCTTAAGTCGAAGGCGTTATAGACCAAAGCACTGTGGAAGCTGCCCAGGACATACCTGTCGCCCGGAGCTGAGTACTAGCCTCAGAGTGCCAGTGCTATGTCGCCAGCCGGGAGACAGCCTTGAAGATTCCACACTTGGTGCAGACCTCTGGGCAGATAGATCCCTAACTGCAGCATACAGCCATCCCATGGTCATCAACCTTGAATGGGTCAGCAAATGCGAGTGCACCCCGATAGGACCCACAACTCACAGCCCAGAGCTCCTTCTGCATCGTGTGCACAGGACTGCTGCACCATAACTACACTAGTATCAAAATAATATCAACCGATTCTAACTAACTTTAGGTTGATCGAAAAAAAAGAAAAAATTGGTCAAAACAGAACTTCAATAAGATGTCTTATATATTGGGTCTTTGTTCAGAAATCTTTTTCTGAATTTAAAGTCTATAAGAAACTGAAAAATAAATAAAATGGAGTGTTCAATGAACAAAAAACGAGATTAATAAAAACAATCATCTTGCATCGTATTTTTTTTTTTGCATTCATTTAAATAAAATTCTCAACTGCATTTCTATACCTCCAGTGAAATGAATGAGGTTTTTTCATCATTTTTCTCTTCTTTAAGAATAAACATGTTTTAAGCCCTAATTTTGATCTTACATTATAATTTTAAACATTATACTTCTTGAATGCTTTCCTTATTGATACCATTAAATTTTATGCTTTGAAATGTATTTTTAAATTAAACTGAAATACTCGGAAAATGATATTCTAAAATTGCAAATTAAGAATAACTTCCGTCACTAATGATTACTGTAGTGTAGTAAATGCTATTTTTAATTTTAATTTATTTAACAAGAATTACATATTATTTTATATTTTTTTCTAATTAACGGATCTTTATGATTGAAATTTGGTTTAAACAGTAATATTTTGATTGAAATTTAACAAAATGAAAATAGTTATGAAAAATTTGATCAAGAATTATTGTATTCATTATTTAAATAGGTTATAGCCATTTTCCAATTTTACGCTAGACATACAGAAACACAAAAAATAAGAAATTATAATCAGATTATAATCCTTTTTTGTTTCATATAAATTTCAGGATCGATAGAGTAATATAAAAAGTCATATTAATAAATATGAATTGATAAAAACTAAAGAACATTATAAAAATCTCTATTTTACACACTATAGTTGCAACTAACTGCCTCACTAACAAATAAATTAAATTTCATGATATTTTAATTTATTTATAGAAATGAAGTTCATTCCACTATAACTAAATATAACTTTAAGATCTTCACTATGTCATCCTATCTATAAACAACTTACCACAAAATGACACGAATGCTTAGATTTGAATTCTTCTATTAAAGAATAGATTCTTTTCCATACGAATTCAATTATGTCACCTCAAAAACACTATAAATTATTCTTCACAATTTTTTATAAACTTGTGAGGTTGCGAGTTATTTAGGAGATAGCAGTTGATTGGCAACCCATTTTCTTCTCTTTTCATTTTTTTTTTTTTTGAGATTCTACATTCAAAAATATAGGTCATCTGTCATAAAGTTCATACCAATCAGACACAGGAGTGAATTCCTCTTCAATTTCTTAGGGATTAGGAATACTCATCCTCAATCTCTTCAAGCTTGAGTATACTGGAAGATCAGTATACCTACTTGTATTTTTGGCCAGTTTATGGTCTTCTAATTTCTCACTGATCATCTTATTTGAGCATCTCCTATATCTTCCAGGTATTCTAAATCCATACTGGATACACATTGTTTGAAGCCTTCTGGTGAAACATGCCACCCTAATCTAAACAAACAGTAACTTAAATCAACACTTCTAAATACCAGTTTTCAAGAAACTCGAGAAATAAATTGTTTTAGGTGATTTTGTACCCAAAAAAATTACATTGTTTATTTCAATACTTCTACTCAATTATAATTTCCAAATCCTGGAATGAAGTACATTTTTAAGGGAAATGGGTTAACATTCATAGATAGTAATAAAAATGCAATCAAGTATTTGCATAATGAATATTTTTCATGAGTTACAAAATTTATGATGGTACATAATATATGAACAATAAAGGCAATAAGCATGCAGAAGACTTTATGGAGATAATTTCACCAAATATACAATGTTCTTTGTTGGTAGAAGATAATTGATAAAAAAAATGGTAAGTTTTGTCATAACTTTTGTAGAGCAACATTTTAGGCTAAAAAGAATTTTTTATAAGAGTTTTGGGGTATGCTGAAAACAGTTATTTGTTTTATACTAAAAATAAAAATTCTGAGAACTCTACCTAAGGCTAGGGATACATTCTTTTTGGACTTTTAAATTAGCTAATCTCATAAAATCTCTTTTATGAGATAAAACAGAAAATAAAATTAATAAAATCTCTTTAAAAGCTCTTTTATTTTCTCTTATTGTTCATTAAAAAAATTCTGTACATTTTCATCACATATTCACAATAATAGGAGTATAAACTTATATTAAAACAGATATTTAAATTTTTTTAAATGTTTTTCCTGCTACTTGGGCCCACTGAAACGACCGCTAGACATGTCCAAAATTTAAACCACTCATGTAAACACTAAAAACAAGATCAGTATCTCAAAAATATTTGTTGAGAAGATGGGCTTATGATATATAACATCATTAAGATGGATACTATATTTAATATTGGAGGGATAAATTGCATTCTTGGTATATTGCACAACAAGTGACATTTTTTGGGACCAACACATAAAATGAGGGGCATCTGGTCACTAAAACTTACTTGTTCCCTAATTTCTTGCCCACAATGGGGGAAAAATCATATCATATATTTTTTTATTTTACATTATCATTTATAAATAATATTAGTTTTACTCCTTCTATCATCCTTCAATTTCTTATGTCTTGACAATGAAGAAGATATCAGAGTAAGCAGTTTCAATCTTAAGTTAAAAATACAACAGGTGTCAGTTTTATCAAAAGTGTGTGTACTTTTTTTAAGTACTAGATTCTAAAAAAACTTTAAATGTTAAAAAAAAGAATATTTAATGTAGTTAATTGAAGTTAACTAATACATATCTAAGAATAAAAAACATTAAATGATTAATAGATATTTTTTAATATTAATGATTGATTCCTGATTACTAGAATTTTTTTTTACAGCAGACCTATTTTCAGTCCAGACTATACAATATTTTAAATTATACAGCTCTTTTAATTTAAAAAAAATAGTTTTTAAAAGTTACACAACTGAGATATATGAAAACATGGCCACTTAAATAGATCAGACTCTGTCATATAAATTTTTAAAAAATTGTCAATGAAAAATAAAACTAAGTATAATTTCATAAAAACAGAATATGTTATAGATTTAACTAATCAATGATTTTACATAACTAAATTTCAATAAACATGCAGATCAAAATTTTATCAATATAAAATCTGTGAATCACCTAAAACATTACTTCGATTAATCATGATTGATAATGTGAAATTTGACAACCCTGATTTTTTTAGCAAACATTTTTTAAATATTAATTTTGAAATTTCCAAAATCATAACCTTCCAAAATTATCCAAAAAAAAGTACACAAGCAATATAAATAGTTTCAACTATAATCCATTTGATTGAGCAGTTTGAACGAAAAGTAAGATGTAATTTGTAATGTAAACTTTGCTGTTAAGACACAAACTTGCATAGCATAAATGTGTAAATAAACACAACTATTAGCACTTTTTGTGCTTATGAATTTTATGTGCACCACATTGAAAAATAACTTGGTTAATTACGGATCAAACCATAATTTCACCAAGGATAAGGTAAACTAATAAAATTGTTTTCATATTTTATTACCTAATGACAAAGAGGGAAACTGTTAAAGTTGAATTTAATTGTGAATTAGCAGTTTTGCAGAATGTTTTAACCGTAAAAAAAATATTTCTATCTCGATGATGCATAATGTATAGAAACTATTGTTGAAATAGGAACCAATGACTATTGTTGAAATAGGAAAAACAAATCAATTAGCAGTATCTTACTGATGTAAGATAAAACTAATATGAAACAATAAAAAAACGGTACATAATTGCATTTTGAGAAATTTGTTTGACTTTATAAAACTAATTGAAAATAAATATTTAAAAAGTTATCATAGGCAGTTAAAAAACTTGTCCCCACAAAATATTATCACAGACCCTTGAAATGGTATAATGTTTGGAATATAGTAAACTTCCATTGAAATTTAATTTCTTATATCCTAGATTTATGTAGTGCCTTGTTTTCAAGAGTATAATGTATACTTCAAAATACCAAAATTATGAGTATTTTAATCAATGCTTATAGACTACAAAATTTGATATGAATCGTTTTTATTTGTCATTTTCCTAGAATCCTCATAATATATTAGCTAAAATCAACCATTCATTAAAACATCTGTACAATATCATAATGTATATATAAATCGTTTTCTAAACTGACATAAGAATGATTCTGTTGGTCAAATAATTGAATATACTCTGTTGCAATGAAAAATGTACCTTTTAGCCTTATAAAATTGAATTTAACTGTTATTAATAGGTAATGGGTTGGAATAGATAACACTTAGTAGTAATTTTTAGTTAACTCACTTTTGTAAATGTGTGTTTGTCTAGTAAGAGGCTAGTTTGGAGTATATATTTATTGGATAAAGTAAAATGCTATCACTTATTCATAAGACGAGAGCATTATAAATATGAGGGCACCAAGACACATATCTTATAATAAATGATTTTTGATTCATAATTGCCCTGGTAAAATTGACTTTTTATAACATTATTTTTAAGTATTTTATAAATATAACTATTGTACCAGTTATCAAATTAATTATAATAAAAATTGTAGTTTTGCTAAAAATCAGTCAATATATAACATCATTTTTGAACATTAAATTGGTATGCATTTGTTAATATAGGATAATATTTTTATACTATATCATATTGTAATATTATGAAATGTACAATATCGTCATGTAAAATATAATGAAGATATCAGATTAGAGTCCTTCACCATGGAATCGCATAAGCTACTTATAGAGTATATAGTAAAATGTAGATTTTCAATATATTTTCTTTGAATTAATAAAGTAAATTGGCTAATCAAAAGTATAATTAATTAAATAAAATATGCAGTTTCATGGTGTTGCCTCAGACCAATATGAGTTCAGACTAAACATTTTATGAACTCTATCTGTGATTATTGTTCACATTCATTGTTTGATAATAAATTAAAAATTAATCATTTGCTTATGAAATCCACAGAAGCCGGGAAGAACCATGTTTGTTTTATAATTAAAAATAACGTAAGTAATGCAATGCTTATGAGCTTCAAATAGTGATTCTTTTAACAAAAAACTGTTATATTAATGACTTGAAGCTGTATTGTAATTTGTATGATCACTATTGTAATCTTTGCAATTTTTATCAAGTAAGTTTACTCACATGTTAAGTTTGTGATGATAAATACAAAGTTTCACAAACTAGTTTTCATTTGTATCCTTAAAAAACGTTGTAAGTAAAATATATAAGTGGCTTCATTGCATTAATCTAATTATCCAATTCTTGGGAGGAAAAAAAACAGAAAAAGTAGCTGCCATACTTTCCAAGTCGGAGTTCTTTTGAATTTTAGATTTTAATGTTTTAAAATGATAGCTCAATGGTGCATTCTGAGATATTTTAAATAACATTTGTACAATCGATAAATGGTTGGAAGTGAATTATTCTGGAAATACAATCTTTTGAAGATTTTTATTAATGGCATATACAAAAATAGTAAAATGGATATAAAAAAATATAAAAATATCTTAAACTCTCAGGCAATGCTAATAGGCCAGCGGCCAGTTACCAAAAAAGGGCTTTAGGTTGCAATATACTGAAGAGCGCTGAATTTTTTATATGTTGTAAGGGCATGTCTGACTAGTGTAAATCTAAGTTCACTAACGAAAAAACGGATGGGAAAAACCGAACTGACCGAAAAACCTCGAAATTTTTGGAGTTATTTCAGTTCTTCGCCTATACCTCTTAATCATGGCATTTTTGATGAAAAACATTAGTAGTCATTTTTAAAGTAGATTAATTTTGCTATAATTTGAGCCCAGTTCCAGCTCTGTAGCTCATATAGATTCTGAGTTGGATTTTCCAAAAAATCCAAATTTAAGTTTTGGCCGACTTTCCTGAGGAACACCGCCCGAAGAAAAAATTCTACGATGAAAGTCATGGAAAATTAAGCTGTAGCAAATTTAATTAGCTTTAATTTAAGCACAGACCAAGGCCTGTAGGTCTAATAGATACTGAGTTACACCCCTTGGTCATTTTTTCCAAATAGTCCAAACATAGCCCAGCGGCCAGGTGTTTGAGGGTCGCACAAAATCAAAGAGAGTTGCATTTCTGAAATGTGTGTAAGGGCATGTCTGAGTAGTGTAAATCCAATTTTGCAACCCAAAAAATGGATGGGAAAACTTTTGGTGGCCAAAAAACCTCAAAATCTTTTTGAGTTCCAATTTTGTTCAAAGCAATATTCTATGATTAGCAATTCAACACACCCTGTTGTTTATCAATTATGTAAAATTTTTGAAAATGATTCTCTAGTCGAAAAAACATTGTCATATTTCATTTTGTCACAAAAAAATGAATTTTTTATTTCTGGAATTGAAAATTTGATAACACATTTAAAAAAATGAGGGTAAGTATTCTAAATAATTTTATTTTTATTTTAGAAAGTTGTTTTTTTACTAAATAACCTATTCTTTGAAAACAGCCATTCCATAAGAAACAACCCAACAGAAAACTAAGTGTTAACTGACCTCAACAAGATGTGGTCACAGTTAATGTATCACTAACCTTAATTATTTTTCACACAAAAAAAAAAGTAGTGATTTTATATTAAAAATATTGCACTTGTGAATGGTGTTTCTATGCTCCAGTGGTTCCTAAAAGCCAAGAAATAATTAATAAAAGTTTCAAAAACTATGTCTATTTTATAAGTTAAATTTCCATATACTTGTATCTAATAAAATGTGTATAATTTTTTTAATTCATTAAAATTAAATGTTTTTAAATTAAATAAACAACAAATTAAATATGAAGGTGATATAGGAAAATGTGGAAATGAATCTTTTCTCTTTATCAATGATAGGTAACCCTTGTGAGGCCAAATATTTTTTTCTAACATCTAGCCTAAAACTAAACTTATTATTGATATTATATATATAACTCTAAAAAAACTTTAAGGAAGCAATATAGTTCTGAAATGCTGAAGAAGTACAAATATGGATTAAAGATTGGTTCACCTTATCAACATTGTTCTTTTGTCACGGTATGTTAAATCTTTTGTCACAACAGCTATTGCCATGTTGGCCTGAAAGATATGAAAAAAGTTGAAGAAAAAGATGGAAAATATTTTAATGAACATTGTTCCAATTTTTCACAGAGAAGGGGCTTTACCAGAGAGGTCACCAGACTGTGGAACAGGGAGGCAGTGATAAAACAAAACAGAGCCAATGACTATGAAGTCAAAGAGCTAGCTGAGTAGACAAAAAAAAAATTCAACTGTTACTCATGCAGCATTGTATTCATTTCCCCTTGCAGGAAATCACATAATACTTGTATATATATCACAATAATAATATTGCCTGATGGCAGTTTTGAGTTTACAATATAATAAAAGAATAATGTGAACACAAAGTTGTTTATAATATGATTTTAGATAGCATAATGTTTTATCCTTCACCGAGTGCTATGCTGTCCATTGGATGACAGTCAGGTATTTTTGTTTAGTTGAATCAGGAAATGGAAAATTCCATTAAAAAATATGTATTAAGAAAAAGAGTATATAGTTATTATATCCCTTACTATAAGAGGGTAAATAATAGAACGGTGAAGAGAAAACAATCAAGTTAAAAATTTGTGGCCTGTCATCTGTTGTACGTCTAGTTCCTGGTGGTGTCACAAAATTCCCAACAAAATTTAAGCAAGAATTGGAGTCATTTCTCTGGCTGTTATTTATTATTTTTTATCTATGAAGCTGTTGATAAAATACAAATGTTTACACATTTATAATTGTATGTTGCATGGAAAATAGCTTTCCTTCATCAATTTTGGATTTAACATGTTTTAGAAAACATTTTAACCTGCTAGATTGTTAGAGATTTATCACTGAATTACATGTTTTCTTTCATAAAAAAAATAATTAAAAAAGGAACCAATAAACTTTCTGTTTTCCAATAAAAAGACATATCAGCCTAGACATCGGAGTCTAGCCTCAGCTTCCATTAGTTTTGTTGTTTTGTCTGTTTTCTTTCTTAGCCCTGAAGATAACCCAGAAAGTGGGTCGAAACGTCGGCACAAAATAAAATAAGTACCCACTTATATAGTGTTTAATTTGACTGCACCCCCAACTATTTCCTTCCTTACTTAAAAAGACATATAAGTATAGCACATTTTAGACAGATTTGAAATTGCTTTGTCCAATTCCTACCAATCCTAAAATCTAATTTTTCAAAAATATGTGAAAATTGTTCAGTATTTTTGAGTGTGTATACATATATATTTGTCTTGTCTTTTTTATATAATTTTTTTTCATTAAAATTAAATGTTTTTAAATTAAAAAGAAACAAATTAAATTTGAAGGTGATATAGAAAAATGTGGAAATAAATCTTTTCACTTTATCAATGATAGGTAACCCTTGTGAGGCAAAATATTGTTTCTAACATCTAGCCTAAAACTAAACTTATTATTGATATTGGACACAATTTTATTTTTCAAAATACAGTAAAACCTCTATTGTCCGTCACTCTCTGTTAACTGTCACCTCAGTTTTGAGAAAAAAAAAAAGGTGTGTATATATTGTTTGGTTGCTAAAGTCATAGGCGCCGGCTAAGAATCAATTGTTGTGTCTTGACAACTTCGATTCCTAGAATCTGTTGTTTACTCAATACCTAGGCTTCCTTCCACACATTTCTCAGATATTATTTATCTCCTCATCTCTACCTAATGTAGCTTCTGCAGTTGAACTACTTTCAATATTCATTCTTGTCTTACGGGTACTTGTCGTTTTCTTAAAAGTACGTATAATAATGTCGGAAAAAAAGACAAAGAAAGAATTTAGATCTCGCTACTAAGTTTGAAATTGTAAAACGTTTATTAAAAGGTGAAAGTGCTTCAATCTTAGCAAAAATCTATGATATTCCTCGGACAACAATGAATAATATAAAACAGGGACAAAACAGAAAATTTTGTTTTGGAAATGGAAGTGTGTGATGGAGTTGCGACTAGAAAGAAGACTATGAAATTTGCTGCAAACAGTAAGTTAGATGAAGCAATGTTTCAGTGGTTTGTTCAGCAACGAAGTCAGGGACTACCACTAACAGGTCCAATAATCGAAGAAAATGCATTTTCATTTTAATCAAATTTTATGCGGCGAGCCAACATTCAAAGCTATGAGGGGCATACTACGTTTGTGCATGAGGAATGAGCTAAATTCCCCCTTTAAATTTATATCAATTTCTCAAGAGGGAAAAAATGGGTAAGTAATTATTATTATTTAAAAAATTATATTTTTACTATAAATGTATACCTTATTAGTATGTGAATAAGTTACGAGTACATATATAATGTCGAATGTTTTAAATATATTGTTCAATTTATGTATATATATATAACATATGTCTCACTCTCATATCCGTCTATTTCCCTAATCCGTCACCATCTTGGTTCCATACCCTGACGGATCATCGAGGTTCTACTGTAGATATTTTTCATAATATTTACTAATTTCATTGTTACATTAATGAGCAATTACATATATATATATAAGAATTGTTTATATGCCAGGAAGCTATTACTGAAGGGAGCTCATAATACATTTTGTAAGAAGTATTGAAAATAATATGTTTTATTTGAGAATAAAATATGTTTTGAATGTTTAGTGATATAGTAAAAATCATTTGGTGCTGAAAAAATTTATTAGTAAAAGGAATAATACTTATTTTGTTTGTGGTTTAATTTTTTAACTCCTTTGAATTCAAACATAAGATTCTTTTTTAAAATTGGGTGTAACAAAAGTGTTCACAATATACTTTGTTGAAAATAGAAATATTACCCATACTTCATTCGAATCTGTAAAATGATTAAATTAATTGTAAATATAGTACAAATTATGTCTGTCTACTGATTTTTTCATCTGTCAATTTTGAAAAAAATATGTAATACCATTTTTTTTTATTTATACTTTTCATTGTTTCACTTAGGAATGAAAAATCTTATAATTTTAGCAAATAAAATCATAATTAAGCATCTTTGGGAAAGTAAAAGAGGAAAAAAGTTGCAAAATATGGCTAGCCCCTGGTATTAAAATAGCAAGGTTAAGCAATTTTCAAGGGGAATAAAGAATATCTCCCTTATACACCCAAGCCCACTAGGGGTAGAAAGGACCCCCTAGTTTCTGTACCGCTAATAAAACATGCTGCACTTGTTTATGGTAAAGTCATCTGGGATATAAGCATATTGTTACACTAATTATTTTCATGTATTATGCAAAGTAAAAGTATTTTTCTAAATAATACATTATTATTATTATTATAATATCATATGAAATTATATAAAGAGCTAAAATGAAAAAAAAACCATTAAATCCATCAACATAAGGTTGTCTACTAAGATAAGCTTTAATTTTTACACATCCTCTGCTATTCAGCATTTTGGGAGCAGCAAAATTCAAGTAAATTATTTTTTGTTAGGATATTTTTTGTTTATCCTTTGAATAAAAAAGTTGTTTATTCATTCTTTAGATCTAAGTCCATTCAATAAAATATGTTAATATCAGATTATCTATGTCCTCATCTTGTTGACTATTATCGAGAAGAGGTGTTTCAAAGAAGTTAAACTTCCCTATCTGGAAAAAATTCTGGTTGCAGCCTAACAGATGGGGAGACAATCTTGATTTTTTTGTTTTTCAGCTGGTCTCAATAAAATCTCTTATCAAGAGTATGACCTTCAATAAAACGGTATGAAAGGTGATATTGATATAGTAAAATGCTCTAGTAATTATTTTTGCATTTGGATCTTTCCGCTGAACCAGTGAAGTGGATTGGTTGGAGGTACCATCAATAAAGACCCAGCAAAGGAAGAAAAAAAAATTATGGGTTGAGACCCCTGTATGGTTCCTAAAACCTAACATAAAAAAAGGAACTGGATCCTAATGAACAGGTTTCTGAATTTACTAATTACGATTGAGTAACATGCAATAAAATAATTATGGTTGGAAACAAAACAGTAATAGTGATACAAAAGTATCACTTTCGAATGATATCCATTTTCAAATATAAAAAGTAGTCTTGCATTCAATTCTGGGGAAGGTCATTCTGAGTGAAAATTAGGTGGGTGCTTGTGAAGAGTTTAGTGATTAATACTTAAGAATACATTGATTTAGCTTTAATTCTAATACAGTTGAAGAAATATAATATAGTTATGTATATTACAATTAAATATAATTGAAGAAATATAACATTAAAGAAATGAAACACAAAACCTTTACAAAAATTGTTTTACTGTATTGTTTTAAATTACTTATGAATAACTTTGAAAGTGAAAATTTAAAGTGTAGTAGCTAAACAAAAGTTTTTCCAATCAAAGTTGTTGGGAAATGTTTTACTTACATAAAATATCTATCAGGCAATAGGTATCTATCAGCAATATTACTTAGCAAGGAAGGCATTCAAAATAATTAATATCACACTATTCATGTTAATAATATGACACTTAATATCATAAGTGATGATAATTCATTTTATTGTATTATAAATTACAATACTTATGAATGGGAGGAAATTAATTTAGGCTCATTAGGTAAGAAAATAATCAAAACCATAAAATTGAATTGCTGTATTGCCAATTACAAAAGCCACAGGTGGATTAAGGTTATGTTATAAATTTAAAAACTATATTGATAGGATTTTGAATTTAGGTAGTTAAACTCCTGAATTTCAGACTGTTGAAAGTTAATAGAAAAACAGTTTAGAAGTTATTCTAAATAACCATTACAAAAAATAAGCCTCATTAAATCTCAAAAGCAGGGATATCATTCATACTCAAATTATAAAAGCTTGTGGGTACCCTAGTCTCTGAAGTTAGTGAGAGAAAACATCATAAAAAAAGTCAAAAGAATGGAGAGAAACTATTGTATTTAGATTAAAAACAAAAAAGCTAAGGATGGATTATCGTAATTCTCACGGAATTTTACTTCTAATGTGAAGTAAAATATTCACCTTAATATGAGCTGATTGAATCACGGAATAGGGTAATGAAATTGTTGAAGACAATGAATGGAATTTTTGACAGAATTGGCCAACTCTCCGTTAATTATTTTCTTTCTATCGAATACTTGGGAAACTAATGGAATAAGACAGGGTAGTTCATCAGATTTATATCTTTTATATTCGATAGTCGAGAGTGATTTTTATGATTTAAATAAATGGTTATCGGCAAAGGTAGATAAAGGAAGGAACAAGTCTAAACGGCATGTTTAGTCGAAGTACTCAGGATCTATGTTAACTTGATAAAGCAAAATCGAAAAAAAAAGCGCGTTCAAAGATGGAAAGTGTATACAATTTTCGGTCTCGACATTGGTTAGCTCACTAACTTCGATCATTATTCTGCAGGTTGTTGCTTCCAGTTGAGGCATGACAAGTTATAACTTCTCATTCGTTTCCTTTTTAATATTTTCCAAAAATACAAGTTATCATGAACTTTAGTATGGAAAAGAAAATGTATTTATGGGATATGTTTATACTTCGGTAATCATTTCATCTAGAATTGAAAGTTTCAATAAACATGTATCATCTATACTTCGAAATATTATTTGAAACTTTTATTCTTGATGAAATGATTAGAGAACTCTACTCATTGCCCGTAATTACATTCTCTTTTTCATACTAAAGCTTAGGATAACTTGTATTTTCGGAAAATATTAAAAATTAAACGAATGAACAATTACAACAAATACCATTAACACTTGTAACCCAACTCGAAGCTCCAACCTGCCGAACAGATACCCTAACTTTGAAAAAAGAATAACTATTAAGTTTTCGAAAATTTTGCGTAGGATTCTTGCTTCGAAAAATAAGAAAATTTCTGAGGTTCCATTCTGTGAAATTGTGGAAAATGTAATGTATTTATATATTTGAGGCGTTGACATGGAAAAAAGTGTAAGTAAAAAAAAGAAGTAGTTTATAAGAGAATCTAAAACTGTTTGGACAACAAAAACAATCGAAACTAAACCGCTTACAGTCTTGACTTTTTCCTCTTTCCATTCTATTTGAAGGATTAATTTCAACCTTTTCAGATAAAAGTGAAAAATATCTTTTTTTGACTGGCTAGTTTTCCATGTTAATGCCTCAATTGAAGTCTACGGCTTTGCTTAGTGGACTCTAGCATTGTGACGGTTGATTTGGGCTTATAAAGTAGAAAAGCTAAGTAATGAACACATCCCTGTTAATAACTTTATAATAATAAATAAAAATAAGCATTGAGCCGAATGCCCAGTATTCCAACCGACCATTCCAAGGTAGGCTGATTTGTAAATGGGAGGATTACGTAAACAATGATCAAAGGACAATTTTTGAGGTTTGTAAACGGCGATTTGTGACATCAACTTCGAAAGTTCGGGATCGTACCTTTTATTACTACTATTAACTATCGAGAGTTGTATTTTGTAGTTTCCTCCATAGTATAGGGTCAGCTGAAAAGTATTTAAGAATACTGTCTACAAATTTTAAGATATATCCTGGCTAGTCCTAAGTACAAGTATTTCAAATGGACTTGTTTCGCAAAAAAAATCACAATCCTTTAACAATAATCTATACCCTTCAACGACTATTAGTTGTTTTTAAATTGATTTGAATATTCGTCGTAATTCTTTTACTTAAATATGCAAGATAAATTTTCAGAAGTTTAATTATTTAAATATTCTCGAGAAAATTATTGCAGCAAATCATAATGCCAGTTAGGGTTTAGACCATGGAATTAATAGAAGACAAATTACCCCTGGAATCGTATTATGAATAGCTGAAGTAAGTAATTTGAACTATTTAAATTTTTTTTCAACTAGTCTCCTTGGCGTTTTGAGTTATCAGAAGTGGATTCATTTAATTTTTTCTCGAAATTTGTATTTCGTTAGGCAATGTATATTTTTATAAATGAAAGAATTTTAAGGTTTTATTGGTAAATCTTTATTGTTATGATTATCTTGGAAAGAATAAATGTGTCTAGAAATTAAATCGAAATCTAAATGAAATATCGATTAGAAAACCACCACAGTTTATTCGGGTAGCGCTCCTCGTGGTCGAGGCCGTAAATAGTCCTTGTTTTCATTCTTTCAACGTGGTGTTACAAGTAAGTAGAGTGCTCATGTTTTATCTTTAGTTATCTGAGTAATCCTTCTGTTCTTTCTGAAATGTTTTCGTATTTTCATTAGTTTATTTTATGTAGAATTGATTATTGATTAGCTCATATCGTTTATTGTCTAATAAGACAATATCAGAATCTAACCTCAGTGCATCTTTGCAGAATATAACACCATGACTATAAGACCAGTTTATAGGCCGAAAATCGTCAAGAAGAGAACTAAGAAGTTCATTCGTCATCAAAGTGACAGATATGTTAAGCTAAGGGTAAGTTATTTTTATATTTGGAAATAACTTGTAGTTGAATATTGGAATTGTGTCCTGAAGACTGTAATATCATTTTCAGAGGAACTGGCGTAAACCAAAAGGTATTGATAACAGAGTCAGGAGGAGGTTTAAGGGACAGTATTTGATGCCTTCAATTGGTTATGGAAGTAACAAGAAAACTAGGCATATGCTGCCCACTGGTTTCCGCAAAGTTATTGTACACAATGTCAGGGTAAGTAGCCTAGAACTTTCTATTAAGTAATTGTTGTTAGTTCTATAATGTGGATTCTTATGCTTTGTACTTTTGAATCACAGGATTTGAAATTTTGTATCCCAATTCTCTTATACATTTTATAATGTACTATTCCTTGCGTGTATGTTTCTATTTTGTTTGGAATTAAAGTACTGGTAGTTTACATGTGGGTTATATGATTAAGTCTTATTGAATCTGCACCACTTCATACCTTGTTAGTGATATTATTTTTCGGGTACTACTTCTCTTAAACTCCCATCATGGAAATTAAGCTCAAGTAAGAATGTTTATTGCCAAAAAGAAATCAGGTAGTATTAAAGATACTTGTTTTCTCATTAATTTTCAAAGAAGATGGTGAATTACAAGTAAAAACGGTACCATTAAACTAGCTAAGAGAAAACACTTCTATAAAACTGAAAATATGTACATAACTAAATGAAAGTAAATACATAACCTTACAGTACTGTAATATGTAATACACTTTTTGGAATTTTTTTTGTAGTTTGTTTTGCATATTTCACATGCAAATACTAAATTACAAGTTGATTTTCATTTGAATGTAAACTAAGAGTGCTTAACAATAACAATTGAATGTTATAAGACTTGTTGGGCACATGTCCACTATGAGGTTCTTCTATAGGTTAGTTGCATCTACCTCTAGATATGTTCCTGTCCGGCAGATGGGCTGTACAATAATTGACAGAGAAATTAAAAATTTTCTTCTATCATTTCTAGGCCTAACTTCAACTTATTACTATATTTGAATTATTAAATTTTTGGAAATTTATATGTCAAATATACCAAAGTTATTGACAAATTTTGAAATTAAAAATATATAATGATTGTTAAAGGTTATTGTTTATTGTGAACTTCAGGTATCACTCTGTCGTGTAGAATTAAATGTAGAGCTATGTTAATCAAAATTAGCCCAATTTCATTTTAAAATTATTCATTAAGTGCAAAGTAATCTTGATCAATAAGTTGGGTATCTATTCCGCAGGTTGTTGTTTCAAGTTGAGTTAGAAGTTATGATTGTTTATCAGCTTCATTCTTAATATTTTTCAAAAATACAAGTTATGGTCAGATATAGGATTGAAAAGCGAATGTAATAGGTATATTTTGGTAATTATTTCATCAAGAAATAAAAGTTACAACTAACATTTCAATGTATAAATAATTTGTTTGTTCTATTATAAATAATTGCTAGATGAAATGATTACCAAAGTTAACACATTTCCCATAATTGCATTCTCCTTTCCTTACTAAAACTCATGATAACTTGTAATTTTGGTAAATATTAAAAGGGAAACAAATGAAAAGGTTAAACTTGTGACTCAACTCGAAGCGACAACTAGCAGATTAATAACCAAACCTTTAAAATTAGATTAAGTTTTAATATATAACTTAGATCTATTTTTGAAAAAGGGAAAGGTCAACAGAGACATTAAATAAATGTTAATACATTAGTGGAAAAATTCCAACTAAGAACCTTAAGTCTCTAAACTAAAACAGGAAATTGAAAATACCTGTCCAATATTCCACCTATTCAGGCATCCTCAGGGCAGAAAGAGAATATTTAACAGTAAACCAAAACATGAATAATGCACCCTAAAAACACATCCCACCACCTCCAAGGCTCAAATGCAACTCCACAAAATTCTTATGGGTTTTTGTGTGCATGTGGGATGTGTTTTTTGGGTACATTATTCATGTTTTGCCTTGCTGTTACATATTCTCTTTCTGCCCTGAAGATGCCTGAATAGGCGAAATATTGGACAGGTATTTTCAATCTCCTGTTTTAGTTTAGAGACTTAAGGATCTTAGTTGGAATTTTTCCACTAATGTATTAGATCTATTTTATTGTATTTCTACATATTTTAAATGTGTATATATTATTTGGAGCTTAGTAGTTTGTAAGCTTATATATGTGACGGGTGTGAAAATTACTTCTTTGAAAATATGTACTGTGAAGAGTTAATTTCCTGGAGCACTGTTATTGATTATAAGGATGTTGCTGTGAGAGGCCTTACAAAATCTCCATGACATTGCCTGTGTAACTATTAGTTTAATTCTTGTGATCACCATTTTTATATCTTAAAAGTCAAACATGCTTTATGTGGCCGTGATACTTAAGCCCTGTTCTAGCATTGTACATTTAAGGAGTTAGTGAAAACAATCTGGAAAGTTTCTTCATTTTGCAGTTGTAACTATTTACAAAAAACAGCCTATATACCAGAGCGTTGAAAGAGCCAGAACTAGTCCTTGATTCATTTTATGAATACTTTAGAATGCACCCTCCTTCTTTGAACTGTATTTTAGATCTTTATATACAAGGTTTCTTGATTTTGGGATGTCTTATGAACTGAAGATCGGAAAAGTTAAAATCAAGTGAAAAATTGTACTTTTTTAGTGCACTTTTTTAAAACTGTACTTAGTTTTTTCCTCTCAGGAAAACCCATTATAAATAAATAAAAAGCATAGAATTCCATTTTCTACTGGGTGCAAATTTCTTTAAATTTGGTCAACTGCATCTCATGAAATCTGCAATCTCCCTTTCTGTCTACAATATATATATCTTCCTTAAGAAAATATCTTACTTAAATTATCTTCATCTTACAGTAATATTTATGTTAAGTACTGAAATAAGACATACTTCTAAAGTTTACCATGATTACATTTTTAAATAAATTGTTTTCGAGACCAAATTGGTCTTAAGAATTTTTATAATGCCAATATGGCCTCTTGAAATCAAAAGCTTGATTTCTTATTTGTAACAATCTTAGTTAAAGTACTTTTCTCAACCTAATCTTGTCACTACTAAATTATTACTACACTTTTAAAATTAATTATTCTGTAAAACTTCCTTATAAATTAAATTAATGACCATTATAATATTTTTTATTTTATTATGTGTTCTGATCATGTTGGTAGAGCTAAATTGTAGCATCATTTCTTTAGGTCAGTTAATGAGCTAAGTTGTGCGTGCTTTATTGCTTTGTTTTATTGTTTTAATGTTCCTTGTAGAAATAGGATGAACACTAATAAATCTTGCCTTGGACAAGATATTTGATTTTGACTATTCTGTATTATCAGATCATTTAGGATCATTTTTCATGTAGGAAAGAAATTCGTTGACTGGTAGGTACTAATATAGGATGGAAATAGTTGGGGGTGCAGTAAAAAAAAACACAGCAAGTAAGTTGAAACCTATTATATTATATGTGTGCCGACGTTTCGACCTACTGTGTAGGTCACCTTCAGGGCTAATAGGAGTGGCTACTCGGTGCAGAAGGTAACTGATCGAAACGTCGGCACACATATAATATAATAGGTTTCAACTTATTTGCTGTGTTTTTTTGATTGCACCCCCAACTATTTCCATCCTATAAAAACTTGTTTTATCTAATTTCCTGCCTAATCTGTGATTCCTCTTTCATTTATACTAGTTCACAATCCATCATTTCTAGTTAATACTTTTTTTGTGTTATCAATTCACCTCATATCATAAAATTGTTGTTTGCAAGGTTAGCCCTTCTTAAGAAAGGCTGCAATTAAATTATAAATAATTATTAAAATCATTACAACCTCATATCTTTACATGGCTCTGAAGATTCTCCCTCTAACAAGATCAGATAGGTAGATGGTCAGACCTTTCTTCTGGCTAAAAATGTTATAAACCTTTATGTCATTTCTTTTATACAATAAATGTTTTCACTGTAATTATGAAAACATTCATTTATTATTATGAATTTATTCTAACATTTCCCTACAGCTATCCCTTAGTTCCTAATGGGGGAAATATTTATTCTTATTTTAAATGGCTTCAAAATATTTTGCTGAAAACATTTGTATGGATGTTGGGGGGGGGGATTAATATATAATTGTATTTTCCCTCATCTTACTCTGATAATATATATTGGTTATGCTCATCTCTGATTTACATACCTTTTTTTTTACAGTTATCAAAATATCTGAAATAAAAAAGGCTTCGTAATTATGTTTTGACTATATTTTATTTACCTAATAAATAAAATAATAATATCTAAATATTATATAAGTATTAAATAATAATATTTATCTGATAATATTTTTAATTTTCTATAGGAGCTTGAAGTTTTAATGATGCAGAACAGGAAATTCTGTGCTGAAATCGCACATGCTGTCAGTTCTAAGAAGAGGAAATCGATTGTAGAGCGAGCTCAACAACTCAGCATTAGGCTCACCAATCCTAATGCACGCCTCAGGACTGAGGAGAACGAATAATTCTGTTTTGTTCTATAATATACTTTTTTAATTATAATAATTCTTTATTATTATAACTTACTATCCTACTCCTTCCTATTTTCCTTATCGAACTATTGCATTATTAGAGTATACCCAAGGTCAGGAGTGGGGCCATCCTGCCAGCCTTATTCGACCCATCTTTTTTTTTTTCTTCCACCAATACTTTTTTTGCACAGTGAGAATTATTTATCCCACACTACAAAATATATATCTTTTATTATGGCCAAAGTTGTGAAAACCAATGTATTAATTATTATATTAACCACCAAAGTACATTATATGGGGATCAATATCTAAAAAAATTGAGGGTCTACAGCTAAAAATAAATACCTAAGTGCTAAGTTAAAAAAAAATTAGTGTTTTTTATAGATATATTTTTTTTAATATCTGTTGGTGAGTCTAAATTAATAATGGAGATATAAAATTTTATTTTAGGCTCGCCTACTTATGATGGCCTGCAAGATCATTTGTGTTGGCCATCGCTGATATAGAACATTAGTTAGGAAGGCCTGACATCATTAGATTTTATGATAATCAACTTTCAAATATGTTCATTCATTTAATGATCAATCACTTATTTTTTTGTTTTAAAAATACCTTTATTTTGTTGTCAGTGCATTTTAAGTAATTTGTTTCCTTGACTTGTGCATCTTGCAGTTCGAGATCTATCGTGGAAATGGTTCATTTATTAATATTACATTGTAATTGTTCAATTTTTTTATTGGGAATATTACTCAAATTAGTCCTCCCACCATTTAAATTATAATACTACTAGTAAGTATAAAATATTAAAACATTATTTAAGGGCATGTGGCAGCCATGCCACAGATCTTTTCCTTTTTGCTGGATAAAGGGTATTTATGATAAATGTTAAAAAGCAGGGCAATTGCCAAAAAAGATCATCTTTTTTTTATCAAGGTGTCACTTAACTGTTCTCACACTTATTACCTTTTATCTAAACACAAATAATATATGGTGGACTACAAATTGCTGTTATCCAGTTATAACAAAAAATAATTAGATCAGAATGAATAAAAAGTACTATAGATAACAGAAAATATCCCTTTCACAAGTTGTTAGGACTATACAACATTAATTAACTAGCATGGATCATGAAAGTTAGTTTATATCTTAGCATCTAAGAAATAACCTAATGGTTATTATCAGTCAGATTGAGCTATGATTGGGATAATTATTGTTATTACTATTGAAAACTTAGATCAATATTCGGACCCGAAAGCTATTTCTACAGTATGCATACCCAATAAGTTAGGAAGGTTTATTGAAACTTGCCGAGTTAAAGTCATTAACAATTCATATACATACTACATCCTCACGACTAAAAAAGTAAGAAGTTGTTAATGGCACAAATGCCTTAAAAAACAAAAAATAATAATAAATTAATCAAATTTATGGCATATATTTCAATGTCTTCGTTTTTCAATTAACTATCCATTTATAAAGGTTTATTATTGATTAAAAATTAACTATAAATTTACTTTATTTATTTAAATTAACTAAATTTTTTTTTATTAGCATATCAAAATTTTAGTTTTGAAAATTTCATCTGATATAAAATATTGAAATATATACAATGTTACAAATCATAAAGCGTGTAAAAAATTACAGAAAACAATTTAAAAAGAAATATATAAACAAAAATAATAGTAAGTAAATAAACAGTACAGATCTCTTGACAAGATATTAAGCAATTAAAGAGAATAGATAAATCCATAGCTTTTGTTAGATGCATGAGCTAGCATGCAATAATTTCTTTACATGATGTACAGCTTTTCAAAAAGCAAAATTAAAAGAACTAAATAACACAATGAGTTATTCTATACATTAAATTCTAAGCAAATGACTAACCTGCTTTTAGGAAGCTAGGAGGTGTTGAAAAAGCCAGGATTTAAATAATGATAGTGAGGGAGTATGACCGATATTAGGAGGGATTGAGTTCCACACTCAGCCATACAATCAGAAAGGAACGTTCGAATGCTTTAGTTCTTTGTATATAGAGATCAGAAAGGCGGGATCTTGTTTTATGGTGTTGAATTGGAGGAGACTGTAGATATATGAAGGGTGTTGAGAGTGAATGGATTGGTATAAGAAACCATAATATAACTGGAACAGTTGGTTTAGTTGACCATTGCTAAAAGAAAAAAAAATCAGCAGGTATTGATATGGCACTTTGTAAGCAAGAAGAATTACCTCTGCAAAACAGAAATGGACTCTTATAGCGTTCTAGTGATGGAAAATGCTGAACTGAACACTGTTTTAATGAAAATAATTAAGAATCATTCCTAGCAGTAATACTTTATAAAATAATCTATTGCTAATTGATAACAAATCTAGGAAACTTACTTACTGTTCAGGTGGTATTGAGAAATGCTAAGTTTTGAAATTTTTTCAGTGAAAAATAAATTTTGCTAGTGGATTTCAATTGTCTGTGCTATCCAAAAGCGTTGTTACTGGGGTAATAGAAGAATTTATTGATTCATTCTGCAACCGGGTGTCTACTTTGGTTCAACTTTTCTTGATTGCTAACCAGGAGATGTGTTTCATTTACTATTGAGAAAGAATCAATAGAAGAATAAGAAGTTAATATATGAAGCATCCCAAAAAGATTCTATTTTCGGGTGGTAAGCTGCCCAAAAAACAAAAACTTAAACCTTTTCTTCCTTAAAGGAGACTTTAAAGTTACAACAGAATGGCACTGTTTTAATACAGCACATAGAAAAAGAAAAAAAGAAAAAGTTTTGTTGGAGTTGATGGTTAAATAAAGAAACTTGCAGCTTCAGCCGATTAAAAGTCAAAGATCCTATAAAAAGCAAATTAAAACTTCATTGGGTAATACATCAGCAAAGTAGGTGTTGCATATTACACTAATGATGGCAATGTTGAATTTACATGTAGAATTTATCTTCAATCACAACTTTAACCGAGTATTATCTACTCATAAAACATATTGATGCCATTAACGGAAGTATACAAAAATATGGATGAAAAACATTTATATGGATTTTGCGGAAATAAAGTTTCAATATCTCTAGATAAATTGAAAATTGCTTCTGCAGTGAAGTTACAGCAATTTAATTGTGACATGGATAAGTTTAGTTTCACAAATAAATCATTATCATTATTTTGGTAATGATTAATATGAACAATGAGTAAAGTCAATGAAAAATTGGCCTTTGTCTTAATTTTTTTTCAATATTGAAGTCACTGTTCCAATTTATATTTTGCCGTGTGATTGACATCATCATTGACTAACTAAGGAATAAAAATAATTTTTTATATAGACACTTTCTGAGAAAAATGAAATACAAATTTTAAGTGATGCTTTATGTTAATTTATAAGAATTTTATTATATAAATTTAAATGCCGCATAAGAGTATGAAAACAGTCATAAAATTACAAACATCTCAGGCCTAGCTAAGCTAGAAATGTTTTGACATCAATTCAAAAAATTGTTGGAAAAATAAATTAATGGGAACATTTATAACAACACTACAGCTCAGTAAGTCAAAAGAAAATTTCATCATTTTTCAGTCTCTACTTGTAGGTTGACATAGGAGTACTACAGCACACCATTGCAAAATACAAGTAAAATCTGATATAGTTCAGACCCTGTGATAAATAGACATGGAGTGACTCTGCAGTTAATAGAAGATCAGAAAAGGGGATTATTATCTTGCAAAAGGTTATACAATTTTTTTCCCTTTTAATATGTTTTATTTATCTGGTCTATAAATAAAACCCTGTAAGCAATTCGTGATTTGCAATAAACCTCTAACATTAAATTTTTTTTTTTGTTATCATAGATTTAAAAAAAAAACTTATTGAGAATAACATTTACATTAAGTGCAGAAAAATGTGATTTACTTTACATAGATGCTCAATTGTTTATACCTTTGAAGACAAATTATAGAAGTGTGCTGTCATAAAGCTTCTGCTGTCAATCCAACATGCCATTTTCGTACTTTTTTCATTTTCAAAATTTTGCTTTCTTAGGGTAATATTTTATATTTCAAAAATTTTAAGTTAAAAATTTTTATATTTGAAAAAACAAATTAAAACGTTTATCGCGTAATTAAAATTTATCTGAATTTTGCCAACTTTAAATTAAAACTCCGAAACGGCGCTTTCCTATTTTATAAAATAAACGTTTTAAATAGCAAATTATAGACAGAAATAGGCGTTTCGGAGTTTTAAATAAAAATCTGCAAAAAAGTCGAATAATTTTCTTTTCTGCACGTCTAAAAATTACAATGTTTTTCTCATAAAGAAATCTCGTTCCAATGTATAAAGATACAATAAAAATCAGCAGCTGAAGGTGCAATCTGATCCCTGATTAGTATCACTTTTTAGTCTAAAATTGAACTTCGACGATTGATACTACTCATTTTTAAGGTATATCAGTAGTTGTTCCTTAATCTGTTAGGGGGGGGGGGCTGTGAATCAGTAGAAATTTCACTTTTTTAAATTTTCCTACAAATAACGGCCTAAAAGATACATGTTTTGCGATTTTGAATGTTATACTTTATTTAATTGGTAGGTTACAGTTTAAGCAGCAGAGTTAATGAATGAACTAATCTAACACATTGTGTATGAGTTAGAGATATAATTTTACAAGGTGCTGTATAGTATTAAGATTCGTAGCGTGCAAAGGTCTTCTCTAAACATAAAACATTATGCTCTATAAGTTTTATTTTTAAGACCTTTAGTTTAGAATAACCGTTTCCATAGTGAAAGCCTTTAAAACCCAATGTATGAAAAGTTTTTTCTATACTAATCGCAGTTCAAAAAATCCAATCTAATTTTTTTTTATTTTGTGGAAAAAAAATTATAGACTAATCACTTTTCACTCATTTCCTTCGTAATTGAGTGTGTTTTAAGTTAAAATATTTGAAGTTCTATTCAAAAACCTTCTTCATTGATTACACAAATGTTATCCAAATATTCAATTTTTATTTCCTACTTCGCAATAACTATGGCGCTGAATTTCATTCGTTTAAGAGAGAACTTACGTTAAAATAATGTACTTAAATCTAATATCATATGTTAGCTTCGTGAAATAGAATCGTGCTTCGATGAAATTTTTATGTCCAATGAGTCGATGCAGATGCAATACGTTAGGGATGCTGTTATAGCCCGTTACTCTTTAATATATTAGTATTAGACCGGGCGCTGAGGAAAGCTATCGCAGATTGCGGTACTTTCAACTTGGGCGTAGGCCTATATTTTATGCAGTGCTCACATTTGCCTATAACCTCGTCTAGTTCGTGACACATGGCAGAAGACAACATAATGTCAGTATCGTGCAAGAAGAACCATCCAATACCAACAGGAATATTAACCCAGAAAGACATATTGAGATTGAAAGAACGGAATCCTGGATCAGGTTTTTGAAATATTTAGATGCCTGGCTTATCGAAGGCTTCTATATCAACGGAGAATTTTCGCAAAGGCTAGAATCCGATGGAATAACGTTTTTGAGACGATTCTTCTTTATAATATAGGTGTCCAGATTGAACTGAAGTGGTCCGTAGTTCAAAGTTCCTTCCCTTTATTTTCTAGTCCTAGACTGTAGCAGGAGAAAAACGATGGTCTACGGGAGGAACACCCAGTTTACTAATACCACATTCGTTAATTATTATACTTATACTTTTTACACTCTATTAATTCATATATACAAGTAACAGTAACAATCAGTGAAGCAATACTCTTCGCCTACAAGAGTAATTATATGAAGATAGATGGGACACTCTCAGTACGAACAGGGCGGTCCACCAACGCCAAGATGGTATATCTTAGGACCAGTAGACAACTGTGAAGCAGTCCAAGGAAATTTATGCTCTTAATTAGATACTTAATTTAGACTACTCCAGAATGTAAAAGAAAGAAATAATATCACCATATCTGAAATAATCATATCTATGTTGAATCATTGTCTTATGAACCTTTTGTGCATTTGGGCTTATATAAAAAATATAGTAATGTTCCTAATATATCAAATATTGTTAAGAAGTGTTATATTGGCTTCACTCCCCAAGCAATGATCTCAAGGAAAAGTCAAATCCTTTGATCTGAATAATATTTAAATTATTAAAATGGGATGTCACCCTGAGATCGTTATACTTAATATCGATGCCTTAGTTCACATATGTGTTAAGTGCCAAAAACAATATTTGAGTCAATGAGTTAACTTTGATAATAATTTAACACAAGAAATACAGTTCAAGTTTAAGCACACAATATATTTTTGTAACCTTCACAGCTTCTATTAATTTTATATCAACACATGATCTATGACTTCCTGATCACAACATTACAATATTATTTATATAACAAAACCCATTTTTGAAAAACTTCCACTTAACACATTTGTGAACTAAGGCATTGATATACAGTAATTCTATATCATTAATTAATAAGAGGGATATCCCTCTCTTCTCCAAACGTTGGCGTGGTTGGCTGACGAGGAGTTGTTTAGTAAATAAAGATTCTTTTCATCTAATTGAATAAGATTATACTTATTGTGTGCTGGCCATAGTTATAAGTTATCTTATATATCTACTTACAAAGAAAGAAAAAGGGGACCCTTTCGCTATATCTGACAGTCTACATGTTGAGTTGCCCGCTTCTTGCCAACAACTGCCCTATCCTGTATCTTAAGGGTAAAGTTACCGTTCCTTAGAGACATTTAAGGTACTCCTCAATGGCCCTTACCCTATTTTTGTTTGTTCATTTTACGTCACTTTATGGTGCTATGGCTAATCAGACGATGCTACAGTGGGAGCTCTAAATTTTGCCTATCCAGGTCTTATTAGGATAGGGATTTTTAACGAGTACCTGACATCGTACAGGCTCGGGACCCCCGTTTAACCTCCCATTTTTACTCCCTTTAAAAAATCGTAGGGCCACCTGCTGGGCTACTAAGCCGCGATCTTTCGATCTTTTACACTATTTATTAAGGTACTCCTAATGTTCCAAATAGTGTCACATATGGCAGAATACTATAATTATTTTAAGCGACTTAGCAGAGGAATATTTATGAAAAATTCACAAATGGCCAGTATTCATATGAGGGTAGTTGTTATCCTAGTCCACCATCAAAATGGTTTATTTGGATATAAAAAATAAACTTGTAACGGATTCTTGAATATAATCCTACTTTAGATTTATTCAGAAGCCTTGAAAATCAATACCTAATGGCTCTAGCCATCTTATCCCTGCTGCTTCCAATCTGACATAGGCGAAGAGAGTCTACCCATTCTTCGTAGCGGAACAAGGGAGGGACGTTCGACCTTCTCATTCTAGCCCAAATAGTTTGGTAACCTCAAGGATAGTCATTCATTCCTATTTACCAATTAGGGTCAAGAACCACTAATAGCAAATGAGGATGTAAAATAGTTGTTACGGGATGAGAAATAGTAGCTTTTACAGAAAGTAGTCATGATATATGGGCTGAATTTAGGGTCCTTGTTTCAGGCTTCGCTAAAAGGAAGTCAATTGTAACATCGTTTTTTTCTGTGGATCATTGAACGATGATCAGCCGAGTGAGCTTCTAAATATTATTGTTTAAAATGCGAACATTTTTGCATGGGAACAGAATCCCCAAACTTTTTTTTGCAACGCCCTCTCCTGTTGAAATGAAAGCCTATTATATAAATTAAATATGCAAACGAAAAAAATAATAAACTACACATTGAAAACAAAATACTTTTATTTTTACTGTCACATAATACCACAATATAAGTTTCATTTAAAAATAAAAAAAGTACTGGTAAAAAAAACACTATAAATATGAGAGATTTTTTTATATTTTAACCTGTCTCGCACCCCCTGACTTATCTTCGCGCCTCTCAGGTGAGAACTCGTGATCTAGAATGAATCAATCCAATTAAAATTTATTATTTTAATTATTACAAGGAATGTGAAATATTCACTTAAGTGATACTATTAATAAATGTCGGATCTTTTAAATGTAATTATGCTTCAATATTTTTTCCCGAAATATTGACTAAGATCTTAGGCATGTGTAATAAACTTTATAAAAAAAAAAAAGGGCCTTTACAAGAGAACTCCATCCTTTCAAACCTCATTCGGAAGGAACGGAGTTCCGGATTTATTCGTTACTGCCCATAATATTGTTAGATGTGTATGCTGCCCAAGATTTATTTAAACCAAATGTAGACATAAAATATGGCATTGAATCGGAATTGTTGGTCTTTCCTTGAAAGCGTTTTAAGGAATATCTCAATAAACATTAATAATTATATGCCTGAGAGGAAAAGACTGCTTCGAAGGCGTCTCCAGGAAATGGATGAAAAGGTAACCCCAAGGTAAAAAAAAAAAAGATTAGACAGTAAAGGAAAGAGCAAAGGTAGCAGTAAATAGTGAAACCCACCGAATTCTTAAACACTGGGATGGCATACAACACCCTCTTGTATTACCATTAATAGCTTTTGTTTTAATATCCAAAATAAAATATTATGAATAATTTAATATCAATTTTTAACATTGATAAACGATTAGTAAATGATTTGAATATTAAAGGAACAGAATAGAAATGTATTCATCAGTGAGTAATTAATGATTAGTGATTAATTTCAATAGCATCCATAAGCCAATAAGTGTATATTCTATTTACAGTGGTCAAATTATAATTTATACTGTGGTTACATTTTTGTATTTAAATCATTGCCGCTAGAACTCAAGCAACGTTATCAGCAACATTTCAGTAATTTAAAGAGGCCTCCATTCAGCTGGGTCTGAAGGTGAATAAATATAAAACTGTATACATGAAAAACTCGAAATTGGAAAAGGTGTTGAATGAATAAGTAAGGTTCAGAGAGGACATTTACAGAGCTTGCAACCCAATTCAAGTACCTTGGAAGTGTGGTTACAGTTGGGAACGAAATAGAGAGCGAAATAAAAGCCAGAATAACAGCGATGAATAGGTGCTGTTCCTCACTGCAAAGAGTGTTCCGGTTTAGATCGCTCTCTAAAAGAATGCTACAGATATATAAAAATACCGTAAGAACGGTAGTCGTGTATGGGTTTGAGACCAAAAAATTAGAACTCTTAGGAAATGAAAATATTAAGAAGAATAAAGGCGGAGTGGCTGAAAATTGGGCATGGAGAAGAAGAAGGAATGAGGAGCGGATGGAGTTGTAGAGGGAGCCTCACATAGAGGCGTTGATAAAGAAAGCCAGAACACAGGATTCCAAATAGTATGCTTCATGAGAATAATAATACATATTTGTATATATATAAAAAGGTACAATAATATACCATCAAAGGATATGTTATAATTAGGTGCAATTATGATCCTGAAACCTATACTCTCTCTAATTCGATAATTATATATAAACTGCAGAGTTAATGCGGTGTGAAAAAATTAGTGATCAGCTTCTAATGTACATATAAAAATTTATTGCAACAATTTCTGAATATTGTATTTAAGAAGATAGTGGGTAATTTAACATATTTTTTTTGTATCCTGCTTTTTCGTTAAGTTTTCGGACCTGCAGGTTATCATTTTTTTAGATAAACAAACAAAATTTATGTAAGGACCTATATCTACATCCTGTTATTTGATGATCCTGGAAGTCTGGTAACCTTGCGTCATCTCCAGGAATAGCTTTTTCCCTTGACCCACATTTTAGCTCCAATAAATGGCTATGTAGTTAATGTCCAGATTAAATTTTAATAATGAATTCGAGATTAATGGGGCCTTTTTACATATTTTACATTAATTTACCCGGAAATGTTCGATTTTAGGTAATTATGGATAAAAAATAAATGTGATGAGGAAGAGAATTATAAGAAATATCGAACAGCAGAAAATTTGATCCTTATTTTATCTTTTATCCTTGGAAAAGTTTTGAAAAGGGATGATAAGTAGAGAAAAATCTGAAACTTCACGACACATTTGACGGAAACCTGAAGTATACCATTATTAACTTTAAAATTGCGAATTGGGAATGTTAATATATGATATAGATAATTTTTTGAAGTGGAAACTTCTTTAGCGGCGTTTAGCGACTTTTGGTAGGGTTCACGTCAGCAACACGCTCGTCCCTAGCGACACCTAGCGGCCTGCACATGAGTTATACATCATTAAATCAAATTTAGTTTAAAGATTAGAACTCCATTGATATAAGAATGAGTATATTTATCAAAAGACGTATTATAGTTACCTTACAAATCGTTTAATTGATACTAATAATAAATTAAAACACCAATAACTGGTGCTAGCTTTTCGTTTCTCCTAATTTTATTTCTAATAAATAAATGTATTGTTTTATGCAATGATTGAAAGTACAATTGATCTAAGTATTGTTGAACTTAGCGATCAAAATTGTGCTGAAAATGAACGTAAAATCTACGTAAATACAAATACAATCATAAGATCGTTAATATTTCAATTAAATTTGATTTTTTATATTGACCTTGTGCAGCCCCTTATATTGTTTTATATTAACAAGTAAACTACTTGAAAATGTTTATAATTATTGCTCGGTGTGTCAATATTTGTGAAAACCAGACTTTAAATTCAATATTTAAATTCAGACTATGATTGATTTAGTGATTAAAAAAAGAACACAGTTTTTCAGAAGACTTGAGTTTTCACTTCTGTCGGCAGTCCCCATGACTGCCTATTTTTATAACAATTCGTAGTTATGATCTCAATTTCTTAAAATTAAAGAAACCATTCTTATTGTATCTTTTTGATTACAATGCATTACTAATCAATAAAATAGAGTCAAAACTCAAAACGATTAACATTTATTAGAATGCAAATGGAAAAAAACCACAAGCAAAGCCTTATGTTTCAAATCTGGAGTAAAAACAAACAATTTCCAGTCGACGTTTCGCCTGTTCAGGCATTATCAAGACACTAAAAAGAGTAAGATCAATCACAGCTCAAAGAAGAAGTCCAATACATCCCAGCAAGTAACCGCCCTAATAGGCTCATAACGTTTAGAGTTTTGGGTTGAATGTCTTGGGGTGGAGGTGCGGTCTCAGGTTATGACCCTATTTGGGCGGTTATTTGTTGGGATGTATAGCACTTCTTCTTGGAGATGTGATTGATGTAACTCTTTTTTGTCTCTTGATAATGCCTGAATAGACGAAACGTCGACTGGTAATTGTTTGTTTTTACTCCAGATTTTAAACATAAGGCTTTGCTTGTGTTTTTTTCCATTTGCATTCTAATAAATGTTAATGTTTAGCCGTTTGAAACACCCTCTAAATATCTCAAATTTACCAGCATATTAGGCTTTCAAATTACATCCACTCTCTACCTCTGCTAATCAACAAAATTCTAGTTTGAAGGACCCGTAAAATCTGCCTAGCTTCACAATTTTGAACGCCCTGTGATTCATTTGATCTTGCAATGTAGATATTGTTAGCACTTGTTAATTATATTAAAAGAAACATTTTTATTTCAAAATCAACACCTGACCTTTGGAGCTAGCTGCTATAAAATAAGTCATTCCTTTCCGATGTTACTGATAAAGAGAAGTATAAGTAGGAATGGAATTTTAAGAATCTTTTTCACAAAAAAAATTGTATATCTGGTTTTTGTTATGGGAATGTTGTAATGTCCAAATTTTAAAATATCGCTTTTTATACATTTTTCCGGCATCTTATCTCTGGAATTTATCATAATAGAGTATGAACTTATCTCTAATTTAAAAATTTATTTTTTTATAAACTGACATTTCAATTAATTTTTTCGTATATCATTTTAAAAAATGAAGGTCCATATTTTCGTTATTATGTTCTAACTTAAATCTGTATAATAATTTCTTGTTCCCAGCGATCTACCAATATTATAGAGAAAGAATAATGATGAAAACTGTAACCTGTTATATGTGGTCGTTGTAGTCAATCTATCGCATTACATAAAAAACATATTGAAATATCCTGAGAAGGTACAGGTAGAGTGAACCCTCATTAGGTTTTCAAGTGGCTCCTTGTGTTAAAGGTAGAAAGTGAACGAAAAGGGCAGTTTTATGGCACTGTGAATTGAGTAATGATGAAGGATACTGAGGCATCTCTTGAAGCGCTTTCGACATTTAGTGCAGGCGCTAAAGGAAGTTGAGTATCCAAAACATAAGGACCGGCAATTTTGTTCATATTCTTTTATCTGAGACCACAAACAATAAAAAACCCCATGTTGCCAGCAGCTTTGTCAGTCCCTTTTTCTTGTCCCCACCCTCACCCACCCCCTATGCGTCGATGCGCCATAAAGCTCGTAGTAGCCAGTATAAAACTATTTTTTGGTGCGTAACGGATTATTTTTTCGTATTCACGTAATATTGTTTATATTTTCTTGTATTTAAGTGTTTTATTTAAACAAAACCGCGGACAATGCGGCACAAGTGATAAATATGAAGAAGCAAAAACGAAATGAAACATCGTCTTTGTTTTGCGATAAAACGGGTGATTTGGTCGAGTAACCAAAACCACAATCGTTTGAAAGTATTCAAAGAGCACAAGCTCGAAAAAAGGATGACATAAGTGAAAAAATAGTATAGACTTTACCTAACACAATTGTACTTGGAATCGTACTTGTATGGCAAGTTACATTAGCGGAAAAAAAATAAGGCGTCGCGAATCATCATTATATAAGCAGGAGAATGTTCCTCTACTTCCTCTGCAGAAGCTAGTGGTTCTGGAACTCAACATGTTCGACACTCATCAAGAGCAGTTATTAAATTTAAAAAAGATCTACCGTTAATTCGTGGTAACCAGACAAGAAATAAAAATAAAACGTACGGAAGGTTAATTTAGTGCAGTAAGTCCCGACTTACCATTAGAGCAGTCTCAGGATCGATCTTCAGCAGTTACTGGAGGTTTCATTGGTATTACTAAAAACGAAGATGTGATGCAGAGATGGGTACTTCTTTATCCGTTTAAAAACAGCATAAACGAGGCTTTTTCTTCACATATTGAAATGAAAGCAGACTCTACAAGTGACATTAATTACCGTAATGAATGAACGCAATCCAGGATCACAAAAGATATTCAAAATATCGTCAAGTATTTTATTGCTTGCTATCCCTATAATGTTATCGAAAATTGCGCGCTCCGAAATATTTACACCGGTGAAATTGCTGATAAATCTTCTTCTTAATGTTTGCTCAATATTGTAGAAAATGGAGAGATTGCGTTCAGTACGTACGAAAATGAGCGGTTTGTACTAAAAAGTAAAATGTTATCCGAACCTATTAAAAAAAATTAAATTTGACAACTTTGTAACTACATCTGAAAAACAAAGTAAAACTACGCCTAGTAAAAAGTTACAAGATGCAACAGATATAAGTCTCTTCCAAAAAACATTCATGCTGGCTGATCAACGTGGTTTTGACACAAAAATTTTAGCATCTCATGAAATTTTGGATTACTGCAAGTACCTTTTTGGCGCAGAAGAATTTTATAGGAAATCTCCAAAATCGGAACTCGCTCATGAAATTGAAAGTAATTATAAATGCGGTGCAAACACGCGGATAGAGGTATTAAATTTACAAAATTCTAAAAAATTTATTGTTGACGGTATGGGACTTGTTCACCGAATTCAATTAATGAATTTCAACACCTTTGGCGATTTTGGTGAGGTATTCTTCAAAAGAATCCACGATATTTTCTTGCAGCCAAATGTAAAACGAGTGGACATAGTATTTGGCAGGTATGATGATATTTCGATCAAATATTTAGAGTCAACTTTATGGAGTAAGGGTCAAAAAATTATTATTTCAAATGATAATACAAAAATCCCTAGTAACTGCAATAATTTCTTTTCAAGCACTGAAAATAAGTTACAGCTTGTTCAATTTCTCTCTACACCTGCTTCAAGATATGCACAGATAAATTAAGATTGTGAGTTATATATCTGTGGAGGATTCGATGGTCCAACAAAATCTTTTAAATTTCAAGGCTCTTTATTTTTGGAAGTACTTGAATTAAATTCAAACCATTTAGAAGCCGATTCAAGAATGTTTTATCATATATTTCACGCTCCAAAAACCATACCTACTCATATTATAATTATTAGCGCTGATACAGATGTTTTCATCTTGGGAATGTTTTTATGGAATAAGCTAACAGGTCTTGGTTGTTTAGGTTTATGGAGGGTTCGTATAAAAAGAAATTCATTTCAGGATGTCACTTGGCTGCGCAATCACTAAGCGAAAACATTTGTCATATTTGGGCAGCATTCGGTTCAAAAAAACAAGGTTTAAAAGCTGCATCGTTGGATTTTGTACAAAAAGCTCTACGACATTTAGGAATTCCATATCTTAGTATCGAACAATTAACTGAATTAGAAGCTATTTCCACCTATCTTTTTTAGGGAGTGGGGTATAAAAAATAAATGGACCAACAAGCCTCCTGGCAACATCCATAATTATAATCTGCCAGCTTTTCTGAGTTCAAAACGTTCTACAGAATGCGGTCCTCACGTTTTGCATACTCAATTCCATACAGCTCCTGGTCTAATTTATAAAATCCACTTATAAAAAAAGGGGCATTTTGTAAGTAGATATATGTTTAAGCAAATATGTAACCATCACCAGTATATTTTAAAATAAATAATTGTTAAAGTAAAATGTATTCTTTTAAATATAGTAGGCAAGATGGAACTGCCAAGGGCATAACACGTGATAGAAGGGTGAGGCTTGAGGCGAAAACGAAGCGATCGATCAAATATCCGATGAGAAAAGGAATCGGAGGTCGAAGAGGATGAAGCGATATTGGGTGGAGAAAAAATCGCGGAGCACACACAAGCACTAATGATTGATTCGGAGTACCAATTACACAATTCCCCGTCAATTGTTTACGTTTTACTTTTTTGGTGCGTAACGGTTTATTTTTTCGTATTCACGTAATATTGTTTATATTTTCTTGTATTTAAGTGTTTTATTTAAATGGAAAAGAAATAGATAGATATTTTTAGCTAATAAATATATATTCTTATTACTATTATATATATGTATATTCATTAATATAATGTCTATTACCTCTTTAACAGTTTTGTATTAAGCTATTAGTAACCTAGTTAAAGAAAACAAATTTAAATACTAATTAATATGTAATAATGCTCCATCAATAAACTAATAAGCTAAGTGTTATCAAATAAATGACATTAAAATGTAGGTAGCCGTAACAAATATTTTCTGCTATGTGGAACGGTCCAATAACCGCATTTTTTTTTTCAATCTGCTAAAATCTGAGACAGACCATTTATATCTTTACATACTATAAATATATAAATTATATACTATATATGAGGTGTTATTTTTAAAAGTGGTAATAGTCTATTTGTCTCAAAAAAAATCTTTTATTCTTTTAAGTAATTTTAATTGCTTTTATTTCATAATAAAATTTAAAAGTTGTATAGTGTTTAATACCCGCCTTTGCTAAATGATATTTGCCCGTTTGCCCATTTTTTTGACGTAACTCAAGTGGAAACTTCTAAGTATCGCAAATATGTAAAAACTGACTTATACCTCTTTCAAAAATAACAGCTGTTATGTTAATAACTTACTATATTTGTAAAACTTCAAAATCCACATTGACTGTTTATTAAGTTTTTAAAATACTAATTACAAATTACTAATCCTTTTGGAATTAGTAGTTTCTCCATATCCGGTTAGGTTTTTTATGGACATACAACTTATTCTTTTTCTTTTTAAATTTCCCTCTTATCAAGTTTTATTTTGTCTATTTTCGTGATGTTATCTCACGGCATTTTAGCGAGGATTTTTTCCAGCCGTACATTTTACAAATAACTATGATGGCTTCTAAAATGTGCATAATGGTCAGATAATCATCGCATACTACACATTTTGGAAGTCTCATTTTAACAAGAAATCCGTCTGTTACCGATTCTTAGTAAACGGACAACTTCTCTCGTTGTGGTTGGAGCTTTTCCAGACTGTTCCTCTTTTTGTACTTTCCAACTTATTACGTCATTCAGTGACTCATGAACGCATTGATAGATCAGCGCAGTTAAAATATCTTAAAGATATTAGATCCCTAAAGGTGAAGTAATTTTGATATATCAGTTGAAAAGTCATAATAAGTATTGTATGCATTGCCTCTTTCGAAAAATATCCATTCTCCCCATCTCTTCCGCTAGTGTGTTACCCGCCTTTATGACTCACGCTACAAAAAAGACACGTTGGTTTGAATCAAGGCATATAAAAAAAAATGAATTAAATAGTATATTTGACAATATTTATATTTTAAAAAATAATTTGTGAAAAAATAATATAAGTTGAATTTGCCATAATGATTTAAATCATGCGGTGAACTGGAATTAATCAGGAAGTAAAACGTTATTTACATTTTTCCGCTTTTAAAATTTCAATACTTGGTGAACATTATAATTGTAGTTCATAATTTTACCAACTGATTTTA